>OY759168.1:41792304-43257304 GCA_963662145.1 Sturmia bella | reverse complement strand
TCAAATACATAAAAAACTGGTTTTTATGTTTTGAAAAGAACTATCAGAGGACGAAGCCGATGATAAAAGATAGCTTAACAGACAAATAGTCGCCGGCGGCAAACGATAAACCGACAGTTGACGACCGTCTAAGCAATGTTTTTACAATCAAGCAGACAAATTTAAAAATTAAGTTGAAATATGACAAAAACTAAACATTAATAGATTATTCTGAGAAAGCAGCTCTACCGCAAGCAGCAATTAGTCGCTCTTGACCGCGACTGGTGTAAGGTTGTAAAATTACCGGCGCGGCAGTTTGCCGGCTATGAGCACATGAACTACGATCTTTGACAACCATATGTTGTAAAAAGAACGTATTGCCGGACTATTCCAATGGAATTTGACCACTAATACAATCATATTAATATAAATATTGCTTAAATTAAACTAAATATAGGAAATTTATTATAATTTCCTTTAAAATGCCAATTTTGGGCATTAGCCCAAAAAACATTGACATAACACACTTTAATATGTAGGGCAACTTCGTGTTTTCGAACATAAGCAAAATTTTGGTATTTTTGTTTTGCACAAGTGCCATTTGACAAAACATACAAAATTTTTGGAAGAAATTAAAGAAAAGAGGTTTTTTTTTTACTAATAATTGTGTGTAAATTCAAATTTTTTTTGAATTATATTTAATAAGAAATACTTCACATTAAAAGAGAAAATTTTGTTTTTATTAAAAAAGTTATTTTTTAAAAAAGTTTTTATTAAAAAAGTTATCACTTGCATGAATAAAAGCCGATTCTATTTACTTTCACTCACCCTATAATACTCTAATTGAAAACGAATAAAAAACATGGGGATTCGGATTGCAGAACACCAAAAATTCTAAAGTAATCCACTTTAGAGTGAATTCGGATTCTAGAACAGACCCGAGAGAGTCCTTGGTTTCGCCAACTTTCATAGCCAGAATATGCTCAGCCTATGTCCATGTTCTTCCAATTAAATAGCCACGACTATCGGGTTATTTTCTATTTATTATATTTTCTTTACAAAAATTCTTATTAGATACTTTTACTTATGGCGTGTTGCTAAGTTACGAGACTGCCTACGCTCTAACTCTAATTTACTGCCTTCCTTGGCTGTAAACCAAGAAGTAATTCTCTCTTCCCTGGGTGGTGTAATATCCCTTGCAGTCTCTTAACCGTCAACACGTCTTACACTTTCCTGATTATTATACAATAAACTTTTTTCCCCTTGAGACTTACCAGTGATCTGCAATGTAAATTTGGCAAATATAATCTGCCCCCACGTATGGATGTAATCCATTTTCTCCCACTGAAACAAATACATCTATCTCCAATTCACTCTTTATTCTATTAATTTTTGTGAGGTCCTAAATTCCCCGAAGTTTCGTGTCCTCACAATATTCTCTTTTGGGCTTGTTGTCATGTTCGCACAGATCAATTTTAATTGCTCATGCTTCAGAGGAAATGCAACTGCATTTGCTAACACAACACAAATTTCCAAGTACGGAACAAATATCCAAACGATTTGCCAAGTATAGACTAGGAGTACCAGCTTTCGTTTCTTTCTCTCTTTTTAAATTTTTTGCTTTATGGAATCAAGACTTGTCGCAAGTAACTTGCCCTGTGGGAATTTGAACTTTTTTAATTTCGTTATGCATGCGCTACAAAATCGCTACAAAAAATTTCCAGGGGATTTTGTAGTATAAAAAAAATTTAAGCTATTAATCGGTATAAACACCAGGCCGATCACCCTAGTGCATACATACATACATACATATGTGATATCCCGAATTAAAATCATCGTACTGCAGCTACAGACATGAAAAACTTAAGTTTTGATAACTTAAACCAATTTTACATGCGAATCAACAAAAACACTTGCCCTTTTTTTTTCTATCACAAGACTTTGTCTGTTTGTTTTTCACATGCTTTTTTTTTCTTCGCTCTAAATAATGACAGCTCAAATTCATAAACTGCTTAACCGTTACAGCAGAACGAAAACTGCTAGAAAATGCAAGAGCAAAAAAAAAACAAAAGAAAAAAATGAGGAGGAGAAAGTTAATCGTAGAGAAAACCCCAAACACACACACACACACAACCACACACGCACGCAAAATGATAGAGAAACTATAAAATACTCAAAAATAGTAGCAGAAATAAAAAATAAACTTTTAATACTTTAGCTACAATTGTTTTGCACAAATACCACTAACACATACAACAACAAAGAGTCCCCATGAACATTTCGTGGAGGCATAACAAAAGTGAACATTTTCTTAAGGCACGTTCACACCTAAACTTTTGTTTGACAAATTTTGTACAAAATAAAAACGGGACCACAACTTTGCGGTTTACCTTTGTTTTAGACAAATATATACATGTAAATAATCAAAAATGCGGATACATACATAAACATGGGTACTTCTATAAAATATAAAAACAAATAAGAAGACCGAATTCAAAAATGGATTAAACTAGTCCCATTCTCGGGCAATACTTTTTTGAACTTGCTCTCGCGCCTACACAGGCCAATTTTTGCAGCAATTTTTAAGGGAATTTTTGTGTTTCCTTTAGCTTTTATTTTCATATAATTGGACGCTTTACTTTAAGAAAAACAATAACAAACGAAACTCTTATGAATTATACTGCATATTTCCTTATAAATTTAAATAGTTTTACAAAAACACTTTTTAGCTTTGTTTATTTACCATTAATATTTTAAGCTCGTGTACTACATTTGTGTGTAGAGGGAATGAAAAGAAATGTGAAACATTAGCCAACGAAAAAATAAAAAAATAGCGAATGGTAGATCAAAACAAAATCTCTCACTCCCCTCACCGACCACTTCATCAAGCTTAAAAATTGCCCAACTAAAATTGCCTTGTGTGAGAGCGGTATTGTTATTTGATGGCCTGATTGTAATCCATTTTGCGATTTCAAAAGTAAACGTAAATAAAACACATATAAAATATATTTTTTTCATGATATTTATTTTTTATTATAAAGTTTGAACGTTGACATTACATCACTTAAAACACTACATCCTTTAAATGACCACCACGCGAAGTGTTGCAAGCATTGATTCTATTCAGGTAATTTTCGACCACTTTTTGACACCTATTTTGCGGTATCTCAGCCATAACTTGACGAATGTAGGTTCCTAAGCGCTCAAGAGTTAAAAGTTTATCTGCATAAACATGGTCTTTCTCGTAACCCCACAAAACAAAAACTTTAATGGTGTCAAATCGCATGATCTTGGTGGCCAGTTGATATCGCCACGACGAGAAATTACGTGGCCACGAAATGTCTCTTGCAATAAAGCCATATTTGCTTGAGTTGTGTGGCATGTGGCACCGTCTTGTTGATGGTATTTCCAAGTCGTATTCTTCACTAGCAGGCAAATAAAAATCGGGTATCATATGACCATAACGCTCCAAATTGAAGGTGACAGTGACTTTTTCTGGGTGTAATGGCCTCTCTTCAATTGCTTGAGGACTCTCAGAACCTTAAATACGACAATTTTGTTTATTAGCACAACCACCGAGTGAGAAATGTGCTTCATGGCTGAAGAAAATATTGTTCGAAAAATCACCGTCCACCACTTGTGGTGCAAGCACACATTCCACGTGTCTGCGTCGTTGTGAATGCTCAGCTGGCTTCAGTTGTTGTGTGAGCTGCACTTTATATAGATGTAGGTGTAGATCTAAATGCAAAATACACCAAAATATGCCGTAAGACAGTTCTGCTTCCTGAGAACGACGAGCAATCGACACATCCGGGTGTTCGGCAACACTTTCACTTACATACTGCGATACTTTCAGCAGAACAAGCGAAACGATAATGCACAGGCATTGCTTGCATAGTTGGACGATTATGTAAACCATAATCTCCTCTTAAAGCACGATGTGTGGCTGTGGCAGATTCATCATTTCTGTAGTATGTTTTGATGATTTTTATGCGTTGTATGATAACACTGTGCTAGTTGAAAAAAACCGACAAACGGGGCACCCAGTGACTAAACATAATTCGGGTACGCTGAATTCAGTGGTGCTATCCGTTTTTCTAGGTTAGCTCGCGTTTTCGAGATTTACCGTTATTTTAAAAATGGAGGAGGTTGCACTACATGTATTGAACTAACTAAAAAAATGTTTCGTTTATTGAACTTTAGTAAAAAACCGAAATTCCGCAATACAATAACATTTAATTTGATACATATATAATTTATTAAAAAAATTTTAAAAAAAAAATTATTTTTTGCAAATTTTCGAAATTTTATGATCTTTAAAACTGCATAAAAAATTGAAAAATTAAGCTATGCCAACAAATTTTCCCGTGTATATAAAAAATTATGTTTGAAACAAAACGAGCTTTAAATGACCAAAATCTGTGGGCAACTTTTGATTTTATTCACAAAAGATGAAAAATTGTAGTTTCAACCTGTTACCAGACGAAGCCTCAAAAATTGAAAAAAACATTTTTTCTTGTTAATTAAAGTACATTTCTGCATGTTCATATAAAAAGTTTTTTGTAATTATCTAACATTAAGATGTGTTAAAAAAGTGTTATGAAACCTTTTTGCA
This sequence comes from Sturmia bella, assembly GCA_963662145.1. Taxonomy (NCBI): domain Eukaryota; kingdom Metazoa; phylum Arthropoda; class Insecta; order Diptera; family Tachinidae; genus Sturmia; species Sturmia bella. Next base: position 43,252,710 of record OY759168.1, on the reverse strand, counting down.
TAATTTCTACTTTCTACACAAATTTAGTACGAAAAATTTTGTTGAAAACAATATTTTATTTTTTATGAATACCGGTGTTTATGTTTGTTTTTTTTTTTTGTATTTTAGAGTCCTTTTGCTGATAATGTGGGTTTTGCCAGTTTTGGTGCCTATAACTACCTGAAGGTTTTGGAAAACGTTTTATATTTTTTTTTCGCATTTTGACAATTTTTCTATAGTTTTTGCAGGGAATCCGGATTTTTTTTGAGATCTTCAGCGTTTAATAAATATTATAATTTTTTTTCCAAATTTGGCAAATTATTCTCAAGTAGCTTTGATTGAAAATTTTTTCCCATGTACATGAAATAAGTTGTTGTTAAACGTCGGTTTGCTTTAGAGCTCAGGCAAATTATTTGATATTTATATTTTTAAGGGCGATTGTTACGACTTGGCGGTAGGGTTGGCTTTAGCTAAAGGTACCTTTAGTGGAAGTGAGTGATAAACTGGCCGGTAAGTAATTTTCATTATTCTGACTTAGAAATAAGAATAATTAGTTCTTTGTTAAGGTGTGGCAACACGTTTGAAAAATTATTATTTTATATTTTATATATTTATTTGAGCTTAAGGTCTTTTTGAAATTTGAGTATTTATTTTTGTCAATATTTCGCTCTCCTTCGAAATGAAAAATGTTTTGAAATCAAAACATTTTTCATTATTATTGTCCTGAAGAAGCTATCCGAAGGAGAGCGAAATATTGACAAAAATAAATACTCAAATTTCAAAAAGACCTTAAGCTCAAATAAATATATAAAATATAAGAATAAAAGGGGTCAAATAACTAAATATTAAATTATTATTTTAGGGAACTTTTTCCAATTAATTTACTATTTCAGTTTTATATAGAAAATTTAATAATTTTTTAAAATAATTTTATTAATAATAATTTAATAAAATTTAACCCTCCCGTTAATTTACAGCTTGGGTTGATCTATTAATTTACTGCTTACAGTTTGTTAAAGGGAAATTATTATAATGAAAAATGGTTTGTCTACCCGATAAAATCCGGCCTTTAACTAACGCCAAGTGGTACTAAGTACTATTTTTAGAGCTCTCAATAAAATGGCATACTTTAATTTCACTTATATCGATATGAGCTACTTTTCCATATGAGCACAGAAACGTATACATATTTTTAAAAAAAAACTAGAATTTTCGATGAGGCAGGAAATCAGAGTCTGCATTTAAATTGTTCTGCTTTGTAATTTTACATTAAACTTTCCACTAACACAATTATTTTATTTTATTATTCAATACGGAGCATTTTAAATATTTCATTTTTATCCTTTTAAAATATTTCAGACCAGTTTTAAGTTTTTCATATTTTTGTTATTTTTTATTTATTATTTTCTTTACTTAATGTTTGCGAGAAAAACAGTAACAATAAAATGTGAATGGAATTGAATTATTCCTTAAAAATGGAAGCTAAATTTGAGTCATTTAGGGCCTATTTTTCACCTGCGAACGTTATCGTTCGTTCGCAGAATTACATTGAGAGCAAAAACAAAGTATTGAATATTGTTTTTGCTTTCAATATAATTGTGCGAATGAACGATAACGTTCGCAGGTGAGAAATAGGCCCTTAATATAAAACACTGACGGGCCTTTTAGTCCACCGTTTTACCGTTCACACTTCCCTGTGTCATACACACGCTTACATTGAATTGCATTTTCATTCCTGTGTTGTCTGGTTGCACGGTTTGTTGTTCGGTTACTCAATAAACCATTCAGTTGCACTTACTTGTACATGTACAAAACTTTGTTGTTTTTAATGTTTTTGCTGCTGCTGTGTTTCAGTACAAACTTTTTATTTTGTTGCTGCATTTCGGTTTTGTGTAACAAGACTGAACGTAAAAGAGAAAAAACAAATAAAAATAATATTTTAACCAAGCGAGGTTGATGGTTTTTCTTTTTTTTTTTGTAATTTTCTTTTCCTGCCACACTCAAAACCACCACAAATGCTAAAACAAACAACCCAAAAGGATTGTGCAGAAAAAAAAAACAAATATCATAAATTGTTTGTCTGAAAATCCAAAAGAGGTTCGATTTGTTTGCAAACTTAAAAAATTTGATTAATTAAACAAAACAAAAAAAAGTGGAGCAAACAAAATTTGCTTTAAGTTTAAATTTAATGGAAATCGTTTACATAAATAATTGTTCAGCCTGGGGGTTTGACAAATATATTCTTCATAAAAATGTTGCCATCAGACAAAAACTGTTTTAAGCACTATTTCCAGTATTGCAATATAACTTTTTCTTTTTCTAATTAAATATCTAACAAATTTCAGTCAAAAGTTTAACTAAAAAACATAAAATTTATTAAACACTCATCAATCAATCAAATATTTGATGTACATTTAGATATTTATTTATTTGTACTTACAGTAAACTTTGCTACTAGTGCAGGTAATTGCATCAATTAATATGTTAGTAAAATGAATTAAGGATGTGACAGAAACAACTTTTGATTCTATATTCTCGCTTAATAAAATAAATAACTGATTTGATCAGGAGCTTAATTGTATTCCACTGCTAGATCGCATATAAGCATTATTTAAAAAAGCCGATCATAATTTTATCAGTGTACCACAATATTACCAAATGTATAATGGAAAGGCTAAAAGCATGTTGCCACGATATTCTCTTCGCTCTCTATTCATGCTTAACAGCCAAATCAGGAGCGAAGCACGTGCTTCGCCATACAAAATTTTGAGAGTGAATGAAGTTGCTTAATATTGAAGCTTCATGCGAAGCACGAATAATTCCTGTCTTCTCTAATTTATATCGCAAGTTTATCTGCACTATCTATCAAAATCATATATTGTTAACAAAGAAAACATAATAATACATAAAAATAATATTTAATTTCAGAAATCAATAAAATAATAAAACGTTAAAAACAATGGAAAACAATTTTGTTGAAAAGTTTATTATGGCACAAAGAATATATTCTAAATTAAAATTAATGGAATGTTTTATATATTTATTTGAGCTTAAGGTCTTTTGTAATATGAGTATTTATTTTTGTCAATATTTCGCTCTCCTTCGGATAGCTTATTATTATAATTATTATTGTCCTGAAGAAGCTATCCGAAGGAGAGCGAAATATTGACAAAAATAAATACTCAAATTACAAAAGAATTAAGCTCAAATAAATATATAAAATATAAGGAAAATAAGGGGTCGAAATACCGAAATATTAAATTAATGGAATGTTCAAAAGCATGATGCAACTTGCGAATGGAATGAAACAAGAAGCATTCCCAGTTTTTGGAGCAGCTGCATCTGATTTTGTTGAAAGATGTATGTTTGTTTATTGAAAACAACAGTCAAATCGAAGCACATAGACGAGTCGTGTAAAAGGTATGATTCATAAATACAATTGAGAGAGTGAAACGGGTGATTCAACTCGTAATGGAAACATGCTATAACACTCTGATCAGCAGCGAAGCAACGTGTTTCGCCATACAAAGTCTTGAGAGTGTTTTCACTTAGTTTTCGACTTGTTGTTGTTTTCACAAAAGTTTTGAGAGTGAAAAATTCCTATCTTCTCTTACTTATATCGCAAGGTTATCTACACTATCTGTCAAAGTCATATGTTGTAAACAAAAATAAACAAAGAAATTGTAATTGCCTAATAAAAATAAAAGTCAAGCTCTGGCTGGCCAACTCCGAAGACATTTCCACATGAAAGTGTTTTTTCTGCGACACTTACTTCTATTATCCATTTACAAAACTCTTCTCCACAAAATTATTGAAAGATTTATGTTGGCTTATAAAGAACAAAATTCAAATCGAAGCACTTAGACGAGTGATGCAAACAGTGTGATTCATAAATACAATTGAGAGAGCGAAGCGGGTTGAATACTTGTAATGCAAACATGCTGTAAGTCGTCACTAGGCGCCGCAGTAGAATGAATTACACCCTAGGAACTTAACTTATTTTTTCGAGAGAATCAATCGTTTTATTTGTTTGTAGTATTATATTGCTGTCTAAGGCTCTAGCGACTGTTCTCCAAAAATTTTCATTAGCTACAATTGTTTTTAAGTCACTATGCAAAAAAAAAAAAAAATTTGATATTTGCTATTAAAGCCAATTGATATGCATAACTTTTGATATAAATTCTGCTTGACTTTTCAGCCGACATTTCGTAGATGCCATTCAAGTCTTCAGGAGACTCGAAAAACCTGGGAAAACTATTTATAACTTTACTACCCTGTTCACACGGGATGAGGATTGATTTTTCATCAATTGAATACCCACGAAATAGATTTATGCACCTAAAAATATATACAGTCAAAGCCCGGTTTAACGAACGATATAATGTTCAGACTTTTCGTTATACCGAGATATTCGTTATATCGAATAGTAATTTTTTATCTTAAAATTTTATAAAAGACGGTGGTCCGCAGTTTTAAAAACATTAAAATTTAATTGTATTGATAGCTGAGTGTAGATATAAAACTTTAATTGATATTTCAACGTTTATTTAAGAATTGTTTTCATTTCTAATATGTATATAAATAAATATATTTACTTATATTTGGATGCACGTGTAGAAGACTGTTTATTATTACATTTCATTTCTTAAGAAATCGATATCTCGTTTTCACAATGAACCAAACAAAACTACTGAAATTTTAACGAAAAAAGCAACGAACGCATCACAAGTGTTCTTTCAATACAAAGCACAGACAAGCCAAAAACACAGAAAAGCTAAAGGTTCTGTAACGATTTTTTAATGTGTTTTGCTTTGTCATTCGTTAAATCGAGATTTTTTTCTTTTTGCCATTCGCTATATAAGACAGTTAATGTGAAAATTTCGCCATTCATTATATTGGATATTCGTTAATCTGAGTGTTCGCTATACTGGGCTTTGACTGTACATGTACGCAGTTGTGTGTGTGTGTGTGTGTGTATGTTAGTATGTTCCATATTCTTTGGATGTTTGGCAATTCTTGTACCTAGTTCTCTGACAGTGGAATATAATTTATTTATGCGATGACAAAGCCATTGAAGCCATTTTTATTTCATAAATTCGTTCTGTAAAAAGAACTAGCACAGCTTGCAGACATGATATTCTTAAGAGAGCTTGAGCTTGAAACTTTTGAAAAAAATGAATTCAACACAAATTCATCCTTTCACACCTCCGTCTTCTATCAGAAACAAATTGCTTTCAAGTACACAACAAAATCAATCTATCAATATGATCAATATTATGAAATATTAGTACACCCTCATCTATCCAATAGCTTATGTAGCATTTTGTTGCTTTACATCTTTTATGCATACTTTTATTTTATTATACTTCTGTTTTAATCAGTTTTGTTTTTCGTTGACTTTTGATGATAAATTCGTTTCAAATGCCAGACAAATTTAATGCTACAAAGCAGTGTTGAATAATGAGCATCTGTCACGCAAAAAAACACAAACATGGATTGATTATGTTTTATTGTTCTGAAAGGTCACTCAAAAATGTCATTAGAAACTTTCTCTAAAGTGCTTAAGTATGTATAGTGAGTGGAAAAGCGTAAGAGAAATTCAGAAAAATAGAAAATTTATAATAAAATGAAGACAAAAACCACCAACAGCAGAAGCAAATATATTCATACTTTTGGGGCCATAATTATAAGTTGGCATTTTTAGGAGGAATAATTTTATTAAATTTTTCTTCAGACTCAAGTATTTCAAAAGTACTTGCCACCAACTAGAAAATACAAATCTTTCCTTCCACTAGGGGCCATTACAACGGCTTGGCGTTAAGGTTGGCTTTAGCTAAAGGTAGCTTTAATTGAAGTGTGCGATAAACTGGCTGGTAAGCAACTTTCATTCTTACAACCTTACCGCCAAGCCGTAATTATAAGTTGGCATTTTTAGGAGGAATAATTTTATTAAATTTTTCTTCAGACTCAAGTATTTCAAAAGTACTTGCCACCAACTAGAAAATACAAATCTTTCCTTCCACTAGGGGCCATTACAACGGCTTGGCGTTAAGGTTGGCTTTAGCTAAAGGTAGCTTTAATTGAAGTGTGCGATAAACTGGCTGGTAAGCAACTTTCATTCTTACAACCTTACCGCCAAGTTATTTTCATTATGAGAGTGCGCGATTTGCTTGAGGACAGACTTTCATACAAGGATTAAATTATTTTTTATATTGAAGATTTATTGGAACATTTGACAGTCTCTTTGAGTTCATGGGAATAATATAATAAGTAGTAAAATTCTAAAGTTATATCGAGTTTTAAGTTCTATCGAGTCTACTCGCGAGCTGAGTTGCAATTATGAAATCTTTACGACAGATGCGACTCTGAAAAGGACAGAAAACATTTATTTATTTTATTTATTTATTACCATTTCCTGTACAACAAGATTTCACTTATGTATATTTAAAGTACAGAAATACGTTAACGGGTCACAACTTGTTTTAGGCACCTCTGGAGAAAATATCTTTATTATATAAATTAAAACTAAACAAGTTAAAAAATGAAATTAAATAAATTAAATTAAGTAAAGTTATTAAACAAAAACCTTTTGAAACTTTTTGCGTTGCTATTAAGTTGCTGAGTAGCTGATAGAAGGTTCCAAAGACGCGCTGCATTTATAAAAAAAAACTGACACTCTGAAACCAGACAACTATGACGCAGAATAATGATTTTTCTGCCTCCAAGTGATCTAGTAAATTCAATTTTATCGTAAAGGTACGACGGAGTTTGCACATAAATAATTTTATGAAGAAATATGAGTACACGAATTTTAAGTAGACTATGGCGAGTTACGCCGTAAAGTTGTGAAGAAAAATTAGAAATACGGTGATGCTTTCGTAGTGTAATTTTGTATAATTTTTTATATTCTAACCGTCTAATTTATTGAAATTATAACAGGTTTATAAAGCTCTTATTTGACAGATATTTCATACAATTATGTCAAATAACAGTCTTATAAGCATGTTATAATTTTTATGAATTAGACGGTAAGTCTGTTTGTTGGTATTTATTTCGCAGACAAGGTTTTTACAACTTTAGCAAATTTTACACTAATTTTACACTAATGAAGCCTTAAAAATATGCGCAAAAAACTGATCCTGGTTTTCCTTGGCTTAATGCTAAATATAAGAGCAGCAAATGTTTAACTTATTAAATTTTGAGCTTTGCACTGACAAAATAAAAAGAAACATTTTTGCTGCATTATGTGTGTTTGGTTTGATTGAAGCAGCGTTCGCCTTAAGGATATGATGATATTTCAAATATTAAAACACAGTGCACCAGTCGTAAAGCCTTTGTCCTGTTTCTGCACAACAACAGACGAAATTATCTTGGAATAAAGCAAAAGACACAAAAGCTAAACTTTCGTAACGAATTTATTCTCATTCCTGCTTTTACTCAGGCAGGTTTTGCTTTAAGAGATCTTCTATTCCTGCAAGTTGTATATCCAATTGTTGTTAAGTTTTCACTATGTTGGCTCAATAACTCAGACGGACAGACACACAGACAGTCAGGCAGTCAGCCAAACATACCCTTTGTTATTAAGAAACACAATGACAAAAGCAGAAATTGCAGCAAACTGAAATACAAAAATTGCTTCGAAACTAAATAAAGCCAAATCATACAAAGAACTTTAAACTTAAGAATTTTGTCACTTTTAATAAAAGAGAAAGACAGACAGCTTAAGAAGCAGATTCCAAAAGACGAAAAATGAAAAATAAAGTGGAGGTGTTAAAGCTGTGTCACATAAAGTGAAAAAAAAAAACATCCAGCCAGTCTGTCTGTCAGCCAGTCAAATGAAAGACAAAAGAAATAATAGGTAAAGTGTTTTTATCTTTTTTTAAATTTTTTTTCTACATACAAGTGGCAATAGTTGTGTGTGGAGAATGTGTTCGTGTTTCCACGGTGTAGGTGTGCAGACATTTCATTTTAATCCGAGTAATTTTCCAATATTTTTGCCTTATGCTGATACCACTGTCTAAAAAGAAAACTCCTTGAAAGACTTTTTATGTAAGAAAAGAAAATTGAATGGATTTGTGAAGATTTAAGCTGAACAAAAGTCATGCCAATTTGAAGGTCTTAGAAGAAATATTTATTTACCATCTGCCGGGGCAGCGCAACGGGCGAAACACTCAGCTAAACCATCTACTTGTGATTGAAAGGCACTGACTGTAAGAGCCTTTTTACACTGACTAACATCCACGTGAAACGCTTGCAAGATGTTGAAAATGTGAAGCATCTTTCATCTTTCATTTATTTAGCTGTAAAAAAAAGGACGCAAAATTTTTGTGAAAAATAAAAAAAAAATTTCAAAATGGATTGGATTAGCTGTTAATTTATATGAAAAAAACCCCCAAATTTTAATGCATATATTTTTACGTTTCTACGTTTCACTAAGGTATATTCTTTACAGCACTTCCAGCTCAGTTTGACCTTTATGAACTAATCAATTCTGCTAAAAACACTTTACTTGAACACTTTTAACGCTGTTACACCACCGCTATAAAAACCAAACTCTGTCGCAGTGTTGAAAGAATACTCTTTTCAAAAGCGAATGCGTACCCCTACGAGGGTTGAATTCAATATTGCGGGATTAGAGATTAAAAGCAAATATTAATCATTGAAAATTACTTTATAGTCTTTCAAAATATTCCCCATGAAGATCTATGTATATAATTTTACATGCGTTTGAACCAATCGTTGAGGCACTTTTGCCACACTGCTTGAGGTATTTCCAAGACATGCATTCTGAATGCAGCAAACGCTACTTCAGGTGTCCACAAACGTTAACCTCTCAGTTTGTTTTTAATTGTAAGGCAAAAAAAAAAAAAAAAAACGGACTCATTCGGTGTCAAGTCTGGACTATACTGCAGATGACTCATTCAATCGATGTTTTGTGTACTCAAAATTGCAGTTGTTTGAGCCGTAGTGTAAGATCTCTCATTTTTTAATAGAATATGTGCTATAATTTAGTTCAACTCGATTTTATGTTTTATCAATATCATTGTAGTAATCCTAAAAAAATTTCTCTCTAAAGTCGCTGTATGCCGATTGTCTAAAATTTCTGCTACCAGACACGCAAGACTTGTTGCAAGTCCAGAACATTTGTTTCACAAATAAAAGCAAAGACAATTATTTTTGATTAATGACAACATTTTGTTTATTAAATTTGAGAACATTTTCTTATAAATTATTAAGTGCGGTTTGCACATACCATCTGTTACATGACTTGTATCAAAATGTGTGCTTGTCATTGTTTCGGAACATAAATTAAACCACAATACAGCAACTACGACAGGAGTTTGTAGAGATGAGATTCAAGATATTGCTTAGATAAACAAACAAAAATAGAAGTGATATGGCAAAAGCCATGAAAATTTTTAAGCAAAATAATAGATACAGAAACCAGAAGAATAAATGCAAATGAAAGCAAGAAGTTTTCTCTTTACAATGCCTGCCATTGGCAACTTTTGAATAATGATTGTTTCATGCTTTTCCAAAACAATGTAAATTTACGAAATTTTTTTTTGTAACAAGTTACAGCTGCTTGTTTTCCCATTATACAGATATTTTTTTTTACTGTACAGCAACAAGTTTTTGCTACAAACAAATAACTTTAATTTAAAAATATTTTCCTTTGGGTCAAGACGTTGCATAATACTGGAATGAAAAACGTTTTGGAAATAAGCAATTCTAGCAGAATAAATATCCTTTGAAAGTAAACTTAAGCTTGCTGTTTCCGTATGTTTCATTATTATGTTTTGAACTCCAAATCCAACTCCAATTTAAATTCAAAATTTAATTTTCTGCCCACAAGGGATGTTTTTACAACCACCAAATTTATTTTATAATTTCTTGCTTGTTTTTGTTTTCTGATGTGATGTAAAGCTTATAACTTTTTAGAACAGCAAAAAATTGAAAGTCTGCTTTTGTGTGGAGCACAAGCACAAGCAGCTGAAGACAAATTTTATGGAGGAGAGTTTGAACAACAGCAAAAATTAAATTAACTTTGTCACGTTTCTCACAAAATGTTTGTAGCTTCTGTATTAACGCCCACTGCTCTTTAAGGGCTGTAAAATGTTTCATCAAAAAATGAGACATTAAATGTGTCCTTCCTTTTCTTTAATAACTTAAGTCCATTAAACTTTCATCTTCAGCAAGTTTTTGTAACTTTTGCCAAACAGCCAAAAACGGAAAGTTGCTAAGATGATGCCTTGATGCATGACCCAACCAGACAATGTTGCACGGCAGACTGCTGATACGCAAAACTTAATACGAGCAATACTGTGTCTTATGAAAAAATAGTTAGCATTTCATATAGACCTGAAATCATGTAAGTAGTCTAAAGAAGCACATACTTCTGCTATTTTCAGAAATTCGATCACACTTTCCACATTGATAACGATCGTCAATGTGCCACTTACATATTTGGATTTTGTTTGTCTACAAAGTGGCATCCTGGTAATATTTGTGTAATAGAATGAAAATTAAATAAAATTTAGTCAAGCACAAGACTAACTTGTACAACCAGGATTCCATACTACCGCGCAATAGGCTGAAAGTATCTCACTTAGCAGACACGAAGAACCGCTCGTATTTACAAGTTCATAAAAATCAGCTGATAATGCACATACACTGGGCACAGATTTCTTATTACTAAATTTTATTTCGTTTTTTTTTTATTCAAAACGACTTAAGAAATTTGTTGCCCTTTTTCCGTTTAGTTGAACTCTGTTTTTTTTTTTTTTTAATAAAATTCAATGACATTCAAGCAAGTTGTTTATACTATCTTGCAATTCACAAATTCATTGCCACATTCAATTCGCTTTTGTGTATTTACTATTCACTGACTGAAAATTTCTAGCTTAATCTGATAGAATTCTATAAGTACGTTTATACGTAGCCTATTCACAGATAAAAACTATACGCAAATAAATAACTCACAGTTTATGCGAATGCAGAAAATTTGTATTTTTTTAATGAGGCCAGATGGTAGAAATGTAACTAATTGGCAACACTGTCAAGCACAACATATGTTCAGAAAAAGACGTGATTACAAAAATAATAATGGAGAAACAAGAAATCATGATGTTTCTTACAATTCAATTAATGCAGAAAAGCCACGAAACATTGCAAGAACGGTTCAACAAAAAAAGGCATACAACTTTTGTAATCGCTAGTGAAAGAAGAAGGCGCAGACACCAGTTAATTCTTGCAGAAGTAGTTTTCAAGAAACGTAGAAAAAGACGATTCAAAGCTTGCGCTAGAAAGTCACCACTACTGGACATTGATTAGAGAGCCTTGCTTGCTCCAGCTGCAACGACCGCTTTCATATTTTGCTTTAAACATTTTCAGCACTTTTATTCAAATTTTACCAATTTTTTTTGCTTTCGTGCAATTTTTAGTAAATTATTTCCTTTCTGTCACATCGAAGAAAACTTTCAAACCGATAAAAAAAAGTGGCAACTTTGTGTGTTTTATTTGCGAATAGCTTTTTAATCAGTACTTGTTTTTGTGACAGCTATTCACAAATAAAAGCTTTATTTCAACTATATAGAAATGCATTAACTTCTCTCGAGAACTTGACATATCCATTCAACCCATTAGACGGAAAGAAGTGTTAGACCCACCTTGGTTTATGGATAAAAAATCTTTTATCTTAAATTTAACTTATCTACCAAAATGCTCTACAACACCTGCTATCTATAAACAATATTTCAATAATTTAGCGCAGCAATTAATCAAACAAAACTGGAACTTCTTATACACAGATGGCTCCAAGACTAGTGAATCTACAACATTTGCAGTCACAACTCAAAATGGTGATACCATAAAATTAGGATGTTTGGACAGACACTGCTCCAACTTAACAGCAGAAGCATTTGCAGTCTTTAGTGCTGTGGATTTTGTCTATAAATCTAGATTAAAATCTATAATTTGTACTGATAGTCTCTCTACGATTTCTGCGATACAAAATACATTATATGACTCCCCGCTAGTTAACAACATAAGAAGTATCTTAGTTAAACAGTGTGATAACAGTAAAATCATGTGGGTACCTTCCCATGTTGGAATTAAAGGTAACGAATTTGCAGACTCTTTAGCAGCAGAAGCAAGGAATAGACCTACTCTTAGATACCATACCTATGAACGACGAGATATAATAAACGCAATAGCATCCCATTTGGAGGTAGAACGTTTTCAAAAATGGGGTCAATACCAACACAATTACAAAGCATTCAATCCAGTCGGGAAGAAACAAATATACCCTAATACATGCTCTAGATTCGAAAGCGTTATATTTTTACGATTAAGGATGTTACATTGCAAGTTTTCACACCAACATTTATTGGAAAATAAACCGGCTCCTATCTGCGCCGCATGCAACACACCGCTTACAGTTCTTCACCTTCTAAACGAATGCGTTTCTTTCAACATATCCAGAAATAAAATCTTCCACAACAACTTACCGTCCAATTTTTTAAAATAATATTAAATTAATCTGTAAATTTATAAAACAAATTAATGTTCAAAACCAAATATAATTTCTTAATAGCGGGTCGAAGGCCTCTTTTGCGCTAGTACCTCTTTTTCTTCTTCTTTTAGTTGCATTAATTTTATTATGTAATTAAATTATAAAATAAATAAATAAATCAAAAAAACTTTATTTACTGTTTATACGCCAAATTTTTCTATTCACAATAATTTTATTTTCGAATAAGCGGTACGTCTAAAAGTTGTATATGTTACTTTAAAAAGTCGCATCAAAACAGCCCCACTGTTATGCTTTTGTAAACAACTTCGAAAATGCAACTCTGGTTGCATAGAAAAAGTTAGTTTTTGAAAATTTTCAAAAGGTTAGTAAAAAGTCTTTCACACACATTCATACACTTTTTGTCCAGACTATCACAGCTTTTGGACACACATGTAATTTTTAATGTAGATCGTACGATTCAGTAGGACATTGAATCGTGGCAAACGAAAGGTTTCTTTTGGGGGACATGTTAAAATTGTTTTTTTTTCAGTTTTAGTATTTATATCTGCAGGGGTCGTGTTTTTCGTGTCGTAGACTGGGTGCTGTGACGGACGGAAGGACTGTAGGGTCCCGTTTTCACTGAGTAGGCAGTTAGTACTACATAGTTCTGATAGGGGGATTTCTACGTTCGCAAAGAACACTGGGGGATGAAGTCAGTCAGACGTTTGTCTTCACTCTTCCACAGGTACGCTAGACTAGTAAGCATATCGGTAGAGAAAATATAGCTACAACGAGTTTCTTTTCCGTTTCATTGTTATAGTTTAATTTAGTTGCTCTAATGTTATTATGCACCACTAAAGATCTCAATTAGAGCATAGCAAAACAATTGTCGAAGCCCAACTTTTGTACTTTGCTTTAATGGACGTGTACTGTTTCTGACAACGCTCTTCAGAAAACATGCATTTGAGGTTGGTTGGCTGTGTTGGATGAAAAATCCGATGTATTCTATTTGACTCGATTCTTTGTGTGCTGAAGATTATCCAAGTTCAACCTGCTGAAAATTATTTAACACTCTCTCCCAAATGATGCAAAAAGTATTATAATCATATTTCAAATAATACTCTGTATTAACGTGGCCTCTGCTTCAAAATCATTACTTGTAACTTATAAAAATATTCAAAACAGATGCCCTTTCCTTTATCCTGAGAAATTTGAAAAGAAGCTCAAATTAAATAAACGTTAAAATGCTCGTTAAAAGCATGAGAAAACATCAACTGCTTGTGGGTGCTTTTCCACTGCGTATGACGGATAATTTAGATGGTGCTAATGAAAATTAATTATGCGTCTGTTTATGAAACATAAGCATGATACATGGTGCATACTTCATTAGGTTTTCTAGCAAAATTTGATTATGATTCAGGGAGTGTAAAAGCGTACAAGTTCACATTACAGCCGGAAGACTGTAAGACATTTTATCTCACTTCGCCTGAAATTTATGGCCATAGATTCTGCTGTCAGCTTTGCTTATTTTATGTACATAATTAGAAATTACTTAAACTTCTTTGCTCCTTATCGGATTTAATTAAGTAACTTTACACTGATTTGTGCAATAGTTAGTCTATCACTTTTCAATTATTAATTTGAATCCGTTTAATATTTAACGTTATTCAATGGCTTTATGCGTTTTATTTGTTTACAAATAAAGCAAACTGCTGCCGGGAAATGCCGAGACTTACAATTCTTTCATAGCTTATAATCTTGATTAAAACACAAAAGGCAAAAATGAAGAGTCAATAAAAAATAAATATTTTCATACTCGTATCGATTGAAAACAATTATTATTATTTCAATAAAGCCATTAAGAAAATAAATAGTTGCACTTTTCAACTGCTTCGACCCGCTTATATCCCCATTTTTCTGTACTCGTTGTGAAGGGTGCTTTTACTGAAGGGAAGCGGTAAAAATAAAGTTATGAAATTTACTACTACCCAGCAGTTATAAATGAAAGTTTTTTCTGGAGATAAAGTTTTCTCTTGTATTCTATATTTTTCATTAGTTTTTTCAGCCTCTTTTTATTAATTTGTTTTCCCTTTTCATACCATATTTACCTACATGTTTTTTGTTTATTATTCTATACCACCCTTCGCTTTTAAATCTTCCCTTTTTCACTATTTTTTCTTTTATCTTACTTAAATTTTTCCCAACATATGCATACTTTGTTTTTCTCTATTTTATTTAGGCGTTTTTATTCTATTTTATCTTACCGTGATTTATTTAATTTTACTTGGTTTTGTTTCGTTACATTTTTTTCATTTTCTAATTTTGTTTTGTTTTCATTTTATTATATTAGATTTTATTTTATATTCTTTATTGCACTTTTTTTGATATTATTTTACTTCATTTAATTTAATTTAATTTAATTTTATTTTAAGCTGTTATCTTTTATCTATATTCTATCTATTTTTATTCTCTCTTCTTCTTTTCTTTTCATTTATTTTCTTTCAATTTTATTTCTTTTCCTTTTCCTTTTCCTTTTTCTCTTGTCTTCTCTTCTCTTTTCCCCTTCTCTTTTTTTTTGTTCTATTCTGTTCTTTGTTTTTCTTTCTCCTTTTGTTTTCTTTCTTTATATTATTTTTCCTCCTTTTTGAAACTTTCTTTTTTTTGCAATATTTTTCTTCTCTTGTCTTTTCTTTTGACTTCACTTATACAAAGGAGTGGTTTTTCTTTTTGGTTCTGCTCTGTTCTTTTCTCTTTTTTTAATTTCTTATGACGTCCTTTTTTTCTCTTTCTGTTCGATTTTGTTTTGTCTGAGCTGTTCTTTTCTTGAGTTTTTGTTTTTCATTTATTTTTGCTACTTCGTTTCTTGTCTCTTCTTCTTTCTATATTCTTTTTATATATGTATACTCTTTTCGATTACTATTTTCTTTTTGTATTTTTTATATTTTTTTTACAATTTTTTTTACTTCCTGTTATCCGTTTTCTCTGCTTCTATTTCTTTGGTTTTCGTTTCTTTTTTTTTGCCTTTTTGAGTTTTTTTTTCATTTTATATCATTTTTTTTTTGTTTTTTCTTTTTTCCTTTGTTTTCTGTTTTAATTTTTTTTCGCTGTTCTTCTTTTCATTTCGTTTTCTTTCTTTTTTCTTTTCTTTTCTTCTTTTTTCATTTCGTTTTCTTTCTTTTTTCTTTTCTTCTTTTTTCTTTTCTTCTCTTTTCTTTTCTTCTCTTCTTTTCTCTTCTCTTCTCTTCTCTTCTCTTCTCTTCTCTTCTCTTCTCTTCTCTTCTCTTCTCTTCTCTTCTCTTCTCTTCTCCTCTCTTCTCTTCTCTCCGCTACTCTCCTCTACTCTCCTCTACTCTCTTCTCTTCTTTTCTCTTTTTTATTTTCTTTTCTTCTCTTTTCTTTTCTGTTCTTTTCTTTTCTTTTCTTTTTTTTTCTTATCTTCTTCTGTTCTCATATCACGTCATGCTTCTCCTGTCTTAACTTTTTATATATTCTTTTTTACTGCCCATCATTTTCTGATTTAGTGTCTACTTCTTATCTTTTCCTCTTACTTTTGATCTTCTTTCACTTCTGCTGCTTTACGTATTCTCAGTTGATGATTTATAAAATCTTCACGTGTGTACATATGTATGTATGTATATGTAATTGATAGTCACGGTAACACATACAACCTGCTGGAGAATTTTTATGGACGCTGACAAAACTGTGTATGAAATGTATTCAAACATGCATTCAATGTGTATCTGTGCGCACGCAGGAATGTTGTTTAATTGTTGTGACATCACTTCTTACATTAATACTTCATGGTATTAAACGTTGAATTCATTCATTCACTGCACAAATTCTCACATGCATGAGGAAAATGTGCGTACGTATTCATGCCGAGCATGCAGCTTTGCTGCTAATTGCTTACATACATACGTTTTGTTTTCATATCTTTGCTGGGTTTCGGAGGCTTTAAAACAAAACGTGTTGTTGCCTCAATGTATACATTTGCTTGATTTTGTATACATTGTTTTTCACCATTATGTACTTTAGTTGTTGCCAAAGTAATAAAAATCAACATTGTTATTTTACAACTGCCAGGTATTTGTCATTTAAAGGTTTATTTGATTTCAGATATTTTATTTTTATTTTTAATAAAGTAGGAATGAAAGCACATCCACACAAGTGTGTTTGTATGTATGTATTTACACACTTAAATATTGCAATGAAAAATGTAAAATGCTTCAGCTTTGGAGAACTTGAAGAATTTGCTTCAGAAATGTTAATTGATTCAGGATTTTGGATTTGGATGTTCACATAGAAGTTGTATATAAGAAAATGCTTTTTGTTTTGGTTGAGTATACATACATACATCCTTTTGTGGTTTTCATAAATTTACTTCTATCCTCAGTATAGAAAGTTATGGGTAAATAAGATTTTTTTGAGCTATTTGTTTAAACATTATTTTAAATGGGAGGGTTTGGGTTTAGCTAGAATACCACCAACAACTTTAATAGATTCAATTAATGGGTATTTCCATGAAATGGTCCACCGTTAGTTAAAAAATCAAAACGCTCGCACAATTTTTTTAAGCACAGAAAATTGAAAAAAAAACTATTGACATTTTATTATGTAAAAAAAAAAAATTTAACTTATAATAATTTTAAATGATGGTACAAACTTCTGAAAATATATGTTAAATTACAAAAATATGTATGAAGGTAAAAAGTGGCACGTGCGTAATGTAACGTGCGTAATCAAAAAATTTTTTTTCTTAGCCAACCCGTGCACACTTGTTTTTGAACAAACCATGATTATAAAGGTCCATTAATAACCTTTATAAAAACATTTTTTCCGAAATAAAAATCTTCTACAATTCGCCTACTTTTGCAATATTTCATGCTGCTTTAAAAGGCACTTTCGTTTTTTTTCACGTGCGTAAGTCAACTTTAATCGCATGGAACTTGGGTACCCAGTGCTCAATTTTCCAATATATATACTTTTTGGAAGGAACTTTAAATGTAACAATGGCAAAATTCCATTCAAAAATTCCAACCCATTTATATTTTTATAATATTCAAAACAATTAAACGTGCGCAAATGTCACGTGCGTAACCATGGAAACACCCATATAGAAAATAAATAAACAATACTATCCAATTTCAAGAATGATAGACATCCACTTTTATCCTCTAATATTTTATATGAAATTAAATTTTTTTTTCTACTTTTGTACTGTAATGAAACTGTTGATCAAACAAATTGAATAAAAATTGTGGTGACTTCGAAACAGCTCAAATTATAATTTTATTTTATTTGATTATTATTATTATTTATAACATGTGAAATGAAGCCAATGTAGATTAAACCTATCAAGGGGCTAGAGTTATAATTAAAATTTTTCTCAATGGTGTATAATTTACACCTGGAATCTTCCGACTGCTGTGCATCTAGTTTCGCTATCAAGTCGAACAGCATCACATATAGAGACGTGACAAAGAGCCTGAATAAAAAAATTATTAATGACAGGGTGGGGAGAAATAGAATCTAGTGGTGACTTTGGATTAGAGACAGGGTATATTGGAGAGTTCACTGAGCGGACTAAGTCACAAACAATTTGGGAGTGCAAATACACTATTACCAGTTACTCAGCTCAGGAAGAACTGTGCCTTATTTGGGTGCCAGGGCATGAGGGAATAACTGGAATAACGAGAGAGCAAATTCACTTGCTTCAAGAGCAAGAGTTTCTTTTTTTTTTTACAAACAAACACAAAACTTCGAAGCTTTTGGCCTGTCTGCTGAAACACCAAAAGCCTTTGGCAGGAATCGAACCGGCGACCTCGGAGACTCTTAGTGGGACACTCTACCAATTCATCCATCGAGGCGCTCAAGTTAAGAGACATAAGCTTGCTTGGAGCGAATCTTTTCGAAGCAGTCAAATCTGAGCTAGAGATTAGGGCACATACGCCCCATTTAACTCTCTAAAATAACAAAACCGTGTTAATAAATGCAAGGACACTATTTATGCCAGTGCCTCGCCTTTTAAGAAACACTGTTTCGATATCTTGGGATAGACTCTTTATCAGAATTAAACCAATTACGGGGCATGTGCTGGAAGATATAATGGAACTTTGGTTATGACACGAAGTTACTATAGACACGGAGCGCACGAGACAAACCTATATCTTAAGTCTATGGTCTATGGTGCCCTCCAACCTAAACTAAGATTAGAGAAAATGTAATAGAATCCACCAAAATTTGTATAACTGCTACCTCTGATTCGCTCCTATAAGCCTAAAATAAAAGCCGGAAGCTGACTTAATTTTCCTGGTCAGCATTTCTCCTTAATGTACACGTTGACTATGCCTCCACATAAATATAATATTGGTAGCTTGAACCAGCGTTCTTCTGGAGACCACCAATATGCTTATGACGTCATATTTATGACTTATGACGTCATATTTATTTACTAGTTCTGATATCATTTAAGAGCATCTTACTTAGATGCTCTCCTATACAAAAATTTCTTTCGTAAATTTTTCCCTTGGGTCCCATTCTCCTCAGTGCCTTATTTATGACAGACGTCCATGAGTTTTTGTTTACAATTTTTTTGAGTTTGTAATCGAAATTCTAAAAATAGCTAAATTATCTATACTATCGTCCACATTTGGTCATTGCAAAATACATAATTTGCAAAACCGAGTACTTTAACACAACAATAATAAGTACACACAAACATACATATATATATCGATTGCATTTTTCATTAATTCTGAAGGATCTTAAAAAACACTTTTCCTATTAGGTTAACTTTATGTATGATGTTTCGTACTGCTCGTTTGAGAAAAGAAAACTATTTCTACAGAATAAAGAAAACCCCAACCCCAATTTCCCCATGGAAAAGTAATTGCATTATACCATGAATGAATAAACGAGCGAACAGCTTTCGTATCATGTTCTAAGCCACATCTTTTTAATTTAAGCCATAAATTTTGCCAAAACTCTTAAAAGCGTTTGAAAGATAAACACACACAGTCATGCACATGCATGATACTATTCAAGGTTTTCCCTCGTCTATGTATTTGTATAAACATGAAACAAATACTTTTAAAAGTATTTATATGACAAATAAATCGTGTAACTTACATGCAAACAAGTCAATAAAATTTACATTAGAAATAATACTTTGCAATGTATACCCGGTAACTAGTGAATTAATGAAGGACCAGCAGACCCTTTTCAATTATTTGCGAGCATTAGAGCAACTTCCGAATTTCAATAAGGAATTAAACGAAGTTGCAGAAGATATTATACAGGGTGGCGCATCAAGCACATTACTATTTAATAAGTTCCGAAATGACGTCACACAAGCCAAGAAAACACACGTTTAATTATGGTTGCGGCAACAATGTTATGTTCTGTATTGTGACGCCCAAAGTCATTCTTCGTTTTGGACCACAAACATCTTAGTTACCTACTTATTCATACAGAGATGAATCATATTATTTTATTATATTGAAATATCTATTTATGTTGTTTTCGTAATTGTAGCTACAGGAATCAATTATTGTTAGTCACTGTACTTACATTTGTACGCACATATGTACGTACAGTCATGGATTTTAGTTTTGTTATTTAAAAATCATTATGAGAGCTAAAAACACAAATTCGTTAGTGCTTTGCATAAGAATTTAATGAGCG
This sequence comes from Sturmia bella, assembly GCA_963662145.1. Classification (NCBI taxonomy): domain Eukaryota; kingdom Metazoa; phylum Arthropoda; class Insecta; order Diptera; family Tachinidae; genus Sturmia; species Sturmia bella. Next base: position 43,232,534 of record OY759168.1, on the reverse strand, counting down.
TTAGTTTCGGTCTTCTTCTTGAACTCTTTAGTTATTAAGACAAATTGTAAATATGTACGAATTACGGCACAACATAGCATACATCTATACAACATGTTCGATCGAACAAAAGACTTGTGCTGCGATCACGGCTAAGCATTGGTGTGATTGCGAAGCTGTCTATGCAGCGAACGCGTATAAAAGGAGGATCACAAACTAAGAAAAGTCAGTTGGTTGGCAGCTCGTGTTATGGCAAGAGGTTAGGCTCCTTCTCTGATATTCTTACTCAGTAGTGTAAAAGGAATATCATTTATTATCTTAATAAATGATATTCCTGAGCAAGCAAACCAAAGGACTTAATGTTGGCTACAAATTCAGCCCTTTGGTGATGTACCCTGGACGGAGTTTTACATTGGAGATTGGAAACTTTCTCCAAGTAAAAGCTTATAAAGATTGTATTTGCTCTGGGAGGATGGGATACCTCTCCCAGAGAAAATTCGTGTCTTCTCCTTTGCTGACCAACGCTTGTCATGCCAACGCTACCATTTTGCTTTTTTTATTAAATAAATAAATAAATAAATAAACCCTTACGTTTTATAACGTTTTCTGAAAAAAAGAACGCCACGTCTTCTTATATAATGTACGACTCTGGACTCGGTTGAGCTACCCCAGCAACCAGTGGAACCGTGTCGTTACAGTATAAAAATAATACTGTTGAAATAATATAATATGGTTAAGGCAAATATGATTACGTCAATCATATAATGTGGCTGCAACTACATAACTCGATTGTATAGAATCATATTATGGTTGTCCACAGCTATAATACATTCAAAAATATCTTTGAACAGCAATATGTTCTTCTTCGAATACATATTTTTTCTACGTGCAGTTTTCGATATGAAACGATTTTTCGCTGCAAAATGAATTTTATTTGTGAGCCTGCTTTCAGCAAACAGCTAATGAAAAACTTATGACTTGCAAACTTAAAATGTTACTCCCAACTGTGCTTCAAAAACAACCACTTTTAGAAGCAGAGTGCAAAGTGGAAGAGGATTTGATTATATTGCTTCGAAAACAAGTTGTAAGTTGAGGTTGAAATTAGGGCCTGGTCGGTGAATGAATGTATTTCAAGGCCAGTGGAGCACAAGAACCTCAAATTGTGGTTTCAACAATATGAAGCCAACAGGACCGTCTCCAGCTCTCATCATAGCGTTACTTGTGCTTCACCCTGTATTAAGAGTTCTGGAAAATAAAGAAAACTTTATAAACTTAATTCACATCTTTGGGGAGTTGATAAAATTAATTTGAATAACAGCTGTCAGAACTGTTGGGCCTGACTTTTTTTCTTTTTCTTATAATAAGAAAGTTTGTACGAAACCGTGTTACGACGTGTTTTTATGTTCATTGTCTGGCAGTAGAGGAAAAAGCAAAACGAATGTAACAAAAGAAACCGTCAGACAAATGTGACAGAATGTGAAAGTTGTCATGCTTGGCTTCACCGCCCCGACATCAGAAACATACAGTGGACTCGCGAAAACATTCCAGTTACGTGAACATTTTTATTTTTTAACATTGACTACTCTAAAACGTGAACAAGTGATGATGGTTCTAAAACGTGTTCTTTACTTCTAATGATTTCTTATTTTCTTAAGTCAGTTCTGTAGTTTTTATAAATTTTCGGAATAGCGGTATTTTAATTTATTTACAGCTCAGTGACAAAAACATCTTTTGGAAATGTATACACACCTACATACAAACATATGCACACATGTAATACTTCATTTCACTTTTATGGTAGAAACATCTCTACGCGTTTAAGAATAAAATGAATGTCGCATATTTGAAGTCCAAGAAGAATCTGAAGATGCTGAATGCATTTTAGAAGAGCCAGTTTATAAAATTAATCTAAAAGAGGTTTTTTTTGAAGCTCTGAAATGGGCCGAAGATGGAAAAGTGAGTCGAAGTGATATTACAGTGTTGTTACTGAAATGAAGTATTGCAGTAAATTTGTTAAATAAAAATTGTTATAAATATACGATTTAGCCTGTTAAACGGTTCTGCATACTGATTTTCAAAGTATTTTCATGTAAAAAAATCGAATCAAAAACGTAAACAAAATCCAAAACCTGAACACTCTCGATAAGACTTAGTTCACGTTTTCGCGAGTCTACTGTATATTGTTGTGTATCAAATTGGTATTCTTCAAGTAATGCGAGAAAATTGCTCAATTTTTATTTAAATATTTTGGGGTGGTTTTCAGACATGATGTTCAGCGATTACTTGAAAGTGTCAATCAGGGAGGAATTTAGTGAAAAAAGTTTGGCAATTAAAGATGAAATGAAGAAGCAACGAATTTTGTTTTTTGATATAAGTAAAATAGATCTTTGTAATGAGGTTAGAAAGGACTACAGTACAAGCGTCCTAAAAACTATTTGACAGACACATCCTTTAATCCACATTTCTGCAGTGGCACTCAAATCACTCAGCAAGAAGTTCTCTGATAACTAATGAATACAAACAATAATTTTAGCTTAAGTCGAAATAAGTAAATAAATAAATTAATTTTTACTTTCGAATTCGGACGTTAGAAGAGGTTCCGTTGTTTGGCTATCAGGAACTATTTTTAAAAAAAATTGATTACCGACTTTCATTCCGCCATCTTTCACAGGACATTTATGACAATTTCAAGCAAGAAATACAATTTTTCAGAAACTATTATTTTTAATTTCAATAACTCGTTGCCCTTTAGAAAACTTCTTCAGGAAATAATGTGTATTATTTTAGGTAAAAATCAACCTTATTAATGTTCTGTTTTTTTCAGCTGCCTATACGCTGTCGATAGTTCGTTGATGCTAGTCAACTCATCAGTAGACTCAAAAAATTCTTAAAATAATGTTTGGAAATCAACTACTTATTCCAAAATTGCCATGAACAAAATGAGAATTAGAAATGTTTAAACAAACTTTTAATACAGAAAATCTTTTTTTTTACTTTTCTTAAGAACTTCTATATAACAAGTTACCTTTGGTTACTATGGTTTGCCTTTCTGAAAGTATCAAAAACTTTAAGTTTTTTAAGGGTAAAATTTGTATAAAATTTCTTTAAGTCGTCCCTACCACTGTGGGGTTGTTTCTAGATTACTGATTTATATAACCAAATTCCAATAGTTTTCCTTACTCAATATTTCGAGGGAGCCACCCGTCTTATGTGCTAAAAGTCAGTGCAGTTCATCTTCTGCCTTGGTTTAATTGACGTTTTATCAAGTAGATCATTAGATCATAGAAAATTTAAACCAGTCATCAAACAGCGGGAAACATCAGCTAGTTTCTAATTTTTGCAGCGTTGCCAAATTTCGATTTCCAAGAATAATCCCTTATGGACAATTAGATTGCTGAGAGATTTTATTAAACTAGAGTTTCAACCTTAACTGATATTGTGAGCATTAGGGGCGCATTCATACGATATAATTTTAAAAATTTTCCCAAAGCCCCTGGGTGCCTCTGGAAAAATACAATACAAAAAACTACATCCAATGACTGAATGCCATAATTGATTCGTCCACGCAGCTTTTTAAGCATAGCCAGATATTATTTATCCATCTAAGCCTATGGAATACAATATCCTTACAGGCTAATAATAATAGCTTAATTACAAAATATATTAAACAAATCCTTATATTCTAATAACAATTTAAAATCAGTAATCGGCAACGAAAAAGCAATGCTAACGATATTATTAATTCTATTTAAAGTATTCAAGGCCCGTAGCAACGGCTCATGCATGGCATAATTAGTACCATGTCTAGAAACATAAAATAAATTACTGGATCTGAAAAACTTACATGGCACACAAAATTTTTATTGACTTTAATAAGTATTCACAATCGATATGACCGTTTATCAAGTTATAAATTACAATAGTGGATTGCATAGTACGTCTTACAGAAAGTGGCTTCAAACCCAAAAGCAAACAACGAGCATTATATGAAATTGACATTGACAAAGTTTGAAAATTACGAAGCGTATATTTAACAAATTTCTTTTGTACTCTTTCAATTCTATTTGTATGTGCATCGTAAATAGGAATATTATCTTGAATTCTTATGCCCCAAAAACCACTGGAAGCTACAATTATGGTTTTATTTCCTTTCTATTTACTTCATGTTTTTCGTTAGTTAATCAGTCTACCAGTTATTGGTCATGCCTTTCCAAATAATGATTGGCAACAATGTTGCAAAAGTTAACTAGTATGTGTGTGGGTGTGTGTGTGTGTTTGTAGTGCATTTATAAAATTGGACCTTAATCGCACGATTTTCTTCGGTTAGTGGCAATTTCTTTCGTTTCGAAAAAAAAGTTTGCTTTTGTTTTGCCCTTTCTTTCCTTAAATGTAAACTTTTAGTGAGATTAAGACAAAAAAAAATGATCAATAACCATATAGAAATATTCTATTCTGTTTTGCAGAATAGCTAATTTTATATATATATTTTAAACTGAAACGTCATCGTATATGTCCCTAAATTTTTGGACATTTGTGGAGCCCATACAAATTTCTCCTAAAAGTTTTCTTCCACATTTAACAGTTTGACTGACCTCAATTAGTTTTTCTATTTAACATTTTTTCATAAAAAAGCAACCATCTAGGTGTATAGGGTCCGCCATCTAACGTTTTGTTTTCAACTAGTGCTTATTTCGTGATGGTGTAACACTAAGCTCATGTCTGATTCGACAGATAATTAGTTTTATACTTCCGCTGAACGAATATGGTTGTGTATACGCTTCGCTAAGTTGGCCTGCAATCGACTTACAGAAGATGCCGATTTTGCCAAAAAAAATTATCTTTCAGATGAAGCTCATTTTGATCTTGGCGCGTATATAAACAAGCAAAATTGTGGCATTTGGGGCACAGAAAACCTGCACATATTCATTGAAAAACCGGCGCACCCAAAACGAGCCACTGAGGCATAATTGGGCCATTTATTTTCGAAAATGGCCAAGGAGTGGCCGTTACAGTCAATGGTGATCGTTATGGGGCCATGTCGAACAAATATTTGTTCACAAAAATTGAAGAGGAAAATATTGACCAAATTTGGTTTCAACAGGATGGCGCTACATGCCACACAGGCGAGGCTACAGTCGATGTTTTGCGCCGTTTTCAAAAAAAAAAAAGTTATTTGGCGGACCCTGTATATGGTGTGGAACCATAATATGTGAGCGGTGAATGTGTTTACTGGCTTATTTGAAAGAATACTTCATTGAATACTTGATTGAACGTTTACCTAACAAATATTGTAAAACTTTTTGTCAAATAATAACAGACTTCATTAATTATTTTCTCTCCTTCTCAGCCGTTTATCAACATTGCGTTGATGCTATTCAACTCGTCGGTAAGCTCGAGAAAACTTAAACTTAGTGTTTGGAACCTCATCACATATTCAATTATTTCCATTAACACAATGACAATCAAAAATGTTCAAATAAGACTTTAATACAGAAAACAGTTTTATCGTTTCTCAAAACTTCTACTTTTCTTTAGTACCTTCATACAGAGGGCTACCGATGCTTTGGTTACTACGATTTCTATTTTGGAAAGTATAGTTGTAACTGACGGTAACTGGTTGTGAAGAAAAGTAAAAGTATTCGGAATTGATAAAATGTTTTCCTATATTAAAGGCTGTTGTGAACATTTGTGATTCTCACTGTACCAACTTTTACACACCTGAACTTGCAAAAGAAAACTATAAAAAGAGTGTAATTTATTACACCAAACAAAAAACAACATCTATGGCCATTTCCACAATGTATGATTAAAACTTAATGGTTAATTTAACGACAAATTTTTTTATAGCAAACTTGCCGTTAAAGTCCACGCCACTTTTTAATTGTACGTTGTGAAAAAAGTAGTTGGCAATAATTTATTTTTCCTATATCTCTCTTAGTAATTTTTAATCCGATTTTACCCATTTTCAATACCGTGCAGAGGAAAGAGAGTTAAAATCTAAGTAATTTAAAATTACGAACAACAAATTGTCTAATGGCTTCAAAACAGGCGTTAACAAACGTGTTTTTCTATGTATGCCCTTTTAGTAAAGGGTATATACTTTAGATTTATATTTTTGTTTTCTGAATTTTTTTCGGTAATTCTAGCTACCAATTAATTTAATTTTTTTCCTTTAATTCCCGGGAGACAAGAATATACCCTAATTACGTCTCTTTTGCTCACGTATAATAGTTTGCGTTTTTCTTTTGCTTATTACCTACGCTTACATATAAACATAAATAAGTACGTTTCTTATCTAGCTTTCACCAAAAAAAAAAAAAAAAAAAATTGTAATAAATGAACAAGCGAGTGAGTGGCTTTGCTCTTTTGCACTTCGTTTTTTTTATTTAAATTAATGATTTCCTTACATATTGAAGTGAGGACGAGGGGGTGGTGCAAAAAACACTTTGTTGATTACCTTGCTTTTTATTTCTAATTCAATTTTAATTTTCTTGTATCTTCTTGTGACCAAATTCCAATATACAATTAACAAAACTTGTCATTAAAATGCGACATATGTAAATATTGTCGAATTGTTGAACATAATTGGCAAGTTAATTGATGTGATTTTCCGATTTTCGACATGATTGGGTTCGCTCATATGCTCGTGTAAAAGCAGTTTTATTTCAGTTTCTATTTTGTTTTATGTTTTATATTTTTATTATTTTTTTTTTTTTTCAGATTATTTATCTGACACTAAGCTGTTATAAAAATTTCTATAATATTATTTTGCATTACGCTTATCGGGCTCAATTTATTTCTGTATTATTTTTGTAATTGACTCATCGACCCAAGTTGTTGTATATTTTCTGTCTAAATTTCTAATTATATCAAACACACCGATTTTTTAATGATTTATTTATATGTATCATTGCATATGTACCGGGTGGAAGCTTCCCACCCCACATAGATAATTTGTAAATAACACTTTAAGCCATTTTCGTTATCATTGCATAGTAAACCGATATTAATTTTTTCTAAATAACACTGATAATCTATAGGAAAATAAATTCTAAAGCAGCTAAATAATTGGTGTGGTTTGTTTGGAATATTAAGAATATTAATATACAAAGAATTCGTTAAGGTTGGCTGAATGCTTTAATTCTCAACACAATAATTTATTTTGCTGGTAGAACGATGTTACAATGAAAATGATGTTGAATAAAAATGAAATCAATTTCCGTTTAACAAGAGGGATACAAAACGTATTGGGTCTTTATACGCCCCAAGAAAGAATAAGTTTCTTGCCGCATATTTTACTGATAAAACGAACGAGGGTTTTATTACGTGACAACTTTTCTATTCCAATTATTTTCATGCAACAAAATTCCAGACTTGTGGCAACTAAGAAGATACAAAATTGTTTACACTGTGCGCTCGGCTTTAATTTTTCCCAGTCAAAAAGCTTTCGAAGTTTTATTATAAATACATAAATGTACGCACTTCCTGTTAAAATAAATCACGACACATAAATTTTATATACATAAATAGGCACGAAACCAGGAACAATCTGACACATTCTTTTTATCGTTTTCAGCACGTACATACATATCTATTTGGTTATTTTCATTACCTACTAATAACTTTTGCTCTTTTGTTTGGCAACGTCGAAACACTTGACCTAGTTTGGAATGAATTTCTAATGGTAGAAAATCTTTAAGGGAAAATAAAACTGTGAACTAGTACATCTGAGCCATTATGTATGGTTACACACAACATGGTTGGATGCAACCATATTCTGTTGTTAGTAACTGTAGTCTATAATATCCCTGCAGAAATTATTGGAGTATATAATGCGTTTTAAGTAAAAACAATTGTTTGTGAACTTTTGATCAGAGCGGATGTGCTCTGCTTTTTTTTTGTGATGTGTAGTCGCAATAGGTGAACACATGGTTTTTAGGGTTCCGTACCCATCGGAGTGAAACGGAATCCCATTACCGAGACTACTACGCCCGTCCGTCCGTCCGTTGGTCATAGCGTACATTCTCCGAAACCATAAGAACTGGAGAGCTGAAATTTTCATAGGATGTTGCTTCTACCTTGCTGCCACAACACCAAATACTAAAAACAACAGCAAGTCGAAAACTACCAGGTGTCCCTATACAACGAAAAGTAACAATTAGTTGTAACTTTCGAACACTAAAAGATAGACAGCTGAAATTCGTACAATGTATGTTTTTACTGGTGCCCTACAAAACCAAATGCTAAAAACAACAGCAAGTCGAAAACTACCAGGTGTCTCTATACAACGTAAAGTAACAATTAGCCGTTGCTCTCCAACCTTGAGAGACAGAGGGATGAAATTTGCATAGTATATGTATTAACATATGCTCCACAACAACAAATGCTAAATACAACAACAATTTGAAAACTACCAGTTGTCCCCTTACAGCGCTAACAGTTAGCCATAACTCTCGAGCGGTAAGGGATAGAGAGGCGAAATTCGCACAGTGTACGTGTTCCCAGATGCCTTACAACAACAAGTGACAACAACAACAACAACAACAGTTGAAAACTACTAGGTGTCCCCATACAATGTAAAGTAACACATACATACCTAGGAACCCTAGGTGTGCGAGCGAGCCTCGTACTTGACTGAATTTATTTTAATTGAGTTATTTAAAAAACCATTCCAAGTTTATTAAGCGTTTCTTTGGCAAATTATATATAGATATTTGCCACAAGAGATCTCAAGATCTCGAGAGCGCCTGGATGGATGAATTGGTAGAGTGGCCTACTAAAAGTCGTGCCCGAGGTCTCAGGTTCGATTCCTGCCGAAGGCTCTGGGTGTTTCTGCAGACAAGCAAGAAGCCTCGCAGTTTTGTGTTTCTTAAAATAAAAATAAACATGATATATTTTGAAAACTAAATCTGCCAAAGTGAACTTTGTAACAAGTCTTATCGTGGTTATGGTGTCGTCTTTTTGTTCTCTATAGTCAACGTTTTGCTGTATTGAAGAGATTAAGTTAAATGTTGCTAACTAGATAGGGTCAAGGGTATATACTGGACCCTAAATAGACTAATTAACTACATTTCATCCTGACTAATTCAGCTTGGCAAAAATAAATGTTCTGTTTTTGTGTTATAACTTTTTAGCTTAATCAGAGGTCCACAAATACTCCCCATTTTCGCTTTTCTTATCCACCAATCCTTCTTTCCTTTTTTTCTAGTTCCAGTACAATGCAATACATATAAAGGGGTCATACCCTGAGTACTGGTGCCAGTCGACTAAAAAGGGAGTATTTACAATATGGTCCAGTTTTGGATTACTTTTGGACTAGTCCTGCTCCCTTTTGGAGTACTCTTTACACGAGTGTAAAGTATAGTCCCCTTAGTATTACACTTCAGTGATAGTATTACATAATTTTCAGACACCAAAATAATTCAGGGGTTCTCATGCAATAATTCTGTTTTATTGGAGTCCATAGATAACAGAAATACCATTACGTTTTTAGGTCACTTCGAAAAAGAATTTTATAACTGTAAATGTGGTGACTAACGGGCGCTTTTAAATTGAAAATGTTATATTTTCGTTGTTTGCCAACGCATTTCTGTAAATTTCACGAACTCAATACTACCTTTTAAACAATTCACAATTGTTGTAAATCGCGTTATAAACATCTAATTTATAGTGGTTGAATCCAAAAAATACACATTTTTGGTAAACAAATTTTCTTCCACGGGCTGTAAGTTGCTTATGTGAGACCAAACAGTATATATACTTAATAATAGGATAAAGAAGCATTATGCAAGCTTTCCAAAATGTTTAACTATAATTAAATCCGTTAAAAAATAAACATATTTTTTTTGACCCTCCAAACCACATTTCCACGACATGCTCTTCGCTCTCTATTTGTGCTTAACACTCTAGTCAGCAGCAAAGCAATGAGCTTCACCATACAAAGTTTTAAGAAAGACAAATTCCTGTCTTCTCTAACTTAAATCGCAAGTTTAAATTAACATTTAAATTTTCATTTCAATAGAGTGGTCAAACTGTAACAAAAACTGTGTTTACGGTGACCAATAATTGTTTATGACGTTTGAAATAAAAATACTTTGTTTGCCACAACCTTTTGCATCGTCATAGACCGCATAATATTGCGGGTGCCACCATATTGGTAAAATGTTTTTTTTTCGTGCTCTTAGCCAATTACATAGTGGCTCTCGAGAAGTGAAGTTTATTTATGTATAAATTATTATTTAATACGTTAGGTCTAAAAAAATAGACCTTAATGCTTTCTGTCTTTCTCAGCCGTCTATATGCCGCCGACATTTCGTTGCTGCTAAACAACTCATCAGTAGACTCGAAAAAGCAAAAAGAATGTTTGAAGTCCAACTACTTATTCAAAAATTCTCATGAACAAAATGAGAATCAGAAATGCTCAAACAAACTTTTTATAAAGAAAGCATTTTACGTCTGCAACACCTTTACTTTTTATACTTATAGCGAATAAATAATTAAGTTCATTGATAAATTATTATTTATATATAAATATCACCTTTAACTTTATATTATATGAAACTATTATAAACGATGTGAGTTCGAACCAGCTGATTTAATATATAATTATTTCTTTTTCTTTCACAGGTACGTTTTAGTAGTGGCAGAATGATTTTAAAATACTGGTAAGAATATGTTTAGTTTTTTGTACTATGCAGCTTTAATACACACATGTTTCAAATTGTTGTTCATGACAAAAAGCATCATATAATTTCTATTGATCATAAAGCTGAATTTCACAAATTATTGCTCATGACTTACCATCACCTAAAGAAGGAAAATCAGATCTTTAGCCTGACTACGAATTGCGGTTTCAAGACTGCCACGTTTCTTATCAGCATCCGTCAATCGCATGGCGGCTTGGAAACAGCAAACTACTCGGTAAAAGATTGCTTCTCCTTCTTTAGTTAGTGTTAAGCCCCCCAACAATGATTTATGAAACTCAAACTTGAATCTACCGTAACTTTGAAATTACGCATTGCACATGAAAAATAAAAATTCATATTAGCTAAAAGCATTTCAACATTATTCTTTAGTATAACCCTAATTTCGTTAGTCTTTGAGAAAATAAGTAAAGAACAACCAATACTGTGTTTCTTCAAAAAAAAAAATTTTTTTTTTTTGAGTCAGGAAAATCCCTTCGGATCATCAGATGTAGCACATCCGGTATGTGGTGATTCCACTAAAAACCTACCTTCATCTGAGTTAAAAAGTCACAAAAAATAGGTAACCGCAAATACTTTGCAGTTTCGTTTATTGCCCATAAATTTGCTTGAAATAAAAATAAAATGCGACCTCATTCAAAAAACTCGATAGGCAAATCCAGGTAAAGAAAATTTACCTGAATGCATGAAAAAAATTAAAAGCGGTATTCACACCGAACTTGTTAATTTGTTACTCGCTAGTTTGTTAATTTGTTAACGTTAGCAACTGTGAACGACCCCCTTTTTCCAACTCTGTTAGTCTGGTAACTTTCGTAGTAAGCCAGCTGATTTATTGTTTTGACACAATTTATACTTACAAACATACTTACTTTCAATATACGCGAAAATTGCCAAAACACAAATATTTTTTTTTTTTTGGAAATGTATCACAAATGACTTTTTTTTATTTAGAAACTGCAACAGCTGATTGTGAGTTACCAACTAAGAACTATTTTATCAAGGATGCCGTGTCGTTAATTTGTTAAATGTTAATTCGGTAGTGCGATAAATATACAAAAACAAAATACGTGTAAAAAAGTAACTATTAACGATTAACAGACTAACAAGCTCGGTGTGAATATCGTTAATATGTTTTTGTATGGTTGGGATTCTGAAAAATTTCTCTAAGAAATTTAACTATATAATTAAACCTTATGACTTAAAATGAGTAGGCTTTAGAATAATGCAGCCACTTGCCGCAAAATGAAAAAGTATGCTGCCAAATGCGTACTGATTTTGTATGCAAAGGCGTTGTTAGTTGCACCACAGAAGCGAAAACCTTTTAGTCCGCCAAAGACCCATATGAAAAAGGAGTTAAGAGAAAGAACTTTTGCTGCAAAATTAGCTTTCTGTCGGTCATTTTTGCGGTATCGGCTCAGTTTTTCACGGATTTTTTTTTAAATTCCTACAGAACATGTAGAAAAAAGCTTCTATATAAACAGAGAGCAAAAAATAACAGTCTTCTGAGATGATAAAATATCGTCCAAGACTGAAAAAATATCATTGCTTTGGTTAATGTTAGTTAAGTATACAAACAGAAAGTAAAATTGCGTGAGATTTGGTTGCCGAGTGGTTAACGCGGCTGTGCCAAAGTTGTGAAATTTGACACGTCCAAAGTTCATAGGGTGCTGCAGATCAAAAGGTGTTTGCTACCCAGAAACAGTCGGTTGTCCACCTGGCTATTAAAATTTTACTTTTCTTTACTTAATTGATATTAATTAAAGTAGTGACAAACCAAAGGTTGAACTTAAGCCTGAAAAAGTAATTTAATATAAATGTTTTACAATACAGAAGTTCAATGAAATTAAAATTTTCAGTAAAAAATGTTCCTTGCAAATTTATTGAAATTTATGCCAAAACCCTGACCAGTGATCAACCCTTCTAACTTTGTATGTTGGGCGGCTGGAAACCACAAAGGAGTCAGCAGTTTTCCTCAAGGACAAATTTTACACACCAACAACAACAACAATTGTGCGCATCACAAAATTTATCCCTTGAATCGCAGTAATGTGGGCGTAATCAATGTCATTAGCAGTTTCCCTATTATGTATGTACATATATCCAGTCTAAAACGTTTTATCGGATTGTTGCTTCTCAAGTTCATTTCACACAGCCATTTATTGGTATTTGCAAATACATTCGTTTATCCAAATGAAAGCTCACACACATACATGTATAAATATCAAATGTATTGACCTAGTGGCACTTGTTAGTCTTAAAACTGGAAATTGCTTTGGCTTTATGGACATCAATTCTACTTAAGTTTACCCTGTTATGTAACCATGAAGATGTTTATGGCAATTACATTTTCAATTTTTAATTATAAAAATTAATTACTGCTGTCAGCTGCTGCTACTGCTGCTCGCATCAATATCCTAAACTGTTGTAACTTAACACCTTTTATCTTGGGCTTGCATTACTATGGCGAATATTTCACAGCAACTTTGTTAGTTCCAGCAACGGCACACAGTAAGTTATACATACATATATTAGTATAATTAAGGTGGGCGTCGCTTAACTACCACCGCCAGCAGTACCAACTACCAGGGAATGCATGGCTGATCCCAGACTGCTAATGCTGCTGCTTTTTGTAGCGACCAATTTTAGCACATTTTTAATGTGAAACCAAGTAAATAAATCTGTTTTAAGCCGCCACCTCATCTTACCACTACTTAAAATGGTGCAGCTGCGAGGAAGCAACAAATTTTGTCAGCATTAAATTCTGTCAGCACTATGAAAGTGGGAATAAAACCTCAATTTCACAGAAATTTTTACTGTTTGCTTATCAGCACTTTTTTGCTTAATGAGTATTTTAAAGTTTGTGTGTGAAAGGGATGGTATGCCTGTTGCTCGTTAGTCACAAATTTTATCTAATTTCTGAAAATGTTCTTCTAAATGGTTTCACTAATCGATTACTTAATGCAAACAGCGAACAAATCATAGTCGCACTTCTACTGCTTTAATTGCTATAATAGATAACATGCAACGCTAATTAGACAATAATAAAACTACCTTTGTAGCGCTTTTTGATCACTGGACTACAGCATTTGCTGCGATTGATATTAATTTTCTTGCAAAGGAACTCAAATATATTTTTAATTCTTCGTGCTTCTCAGTTTGCCTTATTTTATACTTTTTAATCGACCGCTGGCAATTGGTTTACACCAACAATCTTCAAACGCCACTCTAAGGACTATTCAGAGCAGTGCTCAATCCTTGGATCTCTTCTTTATTTAATATAGATTAGTGATTTGTTAAAACATCTTTCATGCTGCAACGTTCATATGTATGCAGGTGAAGTGCGACTGTATTAGAGAAGTTCGTAACAATCACTTGCCCAATATGTTGCAAGACTAAATTTTGATCTGGACAACATCTTCCGATGGGTTTAAGCTAATGGCTTGTTTCTGAATCTGCCAAGTACCATCTACAAGAGAAATACCAACCCTATTTGTAATGTTAACATCAGGGACCGGAAATAAGAGTTATTTTTTAGTAATTTGAAGAAATAAATCATGCATAAATGAACATCGCAGAAAATTGTTAATTACAACATCATGATTTTTAGGCGAAATGCATCCAACATATTGCATAATTTTTAAATTTTTGATTTTTATTTTAACAATCAAAACTAAGAGTTATTTTTGATTTTTATTTTTTGAAAGGAAAAACAAAAGTTATTTTCGATTTTTATATTTCTAAATGAAAAATTAAAGTTATTTTTGATTATTATTTTATCTATAATTTTTGACCTTTATTTTTAAAAATTAATTAAACAATTTTTTAAAGCTTAAGGTCTTTTAGTTTTCTTTATTAATTTTTCGATATTTCGCTAACAATTTGTTAGCATCGTCAGGAACCTTTATAGAAAATAAAAACAATCAAAGATTCCTGATGATGCTAACAAATTGTTAGCGAAATATCGAAAAATTAATAAAGAAAAATAAATGACCTTAAGCTTTAAAAAATAGTTTTATTTGTTATTTTAGATTTTTATATTTTTAAATGAAAAATGAAAGTTATTTTTGATTTTTATATTTTTATATCAATAATAAAAATCAATTCAAAACTATTATTTATTTGTTGGTGCTGCTTTATTCAAATTTCTATATGAATATAATATATTATATGACTTTTCCGTTATCAGCTAAAAAAACATGATGAATGCATAGAAATAGCTTATAAGTTTTGGCTGCCATTCAAGTCAGTGTTAAGAGGTCGTTTTCAGGAGTTCAATTTTACCCTCATAATTGATTTTAAATGTTCCTCAGATGAATTATATCTCACTTAATATACAATTTGCATTGCAATTACTAAATTAAGAACAACAATAAGATTACGTTAATAATAACTACAACAAAAATAAAAGAACAAATTATAGCGTTATTTCAAATTCAAGGGCAATGCACAGCGTAATTAAGAAACTTTGTTACATACATTTTGTTGCTATTATAACTGTGTACTTTATTTTTACTTTAATACAAAACAAAGACCTATAACACGAATTTGGAATTGATTTTTTGATATAAAAATATAAAAATCAAAAATAACTTATCTTCTGCTTTTGTATTGCCTCTTTTTGATCAAAAAGATAATAAACTACAATTGATGGGAATACAAAAGAAGAATTATCAAAAATAACTTTTATTATGGATATAAAAATATAAAAATCGAAAATAACTTTAATTTTTCATTAAAAAAAATAAATATCAAAAATAACTCTTATTTTCTATCTAAAACTATAAAAATCAAAAATAACTCTTACTGCTTGATTTTTTTGATAAAAGTCATAAGAGTTGTGGTCCCAGGTTAACACACATGTAAATGGAGAATATATTCCAATTGAAAACACTGCTGAAAATCTCAGTTTGATTTTCAAGGCAAAACTTACATTACTTTTATCTATTCGGTTTTATACACCTTTGCACATAAGAGAACTCCTTGAAAAAAGCTTTTTTGTGACTTGTCTGTTATATATGGTCGATAACTAGGACCTTTTTTCTAATTTTTCCTTACAAGTTTAAGGCGTTTCCCTGATAATCTAATTAATATTCGTGAGCTCATATTTCTTCATAAGATTATGATGTGATTTGCAAAGCCCTTTATAGCTTTGGAGATCACAACAATTTACAGATCAATACAAGGCACCGTTCACGTTTGACTGCAGAGTTTCAGTTTTTTTTTTGTAAATACAGTCAGTCTTCAGAGCCTCCTTACAGCCACTCGCTTCACCGCTTCACTACAATTCTGAGTGGCGCACAGCAATTTGTTTGCCAGTTGTCTTTCAAGAAATCAGAAAAACCAAACACTGAAAACGGATCACTCTTCACCACGATCGCTCTTCAAAACGTCGATTTGATTAGCTATCCGCCGTATAGTCAGGACTGGGCAGTATTTGAAATACATGTATTTGAAATACGTATTTAAAATACAAATACGTATTTTGTAGTTGTATTTTAAATACGTCTCGTGAATGTATTTGTATTTTGTATTTTAAATACTAAGCGCTTGAGTATTTTGTATTTTAAATACTCGTGCTCTCAAAATAAATTTTTTAAAATACATTTTAAATTTATGTTAAAAAATATGCACTAAAAATTATTCCATTCATTCATCAACTAAAATCCAAAAATTTTGCTACTGTTTTATTTTCAAAAACTTGCAATAGCACAATTTAATTACCAAGGTACCTGTGTAAAGTAAACGCATACATGGAGAAAGTCGCCAAGCTATCAGAAATAATGAAAAAAATTAAATACAAGGAAAAACAGCGTTCGACATTTTAATCTAAAACAAGAGAAAAAATATCAATCAAATGATGACTTGGATAGACTATATATAGTTATATAGCATTTGGTGAAACTTCTTTTAATTGTCACTTATTTCTTAATTCCGTTATAGGTCTTTCAATACATCATCGTTTCCTAATAAGAAATCAATGAGATTTTGTCGTTAGCTAGTTTTTCTGATATCACTTTTGAAAAGCCGGTGTTTATGAAAGAAAATAAAAACTTTTTTAATAAAAGTATTTTGTGTTTTGTATTTTAAATACATATTTCTGTTACATTGTATTTTTTATTTTAAATACACAACTTTCGTGTATTTTGTATTTTATGTACATCATAGCATGTATTTTGCCAGTATATATACGCAGTGTATAGTCCGGACTTGGCATCTAATGACCACTCTTTATTCCAGTACCTAAAAAGCAAACTGAGAGGTCAACGTTTTTGGACAGCTGAAGAACCGCTTCTTCAGCATTTAGAATGCATGTTTTGGATATACCTCGGTTAGAGTGGAAAAAGTTCTGCGACAATTGGTTCAAACGCATGTGAATAATATTTTGCCAATAAATAAAGTGATTTGCAATGATTAATACTCGGTCTTGTTCTCTAATCCCGAAATATAAAAGGCAACCCTGGTATACGAATTTGATGATAAATCATATTGCATTTTAAAAATTACATATTATTAAGAACAACTTAATTTGATGCGCATTTGCATTTGTTCTAAGTACATATTTCGAATTTTAAGCAATTTTACAAGTATTCTACACTAAAGCAGACCACCGCTGCGTATGAGTGATAATCGAACAAATTGTCCAAATTATATTACGTATACTTTTTGGTGAAGAAATAGATAAATATTATAATCCAACAACAAATATTTAATATGTAAATGGACTCGATAGCATTTACACACGTTTATTTGATATACCTTTTCAAGTATGTGTATTATGTTTATTCTCTGACATAGTTACAATGTCTTGTAATTTCATTTTAAATTATTCTTTAAAGACATGAAGATTTCAAATAGAAAACAACCAGAACTTTCTGCTATTTTCCTCTCGAGTAGGGGGATATGAAAGCCTTAAACATTGCATGCTGCTTTAAAAAACTATGTATTAGAAAACTTTAACAAACACGAACAATTGAACATAGTAATTTATAGAACTACACACGCACCTGTTGATTGAAAGTGAAAAGTTTTTGTGAGCCTTTAAGTAAAATTTTGAGCAGCGCGCTAAGATTGTGGAAGCCTTTTGCGAAAGTGAACGTTCACATTAAAAGGCATTTAGCGTGCTTCCTGATTTTTTGTTCAGCAAATTTTTCGTTAGCAACAAGTATTGCCGGTTTTGGCTTATAGATAGAACAGACTGTATAATAGAGCAATATCCATACCGAAGACCTTACAACTATTTGACGGTTGTTTCATATCGACCATGATGGGCATCAGCAGCCAAATTATTCAGGTCATTAGTAATTGCATACTGTGTTTAAGCACTGCTTTTAGTCTATTAGAGCCTCCATTACTGACTCTCTATATATAATCTTAATAGCTCAACTTTCAATTTAAACGCTGTGTTTATTGTTGATTGTAAAATATTTTATATTCTCTCATCAACATCCAATTAATTTCTAAATGATTTTTGTGTTTGCTGTTATTGTACAAAGTGATGAGAGCACATTCAAACTTTGAGCCGGGCCCAGCGGCTTTTAAGCATTAATATAACCTTATAGTCGACCTTTTGCAATTTTTAAAAATAAAAGCTTTAAACGAAGGTTTGATACACTCCAGTTCTTTTGCAAGAGAAACTAAAGAAGTTGTTTTAAAAAACACATTAGTGAACAGGACATCTTTTTAGAATCCTGGTAAAATACAGATTATATTAAATTGAAAGTGAAAGTGTTTTATCAAGGCAAAAAGGAAGTTTAAGAAAAAAAATCCACATTTCTTTGCGGAAGCCTCTATACACTTTGTGAGAAAATAAACGTCTTATGGAAAATAAATGATGTTATGCTTTTAAGACAAAGACCTAAAAAAAACCTTACTCCTGTCAAATGAATCCTTCCCATTTAAAATTCTATCTGTCTGATGTTGCTGGAGGTGGTAGTTAATCTATGCACTGTTATTTCTACTACTTCCTTTCCATAATATCGTATTATGATGGTTACAAATGCTTGAGGGAATGGAAAATATTTGTAGAGTTTGCTGATTTTTCTTTTTTGTAGGCAGTTTGTTTTAAGCAACAACTAGAAGCTCTAGTGTTACTTCAACAACAAATGTCGCCACTACCATTGAGACTTCATAGTTATGCCGCTGTTATTGTTGTTGTTTTTGTGAAAATCTATGCTGTAAAAGTATGCCATTACGGTAACTGCTCAGCTCCTGTTCCACTCGATCGCTTAAGCGAATAAAAAGCAACAGCTAAACTGACTGCTATACCAGCAAGCAAATTGTGTGCCAGAAATTGGGTATATGCGTCGGTAAAAATGGTAAATTTGTAAACGTTTTCTGCAAAAAAGACTTATATAAAATATAAACTCAGGTAAGGCTGATACAAATTTGACAGAAATTTTGGGATTTTGTATTTTAAAAAGATTTTGCAACCAAAATTTCCTTCCTTTCACCTGCGAGGCTTGTATAATTAAAATCGTGTATCTATATATACTATCTATATTTCCGACCAATATCGAAGACGTGGTGTTGAATTACATCATTGATGTTATTTCACATAACAATGTGAAAGAAAACCAAAATATGCAACAAATACACAGCATTCGTGATAATATTCATTCAATCACGACTGTGCTGTCTACCAAATAACAAAAATAAAATTGAAGTCCAAATACATACCCCTGGGCCAAATAAGTCTCTATAGAGGATTCAAATATGGGATCAATCCCCATTAGTCTCTTCTCTCCAATATCTTTTTTTAGCATAGTGACCTCGTACCACGCCGCCTTACAGGGGCTGTCAGCCAAAAATACAAAAAAAAAAAGATATACAAAATCAAGCGAATCTTTTCATATGTTGTAACGGATCTCTTTTTCGCTCATGCCAAAAACTATCGAAAAATGGATATCATAAAATCGATTGTTAAGTCGACCTACCATTATGTATACACACACACACACAGCCATACACCTGAGTACATACATGCATATGTAATATATGTATATATATAAAGAAAATGCTTACAAGTATATCTTCTTTTTTTGGGTCTCTTCTTTCCGAATTGAGTACTTTTTTTAACAAACACAAAACTGCGAAGCTTTTGTCTTGCCCGCAGAAACACCCAAAGCGTTCGGCAGGAATTGAACCTGCGACCTCGGGGACTCTTAGTAGGACTCTCTACCAATTCATCCATCGAGGTGCTAAATTTTGCGTGGTTGTAGTTGTTGTCACAATCTTCTGTTGTCTCTGTAGATATTCATATCTCTGTTGTCATTGTTGGCTGGGGTTTCGGTCACACTCACTTACTGCTTGCTCAAGCGAACAACAACTTCAAACAGTATTTATATTTATATTTGAATTTTCTTCCTTAATATTGCGAGGATAAAATTTCCACTTTTGGTGGCAAGTCCTTGTTGTCATCGCCGTTGCTGTTGTCATTTGATGACTTGTATACTTGAAGCTTTAGATTGTTGATTTGTTTGTCACACCAAATGCTGATGTTTTTTGTTGTTCTCATTTCATGTGCTGTACAAAGAAAACTTTTATTCCCGAATGAATGGTTGTTTTGTATTTTATTGTTGTAATTTTTTTTTATTCCTGTCGCGTACGATAACGACTTCGATAATTAATAATAATTTTGTAGACAAAGTTAAAACTGTGGAAGATGATTGATAAAAGAAAACAAATTGTTTCTGAGTAAAGAGAAGTAAAATGACTAAAGTTTCGTTGAACGTGGACAATTCCAGCACTATTGTGTAAATTAAGAAATTACCTCAATTATTTATTTGCTTTAAGAGTCAATTGAAATGTATTCATTCAGCTCCAAAAATATACCTAACAAATGTTTTCTGTCTTTTTCAGCCGCCGACATTTCGTTGGTGCTACTCAACTCGTCACTAGACTCGAAAAATTCTAAAAAGAATGATGTGCAAATCTCAGTAATAGGGTGCTGTTTTCACTCTAGAGTAGGGAACCCTAAAGAGTAAAATATTGCCATACAATGTATTATATATTTCGTCACAAGGATATCTAACTATTTTTAGAGGATGTTTGTTTTATTTAAAATAACTTTTTTCATTAAATAAAATGTCCACCCCTTCGAAGGATTTCTTTTAAAATTGTTAAAAATTTTATTTTTAATTCGATTTTAACTTCCTCAAAATTCAGAGGGATTTTTTTTTCGGATAAAACTGGAGTGGTTAACATTTTTAAAGAATACAAGAAAAGTAAAGTTGAAGACTCACTGGCTGGGCTACACTTTCTTTCAGGCGAATGAATGTACCAAAAAAATGCTCCTCAACTTTTTTATTTTCTATTAAGCGAATTATTCTATTAGGAGCTGTACGTCTATCCAAATCAGACGGTTTTTCCATTTAATTAATAACTATTTCACTTAAAATTTTTTATTATTAAATCTGCAGTGCGATTCAGTAACTTTTAAAGACAATCCAATCGTTAAACTAAACACCCGCATTTGGTGTTTGCACTAACGATTCAGTGATTCATAAACTATATCATATTCAACATATTATTAAATTCAGAATCAAATGGCGTCCTTACTTAAAAGAATGACAAACCAACCTCACCACTAATAATTTTGAATTAAGTAGTCGACCCAAAGCCAAGTCACATTAATTGGCTTATGACTCGACTAAGCTATAGAACATTGGCTTGTAACTATACTAGAATACTTTAAGATTTTGTGGTTAAAATAAAACACAATCAATTTCTAGTTGTTAAGTTAGCACCAGTAACTGTGGTCAAATATTACTAATGAATCAGAAAGCCAAATGTTTTGCAATTAAATATTTTTAACGCTGAATTAATCGGTAAAATAAGTTATTGAATTGCACTACTGAACTACTGTTCACTTCGCATGAAGTATAAACTTTCATACCTGCATTTTTTAATTTAAAAATACAAAATCTTAGCGCCACAATTTTCATGAATGCCGAATCAATTACGTTATAGATATTTTAAACAATACACCTACAGACTGAGCTTCTGAATTGAATAAATAATTGTTCAGGTATGTGCATGTGTATACACATCTACATTGAATTAAATAAACATGTATATATCAACATCTTTCCCTGCGCAACTTAAGCCAAGATCTGAAAGCTGGCAAATTATGTTGCTCTAAAAATGAAATGCAGAAAATTGTAGCTATTGAACCAACTCATATACACATTCATTTTGCTGGGATACGGATTAATAAATAAAAATATGAAACTTGTATCTTTTTTCCAATTTAATTTTAATGAATTGATTGATGCGTGTTGTGTGTGTGGAAGGAAATGCCAAAATCGCGTGTTTGTCTTTCGTTTCTTATGGCATGAGCTTTCGAGGTGTGAGTAAAATTGTTATCTGTAACTCATGCCGCTAAATCGCAAAATGATAAAAATGTATTGATGATGTATTAATATATTAGAATACTGAACTGAAGCCCTATCTGTCTATCGAGATAGAAAATATGCAACAGCATAGACACACGGCAACTGGCTTTAAGAGTGTACAGTGTACTTAGACCTCTAAAATAGACTAACTTTGGAGTTCTCCGCTTTGTAAGTTGATTCATTAAACCTTTACGTATGAGTGTTAGTTGTAAGGCAAGTTATGTTAAAGGTTTGTTACGTATACGCACAGGTGCAGGTAAACCTATGGCATACATAAATTGAACTTATAAATATACAACATAAGCACATATTTATATTTACATTAGGGCAACTTGTCCTAAATTAAATAAATTAAAAATATTTAAAATAATTAAATAAATTAAATAAATTAAATTAAACGTAATTATTTATTTGCTATAAGATTGATTGGCTCTTATAACAATATATTAGAATTAGGTGATTTTAATAAATAAGTTAATTTTTGAATATGCTAAAGACTTTAACCTTTTGATACTTGCAAGAATACAATTCCTAGTAAGCAATTTCAACCAATTTCGTTGTAAAGAGATTGTGAAGAAAAGTTATTTTCTATACCGAAAGTTCGTTTGAACATTTCTGTTTCTCATTTTGTTCATGGGAATTACTGAATAAAGAGTTAGGTTTCAACCATTGCTTTAAGAGTCTAACAACTTTAGTTTAGGTTTAACAACTTTATGGCATTTTCCGCATTGTCAATGCATTAATATTGGTGATTCGCAAAATAAAGCAGAATGTTCACCCAAATTTTTTAGGGGGATTTTGTAGAAAAACATTGAATTTTAGGGGGTTTCGAAATTTTTCTGGGGGGAAGAAATACATTGACCTGGGAACACTGTAAGAGAGCTTAATAGTTATTTCACTCGTTTAATGTGTTTACGAATTGCATTTTTTTTTGTGTTGCTTATAACACTGTTAGTGTACGATAACTATTACCAGCTTTTAAGCGGGAATAAGAAATTTTTATGAATAACACCGTTAATACTTAAATATATTTGAAAGCATTTACACACGTTTATTTGATGTACCTTTTTAAGTGATCACCCTAAGATGTATATTATGCAAATTTTCTGATACCTTTAGTTATACAATGTCTTGCGATTTCTTTTTAAATTATTCTTCAAAGACAAGAAAATTTTAAACATTTCCTAGAAGGCAACAGAAACTTTCTATTTCTTTTCGTTTCTAGTAGATAGAAAATCCCTAAACATTACAGGCTGCTTTAAGAAAATTCGTATTTGCAAATAACTGAACATATCAATTTATACAGCCACGCACACAGATACACACACACACACACACACACACCTTTTCATTGAAAAGGTGAAAAATGTGGAAAAGTATTTGCGAGCCTTAAAGTAAAATGTATTTGTTTTCCCTAAAGTGTAATCATGTTTTTATGAAGAGCTTACCTTTTTCGGAAAGATATTTAGTCTCCATTCAACTTTAGTCGATATTATTGATTAAATGATATCCCTAAAGAAGTACGGGGTTTGTGTGTTTTTATATGCAGCGAACACAATGAAACTCACAGAGGCGAAAGTCGCAAGGAAATTGTCAAGCACAAGAACGATGTAAAAAATGCTTACAAACAGGGTTAGGGTTATAAAATATTGTCTGCTGATAATCTTATTTTATGCTTAATCATATATATTTATTTACGATTGTAAAAATAAAAGTGTGTTAATGTCAACGCACATGACAGTATGAGTGTGTTTTAATGTTTGTATCGGTATGTTGCAGGTCTTTAGTAACGTTTAATTCAGTTCCCCAACCATTTGCTCATCTTGTTAAGTTTATTAACCCATTAACAGTATCTGTTACGATTATGTTGTGTTGTTGTAAACTTATTTAGATCTATATCTCTGTAAAGAGTACCCAGGGACTTGAAAAAGGTAAATAACTCTTATTTCAGCTACGCAAATAATTCTAATCGACGAACATTTTGTTAAATGACCAGCAAAGGAATAATTTGGATAATTCCTCAGTTGTCAATTTCATGTTCTAATCCATTAAAAATTTAGTACTAAGTTAAACATAAATTATGGCAACGCATGGCGAAGTTAGGCAATTTATTTTTAGGCATTCTTGATAAAACGTCAGAGTTTGACAATAAGAAGAATGTCACGTTAAAGTAATTGTTTCGTCACAATACAAAGCACGTAATGTTTTGCAATTTATAACAGGCAGGAGGGGTTATTGTATGTCTTGAAAGCAAGGTGGACCAAACGCCTTTTTTTTCATTTTTTTATGCTCTTTTAGATTATCATTATCTCTATATATTTTAACTTGGAGAACAGAACAGTTCAGAACAGTTTTACACCAAAAATTTCATAAGAGTCTACTATTTTTTTTATGGGAGGCAATGAAAAATGGTCTTTTAAAACCACAAAAACAGGCAAGTTATTACCAAAACTTATTGGTTTAATTAAGAGATACAAACATATTATTATTTGCCCTTAAAAATGCTATGAATAATGCAATTATTAAGAATTGAAACCAACTGCCTATTTTTCTAAATGCAAACACAGTTTGCATATGCATACATGTACGTATCGAAAACAACAATAAAAATAACAAAATTGTTATTTTTGTACAATACCAGCGTCCGATGGAAAACTTCGAAAAATGTAGCGAATGCCACAATACAAAATATATTCTCAAAAGCAACAATTGAATGGCAGCAAGCAAAATGGCTGAACTCAAAGTGATGTGTTGCCTCTTTTTAATGTTTTTACTCCCAAAGAATGTAGACTTGAATACGCTTTTCTCTGGAAACACCTTTTCGCATGGAAAAGAGCTGTGTGTTTCTGAACAAAACTTTTGTGCTGAAAAATTATGCTTTCGCAGAAGTTTCTCTCAGCACAATTCGCTGACCATAAGAAATTTGTCTACACTGAAAAAACACTTGAATCCATTTGTACTTAAATCAATTCCAAGCGGTGTCAGAAGTTCGGTAAATACGGATTTCCTTAAATCAAGTACGTTCAGCTTGTTTTAAGTATGGATTTTTCAAGCGCTAAAGACTTAATTTTAGGCATATTCAATCCCAGTTTCGGATTAAATATAGCTCAAATCCGTCGTTAAAAAGAAGAACGCTGTTCTTGATTTAAGAACATCGGTACTTACCATTGGTACTTACCAGGTACTTCTGACACCGTTTTGGATTGATTTAAATACGAAAGGATTGTATTTATTTTGAGTGTGAGTGTGAGGATTGATGCGACGTTTCTGAAGTCTATTTAATTCCAAATCCGTACCTGAAATACTCCGCTCTACTTCCTAAATTTAATAATAATTTATAAATAATTTTGCCTCTTTGCCGATTTGAACCTGGGACCTAACTACCAGAGTGGCCAATTCAGCCCCTCTATTAATTCAGCCATCGTAGCAATTAAAAAATTTTAAAAAAATTCAGTACTTATACCAACACACACAAGTGCTGAGTTCAAATACTCTCAAGAATTTCGTACTCATTTTAAACCTTACCAGGATTGATTCCTTTTAATAATCCCGATTGATCTTGTTTTAAGAACACTTTTGTGTTATAAGTACTTAAATTTTCAAGTCTACTTCGTACTAAAATCAAGTAGGAAAAACTAAAGTTTAGAAAGCGATTTTTCTTTCTGTGTAGATAATCAAAGCTGCTAGATAGAGTTAAACATAAGATTGTTCATTTTATTCCGAATAAAAGCCCAAAAAACGTATCCCTTTAATTTCTTTTATTCCCTACAAGCTTTGAAAGAGAGAGGCTCACACGTAAGGAAAAAGTAGGCATGTAATATATAACCAAGCAAAATCGGACACTTTTTTTAATTTCCTTTAAATAAGTTTCTTTGTTTTAATAGACTGAGTCACTTTAGTTTTAATAAATACAAACATGTGTTCATTAAAACTAAATAGACTTCAAGTTTAATCGATTAAACCAAAGAAAGTAAAATAAAAAGGTCGAAAAACTCGTATCCAGAATAGTTCCTTTAGTTCTTACTGTGTTAAATTTAGACATTTTTTTTTTGGCCCATGATTACAGAATAATCGAATATTAAAAAAAATCGCGCTATTAGAAAACTATGTTCAATTAAATACTTACAGCTTATTCAGTTTTAGTCCAATATATTTTTTTTGTATTTTTTTTTGTTTGCTATCTAAAAAGGAAAAAAATTTTTTTTTGCACTGTGGGCCTGAATGAGATTTTCGGAATATAAAATTTTAAATAAATTTGTTTCACTGCTTACTCTCTTTGCCTATCTTGACATATAAAAATGTAAAACCTTGACTTTTTTTGCCAAGTTTTAAAACCACTTTGGTTGTGGGATTTAAAGAATTACCTTTTTTTTAATATTTTTAATTTTTGCAAAAGGATATTTTTTTAACATTTTACTGAAATTTTTAATTTTATTGAACTATGCTAATTTTACATACATTTATTTTAAATTGCTGTTCAGGCTCAAGTTCAATCCTTGGTATGTCACTTTTAAATCAAGATTAATTAAGTAAAGAAAAGTAACATTTTATAGTCAGCACACCCTTCATCAGCACCCTATGAACTTTGGACGTGTCAAATTTCACAATTTAACTTTATTGAGCCTTTTCTTAAGGAAGGTTTTAATTTTATAAATGATATATCTTAATGAGTAAATATAAGACTAAAAACGTTTAATCTTGCATAGTTAACTGAAACAGCAATTGTTTGCTATTCCTTAATTTGGAATATTTGCGGACTAAGCGCCCTTGCCCCTGGGGCTCACAGTTTTTTGAGAGAATATATTTAAAAAATGTACTTAAAACTAACATATAATCTGAGCCTAAAATCTAAAATATAAACCGAAACAGAAACAAAGAAAAAAGCAAAATTAAACAGAAAAAGAAAAGCCTGGACATGATATATATATTCATACATACACCAATATATACTTTTTGTGTAAATCCTGTGCCTGTGTTGAATAGCCAAAATTTGTTCGAATGTGAGAACATCGACTGGAATGGATTAAACTTTTAGTGACTGGTGGATGCTAAAGTTAAGCCTTGTTTTTAACATACAGATTAGAGCGGATTAATTTGTATGGACAAAAATCCATTTTTCGAAAGCTTGTGTTATGGGCATAAAACTTTCCACTGTGAAGTATTAAAAAAACCTTTTCAAGGGGTCCCATTCAAATTTTGTTTTTCTGCAGTTTTTGAGACCTCATAGGAAGAACTTCACGAGCAGGTGTCGTAAGGGGTCGGTGTGTTGGAAAATTATATTAGGGAGAAAATTTTACTATGGGTGCTCTTTGAGGCTAAAAAGAATGGGTAAGAGTAGCAGAATTTCTGCCAATAAATAAAAAATCTTGGTTTACCGATAACTTTATAAAATGAATTTAAGATTTTATTAGAAAAAAAGTAGTGGGCGTATTTACATATAAAAAGTATTTGCTAGGCGGGTAAGAACTCAATTTGAACAAAGAATTCATACAAAGTAATAGTATAATTATGTACATACTTCAAGTTAGAAGATAAGAATATATTTCACATTAAATTTACTTAGAACTCTGTTTGAGATTTATGCAAAAATGAAAATTCTATTCTATTTTTTTTTTATGGTGTTTAAGATGAGGGTCTTATCGTTTTACTAGAGTTCTCTATAACTTGGATTCACTCTTTTATATGTTTTTTATACTCAAGCAGGATTAACTAAAAATATCAAAACCGTTGGGGCATTAATGAAAAAAGACAGGGATGGAAAATGCAATACATTGTTCACTCGGGTGAGTGGGCATCCCAGTGCAAGTTAGTGTTAAATTTAATTTTAGCTCAAAACATGGGATGCCCTTATAGGAGTAAAATGTACGACCAATTTGCAATAATTTTTTCTACTCAATATTATTTTTGAATGCCTCGTTAGGGAGCCTCCTATACAAAAATACAAAAAACAAAAATTTTAATTTTATTTTAAAACTTGTATTTTATATATACATATGTATATTTAGATAAAAAAGGGGTCAAGATAACTAAATATTAAGTTTTAAAACTTGTTTAACAATTTGTTTTCCTAATGCTAAAAGTTATTGCAAAATCGATCGCATAATATCGAATGCTAAGGTAACGCAGCCTCACACAGTATTTACCGTTTTACAACAATTCCGTTTATTATTTACTTTGCTTGTAAGGAGCAAGCCCAGACACTAGCCCAGATGTTAAATATATGGTTTCTTGAAGTCACTTCCTACGTTCATAATGTTTATATTCTATCTCTGCCACTTTCGTTTATCTGTCTCTTTTGTCCCATAATGGGTTAAGAGTTGCCTACCCGTTTTCTACAACCATCATCAAAGGCTTAAAGAAAATGTATTAAATGACATCTTTATCATAAATAATGCAGAGTCAGCAAAACGAGTTGTGTCAATGGATGTTTTTTGTGCTGGCTACAGTTGCTTCATCAAAAGCATCAAATGTAAGATAAAGGTATATTCATTCAAACATTTAGCGCTAAACTTTTCATAAGAAGTTCTTCTTTAAGATTTTCTTTTTCAAATAAATGATTTAATTCAAAGAATTCGCAGCAATTTGTGCAGGTGGTATGTTTTGCAAAATTTTAATTGCAGAGCTTCATTAGAAACCAACAAATGTGTTGACATTCTGCAAACATTGCAACACTTACGGTTACAGTTACAGTGTTCCGTTTTAAAGGGTTTTCTAGTTCAAGAGTTGCTGTTGGCACTTCCGGCAGTGTGTCTTTGAGTTTCCCAAAAGACTACCATTTTGTTAGTTACCGTAGATATCAGTATACACCTATAAATCTTCGTGTTGTCTTTTTTGTTTTTCATCAAGATTTCAGCTCTTAAAGAGGCTAAAAAATGTTGTCATTTATCAGATTTATTAGATTATTAAATGAAAGCTAATGATTTTCTGTTCAGTTAGTTTGCTTTCGTTGCTCTGTAAAATTATTTCTAAAGATTTGACTGGGTTTACTTGTGGCTGTGTGAAAACGTGAATTGAAAAAGAAAACATATTCGTTTTCATAACAACTTTTCACAGATTTATATGTGTGTTTTTTTTATCATTTGTGATTGATTTTCTTTTACAAACATTGATGTGAAGCAAATATTTGACAATTTTGTGCAAAAAACCAAAATATTGAATTCTTAATCTCCCTTTCTTACATGTTCTGTTTGTTCAAAACATTTATTTTACTCAGATATTAAAGATTAATATTGAGAATATATTTTGCGTACATACATCAAATATTAGATGGTACTTTTTATTTCATATTTAGCTTTACATTTTACATATTACAGATTAGGCTGTAATATATAAGCCTTAGTGAGGCTTAGTGAAAAACATTGCTGCTAAAATTATGACTTTTGCTGCAGTACAACTAGCTGCTACGCTACTCATCATTATCTATTTAGATCTTAAAATTTTTACTTTTCGTTTGTGTTTACTCAAATTTAATACATACAGATATGCAATCACATCACAACCAACACATGCGATGTGGCTTCTAAATAAAATATACAATTTTCAGTATTAAATTTATCAGGCTCAAGTTCTTTCTATATTATGCTTGTGATTGATATTAATTATATTAGACAAAGAAGACATCAAAGACATTTAGCAGGGTGGACAACTAGTTGTTTCGAAGCCGCCACACTTTCTCGTCAGCACCCGTCTTTGAACTCAGGCGCTCATGTTTCTAAGGCACAGAATCCCAGTAGTGGCTGATATCAGCAAATTAAACTCACATGTATTACTACGCTCTTTTGTTTGATCGTCAATCAACCAATAGGAAATCACCATGTTGAGTGGGAGAGACAAACTACACTTGCAGAAATTCTGTATCTAATTATTGCGATACATTAATGATGTCAGCAGAAAAGTATTTTATGCTACAAAATGCTTTTGATGACATGCAATGTCTTATTTGTCATAAGACATTTAAAAAAAATAAGAAATATTATTTAAAAACATTTTGAAGATGTTCACAAAGACATGAATAAAATGAATAGCAAATTGTTTTCTTCCAGTGTTATCTCGTCACTCTCACCAATACTACCACCATGGACATGTTCTAAGGCGACAACCATGCCACTCAGCCACCCAAGTTGTTGTATATTTTCTGTCTAAATTTTAATTATGTATATCAAACACGCCATTTCTATTTTATTTTTCTATATAATATATGAAATAATATATGAAATAAAGTTGAAATACAACATACTTACCTTTGTGGTGAGAAACTCTCACCCGGTAAATATGCAATGGTGAATATAGAAAAATAAAATAGAAATGGTGTGTTTGATATAATTAAAAATTTAGACAGAAAATATACAACAACTTGGGTGGCTGAGTGGCATGATTGTCGCTTTAGAAATATGAGCCCCTGAGTTCAAAGACGGGTGCTGACGAGAAAGTATGGCGGCTTCGAAACAACTAGTTGTCCACCCTGCTAAATGTCTTTGATGTCTTCTTTATCTAATTTTATTAATATCAATCACAAGGATAATACAGAAAGAACTTGAGCCTGATAAGCTTAATAGAGAAATAATTATATAAGAAAAAGTTCGAGTAATAGAAATTAATTTACTATACAATTTTCAGGGAACTAGTTCAGTTTTTTTATTATGGTAAAATATCCAAGACAATTGGGTGTAAAACAAAAAGCCTGCTAAATGCTCACTATGGTTGTAGAAACATATGTATATCTAAATGATAGTCCATATATTCAATAACTCTGAGACATACCGCCAGATAGATGCTTTGGGTGTGTTTAATAAAATTGAAGTTTAAGCAGAAAATATACAAGCATGTGGCTGAGGGACTTTGAGTTCAAGGTTATTGATGGTGACGAGAAGCTCATTGATTTTGAAAGAGTTAGTAGTCTCTGTTATGTATTTCATAATGATTGAATTCCTTTATAGTTCTGTAGCATTGTAACCAATAGGAACTGTTATTTTTAGTACTCTCTCGCTCTTACTCTCTTGAGTCACTTTATTAACTCCATCTATGGATACCCGATTAATTCAATAATATTAATGAAATAAAGTCATTCGCTTATTAATCTGGAACAAGAAAGTTTGTTTTATTGACAAACGTAACAGTCCTAAAAGATAAGCTAAAGCTTTTTGATGATGTCTTTGTCTTGTTAAATTAAAATCAATCATAGCAATTGAATTAAACTACCTTGAGCGCGATTAATCTAATGCAAAAGTAATTGTAGCAGACAAATTAGATTAATAAGAACAAATTCATGTGAAATTTTTTTAATGCCACTTACGATTACTAAAGGATTGCGGCCAGAGTACAATACTTAGTAGTCTTTCTTCAGAAGATGTTCAACAGTTTTAACTTATTTAATTTTCATTTGTAGTCTTTAGTTGAGTTTTGTCTTCCACAGAATATTTTTAAGAATTAGAATTACACATTTTGCCAATATTATTTACTTTTTGTCATGGCAACATCTTTGACAGCATGTAGTTTTTCTATTTTTACAAATTTGTTTTGTGTTTAAGGAGAAATTCTGTTGTTGTATTACATTTATTGATTAAAACGATTTATGAATTCAGCAATAAATTACTGACTTTGCTAATGAAGAGACAGAAGTTAAATTAAATTGAAATTAAACTGCTTTGCTTGGCCAAATATAAAGAATGCTTAAGCACTAAATTCTAGGGACATTCTAACTGACCATTTAATTTCTATTAATTGATAAATACTATTTAATGAGCTGCAATGCAAACAAATTTAGTAAGTTGGTTCGTCTGGCGCCAAAACCATTTTCAAGAGATTTATATTACAGTGAACAGAAATAAGTTTCTTTAACCTGAACTAGTTTGCTTTTTTTTAATTAAGAAAAAAAAAAACATAAGTTCGGTTCTGCAAAAAAAAAACGGCGCCATACGATGAAAATCGTTGCTCAAATTTTTTTCTTCTCATCAGCTCGTTTGGCTAATTATAATGTACAATAAAAAAAAGTTTCTGTAAAACAACAATGTTTTACTCGCATATTTTGCACCGTTAGAAAAAGCTCATACTAAAGTGAAATTGTTTGTAGTACCAGAGAACTACAACGAGTATCTGGAGCAGTTACGTGTAGTTATTTATTTATTTATTTATTTATTTATTTATTTTTATCCATTTCCTGTACACCAAGATAACCCTTATAATTAAAGTACAGAAAAGTTGTATTAAAATAACGCGCGGTCTATAACATACTAGTTATCTTTCGTCCTCTAAGTACTAATCATACTCTAAGGAATTTAAATTTGTAATACTAAAGCTGACTACATACTAAGCCTGGTCGAGTTGTATGTACAGAAATTTTTTTCCGAAATTGTGAGACCGATTTTCTGACTTTTTAATTGTTTTCTCGAAAATGATTTTTTGGAACGAAGTTCCTTAACGCGGCTTGCTGGTAGTGAAAATTAGTAGAAATCGTCACGAAAGCGTGTGAGCTGTTTATATGTATTGGTGTATCTGTCGACAAACAATTGTGTAGGTGTCTCCGCTGCTGTCAGCGGCGACACCTACCAATAAATATTAATTAGTTGTGAAAACGGACCTATCAGTTATTAAATGTCGCTAAAGTAAAGTATGTCACAACAAAAAACAGCAATATTGAAAAATTTTCTTCGTTTTGTAGCAGACTGACAAAAAAATACTGCATGTATCAAAAGCAAAAAAAAAAAACGTTCCAAAAATTTAAAGAATAATAAAATTTCAAAAACAACACAAAATAAAACATACAGATTTCACCTTGTATTACATTCGCAGATGAAGAAAAAACGTAAGGAACTTCGTTCCTAACGGAGGTCCCCCAAACGCATTTCTCTTTTTTTTTTTTTTTTGATAAGTGCCAGGGAAGCTTTTTTCCTCACGCCAAAACCCATCGATGGTACAGCGATCATATTTTTATTATACCATATTTTTTAATCATAACATTATTAGCATTCAATTATTGTTATATAGAATTAGTTTATTTAAAAGAGAAATTTATAGTCACCATACTATTCTCAAATTCAATCATAATAATCACACATCTAACCACATTATTTTTAAAAGTGATACCCAGCAATCATACTATTATGAATTCTTCTTTAAGCTGAGAAAAATTATCTTTGAAAATTTGTAGAACATCTGCATAAACCGCTTTAAGCCATCTCATTATTTAAAGCACTTCTCTCTGATTTCTTGCTTCCATTACTTTGACATCTATTTATTAACAGTTGACCACTTTTCAGTTTGCTGGCCATTTCCCAGAAATATGCATTTGTATGCTTCGTAATTTCACATAATTATTGGTGCAGTCTTTAGGGTAAATTGAAATGAATTGCAACCTTGAAAAATTTCTGCAAACTGCTGCTGTTGCTGCGTGATGGTGGCGCACATGCTATGAACTGTGTGTTGTTGTGCGACAACAACTGCATGCAGCTTTAAGTGGTTTGAAATTTATTCTAAACGAACGACATTCCTGATTTACATTTTTAACACAAGATAAAATAATCTTTTTAAATTTTATGGCATTAAAATGTTTATTGTATTTTTGATTAAAAGAGCAATTGACAGGAAAGTAAATATTTTATTTTAAGGTTATTAAAACTGACTAGTATTTACTAATTAAAGCTGTTTAAGGTTTAACGGCCTCAATTATTAAATGTGTTTTAGGTTTATCAAGTTTATACCTGACAAATCGTTATACAATATTTATCAAACAAACGTTTAGTAAACTTAAATATTTTTTTTTTTTTTTTTGTAAATAAAGCAATAAACATCTAAACAGAAAAGTGTCAATAAAAAAATTAAAGAGCTGTATTTTTATCATATTATTGGTGCTAGTAACCATATTGTTGCTATAGTCACTTACTCATTCTATTAAAAGACATGATTTGCAGTAAATAATTTATTATCAAATGCAAGCAAAATATTACCATGTCTAAATTAGGAAAGTTAAAGTTAATCATACTATTTATTACCCAGCCATATTATAGTTTCAACAGTAACCATATTGTTTTAAAAGGGCTTACATTAAGTGTGCCATTGCCATATTCAATTATAAGAGTGCACGTCCCTAATGTGGTTGCTTGCGAGTACTGTAACTTTTAATTATAAACATATGTGCTTTTATTTAAAATTAATATTGTTAGATTTACATCACATAATTTGTCTTTCCTCTCAACCATATTTTTTTTACATGCGACGCTGTCCGCTAAATGACTCCGTTACAAAGCAGTCCTCTTTTGCAAGACAACAGCGCCTCGAGAAAGAACCAAAGGACTATTTAGTCCCTTAATGAATTGTGGTATGGCGTCCATGTGTCCGAAAAAATTATTGGATTGAAAAATCGTACATTTGACTACTCTAATCAGTCTTAGGGGCCCATGCTTGGACGCCTTGTCAACGGGATATTGGCTGAATCACACTAGCTTAATATGGAGTGCCCGTAGTGCAGTCAAATGTATGATCAACACCGAATAAACTACGTTCTTCAATATGTTTTTCAAACACAGCAACCTCTTCTTAGGAAGTCTTTCATATTGAAAAAAAGAAATAAGAATCAAACATCTCGAAAATAAGTTTTTCTTTAGATATATCTTAGTGAAACTTTTTTTCCCAAAAAAACCAAAAGCTATCGAAAATTCGATGGCACAGTATTGATAAATTTTTGCTCTCACAAATCGACTCGGGCTGGTAAAGGGTGTTTTTTCGATGTATAGAACTTTAAGTTGGCATTACTGTTCAAGATGGCGACCGATTTAACAGCTGTCAAGTGATTTATTCTCAGTTTGGTTTGGCAATTCATCATGAATAGACTCACGTCTGAACAAGGCTTGCAAATAGTGCAATTTTAGTGCAAAACGAGATTGCTGTTGTTCCCGATTTCCATAAGCGAATTTTGTTTAGCGATGAAGCGCACTTCTGGCTGAATCTCTACCTCAACTAACAAAACTGCCGCATTTGGAGTGAAGCTAAGCCTCAAGCGTATGTCGAACCACCGTTGCATCCACGAAAACTGACTGTTTGGTTTGCTTTATGGGCTGGTGGAATCATTGGTCCGCACTTCTTCAAAAACGATGATGACCACAACGTTACAGTCAATGGTGATCGGGATAGAGCCATGATTACCAACTTTTTCATTCCTGAATTGAATAACCATGATGTCCAGGAGATGTGGTTTCAACAGGACGGCGCAATATGTCACACAGCTTGTGCCACAATCGATTTATGGAAAGACACGTTTGGTGATCGTCTAATTTCACGTTTTGGACTGATTGTGAATTGGCCTCCAAGATCTTGTGATTTAACACCGCTAGACTACTTTCTGTGCAGCTATGTAAAGTCATTGGTCTATGCGGATAAGCCACACAAACGTTTGACCATTTGGAAGACAACCTTCGCCGTGTTATTGCCGATATACGGTCACAAAGGTTGGAAAAAGTTCATATCAATCGAATGATTATTCGATCATTGTTTTATTGCAACTTAAAGATCTATGCATCGAAAAAAAAACACCCTTTATATATACTGGCATATATGTAGATATGTGTGTACATGTAAGTTGTCTTTTGAGCAACTTCCTTTCACTTTTTTTCTCATATCTCTTAAAAAGGAATTGTGCCGTCTCCGTATTTCAGCCATTCCGTCAATTGACTCAAACACTCTGACAAAATCTCCTTCGGCCATTATTATTATTACGATGTGACATCATTTGGTTTACAACGTCAGTGGTATTCTCTTTCTGTTTCTTTTCTTACCATGTTATTTTTAAAATACTTTATTGACTTTTTTTCCCATAATTTATGCATTTGGTTTTAAAAATAATAATCAAGCCATCAAGTGGTTGACGAAAAACGATTATTTTGCTGCGAAAACTGCGCTGTAATTGACACGGAAAACCTGAAGAAATGCCATGAGGTCGCAGTCTGTGTCATCTATATACATTTTTGCAATAAATTATTCATACCCAGCTTAAATAACCGTTTATAAATGCTTTTAAATCAATTAAAAACTTTGTTTTATGGCAACTACTGCTCCTCATTTACTAGAGTTCAGTAATCGATTTGTCGTAATTTTGCCATGTGAATCATTCGAAAATTGATTCAAGAAATTTTTTTGCTTTCATCAGCCAACTTTTGAGGGTTTTTAAATATCGAGAAGATATTGAAACTTAACTAGAATGTTTAAAGGGAAACGAAAAAGTTTGCTCATCATCATTTTGCATTAAATCTAATAATGAATGCAAGGGGTGCCGTTTTATTTTTGAAGAAAATATCGTATCGTGTGCTTAAGCGGTAAATTATTTACCGCTTGAGCTTCGTTTTGTATAAAAAAGTTTTGTGAGAAATTCGAACTAGATATTAGAGTAATTTCTAACAAACAAAAAATGTGTTGAACCAGTGAACCATTAGTGTTAAAGATCAGATAAAGAAGATGTCCTATTTTTGTCAAGTCTTTTCACATTGACCTTTCTGTATTTGATGCACTGTGTCATTATTTGTAGTCCGATTTTTGAATTTTCAATACCGTTCGTTAGGGCTTTTTTAGACTTACAGAAATGTTCTACTCATGTCGGTCTCTGACCTCAAATTGAAGTTATGACTTTTTCATCCCTGGTTTCTATTCATAAACATTTCTATTATTGTGAACGAAAAAAAACGCTTAATTTCAGGAATTTTTTGCTTTTATTTTTTATAAGTCCCTCGAGTTCGAAAAAAATTTGCAAAATTAAGTTAAAGGGGCTGTGCCAAAATGGTAAAATTTGACACGTCCAAAGTTCATAGGGTGCTGCAGATGAAAGGTGTTTGCTACCCAGAAACAGCCGGTTGTCCCCCTAGCTATACAAATTTTGATTTTCTTTACTAAATTAATATTGATTTAAAAGTGACATACCAAGGATTGAACTTGAGCCTGAAGAAGTAATTTAATATGAATGTGTGTTAAAGAAATTGCATTGAAACGTGTTTTCGAAATACTAACACCCATATTCATAAAAACTATTGAAGGTTTATTACTCGTTTATTTGACAAATATTACGTCAAATAAGAACATAATAAACTTACAATAATTATTATGAATATGGCCTTAAACCGTTCCAAAGAGCACAAGTGGATGCAAGTGAAGCGAAAAACGAAAAACAAAATTTGCAAACTGCAAAATTTTTCAAAAACGTTCAACATAAAAATTGGCGCTTCCGCAAAAATGCAAAAACTTGCAAAAGTTGGAGTTAAAAATAACTGTGTGAAATTTGCAATTTACCAGTTGTTTTCGCTACTACTTAAATTTTTCAGACACGATTTTAAGTAATTTTTTTGCAAATTGCAAATTTGTTTCTTGCCAACTTCCACGCTTTCCCTTTCACCTGTGCTCTTTGCAAGTATGTTTAATTCATGTTCAGAGGGTCTGTTTGATGTGAATGTCTGCATTTTGCAATTGTTCACATGTTAGTACCAGTTGAGTCTATGAGTAAATTTTTGCATGTAGCGATTACTTTTGCAAGTTTTTGCACCTTTTCAAAAGTTTTATTTTTTGTAGGTATTTTTTTTTAACTGTTTCAATTTAATAATTTTATCAGGCTTTCAGGCTAGATTTTTACTTCCTCAAAATTTAGAAAGATGTTTTTTTGTATAAAACTGAAGTGATCAACATTTTTAAAGAAGACAAGAAAAGTAGAGTTAAAGACTTACCGGTTGGGGTACATACAATGGCTGTTTCACCACCACCATGACGATCATCAGCACCCAACTAGCTTCAAATCCAAGCCAATGCTGTTCCAATTAGTAATGACCGGGGTTCAATTACTGTTCCAACCAGTCATGGCCTGGGGTCGAAGAAATTTGGGTACGGCTGTGCTACGTCTTGCATTGTACACTTAAGCCAGTAAAGGCCTCTTGTGAGCTCCGTGTACTTAACCATAAACAGTTCAACTCATTGGTCTATATTAACTCCGAGTCATTTACTAAGTTCTTCAATTTTCTTTATGTCTGGTAAGTGGTCGCTTCCAAGAATTCGGGACCCTATTTCTGAGAAGGCGAGGTGCTGGCATAAATAGTGCTCTAATGTCTCGCTCTTCTCCCCACATGCTCCACATTCGGCTCTTCACGATATTCGCATGCAGCTAAGATGTGCCGGTAGCTGAGAGTGATCTGTCATACATGCCATTAATCTGCTTAGTTTGAGCTCACTAAGTCTTACCAGTCCCCCTGTTTTTTCCTCGCCTTATAATGCTTACAGTGATTCCCACCGTTTCGTTGTTCGAGAGAGTTAAATAGCCCAATTATTTAGCTTGGATTTAGCTGCAAGCTTTCGCGCATACCAAGTTTATGTTGCTTAACTCCCTTGCTCTTGAAGCAAGTGTGTTTGCGCTCCCAGAACCAGAAGTACTTTGATTGCTTTTTGGGTAGAATGTCTTTGAAATCGGTCTTAGAAAATGTTGTATTCAAATAATACTTAAATATTTGCTGTTAAAACAAGAATAGGTTTTCAAAAACCCACAAAGTTTAGAACTGTATTTTGTCTTTAAATTTTCAACATGTCTGTATGCAGCCAACCAAAAAGGTATTCTTACACTTCTTGGAATTCTCATTAGCTATTTACAAATAATAAAGGATAAGCCAGACAACTTTTTTTTTTTGAAAACGGCACAAAACATCAAGTGTATGTAGCTTTGGCTGTGTGACACGTGTAGCTCCGTCCTGTTGAAACCAAATGTTGCCAATATCCTCTATTTAAATTTTTGTGAACAAAAATTCCTTCAACATGACCCAATAACAATCGCCATTGACTGTAACGACCACTCCTTGCCCATTTTCTAAGAAAACTGGCCCAATTGTGACTCTGGACCCAAATCCGCACTAAACAGTGACTCGTTTTGGGTGCGTCGGCTTTTCAATGTATGCGTACGGGTTTTCTGTGCCCCAAATGCGACAATTCTGCGGGTTTTACATACAATTTTGGTATGTAAAACCCGCCAAGATCAAAATGAGCTTCATCTGCAAAAATGATTTTTTTTTGGCAAAATCGTCATCTTCTGTAAGCTGATCGCATGCCCCCTTAAGGGCAATTCAGACTATTATACAAGTATAAATACTTTTATTGAGTTTTGTGAGATGAAAGTATAATTAGATTTCTTGCGACTGTCAAAAAGTCTAACGTAAATTACATTTTACATTCACACCATCACACTTCAAACAAAATAAAAATTTGAGTGGAAAAGAAAACAGCTGTTGCATATGTATGTACATACGTTAATCATACATAAGTTTAATCACAGAATAAACGTGCCAACATAAAACTTTACACGTCGGCTGAAGAGCAATTTCATGTTGGCGGTGGACGTGCCGGCGCTAAAAAATATTCAGCAGCTAAAATAATACTTATGTTTAACAGAACCAAATTGAATAACACAAAAATATTTTGTCTTCTAAATACAGCTAGAGCAAAATAGATTTGTATAAGGTAACCAAATTCCAAATTTCGAACCCTTATATAACGAAATCAAATACCATCAGTGACGGCACGCCATCGGCTGTGAAACAACTGGCTAGTAAATTTTTCAACAGCTGCTTGTTTTAAAAAAAACAACCCTGATCGAATGAAATGTATTATCGTTTAGAAAATTTTCAAAAATCGGTGAAGTCTTATAAGATGTAAATTTTTTATCGTATTATTTCTCGTTTTCATAACACATTGCATTCACACCATCACACTTGCACGTATTATTTGAATTTTTGGTTCAGCGGAAGGATAAAACCAATTTTCTGTCAAATCAGACAGGAGCTAAGTGTTACCATTGACAAAACAAGCACTAGTTGAAAAAAAATGTTAGATGGTGGACCCTTTAGTATATGGAGTAGAATGTTTGAACTGATTTTCACATTTGTGTTTTCAAGTCTACTGACATCGAAATGTCGGAGCAGACAGATATGATGAAAACTAAAGAAGAAAAAGTAGATCGAAGTTTTTTGGCTTTTTGAACAAATTTACCATAAAACATATAAACAAATTTTAAATTTCTGTTAATTCTAATTTCTTGAATAATTATTAAACAAAAAGCAATGTAAAATTACACACACATTTCCTGCAGACATAAAACTGTTTAACTAAAATAATTTCAAATGAAGAGATACATAAAGAAAAATTTGTATGTTTTTTCGAAAAAGAAAAATTAGCTAATGAAAATTAAAAAGAAGAGACAAATAGCTCACGCTCAAATAAGAATCTTAAATATGAAAATAAAATACGGAAAAATGTGTCATGCTGAAAGAATTTTGTACTCAAGAAACTTAAAACGCTGCAGCTAAAAATCAGAGACAAAAATTTTATAAAAACAAACAGGCAGACATAAATTTATATTTAAAGTACATGATGGAAGCAAAAACAACAAAAAAAATATATATCTAAAAAATGCTTGAGGGCAGTAAATAAAATAAATAAGAATTTATGTGCGTATACATAGAAAAGTGTTTCAGTGAACAACCCACTTGACCATGAACTTAAGACACTTCAACTGACAATGGAAAATCATGGAAGTTATAATAATAACAGCTTAAATAAATCATGTAAATCCATGCCAGTGATAATTACCTATCGCTTATCAGCTATCGTTGGCTTCTGCATAAGCGTCAATCAACCTTATCGCCAGCGATTCGGCAATTTTTGGGTACATTTAAGCCACAATTCACTGTCGCGGTGGTTGAAATATAAAAGTAATAAAGAAGTTCGTATTTTTGTAACTTTCCGTAAGCCGATTGTAAAACAAAGTATGTAGAAATCATAAATGAGGGCTTAGTTGTTGGCCATTAAGCTAGTGGCAGGTAATCTATTCCTTCGCCTTAAAATATGTTTAAGCTAGCAATTCGGTAAAGCATTAAATGAAGAAGATTGTGCGTTTCAGTTCTAATTATAAAAACATTACGTGTTGACTGATTATTGCTGTATAGTGTGAACAATAAATGGTAAACTGATTTACTAACGCAAAGCTTAAACTGAATTTAAATACAATAAAAGTTTTGCTAGACGAGAGTTTTAATTCCCATCCGCAACGAATAAGTTACGAGTTAAGATTTTAGTCTAACGATACTTTTCTGTGTTTTAGCTGCAGCTTAAACTCGATTATAGTAAATCAATGAATCATTCGTTTGATGACTGTAGTTTAAATGGAAAATTTTCTTCGTTCAAATATGGTTTTAGTATTTACAGACTTAAACGTAAATTAAACCAAACTCGAAAATGAACTTGCACTGATTTTTTGGGGACACCAGTGATTTTTTTGGGTCATAGTATTTAAAAACCTTCACATTTGGGCAGAGACCTGCGCAAATGTGGCTGCACGCCGCCAAAAATGTTACATAGCCGCCGCCGAAAATTATGCGGCTTCTCTTGGCTTAATATAAGCCGCCGATCTTAGCGGCTGGCAGCAAGCAGCCGATCATAATTTTATTTAGCACCGGATTGAAATAAATAGCAACTTTGAATTATAATGCATTTAATAGATAGTTGTTATTTTAATTTATTGATTTTTCTCCTTTTTAATGATGACGTGGCAAGTTTTCCTTGTTCGTTATTGCTACTAGTCATGGATTTTTTTTTTTTTTTTTGAGGGACGTCGAAATGTGAATCTTTTTTGTATACATATGTACTATTTACACTCGCACAGCTGCCAGATTTGACGATAAACCGAAATTTTGACGATTTTCATGCTCAAATTTAGCCAAATGACCATTTTTGCTCTGAAAATTACGTTTTTTTTTCCTTTTCTTAGGTTTCAAAGTAATTTCTAGATATAAAGAACTAAACTAATACAGTTTTTGGAAACAATTTCTAAATTGAAAAGATGTAATTCCCAAAGAGTATGTTGATTATATTCAAAATTTGTTTAAAATTAGGAATTAACCGATATATCTGCTATATTACTGATTTGACGATATATCAATATCGGCGATATCTTACTGTCGATACGCCGTTTTTAGTGTGTCCAAATTTTTGCAGGCATTTTTTTTTTTTTTTTTTGAAATAACAATTTCCGAAGGACAGCCTAAAATAAAAAAAACAAAAAAAAAAAATGGTAACAATTACCAATGAAATTTCTTCCAAAAATATTTTTATATCAACTTGTTCTAGCCGGCTCTAGCCGATTTTGAGCTGCCGCCTCCAATATTTTTCCAAGCTGCCGCAGCCAAAAATATTAGTCGGCGCTGGTTCCTGCATTTGGGTCACTCTATAGAAATACGCTGAGAGCTGCAGAGCGTTGACTACCACTGCCATCAAGCAGTTTTGTGAAGTCAAACCACACGATTTTAAATTCATTTGAAGTTTAGAAAGAAAGGGAATGAGTGTATTTCGAAAAAAAAACGTTAATCTGTTTGATGCATCAATTATCATCAAAAACACAGTGAGAATTAAGTATGTCAGCTGATCAGCTGATCAGCTGACCAGCTTGTTGCCTCTGTTTCCTCAAAATATTTTTAGAAAATTAAAATGTAAAGATAAAAACACCAACTCCTGGGCTTTGGTTCGTGTTACGCCCTCGATAATTAAGGAACGTTTCAATGCGTCAGCCAGATCTTCAGTCTGCTTTGCGAATTCCCTAAAATCGCCATTTTTTACACTAAGAGCTCCTATTCTACTAGCTATAATTTTCGAATTTTCTGGCTTAATTGTATTTTTTAATGCTGTTTTAATTTCTGCTATGGTTTGTACGTTATCAGGCAATGCCTCGCGAGCCTTTCCTTCTAATTTTGATCTTATAAAGTTTACACATGTTGTCTGCAAATTTGCATCAGTTAGATCTTCTATTAAAGCTACTTTATCCAAGAATGAGGGTAACGTTATCGAATTCCCATCATAATTTTCGCGAATGATTGACGCACACATGGTAATGT
Source organism: Sturmia bella (assembly GCA_963662145.1). Taxonomy (NCBI): domain Eukaryota; kingdom Metazoa; phylum Arthropoda; class Insecta; order Diptera; family Tachinidae; genus Sturmia; species Sturmia bella. Next base: position 43,189,568 of record OY759168.1, on the reverse strand, counting down.
ATGATTTTTTCTGTTCAATGGTAGCCATCGTGACTTCCCTATGTTCCGTACCTAAAGTTTGTTTATCCTGTGATTCTATTGGCGTAAGGTCTTCCTTGCTATCTGTCATTGGGTTACTATCGATAAAAATGATTTCATCTATACTTGTCGGCACATGTACTTCGCATCCAAGCCTATTAAAACACTGTTTCAATCGTTCTCTACACCTATCTACTTTTGAAATAACTGCCTCTAACTCGGAATGTGTTACACTCTCTGAATTAGTTTTTACGTAAACAGTAACCAAATTGTATCTTTCTACCAAAAGATGAATATACTCATTTATTTTATCTAAATTTTTAGAAAGAGGTCGATTTTGATCAACTCTTTTTACGACTGCTATATAACTTGATAATAGTTCATTAAACCTTGTGACGTCAAAACTTGACATTTGAACATTTTGTATTTTTCGAATTTGTCGCTGTTATTAATCAAATCTATAAATTCAATTTTGAAAGTATGTAAAATATACTTGACTTTGTATGAAGACAATGATGAAATTAATATAAAAGAAACGTTTTCCAATTAAATAATTTATTTGTAAGCTATTTATTCGGAAAGTTCACAATATTCTGCAAATCGTTAGTTCTCACTAGTCTGTGAATTTAATTGTGCACAAAGGAAAGAAAAAAAATTTTTTATGAATGGGAAAGTTAGTTCCGGTTTTTTTTCGTATGCCATTTTTCTTGTTTGTGTATGTGGTTATTATTTTCTTATTGATGAAGTTTTCTTTTTCATATTACTAAAAATACATATTCGGGAAATAATAAATGTGTTACATATTTATATATGTATGTATGCGTATGTAGTAAAACTGTATTTTTTTTTTAAAGAAAAAAAAAATTCAAATAATATTATTGTTCTGTAATTTTCCAATATGTGTGTATTTATGGTCACACTGTAACTCATTTATATGCATATGTACATATTTAGATACTTTTATATCTAGATTCTGCAAATATTTTGACAACATTAAATCTCTTATGCTTTATTTAAACATCGTAAGTTTGCGTGGGCTATGTTCATATGCATTTGTATAAACAAATCACTTTGTCTTTTAATGATGTTTCTCTCTCATTTTCAAATTCAAATTAATAAAACAACCCTTCGTGCTCATTTTTCTCAACTACTGTAATCGTTATTCTTACACGTTGCTCTCTTCTCATATTTAGAAATACGTACGTACATATATACATATGCGTTCATAAATATACACATATATATGAATATGTGCGTGTGGAGATCACGCTTATATGTGAGTACGGATGTTCAAAACACATTTGCGTATGGGTATGTACGCTCATAGGATTATTTTGTGAAATATTTAAATACAATAAAGGGTGTTGTCAAAAAACTGTTATTTGAAAATGAGAGTAAATTGTATTGAATTAAGTACTTCTAACTAGGTATTTTGTGAGTATATAACCAAATATACATATATACTTTTTGGTACTTTTGTACATGTAAATGTATGTATATATTTAAAGTCACTGATTTATATGTATATTTGTGTGCATTAATGAAATTAAATTTGGGATTTTTACCTTTTTATTTCCATAAGGTCCATGTTTTTGCGTGTGAAAAGGAGGAAAAATTTAAAAATGTACGTATGTACCTATATGTATGCAGATTAATAAATGTATTATGTTCTTTTTGTTGTTTTTTTTTTTGTTTTTCTTTTTTCTCTTTTCTTGCTTTTCAGTTTGTTTTTTTTTGTTTGTTTTATTTGTATATAAGTATATGCATAGTTATATTTGTTTACAGAAATATAATTCTATCCTTATATGCAAAATAAAAGGAAATAAATGATATTGAACAATTTTAAAAAAATCTACTTAAAAGTTTATACATGTATGTATGTATATATACTTATATTAACTTACTACTGCGCTGTACATACATACATATATACATTTCTGGATCGCTGCTTTACTGCCTATTTACATCTCTTTGTCAGTTCATTTCGTCTTGTTGGTAGATTTCTGATTTTTTCCTTGTACATGCCTGCTTGCTATGTAGTTTGCTTCGCCTTATAATCGGTTAGTTTTTATGTTTTTCCTCGTTGATGTTCTTTTCCGTTTGTGTTGATTTTGATTAAGTTTTAGAATTGTGTTTCTCTTAAAATTTTTGTTTGTTCTCTTTATCAAATGTTAGGTTTTTTGTTGTGGTTGTTTTGTTTTTTTTTTTGTAACACGTTATTTTTTTTCTGTTCGTTTTTAATGTTGACTCGTTCCAATATTTTTATATTCAATGTTAACTCGCTGGATTTTCTGCATGTTAAATGTTATAATTTTCGTTAACTAATTTTAAGTTTTTGTTAACTAATTTTTAGTTGTAAGTGTTATAATTTGTGTTAACTAATTTTAAGTTTTTGTTAATTAGTTTTAAGAGTTATAATTTGCGTTAACTAATTTTTTAGAATTCAGTTTTTAGATTTTATGTTTAAGTTCATACGTATGTAAGTAGGTATACTGATTGTTGATTAATTTTGACTTCAACGTAGGCTGTCAAATATTCATTTTTTTTTTCGTTTTGTTAAATCAGTTTTTAGTTTTGTTGCTTTTTATTTTTATTTCAATAGAACAACTTGCATTCTCTTTATAAAAAAAAATCGTTGAACATGTTGCGTTCAGTCCGTTACTTATTTTATACGGGTTTTCGTAACTGTAGTTATTCGTTATTTTATTTTCTGATTTTCTTTTGATGTCCACTTTTATGCATGCATTATTTAATACAATGTTGCATGATTTCATTTCGAAAATCAAATTTTGAATAAACTTTAAGTCTGTTCTGGGTTTTTTTTTGTTGTTATATGTATGTAATGTTGATTAATTAGCTTTAAGTTTCGCCAGCACTTTTTTCCGTTATGTTTGGTAAAGTTTATAAATTTGCTAATTTGTTAAGTTTGTTGTCTCTTTTTTTTTTTGTATAAGAAAAACTTAGTGTTTTATTTTAACCAATTTAAACTTTCCAACAATTCAATTTTATTTTGTCCTGTAATTTTAATATGTATATTTTGCACTGACTTTTTAACTGGGTAGGTATTTATTTTTCAGTGATTTACTAATTTCTTTTTTCTATTTGTTTTATAAACGTTTTCATTAGGTTTTTTTTTTTTTTCCACTAATATTTAATTAGCTTTATAAATATGCGCTTTACTAGTCTTTTTGTGTGTGTTCATACTGGCAGGATCGCCATGTAAAGATAAAAACACCAACTCTTCTCATTGTTCAAACCAGACTGATTTCTTTTTTATTTATTTCTTTTCTCTTAACCTACTTATTCTATATTCATAGTTGTAACTTAAAGTACACAGTTGTAGCTTAAAGTACAGCAAAGGGTGTATTACACTACAAAAACAAACAAAAAAGCAAACCGTGGTTGGATTCTCAAAGAGTTGTCGTCTGGAACAATTTAGTCAACTGGTTTGTATGTGTGTGCTTGTTGTATACCCTGCAGGTAACCTTGTAGCTATAACTAAAAGTATAGTAAAAAAAAAGCGTAAGTGTACTTACGTTTTGCAACCATATATAGAAGTCAACAAGTCAAAACTTTGCAATACTCAGTTTTTGAATAGCTTGAAGGCTAGAAATGGTGTTTCATATTTTTGTTTAAGAACTGGTTCAAATAAACCAGCCTTTCTTGTGTTGTCCCATTAAAAAAATATACTTATAACTGTTAATAATTTTATCAGGCTTGAGTTTGACTTTTCCTTCCTAAAAAAATAAGAAAGATTTTTTCTGATAAAACTGCATTTTTAAAGAAACCAAGAAAATTAAAGTTGAGCATTTATTGGCTGGGGTACAGACGGCGGCTGTTTTAAATCCATCACAACGCCCATCAGCACCTAAATTGCATCGAAAACTATTAACAATTGTAAATTACATAGTTCGAATACAAATCTAAAATTAATGCTTGATGTTTTTCCCAAGAACATGATGCCATTAGAAACTGTGGGTAACACTCTTAGATATATATACTTAGATATCATAAAACCAAATTTTCAAACAACCCGAAAACCACAATATTTTTCGAAGATCGTTTCACCAGACGAAAACTGGTTTTGAGAACTCTACAACGGTTTTAATGGGGCCCAACTACGGCATTTGTGAGCCAATGAATTCGTGATCGAATGCTGTTTAATTTGTTAATGTCCTGCATTATTTTTACACGACAGTTCTGCCTTATGTAGAAATGCTGGCTCTAAATTATATTTTTTTGAGGCACTAGTGCTATTAGCCAACAAATAACGTCACCACTACTTTTTGATTGACCTTTGTTTTGGCCAAGTACGTGGATACAAAGAAACTAAAATGCATATACAGTTGAATTCGGATAAGTGCACACCGATTAAAAGAAAAATTCCCTCAATCGATAGAAAAAAATTTCTTTGAAAATTTCCAAAACATTTTCTTTCGTATTAAAAGATAAAATCATTTCTATAAGATATTTTATCTGGTTTTATCTGCAGGGTAACTACAGTTCATATGAAGACCGTTGATAATTTTAAATACATATTGATATCATTAAAAACCCACAAATAAACATGAATTTTCATTTCCAACTTATTGCTGTATTTGTGTTTTTAGACAGCAAACTGATAAATCAAGCAATAACTATAAATCAACACGGTGGATTTAAACAACATCTATAAAACTAAAAACAAATAGTTATGTTTTAATCTGACATGTTACTTCTACAACACTTTTGAAGCACACCTCACCCTCTTTTAACCCAGCTGAAATATGATTATGGTAAAGTTTCTCAAGCGGTTAATAAAATAAATGTACATTATCCTACAAATACATGCTACAAATACATTCGCCACAGCAGGCTATATGAACACATGACTACAAATGTGGCCGGCTTCATATGTCGCCTTTACCCAGCCACTTAAATATTTTGGAAGCAGAAGCTACAAAAAATATAATAAAAATTAAAACAGAACAATGCTGCTACTTATATTTTTTGTCTTTGTTTTTTTTTCTGTTTGAAGAAATTAAGTTAAATTACTGCTGGAAATGATCGAAAATTTGCAATTTGCAAAAAGCATGACAGGGTGCATTAGTGTCAAAAAAATAACGACAAATTTCTGTATAAAAAGTTTGTTTGAGCATTTCTGATTCTCATTTCGTTCATGAGAATTTTTGAGTCAGTAGTTGGGCTTCAAACATTCTTTTTAGATTTTTCAAGTCTACTGATGAGTTGTTTAGCAGCAACGAAATGTCGGCGGCATATAGACGTCAAAAAAAAAGACAGAAAGCATTAAGGTCTATTTTTTTAGACCTAAAGTAATAGACAAATTTTCAAATTACAAAATTTAAATTCACACAGTTTTAAGAAAGCAAAATACTTGCAAAAAAATGGCACCATTGCAAAGTTGCAAAAATAATCACTTTAAACAGAAATTCACTGTTTAAAGTGATTAGTTGCGCAACCTCACAACATGCAACTGGTTGCGAACATGTGATAATTCATGAACAATTGCAAAATGCAGACATTTACATCAAAAAGGCTTTTAGAAAATAAAATATTGGCAAACGTCACAGCAGGGTGGGGAAGTGCGGAATTTCGCAAAAAAAAAATTTCCATTTGCAATAAAGAACTTAAAATCATTTCTGAAAAATTCAAATAGTCGCATAAGCAACTTGTGAATTTCAAATTGCAAACAGCTACTTGCAACTGTATTTTTCGCAAATTTTTGTACAAGTATGTATGTACATTAGTGTGTTAATTTCTCAATGTTAATACATAAGAAATTGAGCCAAGTACGAGACTAACTCGCACAGCAAGGGTTCCGTACTACCGTTCAAGTGATAGAAAAACACTATTCCTGGTATAAAGTACCCTTTAGTTTTTAACTATTTATTCTTTTTAATATTTGCTATTGTAGAGGCCAGACAACTGCTTGCAGCGTGCAAATTTTTTTAGCCACCGCTCAAAAGTTATAGCTGATTTTCAAACTAAAGGGTGTACCCCTGTAGGAACACCAATTAAATTAAAAATTTGTTTTGCTATTTTAGGTATTTGTTGTTGTGGAGACCTGCGAACTGTATATACTGTGAAAATGTTAAGTGTCTATCTTCAAATTAAAGGGTGTGCCCATACAAAGGGCAACATTTAAATGTCCACTTTTTGCTATATTTAGTATTTATTGTTGTGCATGGCTGGTAACTGCACATACTGTGCAAATTTTCTATCTATAAAGTTTCAAACGTTACAGCTGATTGCAGATTCTTGTGTTGAGGCACCCTTTACATCATAGTTTTTTGTTGTTTAGGGTATTTGCTGCGGTAGATCCTATATAACCACATATGCAGGCACAATTTCAGTTTTTCAACTCTTATGATTCAAGAGTTAAAGCTTATTTTATCTAATTTTCACTGTTCCTTGTATGGGACTACCCTTTATTTCAAAAGCATTTGTTGTTTTTAGTATTTATTATTGTAGCGGCCGGGCAACCACATGCACTGTGCAAATTTCAGCTCTCTAGCTCTTACCGTTTGGGAGAATGGAGCTTGGGGCCGACGGACGGACGGACGAACGGACGTATGTAGCAGTCTCAGTAATCGCAGAGCAAAAACGGAACCCTAAAAATCACCAAAGTAGTCCTCAAAATCGTAATCTATGACTAATTCTAAGAATGATTGTCCAAGGAATCGTTAGCATGATTTCAAAACCGTTCTTCCGATTTATTACCAGAAACTCTTCATTCCTTTCATTTCCACAGTTTCTCATTAAAAACCGAAAGCCCATGGTTTCCTTGGCCAGCTTTCGCAGAACTAATCCTTAGGTGACAACTTTGACAACTTCTTGGTCGAGAAAGAAATTTTCCTCTTCTAATGTACATTTAGAAAATTTCCTTAATTATGCCATTAAAAAAAGCACTTGAGTAAGAAAAATAGAACATTTGCGTGTTTCACACGATTTTTCAATCTATAGTTCGTTCTTTGAATATATTCAAATAAGTTATTAGTGGTTTCCTGACTTTGTTGCAAGATTTTCATCAAACAAATTTCCCCCCCAAAAAAAATTACTTTATGCCATGACATGCACAATACGTTTGAATATTTTAACAAGTACTGAATTTTTTCATTTGTCCAGCACAACAGTTTTTATTCATTAAGGCAGGCAATGACTTTGACAAAGTGATGAAAAATAAATATCCATTTAGAGTCTTATCGATGAAAATGTCAGACATGAATATCAAATTTTCAGCAGCGCTCTCAGAGTACCACTCTGAACTATTTAAGCGCTTTTTGAAAATTTATCCGTTTTGCTTGGAAACTAATTTTAGCGCTTTTTCTTCAATTTAGTGGCATTATTTTAAAAACTTAAATGTTCAATACTTTGAATCAATTTCGTTAGCAAAGTTTTCGTTATTGACTTTTTCCATTTTTTAAAAGAAAGTTGTAATTAAACATTAATTTTAACAATGGTTAAAAACTTTATCGGGCATTAGTCCAATTTTACTTACTCAGAATTAAGAAACAGATGTATTTTTAAGGAGGAAACAAAAATTAAAGTTGAAGAATTATTGGCTGTAAAACATACCACGGCTGTTTCAAATGCACCACGAGGATCATCAGCCACCCAATTGCTTCGAAGAAGAGTCTTAGCTAATGGCATACTGCAGCAGCGCTTAAACATCTTGCTACCTGATAGGTAATCAATTTTTAATTTCACTGTGTTTTTATCTTTAATTGGAATATACATCTTCTTATTCTCTCACCAACAAGGTTGAAAGTTGCTCAACGGAGTAACTATAGATAATCAGTAAGAAAGTGGCCGGGTAGTAGTATGTCTCGAAGGTAAAGGTTACTACGATATGATAAATAATTAAGTTCATATTTGAATATTCAAAAACCTTTTACTTTTTGATACTTTCAAAAATACAAATCGTAGTAACCAATGCTGACTCGTTGTATGGAAGGCTGCAAAGAAAAGTAAGAGAGTTGCAAAACGAAAAAAGAAATGTTTGCTGTGTTAAAGGTTTGCTTGAACATTTCTGATTCTCATTCTGTTCATGGGAATTATGGAAAAAGTAGTTGAGTTTCAAACACACTTTTAAGAATTTTTCAAGTCTACTGATGAGTTGATTGGCACCAATGAAATGTCGTCGGTATATAGACAGCTGAAAAATACAGCAAATATTTTTTGAAAATTTTCATTTTTGGACCTGAATTAATACATTTCAATTGGCTCTTAGCAAATAAATAATTAAGTTCATATTTAGTTGTAATATTATGTTTCCCCATATAAGGTGTGGTTATATTTTAAGGGCCGATATTGATTTTGAAAAAATCAAATATAATTCAATAATATTTAATTTTACTATGATAATACTGGTATGGTTTAACAATGTATGGAAAAAAATAAAATATAAATACAAATTTTCGATAACGCTGAGACATAATTGAGCAACTATGCCATTAATGTGATGAATTATCTCATCATTTAGCTCTTGAATTGTTGCTGGCTTATCAACGTATCTTTTTCTGGAACGAAGTTCCTTAACGCGGCTTGCTGGTAGTGCAAATTAGTAGAAATCATCACGAAATCGTGTGAGCCGTTTATGTGTATTGGTGCATTTGTCGACAAACAATTGTGTAGGTGTCTCCACTGACAGCAGCGGAGACACCTACCAATAAATATTAATTAGTTGTGAAAACGGACACTATCAGCTGATAGATGTATGTCACAATAAAAAACAGCAATATTGAAAAATTTTCTTCGTTTTGTAGCAGATTGACAAAAAAAAATACTGCATGTGTCAAAAGTAAAAAAATAAAAAGTTCCAAAAATTTTAAGAAGCATATAAATTTCAAAAACATCAAAAAATAAAACATACAGATTTCACCTTGTATTACATTCGAAGATGAAGAAAAAACGTAAGGAACTTCGTTCCTAACGGGGGTCCCCCGACCGCATTTCTTTTTTTTTTTTAAATAACCCCAAAGAAAGAAGTCCAACGGTGTCAAATCACATGATCTTGGCCGCCAATAGATATCGCCACTACGTGAGATAATACGGCCATTGAATTTGTCGCGCAGAAGAGCAATTGTTTCGTTAGCTGTGTGGTAAGTGACACCGTCCTGTATAAATCACATATTGTCCAATCTAACTATATCTTACACCTCTGGCCATAAAAATATCGTTATTGTCGCACGATCGCACGAGCAAATGCCATTCACAGTAACTGCCTGACCGGCCTCAGTTTGGAAAAAATATGTCCCGATGATGCCGCCAACCCATAAACCGCACCAAACATTCATTCTTTGTGGGTGCATTGGTTTTTCGACAATCACTCCTGGATTATTATTCATCCAAATTCGATAGATCTGCTTGTTGAAGAAACCACTGAGGTGAAAATGTGCCTCAGTACTGAAAATGAATTTTTTCGAAAATTAATCATCCACTGTGGCCATTTCTTGTCACCATTCTGGCCATTGGTGGCGCTTGGAATGCTCAAGATGCTTTAGTTGTTGAGTGAATTGTACCTTATTAGCGTATGGATGCAATGCATCATGTTCATCAACGATGAGCGTGAGAGGTGCAATTGTTGTTCACGCCAACGAGTTGAGGTGGACGTCTTTCTGCCACAATATCGCAAACATTAGCAACTGGTATTTTCACATGTCCTACAGACCCGGTTTGCTCAAATTTTTGCAGAATTTTTCCGGTTGTATGCACATTTGGACGATTAAATTGAGCGACAAAATCGCGAAATGCACGATATGCATTTTGATTACCTCTAACGCGTTGCGCAACAGTGTGTCTTTCCATTGTTTAAATTGAATTAGTCTGAAACTGAAATTTGATGTTTACGTGTGGTTCACTGTCAACATCGGTCCTTAAAATTTAACCACCCCTTATTTCTTGCTGACAAGCAACTGAAGTGAGGAAAAGGAAGTGAAAAATCACCACAACTATTACAAGGAATAAAAAGAACTGAATTCAACATTAGGTTGTCATTTAAAACATGTTTTTATTTTTATTTTTGAATAGTTTTAAAAACTTAAATGTGGACAACTTAGTTGTTTCAACATAATATTTATTATGCTAATTCTACATTCCCCCTTTTTTCTGTGTGTACATACATATGTGTCTATATATTGCAAATTTGTATTTCTTTATTCAAATTTTTTTTTCTGACTGGTAGAAAATTGTTCTAGTAGACATATAAAAGTGTAATTAATTTTTTTCCTTTTCTAGCGTTACACTTAACAGGTCAATTACTTTAATTAGTGTTACTGTATTTTCAACGCCTCTACAATTGTCTGCTTTCAACTCTTTTATTTAATTAAATGCTCAGACTCGATTCACTGACTTGAAAGTTGTCATAATTATTTTCTTTTTTTTTTTTTTTTTTTTTGTCTGTGCACAGAAAAATATCACACATTCCCCTAATTACGATGGTGATTAAAATGCATGTGAATAAAATTAATGTTCTTCTTGTTTTAAAGGTAAACAAAAAAAAAAAAAAAAAAACAGAACAAAAAAAACGAGAATAAAATTCCTTGTCTAAATTAACTTTTTTCCATGAATAGTTTTCATTCGTGCTGTTTGTTGGTGTGTCAATCTCTTTCAATCTCTTTCAATCTCTTTCAGTGTTTTTAATTTGTTTTCCTTTTGCTCACGACAAAATGCGAGACAAAATAATACATGTCCGAATGCAAAATAAACATTTTGAGAAGTTTGGAAAATTCCATGTGATCTAAAGTCATTACGGTTTGATTTCTTTTCAAAATCGGTAATTCAATATCTCCGAACTTTATCAAGCTAGCATGAAAATTCGAAAATTATTGGACACACGTCTGATACTTTTTTGAAATTTTTAACTCTAACGGCATAAAATGGGTAAAACTAAATCTTGGTATTTTTTGAATTGCATTTATCTATAAACAGTTAGGAAGAGAAAATAAAACTACATTTAGGGGGTAAAAAGGGCCAAATCGGTAATTCTGTATCTCTAAGCCTGATACAAGCGCCAAAATAGTTCAAAAAAGACTTAAAAGTAAAAATAGTACAGTTAGGTAGGTGTCTTCTCTAACAATTTTAAGGGGCTAAAAGGGGTAAAAAAAAATTTGGTACTTTTTTGAAAAAAAAAAAAAAAAATTAAATAAGAAATAAATTCCTAAGAAAAAAAATTCGAATGAATTATGCAATTTTTTATTTTTTAAACATTTAGGGGGTAAAAATCCTCACTGTATATTTTATTTACTTGATTGCATCTTTGTTTAATTTTTCAACTAATTAACATTTCCGTCTCTTTTTCATATTCTTTTCTATTTTATATACATACATATTTTATATATAATATTGTTTACTTTATCAAAACTTTAAAACATCTGCCAAATCACTACCCAATACTGTAATATAAGACTTGCTCTTGTTGTATTTTATTACCTAAACAATAAATAAATAAATAAATAAATAAATAAATAAATAAATAAATAAATAAATAAATAAATAAATAAATAAATAAATAAATAAATAAATAAATAAATAAATAAATAAATAAATAAATAAATAAATAAATAAACAAATAAATGAATAAATAAATAAATGCATAAATAAATAAATAAATAAATAAATAGATAAATAAATAAATAAATAAATAAATAAATAAATAAATAAATAAAAACAAGAATAAAATTGGCAAAATCCGTAATTCTGTACCTCCGGGCCTAATGCAAGTAGCACAAAAAGGGCCCGAAAACCTAAAAGAAACAATCGCACAGGCATCTGGTACTTCTTTAAAATTCTGAATTTTAGGGGGATAAAAAGAAATTTGGTACTTTTTTGCATTGCAGGACGAATGGGAGCAGCAAAAAAGTAGAACAGGAATAGGAATCCTGAGAAAAAAAAGAGATCTAATGCACTATGGAATGTTTTACTTTACCAAAAAGGATGAAAAAGGGGGCAAAATCTTTAATTCTGTATCTATGGGTCCAACGCAAATTGCACAAGAATTGCAAAAGGATCTGAAAACCTAATGGAAACAATCGGACAGGTGTCTGGTACTTTTTTGAAATTTTCAATTTTGAGTGCGCTAAAGGGGCAAAATACAGAAATTTGGTACTTTTTTGAATTGCAGACACGAATGGGAGCAGGGATAAAATAAAACAAGAATTCAAATCCTCTGAAAAAAACTTCGAATGCTCTACGCAATTACCTTACTTTTTAAATATTTAGGGGGCAAAAAGTGATCACGCTGGCAAAATCTTTAATTCTGTGTCTACGGGTCTAATGCAAATAGAACAAACATTCTAACAAGGCCTGAAGCCCTAATACAAACAATCAATCAGTTGTCTGTTACTTTTTTGAAATTCTGAATTTTAGGGAGATCAAAGGAAAAAAAAGAATTCCTGGCTCAGGCCCCTGAACTTGTTCGAATACAACTGATTTGGCAACACTCTGGGTATTTACATACATATGTAGGTGTAGTTGAGCTCGTTCACATGCAGGGGTGTTAGATGTGACGGTTTTACGTCATTCTGACGTAATTTTGATCAAAAAACACTAAAATGACGTTTGACGTTTTTCTAGCTTCATTCGCTCCTCTATAAATTTATAGCAACTACGAGAAAGTAATTGCAAGAAAACTTAAAAAAATGTTTATACTTTGATTTACTCAAGAAAGAACAGCAGAAAGGACAGCATTCTAACGATCACTTACAAATAAGTTAATAAGTAGTAAGTAGTATCACTATGAACTATATACATAATATGTCTGTCCATACACCAGGGATGACAGGAAGTTTTGTGAGAGGAAAAATGTTTTACCATGAGATGAAGTTTATCTTGGTCTTCACGTAAAAGAAAAAATGTCGCAGTGTAGAATTGACGTTGAAATTTATAACTAACTTGTAGATAAATGTATTTAATTTTATGTTGAGTTATGCTGTCAAATAAAACAAAGATTTGACTTTGGGAATTCAGTTTTAAATAAAAATATTTCTATAATAACCTTGTTAAAAATTGTTCATAATTTGGCATCTAAAGAGAAGTACCAGGAAGTTGAAAACGAAGTAAGAGAAATGCGGATTTTAAATTTAAATACAAGTTCAACCGATTTTAATATTTTTTGGAAACAAATCAACTCAATCAAGGTATCAAATAATGTGGTTTTATTAATGATTTAATGGTTTTGCAAAATTCATCTGCTGACGTTGAACGAATTTTTAGAGTCAAGTATATTTAAACAAGACTAAAATTAGGAATTCCTTGGGGACAAAAACAATTGAAGGGATTTTGCTTTCTTTGGAATATTTAAAAAATAACTCTTCAGAGTGTTTTAATGTAAACATTATAAAAATTTAATTAATAGGAACCCAGCAATGAATTTTGTATGAATAATATTAGCATAAAATTTTTTATAATATGTACATATGCACAACATACTAATATTTTTTGTAAAATTTTTAAATTCTACTTGTTTCGTTATAGTAAAATACATGTTGTTTTTTGTACAATATAAAAGATTTTATTAAATAAAATGAATTAATTTTAGGTTTATATGTACATTTCTATAAATGACGTTTTTTTTGACGTTTTACGAATTTGTTTTTGACGGTTTTCTTTCCAAAATTCGACGTTTTCTGAAAAAAATTTCCTAACACCCCTGTTCACATGTCATATTTTCCTTCTACATACGTTATATTTCCACTGCTCTCTAAAACTTGCGCAATGCAAGAAAAAAGTAGTGTCAAATAGCCATGTTCTTGAAGCTTAAGATCATAAAAACGTTATGCTCTTAAATAGCCATATTTTTCTGTTTTTAAAAACAGAAATAAAGTAGAAAACATATGATAATGAAATAAAAATGATGCAGCAAACGTTATCACGAAATGCAAATTTTAAAAATCCGTCTACCAGAACTCAAAAATTTAATATCTCACGTTTGCCACCATAAAAAATCAAAAAAATTATAATTCCTTAAACTTTTTTACAGCCTCATAATTTTCTGATTCTCCTTCAGCAGCAATTATTATTATTGGTGAAGTTCAATTTTAAGAAACAGATTAAGCAAATAAATTGCATGTGACTGTGAAAGAGAAAATCTCGCTCAACCCACGCACCAGAAATGTCAAGGCAAATTATGTGTTAATATCTACAACAAAGTGTGCAAAACAAAGAACAACTTGAAGAAAGAAAAAATGGCAAAACTAAAGTGTCGCAAACAGTTGAAAAGTATTAAAAATACTTTGTGTCGTTTCTTAAACACATTCAATTCTCTTGCTGAGCAGCATTAAGAAGTTCAGAATTTTTCTTACTCAAATACAAATCTAACAAGTTCATGTGTACTATTTCATAGGAAAAAAGAAAAATAGCAAAAATTTGTTTGTTGTGAATAAGAAATGTTTGTGTTTAAATGCCCAGCGGGGAAAATATAGAGTGCAAACTAGAGATGTGCGGTTGTGTCTCCCGTGATCGTGACTAAATTCTAGAAGAGCCATGCGTAAGTGCGTGAGCGTTATTTAAAATTTCGGGCGTGATAGTTCCGTTTTAAGGCAGTTCCCCATGTTCACTAGTTTTTTTTTTTTTTTGGTTTACAAAACAACTTTCATACATTTTCAATGCAGATTATTTTAGCTCAATTTCGACGCCACATGTGAATACATTAGAATGAGGCGGTTTGTATGGCAGGAAAAAGTATATAAAAAAATCTTAAGGGGAAATAATTCCATGAGTATTTGTAAACCCATAAGCCATAAGTAGTGCAAAATCAGAAATTTAATCATTAGTTAAACCTACGAATATTGTTTTTTCAAACTTTTCTGTTTATGAATACAATTAAACACCCTGAAAGCATGGAAACACTCAAACACTCAGCATGGATTGCAAAGAGTAAATGAAATGTTGGAAGAGCAAACTATGATATGTATACGTGGACTATTTTTGTTCTCGAATTATTTTTGCTCTCGAATTACACTACACAACAAATAGAAAAAAAATGTCTGACCATGAGTGGCCACTATATTATTTTGATGTGTTGTGCCTATCTAATCATAAAAATTTCAAATTCTATGGATCAGTTTTTTTTAGAATTTTCTTTTTTCTTTATTTGGTTTAATAAGTGAGCTCAAGGTCACTGTTGTTGTTCAATAAATATATTTTCTATTTATTGATAAATTATTCGATATTTCGATACGCCTTTGTGTATCTTCTTCAGGAAAATGTGTTTTCTAATATTTTATAAATTTTCAAATTTAAAAACAAATCATACAGCCCAATCATGAATGATAATTCCGTGAGAGTTTTTTCTTATTATGTTGATAAATTCCTTAGGAAATTTTTTTTTTTAACCTTCCCTGCCTTAGCCACATCGAAGGGGAAAAAATAGTCGGTGGAGGCAAAAATAGGTATTTTAAAAACATGTTTTTTGTTTTTTCCTATAAAAAATTTCGATATTAAAAACTTTTCTTTTTTTTTTGTTTCTCAGGTAATTTATATTGGAGGAATTTTTTCTCGAGAAACGTATTTTCCTTAGGAATAAAATTCCCTGAGAATATTCATGATTGGGCTGATAATGACAAAATATTTGATAAATAATAAAAAGGGGTTTTACATACATAAATAGGCTTTACATACATACTTATTATCTATACAATTATATATAACTATACTAATGTTAATAATTATTTTATACATAATAACGTTTTTACCATAACATTTTTTTAGTTTTTTTAGTTTTTTATAAAAAAGAAATGAAAAATCATTAAAGTAAAATAAGATATTAAAATCGAATACTATGTTCTAAGTCCTGTTCTGGTTTTTGTAATTAGATGCCTATAATTTCTAGCTAGTCCATCTGTATCCTTCTTAAAATGTATCCTCTTTTCCAATGGAATTTTAATAATTTCTAGCATTTCTAACATGTATCTACGTTTGTAATTATTTTCTGTACTCAAAACTGAAGTGTTTTCGAAGTCTGGATTATGATTAAGATCACGACAATGTGTGGATAATGCTGTCTTTTGCGAAGAACTATAGTTCCTATATTTTTGGTCACATTTGTGTCCTGCTAACCTGGTTTTAAGTTTATTGTCTGTTGCCCCTATATAAACCTTATTACACTGTTCATCAGCATTACCACAGCACGGTATACTATAAACTAAATTTGACCTTTCCAACTTATTCAATACGTCCTTAGTCCTACTAAAGAGTTTGCCTACTGTATTATGTACTCTATGTGCTATCTTATACTTATTGCTGTCATATATACTTGAGCCCTCTAATCTTTCCGACATCCTAGGTATATAAGTTAGTGATTTATACTTCACAGTCCCATAAGTACTATTGTCGTTGTTCGAACTGCTTATAGTATGTTGCCTTTTTTTCTAAAATATGAGATTTTCGTAAAGTTTTATGCAGACCTCTAGTCATAACTTAAAAACGGAGGGTCCCATTTTATCATGTAGTACGTCAAAAATTATTACTCCGAACAAAATCGTGCCTTATTAAAATTCTCTTGTAGAATAAGATTGAGATTTTAGGGTTTTTTTTGGAGAAAGTGTATATTTACCCAGGAGTATGCAGGTAGTGGGTAGCAAAAGGGTGCGAAAATACGAAGTCTACTTATTATTGTAGCTTAAAATAAACATAACTATTTGATTATTTTTTGATATGTATCTATTGCATGCTGCTGAGATGAGCGATTGCTTCAGTTTTGGGCACTGCCAGCAAAAAATTGTTTTTTTTTGCGCCAAAATGGGTGTTTTTTCTTCTTCGGACATAAAATAAACATTAACACACATATTTTAATAAATGAACGCTCATTTGATTGCTATTATATGCAACTATACGAATAAATAAAACAATGTGGAAAATATTTGCAAATTTACATATTTTATAAATTTTCCAAAAACAAAAATTTTGCAATTTTTCAAAAAAAAAAATGTTTTTTTTTAATTTTTTCCCTAATAGCTCTAAAATTGTAAACGACACCAAAAAATTATTTTAGCAAAACCTAAAGCTAGCGTAATTTGTAATTTTTTGGCGTATTACATGATAAAATCGGACATGCCGTTTTTAAGTTATGACTAGAGGAACGGATCAACCTTTACGAAAATCTCATATTTTAGAAGAAAAAAAAAATTCTAAAAAAAACTGATCCATAGAATTTGAAATTTTTATGATTTTTGTACATACATAGACATAATACATCAACAGAATATAGTGGTTATCCGTGGTCAGAAGATTTTTTCTCATTTATTGGGTAGTGTAATTTGTGTATTATTCAAAACCAACGTTGGGACTTAAAATTTAACCACACCTATAGGAGTTGAAATGAAATCTGGAAAATGGTGAAACAATCCTTCAAAAATATGTTTACAATTATCTCGCTGGGTGGCTGCACAAAAAGAGGAATACCCATACAGGCAAATGTACGCATATACACAAAGTATATGTGGACTTGCACATACACGCATTCAACCAAAAATGGGAACAAGTTTATTGTTGTAATAAAATTTTACAAACATTTGTATATTAAATTTTATATTTGCATATTTTAAAAATAAACGATGAGCATAAAAACTAGTTTGAAATTATGACACATTAGTAGTCTTTTTAACAATAAATACATTCATACATACATACATATCAGTTTCTGATAGAAGGTATTACAAAATACATAAATGTATATCATATAAACTTTTATGTGTGTATATTAGGGAGGGTCGAGTTGGTAGTCTATATTATGCCATCGATTTTTTGAAAGCTTTTGGTATGTGAACGAAAAGGGTTCAATTGCGACATGCCAACGAAACTATTTTCGAGGTATCCGATTCAAAGCAATCGGGGATGTCATAGAATCCGATCTTATTGTAATCGGATTTGAAACCGAGCAAAAATTTACTTTTGTATAATGAAATTCAATGGCATACGTTTCTTCTACGAAATAGAATTTCTATCTAGTTCGAAAAAAAACTGAGTACTTTGGATGTTATAGCTCTGTAGTATTTTTTTTTTTTTTTTGTTTCAAATCCGAATTCAATGAGATTGGATTCTATGACATCCCCGAATATTTTTTATCTTACTTGAATTCGATTTTACTTCCCCAAAACTTAAAAGAATTTTTTCTGATATAATAGAGGAGTGATCAGCAGTTTTGGAGAAGAAAAGAAAACTAAGTTGAAGACTTATTGCGTCCATCACGATTCTCATCAGCCCTCCTAATGCTTCGAACTCAGGCCATGACTAATTGCAAAGCCGCAGCGATTTGCCCTTCATTTACTTGAGGTCTTCATTACGGACTGTCTATGTTTAATCTTATCAATCAATTTTCCACTTTATCACTGTGTTTTTCTGTTAAAAAAAATATAATTGAGTAATAGATTTAAATTTTTTTTTTTGGATTTTACAACTTCATTGCATTATCGAACAATTAATGAAGCAGTTTTCGTAGGCCTAAAAACAACCATCAAATTGAAGTATTAATTTTTCAATGCTGTCTGAACTCCCGACCTTGTATACGAAAAGCAGTATATGTCTTGATGAGCCATCTGCCTCTCGGCTACATGGCTGTACCATGAATATTTGCAGTACAGATGTGGAATGATTTACGTCAGTACCTGGCCGATGGGCCTTAACCTGACGGTGGTGAAACCACGTGGTACAATCAGGACTTTACACCACCGCCCCCGTTCAGCCTGCACAACTGCTCCGGTTGCAATTTTTTTTGCTACGTTTCTTGGCCATAACAAAACCCCTTGCTCAGGAGTTGAGCTATCTAACCTCTGCTACAGTGCAATTCCCTAGACGGCAATAGAATACACGACTACCGTGGTAGCCTGAAGTCCCGAAGAGCATCAGTCCTTGGACCAACGCTAATGTTCCCGCCAATCCAGTTCCTTACAAAGCAGCGTCTGTTGCTTAGCAGCAGCACTACGGGCCCATTACCAACGTTCCCTTCCATGCGAACTTATGGTAGCAACCACAGCCAGCACGTTTCAGCCAAGGAGGCTCCTCAACCTATGACCAGCGAGATGACTCCATAGAGTCATCTTTTGGCTCCGGTCCCCGTACTGCCGAATCGCTCTCGGTGAGGGTTTTCAGCAAGTCCCTCAAGACACGCCGCTATCCCTCGGGACCTACCTAAGATTACTGGCCACCAAGTCAGCCGAGGTATCCTGCACTCCTTCTACCCCGTTGACACGACATCAAGCTGGTTACGATCAGCAAGATGCATATTGTGCCCCCGGGGGGAATATTTGCAGTACAAAGTAAAGGCCATATTACACAAATTCGGTGAGAGATGTGGTTCTGTCAAAACTGACTACTTTCTGCCTTACGTGGCAGTTAACCCGCCGTAAGCTGCCACCATAACCAAGAGATTGCTTGTGCTGTGGAAATCTTAAATAATTTTCTACATCTTCAAAAAACTGTATCTACTAACTCATTTGAAATTATTATTAAAATTTCATGCCACCTTAAAATTATTGCTATCTAATTTCACCTAATTACTCTACAATTTTCTTTTTCATGTTGAAAAAATTTAAAGTTTTTCATTGCGGTCATTATAATAATAACAGAAACTTAAGACAAAACAAAGTAAACTACTTGAAAAATACAAACAGAAGTATAAATGTGTGTGTATCTTACTTGCAGAGTCATTGCAATATATCTATACATATGTATATAATCTAGAAATAATAATTCCTTTCTTCATACTCTTGCAATCTCACAAAACTGAACAACTTTTCAACATTCAATATCGACTTCAAATACTTTATGCCAGGGAAGCCCAACATTTTTTTTCTTTTTTAATCCAACAACCTTTAAAGAGAAATTCATAATATTGGGGGACACCGTTCAAAGTTTGAAAGCTTAAAAATCGTATTTGGCTGTACATATTGCAATTTGTTGGGCGATTTATACAACCAGTTGTTATAAAGGGTGTTTTATTTTTCGATGGATTATTCGATTGACATGAATTTTATTTATCCGAAAGATAATATTGTGGCATTACATTTTAAAATTGGATTCTGGCATATGACCGCCACGGCTGGTGCGGATGTAGTCAAATCTACACGTTCAATTTTCGATTACTTTTTCCAACATTTGTGGCCGTATATCGGCAATAACACGTGGGACTTTAGTTCAAGTCCCAACTTGCAGCAAGCTCCAAAAAAATGAAAAAAAACCCCAAAATTGAGAAAAATATATGCATAAATATTAGTTATTGGTTTTAGTTACATATATATATATATATATATATATATATATATATATATATATATATATATATATATTAACTCATAATATAAAATAAAATATAGGTTTTTCAAGTGAAAAAAAAATTGTCGGGTCTGTTCTAGAATCCGATTTGGATTGATTTAGCAAAATTTTTTGAATCCGAATAATTCATAAATTGGTGTTCTCAATTCAGAATGTTTTTAGATATTCGAAGTTTCTGTTCGAAAAAAAATTCTAAATGTCAAATACATAAAAAACTGGTTTTTATGTTTTGAAAAGAACTATCAGAGGACGAAGCCGATGATAAAAGATATCTTAACATACAAATAGTCGCCGGCGGCAAACGATAAACCGACAGTTGACGACCGTCTAAACAATGTTTTTACAATGAAGCAGACAAATTTAAAAATTAAGTTGAAATATGACAAAAACTAAAACATTAATAGATTTTTCTGAGAAAGCAGCTCTACCGCAAGCAGCAATCAGTCACTTTTGACCACGACGGGTGTAAGTAAGGTTGTGAAATTACCGGCGTGTCAGTTTACCGGCTATGAGCACATGAAAATGCCAATTTTTCTTTTTCAATAAATTCTGATTGCATTAAGCATTATCCCAAAAAAACATTGACATATCACACCGTAATATGTAGGGCAATTTCGTGTTTTCGAACATAAGCAAACTTTTTGTATTTAGGTTTTGCTCAAGTGCCATTTGACAAAACACACAAAATTTTTGGAAGAAATTAAAGAAACGGTTTTTTTTTTTGCTAATAATTGTGTGCAAATTAAAATGTTCTTTATTATATTTAATAAAAAACACTTCAAATCAAAAGATAAAGTTTAGTTTTTATTAAAAAAGTTACCACTTGCATGAATAAAAGCCGATTCTATTTACTTTCACTCACCCTCTAATTGAAAACGAATAAAAACATGGGGATTCGGATTGCGGAACACCAAAAATTCTAAAGTAATCCACTTTAGAGTGAATTCGGATTCTAGAACAGACCCGTATTTTATATTTTAGGTAATTTTTGGAACGAAGTTCCTTAACGCGGCTTGCTGGTAGTGCAAATTAGTAGAAATCGTCACGAAAGCGTGTGAGCTGTTTATATGTATTGGTGTACTGTCGACAAGCAATTGTGTATGATGGGCGGTGTCTCCGCTCCGACAGCAGCGGAGACGCCTACCAATAAATGTTAATTAGTTGTGAAAACTGACTACTACCAGTTGCTAGATGTCGCTAAAGTAAAGTATGTCACAACAAAGAACAGCAATATTAAAAAATTGGCCAACAGTTGGTTTTCTTCGTTTTGTAGTAGATTGACAAAAATATACTGCATGTGTCAAAAGTAAAAAATAAAACGTTCCAAAAATTTAAGGAATCATAAAATTTCAAAATTTCAAAAACAACACAAAATAAAACATACAGATTTCACCTTGTATTACATTCAAAGATGAAAAAAAAAACGTAAGGAACTTCGTTCCTAACGGGGGTCCCCCGACCGCATTTCTTTTTTTTCGTACAATTGTTCAAAATATTAACTAATTTCACATGTAAATGCACAAATATATAAATGCATAAATATATAAATAATATAATGCAAAAATATATAAATATTCATATATGTATGTGTGCTATGTTATGTTATGTTATGTTATGCGGGCCGCCGGTAGTGAAACCGGCCCACTTGGGTCCTAGAAAGGCCCCGTTGTGATACCCGAGTAAACTGTAGGGAGATAGCCCTACATGCTTTCCACCAATTCCGACCTAAACCAACCCGACGAATGGATAAACGAGTCCAGCCTGTCCAAACCGCATTCCGTGTCGGTCTGCCCAAATAATTTGCTCTCTTGTCAGAGAGAAAGAGAGCTGTGCATCGACAGAGAAAGTGTTTGAAACTCTCTCTCTACCTCCTCCTCGTCTCTGCAGCCTCTGCAAAAGACATTATACGGATGATTTAGTCTTCTCCCATGTGACAATGTCACATGAGAGAACAGCCACAAGGGTGTGGTGAAGCCTATGCCTCGGAAAGTTCAACAAGGTCACATTCCTCCTATACTCATAGCTGGGCCATGTAAACATGCATTTGGGAACTGCTGACTCTTTTATTTATATTATTTGTCCGTTTTGTTTGTGCGGGTTTCTGCATTTTTGAGGAGGTTTTCAGAAGAACGTTCGTTCTTGATATCGAATTGTTTTGGTTTCTTTCTGTCAATACTCATTTAAAATGATAAAAGCGAATGCTATCATTTCTTAAATTGTTTGTACTTGCATGTTGCACTCAGCTTTAAAGAATGTAAACTGAAAATAAATATTGGAAATCCATTTGTTATTGTTTATTCGTTATGATTATGATGATTGTATTGCATTTATAGCACGTGCTTCAATAAAAATTTGATTTGTACAAAAGTTGTGCTCGTAAGTATTTATGCGCTCTTGAAATATTTAATTATTTTCTGTTCCTTTTTGAATCCAATTATGATTTTATTTTCTTGTTTTTTTTTTTGTGGAATTCCTTGTTTGTTGAGGCTTTTAATCATAAAATTTTATAGCCAATCATCAAATGTTATTGGCATAAATTAATAAATGTTTTCTGGGTTGAGAAGTGTTGAATAAAAAAAAAATTGTTTTCCAATGAAATAACAAGTGGACAACTCTTGGCCGGCGGTGGTAACATTCGCACAACCTCTGTGGCTGTGGGATGTGTAGGAAGGAATGGCATGACCCCAAGTGCAGCCACTGTATTTGACTTGGACATTTTCATTACACCTGCCACCATATCGATAGTAAGTAATTGAGTTTACTTTAAGATAACTTATTTCGAATGATAAGATATATAAGATATAAGAATATCGGTTGTGGCTGGCGCAGTATGTGCCGTTGCTCAGTCCTTTAAGATAACTTATTTCGATAACGATAAATGAAATACATATATTTAACAGGTGAGCCAAAACAAGTCATCCGATGTTGTTTGTATTTCAGAATATCGGTTGTGGCTGGCGCAGTATGTGCCGTTGCTGCGTCCTGTTGGAACCACATGTCCTCTCGACCCAATTCGTTCAACTGCGCCAGAAAGACCCCGGTTAACACGGCTCTATAGCGCGTTATCGTTTGACTAGCGGCGTATTCGAAAAAAATCGACCCATGACGGCTCCAGCGTGAAGAGCGCACTGCATGGGTATACTGGCTTCTCGTACATTACTCGTGGATTTTCGGTGCCCCAGAAGCGATAGTTTTGCTCGTTCACTTACCTGCTGAGGTGGAAATGAGCCTCATCGCGCATTATGATTTTGGTCGAAGAGTCGCCCTCGTTCTTGGGGATTGTATCGCTTCATGGCCAGAGTTGCCGTTTTTGGTAGTTTCCTACCAAATTTGGTAGTTTTGAAATGAGTTGGTTGACTGGTAGATTGTGTCGTGAATTTGGTAGTTTTTTCAGTTTGAATTTTTTTTTCACACTAATCAGCTTTCATCCCTCAAATCGTCCAATCCATCAATGACAAATCAATTCTGCCTTTGTTATCAGAGTTCGATAAATTATTAGATTGTGATACCCATAAAATTGTATCGCAGTGGAATTTACTAAGAGTTAGTGACCACAACTTGAATGATGAAATGGAGATTAATGTTTTTTGGGAAAAGGTTGGCAAAATTAAAAATGGGCTTAATGAAAATATGTTTAGCGATCTATGTAGCTAATTTTGTTTTCAATTTATTGTCTTTCCCACATTTGTAGTTCAGCAGCTGACGAAAGAAAATTTTCAACACTTGGTAAAAACCAAACTTCGAAATAGACTCGAAATGATATATAAGACTGATTCGCACTATATATGGTCAGCAAAAAGAGACTTTAAAAAATAAACCTTTTTCCAAATAAACCCTTAAGATTTTTACTTTTACAAATGAAGTCTTATTTATTTTTTACTTAAAGTTTTGTTTCTTTTACAAATGAATTATTATTTATTGGAACGAAGTTCCTTAACGCGGCTTGCTGGTAGTGCAAAATAGTAGAAATCGTTACGAAAGCGTGTGAGCTGTTTATATTTATTGGTGTATGTGTCGACAAGCAATTGTGTAGGTGTCTCCGCTGGCAACAGCGGTGAAAACGGTTGCTAGATGTCGCTAAAGTAAAGTATGTCACAATAAAAAACAGCAATATTGAAAAATTTAACAACAGTTGCTTTTCTTCGTTTTGTAGC
This sequence comes from Sturmia bella, assembly GCA_963662145.1. Classification (NCBI taxonomy): domain Eukaryota; kingdom Metazoa; phylum Arthropoda; class Insecta; order Diptera; family Tachinidae; genus Sturmia; species Sturmia bella. The sequence goes on along the minus strand of OY759168.1, from coordinate 43,165,128 downwards.
AAATTGACAAAAAAAAAATACATACAGATTTAACCTTGTATTACATTCGAAGATGAAGAAGAAACGTAAGGAACTTCGTTCCTAACGGGGGTCCCCCGACCGCATTTCTTTTTTTATAAAGATACATATTAACATTGTTATGTATAAACTTGTTTTGTTGTTTTTTTTTTTTTTGTTTTAATAAATTTTATTTTTTTTTTTATAACTGCTTATTTTATCTTTTTGTATGTAAACATGCCATTTGGTAGTTTTTGAAATTAAATTTGGTAGGAAAAAAAAATTTTGAGTGGCAACCCTGTTCCTGGCTTATTCACTTGTATTCTGCAGCTGTGTAGTACATAAATGTAAAACTGGATTTGACATCGGCAGCACGGGACTGATTTCTAAGTGAACATAGCAAAAGTCGTCCCGTTTGTTATGGACACGATTATGCCGCATTCACATTATTCACTTGTTTACAAATATAACAACAGATTTGACATTGACCGCCATTTGCAAAAATAAGAGCAGCTTTCAGTAGGGTGATTTCTTTTGGCGCACCTGTTATATTATAGAATTTTACCTGGCATTGTGACTCTCCCAGTAATGTTCAACTGTTCTGATGCAGCCTATCACTTGAGTCTTTTGGGCGCCAGAGTTTCATCCGCCGGCAACTGTCTGATTTTCGGTTTGGAATGTTGAGTTAAGCGAGTTGCAATTGTGTTTAAGGCTGCTGTCACAGATGACCTATTTTGCTGTTTTGATCCCAATATTCAAATTTATTTTCCAAGTTTATTTTTCTTGTCTTCTTTAAAAATGTTGATCACTCTAATTTTATCACAAAATTGTTTTGCTCAATTTTCATCAAGTACAATCGCGAACTCTCAAGCCTGATAAAATTATTGTCACAGCAATAGAAATAATTAACAGAATGGCAGACTTCAACTTTTATTTTTATGTATGACCGTGACAATTGCTAACTGACGAATAATTTTCATTTTTTTAAACTTTTAGTTAAACATATTTTCCAAAACTACTAAGTTATAATATTCTTTATAAATTAAAGTATTTAAAGTCAAAGTATAAAAGAAATATTTATGAATTATTATTAACAATTGAAAAGTACTATCCTTTCGAAATTTTCAAAACAGGATGAAATCTTTTTCGTTTATATAAGGCATTGCATTCACAAATGAGGTACTCACCACTCAATTTCATTTGGAATTTTCTCATTTCGAAACTGAAATGGTATAATGGTAATATGACTGTTCGAAAATATATGTATGTATTTAGTTACAAGTTTGGCTGCTTATGAAGTTTCTTGGTGTTACCCAGAAACGCCGGAAGCAACATTGGTAATGGATAAACAAAATTAATATATGGCTCTACACATACATACATACGTATGTATGTATGTACTTATGTACGTATTAGCATACCTATAAAAGTGTAAATGTTTTCATATCTAAAATTAAGAAATGTGTACATAAGCATGTGTGTGTGTGTGCAATACACATTGTGTATATGTATGTACATGTCTAAAACAACAATTGGTATAAAATTTGTCAGAGCAAAGCAAAAAGCATAAAAGTGCACCCACTACTTTGAAGAACACATTTTTGCTAATGTAAATATATATGAATTTGTATGTATGAAAATGTACTCTATGCATTAGGGTGGGTCAATTTAGCAATCGATATTGTGCCAATGATTTTTCGATGGCTTTTTGGCTTAAGAAAGAAAAGTTCCACTACAGCATATCAACGAAATCACTTTCGAAGCGTCCGATTTTATTTTTATTTTTCATTTTTATAATGAAGCCCAAGAGGAAGAGAGGTACGGGATCCATGTGTTCGTAAAAAGTATTAGAGGCAAGAAATTAAAGAGGGTTGGTCATACATTTGACTCCTCTACAGGCACGGGGTCGCCTCGAAAATAAAATTCCCTTATCAGGCTAAAAAGTTGTATCTTAGAGTACATTTGCACTAGTAACCACAATTAATTGTAAACATTTTACTGAAAATTTTAATTTCTATTGAACTATGATAATTTTACATACATTTATATTAAACTGCTTTTTCAGGCTCAAGTTCAACCCTTGGTTTGTTTCTCTTAAATCAATATTAATCAAGTAAAGAAAAGTAAAATTTTATAGCCGGCTGATTCTGGGTAGCAAACACCCTTCATCAGCACCCTGTGAACTTTAGACGTGTCAAATTTCACAATTTTGGCACAGCCGCTTTTTACAACTCGGCAACCAAATTTTACTTTCTATTTATATATTTTGAAAATGGCTCAAATCAATTTCTAGACAGATTGTGTATAGTATGCAGTTTTTACGAAAAACAAATGCAAACAAAATAAAAAATAACACGTTTTTAAGAACCACCACCACCGAAATAGCAAAAATGTAATAATTTAAAGTAAATTAAAAGTAAGAAATTGGTAAAAAGTGGTCAATTAAAAATCCTCATTGACTTGGGATTTGAGTGTTTGGAAATTGATTACGAAGAGCATATATTTTTTCCTCACAAAACCACCACTACAAAGTAAAATTAAAACACTGTCCTTAAAGTCACAAAATAAAACATAATTGAATATTGTTTAGCACATTATAAACAGTGAATACTATAAAGTTTTATATATTATAAAAAACCATTTAATATACTTTTTAAACATTCATAAATTTATATGTAATAAAGAAACCACCACTTTTTCTGTAGCAAATGCTTTTTGTTTTGTTTTGACCATGATACAACTAACAAGGTAACTGTTGCGAATTAATTTTGATATTTTTGAAATTCGTATATATGTACGTTACATTTGGCTTTATTATTTGAATTTCATAGTACGTTATTTGATATTTTGTGTACATATTTGCACAGGGTTGATTTCAGTCAGATTTTATGTTTTTACTCGGTAATGGTCATGCTGTGGTTAACCAGTTTCGGAAATATAACCGATAATCGCTTGGGTGCGCTAGCGGTCATTTTTTTATGTTTAATTTTCAATTTAAAAGAGAACTTCGTTAGATAAGGCAGAATAAAGTAAGTTTTGATTTTGTTTCTTTATTTTTTCTTATTTCAACATATTTATGGAATTTATGTATTTGCATTGCCTTCAGATAATAAAACCGCGCAATCCTACCTACAACTTAAAACAAATTTTATAATAAACGCACTGTTGGGTGCATTCTCTTGTTAAGCCGGAGTTTTATTATTATTCGCCAGGACGCTTAGTTGCTGCCGCAACAGTAACCTTTTCGCTACAATAAGAACAACTTCAATAAAAATAACATGCATTTTGTTTTTGTACAACTTATGCAAACTGTCAAAAAGACGCAACTTCTACATTTACAGAAGAGAGATGCACTGAGCTTACGCGGATTAGCTACCTCGTTTTGGCTGCCTTTCATCTCTGCAATCTCTTGACAACCTAAAGTAGTCAGTTGATTAACGGTTTAGCTGACGAGGCTACCTTGCTAATTGTATCATGGTCTTCGAGCGATTGTGAAAACGAGACGTACAGAGCTTTGCCCTGACTTGCTATCTCATTCTGGTCGCGTTGCATCTGTGTGTAAGGCAGTCTTTTTTTATATATTTCAATATTATACAGCGCCAATTATTAAGGCAACAGCTCCGAGCTCAAATCCCAGATGGGCCGAATATGAAAAACTATTTTATATAAATTTTTTTTGGGTTTAGCTGATGTTTGTTAACTGAAATTGATATGAACAAAATTTGATTAAAACTAATGCTAAATTCGTACAAAAATAATTACCTGATTCAATATTAACTATTATTAAATAGTACAACACAACATCTCTTTAAATAGATTATTTTACCTTTTTATTACGATGGCGATTTAAATCCTACCAGAGATAAACGGAGAGCTTTTCAATACAAAAGAAAATAAGGTAGATAAAAAAAATTACTAGTTCAGGTGCAAAAATAGACCTCACAAGTGTGTTTTTCCGCCGTATATATGCCGCCGACATTTCATCAACTCATCAGCAGATGATATTTGATACTTAACTACTTATTTCATAATTCCCATGAACCAAATGAGAATCATAAATGTTCAAACAAACCTTTAACACAGTAAACACAGTTCTATGAAAAATCAAACCTATAAGAAAAAGTTTGAAATTCTGACATGAGCCTACATGTATACATCTAAAATGCCACTCTCACCAACCAGCGGCGATGGCTCAATGGTAGTGTTAGCTGCTTATCAACCTGCATGTTGCTGGTTTAATCCCGTCTTGCTGTTCTTTGCTTTTTTTTATAAAACAATAAATGTGGTAAAAAATTGTGATATATTTCCGTAATACTGCTTATTTTCAATCCCCAAGTAGAGGGGACATTAATAAAACGATTTAGGTAAGATTTAGATCAATAAAGTGTCTGGTGGCTCTACAATCGGTGCCCGAAAACAGGTGTTTTATGACAAATCTAAATATACCCCCTTTTAACAATGGGTAAAAAAGTTGAAAATGTATTTTTTGATACTTATGTATATTGTAAATGAATTCTTTTTCATGATAAAAGCTATGGAAAATCAATGGCGAAAAATATTTGTCATACAAATCGACCCAGCCTAATACACATACATACATACATATGTGCATATAAGCAAATGTACAAAATAATAACAAAGCCGAAAAATATAAAATAAATACTGGGTACATACAAACACATGAGATTTTATGCAAATATATATGTATGTACATAAATGTAGAGGTACATACTTACGTTTGTGTGTGTGTGTGTGTGTGTGTGTGTGATAATTAAGAAAACAAACCAAAAATTAAGAACACTGCTGTGCCATAGTAGTTAACTTTTCTAAGTGGCTGAATGCAATTGTGGTTTTCAAACATTTAGCAACAACCAAAAATAAGTTTAAACAAAAGCAAACAACACTAGCAAATGACAACAAAAAGTGAAACAATAACAAACAGAGAAAAAGATGCACAAAACAACAACACAAGTGTAAAACACAATGTTTAGAATATAAAAATAAAACATACTTAAGCAAAAGCAGCGGCAGCCGCAGCGACGGTGATGGCGACAGCGACAGTGGCAGAGCTAGCAACAGCTTTAACAGCAGCAACACTCAACAGACAACAGAAATAAATTGCAGCCACTGCATGCAGTTCCTTGTGCAGGCAGAGCAAAAAAAAAAAAAATTATAAAACAAAGCAAAAAATGTTGCAGAGCCAATAGACGTTTTAGTTAATTTTTTACCGTTTCTTTTTTGTTTTGCTGAATTTGTAGTGAAAAAGTTTTAGTGAAATGGTTTTGTATTTTAGTAGAAGAGTGTCGGTCGGGCTGTTGGGATTCAAGTAATGTGTCTAAGTGTTTATTGCGGGTATTTGTGATCAAAATAATATTGTGAAACAGAAAAGTACATGCATATGCATTAAATTACAAAAAGTTTAGAAAATTGTTGCTTCAAATTCTAAAATACAATTCGATGCACTTTAATACTTGTAACCCACAGACAGATTGAGTTGCCTGTCAAGATTTTAAACTCTAGTGTTTTGTGCGGTAACGCACCCCGTTAATAACAAGTTCTATACATAGTACGTGTGTATTTGAAAATACATATGTACATTCATATAACAAAATTCGAATATTTCTTAGCAGTGTAAAAGAAGAACCTTCGTTTGTCTGCCTACGGCCATTTAAATAAGTCAGTAGTTACAAAAATAAATACATATGTATGTGTGTAGGTACATATTTAATATCAATTTTCTTTTCAATCAATATCAACCGTTTCGTGGTTCTTCCTTGTGTTTGTTTTAGTTGTCGAGTGTAACGCGTCGCAAACACACGAACTAGACCAACTCGAGCTGAATGAAATATTTATTGTAAAAAAGAAAAAAGTCTCAAAATAAAATCAAAAGCAAATTATTTCTGTGTTTTGCCATGTGCGATCAATTATTAAGTATCGGTATGCCCGCATTTTCGGTCTCTGTTGTTGTAATTTACACGGTACCTTTACTTGGCCGTTTCAGCTAAACTATTTTTAACAAAAAATGTATAATAAAAATTTAAATTTTGTGTTAAAATGCTAATGTGGAAATAAAAATAAAATTTAAATAAAACAGTGTATGATGCTGTAAATGAGCTAGAGAAAATCTCAAAACAAGAAAAGTGAAATGAATTTGTGAAAACATACATATGTACATACATACATACCTACTCAAAATTTTAAAGAAAAAAATCAAGCAGAAAAAAAAATAATACACTATATTTGTATGAACACAAATAAGTATCTTAATACCGTATGTACAACAACAACAACAAAAAGCAGAGAAATTATCATTGAAATGTTCTTTATTTATTTTGCTAAATATAACATTCACGTAAATGCATAAGAAAAGAGAAAATTGCTAAGTACATATAAGTCCATAGTACATACATACATACATACATACATACGTATGTACATATACATAAACATACAAAAGTCGATTACTATATAGTGCGTGTGTTTGTAGTATTCAAGCAAATTTTTACTGTTATTCCCACGAATATCAATTAGTTTCATCTCATTACATTGTCTCCTGACGGCAAAACAATTGTTTTGCTACAATAATAAAAACAACAGATAAACTGAGTAACATCGTCATCAACAAACACAAGAACAACAACAACAACAACAGTATCATAATTGAAGAGGCAACAAAAAAGTGCTTAATGTAAGTTATGTACTTAGGTTTGGCTTTGCAAAAGCAAATGCCAGAAATCTAACTGGATCTTATCAACATGAGTTGAATGTAAACATTGTTTAGATACATTTTGTTTTTTTCTCTTTTATGTTGCCACTGAGTAAAAGAGATCCATGTTGCCGTTTGGCTTATCGTTGGTAAAGCGATTTTTTTTTTAAATGGTATTGGAAATTTTGTAATATCTACATATACATACATACATATGTATATAACAAGAATAACAGCAATTTTATTTATTCTCGTTTAAATGTGAAAATACAAAATGTGCACTTGAAATGAGAATCACGCTGTGTTTTATTTACTTATTTCTTTTTTCGTAAAACTATCTGTTAATCATCGGTTGTATGACATTACAAACAGACATGGTACATATGTATGTACATGCATATGTACATATGTACATACTTATGTATGTACGTATAATGAAAAAGAAAATATATTAAAAATTTTTGGCAACTATTGAATTTATTTTATGATTTATTTTTGTTGTGGGCACCACAAGCAAACAAAATTATTTTTTTAACAATATTTTACAGTTTATTATTATTTATAGCTTGCGAATTTATGACAAAACAATAACTTAATAAATTCGAAAAGAATACTGTATTTATCGACTGCACTTATATTATGTTTTTTGTAAAAATTTCATTATTGTGTAGACACAAAAAGGCAAATTTTGTTTTATTTATTTCGCAAAAATGTACTTTAATTTTAGTTTTTATTACACTGATTAATATGTAAAGACTGGAGAAGTAAATTTGAAGATCTATCCACTAGGGAACGACTTCTTAGAGCAGTTTCGTAAATGCCTCGATACTCATCCGTATTCACTGGACTTGGCCCCCGCTGACTTTTTCCTCTTCCTAAAACTAAAGACGTGAAGAAACCGGTGTAAGAAAAGCGTTTTGCTATCATTGAGGATATAAAAGAAAAATCGAAACAGGATTGGCGTAGCAAAAAGTGCGTTTCAGCAGTGTTTCGAGGATTGGAAAAAAGCTGGCTTTAATGTATTATATCTGAGGGGGATTACTTTAAATTAATAAATAAATACCTAAATACTTTTCGAAAAAATTTAAAATAACGGTTACTTTTTTATCAAATCTCGTATGACACATAATTAATAATAACAAAATACAGAGCTCGAGTAAAATAAAATTTATAGTTTACAGTTTTAGATCTAAAAAAAAAAGGCGTCCTTTAAAGGTTTTCGCTAAATTTTATAATATAATATTTATTATTTAGTTTTTTTCGACCCCTGTTTTTATATATATTTATATTCTTGAGCTAAAGGTCTTTTTTTTTGTTAAAAATATTTAATTATTTTTGTCGATACTTCGCTCTCCTTCGGATAGCTTCTTCAGGACGGTAATAATGAAAATAGTTTTTTTTTTAATTATTTACAAATTTAAGAAGCTTGCCAATTTAGGAGTGAACACTCTAGCATATTTGCGAATATCATATATTGTACTTTTATATTTCAAAAATGTTGGCTGTCTTCTTCTTCTCTGGCTCATGTATGTAAATTCTCTCTAAAGTTTAACTGAAAACTTTCAGACATTTAACTGTTTTTGATTTCAATTAATTGGCACTTCAAACTAATAACTCCCACATTCTTTCTGCCAAACAAAATAACTCAAAAACTGCCGTTCTTTTATGGTAAAAATGGAATTCTTAAAACAAAAAAATCCCAAATATGCAATATCAAGAAAAATAAACACAAAACAGCAGGAAAGATAACGGCAAACAAGCCGAGACAATGGCGTCAAGTGTCAAGCCGAAAAGTGACAACAGTCAGCGCAATTGAAATGCTTTTAGTCGATGTGTAGAGATGCGAAAATTGCTTTTTCTCCTTTGAATGGAGATGAAAAGCCAATTTCAGCAGGGAGTAAATAACATCAACGAGGGTAGAATTACGATTTAAAATGCTACAAAAAGCTAAAAAAAAGAAACGACATATAGTGGCAGGAATACGCTAAGAAGGATATTTAGTTTTTTTTCAAACTTGGTGGGGTGCGAAGAAAAGGTTGAATTTTTTTCACAAACCACAAGGCAACAAATCCAAAAGGCTGAATAAAATTTCACAGCATTTAGTTTATCTCTTTTTTATACGATTTCCCCAGCAACTCGGTCGTATTTCATCAATAATGCGTTGAATATTGGGTCTTAAATAATAAATCCCTTTAAAAAGTTTCAAAATGTACAGCTGTGGCTTTGTTTTTTTTTTGTGTTGCAGCTATTATGGTAATTTTGCACGAATTAGTGCACATTAGTTCAAAATCTTGTCGTAAAGACTTGCAAGGTCGTGCAAATTTGTACAAAAGATGATAGAAATGTCTCTCCCATGCGCTGTCTTATTTGCAAAAAAAAAAAAAAAAAATTGTTACGTGAAACGCTTTTGAGTAACTCGTTTAATCCAAATAAATTGCCCAAAGGCATAAATAGTTTGAGGGCTGTAGCCGGAACATACCTATTGTGTTTGTAGATGGCTTTTAGCTCAAATGATTGCTGTGGTTGGCGACAGTAATAATTCAGATTAAAATTAAATAAGAATTAACTTCCTTCATTTTTATATGAAACAAAAAAACTTAGTGTGTTTTAATACTTTACAGTTGACAACACTGAAAGTAAAACAGAAAAAAGTATTTCCTCTATCTGTTAATGATACCAGGCGGTGTGTTGTGTATGTATGTTTATTTGTTTGTTTTCGCTCTGCTTGCAATTAAAATAAAATTCTAATTTGTTCGTTTCTTTAGACATCCAAATCAATCAGCAACATCGTCTGCTTGTCGTTATTAAATGGATAAAATTTTATTATATGGCTAAAGTTTACACAAAAATTTAGACAGAAAGTCTGATTTTTCAATAACACACTGCCCCTTCTGTGGAACATCTTGAGAGCAAAACATCAAAATTTTGTAATTTTTGATAGGAATTTTGAGTTTAGTATGAGTGTGTTATGAATATCGAATAAATTAGAGCAAGGTGAATAACATATCTTTATGGGATTTTTCTTCAGAGAAGAGCTGTTCAAAAGCTGTCTTTTAATTGAGTTCCTGAATATTGTAAATATTTCGGAAGATTTCGCGGTCTTACACCAGTTGTATATTTTTCGCTAGCCTTAGCTTTCTTGAAAACTATTTTCAGTATTTTTTTTTTGCTTCTGCTTTAGCAAAAAAAAAAAAATTCAACAAAGAAACACATTTTCCCTTTAAAAAATAGATTATTTGCCCGTGTCTACTCTTAGAATGTTTTGTGTAGGATCAAATAAATATTCGGCCAAAAACGTGTCAAACATATTGTTCATATTGAACAAATATTTGTTTCTTGGCAAATAATTTTATTTCCTCTAAGTCAGCTGTTCTTTTAGTTAACCCCCAGAATTATTTTATGCTTAGACTACAGCCATGATACAATTAACAAGGTAGCCTCGTCAGCTAAACCGTTAATCATCTGACCACTTTAGGTTGTCAAGAGATTGCAGAGATGAAAGGCAGCCAAAACGAGATAGCTAGTCCGCGTAAGCTCAGTGCATCTCTCTTCTGTAAATGTAGAAGTGGCGTCTTTTTGACAGTTTGCATAAGTTGTACAAAAACAAAATGCATTTTATTTTTATTGAAGTTGTTTTTATTGTAGCGAAAAGGTTACCTTGTTAGTTGTATCATGGACTACAGCAAAGAAATATTTGATGTTTGCACTCAAACGCTCTTCACATGTTGTTCGCAGTGAACAAATATTTGTTTGCTGACAACTATGTCTATTTCCTCCAAGTCAGCTGTTCTTTTAGTTCAACCCCAAAATTAGTTTATGCTCAGAGTAGAGCAAAGAAATATTTACACCGCAATTCATAAAAAATAAAACATTGTTGAAACACACTTTACGACAATTTTTTCATATAAAATTTTTTCTAAAATGTATTTGAGCAACGTTTTATTTTTTATGAACACCGGTAGTTAACGTTTGCTTTCCAACGTTTGAACAGTGTGAACGTACCTGTGTTAATTTTTTTTCTGCCTTCTTCAGTGATCTATATGCCACAAACATTTGTTTTGTTTTTTTGGTGAGGGGAGGGGGTGGTAGGGGTGTAGGTAGGTATTTTTACAAAAAGCCTGTCTGGCTGTTTAGTGTAGAAATCTGCAAAGCTGCTTTATACTACAAGCGTTTGGCAACGCTGCATACAATGTTAATTTTGGACATAGTTTTCCTTATCACTTGCCTAAACTGGGGCACCTGTATTCTTTACCAATACACTATTTATTTGCGGCACGTTGCTGTTAATGTTTGCTTTGAATTCATGCCTTTTTTTTCTTTGCAGAATTACACTGTCAATGACGTTTGTTCGATTGTCATGGTTTATTTTTAATATTTCGTTTATTTTGAAATAATTTTAAGCGCGCACGTAAAACAGGGAAACAAATATTGACATGTTTTTGAATGTCATCCAATTTATTGACCAACAACCTCTGAACACACGAAGAACAAAAAAAAAAAAAAAAGAATTTATATCGCACACTTAACCGTGAATAGGCAGAATGCAAAATTTCTGTTGTAAAACACTAGTTAATCAAACCCGTGTGTTTTCTAACAATGAATCACAGCAAAAAGCTGAAAAGCTGATACCGAAAGATAAAGTAATTAACAATTTCAAATCTCGCTTAAACTATAAATTTATGCTTAATGTTTTGTTTTATGTTTATTAGGTTTTTATTTTAGTTGAAAGAGTCAATAGCACGCACGCATTTATGTCGATCAATCTGCAAACGAGCCATAGGCACAAAATGGGGATTTAAACTAAAGATGGCACATTGGCTTTGTAGTAGAATTACAAGGCCAATTATGATCTGTTCTTCTATAATATGGTGGACTATAAACGCAACATCAAAACGATTAAAAAAAAATTACAGAAAACTTGTTGTTTTGATACATGCGGGATCGTGACAACAATACCAACAGAGCCGCTGAGGAGAATATTAACCGTCGAGCCACTCAAAATTCACAACAAAAGAGAAGCGGTGCTTACAGTGTAAGGCTTAGAGGGGATGGATGAGTGGATTGATCAGTAACACGAAGCGTATCATCAATGGATTCTTACAGGCTTAAGGGCATTCCTGCCGGATTATATGATGTTAGATCGCATACTAGAAATCAGATTAGAGGCCAATTGAGAAACATTGAAACCCTGGCTGACCGGCTCTTGGCACGAGATTCGCATGAGCTACGTTGCTATACGGATGAATCAATGGATATAGGAAAAAACGGGACTCGATATTCATCTAGTGAACATCAATACAGAACTTTTATTTTGTCTGCCAGATTATTGCACAGCTCGGGCAATGATAAAATGTATTAAACATTGATTTTAACTATACGATATATAATTGTTGATGATTTTATTGGGCTTGAGTTCGTTTTTTACTTCCTTAAAATTGACAAAGATTCTTTTGTGCTAAAATAAAAGTGAACAACATTTTTAAATAGAGAAAATAAACAGAAAAACAAAGTGATAACATTTAAAGTTGGTCAATATGATTAAATATGGACAGTCAGTAATGAAGTGCTCAGGCTACACTAAAAGAATTTCGTTCATAAATCCGAGGAACTCCTTTATTAATTTAATGAAAAAATTCATTATTATTCAACCGATGTTGGAGTTCATTGAATCAATGAATTCTGATTCATTACGTTTATATTAATGATCGTTTCATTAAATATATGAATTAAAGTCATTAAGCTAACGAACTATTTCATTGATTTAGTGACAAAAAAAAAATCATTAACTAAATGAAACGATTCATTAAATATGGGAATTTGTTCATTGATCTAATTAAAACAAATTAAATAATTTTGATGACGTATATTATTAAGGTTTTGGATAATCGTTTTATTAACAGGTATTCCAAAAAAAATATCATTTTATGTGTGAGGCCATTTATTAGGTGTTAGTCGCAGTAGACTTCGGAACTTTTGCGAAATATTAAAGTGATACATTTTATACATATATATATATATATATACATATGATACATATGATACATATATCTAACTTTCTTTACAAATCAAATGAGAATTGAAACCTCATTGAACGAATACATTGATTTGATGTAAAATTCAATGATAATTTTTAACGAAATTATGAAAACTAATGAACAGTTTTTAATGAAATTTATTCATTCGATTTAGGAAAATTCATTGTCGTAATGAACATTTTCATTGGATTAATGAAATAAGTTCTTTTGATGCGTTGCTGCTTCAAAATGGTATACAATTAGCCATGGCCTGGGTTCGAAGTAAATTTGGGTGCTGGCCATGGTATGTATCCCAGCCAGTAAAAAAATCTTTCTTAATTTTGAGGAAGTAAAAAATCAAACTCAAGCTCAATAGATTTATTAACAATTGAAATAGTTATATTAAATGTATATTTACGGACAGTCAGATGGTCATTAAAGCAATATCAGCTGAGCGGATTAAATCATGAACAGTTTAAGATAACAAAAACGCTACTACTACAGTTAGTTGTTGCATGGTGGCCTACACATCATATGGTTGCTGGGAGAATAACTGGCAAATTCACTAGCTTTTAGTGCGAGGGATGTAAGCAACACAAGTTTGGTGTGTGTAAACCCATTCGATCAATACAGCCAAATCTGAGCTACAGACTTGGGCTTATTTAAGTCGGTGGAATAATCAAACTGTGGAAATCAATGCAAGAATTCTATGAGGGACCCAGACGACTAAAAAACGAAGGAGCTACTAAGCACGAATTGAGTAAAATAAAGGGAGATATAGCAGGTCACTCACAGCTATTGAAACATTTAAGCAGAAATAGATGAATGTAGATCATGTGGGGAGGATAATGAGGCAATGCCCTCTTACAAATACGGTCCCGACACCTAAGGAGTGAAACCTTCTTGGACATAACTCTCTAATGGAGGGAACTAGGAAACTTTGTGTATGACAGTGAATTCCTATATACTCATGAGTCCAAGCTTTTATGGTTAAATCTAAGGAGTGCACCACTAGGATACACTGGCTTAAACATATATTGAAAGACGTGGGCTGTCATATCCCTCCTGTCAGCCTAACCTAATCTAAGTTCTTTTCGTTATAAATACAGCTACAGTTTTTGCCAAATAAGCCTTCAATAAGTATGAAACAGTTGTTATCAGGGACCGCAAATCTTATGACTTTTATCAAAAAAATCAAGCAGTAAGAGTTATTTTTGATTTTTATATTTTTAGATAGAAAATAAGAGTTATTTTTGATTTTTATATTTTTAAATGAAAAATGAGAGTTATTTTCGGTTTTTATATTTTTATATCAATAATAAAAGTTATTTTTGATTTTTATATTTTTATGTCAATAATAAAAATCAATTCAAAATTCGTGACATGGTGACAGGTAATATGTCCGCAAAGCTTATTTTGAAATAGACAATTACAAAGAAAAGCGTTTCGATACTTCTGCTAATTTATTGGAATATTGGGAGAGCAAAAAAAATTGTGTTTCCATGGCTTCGAAAATTAGCTTTAATTGTTCATTCTGTACCTGCCACTCACTCAAGTCAGTGTAGAAAGGTCATTTTCAGCACTCAGCACTTAATATTGGGAGATTTGAGATATAATTTATCTAGGGAACATTTAAAATCAATTATGAGGGTAAAATTGAACACCTGAAAACGACCTCTTAACAGTGACGTGAATGGCAGCCAAAACTGATAAGCTATTTCTATGCATTCATGTTTTTATAGCTGATAATAGATAAGTCACAAAATATATTATATTCATATAGAAATTTTAATGAAGCAGCATATTATAATACATACGGCATCAACAAATAAATAAGAGTTTTGAATTGATTTTTATTATTGATATACAAATATAAAAATCAAATACAAAAAATATTCCTGAAGAAGCGCGAAATATCGAAATAAATAAATATATTTGTTTTTTGTTACAAACATTTTTATAAAAAAGATCTTAAGCCTTAAAAATTTAATTTATTATCAAAATAAAAGAAAAGATCAAATAAACTATACGTTAAAATCAAATACAACTTTTATTTTTCATTTGAAAATATAAAAATCAAAAATAACTTTTATTTTTAATTTAAAAAAATAAAAATAAAATATAACTCTTATTTTTGATTGTTAAAATAAAAATCAAAAATTTTAAAATCATGCAATATGTTGGATGCATTTCGCCTAAAAATCATGATGGTGTAATTAAAAGTTTTCTACGATGTTCATTTATGTATGATTTATTTCTGCAAAAATTGAAAAATAACTCTTATTTCCGGTCCCTGGTTGTTATAAAGAAGTCAGTAAACAAACACGCGTTCAGTTATTACGGACTTTTAACTTATTCGAAGGATCGCAAGGAAAACGTATGATCTCATCAAATGTTAACAAAAAACTTTTGTGGGCAGAGCTGGAATTTTTTTTTTTTAGCAAATCAGAAGCCAAGTTCTGACATTTCTGATCGAATGAACTCGACAGCAAAAATAATGTAAAGCAAATACAAAATGACCAACAAACACACAACAGTGGATCACGATTTTGTTCGATCGCGAATGTCGGAGTTCGTCTCCAGCCTACAGGTCTAAAGCGCAAACCGCTGGAAATATTTTCCTTGTGCCACAGTATTCTTTAATTGAGAAAATGCTGTTGTTTGAACCGCGATTCGGTTGCATGTAATATTAATACCAGGCTTTCAATAATATTTTTAAGTTTATGGTTGTGACTGCTTTTTATTTAGGGTGCGATATACAGGCGCATGTCTGTATTACATGCACATTTATGTATGTATGTATGTGTTTAAGCATAATAATAAAATATAGTTCATGTGTCTTTTAACATTTTACATTGTGCTGCAATATTGTATCTGCATGCCAGGCATACAAACGTATTTATGCGGGCATTTATACACAATGCACGTCCAAATAAATGTATGTTAAATATGTACTTTCGGTTTACGTTTTTGTTGTATGCATTTATTTATTTACTTTTTCTGCATTTTCTGTTGTATGCACTTTTGCAGACCCCCACAACCAGTCAATCCTCTGAGAGCTCCAATCTAAACAGCTGTCTGTTCTTCTTTATTCATTTCGATTTAAGTTTTTAGACTATTTAAAATGAAATGTTGTTGTGATCATGTGTTTTGTCTGCCTTTCTAAAAATAAACTTTTTACTTTTTCTTTTTAATTTCAAATGATTGTGTTAAAATATTCTGCTAATAATTTGTTTTGCTTGTTTGTGCAAAATGTTTATGTGTCTGTGTTTTTTGGCTGCTGCAGAAATATTTGTAATTTTGTTTTGAAACTAAGCACTTGATTTATCAGTGTGATAAGTGCAGAAAATTCAAATGAGAGAAACCAAACAAATACATGCATAAATATGTCTACATTTATGTATATCCTGCATTTAGTGCGAAACAGACGTGCCATAAAATGTATGAAAGTAAGACGTCAAGACATCAGAAAATGTGATTGATATCACTCCCAAATGCTCACTGGAGTTATGGTTGTTGTCCCGGCTAGATCTCGGCTCACACGGATCATCTTAACTTTTATGAAACTAATGTTTATCAAGTTTTTTTGCAGTTGCTTGAATGTCCACACAGAATGGTCAGTTCCAACTAATTTCCTATTCATAGCCACTCTCAAGGCCAGCAATAAATATCTTTAACATGCTATGCAGCAAACGTCAAACTCATATAGACTGCAATAAGTGTCCAGGAATTTCCCTTGTAGCTCGCATAAGTAGAAACCAAACTGCAATAAATGTTAAAGATATTTATTGCTGGGGCCGAATTATGGCATGATTTATGACTAAAAATAGTGAGAGACAAAAAGAAAATGAGCAACAAACACAAAGCATTCGATTACAAATGCCGTAATGTGGCTCCTAGTGTAGGCAGAGCTTAGAGCCGGGTCGGCTGGAATTGACACAGCCGCCGCCTACGATTTTCTCGGCTGCAAACCGGCTTAAAATTAGCCACCGATTTCAACAAATTTACCGCTTAATTTCGGCCATCGATTTCTCTGAAATGCATTTCCATGTATGTATACATATGTACATTGTTCATCTCTTGCATTCTTGTTGGACGGCATTATAATAAATTTTTCATTACTCGTTTTACTTTATATTGAATTGTGTTAGAAGAAACAAATATGTTTCTTTTATCAACTCTAGAAGAAATTATTTTTAGTGTTGCCGTAGCAAGATGAAAATATCGAAAAAAAACAGGATAAAATCTTTAAATATTATACATACATTATAAGGGCCTATATTCATAATATAAATACAAATGTATGAATAAAGCAGAATGTTTGATAATTACATTTCAACCGTAAAATGCGACATACATTTACCTACGCTTTTTCAGGCAGAAATCTAATGCCGTTTTCGTTTCTACAACAAATGACGGCATTTTCGCAAAATATATGATACAGAAGAGCATTGCTTTAATTTTGTAGTTTGTCGCATCAACGAACGAGACCAAGGCAGAGATCCTTTAGAAGTAAAAACGTATTTTGAGACTGACTTTGATGACAGCTACGAAACAGGCTGAGGTTGCTACCACAAGTTCACATGGAATGGAATCCGTATGGGTAGCCATACTAATCATACGGCCTTAGAAGGGGGTGCAAATGAGCCCGTAGTGTTGTTGCTAAGCAATAGATGCTGCTTTGTAAGAAACTGGAATGGCGGGATCATTAGGGTTGGTTAGGGGACTGACATTTTTAGGAATGTCGGGCTACCAACCGTAGTCGTGATTTCATATGCCGTCTAGGGAATTCCACTGCCTCAAACTCCTCAGCAAGAGGTTCTGTTATGAGCCCAGAAAAAACTGCATAAAATAGCATTAAAACAAGCCTTTATCATGGTCTTGACATCCATGGGGTTATGTGAGTTTAATGAAGATCATTACGGAAATTGGAACATCCACAAGCATTTTCTCACAATGAGACTCAATTTTCATGTCGAGATGGGATCTCCCCTGAACCCTGGATGTATTCGCATTACACAAATAAATCCAAGGAATGAGAAAGCATTGGAGGAGTCTTGAGGATGGATGACTATAGACAACCATTATAAGTGTGTCAACAATCAAACTATGGTTGTCGCAACCATGTTATATGGTTGTAACTATAAAATAGTTAAACAGAAAATAGCATTGTTGCCTTAACCATAGTTAAACATGTTTTTTCTTTTTGTGCATGATCCATCCAAATTAAATCAATCAAGATTTTGGGCAAAACGAAGTTTGTCGGGTGTCCTTAGTAATGTATATAAAGTAGAAACTAATTTTCATGGCTTTTTTTTGTGTTCGCCACCATATAAAAAGTTTTGCCTCTTCAACGCGTTACCTAGAGCAATCATGTATGATTCAAAAACTACAATTTCTTAGCCCCAACCACCAAACCAATTATATTTTCGCTCTTTATTTTGTTTATTTTCTTTATCTTTTATATATTGTTTGAATTACTTGAAAAACTAATTAGCAACACTTCTGATTACTTTCTTTGCAGGCAGGCAAAGCAGCAAACACAAACAATCAATTTCAAAATGACCTAAAAAAAAATTTGGACTTCGCAAAAATAAATTAGAAAACAATATCGGAAAGTCAACTTTTAAGCAACGCACCCGAAATAACGCTACACAAGTATCGAAATCAGAAACTAAAACAAAACATTTTTAGGAATTGGCAGCTTACTTTTGGACTTGTGCAACTAAACTAGAATTAAGAAAAGAAAAATTCATGGAACTCAACACAACAAATCAACGAAAGTAAATTTCAGCCTGAAGAAAACTAAAGCAAAGCCTATGATACGCTTACAAACACGAACAAATGTAAAGTGATGAGCTTAAAGCTTGATAGTTTATAGCGCACTCATCTGCAAACGAAATTAATAAATAATCAAAAAAACAAAAAAAAAAAAAACCAATACAGCCACTGCAATAACAAAAGAGAATATTAATTGGAAAAAAATCAACACGTTAAAAACGACTTGCACGCCCACACACACACACACACACATACATTCTTAATCTGCACCATCACCAGTTCACCTGCTCTCTCTTCCACTCATTTGGCAAATTAGATGCAGGCACCCATAATTTGCTGTGAGAATTTTTAAACAACATTCAAGCTTTCTTCCATTTTAATCATTTAGCGAAAGAAATAATACATATACAACATATAATAGCAATAAAAACACAGTCCACACTCGCACGCACGCAAAAACATTGAGATTAATTCAATTGAACGCTTGCCACACACACACACACACACGTTTTCGTCACACCAACACGCTGACGTTGGCCAACCACTGCACGCAATTAAATCACAGCCACTGCAAGGAATTCGATTAAAGAAAGTGTTCCAGCCAAGCCAAACGAACGAAACCTTAACCAAGCGATCTCGTCCAGCCAGCCTAAATCATTCATCTACTCCCCCCTTCCCAGAAAAAGGCCAAATAAAGCAAAAGCTTCTCTCTCTTTTAACCGTCCAAATTTTGTTAAAAATCAAGAAACTTTTATCTTAGAAAACAAAAGTTTTTCAACAATACTGTGGCCGATTTTTCGCTATCTTGTGGTAAAACAAACACTTCTCAAAATTGAGTTTGTGCCAGCAAATTTGAGCTCCTCCATCTCTGCAACTGCAATAACAAGATAAAAACGAAAAACACTTAAAGTACAAAAACAGTTTGACTTATTAATAATAAGAATAATGGATATAGTGCATAGAAAGTATTCACATCTGCATAAAATCGTAGCACTGTGTGTGCTCCTAGCGTCTTGCACAATAACGTTCACACTGGCTGCCAGTGTCGAGATCGTCACTGACAACAGCAGTCATCAGAATGAAACTCTGCCACAAGCGCTCTCTTCCAAAGTGCAAGAGGGTGGCGTGAACGTTGATGTTAGTGATGATGACGGCGGTGATGTGAACAGCTCAGAGTTACCGTCCACATCACCGGCGTTTATAAACGGCTCAATTGCGCTGCCGCAAACCTCATCTAACGATGTGCAATGCAATGAAGGTCTTGTTATTCCGTTGTGGATGCCTCAAACGAATCTGAGCACCGGCGATCGTGTCGCCAGAGGTTTGGTTTACTTTTTCATCATGGTCTACCTGTTTATCGGCGTTTCAATTGTGTCCGATCGCTTTATGGCGGCAATCGAAGTGATCACGTCCAAAGAGAAGGAGGTGGTAATCAAGAAGAAGAATGGTGAGAAGCAAATTGTGGTGGTGCGCGTGTGGAATGAGACGGTGGCCAATTTGACGCTGATGGCTTTGGGCTCGAGTGCCCCAGAGATTTTACTGTCTGTGATTGAAATGTTTGCCAAAAACTTTGAAGCGGGTGATTTGGGTCCTGGCACCATTGTGGGCTCAGCGGCCTATAACTTATTTGTGATCATAGCGCTGTGTGTGTTTGTGGTGCCCGATGGTGAAGTGCGCAAAATCAAACATTTACGGGTGTTCTTTGTCACGGCTACGTGGTCGGTGTTTGCCTATATATGGCTGTATCTGATTCTGGCCCAAATCTCTCCAGGTCGCATCGAAGTTTGGGAGGGTCTGCTGACATTTATGTTCTTTCCCGCCACCGTGCTGACAGCCTACATAGCCGACCGGCGTCTTTTAATCTACAAGTACTTGGATAAAAACTATCGCATGAACAAGCGTGGCGTTATTGTGAGCGCTGAGGGCGATGCAGCGCTCGAAATGAATCAAAAAGATGAAATTAAACAGCTGGAAGAGACTGAAGAAATGAAGGACTTTGAAGAGGCCCGACGTGAATACATTTCTTTGCTTAAGGAGCTGCGTAAAAAATATCCACAAAGTGATCTGGAGCAATTAGAAATGATGGCTCAGGAACAAATGATCAACCGTGGTCCCAAGTCCAGAGCCTTCTATCGCATTCAAGCTACACGTAAAATGATGGGTAGTGGTAATATCATGCGTAAAATTCAAGAGCGTGCTCAAAGTGATCTCAGCGAGGTCAAAGCCCAGCTCCAGAAAGTGGATACTGCTGCCGATCAAGATGAAGCCGCTATCAAAATATTCTTTGAACCCGGTCATTACACTGTAATGGAAAGCTGTGGTGAATTCGAACTACGTGTAGTGAGACGTGGCGATCTGTCTGGTTACACCACGGTCGAGTATCAAACCGAAGATGGCAGCGCTGAGGCGGGCAGTGATTATGTGGGCAAAAAAGGTACTCTCACCTTTCCGCCCGGTGTCGATGAGCAGCGCTTCAAAATTGAAGTCATCGACGATGATGTTTTCGAACAAGATGAACATTTCTATGTTCGTCTGAGCAATCCTTCAGAGCCTGCGATATTGTCCGTTCCCAAAGTGGCCACAGTTATGATTTTAGACGATGATCACGCTGGTATTTTTGCTCTTTGTCAGAAAGATCACGAATTGGTTGAATCGATTGGCACGTATGAGCTGAAGGTGCAACGTTATTCGGGTGCGCGTGGCAAAGTTATCATCCCCTATTGGACGGAGGATGGTACGGCCAAAGCTGGCAAAGACTATGAACCGCTGCAAGGAGAGTTGGTGTTTGAAAACAATGAAACTGAGTGAGTATCGCAAGCATTTTGGAATATTTTTCTTTTAGGTCTACATAAATTTACCTTGATCCTTCTGTTCTTGTGAATTTTTTATAATTAACAAAAACATTTCTGAAGAAGTTTTCCAAAAAAAAGCGAAATGTTCAAAAAAAAAAAAAAAAATTGGCTAATTGTTGATTTTTATATAAAAAAAATTATTATTTTTAAGATTTAAATAAGTTTGTTTGTACAGGGTCACAATGACCGTTTTATTTGGAAAACGTGTGTGTGTGTGTACATATGTGAGCAAATATTTGCCAAAAACGTGACCACTACTTGAACTTGTTCACTTTCACTATTTTGTCAGAAAACTTTCGTACAAGAAACTAAACATTCATTAGATACGTCAGCATGGTAACTTCAACGAATGCCAAAGAGAAAAAATTATATAAAATATTAAATATCACAGGAGTATATTTTGATCAAATACAAAATTTACAGCGATTGAACTGATTAATCGTACAAAACCTTTGCAGTAGCAAATACCAAGTTGTTTGTGAACATTTAATGCGAATGAACGTATTTTTGTGATCCTTTGGGAAACTTGTGGAACCGTAATAGGTGAACAAGCACCCATTCACTGGCTTATTTATAATAAACGTTTCATGTTTATTGAACTCTCATTTGACAATTATCTATACAATCATATTTTTAAAATAAAAACTTAACACATACATATAAAGTATGTTTTATAAAAAGGTCTTGTCCTGGTTTTTGTGTTTCTCATCTCCGTTTTCCTTCCTTAGCACAAGGTGGGCCAAAAGAAATCGCCCTATCGGAAGTTGCTCTTATTTTTGCAAATGGCGGCCAATATCAGATCTGTTTTTTTACATTTCTGAACAATAGAACTGTGGAATAAAAGCGAACAGGCCAGGGAGCGATATAAGAACGCGGAATAAACGTGTCTATGACGAAGTGGACGATTCATTTCCACCTCAGCGGGTACGTGAACAAGCAAAAACTATATCGCTTCTGGGACACCGAAAATCCACGAATGATACACTAGGAGCTATTACACTTGCTCAAAGTGACTGCGTGGTGTGCTGTTTACGTTAGCGGAGTCATCGGATAATTTTTTTTTTTTTTTGTGAGGATGCCACTGGTCAAACAACAACGCGCTATAGGGTCATGGTAACCGAGTTTTTTCTGCCGCAATTAAACGAATTAGGTCTGGAGCACATGTGGTTCCGACAGGACGGAGCAACAGCAGGCACTGCTCTAGCCCCAGCCGATATTCTGAAAGCCAAACAACATTGGATGACTTCTTTTGGCCCACCTTTTATACAGTTGTGGTCTTAAAATACGGAAGAGGTTGCACTGCGTAGTCTCATAGGCATATGCACAGGGTACTAAGAAAACAAATCATCAGTAGTATATCCAACTTTGAAAAAACTAACTGATCCGTAATATTGCTATCAACTGCCCACAAATATTCTCTATTTCTCCCTTTCGTCCCTCCTACCCCTATTTTCACAGTTCCGGTGCAATTGAGTACATATGTATGTAGGCGTCATCCACTGAGTGCTGGTCCAAGATAAAGAAACATTCACTCCAAGTACTTTATATGCAAAACATAACCTTAACATTTGCTCTTGCAAAAATTAATATTTTCATGGTTTTTTTGAAGTTATTCACCCCTATTGTGAATAAAATGTGAAATTTTTATTCCCATAAAATTTTCATTTCCCAAGTAGGGAAGTTTGCTATATTATTAGAACGTTTGTTTTGCTATCAATATGTAGTGAGTGTGCAATAGGGAAGAGAAAATGTAAATACAAAGTAAGTTTATTGAAAATCTGCGGGTTAGTGATGTAGAAAGTAATTATATTTATGTTTTAGAACTAATAAACAGAAATTTGTAGTTTAAAATTTAAAAAGGGTGAATAAATGGGCGTTTTCATGCCTATTGAATATCTTAATAGATTCTCTGCCGGAAACAAAAAAAAATTATTTGGTATTCCGCCCATCGTAAAACTAAGCGCATGCTTACGTTTTTTTGCAGAGGGTGGATACCAAAAAAGTGTTGGAGGAGATTACGAAGTAGGAATGGCGCAATCCACTTTTTGCGAAGTGCTCTCTAAAGTGTTGGATGCTTTAGAAAAGTCTCTGCGCGGAATGGATAAAATATTCATGCATAAAATTCCATGCATGAACTTTTTTAATATGAGGACCAGCACTTTTTAGTTCTTCTATAGGCGAGTACCAACATTCGGTCACCACATCTTTAGAAACCTTCACAAAACCACATGCAATGGGTCGGTTATTTTGCACCCTACTGAGAAGCATGTCATGTTGCACATTATTTAATGATTTAGAACTAAAAATAGTTATCAGCTAATTTAGTAACTAGTTGCATTTTTTTTCTAGTTCCCCAAGGAAAACGAAATGAACAAATTGATACAGAAAATGGGAAAAATGTCTTTAAAAAATCCATTCACGATGAGGGAAAATTTCGAATGGGAACACATTTTATGGAAAAAGTTAATCATGATCGCATTTTTGGGAAATGGGAAAAAAAAATTTCATGATAAGGGTGATTGTTGTTTGCTCTGCGTGAATGTACATCTATTTTTGGGTGAATGTATACATTTATTTGCCCCAAATAAAGTTAATCAAAAAGTAGTGGTCACGTTTTTTCTGCCGAATATTTTTCATATGCGACCTTTATACCTTTAAATGCATATTTTTCAACATACTGGTTATGGTAGCAGTCTTTTATTATTTTAAATTTGTATTTAAAATTAAAAGTAATTTTTCTCATGATTTTTACGGGTACACACACACACACTAACAGAAAAGGCAAAGAAGGGAATTTTGAAAGAATTTGCATTGAACAAAGTATATCATTGTGAACTATTATATTTTGATATTTTTGCCCCGTTTTGCTTGTCTTTTTGTTGTTACATCCATATGGATGTATATGAATTCTTAATTATTTGCATAAATGTATTTGGTTAAAACAAGGGTGAACTAGGAAATAGTACATATTGCAAATATGCTCAAAACTCATATAGCCATGAATAAATATTTTTAATTCGGCCCAAAATTCATGCAACAGGGAATCAATGTTTTTAATTTTTTTTTTAACTTGTGTAAAATTATTCAATTCCTAAACAGGGTGCTTCACGTTTCAGATAACGATATGCTTTGCCCTTTTTCCAGCTGTATGAAAATACAAGGAAAACTTAAAAGACAACAACTACAACAACGCAAGTAACTTTAACAAAAAACTTATTTCCGCATTTACAATGTTCATTTTGTCAATGAACGGTTTTATTTTTAAACTTTTTTTTGTGCTTGTCTGTTCCTATTGTTGTTGCTGCTTTTAGCCTTCTTCAGCAGGTTATTGAATTTTATTTGACCTCTTTTTGGCGTTAATATTGTTACATGAAATTTTTTCGATTTTTGTTTCTCTTTGTTTCAATGTATTTGCTTTTAAATTCTGCTTTTTATTCCCATGACATTCATGGAAAAGCATTTTATGGTTTCTACCATAAGTGTCACTGTTTTAGAATTAATGCAAGTCCTAAAGATAAATTAAAATATTTAAAGAAAGAGTTGTTTAAGCGGCAGCAAAATAAAGAGCGTTTTAAAAAATTATCTTATTTTCAGACAGAAAGTTTCTTTTGATCTTGAATAAACGAATTTGTATGCATCAATTTTGAAGCAGTTCTTATGACTGACCTAAAAAAATCGTTTCACATAACAACCTATAAAATGTATGAATATGAGAAATGAATACCTACCTGACCCATGATTATAAGCAACACTTTCCAAAATATATATTTTTTTTATATTGATGCTGTGAAAGTTAAAATAAAAATCATGGAAACTTGGAATAAATAGATAAAATGTTATATTCTTGAAATTTTAGAGGAAAAGCAAATCTATTGCGAATAAAGTAAGTTAAAGTAATTAACAATTCAAATATGAACTTAATTATTTATTTGCTTTAACAGCCAACTGAAATGTATTATGTTAGGTCCAAAATTAGACCTTATTAATGTTTTCAGCCGACTATATGCCGCCAACATTTTTCGAGCCTGATGAGTTGATTAGCATCAACGACATGTCGGCGGCATATAGAGGGATGAAAAAGACAGAAAACATTAAGGTCTATTTATAGACCTAAAATAATACAGTTCAACTGTTAAAGAAACTACAAAACTGTTAAAAAGCTCTTAAAGCAAATAACTAACTAAGTTCATTTTTAAATAATCAAAACCTTTTTGAGGCCAGGTGGCGAATGTCAATGGTTAAAATTATCGACCAAACCTTTGAGCTTATACATCGTACATCTCACATACTTGGTTTCAACAGGATGGGGCACACACACAGCTAGAGCTTCGACGAATTTGCTTAGGGAATATTTCGCACAAAAACTGATTGGCTGCTTTGGTGACATCCCATCGCTACCGGTCGCCCGACCTAACCTAACTGCCATGAATTTCTTTTTATGGGGCTACCTCACAAAGAGAGTTTATAATGACAATCCACACTCTCTTGTGGCCTTACATTAAAATATTCGTCGAGAAAACAGCTGAATTGAACCAAGTTTAGTGCAGCACGTGGCACAGAATACAAGGCTCAGCGCAACGAAAAACATCTAGATTACGTACTTTTTGAGAAATAATATTCGCATTTTCATTCCATTCTGTCAATTATTACGTTTTTTATTTAAGTTTGTAAATATAAATCTGCTATGAGATACCCTGTATTATGACCCATACAATGCTTTTTGCTATGGGCACTTAACATGTGCCTGTCTTTGAAAGTTTACTAGTGACCTAAAAACGAGTGACTAAACAGTTCAAATGGGACCGACCATATGACGACCATTGTATCAGAATTTCTCTGTTGACTCATTTAATTCTACGCAATACTTTTTTCTTTAACATGGGGTTGTCAGTGAAAATTCATTAGTGACTAGTGTCGAAATGGTTGTAATGGAATCACACTAAAAATTACTTATCTATAATCAGTTAATTTAAATAAACATCTGACAACAGATTTGAAATTAGGTCATTTGCTTTGTACATATATAATATGATGTTTAACCAAGTTGTAAATGGTGACTTGTAGACACTTGCCTCTGGGCTTCTTTCAAAGAATATATACTGCCAAGCACACGATATCACCCTACATCGCTCGTTCTCTTAGTTACATACAAAACAATATCAAATTGCAAACTTTGTCGAGACCTTCAGTGTTTTTGTGTCAGCGAACAGTGTCAAGTGACATTGCGAGCCTGGTTTCATAAAGTTTCAAAAATGAAGTTTAAATTTAATATTTGTGTAGAAGCCAAAAACAGTTTTGCAAAAAAAACATTTTAAAATTTTTAAACTTATTTGGTGATCTTCTAAATATATGATATCACAACTGGTCATGTTTTTAATATGCAGTTTCCACGGTATACGCTTTGCTCTCTATTCATACTTCACACCCAAAGAGAGCGAATGAAGTAGCTTCTTATTGAAACTACATACGAAGCACAAAAAAATCCTATCTTCTCTAATTTATATCGCAAGTTTATCTGCACTATCTGTCAGAATCATATATTGTAAACAAAGAAAACATAATAATACATAAAAATAAAAGTTAATATATTAAACATTGAACTTAATTATTTATTCGCTATAAGAGCCAATTGAAATTTATTACTTTAGGTCTAAAAAAAAATAGACCTAAAGTAATAAATTTCAATTGGCTCTTATAGCAAATAAATAATTAAGTTCATTGTTGAATATTCAAAAACTTTTACTTTTTGATACTTTCAAGAATACAAGTTGTTGGTAACCAAGGGTCACCTGTTGTAAGGAAGTGATATAAAAAGTAAAGGTATTGCAAGGCGTTAAATGCTTTCTGTATAAAAAGTTTGTTTGAGCATTTCTGATTCTCATTTTGTTCATGAGAATTTAGGAATAAGTAGTTCGGCTTCAAGCATACTTTTTAGATTTTTCAAGTCTACTGATGAGTTGTTTAGCAACAACGAAATGTCGGCGGCATATAGACGGCTGAAAAAAGACAGAAAGCATTAAGGTCTATTTTTTTAGACATAAAGTAGTTAATGTATTAATTTAGGTCCAAAAATGAACATTTTTAAAAAAATATTTTGGACCTAAATTAATACATTTCAATTGGCTCTTAAAGCAAATCAATAATTAAGTTCATATTTGAATAAAAGTTAATTTTAGAAATCAATAAAATAATAAAACGTAAAAAACAATGGAAAAAAAAGTTGTGAAAAGGTTTATTTTGGCATAGAGATTATATTCTAAATTAAAGTTTATGGAATGTTCAAAAGCGTGCTTCAACTTGCGGATGCAATTAAACAAGAAACATTGCCAGTTTTTGGAGCAGCTGCACCCGATTTATTGAAAGATGTATGTTTGCTTATTGAAAACAAAACCCAAATCGAAGCACATAGACGAGTCGTGTAAACGGTATGATTCATAAATACAATTGAGAGAGCGAAGCGGGTGATTCAATTCGTAATGGAAACATGCTATAACGAGTTTTGAAAAGCATGATCTACACAAACTTAATTCAACTAGTCTAATCGCATGATCTTGGTGGCCAGTTGATATCGCCACGACGAGAAATTACGCGGCCAGGAAATGTCTCTTGCAATAAAGCCATATTCGCTCGAGTTGTGTGGCATGTGGCGCCGTCCTGTTGAATCCACATATTCTCCAAATCATATACTTCAACAGCAGGCAAAAAAAGTCGGTCATCATATGACCACAACGCTCCGAATTGACGGTGACAGTCAGTCGTTCCATCGTCGTCTGCGAAGAAGTAAGGTCCAATCATACCTTGGGACCAAAGAGAGCATCAAACAGTGACTTCTTCTAGATGTAATGGCCTCCCTTCAATTACTTGAGTATTCTCAGAACCCCAATGGGGGTGAAAAATCTGCAAAAATTGCGTTACGTAATTTGTGAACAGCCCC
Organism: Sturmia bella; assembly: GCA_963662145.1. Taxonomy (NCBI): domain Eukaryota; kingdom Metazoa; phylum Arthropoda; class Insecta; order Diptera; family Tachinidae; genus Sturmia; species Sturmia bella. Next base: position 43,136,844 of record OY759168.1, on the reverse strand, counting down.
TTGCTGTAAATTAATTAATCTCACAGAATACTAAGTTAACTAAATGCTGAGTTTATTTGTTGAGGTCGTAATACTTGAGCTTAACTTATTATGGTATGATCTTCTTCGTCATGCCTTCGTTACTTCTGTAACGAGTCTTACAATATGTTACAAATACAGTGTGGTCGAAAAGTATATGCCTAAGTAGTTTTGGCATATCATTACAGTTGCGGCTGTTTGCGTACCACAAGTGAGCTCCTTGTAGAAATCTTCAACCATATTTGATATACATAGTTTCGGAATCTCTGCCTATACCTGTATGTATGTTCTATTTTTCTGTCCCCTTTTCGTTCATTTAAAATTTCATTAACTTTAGCGTTTTTTTATTTTTCTGTTAATTTTTATATGTGTGTTTAAACACGGAAATTACAAAATCATTTTCGCTTTTAATTTTGTCAATGTCAGTCATTTTAAACAGAATTTGTAAGAGCATTAGTTCTGTTTTTCACAGCACATGGGGGAGAATGAACAAATAGAAATGCTTGTTAATTCTGCAATTATTAAACGTTCAGACGAATGGTTGCTGACGAGTTTTTACAACATCTAATTAAGTGAATATCCTCTAAAGAAAGGATTAAGTTTAAGTTGCGCTGCGGGAGTTAGTTGCAAATTGTTTACAATGTGTTGTGGTGTTAATTGTGTTGGAAAATTTCGAAATGAGTTCGTAGAGAAACATATACATATGTTCAATTATAATTTTAAATATACTTGAAATAATTTGATAATAACTTTATCACAATTTAGTTGGTTGGGGGGAGTTGAGATTTTTTTTTGCTTGCGGTAAAACATCACCACCACCAAAACATTAAGCGTCTCTAATCAGCACCCATATTTGCAAACATCTTTTAAGTAGCAGAGCTTTAGCCGTCCTACGACCTGAGCTCTTTATACATATATAGATGTTTGTTTATATTTAATCTTATAGATCAACTTTCAATTTTATCACTGTGTTGCTTTGCTGATTGGAATATGCTTCATATTCTCTTACCAACATCCCTTATCAATTGCTTAATAATTACTTAAAAGTACTTAATAACTACAAACACATTCTTGTGTGTTATTCCGCTATGAAAAGTGGAACTTTTCCACAGAAAAATCTAAATATTAGAAAATCGTAGGAAGATGTACCAACAAAAATTGAGGGAAATGGTGTACTTTAGACAATAAGATGATATTTACCTAAAATGTTCCAAGTTCACTAATTTCTGTTCACTTCTTTACAGCATTTAACTTAAACGAAATTGTAAACATCATTAAACTCATGCCGGAGGTGGACATTGCATCCACAAATAGTTGACAAAATTTTTAAAGCTGCATTTTTTTATCATACCGTTGAATAAAAAATAACACGCATTTTAACCAACCACCCACCACTCAAAATAAACTCGCTAAAATATGAAACACTTTGTTTATAAATTAAACACACGCATATTTGCTTCAAAATTCAGACTGTTTAAAATTTTTAAAGCTCATAAGCAAACATCATAATATTGCCATTATCATCGTTGGACTTCTTGTTGCTGCTGCCTGCCGTTGTTGATATTGGCTTAAATACGCCCAAAGAGAGTAAAACTTTAAATTCAACCCAAATATACAAAATTTAAAACAACCACTTTGAAATGAAAATTTGTCAAATAATTTTGTTCTGATGATGGCAGAGTGGGAAGCGAGGAGATTTTAACATTCATTAACGTTTACTTTAATGCCCAATTGACCCCTTTATTATCGCAAATTTTAAGTCAGGCAGAAAATTTTATATCAAATAAAATCTATCAATTTAAATTAGAAAGTAAAATAGAAAAGCAGTAGCAAAAAAGGTTAGGTTAAATTTAGAAACATTAAAATTAAAAAAAAAAAAATTCTTCTTTAATTAGGGGCTTAGTCCAACTCTACGGTTTGTTTAAATCTGTATAAACTCTCTGCCCAGAGGCACTGCCAAACTTTGCTACTTTGCAACAAACACATTACTGCAGGAAAGGACCATTATAAGTCAACGTCATACTCTGCTTAAAATTTTACTTGGAATGCTTAACTGCACATACAAAAAATCGTTGGAAAATGTTGCTAAACATTGAAATGTATCCAGCAACATTTTATGTTGCTGTGAAATAAATTAAGTGACATTTAGTTCACGCGGCATTTGCAATAACATCTAAAGTTCTATTTAATATATTTACTTGCACAATCTAGTAACCAGAGAGCAACCAAGCCTTTAGCAAACAGTAAATGAACGTCTTACCAGCCAAATTTTATACGCCTGAGCAGTGTCGTAACATTTAAAATTTTTCAAAAACTATTCATTTATTCATCAATAACTGTTTTGTCTTTTCATACTAATCCCCTTCAGATATGATACAGTTATAGCAGCGTTTTTTCCAATCCTCGAAACACTTCTGAAACGCGCTTTTTGGTATCGCCAACAGCTCCTGTTTCGAATTTTCTTTTATCTCCTCAATCGTAGCAAAACGCTTTCCTTTCATCGGTGTCTTCAGTTTTGAGATGAGGAAAAAGTATGCGGCGGCCAAGTTCAGTGAACACGGTGGTTGAACCATAATAACAGTGTTATTTTTGGTCTAAATATCACGCACAAGCATCGATGTGTTATCATGGTACAAAATCTATGATTGTTTTTTCCACAATTCTGTGCGTTTCTGATGAATTGCTTCGCCCAAACGCTGCATAACTACAAGGTAGTATTCCCTATTGCAGTCGAAGAAAACAGTGAGCAAAACCTTCACATCTGACCGAATTTGACGTGCTTTTTTCGGTCTTGGCTTTTCTGGACACTTCCATTGGGATGATTGGCTTTGGTTTCAATGTCATAGCCATACACCTTTTTGAGGTTACATTGGTTCTGGATAATGTCTAAAGCAACCATAATGCAATTTTCATGGAGGGTGATAGCAAAATTATCAGCACTTAACAAAATATGTGTTAATGTTGATGAGAAGTCAGACTTTTTTTTAAGAGACATCTTATATAAAAATCTTTTGTATGTCGCAACTTTATACATACATATATCTTTATAGAGAACAAAACATTGTTATCGTAACCATAATTAAACATGATTTTGGTTTGCATGTACGAGTATTTAGATACACAAACGTAAGACACATCATATTCAATAAGAAGAGGAGACAATGGAACACTTGATTATTGAATGTGTGGCACTAGGCCACAGAAGACACAGGCTGTTGCAGGCCTATACATTGGGTTCACAGGACTTGCAAGGTCTTCCACAGAAGGAGCTAATACTGTTTCTTGATATACTAAACTCGTGAGGGAAAAGGGTTGCACAATAGATCATTCTTGGTCGCAGTACAAAGGGCCATCCTGGACCAACCCAGTATAATACAATACAATCAATAACGGGACCAATATGAGTTTTGTTGAAACCAACCGAGTATATAGAAATATATTTCGTGCGTGAAGAGGTCTGATATGTAACAGGTGGACCAAAAGAAGTCAGAAGTTTTTGGCTTTCAGTAAAAGCTTTCGGTTGCAGCTCGCGCAGTGTGTGCCATAGCTCCGTTCTGTTGCAACCACTTGCCCTCCAGACCTAATTCGTTCAATTGCGACAGAAAAGACTTGATCAACATGGCCCTTTAGGGCGTTGTCGTTTGACTAGTGGCGTCCACAAAAAAAAATAACCCGATGCAGTCACTTTGAGTGGTTGTAATGGCACCTCAAGCATCACTCGTGGATTTTGGTGCTCCCGAAGCGATAGTTTTGCGTTGAGGGTTGAAATGAGCTTCATCTCTCATTATAATTTTGGTCGAAAAATCATCCACTTTGTCATAGATACGATTATTCCGCGTTCTTGGCGAATGTATTGCTTCATGGCCTGTTCACTCGTATTCTACAGCTGTCTAGTTCACAAGTGTAAAAACAGATTTGATATTGGCCGCCATTTACAAAAATAAGAGCAACTTCCAATAGGGTGATTTCTTGTGGCCCACCTTGTCAATGCTTTCATATTGTTACAAATTTGGTCGTGAACGGACCGATTGTGATTGTTCTAGAACGTACTAAATCATCGTTATTTTATATGTGCGTATATTGTCTTGTTATTATTTGTCAATGAACACAGGAGGTATGTACACACATGCATACATAGAAGCTTGTTGATAAACAAAACGGCAGCACAGCGAGTGTGCACATACTGACACACATGTGTGGATAAAAATAAGCACAACAGCGAAATAAAAGAAACCACCACCGCACGATACAATATTCGTGTGTGCATGTATGTGCGCGACTCAGATGCTTGAGTTTTACTGCCGCGTGTATGTATGTCGGTGTGTGTGTATATCTTTTGTTCATGGTGAGTCATCGCACATCGCACTATAGATGTGGCGTGATTAGCTTCTGTAAACGTCTAGAATGTTCGAGTAATGATCATTAGAGGTATAAAAGCAGCTGAGCTTAACGCTGGACAGTCAGTCGATTTTTAGCTGCGCTAACGTGTAAAGTGTCTTAAGTAATAAAAAGTGATTAAGTGAAAGTGTTGTTCCTTTAGTAAAGTGTTCTTGGTAAAGTGTTTACAAGTATAGTGTGTTAAAATAAATAAAGTGTTGAACTGTTGACTATTGTAAACTGAAGACGTGCGTGTTTTAACTTCATTACAATTAAAGAATCTACGGAAAACGTTTTGAAAAGGTTAAAACGTAACAATATGTATGCAGTGGATTGGCAATATTGAATACAATTCAAATTTTCCGAATCAAAAAAAAATTATGTGGCACAAAATTTTCGGCAGTTTTGAACAAACTACTGAGCTACACATAAAACGTTGCTGATTACAATTCAATGTTTTTTTTTTTTTAGCAAATTTAGCAGAGTACTATTTCAACAATATCTTTTCACGATTACCTCAAGCAAATTTTGTTTTAAGATGTAAATTCAAAACTCCCCTGCTTTCCGCTGCGAAATGTAGAACAGAGTACCAGGCTTTGCTTAGTATCATTTTCCATACGAAGGGAATTTGTTGAAAATAAGAAAGAAAATCTCTGCATCTTTGACCGCCGCTACAGCAAAATGTTTTTGAAACAAAAACATTTTCAGATAAACCATTAATTATTTAGAACAACATTTTTAAAACTTCATTTCCGATAAATATTAACTGTAAACTGCAGCATGTTCAGTGTGTTTGTCTACATTTTGTTGACACATCTGTTGTTTGTTTGCACTAAAAATATAAACAATGGCAGGGAACAACAGAAGAGGACACAGCCATTGTGGAGCAGCGGGTTTTGCTAAACAAAAATAAATATTTCTTCTCGTTCCTAGAACATGCATAAAAGCCAATGCCTTAAACAATATCTGGCAAGCATTTTGTTTTGTTTGTTGTTTTGTTTTTTTTTTTTAACGAGCACCAAACACGCGCCACGAAATGAAAACTACTTGTACTCTGGTAGAAGTTTTTATTTCTGTAATGGCACCCCCATTCACGAATGTACTTGTCTGCATTTGAGTCAAGTGCAATGTGCCTTTCAAAAAACTAAGTAAATATATGAAAACTTTAAAATATGTAGTTAAAAATAAAACACAGTGATACTTTAGAGTTTCCTTTTTATTTTTGGAGCAAGACAGCCACCACAAAAATAGCAAAAAAACAACACAAAATTTTTTAACTGCTTGGATACTGAATTGAAGATGGAATTTGAAAACACGAAAAGAAACATGAATACAAGCTGCTTAAAACTATTTTAAGTTTCCTGCTTTTCTTCCACTTTTATGTGCTTCTCTTATTTTAACAAGAAACACACCTTTTTCAAATTCAAAGATTGATGAAACAATGAATTCAAGTTGAAATAAATGAAAGAGAAAACATTCTGATGCGGAAGGGAGACACAATGGTTTCATCGTTGTACACTAACTATTCTAAGCGTTAATTGATTTGTGGCAGAAATATAAAAATTATTATTAATTACACTGATTGGGCCACCAAACGAGTTTTTCGCTGGACAAATTATTCCTTATGGTTTAATATTTTTTAAACAGTTACTTTAAGTCTTATAAATTTAAAAAAAAAATCGCCAGGTATGCAAACATTTGTGATTTTTTTAAGGGAACAAGTGAATTTACATGACATGATTTGTACGTATCGACGCCTTTCATGCCATTAAAAACTGTCCGCCAAAGAACTTTTTTTTTCTCTTTTTTAAAACGGCTCAAAACATCGAGTGCAGCTTCGACTATGTGGCATGTGGCGTCGTCCTGTTGAAACCATATGTTGCCAATATCCTCCTCTTCAATTTTTGTGAACAAAAATTTACTGTAACGGCCACTCCTTGCTCATTTTCGAAGAAAAGAAAAATGGCCCAATTCGGCCTCTGGACCAAAATCCGCACCAACCAGTGACTCGTTTTGGGTGAGTGACTCGTTTGGGCTGAGTCGGCTTTTCAAATGTATGCGTGCGGGTTTTCTGTGCCCCAAATGCGACAATTTTGCTTGTTTACACACCCGCTAAAATCAAAATGAGTTTCATTTTAAAAGATGTTTTTTTTTTTTTGCAAAATCTGCATCTTCTGTAAATCGATTGCAGGCCCACTTATCGAAGCGTATACACAACCATATTCGTTCAGCGGAAGGATAAAACCAAGTATCTGTCAACCGCCAGAATATTCTGAAGACTCCCTGAAAATTTCATCAAAATCGGCCCAGCCGTTTTGGAGTCTATACGTTACATACATACACACAAAGAATGTTATATATATAAATAGATTGACTTCTGGCGCTTTGGAGCACCTCTTAAATTGTAGTAGATCGTAATATCGCTTATTCCGGTTCTTGAAATATTCAAAGATTTGTAAAAGACTGAAGTAAAATTTGACTGTCTAGTAATTTGAGAACCATTATAGAAACTCGAATTACTGCGAATCCAGGTCATGACTAATTGTATACTGTTTTTAAGCAGCAGCGCGCGTAGACATTCCACTACCTGAGCTCTTCATTGCTGAATGTCTTTACGTTAGGTGCATTTCTTTTGTCAAAAAATTATGAAATCCCTCTTAAAGAGCAGCGTATCTGATCAAATATGTATTACAAAATTGTTTATTCAGTAAAAGCTATAATTCAAAACTACTAAATCTACCAAGAGTGTTTGTGTGTACACATACACAGTATGTGTATGTACATATGTAATGCTGTGAAAATATTAAAATTAAGAAAACACATACATAAGTAGTCGTCACATGTTTGCTAATGATGTGATGCCTGAAATTAAAATAGAAATGTTTTAATCTCTTTTAATCACAATAATTTCTTGCCTGCCAGCACAAAAATGAAAACACCAAAACAATTTAATATTTGTTTCTTATTTTTATTATTCAGTAATTTTTTTCTAAATTTTGTTCAACATAGAAGAATTTCTTTTTCACAATATGTATTGTTTTGTTCCTAAATACCGACATGACATCTATACCAGAGTATATTCACAAACTTAAGCCATATTGCGCCAGAGGCAGTACGGCTTTTGACACAATACAAAATGCTATTCTGCATGATCAAAGCACTTAAAAAGCAAAGCATGAAATTAAAACCAACTTATTTTTCGATCTATCGACACTACAGCATATCAAAAGTGAGAGAGAGTGTGAAGAAATGAAATGCTTTTAAGATCCCAGAGATGTCTTCATTATGGAGTTTTGTCATCACAAAATACCAGTTTCTAGTTTATCCCAAATGGTTGAACAAGGAATTTGTTACCAAAATACGTTACAAAGTAATGGATTATTTCCGAAAAAAGAACAATGAATTCACTAAAATTGAGAAAGCAGCTTCATTTAACAGAATTGCATCAGATTTTGTAATAATTAAAGCGTAAGAAGAAAAGCAAAAGTGCTCCCCATGAAAACCTGGAGCACCCAAATTGCTTCGAACCCTATGCTGATGAGGGAGGACGTGGTGGTCGTGAAACAGCCATGTATTGTACCCCAGCCAGTTTGCATTCAACTCAACTTTTAGTGTCTTCTTTAAGAATGTGGATGTCTCCAGCTTTGTAGCAAAAAATTATTAAAAATATCGTTTAATCGAACTCAAGTCCCATAAAATTATTGTTTTATTTTTACTTCCTCAAAATGGAGAAAGATTTAGTGATAAAATGGAAGTGTTCAAATTTTCGCAAAGGAGATTAAAAAAAAAAATAAAATTGCAGACTTACTGGCTGGGGTACATACCATGGCTGTTTGACGACCACCACGTCACCCATCAGCACCTAAATTTGCTTCAAACCCAGTCCATGAATACTTGTACACTCATAGAAAAAGCATTATAGCTATGATGTATTTTAACATGAATACGATGACAAAAAACATCGTTATTGACCCCATGACACTTTTCATCACGGTGATGTAAAATTTTACATAAGGTATTCTAATTGTTATTAGCGATAAATATAACAATTGTTACATCAATGCCATGTCATTCTGACACCGAAGCCATGATTACTCGTACGTCAATATGGTGAGACTTTAGCTTCAGAGACATGACCAATTGAAATAAATGCACAGTTTTATTTCTTTCCTTTTGGTAAAACTTATAAAAGTTATTAACATTTTGCACCATAGAATTGATGTCACAGCAGTCTTCACATTGATGACACTCAATTTAGGCCGAAATTCTCTATTGACTTTTGTCATCATGTTAATATCAGGTTTTACATCTTCGATGTCGTTTGGCATAATATTGATGTTAAAATTTTTATGATGCGCTGTCATCAGTATGAAAATACATTTTTCTATGACTGTATAGTTTTTTTTTTTTTTTTGAGCTGCATAGCCATCGTAGCACCTGAGCTCTTCATTACTGTCTGTCCATATATAATCTGATGGATCAACTTTCCATTTTATCACTGTATTTTCTCTTGATTGGAATATATTTTATATTCTGTCACCAACATCCAATTTATTTCCAATTGATTTTTGTGTTTGCTGCCATTATACTACTGATAACAATGGATTCAAACTTCAAAGTCTTTATCTTCGCTTTTCTTGTCTTCTTTAAAAATATTGATCACACTAATTTTATTACACAAAAAAAAAAAATCTTAATTAATTTCTATTATTTGAACTTTTTCTTATATAATTATTTCTGTATTGAGTTTATCAGGCTCAAGTTCTTTCCATATTATCCTTGTGATTGATATTAATTAAATTAGACAAAGAAAACATCAAAGACATTTAGCAGGGTGGACAACTAGTTGTTTCGAAGCCGCCACACTTTCTCGTCAGCACCCGGTAAATATGCAATGATAAATATACACAAATAAAAATAGAAATGAATGGTGTGTTTGATATAATTAAACAATTTAGACAGAAAATATACAACAACTTGGGTGGCTGAGTGGCATGGTTGTCGCTTTAGAAACATGAGCCCCTGAGTTCAAAGACGGGTGCTGACGAGAAAGTGTGGCGGCTTCGAAACAGCTAGTTGTCCACCCTGCTAAATGTCTTCGGTGATGGTATGCATTTTTATCATTTTTTTTTAACTTCTTTTTAGTGATGATATTAAAATAATCGAAAGATGTTGAATACAGCAAAATAAGAAATGAACATCTTGTAAAGATGTTGAGAGATGTTGAGTTTTTTTCATATAGAACTGTATAGAATTGCATGTTAACATCTTGCCAAAACGATGAAAGATGTAAGATGTGAGTAAGTGTAAAAAGCCTATAAATGTAGGATTATTATTATTAAAATGCATTATTATCAAAATACAGATCAAAAAAAAAAAGTAGTGGTCACGTGTTTTTTTCTAAAAAAGAGCAAATATTATATCTTGCTGCCTATTTAAACACTGAAGTCTCATTTGATCATGTATGCCATACAATAAAAATTAATTTAGCTAAATGTTTGATTCCGTCTATAATTTTCTCGATCTCATCATGAAAGTGTCAATTAATTTTGTACGGAAAGGAAAGTTGGCCTTCTTGTGGCTGACAATTCGTTGCTTTATCTTGAGTATTTAAAACTCACATAAATTGTGAACAACCACTGCTCTAAAAAAAAATATCACAACCAGTTGTAGTTTTGTTAAATATTCTGCCGAATTTTTAGTCGTAAAATTGAAAGTGTATCAAACGTTTTGCTAATTCAAAGATGGTACTCGAAGTCATGTGTATACCATACATTTTAAAAATGCTGCCAAAAATAATTTTGCAACACGGTTGCTGTCGCAAGTAGTTCTATGGTATAAATTTTGGTTGCACAAAAAAAATTCAAACAATAATAATACGTCAAATTTGCAATTAATATCAAGTTAGCTAGACAACCAACATGTGTGTTAATGAATCATTTAGAAATAAATGTTAGAATTAAATACTATGCAAATTAGATATTTTGCAAATTTTGTGTAATTTTATGATTCTAGGGGACGCGCCTCAAGAAATTAAGTAGATGCCATGGAACACTTGAAATTAGTTGAAGTGTAATGATTTTGATGTCATAAAGCGAAGCGCCTCCGCTTTGTTTTCTTTTGTTCCATCCGCAGTTCAAATTATGGCTATATTTGTATACTGTTTTTAAGTAGCAGCGCAAAGCCATCCTACCACCGGACCTCTTCATTACTGAATATCTGTATTTAATTTTATCTTAACAAAATCCTTCCCAATTTGCAAAAAAGTAAACAACGTACTAGAAAGCCCGATAAAACTATTAACAATTGTAAGTCATATAAATCGACTATAAAATTAAGATTAATACCTTTCCGTTGGACACCCTGTATTTGTAGTAAAACATTTTTTAAACCTAATTTTAATACAGTATCATTTTAAACGTAAAGGCTGTTATTTGGACTGAGTGCTGACAGTGAACCAGTCAATCAGTCAGTTTTTTCGTCAGTAAAATATACATAAATAGTATTTTAGATTTGTTTGTAAACATTTGCCCTCAGAAACCAAAGAAATATCAAATAAAGAAGTAGAATTTATTTATCAATAGGCAAAATTATGATGCAAACATGATACAAATATACATACACAAGTATACACGCTTAAAAGGCAGTCCCTGACACTTTAGCCCTGCGTTTCTGATTTTAAGAAATATTTTATATTTACTACATTAATCGTACTTAAGATCAATTTATATTATTGCTGTGGTTAGTACTAATCGAATTAGGCAGAGAAATATTAAATACCTTTAGCTGGGGCACAACTACTTGTTTCAAAGCTGCAGCACTTCTGGTTAAAACACGTCTTTGAGCTCAGAGGCTCATGTTTTCTCTGGCGACATTAAGCCGGGTGCTGACGAGAAGTGTGTTGGTTTCGAAACAGATCGCTGTCCCACAGCCAGAGGTAGTTGATATATTCTTTGCCTTATTAAACACATTTTAATCATAGCATTTATATAAAACAAACGTTATTCCGATTAACGTAGTACCAATTAATTGCAGTAGAAATAAAAATTAGTTTAGTAGTGTTAAATAATCTGAAAACACTGAAACTTTTTAGGGCAATGAAAATTTCAGCATTTGGTATCTGTAACCGCCACTCTTGCTGGACACCAAGAAATGCAGCTCTGGCTGTTATCGAAAAGCTTGATTTATTATACACATATAAATGAATTTTATTATACACAAAAAAGAGAAAAGTCATGGCAGAATCCACGTGTGAAAGTCGAGGAGATGACATGTAAAAAAGAAATTTTTTGAAGATAAAAAAAACTGATGGTCCTAAAACCAAAAAGAGTTAAAACACTAGGTCATTTGAATTAATTAATAAAAAAATTGAATTTGACTAAACCTGTGTTGTTAATCAAAGGGCCATTGCGGACTACTACCGTCAACAGTATCCTTGGAACATAAATACATACCTAAAAATTGATTTTGAAGCATCATAATAAAAAAATGTATTTAAAAAATTGTCGACAAAAATATCGAACTGCACCAAATATCTCTTGTTCAGAGAAATCGTTAAACTAAAGTTATTCTAATTTTCTATACACTTTTAATAAATTCCACTTTAAAGCAATGAATCAAATCTTTGCTTTTCAGTTTCTTTGTTGAATAAATAATATAAATGAATTAAAAAACCCACACAAAATAGAACAATCACTAAAATACAAGTAACGCCCTTTTTATTGTCTTTTAATTCTGGTTTCTTTTTATAATAATAAAATAAGAAATTGTTGCTCATCCTTTCTGATTCTTTGTTTGAAAGAAATAAATCAGCTATGACATCATATTTGACAAGATTTTAAAAACAGAAAAAAACATATATTTTGCTTTTAACGAGGGAATCTATTCCATTCTATTCTATTCTATTGCATTTTTTTTTCTATTAATGTTAACAATTCCATGGGCTTTCTATGATGAGACTGTATTTCTTTTGTGAGTTTAATTTTCAATGCACAGTATTATTTTTTAATAAATGTGAAACATAAATTGTTTTTTATGGCTTCTTTAGGTAAAGTTTATTAACAATGTCTTTTTAAGTGAAACAAAATGAAATATTTATGACCAGCCGGATAGTAATGTATTTCCAACGTGCTCCCTAAACACCTTTATATCAAACTGTTAAATAGATGACTTCCTTTTTCATTAATTAATTTAACTTTTTGACAGCTTTGTTGAATTTATTTTTGACGAATGTGGGCTCAAGGATAAGAAGAATCAAAAGATGTTTAATTATTAACTATAGACGTAAGCCGAATTTTAAGTTAAAATTAGGAAAAAAATTTTCAAGCGCATGGTAGTGGCTTGCATTTCTAACAAAGTTCCCAGGTCAATGTATTTCTTCCCCCCAGAAAAATTTTAAAACCCCCTAAAATTCAATGTTTTTCTACAAAATCCCCCTGAAAAAATTTGCTGAACATTTTGCTTTAGTTTGCGAATCACCAATATTAATGCATTGACAATGCGGAAAATGCATAAAATTATTAAATTTTCCCCAATTAAAAAGGAATAAAAATTAACTGATTATATGGGTATTTCCATGAAATGATCCACCGTTAGTTAAAAAATCAAAACGCTCGCACAATTTTTTTAAGCACAGAAAATTGAAGAAAAAAACTATTGACATTTTATTATGTAAAAAAATATTTTAACTTATAATAATTTTAAATGATGGTAAAAACTTCTGAAAATATATGTTAAATTACAAAAATATGTATGAAGGTAAAAAGTGTTTCTTAGCCAACCCATGCACACTTGTTTTTGAACAAACCATGATTATAAAGGTCCATTAATAACCTTTCTAAAAACATTTTTTCCGAAATAAAAATCTTCTACAATTCGCCTACTTTTGCAATATTTCATGCTGCTTTAAAAGGCACATACGTTTTTTGTCAACTTTGATCGCATGGAACTTGGGTACCCAGTGCTTAATTTTCCAATATATATACTATTTGGAAGGAACTCATCACATTAAATGTAACAATGGCAAAATTCCATTCAAAAATTCCAACCCATTTATATTTTTATAATATTCAAAACAATTAAACGTATACAAATGTCACGTGCGTAACCATGGAAACACCCATATGTATTTTTCAGTGCATATGTTATGATTACAGGCGTGTATGTATATTTATTATAAATTTTCGATTTATTTGTATTCACATATTTTGAGATCTAAGTACATATTTATAGGCAGCTGGCAATTGTTATCTGCGTATCTAGAATAAATTAAGTTTCTCCAAAAATATTAAGGGTTTCTAAGTCTTCTTCGGTTTTTACGTTCTTTTGACATTTTCATAAAAAGAGTTTCAATTTTATCAAAGGTTCTTAGATATTTTAATTTTCCCAATTCTTAAGAAACGGAAAAAATTCAAAGAAATGACCCATAAGGAAAAACTTCACTCAACTCAACTTAAAAAAGTACTTAAAATTACCAGTTGCAAAATTCTGCACTTGAAGCTACCAGATGAACATAAAATATATCATTTAATTTCACTTTAAAAATCGTTGAAGTCTTCAAATTTATCAGTTGGAAAATCTTCTACAGTTCAACCAAACACAGAAATCCTCTAAAAATAGCCCAAAACTGAATTGTTTCCCCCTAAATTTCCTCCGAAAGAATTTAACACCCCAAATTCACCTCTAAAAGAAAGAAAAAACGCTAAACTGGCAACACTGTTCTCTAAAGATCCTGTGCCCCAGCTAATAGGTCTGAAATATTTACTGTTCTTATCTTATTACAAAATGCTAATAAAAATCTACTAATGACAATAACTAACAAATAAATATCGTTTCTCCTAAATAAAACTTATTTCAAAAGTCTTAAATTTCAAAGGAAGGAAAAAACCCCGTCAATTTACAATAAACATAATTAAGATGATTGCATGAGGAAAACAAGCTATTACGAAAAATATTATTTTCTAATTTAATACGCACTGCTACCGGAGGAAAAGACAAATAGAAATGTGTGCGTATCAATTGTAATTGATCACAAAAATTTAATGAGTAACACCTGTGGCGTATGAAGAATAATTGTCTTTGAAGCCACACACATTTAAATATCGTGTAAACAAAATAAAATTACTCATCCGCAATGCTTGCTACCAAGCAGCGATGGAAAAGTTGGAGCAAACGTTCTCACTGTGAGTAAGCAAATACCACTATACTCTCCTGGCCCAGTTATTACTTCTTTGTTGTAAAATTTTGGTGTCTTTATTCGTTCTTCGTGCTTTTGTCAAATGATTTGAAAATTTTCTTGTCATAATGCTTTCTTTTTTATTACTACTGAAAACGTATTCAACAATAGGGAAAGATTGTAAAAATCTTACCACCATTAAAAAGTATTGGCTAGAGAAAAATACAGGAAAATGTTGATAGAACACCCAGCTCTGTAGTATATTTTGGATGTAAATACTGGGACATTACATCTAGCTCAATAATGTTCTGTCGAAAGATTTTAATGTTTTTGTTTTTTGCAAGATTTTTTATTTCATTAACATTTTAACATATTGAACTCAATTAAATAACTTAATGTAAACAAAAAACAAACAAAAAACATTTTTCTTTCTTTTACGGCAAGCATAGATAATTTTTAACAGATGTTTTCATTGAATGTTAAATATAAATAAAATAAATATATTGAATTTTTTTATGGCCTTTGAAAATTTATTGTAGGTGAAGCATTTTTGTTAAGTAAACAAGATAGAAAATCCCTGTCGGAATTTGTATGAGCTCAAAAGTATCACATGGCTATTCAAAACATAGTCACCTCTGCCTAAACAGCTAACTTAATTACATTATTAAGACTATTCAGCTTTTACGTAGTGGATAGATACATAAATTTAAGGAAATTAGTAATTTTTGCTTCTTTGTTTTTCTTTAGGCATATGTACATATAGATATATGTGTGTTGGTATCCTGCAGGAAATGTGAGTGCAGTAATTTTTGATTGAGTCAGTTGTACTACTGACAATTCCTGGAAATAATATTTATTATTGTACTGACTCCCTTTCTGCAATTTATGCCATTAAAAAAATTTCTAACAATAACTATTATGCATCAAGTATCAGGGAAACATTATTAGTTAATTTTCCTAACATTATTTTAATTTGGATACCAGGACACTCTCTTATAGAAGGGAATGAATATGCGGATTCCTCAGCTAGGATCGCAGACAAATCACCCTTAGTTATGACAAATAATTTAAATTTCTCAGACATAAGAAAGGCAATTTATATAGAAAATTATGATAATAATTTAAATAATTGGGATAAGACAAGCAACTGGTATAAAACAATGAATTTAAACAGAACCAGTATTTTTTCATGGAACAGTGATGCTTATAAAATAAGCCGTAGAGACTTGATTAAGTTTCTGAGGCTAAGATTGGGACATACAAAAATTACGCATAGTCATATTATAGCAAATGAAAATCCTCCAATATGCGAATGTGATAATAGTACTGAGATAAATATTCATCACCTGCTTGTAGAGTGCACTAAATATGTGAACCAGAGAAAACAAATTTTTGCAGAAACCAATCCTATGTCCTTGTTGATCTCTCCGTCCTTCTCCTCAATTAAGACCATAACACAATATTTAAGAGCTACTAATTTGTATAATGACATTTAATTATAATCACACTATAAAATTAGTTTAATTATAAGTTAGCTTAAGGCTTCTTTGCTATAGCTACATTTCCTTTTAGAACATACATTAATGTATTATCTAAAGTTGTAAAAAAAAAAAAAAAAAAAAAAATATTTATTATAAAAATTTTAAATGTGCCTGTTATTGAGTATTGACTATGGACATTGTAATAACTAAAATGTAGATTCATTGTTTCGTGGGCAATTCATTACAATCTTCTTGCTGCCTTTACTACAGGGGATTTTTTTGAAAGTATACATAAACATGAAAAAAATTTATTCCAGAATTTAAAATCTATCGAAAACTGTGTTTTCTCTGGCTTTGATTGAAGCAAAGTCAAAAATTCTTAAGTTTCATTTTTTCAATTTATTTTGTGACATTATTATCGTATTTATTTTGGTTATTTTTATTCTGGTTATAATTATTTATAAATTTTTCCGGGAATCCCGGGAAGAAGAAAAGTCCGGGAATTCCCAAGCCCTAGTGTTAAGCCACCAGCGTTTATTAGCACGGAACCCTTGCTCTATGACTTAGTGTTGTGTAATTTATCAAATTAATTGAGTTGTTTCCTTTATTTATTTGTTTTCTATCAAATTTATTTATTAAATTTTTTACGCCTTCAAAGAGTGCTCATATTATGTCATACAGGATGATAAAACAAACAAAATATTGATTTAAAAAACAACCACATGTTTACATTTATTTCTTTGTAGCTTGGCAAACAACCTGTAGTTATTAAACATTTCTTTGCTTTATATTAAAAACACGGTTACTTACCTTTCTGTCAGACTGCCAGGCAATCATTTCTTTAACTCATATTATATCGAGTCTTTTGTTTGCTGTGTATCTTCATACTCGACTTACACACACCTGTTTCTACTCAATTGCTAATGGAGCTGTAAATATTTGCTTAATTTTTACCCACATTAAAAGTGCTTCGGCATAACAGTCTCTTCGTTTAACTACTGTTTTTTTTGTGTTCAGAATTTGGTGTGGAAAAAATAGCAAGAGGTGTGGAAAGGTTGGTTTTGAAGCTCAAAGATCTTATGGCATAGATATTAGAAAAAAAAAGCGAGTATAAAAAGTTTCTTTTTTTTTGACTAATTAATATTCAATAAATTGAGCCAACTACAAGGCGGACTCGAGGGAGTCCTACCGCGAAGGTATACCTTGTTAGATATAACGGGTTATCCATTTCGTGGTTTCAAAAATATAGAACTGGAATTCGACATCTGTCAAAACAGTTTTTTTATTAAACCAATTTTTCTCAGTTGAAAATCTGACACTGACCAAAATGGATCGTTTAACTATCACGCAACGCATAAAAATATTAAAACATATTACAAAAATGGTGCCACACACATATCGTGCCTTAAGAGGAGATTATGGTTTACATAATCAATCGTCCAACTACGCAAGCAATTGGTAAAATTATGAAGAAATTTGAAGAGACTGAAACGGTTACAAATATTGTAAGGCCTGTGCATCATCAATTTTCGCTCGCACCGCTGAAAATATCGCTGCTGTAAATGAAAGTATTGCCGGAGACCCGAATGTGTCGATTCCTAGTCGTTCTCAGGAATGGGGAATGTCTTACGGAACATTATGGTGTAGTTTGCACTTAGATCTTCACCCACATCCATACAAAGTCCAGCTGACACAACAACTGAAACCAGCTGACCATTCACAACGCCGTAGATACATGGAATGGCTGCTTGAACAACCGGCGGTGGACGGCGAATTTTCGAATAAAATATTCTTCAGCGATGAAGCACATTTCTCACTCGGCAGGTGCGCAGGTTAATAAACAAAATTGTCGTATTTGGGGTTCTGAGAATCCTCAAGTATTTAAAGACAGGCCACTACATCGAGAAGAAGTCACTGTTTGGTGCTCTCTTTGATCCGAGTGTGATTGGACCTTACTTCTTCGCAAACGACGATGGAATGACTATCACCGTCCACTCGAAGCGTTATGGTCATATGATAACCGACTTTTTTTGCTGCTATCTTCTTGAGGAGTGATTATAATAGGAACCCTAATATTTCTCAAAATAGAGACTATATTTCCTGCCTTTCCATCCGACAGTATTGATATTGGCGAATTCAAATCCTGTGAATTGTTACTAATTGGCTGATTCAGAAATTGAAACTTTTTGCTCGTATCACTGATGTTTGAATTTGATTTATGTGCTTTCTTCTTTTTATCAGATTTATCAGGCGGTAACTTATCATCCAAAATGTCCCCATTCGCATCCACTGCTTAGTTTCTATGCAAAACTCTCCTTTTAAATCTAGCTGTAGTACAATTTGCAGTTTTTATTTTTAAATTGTCTTCCTTTTAGGTTACACAATTTTAATTTAATTATTTTAATTTTTCAATCGACACAAAAAAATACATCTTATCGACACAAAGCTCAAAACCTTTTTTGTGAAGAATACGACTTGGAGAATATGTCAGTTTACTGACATATTACTTACTTAAAGGGTGTCCCCATATGAAGGGCAACATTCGAATTTTTACTTTTTGCTTTTTTTTTTTTTTTTGGTATTTGCTATTGTGTCAGTAGCTTATAACTGCATGGCCTGTGCAAATTTCAATCCTCCATCTCCGACGACTCGAAGTTTGTAGATAACTTTTAAACTAAAGGGTGTTAACGTGAATGAACACTAATAAAATTTTAACTTTTTGTTACTTTTGGTATTTCTTGATGTAGAGGCCTGCCAACTATATATACTACGAAATGTTAAGGCCGCAACCTTTACAGCACAAAATTTTTCAAATTAAAGGGTGTCCCCGTATGAAGGGCAACAATTTAGTTTTTACTTTTTACTATATTTAACATTTGTTGTTGTGCCAACAGCTGCATATCCTGTGCCAACTTCAAGTCTGTATATCTTATGGCTCGAAAGCTATTGCTAATATGATTTTCTTGTATGGGAACACCCTTTAGTTTTTAACTTTTCGTTTATTTTGGTATTTGCTGTTGTAGAACTTATGTAACCACATAAACTATGCAAATTTAAAAACACTTACTGTTATGATTCAAACGTTACAACTATATTTATTAATTTTCATAGTTTCTTGCATGGAGAACTTCAGCTTTTTGTTGTTTTTAGTATATGGTATAGCAGCGGCCAGGTTACCAAATGTTCGATGAAAGCTTCATGGCTCTTTCTACCTATTACTGTTTGGGGCCTGTGACGGACGGACGGTTGGACGGACGGATGGACGGGTATCAAGGTCTCAGTAATAGGGTTCCGTTAACACTGTATGACTGCAAAACCCTCAAAAAAAGTAGTCATCTATGGCCTGACCTTGACGCTGTGAAGAATTATATAAATAAAAATATTATTAAAATAGTTCTTAAAACGTTCAACAATCACACAACAATTTCCTTTAAAGTGAAAGTGCTGTGAAATAAAATCACCACAGAAAAATATAATACCAACCATATAACTGGTGGGATAAAAGAAATCACCCTATTTGAAGTCCGTTTTCAAATAAACGAGCCGATATCAAGTCTGTTACATTTGTGAACTAGACAGCTATAGAATAGAAGTGAACAGGCCATGGAGTGACACGCTCTCCAAGAACGCGGAATAGTCGTGTCTATGACTAAGTGGACGATTTTTCGTCTCATCGCTAATGAGCGAGTACGTGAACGAGCCAAATTATAGCTTCTGAGGCACGAAAAATCTAGGAATGATGCAAGAGGAGCCCCTACACTCACTCAAAGTTACTTCAAGGTGCGCTGTTCACGCTAGAGGAGTTGTGGAGCCATTTTTTTTTTCGAGGACGCGGCAATGTGCGATAGGGCCATGTTAACTGAGTGTTTTCTGCCGCAATTGAACGAATTGGCTCTGCAGGATATGTGGTTCCAATGACACGCACTGTCCAAGCCACATTCTGATATTCTAAATGCCAAACAATATGGGATGACTTCTTTTGGCTCACCTGTTGCTTTACGGTTTGGATTTGGTATTTTCTTTGCATAATATTTTTTAAACAAAACAAATGAAATGTTCAAATTTGAACCACCAAACGTATTTGTTGCTAATTGATGCTGCTGATTTCTAAAAATAAAAACTCTTTAAAACTTCAACGCTTCTGAAATGCGTGTTTTTATGTCGATCTGTGTCTAACAAATATTTCAGTAGCAAAATCTAAATAAAATAAATCATTATTTACTCAACTTCTCGGTCTGCACTTGTGTCCATTTATTTGCTTTAAATGTTTTTTATATTGAATTCAACACCTTCTTTCAATGTTGATGGGGGTGCTGTTGCGTGAGTCTTAAAAGAATTTTTTTTCCAAAAAGCAAAACATAAAAACATTAAAGAAACACAATTGATTGATTTACTACAGTGAGTGATATTTTCTGAAAAAAAAAAAAAATCATTTCAATGTGTAACTAACACATAGTTTTTTTTAGAGTGGGTCTTAAAACTATGCAGATTTGAAGCGTTTTATATATATTGTTTGTTTCACTAATTATCAGCCATATGCTGAGAACCGCAATTCACACAAAATTTGTATTGACGACTTGAATTCACAAAATTGGTGCACTGGAAGACGCAACCACAAAAACATTTGCTATTTCAACTCACATGCCGAGAATGAAGTGACTTCAAGGTGAACTGGTATATTTTAAGAAAACTGATTGTTAAACCGAAAAAATGGGTTTTTATATTCCATACATTGATATATACATATATCAATATTTGCTTTCACAAGCCAATCCTGTAAATCGTTATTTACTGAATTTCAATTAAGTGTATTAACTGTGCTAACGGCCATCTACAAAGCTGCTTTGTCAATCCGTTGCAATCACCAACTGACAACTGCGCTTCTTGTAAGTATTTGTTCAGTCGTTTAATTTCACTCAATTTTAAGTCCCATCATTTTGGCTGGTTATGAACAATTATTAACGGTTTAATTGTTGATGGTCGTCATCCATTAAAAGCATGACAAACAAAATAAACCACATGTCTGAAAACAATTTCAAGATGATTTTATAGAGTATTAAAAGGAAAATGACACGCTTGATATGGTTTTATTATATAACAACAATAATTCCTGGGCAATCATGTGTGTTTGGCTTGGTTTGTTTTTTTTTTTTTTTTTTTTTTTTTTTTGAGCAGACAGACTACATGGCGAATTCGCGTGCATTCAAAAGATTTTCAATAAACTGAATTTTCTTAATAGTTTTCAGCAGTTTTGTTTTTGAAATGTTAAATGGGTGGCTGAAAATAATTGTTTTTATGCAAGTCATGAAGGAAGTAAATGGGTTTTTGGCCCTAATTTTTAAATTCTAAAAGCAACTTCAAAGCCACAACAAATCTAATATAAAAATTTTGGATCTTTCAAAGCACAAAAAATGTCGTGGTCATGTATGAAGTTTGAAATTTATATTTGTGTTGCCAACTAGAAGCAACATAATAAAGTTATTTAAAATATTTTTACTGAAAATTTTAGTTAATTTATATTAATTAAGAAGTCACTAACCAAGGATTGAACTTGAGCCTGAAAAGGTAATTTAATATAAAAGTTATTTTAAAATATATTTTTTGTTTTCATAAAAATTTTGGCGTGCTGTTGCGAATTATAAAATTAGAGGCTTAACGTAGTTACCCTTTGATGTGGTGTGGCAAAACCATGAACGTAAAAAGGGCATACGTTGTGATATATAAACCTTTTAAGCAAAAATGTCGCTTAAGCGAAAACAAAACCCGATTTCAAAATTTCCAGAACATTTTCTTAGTACTTTCGTTCGCTCAAAAAAAGAAAATCTGTTCTAGAGAAAATTTGTTTGAAAGGAAGCCATTTTGTTTGATAAAAAAAAACTGTTTTATGCAGTGTTTATAAAAGAAAACCAGTCAACTTACTGGCCACTAAATACCTCATGTACTGTAATGAATAACTTTTGATTTTCAAGTACTTTTTAGTTTGTTTATTACAATCTAAAGTTCAATACATAAACAAGCACACACACAACTACTGGTTAGAAATATACCAAAGAATTTCGTTCTCATTTTAAGCCTTAACAGAATTGATGCTCTTGAATAATACCTATTCGGCTTGTTTTAAGTAATTTAGTGTATTATACGTACTTAAATTTTCAAGCACAGTTGGCACCAAAATCGAGTAGAAAAAACTTAAATTTAGAACGAGCTTTCTGTGTGGAATGACATTTTAACCCTTAAAAACATATTAAACTACATTTGCTATGCGTCTTTAACAACAATTTCCTTCCCTCCTCCCTGAGTATACAATTCCTCAGCTGATTTGCAAAGTAAGGCCAGAAATGAAAGCATGAGCTTTTAACAGTACCTTACTTTTCCTGCCTCTTGTCTAGGTTTGCGCTCCTGTTGCTGATTTGTAGGACAACAATAGGAATTAAACTAAACTCCCGAAACACATATCAGACCAGGTCATCAAATCGAGGTACTGTCTTCAAAAACAGATTTTGAGGCCAGATGCTCCTCAGTACGGTGTCTCGTAAAACAAATCGCATCTTACTAAAATTTATCATTTTATGGCTTGTTAAGAAAATATCTTAAATTCATTTAATTAAAAAGAAATTAAACTCTAAAACGATTTTTTCTTTTCTTAAAGAATACCCCCATGTCATTAAAATTTAATGCTTAAATAAAAGAAATTCTCTTCTTTAGCAAACAATCAATTCTTTGTGGAACATGTACGTATGAGCGTACGTTTATATAAATTGAATATCAATCATACGTAGAAAAAAGCAGGCTTTTGTTAATTGAAAACAGAAAACGTACAAAAGAGTTCAAATATAAACGAACAAACAACGTTGATATTTTTCAATCAAATTTTCTATAGAATTTCATATCAAATGAGTGAAATGTTTCCACCACTGCGACAACAAACAACTCTCCAAAGAAATTTCTAATTTCCTCAAAACTAGAGCCAGCTCGTGCAAATAAACACCGAACGAAAAACACACAATGGAAACCTTCATCTGCAAGGCCTGACAAAAAAAAAAAAAAAAAAAAAGATGAAATTAAATAAAAAGTTCTATTATTAATTATTTAAACACATCGTCAATGGAATGCAGAAAAAAGTTCTAATTTGAAGCAAATTTAAATTTAAGATTTTGATTGACTGATTGTGACGCACCGCCTCAGATTACAAGTTCTTGCAATATTTTAGAAAACCTATAATGAAGTTCTATAATAAAACAAAACTTCGAATTTCTATAACATATAGAGTTTTACACCCATATTCATAAGAACTATTGAAGGTTTATTACACATTTATTTGACAAATATTCCGTAGAAATACCTCAAATATGTAAGCGCTTAATAAACTTGCAATAATTATTATGAATATGGCGCTTAGCCCTTTAAACAAACATTAACATAGAAAATCTTGGTCGTAGAACTTGTCTGTTAATTTGTATTTTTGGTTTCTATATTTATGTTGCTCATGAATGCTGTTAATACATTTTTAAGGCGAGAAAAATATTTTTTCGAATGTTTGTTAATCAAATTTTTTCTATAAATAATTTTTTGTTTTTTGAATTTTATAATTATTTTCATGACCACGCTAACAAATTTTTAGCAAAATATCGAAAATAAATAAATAAAATTGTTTGCAAATATTTTTTGATTAATATTTTAAGCTTGAATTACTTTATTTAATAAAGCAAAAAGTTTAAAAGAAGTTATTTTAAATGGTTTTCGGGGCTTTTGTGGAATTGTTGCACAAAAACTTTAAACTTTGATGAATTCATATGACCATATACATATACATATGTACATACTAGAGTTTCGATGTATGAATTTAAATTTGACTGAGTAATCACAGAAGACTTGCTAAAGATACACAGAGAAAAAAAGGTCGTTCTAAAATTTTAGTATTTTCTAAAGGTTTTTTTTTTCGATGTATAGAACTTTAAGTTGCAATAAAACAACGATGGATTATTCGATAGACATGAATTTTATTTATCCGAAAGATAATCTTGTGGCATTACATTTTAAAAAGGATTTCTGGCATATGACATGTATATGATATGTAGTCCAATCTGAAAGTCCAATTTTCGATTACTTTTGCCGTATATCGGCAATAACACGGCGAATGTTTTCTTCCAAATGGTCAAGCGTTTGTGTGGCTTATCCGCATAGACCAATGACTTTATCTAGCCCCACAGAAAGTAGTCTAGCGGTGTTAAATCCCAAGATTTTGGGGGCCAATTCACAGGTCTAAAACGTGAAATTAGGCGGTCACCAAACGTGTCTTTCAATAAATCGATTGTGGCACGAGCTGTGTGACATGTTGCGCCGTCCTGTTGAAACCACATCTCCTGGACACCATGGTTATTCAATTCAGGAATGAAAAAGTTAGTAATCATGGCTCTATACCGATCACCATTGACTGTAATGTTCTGGCCTTCATCGCTTTTGAAGAAGTACGGACCAATGATTCCACCAGCCCATAAAGCGCACCAAATAGTCAGTTTTTCTGGATGTAACGGTGGTTCGACATACGCTTGAGGATTAGCTTCACTCCAAATGCGGCAGTTTTGTTTGTTGACGTATCCATTCAACCAGAAGTGCGCTTCATCGCTAAACAAAATTCGCTTATGAAAATCAGGAACAACGGCACATTCTCGTTTTGGACTAAAATTGCACTATTTGCAAGCGTTGTTCAGGCGTGGTTAGTCCATTCATGATGAATTGCCAAACCAACCTGAGAATAAATTACTTAACAGCTGTTAAATCGGTCGCCATCTTGAACAGTAATGCCAACTTAAAGTTCTATACATCGAAAAAACAACATCCTTTACTTGTTTTTAGTACGAAACGTACTTGAAAATGTATTTAATAAATTTTAATAACGTACAAGTATACCTAAAATAAACCGCATAGGGATTATGAAACAGAATCAATTCTGTTCAGGCTTAAAAAGAGTACGAAATTTGTAGGTGTATTTGTCACCAGCACTTGTGTGTGCTTGTCTAAGTATTGAATTTTGTTTAAATTTTTTTAATAGCTACAATGATAGAATTGACAATATGGCTAAACTGACAATAGTTATGTTCTTTCAGGTCCACATCGACGAAGAGACAATTTAATTTGTAAATGTTTTTCTTCGTACTTTTAATGGAAACATTTATATTCAAAACCAGCGCTATGAACCATTTCGATAGAAAATTATGTTTTATTAGCAAATTCCATTAAACAAACTGTTTTTGAAATTTTCTTAAATTATTTATTTAATAAAGTCGTTTAATCAATAGAAAGTTGTATTAATAGTTTATTAAGCTTTTTTGTTGTATTAAGCAAAAGCTCAGACTAAAGCATTATTAAGAATCTATTATGAACAACACTATTGTTTTTTCAAAGCTGAATAAATCAGAGTTAACTGATCTATTCAGTTAAATCCATTCATTTGCTCTAAAACTGGTACATTTTCTTTTACTCACAAAAGACGCCTTTTCTTTTTTACATTGTCATTCAATCACTTATTTTTATTTAATCTTAAAAATACATCTTCTTCAATAGCACAATCTGGTGGTACAACAATTCGATTTCTTAGCCCCATGTACCAGTGCTTTTAGCCATTAGCAGTTGTAGTTGTAGTTATAGTTGTAGTGGTAGTATGTGCCAAACAAGAGCGTGAAATGATCTGAGAAGTGTAAAAAGGTCGCTCCGGCAGTCATATGTGTGCTGTTTAACACTTTTCTTTCGTTTCATTTGGTGCTTCAAATTCACTTGAATGCTTGAAAACTAAAATTATTTTCTTTCTTTGTGCGCATGCAGTGTACTTTTTTTAGTTCAACTTCAAAAAAAAAAAAAGAAAGAAAGAAATATGGTCGAACAAGAAATATTTTGCAATTTGCATTGCAATGAATGAAGTTTATTCAAGCATCACATACAAGCTTTCTTACAAAAACCAACACAATTGTGTTTTGAGATAAAAGCTGCAAGAATATTAAGTGGTTTTGAACAATGAACAGTGTGTTGGTTTTAAGCAAAAATTGAAAACGATATTTATTTATTCAGTTGTTCATTTTTCCCAACAACAACAACAAAAACCACCCAAGTTAATTAAATGAAACATTAAAATCTGTGTTGTTAGTGGCCGAAAACAAAAGCTTTTATTTAAAACTTTGCATTACAGGAAAAATATATAGAAATAAATTCTTAAGACCGTATTGTGCTCGTATGAACTTGAGAGAGGAGCTTAAGGAAAACACCAGCCTCTGCCAAATCATAATGCTTTACTACAGAAAATAACGCCATTTTCGTGTCTACAGCAAAGGGACGCATTTTTTAGTTCTAAATATTTTATGAATATTTTTTTAATTATTTATGGTTTTGGTTTAGTTTCACTAAGATCTTAAAAGTGGCATTGTTATTAATAAAATTAGTGATGCAACGAGCTATACTTAATTCTATTTACAAAATTTGTTAAATAAAAATAATTTCACCCAAGTGCGAGACTGAGTAGTTGGTCCGTAAGCACTCCACACTACCACACTGCAACAGGCTCAAGCCATTTCACTTGGCATTTCACGAAGCACTTTTCGCGCTTACAATTTCAGTTAAAAGTGTCTTTAAATATAATTGCAGTACCAGCTATTGTGCGGGGTCAACCTTTAGGTTTCAACTCAACTTTGTAGTTATTATTTGCTACTGCAGTACTTTATGTATATCTGTTCAAGTTCTGTGAAAATTTAAACTGTCTAATCCATAAATGTTACATACGACTTTAATAAGCTAAATATTTGTAAACGTGTATCCATAAACACAAAGGGCCATAACTATAGACAACGAAAAAGTACACTTTAAGCAATTTTAAGTTACGGCTAAATAAGAGTAAACTTTTTGTTTGCTATAGACAAGAAAAGTGTGCTCTAAACTTAAAACCATCGATCGTTTTATTTAACTTATTCAGCAACAGTTTTGCTCAAACACATGTCACTTTGAAATGTAGAAGCTTTTTTGTGCAAATTTTTTTACATTAAATAATAAAGTTAATTTATTTCATTAATTTTTATTATTTGAACTTTTTCTTATATAATTATTTCTTTATTAAGTCTATCAGGCTCAAGTTCTTCCTATATTATCTTTGTATTTGATATTAATTAAATTAGACAAAGAAGACATCAAAGACATTTAGCAGGGTGGACAACTAATTGTTTCGAAGCCGCCACACTTTCTCGTTCAAAGACGGGTGCTGACGAAAAAGTGCCCGCTCTTCCATCAAATTATTCGTTCGCCTCAGAGAATATTTCGACAATTATCTTTTATTGCCGAAATCACCAGCTCACTCAAATTGTTTATCAATGTATTTGAAGACACAGGCTGTGGTTTTTTGAACTTAATATCTAGGGTAGTAAATATATCTCTACATCTTGATTCCGATGTGCAAGCAGAGTGTTTAACCGCTGTAATGTTGCCACATCACATTCGAAATATAATTGATTTGTATGTCAACGACTGTAGTGGCTTTCGTATTTCGGAATGCTCTTTATATGATCTATAACTTCATTATATTTATCAATTTAGAGTTTGTGTGGTGGATCATATTTCTGTCAATCACTTTATCTTTAAAATGCAATTCCTACTATTTTTCGAATTGTTTTGATCTAGCTGAACTTTGTAAATGACAGTGGTTAAACACGGCAAAGGTGCCAAATAATAAAAACGACAAACACCTGTAACGCACTACTGAAATTGTTTAACTGGAAATGTGGCAGCATTTATACCATGCATGAACTCCAAAACAGCTTCTTTTGATCAAACACTTTTTTGCAAACTGTTACCGCCACTGGAAACTCTACACTTTATGAATAACACATATTTGTCCTCTTTTTCTTTATCGTACCGTAATATTATAAGCTTTGCTTGTTATCCAAATAAAAATGTAAAACAAGAGAGAATATAGTAGATTATAATGATCTTGTTCAAACGTGCAAAGCTACGGATATGCCGTAAATGTTCACGAAAGCCATTCCGTGGACAAACTTCATTTAAGAGACACCACAAAAATTGCCTGCGCATATTCTTGGCTATTGCACTAAAATGTAAGATATATATGAAACTTTGAATTTATGATTTATTACTGAATTTTACCAAATATTTTGTAGGAAATTTAATGCTGGTCAATAAAATTATTTGCAATTAAAAAATGTACATCTTGTTTTATGAACCCATTCAAATTCAAGCCATAGCCAGGATTAAAATCGGAGTAAACGCCTTTCTCGTTTACACAAACAATATTTTACTTTTAATCGGTTTTTGTTTTCACATAAGAACTTCTTATCACACAAGTCGTTTTGTCGAAATGAATTTTCTCTATAAGCCATTTAAAAATTTCAGTTTTGATAAAAACAACTTCTCTTCTATGACGAGAAGTTGTTTTGTTAAAACAAATGTATGTATATATGCAAAAAAAAATATTAAATGCAATTTAAGTCTTTTGTCAAAAGGATATAACAATTTTATTTCTTACATTTTAGAAAATTTTTAAACTCTTTCAGATAAAATATTTTATCAAATATTTTTTCCAAATATAATGACAGAAGTTGATTTGCCAATAACGGTAAATTTTTAGCCAATTTTTAATCAAAAGAACGGTAGTAAAAATTTAAATATAATATAAAAAGAAATGCGGTCGGGGGACCCCCGTTAGGAACGAAGTTCCTTACGTTTTTTTTTTTTCATCTTTGAATGTAATACAAGGTGAAATCTGTATGTCTTATTTTGTGTTGTTTTTAAAATTTTGAAATTTTATGATTCCTTAAATTTTTGGAACGTTTTCAAACTAATTAATATTTATTTGTATGTGTCTCCGCTGCTGTCAGTGGAGACACTGCCAATCATACACAATAGCTTTTTGACAGTACACCAATACATATAAACAGCTCACACGCTTTCGTGACGATTTCTACTAATTTCCACTACCAGCAAGCCGCGTTAAGAAACTTCGTTCCAAAAATCTTGTAAAAATGCCTTATTTCTAGAGAAGTTGTTTTTTCAAAAGTCCACAGATATTTTGTACTTCCCAATGTTTTCTGTACTAAAAGCTTGGTTGAACATTTCTGATTCTCATTTTGTTCATGGCAATTTTGAAGTAAGTAGTAGGGTTTCAAACATTCTCTTGAGATTTTTTGATTACTTTTATGATATCCAACCAAAATGGGCTTTCAAGGTCATTAGTTTATCTTTTCATTTAAAAGAAAAATTGAAATTTTTTTTCATTTAAATCGTTCCCGACGTTTCGCTGGTTTATTTCCAACTTCTTCAGGGGTAAATTTTTATTTAGTGCAATCTGGCAACATGATTGAAAAAAAAGTGAAAATTATTAAGCAACAACAATAGATGTTGGTAATGTAATGGGAGAAACTAATAACAAAATTAATTACACTTAATTTTCTTCAAATTAATGATCTTACATTACTAAAATTGTACATGTATGTAAATATATCACAATTTTGCATTGTAAACTGGACAATCACAAACATAAAAATAATAATTGGTAAAAAAAAACTAATTATCACAAGAAAATATCACAGGTAACCAATCTCACTAATGTCAACTAACTTAGAACTATGTTATAGTTCGCGCTCATCTTGTCAATGTCTTCTTTGTAATTAACTGCATTATCCGCTAGTTTTTCGGTCTACTGATGAGTTGGTTAGCTGCAGCGAAATGTCGGCAGCATATAGACACGGTTGGAAAAGGCAAAACATATTAATAAAGAATATTTTTAGAGCTACAATAATATACTATACACTATTATCTTGTAACCAGGTGATGACAATGCTTTTAAACTTTGATATTTCTAGGGGATGACCAGTCTAGAGATGAAGAAATCTGTAAAAAAAAAAACTAAAAACTATACCCAATATAGATGCGAATATTATACGTTCTATAAAAGCTTTCATTTAATATATCCCTAAAAAAAATTAAATGCAATAAAAACACAGTGTACAATTTCCCATCCGTTTGTCTCACATGCACTGTGTAATCGTAATTCATAAAGACAGCCCTGCAACCGCATAAATAAACTTCACTTAAATTTCACTTTAATATACAGACATGCATAAAAAATCTCTGTTGTGAACATTGCTTTCTCTGTTTATTTTATGCCACAGTTGTACATAAATTTATACTCTCTCACTTTGTGTCCCTGGCGTCCTTTTTACCACATATTCCCTCCCTTTTACACTCCACATTTCACAAGCCATGTGTGCGTTTTTTCTTTTGTGGTGACAACGTCCGAACATGCTGGTGGTTGGTCATTTTGGTTTGTAATAAAGTTGTTTTTTTTTTCTTCTCTTCTGCTTTTATTTAAATCATTTTATTACTATTATTAGTTTTTTCAGTGAAATTTTAAGAAAAACACATGTTGTTTCTGTGACAAGATAAATAAGTCAAAAAAAGATGTCTTTGAGTCATGAAGTTTATGATAAATATTATTTTGTTATCTTGAAATGCAAACTGATAATTGTCTTTTAAAAGTTTTTAAATCACCAGTGCAGATGCAAGCTTTTTTTCAAACACTGCTAAAGCGCTATAAGTATCTTAACAAAGAGAGTTATATCTGCTCGTCATACCGCTTCGCCACGTTGTAGTTCCAGTGTGAATATTATTATATAAATTTTAGAGAACCATGGGATCATGGGCGAGTGCAAATGGCTCAAATATATAATGTCGACGAAACTGGGTATATTACCAAATAGAACATATGTTTCAGCTTCCGAAAAAAGTGTTCGGGGACACAAAACCGAAAAAGAAAGAATTTCTATCTTACTTGGAGCAAATTCTGATGTTTCCTGTAAGTAATCGCCAGTAGTAACGGCAAAGGCCGAAAATCTAAGTTGTTTCAAAAAATTTAACAATCCACTACAATAGGAGAGCTGGACATTTGACAGGGTGTTGTTGCAGCGGCAAGGTACAACACTAAATACTAATAACAACAATAAGTCAAAAACTACCAGGTGCCGCCATACAACGAAAAGTAACAATTAGCTATAAATTTCGAACCGCAAAAGATAGAGAGCTAAAATTCGCGCAGTGTATGTATTTACAGTTGTTCTACAGCAGCAAATGCTAAAAACAACAACAAGTCTAAAACTACCAGGTGCCGCCATACAACGTAAAGTAAGAATTAGCCGTATCTCCCAAACTGTTAACGACAGAAAGATGAAATTCGCACAATATACATATGTATTCACATATGCTCCACAACAACAAATGCTAAAAACAACAAAAGTCCAAAACTACCAGGTGTCCCTATAGAACATAAAGTAAAAATTAAACGTACTTCTCAATTTGTAAGAGACAGAGGGATGAAATTTATATAATATATGTATTCACATATGCTCCACAACAACAAAATAACAGCAAGTCGAAAACTACCAGGTGCCCCTTTACAACGCAAAGTTACAGTTAGCTATAACTCTCGAACCGTAAGAGATGGAGAGCCGAAATTCGTACAGTGTATGTATTCCCAGATGCCTTACAACAATAAATGACAACAAAAACAACAAGTCGAAAAATATTAGGTGTCCCCATACAACGTAAAGTAACAATTAAACGTAACGCTCAAGCTGTAAGAGACAGCGAGATGAAATTTATACAATATATGTATATGGCATATGTGTCATTCCATACGTACATTACATATGTATGTACGGAACTTTAAGTGTCCGAGCCAGCCATATGTGTGGTCAAATTAACCAAAATTTTTGTATGAAAAAACCCGTCCAGAAATTCGAATAATTCGAAAATTCGAATCGCTCTAAAAACAAAGTGGTTCGAATATTTGAGCGTCTAATGTACATCAATTTCGTGTCGCAAAAGTATATGACAAAATGTGTAACGCAAAATGGGAGCTGGTTTAAAATTCCTGCTTATATTTTTATTTAAATAAAATAATCACGTTCTCAGCAAGCACAGCTGAACTCGTGTACTCTTTTTCTCTACTCCTTGTGCAGTCGCATGTATGTGTGTGTGGGTGTGGGTGTGTGTGTGTGTGTGCAAAGTTCTTGCCACAGAATCTGAAATTGTTATTGTTCTGACAAGTTAATTGCTCACTAAATTTATTCATTAATTTTACTGTTTTATACATTTTTCTTTTACTTTTCATTTAGAAAACTGCGTGTTGCAAGTGCTGCAGGAACTTGCCCCCGAATGCATATGCATTGTTCATATGCGTGCGGTTAAGTGCATCATGTACACATTTTACATTTGCTGATGAATAATTTTTAATTAATTTTATATTAAGTGCCTGACTTTATTTAAAGTATTTTAATATGCATACAATTATATAAGTATGTATTTTTTATGGATTGCATGTGCTCGGCAGAGAGTTAATTTTCTTTGGCAAACAATTTAGAGAAAGTTTGTAAACACAAGCACGAAACCAAGAAGGGAATTAATTACATATAATACAGAAAAAAACCCCCTTTTGTGTATTTTATGTGAAAAAGTTAACTTTTGTATTCAATGCAATTTAGTTAATAGATTTTGGCACTCTTTTTTCCAAGTTTGTGGCTTGAGGCTACTGGAAACCAAGGCATGTGAGTGAAGATACATCTCAGAAATTTAGACCCTGGAGAGAATCAGCCATTCTGGCAGTAGTGAAAGCATGATGCTGTTGAGAGGAAAAATTCAAAAATATTCCACTAAGAACAAATTTGAGTTCATGAGCTGGGCAAATCGTAATCATATCTTAAAAAGTTTTTTACTTTACAAGCAAAGTTCGTTGTAATATTGTGCTTAAACCACGAGCAGTCAGTCGATAGAATATGGATCAATCACAATCTCAAGTTTCCTTTTACGGCTTGCGCACAACCGTGTGCAAAAGAGTTGGAAGGTGTTGATCGGTAGCAGTAGGGCAGTTAGCACCGCCAAGTTGATGGGGTTTTGCAAAAGTAGAAATAACAAATAGTTAAATATGCTCTCTTTTTTGTTTATTAATTTGCTCTACGCTAACTTCACTTAAGAAATACAATATTTTCTTCTCGCATCTCATTTGTGAAATTTCAAATTTTATTTGTTTAATATTTTCTTTTTTCCTGCCCCATGAAACACCTTGCCAATACTTCTTTCTCACTCTCACACCTCTTCTGATGGCAAAATATTCTATTTATTTCTAAATTGATCCTGTTTAAACAAGCAGTGTAGCTGAAAGTTTGTGAAGTGCGCCAAACGTGTTTATAACAGCATTTTCATAAACAATTGATTTCGAATTCAATTAGATTGATGAAATTTTGAAAAACCTTTAGGAAAACAATTTCTCTAACTGAAATTTAATGGATTTTAAATAACATTTTTATTAGTTACATGAGGCTTTAAAGCTTTTCAACTTTTACTTCTGAACCCTTGACTCTTTGTTTTATTTTCTTTCATTTTTTATCAGCATAAAGTGGAGTAAAACTGTTGTAAATGATGAAATCTGGGTTATACATATTTATAAAACCTCAATTTTACTTGTTTGTTGAACTTTATTGAAATAGTCTAGAAACATTGAGTTTTTGTCATCAGTTTGAGAGCTTGAAAAGAATATGAAAACAAAAGCAATAGCACGTAATCGTGTTGCTGAATAAAATGGGATGCGAATGGTGATAAATTGAACATCTTTAGAAGCATATCAAATGAATTTTTAACATTTTTTTAAAGGAAATTCTAGTTATCTTTAGCTTGCTTTAGTGTTGTATAGTGCAAAGAATAATTTTTAAATATATTTTTATTATTTTTTTTTTTACATTATTTTTGTGATTGATTTTAATTAAATAATACAAGAAGAAAACATCAAAGAGATTTAGCAGGGTGGACAACTAGTTGTTTCGAAGCCGCCACACTTTTTCGTCAGCACCGGTCCTTGAGCTCAGGTGTTCATATTTCTAAAGCGACACTCATGCCACAACAGCAAGTTGTTGTTTATTTGCTGTCTAAATTTTAACACCGGTATTCATAAAAAATAAAACGTTGCTCAAATACATTTTAGAAAAAATTGTATATCAAACATTTTTCGTAAAATGTGTTTCAACAATGTTTTATTTCTTATGAATACCGGTGTAAATTATTATTTGTTATTATTATTTGTTGTGCAAGTGGATACACTGAGCAAATTTCAAGTTTCTATTTATATCTTATGGTTCAACAGTTGCAACTGTACCATTTAAAATTCCACTTTTTTTATTTTCAGTATTCGCTGGCCTCTAAGCCAGATAACTACATAAAATGTGCAAATTTTAATCTCTTACACATTCTAGCTCCTACGCTTCAAAGATTATAGCTAATTTCCAAACTAAAGGGTGACCCCATACATGAAAAGCTCTTCGCATTTCGGCTGTTTGCTATTTTTGGTGATTATTTTTGTATGAGTTTCAAGCCTCTATCACTTTCGGCTCAAAAGCTGCAGCTAATTTTCAAGCTAAAGGGTACCCCCGTGTATTGGACAGCATTGAAATTGCAACTTTTTGTTATTTTTGGTATTTGTTTGTATTGTAGAGAACAGGCAACTGGATGTACTGTACAAATTTCAGCTCTCTATCTCTTAAGGTTCAACATTCACAGCAAAATTTTCAACTAAAGGGTGTCCCCATGCATTGGGCACAATTTAAGTTTAAATTTTTTGTTATTTCTCGTACTTTTTGCTGTAGAGCACAAACAACTGGACATGCTGTAAAAATTTCAACTTTCTATGTCTTAAAACTCAAAAGTCACAGCTAATTTTCATACTATAGGGTACCCCCATATATTGGGCAACATTTAAATTGCAACTTTTTATTTTTGATACTCGTTGCTGTATGTAAGACAAGTTTATATTCTATGCAAATTTTATATCTCTATTATACTTTATGACTCAAAAATTACAGCTAAATTCCAGTTTCTGGTGTGGCAGCCACCTTTAGCTTTTAACTTTTTATTGTTTTTGCATTTCGGCAGTTTAATAAAATCAGTATATGAATTAATACGTTTTTACGTTTTTCTAAAAAAAAAAAAAAAAAAAATTTTTATCAAAACAAAAATTTTTAAACATTGTCAAAGTATGGGCCTTAAAATTTGCTGTTTTTAAACTGAAAAAAGGATGCATGCTACATTGGACGAATTTAGATAATTTTTCAAAATTTTTCTGAATTGATTGGTCAAAAACAAAAATCGCCCATCAAGTTTTTTAAAAAGTTTTATAAATTGTATTAAATACATTTAAAAGATTTAAGCTGACTTTTTATTGTTACCCACCCGGTGAAAACTGTGAGCAGGAGAGCAGATTTATTAAAAATAGTCAAATTCTTGGGAGCATTTTATCTGCCTGCTTGAAAGTTATACTAAGTTTAGTTTTTATCTATTTATATTTTTCAAATATGAACTTAATTATTTATTTGCTTTAAGAGCCAATTGAAATATATTAATTCAGGTCCAAAAATGAACCTTTTCAAATATTTTTTGAAAAGGTTCATTTTTGGACCTGAATTAATATACATATTTATATTTTTATTATTTGGTTTATTTCGACCCCTGTTTTTATATTTTATATATTTATTTTCTTGAGCTAAAGGTCTTTTTTCGTTAAAAATATTTAATTATTTTTGTCAATATTTCGCTCTCCTTCGGATAGCTTCTTCAAGACAATAATAATGAAAATAGTTTTTATTGTTTTTTTTTTCAAAAATCATTGATAAATATATAAAAATATTTACATATATTTTTGTTATTTATTAGAAAACAATATCATTTTTTATTGTTGAAAAGGGTTGGAAGATAAATTAAGCGCTGCAAATTAACTACACGTTCTGTGAAAATTTCGGTACCCTAGCTCTTACCGTGCGGGGAATATGGGCGCTGTGACATACGGACAGTGAAGTATCCGCCGTAATAGGGTTCTATATCACCCCATGTATGTAGCCATCGTTTTCAATCAAAGACAGCTCACCGATTTGAATTTTATGTCCCCACAGTTGTTTTTGCTCTTTTTGGAAACACCATTTTACTTAGTGTTGGATTTGAAGATAAATTTCGATGCTTTTAGACAAAGCATAGAAAATCAATTATTCTGTTTTATTAGTGGCACTTAAAACAAATTTTTTGATATACATCTCTTTGAATCTTAAAATCCGTTGAGCTTAAATGTTTGTAAAATTCCCCAGCAGACTGCTAATGTGCCAGTTTTTTTTTTGTCTCACCAATTTTTTTGCTTAAATCTGTTTGCGTCACTTTCCTATTTAATTTTTTTCCACCCAGTGCAATGAAACTCATTTCCCTTAAAAGCACCCACAAACAGCTTGATTTATTTCTTAAAATTTGTATATGTTTCTCTAATTTCAGTTTTATAAGCTTATAACTGCCTGCCACAGTGGCATGCATGTCTTTAACACACATCATGCACGAATATACATACATATGTATGACCTTTGCTTAGCATATACTCTTGCTTTTATTATCGCCAACACAAATAAAAGAACAATGCAATAAGGAATAAATAAACCAGCCCACTTACATTTGCCTTAACCTTATTTTGACTGAATTTTGTGCTGAAAGTGAAATAAGCGCCAAAAACTGATCTTGCATGCAACTTTCTTCTTTCTATTTGGCTTAGAGAATTTAAGCAGAACAAACAAAAAAAATAAAACAATCTACTTTACATATTCAGCATTTTAAAACCACCCAGAAGTGTTAAAAGGAAATTAGCACAAAGAATTAAAAAAAAGAAATGACCGAGTGCTAAAATATTTATTCAATTCACAAAAGTGTGGTGTTCCCTTTGAAATGGCAATTGCTGTGTAAGAAGGGTTGCCAATTCTCTTTACTTACATTCTGTGTAGTTTTAAAATAGCCAAAAGAATTTTAAAATCACAAATGCGATGCTTAAATTACGATAGTGCATTAAAAATCATAAGCATTATAGTAATTTCACACTGGCTGATTGAAAGTAAAATTTGGTCTTAACTTCGATATAACGAACTTCGTTATAACGAGAAACTCAATATAACGAATTTTTAGTGGAGTCCCTTTTTACTGCAAAGTTTTTCATACAAAAAATGGTCTATAGCTGTAACGACAAAATTCTGAACTATAAAGCCTCTATATAGCGAAGTATTTTTTTAAAAGATTCTATACAACGAAGTCTTGAACTATAGCCTCCATACAACGAAGTCAGAATAAAGCTAAATTCAATTTTAAGCAAAACGGGGAAGTCCCTTTTAAAAACAACGAAAGGTTAATGCCTTTGCAGATTAATATGTAAAGCGCCACAAATTCCACAATCAGTTCTGTTTGGGTTCTTTGCCAAAATCAGTGAGGTCCTTGTTTGTTATTTTTATTTTCAATATTTCGTTTTCTTTTGGAAAACTTCTTCAGCAAATAATATTTTTCATAATTTAGAAAAATATAAATTCCTGAAGAAATTTTCCAAAGGAAAACGAAATATTGAAAATAAAAATAACAAACCAGGACCTCAAGCTCGAATATTAAGAAATCTTATAATTAAAAAGGAAAAAGATCGAAGAAAATAGAATAAAAAAATAAATTTGGTTTTAACGTTAAAATCAATCCATAGAACCTGGTTTTATCATGCAAAACTATTTTGTTAATACCATCGTAAAACCTTTTTTGAATTGGTTTTAGGTTGATTTTATGAAATGCGACATTGTTTTTGATATAGTTTACAAAATGCTGCCAAGTAAAAAAATTAAAATAAATTTGTTCCCGTACTCACCATTGGGAGCCCGCGGCATCCCAATTTGCGCAAAAATAATTCCAGTACTCTAATATAAAGAAATATTCTTGTTCCTCTCGCACGAAACACCCCGCATCTGTTGCAAAAAGTAAGCAATAACGAACAAAACAGTTCAACTGAATCGACCTACATAGCAACAATTTTTAAAGTTTGTAATTAGTATTTAATATAAAAGTACTTGAAAAATACTTTAAAATCTAAATGCGTGCAGAAAAATATTTAATTGTCCCAAAATGCATCAGATGTTATTTTTTAGGATTGAAATGTGATTTTTAATGTTCATCTACTACTTTTGTGCTCTTTTGTGTATTATTGAGAGAAATTCATGATTGCTCTCATTTTACCGAACTTTGCCCAGAAAGTACGGGAACGAACTTAATAATTTGCATTTTGAATTATTTTCCATAAAAATAAGTAGAAAGAAAATCAAACAAAATAATTCAAAATGAACGAAAACATATTTTATACAGTTTGTCAAATAAATTTTGTGAGTGAAAAAAAGAGCAAAACTAAAACTTTTTGTAGGGAAATTCATTTTGAAAAAAAATCTAAAAAATTTTACCTATTTTCTGTCCTTTAGTTTTTCAGTATGTTTATATGCCGCCGACGTTTCTTTGGCAATTCCTCAGTAGACTGAAACAAAATTATTTGAAAATTTACTTTAATTGTAATAGTAAATATATAATTTTATTCGACGCCTTTTCCTTAAATATTATTATTTTCTTATATGGGCCTTGACATATAATGCTAAACCTTTTCTTTTGATTTTTAAAATCCTGTGATTTTAAAACAGATGATCTGCAAAACAGACAAATTAGATTTCCAGCCCACATATTGAAATTGAAAAAAGTGATTTTGAGAGTTTAAAATTGTCAGCATGATTTTTAAGTCACAAACACATTTTACAAACAGAAATATGCTTTTGAGTCCACAAAAGTAAAATTAAAAATGTGAAGCTGCAGAAAATTTTGGAATCACTAGTGTGATTTAGAAATCACATGTGTGACTTTGGTGTGATCTTAAAATCGCAAGTGTAATTTTGAAAACAAACCTTTGTGATATTAAAATAGAATGTGTGATCTTAAAATCACTTGCGTGATTTTGAAATGGGATGTGTGATTTTCAAATTTCAAGTGCGGCTTACAAACCACACGTGTGACTTTCAAAACTAATGCTTAATGTGGGACAAAAACTACGAATCTTGTTTCAAAGTTGCAAGTGGGATTTCGAAATCACAAATGTGATTTGAAAGCTACAAATCTGGGTGTTAAATCATAAGTTCGAGTTTGAACTCACAAGTGTGATGTTTTTCGCTTTGGTATAGTTCAAATTAGTAAAATTTCATAAAGAGCATTTTTTTATTAAATCAATTTAATACATTTTTTCTTATGATTTAGCATATGATTCAGGAAGAAACACGGTAAAATTTTATCTGGGTTCGGAGCTACCTACCGGAAACCGGTTTCTTAATTTCGTATAAAATCGTAAAAAGAATTTGAAAAAGTAACTATATTCCATTTCATATTGTTATTTTCTTGAGCTCACGATATTTTTTTAGTATATATTTTGTCTTGTTGGAATATTTTTGTCTATATTTCGCTCTACTTCAGGACAATAATATTACTATTTTTTTTTTTTTTTTTTTTTTTTGATTGGTTCCTTTCACATTTATTGTCCCGAAGAAGCTAACGGAAGGAAAGCGAAACATCGACAAAAATATTCGAACAATACAAAAAGTATATTTACGAAAAAAAAAAGACTTTCAGCTCAAGAACATAGTGATATTAAATAAAAAAAAATTCAGTCAAGTACCAGGCTCGCTTGGTCCGTACGTATGTGTAATGTGCGTATGGAAATTTTACATATCCTAAGGGATATGTGACTGGTTGTTATTATTGTTGTCATTTGTTGTTGTAAGGCATCTGGTAATACACACACTGTGTGAATTTCGACTCTCTATCTCTTACGTTTCGAGAGTTATAGCTAACTGTTACTTTACATTGTAAAGGGACACCTGGTAGTTCAAGAATTGTTGTCGTTTTTAACATTTGTTGTTGTGGAGCATATGTGAATACATATATTATGCAAATTTCATCCCTCTGTCTCTCACGGCTCGAGAGTAACGGCTAGTTGTTACTATACGTTGTGGGGACACCTGGTAGTTTTCCACTTGTTGTTATCGTTTTTAGCATTATTTATTGTAGGGCACATGTGAGTACATACATCCTGCACATTTTATGTCTCTGTCTCTTACAGTTTGGGTGTAACGGCTAATTGTTACTTTACGTTGAATAAGGACACCTGGTAGTTTTCGACATGTTGTTGTTTTTAGCATTAGTTATTCTAGAGCCTCTGTAAATACATACACTGTTCGAATATCGGCTTTCTATCTTTTACAGTTCGAGAGTTGCTGCTTTTCGTTGTATGGGAACAGCTGGTAGTTTTCGATATGTTGTTGTTTTTAGTATTTATTATTGTAGCGGCAAGGTAGAACAACATTTTGTGAAAATTTCAGCTCTCTAGCTCTTACCGTTTCGGATAATGAACGCTGTGACGGACGGAGGGACGGAAGGACGGACGTAGAAGTCTCGGTAATAATGTTCCGTTTCACTCTGATGAGTACGGAACCCTAAAAGAGAAGGTGTCAAACAAAACCAAATATAATATTCCATTTCTTATGAGTATACCTAAATAAATATTTTATGAAACATACGAACTTCTTACTACTGCTGTGAATCGAGTAATTAATTTAGTGAAACTAAAGCTGGAAGAAAAACTGTTTTCAAATTGGTCACCTATTAAATTGATGAATTTTATATGAGGCGCCTTAAAGCTAATCCTTTTCTAACGGTAAGCAGAGTTTTCAACTTCATATGCTTTAATACTTTTTTCTCTTCCTTCTGTGCAGCTAGAAAATCGAGAAAAGAATAAAAAAAAAACTTAAGAGCCAGTAAAAGTTGCCTTGAGTTATTTCATTAGCTACTTTTCTTTTAATCAAAACTTAATTACCTTTAATTCCAAATGCATTTAATAAAACTGTGGCAGGGGCTATCAAAGATGTGGAGCTCCTGTTACTTTTGAATTGTAATTAAAAGTTTTTATTACGACTTACTTGTTTGTTGGCTTCTTCCGTTGGCCGTTGTACTACAGCCATTGTACGTTTCAAATAAAAGTGGTGTGTGGAGGAAGACGTTGCTTATAATGCTCTACAAAAATTTAGTTTCATCTCAAATACTTGCAAACACCATTCAAATGAAGTTTTATTGGAGGATAATAAATATTTGTTTTCTTGCAAATGAACTTTTTCAACGAATGGGAATATCTTTTTTTATACACAAAATTAGATTACTTTGAGGTAAAAAAAAGTTAGCCTAAGCTATTTATTTAATTTATTTAAAAAGTTTGCTTAATCTTTGGATTTTAATTCAAATTTGCCTAAATTTGCTCTGGGGAACAGAGACAACACGTTTATAGTCTACCCTTATTATCTAAATATGTAAATATGTATATTAAAGTTACTAGAAATCATAAAATCAGTTGTTATTCTTATTTCGGGAATTTGCACATTGTCAAACCTTTACCCAGACACGAAGCAAATCCCATCATATGGGGTATGGTATTCTGTTCATAAACACCACTAAACAAATGTGACCAGGGACCGGAGGCATAAACTGGCACATCATCGCCGCCATGAGTTTCCAGCTCCAGTGGCATGGCTGAGGGAAACTGATCATAAATATCACCAGTGATAACAGTTGTGGGATCAATACGTCTGCTAGTTTTGTCATCAAATGACTTTTCGTAGCTCGGACCATTGGCATAACTTAAAGTCATGTAAGGAACTTTATCCTCAGGACTTGCAGGAGTTCGATCAAAAATATTGTTGCCGCGATACTGCAAAAAATTACACATTTTTAGTTGCTTACAATCCAAAGAACTAAAACCGTCGTAAAGACAATAATATTTGCTGTTAATCCCCAAACAACTCTCCGTTTCCTAACAGTTTTCAATAATTATCGCTCTGTTTTTTATCAAATGTTTTAGCTTGTTGTTTACATGTCAATATGATGGGCATAATAGCGAAAAATGTCACACTTGTGGTTTCAGAATTACTGTAGTGATTTTGAAAATCACACCACTAATTTCAAAATGTCACCTACACGATTCCGCCACTTAAAGAGTGACAACTTTCAGAGCTTAACCCACCTACATATATGCTAGAGTAAACTATTATATCAAATTTTTACAGACCTTTGACACAAAACTGTTGTGGTTAACTCCAGGACGTGCGCAACCAGCCTACACTGGCTTATGTGTATGCCGGCAGACATGGTCTAT
Source organism: Sturmia bella (assembly GCA_963662145.1). Lineage (NCBI taxonomy): Eukaryota > Metazoa > Arthropoda > Insecta > Diptera > Tachinidae > Sturmia > Sturmia bella. The sequence goes on along the minus strand of OY759168.1, from coordinate 43,094,696 downwards.
CAATCTAACCTAAACCAATTTTAAAATAACACTTCTGATTTCAAACCCACATTAGCAAACCACTTGGTAAATCTCACTTACGGTTTCCAAGTAACATTTATTATTTCCAAATCCTACCAAGTAGTTTACAATCAGAATGGTGATTTCAAAAACACAGCAGTGAATTTAAAATCACTTAAGTGATTTCAAAATCACATTTGTGATTTCAAAATTAAGCAAAAAGTTTTGGAGTCAGAGTATGGAATTCAAAACACATTATTTATTTTAAAATTACTCTCTATTTTTCTAAACAAGCCGCTCTAGTATTTTTTAAATCACATCAGTGATTTGAAACTGAAAGCAATGTCCTTAAAATCACTATAACAACTTCAAAACAATACTTGTGATTCAAAAATCACAAGTGGTAGATGAAGTTTGTAGGAAGTTAAATTTTCTGAAACCCAATATCGCATGTGGTTTTGTAGTCACAAATGTGTTTCTAAAATCACTATAGCAATTTCAAAATCACCACTATCATTTCGAAGCCAATAAGGTAATATTAAAACTACTACTGTAGTTTTGACACTACATAAGTGATTTTGAAATCACTAGTGCGATTTGAAAACCACTAGTGTGATTTTGAAATCACTAGTGTGATATCGTTTGATATTTTTCAAGTCACCTTTGTGTAAAGCTCAAACTTAAATAATTTATAAGATTAAACAAAAAACTATTAAAAATTCCTCATTTTATATTGCACAATACTCACCGCATAACCGCTAAATGAAAACGCATGCGAATGATCGGCTGTCACCACTATGAGTGTATCGTCTTCTTTGGTTAGTTCTTTAGCGGCAGCCACAGCTTTGCTAAACTCTATGGTCTCATCTAAAGCCAGTCTGGCCTGGTTATCATGATGAGCCAAATCGATACGGCCACCTTCGATGAACACAAAATAACCATTTGTATTATTCGATAAGACCTCAATAGCCTTTCGTGTCATCTCCTCTAATGTGGGCTGATTGGTGGTCTCATTTGTTTCTAAATGATACAGCATATGATCGTCCTGAAATAAACCAAATACACGCTCGTACTGCAGTAAATCCTTCGACATGAGCTCAGCTCTGGTTTCGATGTACAAATTTTTACTGCTCTGGTTCTTATACTCTTCTATTAAATTGCGGCCATCACCACGTTTGCCATTTTTGTATAGTGTAGCATCAAGGAAATGCTTTTTGCCACCTCCCATTACAAAATCCAATTTGCTGCCAATATCACCGTTAATCAACTGATAAGCGATATCTTTAACTTGCGTTTCAGCGCCACATTCTCTCTTCACCTCTTGGTCATTTTCCCAATCACGGTGGGCGACGTGAGCGTAAACACCGGCCGGTGAGGCATGAGTGATGCGAGTAGTGGTTACAATTCCGCTACTTTTACCCGAATCTTGAGCCCATTTTGCAATCGAATAAACCCAATTGGCGGGCTCATTACCAGCCCAACAGTCTCCCATATCAACATTGCCATTCACCCCCAAAGTTCCTTCCTGAGCTTTAACGCCACTCAAGTAGGCGGTGGAGGTGCAGGCTGAATCGGGTACAATTTTATCGACTGAATAAGTTTTGGCCAAGCCAGTGTAGGGAAATTCATTAAAAGACAAACTCTGCTCTTCGCCTCCCAACAGATTTCTGGCAGCCGCTATGGTAGTCAAGCCCATGCCATCGCCCAAAAACAGTATGACATTTTTTGCTTGCTTTTTATTCGGCTTCCGATTTAATTGCCTTTCTATGAATTTCTTACCCAAATTTCTCCAATATTCATTTGTGCTTTCAGCTTTAAAAGAACGTCCATCTTGTTGCTTCAAGGTGGGTAAAACGGGATGCATTTGACGTTCCCGGCAATCTGCTTCATCATATTTACATTTTGGTAAAGCCATTGCACAGCAGCTCACTGCTAGTACCAAAGCAAGTGCGAAACTCTTTGAAAACATCTTTGCCGTAGCTGATCACAAAACCGACTGAGCTTTCAAATAATGAAGTAAATGAAAAGTATGCTGGCGTGTAAAAATATTCACGAAAGGGTCATAAAACAAATACCCCTACCTGATTAGATTAAATCAAAATCTTACCAAGTGCGATATTGAGTGCTACTGATAGTAAAATCGATGAATCAAGAGCAAAACGAAATTATCAAATCAACTGCAGTGGGCCATAGCCCTAGTCCAATACTGAAGCATATTGGCTGAATTTAAAGCTTTCACATACTACAGAGACCAGTCCATAATAAGCATTGTTTCCTGACTCTACGGAGTCATCTCGCCGGTCATAGGTTGAGGAGCCTCCTTGGCTGAAACGTACTGGCTGTGGTTGCTACCATAAGTTCGCATGCGAGGGAGCGTTGGTAGCCATACTGATCATAGACCCGCGGGTCTGTGTTCGGTCGCCCAAATGGGCCCATAGTGCTGTTGCCAAGCAACAGACGCTAATTTTTAAGGAACTGGATTGGCGGGAACATTAGCGTTGGTTCAAGGACTGATGCTCTTCAGGACTTTGGGCTACCACGGTAGTCGCGTATCCTATTGCCGTCTAGGGAATTGCACTGCAGCAGAGCTTAGATTGCTCAACTCCTGAGCAAGGGTTTTTGTTATGGTCAAGAAGAGTCGATAGATTGGGAAGGTCATTAAGAAAAATAAAAAATTGAAAAGAAGAACGAACGGAACCTTGCAGTAATCTTGAACTCATTTGATGGCATTTGTGATAGATAGGAAAATTCGTATAGTGTGGTCTCTCAGAAAACTCGGTATAAATCGAGAGAAGCCAAAAGCAATAAATTTCCAAAATTTTAACTTCATAACTCTTGATTGGCCACTGCATCCGCTCAACAGTCCGAACAATCAAAATGGGTGGAACAACAAGCGATTTAAATTAATTTACATTTGAACTGAAATTTGTTATTTGCTCATTTAACACTGGCCAGTGTTAAGCCTAAAGGATTTAATATTAATTTTACATGATATTATTTTTGTGCAAAATTATATTATTTTTAATGTCTCTTTCTGCGACCTTCTAAATTCTACTCAGCTTGCTTTATTTCTCAGACTTCATGACTTCTTTTTTTTCAATAATAATACTCGTTTTATGAGGAGTCGTTATTTATTTTTCGATATATTTCGAAAACCTTTGGTATTCTGTTTCAGGCAATTGTAAGACAATCACATCTGCTGTCTTTGAATATTAATTGGTTATTAATTGCAAAATTATAAATTTTGTTAAACTGATTTAGTAAATTTTTTGCACTGATTTTATTTTTATTTTAATATAGAATAGAATTCCAAGTACTTAACAATATTTTTTGGTATTTTTATGGTGAAAAATAATGAACTAATAGATTTTAAAATAGTGTTCACACAAATTATATAAACATTTTTCATATCTGGACTATGAGAACTGACCGTTTTATTTTCTAAATTGAACCGCGATAAACGACAACTACTTTTTTCGTTTATTGCATTTCATGTGAACTTCAGCATTTATTTTAGGGAAACCCACAAGAAAATGATTAAGCCAAAACCAGAAAAAGAAACAAATATAATTTTTTTTATTTTTCACAGTTGGCAGAGTCTGCATGAACCATATGAAAACAAAATTTCTTTATACCTTGTTCATACATGCATTTCTAATTGAGATAATATTCCGTTTATTGACATAATATTTTTTGCGTTCATACATACAAATATTGCGCTAACTCAATTAGTATTTGACAGCTGGAAAAAAGTTTTTGTTTTTGTTTTTGTTTTGGTAGTGAGAAAGAAAAAGTGAAAAATATTTTCAAATAATTTATTTTGTTTTGTTTGCTTTTGTTGACATTTATCTCGTCATTCATCTCGCATTGTATACTTTTGCTTATTAAACACATCTTTTACAGTGTTGTACTTCATCTTTTTCTCAATATTCAGAGCAATTTTGAGTTTATTAAGCAATAACTTTATTGACTTTTTGTATGGAATATTGAGCTCAATAATGGACCTTATTGCGATTATCTTAATAAAGGCGCATGTATGAACATGGTATTAAAGTCAATCAAAATCTAAAATAAATAAATAAGTGAAATTGGTTGTATTTATCTGGATATAAATAGACCTCATTTTCCCTCTTTGTCAGCCGATGATTTGAGCAGCGCCGATGAGTTGCGTAGCATCAATGAAATGTCGGCGGCATACATACAGATGGCAAAAAAAGGCAGACAACAATTAAATCAATATTTTACAAAAAAAAAAAAAAAAAAATTTAACTAAGGCCCACTTAAATAATTAACAATTGTAAGTCATAAAGTTCGACTACAAAGTTTACTTAATAAGGCATATTTGAACCTGGAATAATACATATTATTGGCAAACAATAAATAAATTCTTAATTTAACTTTATGATTCGTTATTATTAATTGCTTTATCGGGCTTTAAATTCATTTATGAATTTGGTTGTATAAATATGTTATCAGCTTCTTATTGTTTTTTCTGTTCTACACAAAACCATTATTATTGCTTGTATTACTTACATACATACATACTTACATTATAAAATTATTTTGGTTTGAAATCAACAGTAAATAGCATCATAAATTATAAAAATTTTACCATCTTCATAGACTCAAAATTGTATAGTTTGTCAGTGGTTTATAAACGTTTGAAAAGGGTGAGCATGTTTACATAAAACAAGCTCGTTAATGCTCTAATTTACTATTATTTTCCAAAAAAAAAAAAAAACTCTTTTCAATTCTGAGGAAGTAAAACCGAATTTAAATATAATTAACAATAGAAAATTGATTTCATTTGCTCCTTTTGCAGCACGTATAAAATTTTCCTCTATTCAGCAGCTCAGTCGTTTAGTCTATCGTTACGAAAGGTTCGCTTCGGAATTGACACATCATCTGCATTATTCGGGCTTGTCATGAAATATAATCCTATTAAAATCTGATTTGAAACCAACAAAAGGGTGCAATAGTCTAAAATACAATTCAAATTACAATTTGGTCAGCAAGAGCCCCGCCTCACACCCAGAAAAAAAAGTTGCTTGCAAAATGATTGGTTCGATGAAGTATTATTTACATTGACTATATATCAACTCAGGCTATCAATTTTTTGTAGATCTAAAAAACAATTCTGGTTTGAACCATATGAAAACAAAATTTCTTTAAAGTTAATCAAAATCTAAAATAAATAAACTACACTAAATTAAATCGGTTGTATTAGTCTAGATATAAATAGACCTCATTTTCCCTCTTTGTCAGTCGATGATTTGAGCAGCACCGTTGAGTTGCGTAGCATCAAGAAAATGTCGGCGGCATATAGATGGCAAAAAAAGGGCAGACAACAATTAAATCAATGTTTTACAAAAAAAAAAATTTAACTAAGGTCCGCTTAAATTCTGGTTTGTTATGACAAGATGATCATAATTGTAACAAATTGTAACAAAGATACAGACACTTCTTAAGGGGTGGGCAAAAGCAAGTCTAGGGTGGTTTTGCCCACCCCAGACCTCCTCTATCTTCACCAATGCAGTAGCTAGAGCAAAATAAATATATCAGCTTTTCTAATAAATAAAATGTTATGACGTTGTCATTTCTAAAAAACCCGTGCAGTTATTTTACACGTTTTTTCCCAAATTGCTAATTTTAATCTATATAATAGCTAAAAAAAAAAAACTAAAAACAAACACTTCTTTTAGCAAACAAAAACTTGTGCCTTTTGTTGTACAAGGTGGGCCAAAACTAATCATCCTATTGAAAGTTGCTCTTATTTTTGCAAATGGCGGCCAATGTCAAACCTGTTTTTACATTTGTATACTAGACAGCTGTAGAATACAAGTGAACAAGCCATGAAGCGATACACTGCCCAAGAACGCGGAATAATCGTGTCTATGATACAATGGATGACCTTTCGACCAAAATCATAATGAGTGATAAGGCTCACTTCCGCCTCGGCGGGTACATAAACAAGCAAAACTAACGCTTCTGGGCTTCCAAAAATCCACGAGTGATGCACGAGGAGCCATTACACTCGCTCAAAGTAACTGCATGGTGCGCTGGAGGAGTCATCGGTCCACTTTTTTCGAGTACGCCGCTGGTCAAACGACAACGCGTTATAGGGCCATGTTAACCGAGTTTTATCTGCAGCAGTCGAACAAATTAACTCTGGATGACATGTGTGGCACACACTGCGCGAGCCACAACCGATAGTTTGAATGCCAGGCCCACCTGTTATAAACGAAAACGGCATGAACTAAATTGTGAGGCCGGAGAAAAAAGAATAAGGCACAATTGAAAACAAAAAAACTTATCAACTGTTTTGATTTTGGCTCATCCGCTGACGTTTTGTGCCTATAGTCGTAAAAGTTGTGACTGCTCGTTCCTCCGCTTCTGAAAAACTAAATAATTTATACTGATTGGGTATAAAATGCCAAAAACTTTATAGTTTTATCATCGCGTGCGTATTCATTATCATCACGAATATAGCAAAAATCGTTAAATAATTTGGTTGTTAACAAAATAAAATAATTTCTTAAGCATAAATCATAAATCGTTATCGGTGCAGCAACATGTGTGACAATCAAGAAAGTCAGGGACAAATACCACACGTTTTATACGCAGTATAAATTATTAGCCAATGAGCAAATTTTTGGTAGTATTCGTACATGAATTCATCTTATCTTCACCGCTAATGGTCATATTTTGATTCTGTTCACACATTTCTTATTCGAGCAATCGTTTGCTCTCAACAATGTTCAGCCAAACACCCAGCAAACATTTTCTTTTTAATTTTGTATCGAATGCCAGACTTTTTCAACTCTTCTGCGCAATTAAAATAGTCAATTATGGTCTCGATTTTTGAGATGAAAATCAATATTTTGTTGGCAGAAAATGATAACACTACTCTTCTCTCTCACGCTCTCTGTCGCTCTCCCTCTCTCTCTCTCTCCGTTGGGGCAGAGCTCTGTATGACTCTCAACTTTGAGCTGTACGACTCATTTTTATTATTTTAAAATCATTTTTTAATCTTTTTTAATATGTTTTACGGTCTCATGACCTTGATTCGAAACAATTTAATTTCTTGTCTCCAATAGGTTTTACGAACACACAGACCCCGTACCTCGCTTCCTCATGGGCTTCACTACAAAACTGAAAAAAAATTCAGTCGAATGCCACGAAAATGATTTTGTTGATATGCCGTAGTGCAACTCATGCCGAAAAGCTATCCAAAAATTATTGGCACAATAGCGACTGCTAAATCGACCCACTCGAATGTATAGAGTATATATTCATATCTGATGAGCATTGTAGTGGAAACGAAACAGCCTTGGCATGTACCGCAGCCACTCAATTTTCAACTTTACTTTTCATGTCTTCCTTAAAAATGTTGTACACTACAATCTTACCACAAAAATATCTTCTCAATTCTGAGGAAGTAAAGTGATTACCAATACAAATATATTTTATTTGAGTACTTACAATTTGTCATTGATTTCTCTACAATTTATTGGCTGCCATTCATCACCCCTGCCTTCAATATTAACAAAACTTATTGTTGTGCCCAATTTGTGACCGTTTGTACTTTTACTACCGCATTACAATTTTTGTTTTACAAACAATCTAAAACATAGTGAATAATAAAGTATTATAAGAAGTTTACAACAAGTTTAATAACAATATCTTTATTATTGAGTAATACCCATAATAAATAAACGTTTTCATAAATGCATAATCGTAAGAATGTGACAAAACTGATGTCACCCACAAGATTGCTTAATTTATTACTTAAGTCTCGTACTCGATGGCATTGAACCTATTAAAGAAAGCTGAGTTGGAGCTAAAAATCTATAACTAATTAATAACATTGTGCGAGTGTGTAATACAAATGGATGTTGGATATTTTGGTAAACGAATTTTTTAATGTGTCCTAAAATTCCCAAAATTCGTAATGTAGCGAAAATACATGTAATCCGCTTTTGTTCAACAACTTGTTATATTTTGTGAATATTCTTATTCGACTTGCCTCATATACAGCTTCATCATGATATACACACTTCATGACATACATCAGCACACTAATGCTAGGAACACAACTGGTACGAACGACGAATTTCGTCCAACGGTTAAAATTCGCTGTGTAAATTCGTCGTATGAAGCACAATAACTACGAAAAACAAAAATATCTGCTATAATTATTAAAATTGTTTATTGTTTCTTCAAAGATAAAAAAATTAAATCAATCAAAGAATTTCAAATTTTGTAAAAATAATTAAAATAATGAACATCATACATTGTTCATTATTTTTAAAGCCTTGCACCGGTATTCATAAAAAATAAAATGTTGCTCAAATACATTTAAGAACAAATTTGATATGAAAAGTTTTTTCTAATATTAATGTTTCAACAATGTATTAATTCAGGTCCAAAAATGAACCTTTTCAAAAAATATTTGCTGTACTTTTCAGCTGTCTATATGCCGACGACATTTCGTTGGTGCTAATCAACTCATCAGAAGACTTGAAAGTTGATTAGCACCAACGAAACGTCATCGGCATATAGACAGCTGAAAAATACAGCAAATATTTTTTGAAAAGGTTCATTTTTGGACCTGAATTAATACATTTCAAGTGACTCTTAAAGCAAACAAATAATTCAGTTCATATTTGAATGTTTCAACAATGTTTTATTTTTTATGAATGCCGGTGTTAAAGCTTAACAATTTCAATTATAATTTCACTTGTATCCCTTTTCTCAGTTTTTTAATTTTATCTTATTATAGTTTAACAGCTGATCACAGGGGTGACCGTATTAAAAAAATTGGTTGCTAAAAAATTTAGCATAGAACATGTTTTATAATCTAATATATTGGCTTTTTATTTTAAATACAAAAAGTCAAAGCTTAGCATTTAAAGTAAAAATTAACTAAAACACTTGAAAACTAAAACCAAAATGGTCACATGGTACTGATTTGTTCGTCTTTCGCCGGCGTAAGAAATAGAAATACATAAATCTATTTCAAGTTCGCCGCGTACAACGAATTTCGAGCGACGCTGTAACTGTGCGCATTTTCATCTGCACCAATGTGTTTTATTTTTGACGGCGAATATTCGCGGCGAAAAATTCGTCTTTCGTCCCAGTTATGTTCCTAGCATAACTGTACGAGCATGAACTGGTGTTTTCCCATCTCCTACAGACTCGGTTTGCTTCAATTTTTGCACGATTTTTTCGATAGAACGCTCATTTTGACGATTAAATTGAAACAAAAAATTATGCAGTCAACGATGTGCATTTTGAATTGAACGCCCGTTTTCATAACAAGCCTGAATAATTTTAATGCGTTGCTCGATTGTTTATGTTTCTATTGTTTAAATTGAACTGGTCTGAAATTGAGAAATGTTAAATGAAATGCAGAAAAAAAACGTGATGTTAAAATTTTTATGATACGCTGTCATCAGTATGGAAATACAATTTTCTATGAGTGTAGTAATTTTGTTTTGTCCATTATGTTGCTTATGACGATTTGTGGTCTCACCCCGCAGCCAGACTTGTAACTAAATATACAAGGTGGGCCAAAAGAACCACCATATTGGAAGTCACATCTTATTTTTACTTTTTTGAACTAAACAGCTGTAGAATACAAGTGAATAAGCCATAGAGCATTGCACTCCCCAAGAACAATCATTCTACGAGCGATTACACCCGCTCAAAGTGGCTGCATGGTACACTGCTCACGCTGCAGGAGGCATCGGGCCATTTTTTTTCGAGGTCGCTACTGGTCAAACGACTACGCACTATAGGGCCATGTTAACCGAGATTTTTCTATTGTGATTGAACGAAGTAGGCCTGGAGGACATGTGGTTCCAACAGAACGCAGCAACGGCACACACTGCTCGAGCCGCCACCGATATTCTGAAAGCCCAACAACATCGGATGACTTCTTTTCGCTCACCTGTTATTTTGGAACAGTCATATTACTATACCGCTTCTATTTAGAAATGAGAAAATTCCAAATGAATTTGAGAGTACCATTTCATTTATGAAGTCTAATGTTTGCTGCAATATACTTTAACATATTTATTGCGATGTTGCGCGAGGGATAAAGACCAACATATTTTCGGAATATGCCTAGTTGATCTTACCATAATTTCAGCATTATCACGGGAAAAATCACAAGTTGGCAACAAAAAGTGTTTGTTTGTTTTGAAGAAAAACCAAACTGCAAATTATTCCCAGGGAAACATAGTGAAGCAAACTCTAAGAACATTTACATATCCATATTTATGAATGTTATACATGTAAAACAGTTGTCATAAAATACTTCTAAATCTTCAATTCTTTAAAGTATTCGCAGTGAAATCGAAAGCACTTCTTATAGCTCTTGATGGCAATCTAGACAAAAAAAAAAAAAAGAAAAACGTCAGCCCAACATGCGCAACTCATAAAAAATTAAAATGCAACATTTTTTGGACTGTTCAGTTTTTTGCGTGTATGTATTTCCTTTAACATGTCTGATTCTGTTTTGGCCGCTTGCCAAAACAAATTTGTACTTTATTTATTGTGTTTTTTTTTTTGCTCACTAAAGTACTTAAGCTTTGTTTTCTCACATTCATGTTTCGTGCACATACACATATGGGGCATTCCAAACCAAAAGTTATTTTTGGTCATTCTTTTAATACGCGGTTTTTCAATAAGAGTGATATGATTTCGCACACACTTATTGTTGAAGAAATTCAAAAGTTTTTTATATTACTCGATCCAATTAAGTTGTATTTAAAACTCCATTCAACTTCGACTTCTTCTGCCGGAACGAATTCGAACACTTTTTCCACTACATCAAGTCGTATATCATGAACGGCATGTTCAGTATTGACTTGTGAGGTTTATTTTATTTCGAAAGACCACAACTTCTTGATGGACATTCAACATCACAATTTCTTGAAATAATCGAATCTTCAAACTTTTCTCTCAAGAACTCAATTTTTGTGTTGGAACAAAATCTTGTAAAGATCAATTTCCTTCAATTTCAGTCATAAAAAGTTGGTTAGCATCGATATACACCACCGCTCTATACAATTAATGGTAACTGTAACAGTGTTGCCAGCCTCATTTCGAAAGAAGTATGAACCGACAGCAAAGCAACAGGCCAAAAACCACATCAAACTGTCAAATTAGGTGAACGTACTGGTTTTTCATTAATAATTTGTGGACTTTCTTAGCGCCAGTATCGACAGTTTATTTACCGCATCGCTCATATAAAAGTAAGCGTCATCGGAGAAAAGGATATTCTTCAAAAATCGTTATCGTTTTCAAGTGGCTCCAAGGCAAAATCAGTAAATTCACAACGTTTTTGGTCGAATGCGTTCAGTTCTTCAGCGAGAACAATTTTATATGGCTGCAAATCAAAATATTTTCTCAAAATCTGCCAGATTGTGACAATTGTTGAGAACTTCTTGGAAACGACAAATCGCGGTTTTCAGCATGGCAGCAACATTTGCATCACTTCGAGCGGTTCTTGCGCTTGTTGGCTCTTGAAAATTATGTAAAAAAACTTGAAGCTCAAAATCTTACACAATTCGGGAAGAGAGGATGGCAAAAACTCACGAAAATTTACAATTGGAGAACGATTATTTTGATAATAACGGGGCTTTTTCAGGACTTGATTCCACATTTCTCTATTTCAAAATTACTCAATTTGAATCTTGGAAAGATACATAATCGAGCCATGCTCTAACTTTAATTCAGGCCAATTACGAAAATTGGCGTTCAAATCAACATTCATATCTGTTACTGCGTGATTTTGTCTATCAATTTAACCGTCCAAATGTGCGCACATCCGGATTAATCGTGCAAAAGTTAGAGCAAGCCCGGTCTGTAGGACATGCGGAAACACCAGTTCATGCACGTACAGCCTGTACTGCAGAAGATATTGCTGCTCTTCGCGATAGTGTGGGTGAACAGCGGTCCACCTCAACTTGTCGTCGTTTCCAATAATTGCACCTCTCACGCTCGTCGCAAAGACGCTTACAAGATGCAACTGACTCAACAACTAAATCCTCTGGACCATTCCAAGCGATGCCAATGGTCAGAATGGTGGCCAGAAATGGCAACAGTGGAGGATCAATTTTCGAAGAAAATCATTTTCAATGATCAGGCATATCATCACCTCATTGAATTCATCAATAAGCAAAATTGCTGCATTTGGACGAATGATAATCCAAGAGTGATTGTCGAAAAACCAAAGCACCCACAAAGAGTGACTGTTTGCTGTGATTTATGGACTTGCGGGATCATCAGGCCGTATTTTTTCCAAAATGAGTTCGATCAGCCAGTTATTGCGAATGGTGTTCGCTATCGTGAGATAATAAGGAACTTTTTATAATACAAATTGGAAGTGATGGATGTGGATTATATGTGGTTTTAACAGGACGGTGCCACTTGCCACACAGCTAATAAAAGAATAGCTATTTTGTGTGACAAATTCAATGGCCGTGTTATCTCACATGGTGGCAATGTCAATTGGCCGCCAAGATCATGTCATTTCACACTGTTGGACTTCTTTCTTTGGGTGTATTTAAAACAAAAGAAATAGTTCGGCATGTTAACGGCATAGAACCTCAATTATGCCTCTGCGTTATTGAAAATTTAGACTATCGGATGGAGGTGTAGCGCCGAAGTTACAAATGGCCGATAATTTGTCTCATACATAATTCAACCGTACCAATATTGTAATAATAAGAAGGAACGACAAAATTTCCTAAACAATTTCACCGGTATTCAAAAAAAAAAAAAAAAAAACATTATTGAAACACATTTTACAACAAATGTTTCATATAAAATCTGTTCTAAAATGTATTTGAGCAACGTTTTATTTTTTATGAATACCGGTGTTAGTGTTTAGGAAACTTTAAGACTGTATTGTTTGCAAGCACTGCTCTAGCGTATATATTTCCATGATGAAATTGTAAACACTACCGAATGCAATGAAAACAAATGACAAATCATGACATATTCCAAACGGCCGAAGCATCACTTCAAACTGCCATGTTTTTCATATGAAATAAATTTAACAAATATCTAAGAAAATATTAAGAAATTTATTAGTGTTTTGCAAAAATATACGTTTCAATTTTGGTGCGTTTTAAAATTTCCAAGCTGGCAACACTGTTCACAATCATCGATTTGCCATGGAATGCCTTGTGTTCATATTAAACACACATACACACATGCATACAACGCTAAATAGATTGGCAAAACACAAAAATTTGTTTGAATAATATTTTATGAAACATTTTTTCACAATAATAAATAATAAAAACGGTTTTATGAATTATAAATCTTAATGAAATGAATACATCATAACAGAAACATTGAAACTCAAATAATATTCAATAGCAAAATTAAATTTATTTTTGCTATCGAATATTATAAAAAGCGAAATATGAGCATGTTAATGGAAGAAGTGTGGGGTTCTTATTAAATATTGAAATGATTCACAAGAAAATCAAAGTATAAAAAAATGGACGAAGGCCACCGAAACCTATCTTCGACTCTGTTATATTTTTATTGAAACTTAATTATTAATAAATAAATAATACAAAGAAAATAATCTGAAAAATTGTTATTGCCGAAAAAGTAGTAATGAATAAAAAATGTAATTGCATGAACATATTTGGTATATTGAAAATAAAAATAAGTTTATAATCAGCAAAACGAGTGCTAATAAGAAGTGTGGTGGCTGCGAAACAGGTTTGCACCACACCTAATGTTTTACTGTTTATTTATCTCCCTAAAAGGGAACGATTCTATATCAACGATTTTCCCAGTCATTTAGTGCACAACATTTCCTTTGATCAAAATTCTTCCAAGAAAAAAGCTTTCAGTAATCCAACCTAGTCCGTACTTATTTGAAGAATTTAACAGTAATGCTGTAAGAAGGATTCGAGACAGTCTGCTATGCAGATGAAGTCATGATACTTTTGAAGGGAAGAGATCCAAATTAACTGTGCAGGATAAACGAGAAGGCATTAGCCCTAGTCCACAACTAGGCTCAATCAAGAGGGTTGAACGCAAACCCGCACAAAACCGAAATTAGTCTATTTACAGGAAAGTCAAAGATTTCTTCAATGCTACAGGGATGGATCAAGGGCGAGGTGTAAAACAAGACTCAGTATTTACATAGAAAATACCACGGAAATGTTATTCCGTCTGCCACGTTATTGCACAGTTTTTTTCAGGCGGATATTCGGGCAATTGCGAAGCGTATTCGGGAGCTCAATGAAATGGGAAGGCCAGAACCTGTGAATGTATTCACGGATAGTCCAATGGCCAGTAGAGCAATCTCAGCGGAGCAGACTAAATCACAAACAATTTTGATTGCAAAATAACAGTTAACAGTTACTTGACTCATGGTGAAATGTGCATCATATGGTTGGCAGGGCATGCGGGAATGACTGGATACGAAAGAGCAAACTCACTTGCTTCAAGAGCAAGACAGTGAAACAACATAAGCTTGGTATGCGCGAAACCTTTCGATGCAGTTAAATCTGAGCTAAATGGTTGAGCACATAGAGCCCAGTCAAGAGGACAGTGCAAGAATTCTATGGGGGGACCCACACGAGGAACAACCGGGGGGGGACTGCTAAGACTTATCTAGCCCAAATTAAGTAAATTAAAGGGAGTTAGGCGGTCACTCTAAACTACTGGCACATCTTAAAAGCAGAGGAATATAAAGCATTTAGGAAGGAGACCGAGACCCAAGAGCACTCTTTATGCCGGGTCACTGGCCTTCTCATATATACGGTCCCGATATCTTGAGAGAAACACATTACCAGACATAACCTAATTGTGGGACACATGCTGAAGGAAATCAAGAAACTTTATGAATGGCACGGAGTTTCTATAGACGTATGGGTCAAGCTGTTCATGGTTAAGTTCACGGAGCGCACAACAAGCCTATTCTGGCTTAGTCATGGCAAACAAAACCTCTAATCAACCTAACCTAAACCAATCTAACGCTATAAGAAGAGAGATGTTGCCAGCAAACGGATTCTATTGGAAAGCATTTTCCATACAGAAAGTTTCCACGAACATTCTCGAGTACAGAGCAAATTCTGAGACAGTGTAGTGTTGTGGATGCTAACAAATTATTAATAAATAGTCCAAAGACTTTAACAAAGTCCGGGGCCTGAGACGCCTGGGAAAGATTGTTGTTTGAGTCAGTTCTAATGCCTATAATTTTAGTTGAAATAAAACAGTCGATCTAAAGGCTTGTAAAAGATTGATTTTTATTTACAAAAATTCTGTCCTCATAAATAGAAATAACAGTATCCTTAAGACTACAATTTCTATATTTTTTATTGTATTTATAAAGTACAATATCCAATTGAGTAAAAGTAGTTGACAGAAAGTACGATAATTACACATTACATTATTAGTGATGCAAAAATAAAACAAAGCGATTAAATAACATAGTCGAATATGAAAGATAATTATACAAAAAGAAAAAAATATATAATAAAAATTGTTCTCTCTTTACACACTAATTCATTTCAAAAATATAGTAAAATGCTTCTATCCCGTGACACTTTTGTAAAAGTATCAGAAATAGAATTAATTAAATTTGAAGTGCAATCATTACTGCAAGTTCTTTTAACTTGTTTATTCAATTTTTCTCTCAAAACTATTGTTTTTTCACATTTAAGCAGCAGAGTGTTTCTTATTTCGGTGTTGTTGTCTTCTTTTCAGAAAAATTATACAACTGGGTATAATAGAGGAAGGCAGTTATGAAAAGGATGTGCTCTTTTATTTCAACATTGGCGAACCCATCATGGCTCCAGGTAAGCTTATAAATATTCCATATTCCAAAGACATCTCCTTCCATTTTAAAAACGAATATCGAAAAAAGAAATATTATAAATGAATTTGTGAGAAGAAATATACCGAATAGGTCAAGCATATCAGCTTTATTCCAGCTACTTATACAAATACATAATGTTAAAACCAATTCCTTTTCCCGCATAAATTTCATTATACTCATTTACTTTTTTCGCTTAATTTCCCTTCATCCCTAAAGTATGCCCCAGCTCTTAAGTGATTAAGATCCCTCAGGATATATTACGTTACCTTTCCAAATTTATTCCCTTTTTTTCCAGTTTGATTACGATTTCCTTTTATTATTAAATTAGGTTTGAAGTAAAAAAGCAAATAGTGTTAGAAAAAAATATAAGCAGACTTTTTTGAATAGATTTCTCTTTTTTTCATATTTTGTTAGATTAATTTACAAAAGTTAGAGATTACTTCATTAATCTCTTTTTTCTTAAAACTTCCTAAAATTCTGTAGGATTTCGTAGCTTCTACATCTTAACTCACATTTTTTCTTGGTTTTATTCTTTTTTTTTTTTTGTCTTTTTTTTCTTTCTCTTCCTCTTTTTTTAGTATCAACCATGAATTTCAGTAAAAATTAAATTTTTTTTGTTAAACATTCATTTTTATTAACATGTTGGGCTAATTCTTGAAAAAGTAAAGAATCAATTAAATTTTTATCATAAAAATGACAGTTAATGCTGGTTGTTATCATAACAAATCACCCATTCATTTCAATTTTATTTTTATTGAATCAATTACAATAAGAAAAAGACATGGTGTTCAAAAGGTTTCTTGTTAAAGGGTAAAAATTTTACGAGTTTTAAATGGTTGAATGAAAAAAATTTTTATGTATCTTGTACAGTTTGTATGTGGACGAAGATTTGTCGATTTGTTTCTACAGCTTTTGGCATAAAATAAATCATTTTCGAGACGTCCAAATTTCAATATTTCGTATTTGGGAACCCCCTAAGAAGGTGTGTTACGAGGTCGGTGTTTTTTGGAAAAACCAAATCTTAGGAGGAAAAAATAATTGGGAATCGGCTCCGTTGCAGCTACAATGGGGCAAGTTAATGGGCTCGGGGCAAAATTTCATTTTTTTCATTCCCAAATAAGGGCCGCTAAGACTAATCAATCCCACTGTACCCGTAGACGACTACTCTTAAAGGATTTAGGGTTTTTCTTATTAATAGTTTTTTTTCGAAAAAGCTGACCCTGTACCACACCGTCTTTTTTATAGGGGCTCTCATAAAAAAATTTAAATCCAACGGCTCGAATCTGTTTTTGTCTTTCTTTTTCTTGATATGACGTGGAGGAACTTTATTTTCCTAATCGACAATCCAATCAAGCCCTGGTGTACATAATGTAACAACTTTTCATATCAAGTAATTAATAAATAGCTTCGCTAAAAAGCATTTGCAAAAAATACTTTTCATGTGGACTATCAAGGGTCCACAGATTACAGGTTCGATTTCTGCCAATCGCTGTTGATCTTCGTTAAAATATTCGCACAAAAAATATTAAACTTTAATTTAACTTTATGTCGATCGCATTATTTTTTTTATTATTTCTGATACTTTTAAAATAATCAAAAATAGTCCCGACGATTTCTAGATTCTTTGTATAGACAATCAAATACTTATCAGCAATCGTAATCACTGCGATTCGTTTTCAAAAGGATGTAATTGAGTAGTAATCGTATTGATAATTCAAGAGCTCTGCTCACAAGTTGGCAACTGCTGTTTAAAATTTTTATTAAATGCTTAAACAAGAACCTTGTCTGTTGATAAGTATTTATTAAAATCTTTGCTGTTTTGTGTTTATGAATAGACTTTTTCGCATATTAAAGTCTTGTGCAGTGTTTGTAAATTAGAACGTAAATGTTTTTTTTTTCACTGCCTTAAAATTGAGAAGGATTCTTTGTTGCAGTGACCATAATTTTTAAAGAGGACAAGGAAAGAAAATTAGATTTATTAGCTGGGTTACTACCATGACTGATTCTTGGCCGCCAACCTGTGTCTCAAACTCAATTCATAACTAAACTAATTATAAAAATATGAAAATTACTTTAAAAAGTAATTAGTTAATTTTACAAACGAATTCTACGAATTACAAATAAGCGAGTCTATATCGGAAAATGTGACGTCAGATCGCATTGTGGAGACCAGGCCAGAGTCCAATTGCGAAACATTGATTCCTGGATGACCGACCCATTGAGCCGAATTCTCATGCGGCTTCAGCATTAAACGGATGGATCAAGGAGGAGGGAAAAAACAGAGAAAATACCAAAGAACTGTTATTCCGTCCGCCGGACTATTGTACTGTTTTTCAGCTAGAATTTCAGGCAATTACGGAGTATGAATGAAATGGAAAGGCTAGGCTCTGTGAATATATTCACAGATCCAGTCAAATGGCCATTAGAGCGATCTCAGCTGAGCGTATTATATCACAAACAGTTTGAGATTGCAAAAACACTATTAACAATTACTCGAGTCATGGTGAAGTGCGCATCATATGGGTGCCAGGGCATGTGGGAATAACTGGAAATGAGAGGGCAAACTCACTTAAGCTTGGCATGCGCGAAACCTTTCTAGAGAGTTAAATGGGCTTTCGAGCCCATTTAACTCTCTAGAATAAGGAAACCATGAATATTAATGTAAGAATTCCTTTGAGAGGATCCAGACGAGGAAAAAGCAAGAGGGCTGCAAAGACTTAGTAAGTGGAATAATGGAAGTTGTGGCAGGTCACTCTCGACTACTAGCACATCTTAACCTCATAGGAATATTGGGAGAAGATTAATGTGGATAGAAGAGCGAGGCACTAGAGCCCTATTTATGCCAGTGTCCCGCTTTCTCACAAATACATTCCCGATATCTTAGGAGCGACACCTTACCAGACATAACCCAATTACGGGGCATATGCTGGAGGAAATTAAAGAACTTTAAGAATGACAAAGAGTTCGTATAGAGCTATGGGTCAAACTGTTCATGGTCAAATCCAGCAAGCCTATACTGGCTTAGCTGTATGTTGCAAGACATGGTTAAACAAACCCCTCCATTCAATCCAACCTAACCTATGATTTATAATTGTAGATAATTTTATCGGGTTCAATTTTACTTTCTTCCAAATTGAGAAAGAAACATTTTTTGTGATAAAATTGGAGTGATTAACATTTCTAACGAAGATAAGAAAAGTAAAGTTGAAAACTTACTGACTGGGTTACATGCCATGACTGTTTGACGATCACCACTACGCTTATCAGCATCCAATCAGCATCCAATTGATTTAGAATTGATTTTTCTGTTTGTTACTATGTTACTATACTACTATCACAACGGGACCTGTCTAGGATTCAAGTGAGCCGGTCTCATGACCGGCGGGACGCCGGTAACTTAACATATACTACGGTATCAGTGATGACAACGGTTTCAAACTTTACGTCGGGCCCAGCGGTTTTTAAGCATTAATTTAACTTTATGACCGAACTATAGGATTTAGAATTGTTATTTATTTTATCCAGCTTGAGGTAGATTTTTATTTTCTAAGAATTGACAATTTTTTTTTTAAATAAAATTTTTTAGATAAAATTGTAGTCATCAACATTTTTAAAAAAGACAAGAAAAGTAAAGTTAAAAACGTATTGGCTGGGCTAGATATGGTAGTGTTTCACCTCCACGACAACGCTCATCAGCACCCAACTGGTCTCGAACCCAGCTCCTGACCAGTTGTATATTGTTTTTAAGGCGATTCGAAAAATATATCGTTACAAAAGTATTATTACATTAAAATTCAGGATTTTGTACTTCTTCTACAGCCCATAGATTCTTAAAACACCATATCTTTTAGAAAGAGAAAATTTCAAAAAATTTCTAAATGAATACTTTTAAAATTCAAGTATTTTTTATGAATATGATAACAACCAAAAATTTTTAGGAAAATTCGTAAACGAAAAAGTGCAATGAAATGGAATTTGTGTTGATTTAAATGCTGACCTTATTAGTGTTTTTGTTTATTACAATTATAATTGAAGTAGCTGAGTTTTTATTTTTTTTTTTTTTTAAGTTCATAATTCTTTTGTATTTCTAAGTTGTTGCTCTTAATTTAGTTGGTAAATTTGTTTGATGTTTGAGTTCTCAACACATTTTACAAAAAACCCCACAATAGAAAAAAAGCGAAAAAAGAAAATGTAATCGCAATAACTGAATGTGTGTAACGACAAACCGCTGTAGTTTTGTAGTAACAAGCGAATGGTTTAAAAAAAACTCCCAGTAGTTTAGTCCTGTTTTCCCTTTTTTTTCTTATAATTTTTTCTTTAACTTTTAATGTTTCCCTTCTTTTTTTAGTTTTTAATGGCGTGTTCTTTTGCTTGCAATTTTGTGTACATTTGTGTTTAGCTAAAAAGAAAAAAAAATCAAAATTAAAGAAAAGTTTGTGAACAAACACCCTTTCAAAATGTATTTTATAAAAAAAAAATACTACAAAATATACCCACCATTCTATTCATTTTTAACCACCTGTTGTTTAGCTGAAGAAATATTTCTTCTTTAGTTCAGAAGGCTTGAAAGGCATTTTTGTCCCTTCGTTTATTCCCGCTAATAATCATGAAATAAGTTAAGTGAATGTATCAAAATGATTCGAATATTTTTACTCAAAAGCTTCCTCATGACGTATTTTTCTAGATTGAGCATAAAAAATCCATAACAATAGATTCCCTTTTTTATTTTAAGACTTGTTTTCAAAAATGCTGATTGACAGAAAAACAAAACTAATCATTGTTTGTCATAAAATACTTCCATTCCAAAATTTATGTTTGTTCAATTTAATTAATTAACTATTCAAGCTATTGATCTTTGGTTTTTTCATAAAAATAATATTAAACAATTATTTATTTATTTTCAATATTTTTTATTTTCCTGAAGATGCCAACAAATTGTTGCCGAAATATTGAAAATAAATAAATAATTGTTTAATATTATTTTTATGAAAAAACCAAAGATCAATAGCTTGAATAATTAATATAACAATATAAAGATCAAATAATATAAAGATAAATTAATTAATTAACGTATGTATATTGTTTTGTTAACGTAAAAGCCTTACATGCGATGCGGTCTACATTAGCCATCGATTTGTTCACTCATGATCAGGGCGCCGCGGCAGAATAACAAACAATAACTTGTTCATGTGTTTGTATGTGGAGCACATTTTTAGATGTTCATGTGCTGTTTTACCAGAATCTTGGTCAGCAATTTTGATAAAACCAGCAAATTTAGTTTTTAAAGATTCCCTCATACGAACAAAAACCTTATTAATCAGATTACAAACAGATGTAAATGGCTGCTTAAAAATCGGCTTATTTGAAGAAAAGAAAAAATGCAAAATATACTTATGGCACCGAATCAGAATCACGCAAGTGTTTATAAGTAGCGAGTTTCAGTCGGCCTTAATTATAGTCAAACACTAAAGTCGGACGATGCTTTTTAGAAACAGCTTAAATTTTTAAAAGTGTTGCTAACTTATTTTATACTATAGTCAAATTTAAAATTGACTTTAAGTTGAACCAGCTGTAAATGGCTGTCTCATTATTTATCGAAAATGCCAAATTATTCATCATACAACCATTTACAAATTTAAATAAAATCCCATCTCTAATTGAGATGACTTTCACAAATTATGTATAGCTGTAAATAAACACATATACAAATGTAAGATCGTATTAGTAGGTAGACAAAAAAAAAAATCAGAGCGAATTGAATAGAACTAAAGTTTCAATCAAAATTATGATTAATAATAGATATTACAAAATCTTTAATTTTATTATTTAATGTAAAAAATTGTACATTAAAAAATGTTTACATTTAAAAGTGACATTTGTTTGAGCAAAAGCTGTTGCTGAATAAGTTAAAGACAACTTCTGCTGCCAGCTGATCAGATTATTTCTGATAAAAAAACGATAAAAACAGATTCTGTGACACACAGTTCTGACACAATTCTGAATCGAACACAAAAATGAAAAATATCTGTTGCTGTGACACCAAAATTAATTCTGTGTCGATTTCAATTCTGATCCTGATAGCAATCAGATTCTACAACAACCCTGAGTATTTAAGGACTTTTTCGAATCGTTTTCTAATCATATTCGAGTCAGTAATCATTTTCGAGTGCTTTCTTCATCGTGCAAGTTATTAATCAGATTTGATCAAAAAAGTACTAAAATAATGCTGATCAATAATTTTTGGAATAATAATTCTTTTTCAAATATATTTTTCTTATCAGGTAGTTTCACCCAAAATTACAGCACTCTAATACACATATATGTATATGAATATTTATATGTGTTTGTGTATATTAGAGTCGATCGATTTGCAAAGACAAAAATTTGTCAATCACGTTCTACTGTGACACATCAAAAAAAAAAAAAATAAATAAATTAATAAAGGGCAATTCAGACTATTATACTGTGTGTTAATACCTGCCAAAAATTCAAATAATACGTGCAAGTGTGATGGTGTGAATGCAATGTGTTATGAAAACGAGAAATAATACGATAAAAAATTGACATCCCATAAGACTTCACTGTTTTTTGACAATTTTCTAAACAATAATACATTTCATTCGATCAGGGTTGTTTTTTCAACACAAGCAGCTGTTGAAAAATTTACTAGTCAGTTGTTTCACAGCCGATGGCGTGCCGTCACTGATGTTATTTGATTTCGTTATACAAGGGTTCGAATTTTGGAATTTGGTTACCGTATACAAATGTATTTTGCTCTATCTGTATTTAGAAGATAAAATATTTTTGTGTTATTCAATTTTATTCTGTTTGACACAACTATTATTTTAGCTGCTGAATATTTTTTAGCGCCGGCACGTCCACCGCCAACATGAAATTGCTCTTCTTGCGCCGTGTAAAGTTTCATGTGGTTGGGTAAAATGTAATTTACGTTAGACTTTTTGACAGTCGCAAGAAATCTAATTATACTTTCATCTCACAAAACTCGATAAAAGTATTTATACTTGTATAATAGTCTGAATTGCCCTTTAACAAGGCGCTCAAATTAAAATTTGTAGTATTTGTCTGTCTGTGTATATAAAAAAAAAAAAAGAATATTGGAGAGAGAAAAATTATTGAGCACACTTGCCAATATCTCAGATTAAAACTCACCAGAAAATTAACTAGTAAAAGCTTGAAAGATTTATTGAGGTTTATTTTCGGAATATGGCTGTT
This sequence comes from Sturmia bella, assembly GCA_963662145.1. NCBI lineage: Eukaryota > Metazoa > Arthropoda > Insecta > Diptera > Tachinidae > Sturmia > Sturmia bella. The sequence goes on along the minus strand of OY759168.1, from coordinate 43,071,604 downwards.
TATGATCTTATGTTTTTGAGCACCCAGTGTAAATTGTGTTGTTGTAGTCTGCCTTTTAATTGTCAAACCTCAAATAATATTAATTTCAAAACGCATGCAAGTGTATTCTGTGTAGAAATGTTTACGAAAAGCAATTAAAGCTTTTCGCTCAAAATTCTGTTTTTGGAAGTAAAACACCTGTGTGGGGTGGAAACATTTTCTAGAGCCTAAGCCTTAACAAAAATAAATAAATTTTTCTTTATATTTTGAAAATAAAATAAGTTTGCTCATTAGCTCTTTTTCTTTCATTCCCACCATCTCTACAATAAATGAGATTTTTCCGCTTTTGCATTTTGCTTAAATATATGTACGTCTGTAAAAAGTATGTATTTATATCGATTTTGCCCTCATCGCTCATTAATAAAAACATATTTAATTAAGAAATTTCTTTCATACAACTGAATTTATATACATTAATCATTCTTTCTTTAGAAATCCTTAATCATTATGACAAAATTATTCCCATTTTTTTTTTCGTCCTTCAACAGATAATAGATCTAATAAAAAGGATGCATTTGTATTTTTTAACAAATTTTTGGGTACGTAAACATCAGTTAAACATTAAAACAAAATTGTGTTTTTTTTTTTCAAAAGAAAAACCAATTAAATACCTTTAATACTTTTTCTACTTACAATTTATTGTGCTCTTTGAAAAGTCTTCTCGCTCTGTCTAATTTTTGTAACATATTAAAACTGGAACTCTTCGAGAGTCTTTCTTTTGTTTCTTCTTTTTACGTAACGTTCAATCTTGTGTCGTCCATTTGCCGTCTTCTATGTTTTCAATGTTTTATCTATCATTTGGTTTTTAATTACTTAAATACACATTTCTATACATATATAAGTCTATATTTGTCTATTGTAAAAGTCACCAAAAACTACTCAATTTTAAAAGCAAACGCACTTTTCTGTATGACAAGCAGTCAAATTGTCCTTCAATGGTTAAAGATGATCTCAAAAAATTAAATTTAATTTATGGTAATTTGTACCTCTCACTATTTTTTTTTAATTTTTTTAATGATATGCTAGAAACACAATCAGGACGAATTAGGAGTTTATTGCTTTCAAAAATGAAACACATTTTGCTAGGAACACAACTGGGACGAACGACGAATTTTTCGCCGCGAATATTCGCCGTCAAAAATAAAACACATTGGTGTATATGAAAATGCACACAGTCACAGCGTCGGGCGAAATAGATTTATTTCTATTTCTTACGCCGGCGAACGATGAACAAATCAGTACCATGAGGCCATTTTGGTTTTAGTTTTCAAGTGCTTAAGTAAAAACAGTTAATTTTTACTTTAATAGTTTTTATTTTAAGTGCTAAGATTTGACTTTTTTATTGGGCTCTCTAGTTCAATTTTTACCTCCTCAAAATTGAGAAAGATGTTTTATATAAAAAGCCAACATATGCTAATTTTTTTAGCAACCAATATTTTTAATATGGTCACCCCTGTGATCAGCTGTTCAACTATAATAAGATAAAATTAAAAAACTGAGAAAATGGATACAAGTGAAATTATAATTGAAAATATTAAACTTCAAGGCTTTTATACCATGTTCATACATGCGCCTTTATTGAGGTAATCGCAATAAAGTCCATTATTGAGCTCAATATTCCATACAAAAAGTCAATAAAGTTATTGCTCAATAAACTCTATATTGCTTTGAATATTGAGAAAAAGATGGAACACAACACTGTAAAAGATGTGTTTAATAAGCAAAAGTATACAATGCGAAATGAATGAAGTGATAAATGTAAACAAAAGCAAACAAAACAAAATAATAAAAAATAAAAATAAATACAATAAGAATAAAAACATTGCAGCATTTCCAAATTTTTATTTCTCTTTCTTTTTATTATTGCCGCTTTGGAGTCATAACATGAACGCACTACTTGTACAAGTTCCATATTTTTATTGTACAACACTAAAATTTTTTTAATAAAAGGCAGTTTTTCATCCATTTTTCTTATTGGAAAATATTTTTCACTTTTTTTCTCACTACCCAAACAAAAAGAACAAATTGTTTTCAGCTGCCAGATACTAATTGAGTTAGCTCAATATTTGTATGTATGAACGCAAAAAATATTATGTCAATAAACTGAATATTATCTCAATTAGAAATACATGTATGAACAAGGTATTACCATAAAGAACATGATGTTCATTATTTTAATTATTTTTACAAAATTTTAAATTCTTTGATTCATTTAATTTTTTTTTTAACTTTGAACAAACAATAAACAACTTTATCAATTATAACAGATGTTTTTGTTTTTCGTCATTATTGTGCTTCATACGACGAATTTACACAGCGAATTTTAACCGGCGTATTCGTCGTGTGGGGCGAAATTCGTCGTTCGTCCCAACTGTGTTCCTAGCATTTGTTTATATGAAAGTACACACAATAATGGCGGCGTCGGATGAGATTCGTAATAGATTTATTTATTTTTACTATGCCAGCGAACAGCTGGCGAATAATGTAGACAGTGAGAAAAACGCAATTTTAAGTTTTATATTTTTTACAAAAAGTTTATTTGGTAATCAACAATCGAATGAATGAAAAATTCAAACTCAATTCAATTATTGACAAATTATATGATTAAAAATTACTTTATTTGCAAAGTAAAAATATTATTTTCTAAACAAGGTTTCCTACAACAGAATGTTGCCGATTAGGAAAAATTAAGATTAATTCGCTACTCAAATGGAATATTTGTAAGGCAAAAATATAGAATCCAAATACAAGTTTTACTTGATCTTAACAAAATTTATATTTTAGTTTTTCCACGCCACTTTGCAAAATCTGACTCAAAAATTTTTTAGTACTATTTATTATATGATTGGCTTGCGCTTGATTATAAGATTGCGCTGGGTGCTTTGAACGACGAACTTAAACAAAATAAATAGTTTACCAGCGAATTTGTCGTGTCGGGCTAAATTCGCCGTTCGTCCCAATTGTGTTCCCAGCATTAATTCTGTATGATTCTTTTTTCTCTTAATGTTAGCTTGTGAGCTTTCTTCCAAAGTGGCAGGGATGAGTTTTCTAAAATGTTTTTTGCTGAAGAAGATACGTATCGAAATATCGAAGAATATAATACAGTGAAACTTCTATATAACGAACTTCGTTATAATGAAAAACTCATTATGACGAATTTTTACTGGAGTCCCTTGAAATAACTATTCTATTGCAAAGTTTTTCATACAAAAAATGGTCTATAGCTATAACGACATAATTCTGAACTATAAAGCCTCTATATAGCGAAGTATTTTTCTTTTTTTCAAAACCGTCTATACAATGAAGTCTTGAACTATAGCCTCCATACAACGAAGTCAGAATAAAGCAAAATTAAAGTTTAAGCAAAACGGGGAAGTCCCTTTTAAAAACAACGAAAGGTTAATGTCTTTGCAGATTAATATGTAAAGCGCCACAAATTCCACAGTCAGTTGTGTTTGGGTTCTTTGCCAAAATGAGTGTAAAGCGTAAATAAATTTCTATACAAAAAAAAAGTCTATAATTCATGCTGTTGGTCGTGGTGATAAATCTAAGCAAGAAATTGCTAAGCAATTTAATCTACCGCCAAGTACTCTTTGTACAATTTAAAAAAACCGGGAGGTTATTAGTAACACTAAACCTTTACACCGGTATTCATAAAAAATAAAACTTCATTGAAACACATTTTACGACATATTTTTCATATAAAATTTTTCTAAAATGTATTTGAGCAACGTTTTATTTTTTTATGAATACCGGTGTTAAAGTGCAAAAGTTTGGTTTACACAATGTCGAAATCAAAACATGCCTTTAGGAGGACCAATAGCAAAAACCAAGGCTGAACAGTTTGCAGCACATCTGGGACACAACGATTTTAAAGCTGGTAACGGTTGGCTTGATAATTTTGAAAATTGCCATGATATTGAATTTCGAAAAGTGAAAAATACATTCGGCAGCTTAGCATCTGTCGAAAAAAGATTAATGGTTGCATTCTGAATCTGCCTAAACAAACAAAAATTACACAACATTTTACTAAAATGTAATAAAGTAAAAAACTGATAAAAACATAATTTTTTATTTACCTCTTAAATAGTAAATTTTTTATTACATAGTATTTTCTTGTACACTAGAATTTCGACAAAAAAAACGAAAACTGTGAAAAACTTTCGTATTTCTTTAAATTTCGTTATACCAAGGTTTCCCAATGCGTATGTATAACAAATCAATAACTATAACAAAGTAATTTTCGATCCCCTCCACATTCGTTATATCGAAATCTCACTGTAATAAAGATAAAATATATATTTTTTTAAAGTAAAGTGACCTCAAGCTCAATTCAATAAATCAAAGAAAATTAAACCAAACAAAAAGGTGGAAAAACTAGTGTCAAAAAACATTTCCAATTCTCCTTTTGTTCATGGGAATTTTGGAATATTTTGCAATATTGACTCTCACAGTAGAACAGATGGCTTGTACGCAGTTCTTGACATAACAAGATGAAAAAAGCGGGAGGCAGAATATAATCACTTGAGCTATTAACTTCATCTTGTTTAATCCGCCTTGGTAGATGTGCAGTAGAAATTTATTTTGAGATTCACAATTTTGTAACCGCAAGTTTTCCTTCTTAAGTCATGATTCTTGATACAAATTTCATACTCAGTCGATATTTGTTTTAAATGTAGTTATGTGTTATAACCAATAACCAATTTTTATTAATAAAAAAAGTGAAGATCGTTTGAAATAACGCAAAATGCAACCTTTATTCAAAACTAAATTTGTTTTAAATAAATACAAGTTTGTGCTTTTTCCTTCCTTCGTTTTGTATAATAATTTCCTGAAAACATTTTTCACTACACCTTTTCGTCTTCATTGAATATGAACTGCTTTACTTGTATCACAAACATGATTTTTATTAATTTTGATAAAATTGTTTTACTAAATCTATTATAATTGTTGTATAATAATTTCTAAACACCATAAACGTTCACCTTCATTATAAATGTGTGTGTGTGTTTGCGTGTGTATTTTGCATTTTATCAACTCTTGTTCCATGTATGTGTGTATGTATGTGTCTAAATGTGTAGATTTTAATAATAACATCAACTTTAAAACATAATTAATCAAATTTGTGTATTTGTTTTTTGCAATTTTCCACAGGCAAACGTAGTGAGTTTCACCACAAAAATAAAACGTAGAAGCAACGCACTTACCACAATAAATAAAAGCTAAAGCTTAAGTTAAAAAAAAAAACTCGTTTTTATTTGTTTTCTTTTTTATATTTATTGTTTGTTTTTTTCCACTTTTTAGTTCACATTTTTATTTCCTTTATTTTGTTTGTTTTGTTTTTTGTTTTAATGGTCTGTAGCTAATCTTATTAAAAATGAAGCACTAATTTTTCTACCTTCAAACTAAAATTCCTTGCGCTTTTTTGCCATTTTCTTTTAAATGTTTTTCAATACTTTTGTACTAAACAAAATTAAAATTTTGCTTTTTAAAGAACAATCGCTTTGTTGGCAAATTTCAAATAAAATTGAATTTTAAAAATAAAAATTTAATTTTTTTTACTGAAACAAAAAAATAAACTGCTCACGAAGACTATAAGTGCTATAATTACGACCTGGCCACACTGAGAATTAATCTACAACAATTTTCACTGAAAACGTTTGTTAAAGATTATCATTCTGGCCAACAATATTAAATGGTACTCGTTTGCCGCAACTACTCCAAGGATATGATTGTAACCACGAAAAGATAAAATCAAACCCACCCATTTTCAGACTAAATAAATAAAATACGCGTAATAACAATAATAATAATAATAAAAATAATAATAATCATAATAAAAATAATAATAATAACAGCAAATTTTAAAGAAATACAACAGCACCCAAATCTATATTCAAAAATATAGATTTTAAAAATCTTTGGCATTAAAAAACGCCAAGTTTTTAAAGCATAACTAATTTAAATATAAGAGTTTAGGAATGACCTTAGTTATTTGTTTGCTTTAAGAGTCAATCGAAATGTGTTATTTTAAGTCTAAAAATAGGTCTTATAAATGTTTTCTACCCTTTTCAGCCGTCTATATGCCAGCGACATTTCGTTGATGCTAATCAATTCATCAGTTGACTCGAAAAACCTTAAACGATTGTCTGAAGCCCAAAATTATATGAACAAAATGAGAATTAGAATACAAAACAGTTGTTCGTCTTGCAACACTTTTACTTTTCCTAACACTTCCGTGCAACGAGTTACCATTGTTTACTAAGAGTTTTTGCAAAAATACAAATCGTAGTAACCAATGGTAACTCGTTGTATGGAAGTGTTAAGAAACGTAAAATGGTGCAAGACGAAAAACTGTTTTCTATATTAAAGATTTGTTTGAATATTTCTAATTCTCATTTTGTTCATGGAAATTGTGGCATAAGTACTTGCGTTTCAAACATTCCTTTGAAATTTTTCGAGTCTACTGACTCGAATTGATTAGCATCAACGAAATGTCGGTGGCATATAGACGGCTGAAATAGACGGAAAACATTTGTAAAGTCTGTTTTAGACCTAAAGTGATAATAGTTTAGAGTGGGCTCCACATTAAAGCTGCAGCTAAATAACACGCTTTCTACGCGTCTACGCCTTTCATGCTTTTCAAACTTCAAGTTACTTGCGACGCTTTCTATGAGCTAAGTATTATACAGGGTCCGCCATCTAGCGTTTTTTTTCAACTAGTGCTTATTTCGTGAATTTTAACACTTTGCTCATGTCTGATATGACAGATAATTAGTTTTATCCTTCCGCTGAATGAATCTGATTGTGTATACGCTTCGCTAAGTGGGCCTGAGATAGACTTTCATGCCGATGCCCATTTTGCCAAAAAAAAAAAAACTAAAATCCTCTTTACAGATGAAGCAAAATAATCACATTTGGGGCACAGAAAACCCGCACGCATGCATTGAAAAGCCGACGCACCCAAAACGCGTTACTGTTTGGTGCGTATTTTGGTCCAGAGGCATAATTGGGCCATTTTTCTTCGAAAATGAGCAAAGAGTGACCGTTACAGTCAATGGCGACTGTTATCGGGCCATGTTGTAGGAATTTTTGTTCACAAAATTTGAAGCGGAGGATATTTGTAATATTTGGTTTCAACAGAATGGCGCTACGTGCCACACAGCCGAAGCTACACTCGATGTTTTGCGTCGTTTTCAAAAAAAAAAAAAAAATATTTGGCTGACCCTTTACATATTTTTAAAGCACAAAATGGCAAAACACAAATACATATTTTTAAAACACAAAGTTGAAGCTTTAAAACAGTTGATGGAACATTGTGTTTGTGCTATAATAGATGTTTTAATAAAACGAAAACATTTTCAATCATGATGCAATACGCTTAGGATGTGTGAAACCATACAATGCAGCTAAATATGAGCTTTAGAAATAAGCACGAACAGAGCCCACTAAACTCTCTGGAATAGTGAAATAATGGAACGCAATGCAGGGATGTATTTACGTATGTATGTATGGTGGGGGGCAGACGGGCTACTGAGACCAAGCAAACCCGAATTGAGTAGAATAATGAAAGTGATAATAGGTTTCTCACAACTACTGGCATATCGAAACTGCATATGTACACGTAAAGATAAAACATGTTTAATTATGATTGCGGCAACAATGCTATGTTCTGGATAACAATATGGTATTATTACGGCAGTCATAAAATTTATTTGCAACAACATAGCTCGATTGTGTACAACCATAATGTGGCTATCTTCAACCATATCTTTTAACAATAATATGTTCCTCTTCAAATACCCCTTTTATTTTTCTGCGTGTAGAGCAGAACTGAGGAGGATAGTGAGACATTACAGAATTACTTATACCAATGCCCCACCTTCTCACAAATGCTGCACTTTACGGACTATAAGCCATTTATGGCTGGCATGCATGAAGAGACTAAGAAATCCTGTTTACGTTACCGAAATTCTGCTTTTATAACTGGCACTTAACCTCAATTATTTTATACAAAAACGTATCTGACGTTCAGTAAAAACAACTAAAGGCTAACTGACTGGCTCACTAATTTGTTTCTTCAGCATTCGCCAACATTTTGCAGGTCAAAATGGAATGTTGTAGATAGTTTATCTATCAAACGTTACAACATATTGTGAGAATGGTTTTCTAAATGTTCACGAAACGCCATTGTGAACTAGGCAGAAAAAATAACACCCAACCTTACAAATTTGTGGGGGCGCCTAAAAAACAACTGTGTGTGCTGAAATTAAATATTTTCCTCAAAAAACGTGGCCGCTATATTCAGAAAGCCTTTATTTTGGGAAAGCGATAGCAAATCATAAATGATAAAAAAGAACATACAAAATACAAAAAATGTCGAAACATAAAATCTAACAGAGCATTCTGTAAAACTCGGTTTGAGCTACCTGTAAATAAAAAATTTTTATGATCAAATAATTGTTTGCTTACTATGAAAAAGTCTTACTTTGTTCCACTCACAATATCGTATCGATTTACAGCAAGCAATTATTTAATTTTTCAATAAAATGTGGGTTTTACTCGTTAAGAAAACTGAACTTCAAAGCATGCTTTTTTATAATTTTTAAATCATTTAATTTTTCACTAAAATGTGGGCTTTACTCGTTAAGAAAACCGAACTTCAAGGCATGCTTTTTCTAAATTTAGAATCAAAACTTATTTGCCTTATTCGGTTTTGTTAATTTTGTGCTCATATGCATTTTAAATTATGCAGCTTCATGTATTTGCTCCAAATAAAACAAAACAAGAAAATAGTGGTCACGTTTTTTTCCAGCAAATATATGTATATTATAGTCCAGTGTGAACTTACGTTTAGAAAATAATTGAAAATAATTGTGTGCATTTGCCAAATCTGGCAAAAAAAAAATGTTCATGTAACATGCAACAATTGAAAACATTTCAGAATTAATGAGCTTGAAAATTTGCTACCGCAAACATTTAGAAAAAAAACTATTTCAACAGTTTTGCTAAATTGTAGAAAATAAAATAAACGCTTTTAATAAAAACATTTGCAACAACTTTTCTTATATTCGGCGAACTTTGCTGCTTAACTGTGAATTGCAATCCTTGCTTTAATAGTAATAAGAATTATTTCAATTACGCTCTTTGGCTTTTCACAACAAATATTCCAATCTAAAGTACATTTTAAAACTGCTACTTATGTATATAGCAATTATTGCAATGGGAATAACTGTAATGCCAGCAACTTGAAACTTAATCATTTTCATTCAATCTGCCCTACCGCAACCCCTCCTTCCTTCGTGTTCTCTGCAATCATAATGAAACTATTAATTATACATTTTTTTTTGCTATTGTAAATAACTCTTTTTTTATGTGAAAATGTGTAATAACGAATAAACAACAATTTAATATACATTTTTTATTATTTTCAATATAAAATCAAAACCATAAACATAAAAACGTGACCCGGTTGATTTTAATAACATTTAAATGTGTTTCAAAAAAAAATACACAAAAAACACAATCGCTTCCGTCTTGGTCAAATGAAAAACATCAACTACAACAAAAAAAAAACTTTATATGAAAACAAAACCTTAAAAATATTGTGATTTTTCACTGGAAAAAAAAAATAATAATAATAATGTCACATCTCTGCCCTGTTTGGGCAAATTTGTATATTTATGTGTGTTTGTGTATGTGTGTGCATATAACTTTACTGCTATTTAAATATGTCAATATGTATGTGTGTGTGTGTACGCGCGCTATACTTTAATAAAAATAAAACTTTTTGAAAAAAAACCCCTACTGCAAAAAAAACAAAAAATCTGCAAATGTATAAATAAATCTACAAACGCATAAAATGTTCACCAAACAAATAATCTCTGCAATTTAATACAAATAACCACCGCCAATAATAATCCACAAACTCAATCAAAAACAAACGAACAAACAATAATATTGAAAACAAATATTTTGTAAGTAAATATTTAGTAGTTTTGTAAAATATTTTTTAAGTAGTTTGTGTTGCTGACAAACCCAAGGAAATATGTTTTCCGTTTCGCCCCCATTTGAATTTTTGTAGCACCGAACTGTACACCAACCAACCCACTCACCACTTCCCATAATTAATTTTGCAAATAGTTTCATGTTTTGTTTTTGATAATCCTCAATTTTATTTTTTTTTTTTTTTAACTTAGTTTTAGTATAGTTTTGAATATCTAGAACTGTTTTTTTTTACAATTTTAAAAAGTTATATGGAGAAATAAAAATTAATGAAAATATGTACTTAATTATATATAAATAAATAAATATGTATATATATATATATATATATATATATATATATATGTATATATATAACGTTAAACATCTAAATTAAAATCGAAATAGAATATTGCCAGAAGCTAACAAGTGTTTTGCTGATAATTTATGTATCTCTTATTCTCATCCAACCAAGACCAGGTTATGCTAATATTAAATCAGTTACGAGGGTTATTTAGTCTGAATTAAAATCAAAATATGAACTTAATGTTGTAAAATTGAAATGAACCTAAAACTAACAATTGAAATACCATTGGGTCCTAAAAAATACACAAATGAAAAGAATTGCATTATATTACTGAATTTATATGTTGAATTATATTAAACTAAATCTATAATTGGTGCCTAGTGTATTTGCCTCTTTGGTTAGTTTATATAAGTATAGTGTATAAGAGAACATTATTTTATCAAAAGAGCAGAGTTGCAGATGATGATACGTTTGTAAATCTGCAATTAAATACAGAATAAATTAAACCATCAACCTGTGCAGTCTGGTCCTTTTTCTCAGAAGTAATTGATTTCGTTGACTAATTTTTGGAAACTTGTGTAAAAATTCTTACGCACCAAGGGTAGAACTGGAAAATCTTATCATTTTAACAAATTTTTTTTATATACTATCTTATCAATATTTATAACTCGACTTTTATCGAGCTCTTAATTTTGTATTTTTCGTATTAATCTCGAACATTACATTTAGTTATAAAATAATTTTTGTACTGACGAACAAAACAGTTACAGAGCAGAATTTTGTTGCTAGAACAATCCCGCTTAATAAGACCTTTTAATTTTTGGCCGTGAAATTTTTTGTTTAACAGAAATATTTTATTGTGTCTTATTTTATTATATATTTGCATGCCCTAACAAAAAAAAAAAAAAATGGGGAAATGAAATATTTTATTAGTTAAGAATATTATTGAAGGTCCACAATCAAGGAACCTGAAAATCTGGGTTATCTAGCAACATAATGCTGTGCAGCAACTTGTTTTGTTCGTCATTAAAAATAATTATGTTACAGCTGAAAGTGATTACTTAGATTAATACTAAAAATACAAAACTAGGAGCTCGATAAAAAACGAGATATAAATATTTATAAGCCCGTATGTAAAAAATTTATTAAAATAATATGACTTTCAAGTTCTACCCTGTAACTCCTTTGTTACTTACATAGTATTGTACCAGTTGAAACAAAATAAAAGGCTGATAAATTACCTGCAAAACGCTATTTTAGTTTTTGGCAACACTCTGTTTGTGTCGATCCCTTGAACTGTTTTGTCACTGTTAACTTGTATTAGCCAACAACTACGAGGTCAGTCCAATGTGTTCTTGAGCAGTTGTGGTCTGTGGACTATGCAAATCAGTCCATGTGGCGTTTTCGTGGTCAAATCATATTATCATTTGATGCTGGACCTGGAATGTCTAATGTAAACAGGAGATAAGCCATTAGACCGAATACACTACCTGAGGCACTCCAGCTCCCATAGAGAAAATTTCTGAACACTGATATTTATGTTTTACATAGAAAAATTGATTTTGCAAATTTGCTTTGCAATCTTTGATAGATATCTATCGGCAGTTAAGATTTTACTTTGTGGAGAAGACCTTTAAGTCATACGCTACCAAACGCCTTACAACGTCATGACATGTTACAATACAGAAGTTTTTTTTGTCAATATCAATGGCTATTTTATTTAATACTCTATATCAGGGATGCCCACGACCTATACGCTTGGTACGCTTTTGTTTTTGTAAAAACGCGAAGCATTGGCTGAACATTCTAATATGTATACACAACTCTTTGTATGAAATACACACATACACACATATCCCAAGTTCAAACCCTGCTCTATATACTTGCTGGATAGTGAACTGATTTCGCCAAACTGTCCAAACTGTCCAAACTGGTGGTAGCGAATGAGCAGCCTCTCTAAAAGAATAGGCTCAATACGGTGAAAGAGAGGTTTTTTAAAAAGCTTTGGAAGTGAGCTAATTAATTGGTGTCTAAGACGTTGGTTTCGATGAGTTCTTGTTAGGCTTACGGATAACTATTGGATAACTATTATTTCAGCAACTTTCCTCAACTCATGAAAAATACTCAATGCGAATAATTGAATTAAATATATTTCTTAGCAATTCTTTTGGGCGCTTACCCGTTTACCAGGCCACAATATAAGTTGTAATAATGATTAAGTTTGGTGAAAATTAAATTTGCGTCAACATCTAATATCTCTCAATCTCTGATTAACTCCGTGTTTGAGTTATTAAACAATATTGGCTTGAATCTAAAACTATGTGGTCTAAGTAAATGTTTTTTCAATGTCGAAAAACAAAAGATTTATATTTAATACTCATTTATTTAAATTCATTGTTGAACATCGCTTAAATATAAGCGATTTTTGCTCAGCACCCAAAAACTCTTTTAACTTTTCTGCGCACAAAAACCATACTAATTTAAAGTTTTTACCAAAATGAGTTTGAAGAATTTTAGTTTATATTTCAAAGATTTAATATGCTCCATTTATCTCCAATTTAAAGAACGTTAATAACTTTCATTCGTACTAAATAAATTTCATTCTTTCTTTAAATTGCAAAATAACCCAGCAAAATTTGTGTACAAGCTGAAGCATATTTTTCTATGTATGTTTATGCTTGCTGTTTTATTTTTAGCCTGCCTCTCTGCACACGTGTGTATCCTGTATTAATTACTATTTTTTTATTTTTTTAAGCTTTTCTTCCTGTTTTGCATTGTATATTTTACTATGTATATAAATTAAAATTTCAAGATTTTTTTTGTGTTGTTTTATTTTGCTTTATGCATTTGTTGTAGGTTCACATCTATATTTTTTGTTTGTTTTCTAATTTTATTTTTATTGTTTACTTTTCTTTTCTACTTTTCTATATTTGTATATACATATAGATATATTTTTAGTTTCAATCTCAATTTTTGTTGTAAATTTGTAAAACATCTTGACAACTTTTAATTTAATTAAAGTACTTGAAAACACTAAACAAAAAACATGTTTATATTTTAAATTTTTGTTAATTGTATTTCGTTTTGTTTTGTAACTTTATTAAATGGCAAACGTACACTTTTACTCTACAACACAGACGATGAATTGGCAGGACTTATACAGGAGGCTGAAAGCAAAGCGCCTGAAGATTTAACAGAAGAAGACAAAATGGCTCTGCTGGGACGTCCCAAAAATGGTGATATTGTACGCGCACAATTGCGTATTAAAGAAAGTAAAGAATTTAAGGTGAGTACTTTTGAGTTTTGCTGATTTTAATGAAATATTTATTCGAGAATACGCATTGCAATAAGAGAAATATAAACTCTAAAACACACTGCAAATAAGTTTTCTAAGAGTTAATTTAACACGCTTTCGAAGGACCGCTTTGTTAATAGTTGGTCAAGTATTTAGCTCCTCTACAGATACTCTGAAGCTGGTAAAGAAAACGAACTATAGAAATTAAAAATTTTAAGTGGGTAACGATTTTAAGCATTGAATATGGATAAATATGCTTTTAAAAAGTTTGTCAAAAATATTAAAAAGTTGCCTTGTATTTAAATAATCTAATGACCAAAAACTCACTTAGAGTGAAAACTAATTATTTATTTGCTACAAGGACAAATTGAATTGAGTTGAATTGAATTGAATTGAATTGAATATATTCAGCCCAATCACGAATATTCTCAAGGAATTTTATTCCTAAGGAAAATACGTTTCTCGAGAAAAAATTCCTCCAATCATAAATTACCTGAGAAACAAAAAAATATTGTAATATTGTCTCGTTGTGCTTCTTTAATTTTAAAGTAGAACTTTAAAATATGTTATCGATTTTTCCTGCCCCTACACATGACCATCTTAAATATTTTCTCTACTAAAACGTTTGCTATTTTAAATGAAACTTAAACTGTCATTCAAGAAATTGCCACTCCGAGTTGGAGAACATAAAACCCAAAAGTTAATTAAATGGATGAAGTATTTTTGGCTTGAACAAATTTTGCACACTTCTTGCAACAAAACGATGCTGCAAATACCACAAAATTGTAATTTTCCTCTGTGAAACGTTTTCTTGATAAGAGCAGGGAAAGCAAGGAAGCATATTATTAAACATTTATTTTCAACACACAAATAAAATCTAAAAGAAGTTGTCATTGTGATTTTAAGTAGCAAAAAGTTTTCAATTCACTTCACTATCACCAGACTCAATTAAGGCTTTTCTTTATTAACTTCAATTAGTAGGTGCCATTGTTTGTATGTAGTTCGCTTAATCTCTCACCGGGGAGCAGGTTTAGCCTTAAGACTTTCCTAACTTGGCCACTTTGCTTTCTGGGGTATATGGAGAGGACCTTAGAACAGAGAGTTTTTACATGACTATTGTTGTGCTGGAGCTGTTGAAACCTTCAGATAAGGCAAATTGGGGCGAGCCTTAGTACCTTCGTATTACAAGGCATTCTGCATAGAGCCAAGACCATCTAAAAGAATCAAGAAGATTTTCTCCATAATACGTTGTCATGCCAAAGGTTATGCCTGCACAAAAAAGGTAACATTTACCCACAGAGAGTCCTTATGATTTTCATGTAGAAAATCTTATTTATGTTTTTTTATCTTGATGATTTTTGAAAGTAGCTGCGCTTTTAAATTGGATTTTCTTTACTAAAGCGTCAGCTATTTTGTTCGTTTATAAATTGCACAATATTTTAAGTTCAAAAAATTTTCGAAGACTACACGTAGCCATCCTGATAATTACAACTCTCAGTTCAATTTAATTGAAGCAGCCGAAGAATTCATTGAACCAGCTATCCAGGTTTCGCTCTCTGCTCGTGCTCTTTAGCCAACTGTAACAGATATTGTGTCAGACACTTGCTTTATTTTTCAATTATCAAAATAAAATAAAAATACATACTTTTCTAATTACTTTCGATTAATCGGGGCCAAAACTCGAGTTCAGCATAAAATTGGCAATGAATCAATTGATTTTAAAGACTGAAAATCGATTATCCACTACAACCAAAGTCTACTTACCATTCACTAACGGCCATAGAATCTTTATTAATGATG
This sequence comes from Sturmia bella, assembly GCA_963662145.1. Taxonomy (NCBI): domain Eukaryota; kingdom Metazoa; phylum Arthropoda; class Insecta; order Diptera; family Tachinidae; genus Sturmia; species Sturmia bella. The sequence goes on along the minus strand of OY759168.1, from coordinate 43,056,179 downwards.
ACGTTTGTGGTTCGGAAAAGAATCGCATTATCTGATCTTCTCATAATATTGCATGTAAAGTTTGATTTATGGTAAAAAAAAAAAGAGTACAAATGTTTTTTAACGACCCTAATTCAGATAAGATAATGTGTCAATATGTTGACCTTTTTGTTAAAACACTCAAAATCTACATATTTATCACCAGCAGCAAAATTTTATTCATAAAATCTTCTTCTGTAATAATCTCAATTGTGAGTATGTAGTCAACATATTACGAGCCATTTAATTGTTATTACATTATGAATGAATGCCAACAGCAAGCGATGTAATGAACATTGTTTATGAAATTTAAACCAAAATTTCCATACAAACAAAATGTTAAAGACACCAACCATTGTTACTTTTATTACTGCCACTGAGACAAAACTTTGCAATGGCAAAGTAAACTTTGCAAGAAGCCTGGGGGAGGGGCCGCAGTTTCAAATAAAAAAAATAAAGAATAAAGGTTTATAGTTTTTGTGGTCATAAAATAAGAGCATAAAGAGAAAACACTATGAATAGGAAATGTTCTTATACAAATCACTTTTATATGAATTCTGTTCAACCATACCTATTAAATTTTGATAATGCTTAGTATCAACTACAGTAATTCTCCATAAGAATTGTATTGAATATATAATGCTTTTTCACACAACTTTCGAGTAGTAATCAATTATTAAGAAAAAATCAAAAGAAAGCTAAAAATTATTTTAGGTCTAAAAATATACCCTTTTAATCTTTTCTGGAACTTTTCAATCGTCTGTATGCCACTGAGATTTCGTTGATGATGCTAATCAACTGATCAGTAGACTCGAAAAATCTCAAAAGACTGTTTGAAACTCAACTACTTATTCCATAATTAGTATCAATGAATTGAGAATTACAAATGTTCAAACAAACTTTTAGTATAGAAAACATTATTTCGACTTGCAAAACTTTTACTTTACTTAACACTTCCATACAACGAGTTGCCATCGCCATGATATAAAGTTCAAATTATTTTTTTACACTTTATTCTTTTTAGTATTTCTTGTTGTAGAGGCCCGGTAATTATATACACCGAGTAAATTTCAAGCCTCCATCTCTTAGGGCTCAATATTTATAGCTAACTTTCACAGTATGGCGACCCCGCTTACTTTTAAACATTTTTTTTTTTTTGTATTTGTTGTTGTAGTGACCGGGTAACTATGTGTTTCAGTTCTCTAAGTCTTACTGCTAAAGTGAAGGGGGGGGGGGGGGGGGGGGGGGCAATGACGGCCAAACGTACAGCGAAATCTTAGTAAAGTGGCATTCTACGAGTTCGTAACGAGAAAAACAGACCGAATATTTGTGTGTATTTTATTTGCCTAAAATCGCACTACACTTCTAATACAACTAACTTGACCTTAACAATACAAAACAACCCAAAATCAATTAGATTTAAAACACTGGCTAAACAAGACACTTCTGTAATTTAATTGCAGAGTAAACATTGCCTGTAGTAATTCAATGAACCATGAAATACCTGTTTTTAGAAATAGAAATTTGGCAACGTTGCCAAAAAATATCAAACAGCTGATATTTTGCGCTGTTTAAGTTTGAAAACTAAATTCCTTTTGTTTATATGTGTTTTAAGTATTCATTAATTTAATGACGCAATAATTTTTTGAAAAAACCCATAAAAACTATTTTCATTATTATTGTCCTGAAGAAGGTATCCGAAGGAGAGCGAAATATCGACAAAAATAGTTAAATATTTTTAACAAAAAAAGACCTTTAGCTCAAGAAAATAAATATATAAAATATAAAAACAGGGGTCGAAAAAAAAACCAAATAATAAATTTAGAAGTAAATTAAACTAAACGCGAAGATGAACTTGCAATGTTTCGGGCATAAGAAACTCTGGCTCTCAAAACAATGGGTGCGTATACGTAATGAATATTTGCGTATAAATAGTATTTCTTACCAACCAGCACTCATACGCACCTCTGGCACAAAAACTGATTGCAAAAATTTTTGGAATTTTTATCACTAAAGCTTGGTACAGACGTTGTAAGATCTCACAATACTGTCAGAAAATGGATTTTGGCCAATCGTTAGAACTTACAATTTCTTCCAGAGATTGATGAAAGAAAAAGCATTTGCAGACTATTGTCTAACAATTAATTGTCAGTCAACTGGCAATCGTCTGAACACTCTGCGCCGTGATTATCAGTACATTGCTAAGTCATATTGTCATATTGTTACATGCGTGAAATCTCAACACCCTAGAATTGTCAGGTAAATAACAGAGAATATTAAGCAAAAATGTGCGTGTACGAAGGGGAGAAAAAACAAGAGAAGAGTAAAAAGAGCGAAGACGAGAGATAAGAAGTTGCAAAAAAGAAAACAACAAATGGTTTTAAAAGTTGTTTTCAGCACGCTAAATAAGAAATGAAGAAAGACAAAAGTTCGAAGAAGAAGACAGCATTATCGCTTGCTGTATGTGTGTGTGTGTGTGTGCAGGCAGTTGTCTGTCAATGAAATTTTAAGATTTTTTTGCAATTTTCTAAATAATAATTTTCTTATTACTGACAAATTTTTTTTGGTCTTACAAGATTGTAAGATCCGACAATCTTCTATGAGTTTGATTCTACCAAAAATGAAAAAAATTCCTTAAAAAATAAAAGAAAATCTTACTAAAACGGTGATATTACAAAACATTTAAATCAATAAGTTTCTTTTTTGCCTAAACTCTTACACATACATTCTTCATTCCTCATGCAAAAAAAATATATATATTTTACATTTGTTGTCATTAAAATCCAAAAAATCACCTCTAACGAACAACCTATTCAATTTTGGTTTGCCCATATTTTTTAATAACAACAAGTAACTCCATGAAATCATAATGATATTTTATTCAAATTCCTCACTGTATGGCACTTAAGGCCGTGATTCACTATCCTACTCAATCGTACGATTCATTCATTGAAAATTGCTAGCTAAATCTGATAGAATTCTCTCCTACTTTAAAAAGTCGCATCAAAATGGCCACACTATTATACTTTTGTAAACAACTTCAAAAAGGCAACCCTGATCGCATAGAATGAGATGTTTTGGAAAATTTTCAAAAGATTAGCAAATCGGACAGACTTGTTAAAAAGTCTTTCACACACACTTCACATACACTTTTAGTCCAGACTATCACACTTTTTGGACATACATGTCATTTTTAACAGATCGTACAATTCAGTAGGATAGTGAATCACGGCCTTTAGTTAAATACCACGTGTATGAGTAAGAGTTCGAATGAAAATCGAAAGAAATTTGCAGTAGGAGAAAACAACAACAAAAAATTTAACTAGAAATAGAAATAGTAAGGCCTGGACTTACAAAAGCCTGACTGTATTATTGCCTTGGTAGTGGTGTCAAATTGTTTGTTTCTGCCACTTACACAAAAACGATTTAAAACAATGTCGTTGGTTGGTTTCTCTGTTTGTTGGTGTTAATAGTTTGTATGCAGCAGTGCTGCTGCACATGACACTTAATGACGCCCTTTCTCTCTATACACTGAAGCACACTTAAGTTTTCAAACGAGCAAAATTATTTTATAAACTTATAGTTTTACAGTGGCAATTTGTTGTTACATCCTGAGCGTGATGTTCAACAACACACTGATATACTTGTGTGTGTGTGTGTGTGTGTGTGTGTAAAGATTAAAGGACTTTGTTGTAATTGATGCCTTGTTACAGCGACAGCTATTCCTGTTTAACAAGATCGTTCTATTCCCATTATTTGAAAGTGGAGCGGTAATTTAAAATTTAATGGTTTATGTCATTAACAATGCTAACACCAACAAATCTATGTTAACCAGCATAGTTACACACGATTTCTTACAAAGATATGCATTTCATGGTATAAATATGAACACAACATGTGTAATATGATGTATTTATTAGAGCATCTGCAATATTAATGCCAATGCCAGAGATGAAATTAAAAGATTATTTTATTGAAAGCAAGGATCATAAGTATATAGAAAATAATCAGAAGGAATCAAAACTAAACTGCGAAAGTAGTTGTATTACCACACAGAGAAAAAAGCACCTAATAAGGTACAACAAAATCAATAAGATATCTCTATGGTTTTTTTTCAAGAAGGATTCCTTATTATTTTAAATGGGAAAACCTTATTGAAAAAACAACAATTAATGAAATTAAAAAGATGATTTACGTGTGTTTATATAGGAAACTAATAAAACCAATAGGGAAAAATTAATAGGATAACCTAATAAAATCAATAAGAAATCCTTATTGTATACAATTTACAAGAAAACCTAATAGAATCAATAAGTTCTTCTCTATAGAATTTTTTTTTTGGTACCATGCAAATCGGAAACTGAGTAAAAACAAACGTGAGTAACAAGTTTTCTTCTTGGTTTTATGTATTTTTCTTGTTGAGACAATTAATAAGATTTGCAACATGGAAATAATAAGAAATACCCATAGAAAAATCTTCTTTTCTCTCTGCTGGGATACCCCTCAGCCTAAAAACGTTTCAAAGAGAAAATCTTATTGAATCTATTAGGAAGTTTTCGCTCTGTGTCATTAGATTCTTTGTAAACGTAATCAGTTGTTATTTGGAAATCGTCTAGAAAGCAACTATATAATCGAAATGACGGTTTTTGAGCAAGTCAAGCAATTTATTACTACGCGTAATGAAAATTTAACATTTATGGTTTATATTTTTAAATTTTTTATACAGGCTTTAAATTGATTAATTCTGAATAATAAATTTTAGCAAGGTGGACATCCAGGGGCCAAATTCTGGCACTCGTGATTGAACGATTTCGTTATAGAATGCTGTGTGTTTGTTGCTCATTTTGTTTTTGCTCTACATTGTTTTTATTATCGAGTATATTCGATCACGAATGCCAGAATCCGGCCCCAGATCTTGCTGAGCCACCATGCTCATCGTCAGCACCGCACTGAACTTGGCAAAGTTCACTCAATTTTACTTTTCCCCTTTTACTCTATCACCATCAACCAAAGAGCAGATATTTTATTGTCTCTTTTGGATTTATGGTTTTGTTATAAATACATATGTACATATGTCATTTAGTAATATTACAAAATTATATCAAATAATTTTTAATTATACTTAGATTTTTCTTTATTTTTATTACAGAATACTGTAGACAAACTGGTACAAAGAGCGAATGCATCTTTAGTAGTGGGTACATCCTCGTGGAAGGAACAGTTTATCGAAGCGCTAACAGTGACTGCTGGTAAATAGAAAATACATATTGTTATTATATTATTAAAACCAAGGATTTTTAAAAAAAATTTAAATTTTTTTCTATAAAAAAGAAACGATTTTTTGTGATAAAGAAAACGTAATTTGTCTAGCAGGACTTTTTTATTTTAAGAAAGAATTTTCAATTTTATATATAGCACTAAAACTGATAAAAAGAAAGTGTCAGCACCAGTTGACCATAATCAAATATTTAGATAAATAACCTTATTATGGCTCCTTATTATGTTAATGGAGAGTATATAGAGTCAATTCGCCAAAAAGGCTTTATATCACCTGAAGCATTTCTTTACCTAGATAATCAAGGATATATCCAAGATGACAGTGGCATTCCAGTGCTGTATCATATATACAGACGTGCCAACAACATAAAAGCAATAAACTGTAAACAAATTACAGACACAAACAAAAGATTTGATACAAGCTTATACTTAAAGGACAAATTTAAACCTGAGGAAATATTGGTGGATAGACCGTTAGGAGGCCATTGTTTGGATTCCTTTTATCACTTAACTACATTTTTTTTATACATAAAATATTAAAGAGGTGTTTTTTTCTCAACTATTTCACCGATAACTTTGAACCTAAAATATTAATGTACAAAACTATGTAGTACGTAAAAGTTTTACAATTAATCCTAAAAAGATTTTATAGTTTTTGAAATATACATGTACTGGAGAGCTCGCATAAGGGACAGAGTATATTAAATTAAATTGAGCCACTAATTGTTTATTTTTAGTATTTCTCTAAGAAAACTGTTGTAAATAAACGTTGAAAAAAAAAAATATTTAGAAATATCTGCAAAGTTTTTAAATTATATTTAAATAAAACCAATAAATGCAAATTTCATTTGTTCTTCTGAAATTTTTCAATTTATGCTCGACCATATCAGAAGAATGTCAAATTAAATTGGGTAAAAAAACTTGCCACTAAAATGTTGGCATCCTGCATTATGGTTGTACCAATCTTTATTTGCATTTTTTTAGAAATTAAAACTAAAATCGTAAAATCTCCTGCCGTGATTTGATTAACTTGTTGAACTTCCAAAACAAAAAGTTTTCGCCACATTTCTCCCTCAAGCCTATTGCGATTTAGTGCATAAATAATTCCAGTGCCACTAAACATTCACTGGCTACGAGCACTTGGTTGGTGAGGCCGCTAAGGGCCTGATTCTCATGGCCATGTCACTTGTTTTGTGTCTGCTGCCACAGTATTCGGCTGGACGCTTAATGCTAGGAACACATTTAGGACGAACGACGAATTTTTCGCCGCGAATATTCGCCATCAAAAATAAAACACATTGGTGTTTAGGAAAATGCTCACAGTCACAGCGTCGCTCGAAATTCGTTGTACGCGGCGAACTTGAAATAGATTTATTTCTATCTCTTACGCCGCACAGTGGCTGAAAATCGTTTTTCGGTGGCCAACATTCTGTAACGTTTGAACCGATCAAAATATTTAAGTAATTTTTCTTTTAATGGATAGATATTTAGTTCGGCTTGATTCAGTATTAATTACATTAAAATTGATTAAGGAATTTTAAAGGATTTCTAGATCAAAGTTGAACATTTGATTTTTTTTTTTTTTTTAACTTTTAGCGTGAAATATGGGTTTAGTTTTTTTTATTTATACATTAAAAAATTTAATATTTGGAAATTAATAATAATTATAAACTATTTTTGTGATAATGGAATTTTTTTAATGCTACACACAAAAAAAATTTTACACTCAAAAAAATTTTGCACTAAAGAAAAAAGTAAACTTATTGGAGATTTTGCTGATACTACAGAAAAATTTATTCTTTTTTATTGACAAATTTGATAATTTTAAAAAACAGTTTATAGTTTTTAGCAACCAATTTTTTTAATATGGTCACCCCATCAGCTTTTCAACTATAATAAAATAAAATTAAAAAACTGCAAAAATGGATACAAGTGGAATTATAATTAGAAACGGTAAACTTTAAGGCGTTTACCATAATGAATATGATGTTCATTATTTTAATTATTTTTACAAAATTTGAAATTCTTTGATTCATTTAAATTTTTTTATCTTTAAACAAACAACAAACAACTTTATCAATTATAACAGATGTCTTTGTTTTTCGTCGTTATTGTGCTTCATACGACGAATTTACACAGCGAATTTTAACCGGCGTATTCGTCGTGTGGGGCGAAATTCGTCGTTCGTCCCAGTTGTGTTCCTAGCATAAATGACAATTGTTCTGGAATGTTGGTAGCTTTTCTCTCGAATATGTATTCCACCAATCACAAAAACGAATAGCTATCACGGAAATTAAGAGCTGTCGTTGCTTTAGTTTTGTTTATGATGTTCGTCCTGGTGCGATCGATCGACTCTAATACCTTGTTCATACATGCATTTCTAATTGAGATAATATTCAGTTTATTGACATAATATTTTTTGCGTTCATACATACAAATATTGCGCTAACTCAATTAGTATTTGACAGCTGGAAAAAAGTTGTTGTTTTGGTAGTGAGAAAGAAAAAGTGAAAAATATTTTCAAATAATTTATTGTGTTTTGTTTTCCTTTGTTGACATTTATCTCGTCATTCATCTCGCATTGTATACTTTTGCTTATTAAACACATCTTTTACAGTGTTGTGTTTCGTCTTTTTCTCAATATTCAAAGCAATTTTGAGTTTATTAAGCAATAAAGGCCGTGTCAGATAAAACTTTTGCTTCGCGTTGCGCTAAATACAAGCTTTGACATTTAAGATAAATGTACATGTTTATATGGCACTTGTCACATAAATTTTATTTGACGCAAAGCAAAGCAAAAAGTTGGGCATCTTTCATCTTTTTGCGCGCTTTGACAATTAGCTGCTTTCATTTTCTTTTATTTTTTCTTGGCGTCAACAGAAATCAAAAAAAATTCCAAATAAATAAATAAATTTTATAAATTTAATGAATAAATTCATTTGAAAAATATAATAAACAAAAATACAAATAAGTACATATTTAAAAGTACATGTATAAAATATACAACTTCAATATTTTATTGATAAACAAACAATGCGCGGGTCTTGTCAAAGTTTTTATTGTGACATACACGTTTTGTTTTACGCTTTTATTCCAAAGTTATAAACGTCACGCAAAGCAACAAAGTTTTATCTGACACGGCCTTAACTTTAATGACTTTTTGTATGGAATATTGAGCTCAATAATGGACTTTATTGCGATTATCTCAATAAAGTTGCATGTATGAACATGGTATAAGGGTTTGGCTCGCTGACAGTCAAAATTGTCTATTATTGTAGTCGTTTAAGTGACAATGGTCATTAGAAATTGCTAAAAATTCTCACACATGTGCATTCTGCTATTTAAAAAAAAGTGATCATTGTCACGAGAAGTGACAAAACTGTCACTTGGAAGAAATTACTTCAGACAGAATGTGGAAAAATATGGCATCTTCGATTTCTAAACGGATGATATGATTGTCAACGAATTTCATAAGCTGCTCAATAAGGTATTAATGAATTTTTAGTAAATAGTTTGAAATTTATAAATTTAAAATGTATCACCACGGACTGGTGGTAGTCAGGTTCCAGTTTCTAGGAGACAAAATAATCTGTAAATCATTATTAAATTAAGGAAGAAGAGCAGAATATTTCAGATACGAATATGAAATTACATAGACTTCAGAAACATCGAATCGCTCACAAAAATATTCAATCCTTTCGTACTTCAATCAGTCCCAAACAGTGTCAAAAGTATGGGAGTACCAATGTTCTTAAGCACAGAATAGCAATCTTGTTTTTAAGCACGGATTTGAGCTACATTCCATCCGAAACCAGGATTGGATATGACTAAAATCTCGGACTAATCTATGGCTAGAATTAATATGGCTAGAATTAATTATTTAGCGCTTGAAAAATCCACACTTAAAACGAGCACAACGTTCTTGATTTAAGGAAATCCGTACTTCCGAACTTCTGACATCGCCTGGGATTGAGTTAAGTACAAATGGATTGAATTGTTCTTTCAGTGTACCCAGTTAGTTGCTTAATTCTAAAGATTTGAAAATTATTGTTATTTTCGTTACCAAAAAGATTTACTAAACTGGTTTATTCATATTTCCGTAATCGAGTTATTTTTCAGAAAATCTGTAACTGAAGAAATGAAAATATATTTCTTTACAAAGCAAATATTATATACATTTTTACCTTTTACGTATCTGTATGCTACAAGCCTTTGCTTATATGTATAATTTTCGCTTTTATTTTTTTGTTTTCTCTTTTTGCCGCACAGGTGATGATGGGGATGATGGTGGTGACGAAGAGGGTGCTGAGGATGGAATTGCTCAGACGCCATCTTGCTTTGATTATGTTATGCATTTCTTAACTTTATTCTGGAAAATCCTATTTGCATTCATCCCACCAACAGGTAAATTTTATATGCATGCGAAAAAAAATATATAATATGTATGTATGTGGGTATGTTAAAAACAGATGCTCAATTTTCAACACTAAAAACGAAAATAATAATGAAAGCAAAAAATTGGAATTAAATGTGTTTCTCCTGAATCCTTTGCATCGCATAAATATGTACATAAATTCATTTCTATCAGTTAAAGTTGGCTTGGGCTGTTGTTGGTGGCGCTGCAGTCAGCGTTACAGCAGTTAAGAATCGTGATTAATATGCTGAAGAGTATAATGAAAATGAATATAAGCAGCAAATTTGAATTTTAAATTATTCGCATAACAACAAGAAGGAAAAGCGACTGTCAAATAGAAGAAAGTGTAGTTAGTGGCAAAGTTGTATTGAAAAATTTACATGCCAGGAAATTCCAGCACAAATATGCATATTAAATTTGACTTATTTATTACTTTTTTTTTTGTAAGTTTTTCTTTCTCCAGTTTTAGCTATAAATTGAAAAAATATTATACAAATGACAGAGAATGGCAACTGGCTGGTTTTTGCCGTGCTTGTCAATCTTTGGGCTTCGGTGTTGTCTATTATGTACATATGTATGTATAAAGGGTCCGGCATCTAACGTGCTTTTTCTCAACTAGTGCTTATTTCGTGAATGGTAACATTTAACTCATGTCTGATTTGATAAATAGTTTCATGACATCAATGTCAAAATCATGGATTGCATAGAGTAAGTGGAATGTTAGAAAAATAAGCTATGATATGTAAAGGGTGTTTTTTTTTCGATATATAGAACTTTAAGTTGGCATTACTGTTCAATATGGCGACCGACTTAACAGCTGTCAAGTGATTTATTCTCAGGTTGGTTTGGCAATTCATCATGAATGGACTCACCACGCCTGAACAACGCTTGCCAATACTGCAATTTTAGTGCAAAACGAGATTATCGTTGTTTCCGATTTTCATAAGCGAATTTTGTTTAGCAATCAAGCGCATTTCTGGTTGAATGTCTACCTCAACAAACAAAACGGCCGCATTTGGAGTGAAGCTGATCCTCAAGTGTATGTCGAAACACTGTTACATCCAGAAAAACTGACTGTTTGGTGCGATTTATGGGCTGGTGGAATCATTGGTCCGTACTTCTTCAAAAACGATGATGGCGAGAACGTTACAGTCGTCAATGGTGATCGGTATAGAGCCATGATTATTAACTTTTTTATTCCTGAATTGAATAACTCTGATGTCCAGGAGATGTGGTTTCAACAGGACGGCGCAACATGTCACACAGCTCGTGCCACAATCGATTTATTGAAATACACATTTGGTGACCATCTAATTTCACGTTTTAGACCTGTGAATTGGCCTCCAAGATCTTGGGATTTAACACCGCTAGACTGCTTTCTGTGGGGCTAGATGAAGTCATTGGTCTATGCGGATAAGCCACACAAACGCTTGACCATTTGGAAGAAAACATTCGCCGTGTTATTGCCGATATACGGCCACAAATGTTGCAAAAAGTCATCGAAAATTGGGCATCTGTGGCAGCCGTGGCGGTCATATGCCAGAAATCATAATTAAAATGTAATGCCACAAGATTATCTTTCGGATAAATAAAATTCATGTCAATCGAATAATTCATCGTTGTTTTATTACAACTTAAAGTTGTAATCGAAAAAAACACCCTTTATATGCTTATAGCCCCCAAGAATTTTCAGTGCTGCTAGTGGGAATTTTCCAAAAGCATCGAAATGGCCAATTTTTAAGCGAAACCCTGTTGTTTTCAGAAATTCACATGTATGTATCTGAAAAATTAGCTTTTCACGGTGGCCTATACTATACAATCAAATCTATACTATCGCGTTTATGTGGGTATTGTTGCACTGTATTAAAAATATCGTATTGAAAATATCGATTACCATTCCGCCATGTTACAACAGTAGTGGTAGTTAAACTAAGCGTGAGTAGCACACACGCCACTCAAATGGTTCCATTCAAATGCGAATCTCGAGATTGCAGCTCTGATTTCTGCTAAAGACTTTACTCCCACAAAAGTGAATTAGATTTGAGAATTAAGCAACGAGCTGTTTATCCAGCACGTACACGTACAAAAAATATGTTCTGGAAGAGGAAAATATTATTGTTGATATATATGGTTTACTATATTATGGTTGCTGACAACCGTGACATGGTCGTAAGTAAACAATGGAATTTTGCGGTTATATTATATGCTGGCCTTAACCATATTATGTGGTTGCAACCATAATACCGTTGTATAAAACATAACATTTTGCCACAACCATAATTAAACATGTTTTTGTTTTGCATATAGACTGCTCACAGTCTACAGTTTAGAAGAGCTCTTCCAATTTCTCAGCGCAAATGGGCGTTTTGTGCTAGATCATCCCACCGACATTCAATTATAATACATTTCAAGCGTAAACATCAAGAAGATTAGCGTATCTAATAAAACATCTGGTATATTTAAACATTCTTGCTTCTCTTAAAGTCTAAAGTGTTTAAAGAGAATTTAAATTTCAACAAATCTGCAAAACAAAAAACCAAAACGGAAGGAAAAGTTTAAAAAAACCTTGAACCTCATTTTGTTTGACTTGTCACCTTGTTGTGGTGTCGTTAACAAAATGGTTTAATGGCTGGTTGCCTGACAGCCTGTTTTGCAGTTGTATTTTTTTTTCTGTTGTCCTGCAAAAAATTTAATGTTTTTTTCCTGTTCCTCTCTGCCAATGGCGTGACTGTTATTTAATTTAGCAAATAAAATTTAAATGTTGTTTGTAATCCAGCAAACTAAACGCAAAGTCATTGTCTTTTGTAGTGCACTTAATAAACCAATACACCAACGTCTGGCAGGCAGGCAGACAGGCAACCATTGAACCGAATTGCATTCTGTCAAACAACAGGTGTTGTCATGTTCGACTGCAACTTAAAGATCTGTGTATTTGTTGTTGTGTTTATTTGTATGAAAAAAAATTTATTTTCAATATGAATTAGATTACAATAAATATGAAAATTTATGCACAGCAAATGTGATTTAATCAACAAATTGAAAGCAGAGACATGCCTGAACACAGCTGAAAATGCAACAATTTTTTTCTGCTTTCAAACTAATGACACTTTAATATTTAAACAATTTCATAAATTTTTTTTAATTTCGCTTTAATTTCAGATATTGCCGGCGGTTACTTGTGTTTTGTGGTATCGATATTTTGCATCGGTGTTGTCACCGCTGTGATTGGAGATATTGCATCATATTTTGGTTGTACGTTGGGTGTCAAAGATGCTGTCACTGCCATTTGTTTTGTCGCTTTGGGTACAAGTATACCAGGTGAGTAACGCTCCTTATTTTTTGTATTCAAATTTATTCCGTTTTTACGAAAATCCTGCAAATAAAATATCAGCAAAAAAAAAAAACTTTCAAAGCAAAATAATTAAATGTGTAAGTAATAACTCTGTTTCTTTACTCTACTTTGGGATCTCGTGGGATCCCAGTTTGTACAAAAAGCGTTCCCGTACTTTAAAATTGGGCAAATGAGAGTATTTGTGGGAGAACATTATGATTCTTCTTCTTCTTGCACGAAACAGCACGTACTTTTTCTTCGGGCTAGTTTGGGCAAGTAGTTCAGCTGTCAGCTGTTTCAATTAGCTGCCAATATCATGTGATTGGACACCGTTGAACATTTTATTCGGGGTTATTTAAAAGAAAAGGTGTACATCGAACAGCCAGCATTAATTTAAAAGCTAAAGGATGGGATAATTCGCCTCAATTATGACTCTGCGTTTTCTGTACAAAAAGTTTGTTTGATCATTTCTGATTCTAATTTTGTTGATGAGAATTTTGGTTGGGCTTCAAACATTCTTTTAAGACTTTTCGAGTCTACTGATGAGTTGTGTAGTAGCAACGAAATGTCGGCGGCATATAGACGGCTGAAAAAGACAGCAAACATTAAGGTATATTTTTTTCGACCTAAAATAATAAATTTCAATTGTCTCTTGTAGCGAATAAATAATGAAGTTCATTTTTGTATTATTAAACTTTGAAAACATTTGTTGCAATATCTAAAGATAAAAACTCAAGAGTGCTTTAAAAATAACAATATTGTTAACTATTGATAATAAAGAAAATAAAAAAAAAATATAAAATATTACTCAGTTACTGTAAGAGTACTCGAACGAGCCCATTATTTGTTGCTCTTAGTTTTGCTTAAATTTTGATAGGAAGTTGATAATAATTGATAATAAAGAAAATAAAAAAAAATATAAAATATTACTCAGTTACTGTAAGAGTACTCGAACGAGCCCATTATTTGTTGCTCTTAGTTTTGCTTAAATTTTGATAGTAAGTTGATAATAATTGATAATAAAGAAAATAAAAATAAAAATAGAAAATATTACTCAGTTACTGTAAGAGTACTCGAACGAGCCCATTATTTGTTGCTCTTCGTTTTGGCTAAATTTAAAGTTAGAAAACACTTGAAAATAAGACAACCATCGCATCGGTCCCGTTTCATATTTTTTAATTTCTTTTTCTTTCGCAGACACTTTTGCCAGTAAAGTTGCTGCCATACAGGATAAATATGCAGACGCCAGTGTGGGTAATGTGACTGGTAGTAATGCTGTTAATGTCTTCCTTGGTATCGGTGTTGCGTGGTCATTGGCGGCCATTGTGCATGAAGCAAAGGGTACCGTTTACGCTGTGGAACCGGGAACGTGAGCTAGTTTTTGTATTTAACAAACGAAGTACTTACAAACAAACAATATTTTGTTTTTCTTTTTCTATATAGTATTGCCTTCTCCGTGACACTTTTCTGTTCGGAAGCATTTATTGCCATTGTCATATTGATGCTGAGACGCAGTAAAAAAGTTGGCGGTGAATTGGGTGGACCCAGAAACATAAAAATTGTTAGCAGTATTATATTGTTTAGTTTATGGGTCATTTATCTGGTTGTCAGCACATTAGAGGCATACGGAGTAATTCATGGATTCTAAGCGCTTACCACAAACAAACCAGCGTCAACGGCAACAATAGCAGGAGTAGAATAGAGTTAAAAAGAAAAAAACTTAAAGGTAAAAACAAACAACAAAGAAACGAATTAACATCAAATAAAACAACCAGCATTACTATTTGTAACAACTTTTTTTATAACAACAATAAACATAATATACATTTCACTACTATTACATACAAAAACAACAGCAACTACTTAGGAAAAAAACACAAGCTAACTTAACTCCTATTACTACTACTACTACTACTACTACTACTACTACTTAGAGTTACTTAATGTTAGATTTATAAACTTAATACAGACTAAACTTTCAGTCAACATCTACAGAAAAGAACCAAAAAACAAAAACCAACAAAAAATGAATTTCTTTTTATAACTTTTTCTTAAGCAAAACCAACAAACCAAAAACAAACTCTACCAAATCATATTTATCAAAGAAAACAAAAACCAAGTCACACATAATAATTTAGACAAAATGTGATTGAATGCAAAATTATATGTTGAAATTAGCCAAGCTAAAGAAAGAAACAGAAATTGAAACAAAGTACTTTAATGAAAAAGAAAAAAAAACGGAAAAAAACAGTAAACAATTTAGAAATACTAGATACATCTGCTTAAAAAAACCAAAACATGTGTTGCAAAGAGTTCTTAGTTTCTCCGCAACATTTCACATGTTGCCAACTTTCAAGCAACATGGTGAGAATTCTCTCATATCAATAATTTAGATTTTCATTTATACAAAGGTTTTTGATACAAGCAATAAAGATAGGTAAGACGATTGTAAGATCTTACAATATTGTCAGAAAATGTATAGAACAGTTTTAACCAATCGTGAGAACTTACCACCTCTTGCTGACAATATTGTAAGCAAAAGCATTGGCTTCCTAACAATTAATTGTCAGTTAACTATCAATCGTCTGAACACTTTGGCATCATCATTGCTAGTATATTGTCAGGCATTGGCATACTGTAAGATGCATAAATTCTCAACACCTTACAATGGCGTCATTGTCAGAGTAATGACAAAGAATATTAAAGAAAAATGTGTGCGTACGAAAGGGACAGAAAAACAAGAGAATAGTAAAAATGTGAGTACGAGAAGTAAAAAGTTGCAGAAAAGAAAATTAAAAACATGGTTATTGAGCGAGAAAAGTAAAGAACGAGTAATGGCATAAGAGTGTGTGTGTATTTTGATAATGACAATTGGCTGACAATTTTTGGTACGTAGAAAATCTTTCAGCCGTGTAAGCTGACAATTTTCGTTGGTAGCTAAATTTATTGTCAGGCAATTGTCTGGCAATGAAATTGTAAGATTTTCTTGCAATTCTCTGAACTGATAATTTTCTTAATGCTGACAATTTTTTATTTCTAGTAGATTGCCAGCACGTTGTTAGGTCTTAGAATACTGTAAGATCTGACAACCATCAGATCTGTACGAAGCTTAAGACGTTCATAGAGGCTAAAAATTTTTATTTCAGTGCCAATCAAGAGGAACAATTTTGCAAAATGTTATAAATTTGTTGTTGCTAGTCATATAAATCCTGGCACAATTTGGGAGATTTCGGAAAAAAAAAATTAGAAACAAGATTATAATAAAATTTGATTCACTACTTGAGGAAGTGTTGCTTTTTTTTGAGAGATTTTTCTTACGTGTTCTCGTTCGCAGTCTTGAGATCTAGCGGCTCATTTTATTGATACAACTTAAAAAACATTTACGCCATGCCATGCGGCATAGATGTCATCCATAAAATAGACTACATGAAAGATCGCTGCTTTGGTTAATGTTAATTGAGATGCAGTGTGGCTTAAGCAGCAGTGTTAAAATTGTGAAATTTAACATGTCCAAAGTTCATAGTTCAGAAACTGCCGGTTGTCTACCTAACTATACAATTTTACTTTTCTTTACTTAATTGATATTGAGCCAGTTAAAAGTCATTTAATGAAAATGCTAAATATTTTTCAAGCTGAAGGTTCAATTTTATTTTTATTTTAAAAGTTTCAATTATTCGCTCACCACTGGGTAGCATCATCAGGGATTGAGGTATTGCTTTTTAAGGACTTTGCAGAAACACGAAAAAATCCCTTCTCTGCACATACTCAAAATATCATCAATAAAGAAGAGTTCTTTTCGTTTTTCTACAAAGTTCTCTAGAAAACAATAATTCAATGCCTGATGATGCTACCCAGTGGTGAGCGAAATATTGGAAATTTTAAAATAAGAATAAAACTGAGCCTCAAGCTTGAAAAACATTTAGCATTTTCATTTAAAAAATATACAATTATTCATAAAAAAAAGTATATGAATTTAGTATTTACTTGAGCTAAAGTTATTTTTATTATATATATTTTGTTGGATTTCTTCGAATATTTTTGTCGATATTTTCCTCTCCTCCGGATAACTTTTTCAGTACTATAATATTGAAAAGTTTTTTGATTAGGGTTAAATCAACCGAAAAATTAAGTTTATTTTAGAATAAAAATCATAAAAGATTTATTTTTCAAGTATTTTCTGTTTTTTTTTTTTTATTCGCCCGGTACAGCTTGAAGTATATTAATTATTTTAAAATATTTCAGATCATAAGCTTTGTGATTTGGAAAAATATGCTTTAAAACTTACATTTTTCGTAAAAAGAGTTTTATTATAGATCACTGAGTTGGCAAGGCTCAGCTCACTGATAAAATTTAAAGTTAATCAATGCATTAAATATAGAAAGCCAGTAATGAAGAGCTCAGCTAGTGGAATGGCTAAAAGCTGCTACTTAAAAATCAGTGTGCAAGCCAGTTGGATACTGATGAGTAGTGTGGTGAACGTGAAACAGGCATGGTATGTACTCAAACCAATAAGTCCTCAATTTTACTTTTCTTGTCTGCTTACGAAATATTGATCACTACAATTTGATCATAGAAAAAATGTTTCTTAATTCTGAGGAAGTAAAATCGAATTAAAGTCCAATAAAGTAACAACTTGGGTGGCTTAGTGGCACAAGTGTCGCTTTAGAAACATGAGCCCCTGAGTTCAAGGACGGGTGCTGACGAGAAGTGTGGTGGCTTCGAAACAGCTAGTTTTCCTCCCAGCTAAATGTCTTTGATGCTTTTGTTTTTCTTTTCTGATTAATATCAATCACAAAAACAATATAGAAACTTGATACTTAATAATTATACAAGAAAAAGTTCGAATAATGAAAATTAATAAACGCAATTAACAATTGTAAATCGTATAAAGATCAAATTTTATATTATTTTGCTCAAAGGCGTCAAATTGGTATGGAGTGGAATTTTTTATATAACCAATATGGCCCACTTTCAAGATATGAAATTCAAACTCTCAACTTAAGCACAGTAACACTTCCGCCAGTAGTTTACGAAATTTCATTATAAACGGATCATCTGCTTGGAAACAGTTTTATTAAAAAAAATTGTTTGTTTTTTGCAAATCTATAAGAACGTGTTTCAATGGGATAAACTCCCACTTCTGTTCAGAAGCCTTTTTCATACATATCCCTCCCCTATTAAGAATAGTGCATTCTTCCATTTCAAAATATTTAAAATTTTTAGTTACAAAAGTGAACTTGTAAATATGAAAATGTATTATTTAAGGTCTAAAATTAGACATTATTAATGTTTCGGCCGTCTGTATGCCGCCGATATTTCGTAGATGCTAATCAACTCATCAGTAGACGCGAAAAGTTATTAAAATAATTTTTGAAACTCAACTGTTCCAAAATTCCCACGAACAAAATGAGGATCAGAAAGGTATAAACATACTTTTAATATAGAAAACATTTTTACGTCTTGCAACACTTTTACTTTTCTCAACAAATTCTATACAACGAGTTACCATTTGTATTTTTGAAAGTATCACTTACTTGCTTTTATTTATCTTAAAAACTAATTTTAGACCTAAAATAATACATTTCAATTGCCTCTTAAAGCAAGTAAATAACTGAGCTCATTTTTGAATATTCAAAAAACTTTTTACTTCTTGATACTTTCAAAAATACAAATCGTAGTAACCGATGGTAACTCGTTGTATGGAAATTGTTAAGAAAATGAAGAGAGTTGCAAGACGAAAAAATGTTTTCTGTATTGAAAGTTTGTTTGAACATTTCTGATTCTCAATTTGTTCAGGGGAATTTCGGAATAAGCAGATGGATTTCAAACATTAAATTTAAAGAATTTTTCGAGTCTACTGATGAGTTGATTAGCATCAACGAAATGTCGACAGCATTTACACCGACGCCTGAAAAAGACCGAAAACATTAATAAGGTCTATTTTTAGACTTAAAATAATATATTTTTAACTACTCAAAAAGATGTTGCTTTACAACCCCTTACGAAATAGTCAGCGGTATAACTCAAGCTAAAGCGAAATTATAACAACATATCACCAAGCCTGTATTTAGAACTTTAGTTGCATTTTGCGAAACAAAATTTTACAGAATTTTCAAAAATTTCCCACGAAAATGTTTTGTTGACATAATCTAACGAGCTCTTTTTCCTGTTGTTGAAAATTTCAGGTGAAAAAATTGTCATCAAAAGTAAAATGTTGCTGGATACATTTCTATGTGTTTCGCAAATGAACAAAGCACTACTTCAGCAACATGTGTTCATGATTATTTCTTGTAAATTTTTTTTACCATCTATTTGGCAAGTAGTCCACTTGGAATTTCGAACAGAGTATTATATTAGGAGAAAAGTTAGCAGCAACATCTTTATGCAATCGTAAAATGTTCAAAACTTGTCAACATTTTTTTAACAAAAAAAAATAGAAAAGCAAAAAATTTTGCTTCAATTGTTAGCACTTTAAATTTTTAAAACTATTAGTTTATTACATTAAAACATTTTAACAATGAACTTAATTATTTATTCGCTATAAGAGCCAATTGAAATTTATTACTTTAGGTCTAAAAAAATAGACCTTAATGCTTTCTGTCTTTCTCAGCCGCCTATATGCCGCCGACATTTTGTTGCTGCTAAACAACTCATCAGTAGACTTGAAAAAGCAAAAAAGAATGTTTGAAGTCCAACTACTTATTCCAAAATTCGCATGAACAAAATTAGAATCAGAAATGCTCAAACAAACTTTTTATACAAAAAGCATTTTACGTCTTGCAACACCTTTACTGAAAGACAGAAAGCATTAAGGTCTATTTTTTTAGACCTAAAGTATTAAAACATTTTCTAAAATAATTTTGAAATTTTTTATGCATTGTGAAAATTTGTTAAAGCAAAAACAAATTTATTTTGTGTGGCCATCATTTGAAATGTTGCTGTTTTTTAAAAACTCTTTAACTTGTAAATTTTCTACTCTACTCGTATAAACAGTATTTTCTATAAAACAAACACACATACATACATGCATACATAAGTATTTTAATGAAATTTTGTACAGTAACTCTAAAAAAAGAAAATAACGCTTTAGCAAAATTTGTTGGCATTCTATCACAAAAAGTTGAACAAACCCCAAAAAAAAACAAGAGATGTTTTTTTTAACAAATATTAAAACTATTTATAAATATTATACAAAACATGCATATAAACTAAATTATGAAAACATCTAATATAATTATATTTTTAAAACTGTTTTTAAGAATTTTCCTCAACTTCTTATTACTTTCTGTTAAGCTAAAATTATTGCCCAGAGCAAACATGTTTTCCTGTTTGTAAATTTTTGTAATTAATTATGTATTGTATAAAAATATATTATATGTATTGTTATTTATTATTCAGTTAATTGTTGTTGTTTTTCAGATTTATTTTGCATTTATTTTCTGTTTTTTTTTTTTTTTTAATAAATTATTCAAAAGATATATTTCACGAAATATATGTAACTTGGGGGTTACACGATCAAGTTTTGCCTTTCAAGTTTTAATACATTCACACTTCTTTACTAATACACCCACAATTGTGAAATTTGATGCAAACTTGATGACAATTTTTGCTTTCCATAGGCAGCATCAAGTCACAGTCAACAAAACAGCTGACAGCAATTTTTTTTTTTCGTTCTGTCTGCAAATATTTTTTTGTTTCGTTTGAAAGTTGCAATTAAAAGTGATAAAAATTAAACAGATTCAAGCTTAAAAATATAAATAAAAATGTTTACGTGCAAAACCTTTGAAAAAAAAAATGGTGCTGCGGAAGTTTTTTAAATATGATTCAGTTTTCTACTGTTAAAACTGCTACTAACCACTGTTTTTAGTTTAATTTTATCTAAATGTATCTCTAAAACAGTTTATTCTGTTCTCTGTGAATTGTTTTTTTTTTCTTTTTTTTTTTTTAGAAAAACTCTTCTTTTTTATTTAATAACAAAGAAATTGATAACACTAAATGTAATTTTGTGGGTATTTTGAAAAAAAAATCCGAATGATCACTTTACTGAGGTGGTAACGCTGGTTTGAAAAAGAAATCACACGTACACGAATGTTTACATCAGCTTTTTCATTGTGCCCTTAAGAAAATGATAGAAACCCTGATGTATGAACCCATCAGCAACGTCGCTCATATGATGCATCAAATGACCGACACTGTTCTTGTTGGGTACCTCTCCGCCGAACACTAACAACTGGGACATTTATAAGCCCAGTTTTTCAATAAGTTTGGCTGCTTCATTCTCGTTAAAATGAGAACATTTATTTTTTCTTTTTCAAAATCGAAATCGATGTAGAAAAAGAACGTCATCTTCTCAAAATTCAAATTTTAACTTATTATATTATTTAAATTTGTTACACGCGCCACAGCAACGTGTGGCCGGGTCAGCTAGTAGAATGTGAAAGTGTTGACGAATTGATGCTCACATTGATATGAAGTGATATTTTAATGCCAAAATAATGATGAATACTTCTATGACACTCAACATTTAACATCAAATAATTTTAACGATTCCTATGTCAACACAGGGTCGTTATGTTTTTTTCTTTTTTAATTTACACTGCATTTGCAAAGGAAAGTACTTTCATGAAATTTTTGTAAACTTTTAACAAATACAAATATCTTACGACTTTCGTAAAGTAAAGAACATGTGAATGTAGTGCAACTTTCATCAAACTACTTTCCTTGGTAAAGAATATGCTAAATTTTATTTATTTCTTTCTTTGTTTTCATTATTATTATAGGTCTAAACAGAACTTATTAATTGTGTTCTGAGTTCTTCAGCCGTCTGTATGCCGCCCATACTACGTTGATGCTACTCAACTCGTCACAAGGCTAGAAAAAAGTTAAAATAATATTTGAAAATTGTATTATTCCCATGAACACAACGAGAATAGCAAATGTCCAAACAAACCTTCAATACAGGAAACCATTTTATCGTTTTGCAACACTTTTACTTTTCTTAAAATAAGGAAAAATCTGTTTTCTTTTTTAAAGTTTGGCTTGAACATTTCTGATTCTCATTGCGTTCATGGTAATAATAGGAACATGCCCAAAAAATCAGTGCACGTTCATCTTCGAGTTTAAAGTACGTTTACGGCTTTTCTCACAATGTACGATTAAAAAGTTAACATGGACTTTAGCAGGAAGATTGCCATACAACAGTCAGTCGTTAAACTAGACGTTAAGTCTTAATCATACATTGTGAAAATGGCAGTTAGACCGGTAAATCTTTGAATCAGTGAATACTTTAATAATATTTAAATTGTAACGTTTAAGTTTCAGTCATCAAACAGTGCAAAACAACAGCTGTTTGACATTTTTGCTACGATACAAAATTTCTCTTTCTAAAACCAGTCAATAACACATGGTTCACTGATTTACTACAGCCTAATTTAAATTGCAATTTTTTTTCCTTTTTAAATTGGACCAGTAAACCGGGGACGACCCCTGTTTATGCATGCGCATTGTATCGCAACTGGAAAAATAGCATTTGGGGAGGAGGAAAGAGGGAGTAGTGTTTGTGTACGTTTGATTTGAACATGTTTACATTGTGGCTGGCGGGAAATATGTATGTCTTGTCTGCAGGCAATTTGTTCCATAGACGAACCATATGGCTGAAAAACGAATTCTCTCTGTAATGCGTTGTGCGATTCACTGGCCAAGCGACTACAAACGGATGTGCTCTTGAGGGTGCACATGTTTTGCGTAAAAATATGCGTGTTTTGGGAACAAGAACGCTGGAGCCAAATCGTCGCATACGTGACCGAACGAATTTTGTTGCCTGGGCCTTGTGGTTGTTGTTCATTTTGTTTTTGTTTTATATTATTTTTACTCGATAGCTTATTCGACATCGAATGCAACGATTTGCCCTTGATCTCGTCTAAGCAAAATCCATTATAATAGTCATAGAACAGTGTAGCTGTTCTGTACAGTTGGATAACCTACTGTCACTGATAAGCTTCTTCGCCCTCTCCAGCACACGGTCCAGTAGCCCCGAAATAGGCGTTGAGGCACCTGCCCAAACATGAGAGTTTTATTCCATTTTTGGTCAGATATAGCTGGTATAAATAGTGAGGAGATCGAATGGCTTGAAGTATGTCTTGCACCGTTTCAGAAAACCTTCTTCTTGTCTTCCTTGGTGACGTGAAAAATATGTGCAGTCCAGCGGACATTGCTTCCGTTTCCTCAATAGTGATACCAGTAAGGAGTACAGGTGAAACGGCATTCATCTATATGTTAACAGGTAACTCCGGGTGTTATTAGCCTGGAAATAGACCCTGTTTCTTCGACCCCATTCGGAAACCACACGCAAATCGTTATTGAGCGTATCGTTCATAAGCTGTTTCTCGGCATCAATCTGCGATAGGCTTGGTGTATGCCCAAAAGAATACGAATGTCACATGCTGCTAGTATCTGCAAAAGAAAGGATAAGGTTTGGAATTTGGCGCAGAAGCTCATTAAGAAAGATAATAAGTGGAGTAAGGGAAAGAGAAAGAAGGAAACCTTGCGGTACCGCCGGATTTTATTTTGAATTTATTTGATGAGACCGCACGTATAGTGCGGTCTCTGAGAGTGAAACTCTCAATCAATCTAGAGTGACCGACATCAATAAGTTACCTGTGGAACAATCCCGGCGGAAGCCATACCAGAGACCTGCGCCGTGGCGGCTGCAGCCGGCTTGGCCACGCCGCCGAAAATTTTGCGGCTTCTATCGGCTTAAAATAAGCCGCCAATCTTAGCGGCTGACAAGCAGTCGATCATAATTTTATTTAGCAGCGGTTGGAAATAAATAGCAACTTTGAGTTATAATGCATATAATAGATAGTTGTTATTTTAATCCATTAATTTTTCTCCTTTTTAATGATGACGTGGCAACTTTTCCTTGTTCGTTATTGCTACTCATCATAGATTTTTTTAGAAACGTCGAAATGTGGATCTTTTGTATAGACTTGCACAGCTGCCAGATTTGGCGATAAATCGTCATTTTGACAATTTTCATGATCAAATTTAGCCAAATGACCATTTTTGCTCTGAAAATTACGTTCTTTTCTTTTCAAAGTAATTTTAGATACAAAGAACTAAACTAATACAGTTTTTGGAAAAAATTTCTGCATTGAAAAGATACATATATTCCCAAAGAGTATATCGATTATATTCAAAATTTGTTTAAAATTAGGAATTAACCGATGTATCGGCAATATTTCTGTTTTGGCGTTATATCAATATCGGCGATAATTTACTGTCGATATGCTGTTTTTTCGTGTGTCCAAATTTTTGCAGTCATTTTTTTGTTTGAAAGTTTGAAGCTTAAAAATTGAAATGTATTGAAAACTTTGATGGTTTTAGAAAACAAGCACTATGACATTCAGTTTGGATTGACGCATTAATAGTATTTTACATCTTTTTTGTAAAATAAATATTTTTTATTATTGCCAAATTCAACTCTTTGTTTGTTTTTGAGTCTTTTTAATGTCACTTTTATATATTGAAGCAATTTAAGCTGAAAGTAATATTGCTTATCTTGTAAAATCATAAATAATGCTGACATTTTCTGCCTGGCTCACTAAGTAATTTCGACTTTGTTAGTTCAAATTGTGTATTAAAAACTAACAATTTCCGAAGGACAGCCTAAAATAAGAAATAAGCAGCGATTTTCCCACATCAAAAACAATATTAACCAATGAAATTCCTTGCAAAAATATTTTTATATCAACTTGTTCTAGCCGGCTTCAGCCGATTTTGAGCCGTCGCCGACGATATTTTTCCAAGACGCCGCTGCCGAAAATATTAATCGGCGCAGGTCCCTGAGCCATACTGTCGGCCGCAAAGTTAATTATGCTACTCTAAATACTTCACAAGATGGCAGTTAACTATACTTTTCATTACCTTGCAGAGTGTAGAGTGAATTGTGATATTTTAATTTAATTTTCAGGGTGAGTTGACTCACCCCTTTTGGGGACTAGAAACTCACCAACATGCTACAATGCGCTAATGGGCGCGCGACCGTTAAAGACCACTGATTCAAGACCAGTGCTGGTCTCCGGCTCGGTAGACCTGTTTACATTGAGATCTACAAGAACCCTTTTTACTGCTCGAACTCGAAAGATTGGTGTTACAACACATTGGAAACTCACCAACATGCTACTATGTACTAAAATGGTTAGGCGCAAGTGTTGAAGGGCATTATTTCAAGATCTGTGCTGGAATGTCATACGGCCTAGCAGAGCATAGTTGAAGATACTCTTTCGAGCCCAGGAAGTGGTGGAGTACTATCCGGCAAGTTGGAATTACTTGCGAACATTTCAGCTAGTAATTTAGCTTTGCCAATTAAATCACGGAAAAGTTTTGTGGAACTACACTTTTAACTCTAACTGATTTGTTTGGCATAAGTGGTAAAGTTTTTAGCATTCTTTCAAGTTTTTTTTTTCGAATCTACTGGCGAGTTGAGTAGCCTCAAAGAAATTTTGCTGGCATATAAAAACGGCTGAAAAATGCAGCAAATAATATTAATAAGATTTATTTCATTTGGCTCTCAATGCAAATAATAATGAAATTCTTGCTTGATTATTTATTTTTTTTTTCTTTTTCTTTTTTTTTTTTACTCTAGACCCCCTCAGAAAACACTTGCCATTACGTTAAATTGAAAAAAAAAAAAACAAAATAAATTTAAATAATAATAAAAATAATTTAGCAACGAAACATTTGTACTTTGGAACTTAAGAAATGGTGTGAAGGAGAATAAAATAAATGTTACAAAAATATTTGTAATTAAAATAAAACAGTTTTCTGTTTAGAACTTTTATTTACTATAATATTCAATTATGATATTTTTATTAAAAACAAAAAGAGGAAAATATTACAATAATTGATTAAAACGATATATACATACGTATTATAAAATATATTTTGTTAACAAGTTATTTTAAATAATAATTTCTCCAATAAAATGAAAATGAACAAAAAAAAAACAGAACAATAAGCAGGAGTAAATAATATGAAAAAAAAGAGAACTGCATTGTTATTTAGTTAATTTAAAGAATATATATGTATATTTATATTGTATTTGTTAATTTTATGTTGCGTCTGTTTAAGTTTAAGTAGAATAATTAATATTTTTAAGTTGAATAATGTTTAAGAGAAGTTGAAACGTCTTAAATGAAGAAAAAAGTAAATGTTTGTATAAAAATAAATTGTTGAAAAACATAAAACTTCCATGAAAAAAAAAATTGTGATGGCATATGTTTTTTTCTAGTGCAACAGAACCCAGGTAAAGCAACGAGACCAATCAAGATCCAAGTGAGTTGGTATTAATGACAGAGGTCAGGAGAGGTGATAAGATATTTATCCGTTGCAGAAATTTTTATGATTTTTTTCATCGAGTTTTTCGATTTTTTTTTTTTTTTTGCATAATTCAGTTTGAAAAGTATTTTGAGGGTTCCATATTCTTAGAGTGAAAACGGACCCCTATTACTAAGACTTTGCTGTCCGTCCGTCCGTCCGTCCGTCCATTCGTTACAGCGCCCATTCTCCGAAACGGTAAGAGCTCAAGAGCTGAAATCTTCACAGGATGTTGTTGTACATTGCCGCTACAACAACAAATACCAAAAACAACAACAATTCGAAAACTACCAGGTGTCCCCATACGACGAAAAGTAATAATTAGCTATAACTCTCGAACCGTAAAAGGTAGAGAGCTGAAATTCGCACAGTGTATGTATTTACAGATGCTCTACAACAACGAATGCTAAAAGCAGCAACAAGTTGAAAACTACCAGGTGTCCCCATACAACGAAAAGTAACAATTAGCTATAATTCTCGAACCGTAAAAGATAGAGAGCTGAAATTCACACAGTGTATGTATTTACAGATGCTCTACAACAACAAATGCTAAAAGCAACAACAAGTTCAAAACTACCAGGTGTTCCCATACAACGAAAAGTAACAATTAGCTATAACTCTCGAACCGTAAAAGGTAGAGAGCTGAAATTCGCAAAATATATGTATTTGTATATGCCCTACAACAACAAATGCTAAAAACAACAACACGTCGAAAACCACCCGGTGTCCCTATACAACGTAAAGTAAAAATTAGCCGTAACTCCCAAACTGTAAGAGACAGAGAGATGAAATATGCACAGTATATGGCCTACAATAACAAATGCTAAAACCAACAACAAGTCGAAAACTACCAGGTGTCCCTATACAGCGCAAAGTAACAGTTACCCATTACTCTCGAATCGTGAGAGACAGAGAGATGAAATTTATATAAAATATGTATTCACATATGCTCCACAACAACAAATGCTAAAAACAACTCCAAAACTACCAGGTGTCCCTTTACAACGCAAAGTAACAGTTAGCTATAACTCTAGAACCGTAAAAGATAGAGAACCGAAATTCGCACAGTGTATGTATTTACAGATGCTCTACAACAACAAATGCTAACAACAACAACAAGTCGCAAACTACCAGGCATTCCTATACCACGTAAAGTAACAATTAAATGTAACTCTCAAGATGAAATTTATACAATGTACATATGTATTCACATATGCCATTCCATACGTACATTACACATACATACGTACGGTACCCTAAGTGTGCGAGTCAGCCTCGTACTTGACTGAATTTATTTTTTACACTTGTGGTTGGTATTCGGTTTTCAGCAAATCAATTGCACTTAAAATGCCACTCTCATCAACAAGCGGCGATGGCTGGATGGTAGAATAAGCTGCTATGAAACTGCACTTGGCTGGCTCGATCCCACTTGGTTCCTCTTATTTTTATTTTATAAAATAATAAATGTGGTAAGAAACTGTGCTGTTTTTTGTCTATATCTCAGTAATTATAAACCCGATTTTGCTATTTTCAATTTTGGTACATTGCAATCCATGCTTGGGCCTATCAGCAACAGTCTCTCTTTATTCGAAATGATTCACTACACGATAAGTAGTGCGTCTTGTTGGCACGTTGTTTCTTCAAAAAAATTCACGCAACTTGCTCATCGTCACAGTAATCAATGATTGGTGTTGGGAAAATGCTTTAATGATTAAAACCCGTTGGTTTACCGAATAGTTTTCCACAACAAATTTCCCACGTCTCTACTAGGCTTTAGCACGTACATACATATGTTTGTCGTTTTATTTGCCAATATTTCGGTCAGGGCAATAATATATTATTGCCGAAGCTATCCGAAGGAAAGCGAAATATCGGCAAATGAAATGCATAAATAAAAAGAGACCTAAAGCTCGAAAAATAAAATACTATTAAATTAAGCCTTTGAAAAAAAAATTTTAAAAACAATTACCTGTTATGCGTTTTTAACAATTCTCCCTTTTCCATCCCCGAAATTCATGCTCCTGCATGCATACTTTTGACAACAACAAAAAAACGTTTGGCTGAAAGTCAGCTGATTTTTTGTTCAAATTAGTTTTCATTCATTTTATTATTTTTTGATGTTTGCAGTCACTTACATACATATGTAGTTGATCAATGTGAGAGTACCTTAATTTTTTTCCTTCTTACTTTGTGCATAAAGTTATGCAGAGAAGAAAAATCGTCGAGCCAAAATATTCCACCCCAGTTTACTGAATAACACCCATCCACATCAAGCTTATCAAATATTTTCACATCTGTAAGCGAGATTATTTTATTTACACAAGCCATATACATACATACAAACATACATAAAAACTGTTTTTATCTTTAGCTTAAATACGAATGGGGGTATGTGGAAATGTCAACTTCACAGAAGCATTTAATTATCTAGCAAATGATAATAAAGCAAAAAAAAACATTTCGCGTTGTAAGGTTATATGCCACCTAATAAATCAGTTGACAAAACGTTGGCTACGATGGGCGAAAATGTCGTTGCAGCCGTTAAAATGTTGTTGGCAGATGAGGGTAACATTCCGATAGAATTGCCTGAAATTTGCTTTTCTATAATGCTACAAGAGGTTTCACCTGCTCGTAGATAAGACAGCAGACAAGCGGTAGAGAATGTGAGCAGCAAAAAAAGCCAAAACGCCGAAAACAAAATACGTCGCAAGTTTTGCCACCAGGGATCAAATTTATACGGTAACAATTCATCCAGCGTCAGGGCAGAGGAGAAACTAAGACAATAATGTAATTAGTTAAGAATATAATCAGCTTGCAGTACATAACGTTACCCGAAATGCAAAACGCTTTAGCTAACAAAAACAAAATTAATCTTGAGCGGAATTTTTCTCTGAGAGAAAAAACTTTTCGACAAAAGAATACCCATTACTTAGGAGCCAAAAACGTGAATATGTGGCTTGGTACCGTTTCGAGGCCGGTACGGAGGTCTTAAGGAAATTTATGTTCCATTAAGAACTGCGTGTAAAACACTTACGAAATTTCGCGCTGGTAAGCCCCTTATAGAAATTTCCCTACACCGGTGAGAAGTTGAAAAAGAAATGTAAATGGAATTTTTTACCAAAGGGTCCGCCGTCTAACGTTTTTTTTCAACTAGTGTTTATTTCGTGAATGGTCGGATTTGGCAAATAATTAATTTTATCCTTCCGCTAAACGAATACGCTTGAACATCGCTTTCCTAAGTGGGCCGCAAACGACTTACAGAAGATGACGATTTTGCCAAAAAAAAAAAAAAAAATCATCTTTTCAGATGAAGCTCATTTTGATTTTGGCGGGTATGTAAACAAGCAAAATTGTTGCATTTGGGGCACAGAAAACCCGTACGCATATATTGAAAAGCCGACACACCCAAAACGAGTCACTGTTTTTTGCGGATTTTGGTCCAGAGGCATAATTGAGCCATTTTTCTTCGAAAATGAGCAAGGAGTGTCCGTTTCAGTCAATCGCGATCGTTATCGGGCCATGTTGAACGAATTTTTGTTTACAAAAATTGAAGATTTGGTTTCAACAGGACGGCGCTACGTGCCACCCAGTCGAAGCTACACTCGATGTTTTACATCCTGTTTGAAAAAAAAGTTATTTGGCGGACCCGTCATTACAGGTATGAACAGTCAAAAATTAACTTAGTTACTTATTTGCTATAAGATACAATTGAAATTTTAGAATTGAACCTATTAGTGTTTTCTGTTTTTTTTCAGCCCTTTATATGCCGCCGACATTACAATGATGCTAATCAACTCATCAGTAGACTATTTTTAGACCTAAACTAAGACATTTCAAGTGCCTCTTATAGCAAATAAATAATTAAGTTCATTTTTGAATATTCAAAACAACTTACTGTTTGATACTTCCAAGAGTACAAACCGTGGTAACCGATGGTAACCCGTTGTATGGAAGTGTTGCGAAAAGTAAAAGTGTTACAAGGCGAAAAAATGTTTTCTGTATTAAAGTTTGTTTACACTGCATTTAGATGGGAAAGTACTTTCATTACATTTTTTTTATATGTATTATGAATAAAAATTTCAATGAAATCTGTGACTTTTATTATTTTAGGTCTAAATTTTATTATTTTCCGTCTTTTTCAGCCGTCCATATGCCGCCGACATTTCTTTGCTACTACACAACTCATCAGTAGACTCGAAAAATCTAAACAGAATGTTTGAAGCCCAACTACTTATTCCAAAATTCTCATGCTATAAGAGACAATCGAAATATGTATATTATTTTAGGTCTTAAAGTAGTCGCAATTAATGTTTTCTGTCTTTTTCTAGGCGTCTATATGCCGCCAACATTTTGTTGATGCTAATCACCTCAGCAGCGAACAAACGGCTGAAAAAGATAGAAAACATTAAAAGGTCTATTTTTAGAACTAAAGTAATAACACATGTTTTTATTTAGTATTTCTTTCGAACAGTTCATAAAAAAAACATGAAGTATTTATTCTTGGTGCGTATCCTTCGTTTTTTTTTTTTTTAATTCACAGCCTTCAGCTCTTTTTCAGGGTTGAGGTCACTTTTATATAATGTTTTTTTTTTTAGTTTATCAAGCGACTTTTTCTGAAGAAGACAATACCAGAAGGAAGTATAAAAAATCGTAGAAAAAAACTTATAAAGGACATTATTACAACTTAGCGTTAGCTAAAGGCAGGATTTTATCGAGCCGATAAATCGTTTTTAATTTTTTTTTTAACTTTCTAGTCGTACTTGTAAGGCTCACAATTGTTAATAATTTTATCTGGCTTTCTAGTTCGATTTTTGCTTCCGCAAAATTGAGAAAGATTTTTTGTGATAAAATTGGAGTGATCGAGAGAAAGATTTTTTTGTGATAAATTTGGAATGATCAACGTTTTTTTAAAGAATATAAAAAAAGTAAAATTGAAGACTTACTGGCTGGGGTACATACCATGGCTGTTTCACGGCCACCACGACGCTCATCAGCACCCAAATTTGCTTCGAAGCCAGGCCATGACTAATTGTATACTGTTTTTAAGCAGCAGCGCATAGCCAGTCTACTTTATATGAGCTCTTCATTACTGACTGTATATATTTAACCATGTTGATCAACTTTCCGTTTTATCTCTGTGTTTTTCTCTTGATTGGAGTATATTTTATATTCTCTCACCAACATCCAATTGATTTCCAATTGATTATTTGATGCTGTTATATCAGTGATAACAAGGATTTCAAACTTTTCGTGGTGCCCAGAGAATTTCAAGCATTAATTATACCCTTCACATAAATGTGTAAGGGTATATATAAGTTTGTGATTCCGTTTGTAACGCATTGAAATATCCATCTAAGACCCCATAAAGTATATATATTCTGGATCAGCATCAATAGCGATTACGATTGAGCGATGTCCGTCTGTCCGTCTGTCCGTCTGTCCGTCGGTCCGTCTGTCCGTCTGTCCGTCTGTCCGTCTGTCCGTCTGTCCGTCTGTCCGTCTGTAGTCGTTGAAATACCGTTTCTGAGAAAACGGTTTGAGATAGAAACCTCATTCTTTCGCTAAAACGTGTGAAACCCCGGTAGTGGGTCTGCTATTGAAATTCAGTAAGATAGGTCCACGGATAGCCGAGATATATTCAAAAAACCGGGTTTTGAGGGGTATTTTGTGCAATTTGTGTATTCAGATTTTTGAAAAAAAATTTTTTCTTAAAAACTAAACCATATCATTTTTAGTGTCCATTAAATCCTAGAAATTAGGGAATTTTTGAAATCGGCCCATATATATCCGAGATATAGCGTCTTCCGATTTTTAAAGAAATCGGCTTTATAAGCCAAATAAGACAACTTTGGGCACCGAAGATCAATCAAGATGGTATATATAGGCTATTTAGAGGCAAAAGTGGAAAATTTTTCCACATCGGCCCATATACACTCGAGATATAGCGCCTCCCGTTTTCTCAAGAAGTCGGCTCTAAAAGCCAAATAAAACAACTTTTGGTATCAAAAATCGATTAGAATGGAACATATAAGGTGTTTAAAAGCAAAATTGGAAAATTTTTGAAATCGGTCCATATATATCTGAGATATAGCGACTCCTGATTTTTCAAGAAATCCGCTCTTTAAGCCAAATAAAGCAATTTTTGGCACTAAAAATCAATCAGAATGGTACATATAGACTATTTAGAGGCAAACGTGGAAAATTTTGGACATCGGCTCATATACACTCGAGATATAGCGCCTCAAGTTTTCTCAAGAAGTCGGGTCTAAAAGCCAAATAAAACAACTTTTGGTACCAAAAATCGATCAGAATGGTACATATAAAGTGTTTAAAAGCAAAATTTGAAAATGTCTGCAATCGGTCTATATATACCTGAGATATAGCGTCTCCCGATTTTTCAAGAAATCGGCTCTATAAGCTAAATAAAACAACTTTTGGCACCAAAAATCAATCAGAATGATACATATAGGTTAGTCAGAAGCAAAACTGGAAATCTTTTTGTCATCGGCCCATATATGTTCGAGATATAGCGCCTCCCGATATCTCAAGAAGTCGGGCCTGGAAGCTAAACGAAACAGTTTTTTGCACTAAATATTTGTCGGAATGGTACATACAGGCTGTTTAGGGGCAAAATTAGAAAATTTTTGGACATCGGCCCATATGCACCCAACTTTTGGTACCAAAAATCAATCATAATGGTACATACATATGTATATAATATTATATACATACATATGTATATAATATTTGCGATCATGTATGAATGTATGTATGTATGTATGTATGTATGTATGTATGTATGTAGATACGTTTGTATGCATGTAGGTATGTATGTATCTACATACATATGTATGTATGCATGCAAGTATGTTAGCATAAACAATTTTTTTGCTTTGGTGTAAAAATGTGTATGTATGTACATACATATGTATACACGAGCTTGAAAATGAAAGTGATATAAAGA
The DNA here is from genome assembly GCA_963662145.1 of Sturmia bella. Classification (NCBI taxonomy): domain Eukaryota; kingdom Metazoa; phylum Arthropoda; class Insecta; order Diptera; family Tachinidae; genus Sturmia; species Sturmia bella. The sequence goes on along the minus strand of OY759168.1, from coordinate 43,022,798 downwards.
ATTGTTGAAAAAAGGGTACGCAATGAAATTCTTTTAAACAATTGCGTCTTCAAATTCATTCACACAAAAAATCATTTTGGGTTTCCCTACGTACTTACATATGTACATACACACACACATGTGTATGATGATACGCAATAGATCATCAACAACGTGCACAAGAAAAAAATAATTTTGTAAAAGCAAGCAAAGTAAATATGTATGTATGTATATATGTATGTATATAATCATTGTTTTATGGAACACACTGAAAATATTCAATAATAAAGAATTTATTTTAGAGTTTTCTATTATAGATACATACATACGTATGCATGTACCCACATACGTATGTAAGTAAATTGAAAAGCAAATCACACTTAATGGCAATGTTATATGCAATTTTTTGTTAAATAAATTTTACTATAAAGTTAACTGATAAATAATTAAGAAATACATTTTGCTTTTCTTTATTTCATTGATATTAAAAAGAATTGGTGTCACCCAGTGGTTGAACTTGAGCATATTAGGAATTATTTAAATAAAAGTTTTGCAGCCTGTGTTAAATCCCGGTAGTGGATCTGATATTGAAATTCAGAAAAAATCGGCCCATTTAAAAGCCAAATAAAACAACTTTTCGCACCAAAAATCAATCGGAATGTATGTACCATTGTGAAGGGTATTTAAGATTCGGCCCAGCCGAATATAGCACTCTTACTTGTTTTTACTTTATAGTCGAACTATATGATATACAATAGTTAATAATTTTATTGGGCTTGAGTTCGATTTTTAGTTCCTCAAAATTAAGAAAGATTTTTTTTTTGTGAAGTGATCAACATTTTTAAAGAAGACAAGAAAAGTAAAGTTGCAGACTCGCTGGCTGGGGTACATACCATGGCTGTTTCACAAACACCACGTCCCTCATCAGCACCCAAATTCGCTTCAAACTCAAGCCCGATAAAATTATTAACAATTGTATTTTTGATTACAATAATTTCCCTTTAATAAGAGGTGAGCAGTAAATTATCGGAAGGGGTTTGCTTTTGCATATATCAAATTTTATGTATTTGCTATATCAGACCGAATTCCTCATGAATTCATTGGAAAAATTTCCACCAAAAAAAAATATTTTTCAAGCTTTTCTTTCTCCAAAAATATTGAGACAAATTAACAAACAAAAACAAACAGTTTTTTCGTATCGACAAGTTGTAATAGTGAAAACTGTTTACTGGCCAACTTATCGCTCACTCTCATTAAAGGTAACTTTAGATAACTCCAGCCTTATCGCCAATTCGTAAATGGCCATAAAAGTTGCAAGTTAGAGCAACCAAAAAAAAAAACCGGAAAGCTGACAAAAAATTAAAAATTATTTTATAAAATAAATACATATTAAATTTGTTTTCTCGTTAAACAGTTTTGCGTTTTGGGTAACGATATGTATGCATGTCAAAAAAAACACATTTAAATATTTACTCATTCAAACAAAATATGGGCTCATATTCTGACACATCCTTGCTGACATAAACAATGTGATGGTTATCGTCCACGGCGTGATAGCCACTATTATCAGTTTCATTGTGATTACAATCGCTGGTATACGGTTGAGTGCGATAGTTTTTCAGGAGGGCTGATGTTTCATTGGGTGCCATTTTTTCTTCTTCGTTTTAAAGGTCTTTTTGTTTTTAGTGAAAATATTCCTTAAATTACTGCCAAAAATAAATCTGTAGTTTTGGCCTCTTTTGAAAATGATCATTAACACAAAAGATTTATGTATATGTATTTTGCTGCGATTCTTTTAAATCCTTAAAACGAAAACGCTGCTCAGCTGATGTTCACACCTCAAGTCTTGAATTTCAACTGTTTGTGTTGTTTTCGAAATTTGTGCAGTTAAATACGATTTGTTACTTTTAATTTCCGTAAAATTAAAAAGACAATAACAAAAGACATGTACATAGATGATGTAAACAATGTTATCTCAAAATTAAATGCTTTATTTCAGCGTACGTACACACGCAAATTATTATCATGTGCATCGCTTATAAGCCAGCCGAAGTAAACAAACAAAACAGAAAAAAATACTGAGCGTAAGAAAACTAAATTCTAGATATAATGTTGGGGAATTTGTAGTACTCAACTCCCTTGTCTTTTTAATTGGACAAGGCGCGAATTTAATGTGATGTGCTTGTCCATCAGAGATGGAAAATTTAACACTATCGTAGATTTTCGGATAATAGATGGCAAAAGAAATACCATAATACCTCCCGGTCATAATTTTTCGCGAGGGTTTTTCGCAACAAGTGTTAAGAGCATAAGGGCGAGTTGATTTAGCAATCGATATTGTGCCATCGATTTTTCGTTAACTTTTGGTATGAGGGAAAAAAAGTTCCACTACGACATATCAAAAAAAAAAAAAAATCATTTTCGACTCGTTTAAATTTCAATTTCAGGACTGATTAGTGTGACAGGGGGAAAACTGCACCCCCTCCCCCCATCATGCACGTCGGAAGTTGTAAAAAATAGTCGCACGAAAATGTTCACGATTTAATTCCATTTTTGAGCTGAGATGAATCGTTTAAGTTATTGTAAACAACACAAATAGTGGTCGTATATCAAAACCTTCTGTGCACATAAAAACTCAAAAATGTCCAATTTTACGATAGAGCTGTCAGTTGCCAAATTGCAACACTATGATTGCCAAATCCCGAAACATAACAGGCAACCCTCGTAGAGTGACAACGGAACCCAATTACTAAGACTAGACAGTCCGTCCATCTGTCACAGCGTCCATTATCCGAAACGGCAAGAGCTAGAGATCTGAATTTTCACGCGATGTTAATATACCCTGGCGTTACAGCAATTATCGTACACATTCTGCAACACTACCATGATTTTCAAAGTAATGTCGCAATATTTCCCAGCGTTGTTCAAGCGTAGATATACACAACCATATTCGTTCAGTGGAAGGATAAAACTAATTATCTGTCAAATCAGACATGAGCTAAGTGTTACCATCCACGAAATAAGCACTATTTGAAGAAAAAAAACGTTAGATGGCGGACCCTGTACTTTAAGAGAACTTTATGTAAAACTTCTAAGCCGTTTTTCTTCACTCTACACTCAAAATATTTTATGCTTAAAAATACGAAATAAATTTTCGTAAAACTTTATTCGTGCCATATACGAAAATTATGTATATATTACCAAAATATTCGTATTTTGTGCAGAAAAACAGATTTCGTAAGTTTACTAATTTTGTAATGTTAGCAAAATTATTGCGTAAAAATTTTTTCGTATATTTTACATATTTTTTCGTTTAATTTACTGCATTTTGAGTAAATATAAAATGTATGTAAAATCAGAAATTTCGTAAAATAAACAAACGGATTTTTGGTTTAATTTTGTATCTAGTACGAAATTATTTTGAAAAATACTAATATTTTTTGTATTTGCAGAAACGACAAGATTTTATATTACATAAGTTTTGTGATGTTTACGAAATAATTTGTTAACCATAGAAATGACAAATTTCTGTTCATAATATTTTTTCCATCTCTTTCCTTCACATTGTGCAGCTTTATTAGACATAGCGGTAAATGAAAATAACGATTCTGCCTTTTTGCGTCAGTTTGATGAGTGATTTTGATTGAGAAGTACATACACACGAGTATATGTTGTAATTTTAATGTAATTTGGCAATAAAAATAAAAAAGTAATAAATATAAAAGAGTAAAAATGAATTGTTATTATGTGATATTTATTTGCCTGGTGAAACATTTATTTCAAAGCATTTTAAGCTAGCTCATACAGTTTTAGACCTACAGTTCTATAAAGTGGGAAAAAGGTCCTGCTAACCCAGCTGTGTATATGCTGTGCAAATCAATAAAAGGAAAAATTGCACTTTCATTTACCAGTGATTATGGACTTATATCTTTTTCAGAAAATGATGTTAATATACAACCGAAACATTGTTGCCAAGAAGAAATCCATATTATATAATATTATATAATTATTCTATTAATTTCAATATTTGTGGTATTATTTTTTATTTCCGTATGCAATATTTTTTAATGCGACTATGAATTCTATTTTCATTAAATAAAAATTTTAATATTTACGAAATATTTCGACTTTATTTTACAAAAAACAAAAAAAAAATCTTTCGATTACGAATATTCGAGCCGTTTACAAAGTATTCTCATTTACAGAGTTTTGCAGATTTGCTTTGCAGATGGTTAAAAAAAACCCAATTCTTTTTTTTTGCAGAATTTTCAAATGTCTACGAAAATATATTTAGAATTTTTACGAAATTTACTAAAATATACAATTTTTTTTTCTAATTTTTACGAATTGAATATATTACGAATTCAGCATACATACATTTTTTTACTTAACGAAATAAAGTTTGTAGAAATACAAAATTTTGTTTATTGCAGACAAAAATTCATTTCGTGAAATAAACAAATGCCATGAGTTACAACTACGAAGTATTGCGTAGCGTAAAAACAACGAACATTTTCATAAAATGTACTACATTTTTCGCTTATTATACCCATGAAATATTTTGAGTGTAGCATGCGGCAAAACAATAACAAGCTGCTGCCATGCAGACCTCAAAATACGTTTGAAGAATTAAATGCCGGAATAAAGTTACTGTGTTACGTTTCCGGTGTTAATGGGGAAATAAATTGAATTAAGTGCAATCAAATAAATGCATTTATTTTTATTTATATGTGTTCATACATACACATTGCCTTGCATATGCATGTGTACATTAGTATAAGCTTATTTAATAAAAATTATCAGGAGTTTCGTTATCATTTATTCCCGACTTCTTATCACTTGTGGCCGAAATTGTTAAACAACCTTGTACTGCAAAATGTTTAACACATGTTTACACATTGATTTTTAGAGTAACACATGTTCAACATTTTCAGGAGAACATTAAACAACTGCGTGTGCGTGTGTGTGTGCATGTTTTTCTTTATCAATGTTTTTAACTTCCTTACTGTTTCTTCACTTCTGATGCATTGCACAATGTGTGAAGTGCGTACATAAATAAAGCAATAAATACATTGTGTATCGCTTGGCAATTGTTGCTTTAACGTCTTTTTTAAGTTTTGCATTGCAAGTAATATTTGAAATTTTTCCTTTACAAAAACAATTAGACGTGATAACTGTCATGTACTACATTACAAAGAAAAACACTCTGAATTACTCTATCACTAAGTGAAAACTTAAATACATATGTAAATAAGAAAAAAAATACACAACAATAATGAACTACAAGACAAAGATTATTTAAACATACCGTAATTCCTTAGAAGATTACATCAGCCGCGTACCAGTGATCCATATTACGATGATGATTTCGTTCGCAATGATGACTGTTGTAACGTGTTTAAAGAAAACAAAACGAACTTCATTGGCAATTGAGAGGAGTTTGCAAAGTTGTGCGTGTGCATTAAACATTTCGCGACTCCCATACTCAGCGGTGTGCAGGCACACAATTTTGTTGCATGCTTCAATGAATTAATTAATCAAATTGCTGATAATAGATGGATCATCATACTCGTGACTTTTTAAGCGTAAGAAAAATTTTCAACAAAAAATTAATTATTTAAGAAAAAAAATATAAATAAATAAATTTAAATCAATATTGGAAAAACAAAACGAATACACAAACATCTATGTAAGTCATTAAACTTTATTTGTGTTTGACTAAGTACATATGTATGTATGTATGTATGTATGAAGAAGATGCGTTGGTGATGTAAAAATGATTTGTACAATACTAATGATGGCAGAGAAGGTAATTTTGTCTCATATACATATATTTTTTTTTTTAATTAATTAACTGAATTCACAGATTGGTTGGTTGATTTTGATGGCGATTTATTTATGACCCGTACCCTGGCCGCTTGGGAGCTAACTTGTGTTTTATGCAGACGATTTGGTTGCTGGTTTAAATTCCAGGGTGTAAAGTTGAAATGTTGTATTTCATTACAGTCAATTATATTGTTTGGTTCACCTTTGCGATGCTCCATTACATATTTACGTATTTGCTTGATATCATCGGAATTGCGGCAAATAATTTGTGATAATGTGGTTTCGTAAATAGTTTTTAGCTGATCTAAAAAAAATCCCAAGGAAGAATGGAATTATAAAATTAGGCTGTAAAAACTATTTAACCCACCTTTAGTAAACTTTTGCGGTCCCATTTTTCGTTCGTACCAGAATGCATCACCTCTTTTCAAACGCATAAATTGATCAGCAACCATGCATGTAAGAAGGGGTCCGAATATGGCTCCTTCCAAAGGCGGCTCACTAAGTGCCCCTGTATAAACATCCACATCTTTTGGAGAGCTGCAAACAAATTTTAAATTAAGTTTTAAATAGAAATGTTAATAAATCTGCAGTTTCTAAATGGGGTAGTGTGATTGTGATAGAATTTCATACGATACTTCAGGATATACAAGGTGGGCCGGGCCAAAAGAAACCAGCTTATTGGAAGTTGCTCTTATTTTTGTCAAATCTGTTTCTACATTTGTGAACTAGACAGCTGTAGAATGCAAGGGAACAAGCCTTTGGGGCTTGTTTCCCCAAAAACGCGGAATAATCGTGTCTATGACAAAGTGGACGATTTTTCGACCAAAATCTTAACGAGTGATGGGGCTCATTTCCATCCCAGCGGGTACGTGAACAAGCAAAATTATCGCTTCTGGGGCACCGAAAATCCACGAGTGATGCACAAGGAGCCATTACACTCGCTGAAAGAGACTACATGGTGCGCTGTTCACGCTGGAAGAAATATCGAGCCATTTTTCTTTTCGAGGAGACCGCTGGTCAAACAACGACAACCTTAACCGAGGGCCATGTTAACCGAATTTTTTCTGCCACAATGGAACGAATTAGGTCTGGTTCCAACAGGACGGAGCAACGGCACACACTACACGAGCCACAACCGATATTCTGAAAGCCAAACAACATCGGATGACTTCTTTTGGCTCACCTGTTACCAGTTGTTCGAAAATTGATTAAAATTATTAAGTGTTGCAAAATCGAAGAAATTATAAATATTTTAAGCCATAAATTTTAAATGTGAATTTAATTATTTATTTGCTTTAAGAGCCAATTGAAATGTATTAATTCCGGTCCAAAACTAGACCTTATAAATGTTTTCTGTCGGCGGCATATAGACGGTTGAAAAAGCCAGAAAACATGTGTAAAGTCTATTTTTGGACCTGAATTAATGCAATATATTGTTACAAATTTGGTCGTGAACGGACCGATTGTGATTGTTCTAGAACGTACTAAATCATCGTTATTTTATATGTGCGTATATTGTCTTGTTATTATTTGTAAATGAACACAGGAGGTATATACACACATGCATACATAGAAGCTTGTTGATAAACAAAACGGCAGCACAGCGAGTGTGCACATACTGACACACATGTGTGGATAAATAAGCACAACAGCGAAATAAAAGAAACCACCACCGCACGATACAATATTCGTGTGTGCATGTATGTGCGCGACTCAGATGCTTGAGTTTTACTGCCGCGTGTATGTATGTCGGTGTGTGTGTATATCTTTTGTTCATGATGAGTTATCGCACATCGCATGTATGTCGGTGTGTGTGTATATCTTTTGTTCATGATGAGTCATCGCACATCGCACTATAGATGTGGCGTGATTAGCTTCTGTAAACGTCTAGAATGTTCTAGTAATGATCATTGGAAGTATAAAAGCAGCGAAGCTCAACGCTGAACAGTCAGTCGATTTTTAGCTGCGCTAACGTGTAAAGTGTCTTAAGTAATAAAAAGTGATTAAGTGAAAGTGTTGTTCTTTTAGTAAAGTGTTCCTAGTAAAGTGTTTACAAGTATAGTGTGTTCAAATAAATAAAGTGTTGAACTGTTGGTTATTGTAAACTGAAGACTTGAGTGTTCTAACTTCATCACAATTAAAGAATCTACGGAAAACGTTTTGAAAAGGTTAAAACGTAACAATTGGTGTCAGAAGTGAAATTGTAAAATGAAGTTCGACGAGCTTAAAGTGGAACAACTGAAAAAGGAGTTGTGCAAATTGGATCTGCCCACATCTGGTAACAAAGTGGAGCTGCAGAAGAGGCTAATGGAGGAGTTTGATCGGTTGGGTCTGGACATCAATACTCATGACTTCGAAGAAAAAGAAGAACTGGAGATGAGTACACGATCAGCTACAAGCAATATGGACTTCAACGCTATGTTTGCAATGATGATGCAGAAAATGGAGGAAAACTCCAAATCCATCATGCTGGAAAACTCCAAGTCCATCAAAGAGGCGTCCAAAGCAACAAATGTAATGATGAAATCGAATAATGAAATGCTTCTAGCAGAAATAAACGCAAAGCATACGACAACGAATGAAAATTTGATGAAACTGTCTTCGGCTATAGACCAGAGAGTGAATGCCATGGAGGAAAAATTGTGTGGCTTAGAACGAAATGTTCACGAAGTGGGTGAAAAATTTACTGCCCTAGAAAATGATGTCGATCAAAAGCTTCATAGCCTGGAAGCTAGAATGAATGGCCTTCAACTGCAGGAAATGCCAGTCCGAGCTATTCCTGAATCTGTGAGCAGAGTGAAAGCGCCCACCTTTGATGGCAGCACACCTTTTAACATTTTCCAGTTTCAGTTTGAAACTGTAGCCAATAAGAATGCATGGAGCGAAGATGAGAAATGCATTGAGTTAATTTTGGCATTGAAGGGTGTCGCTGCACAGGTCCTGGAAACTGTGCCCGCTTCATCTAGAGACAATTATGAAATCATCATGGCAGCTCTGCAACGCAAGTATGGTGGAGAGCACAAGAAGGAAATCCACAGAATGGAGCTGAGAGGCAGAGTGCAGAGAAGCAATGAGACTCTTCAGGATTACGCAATGGAGATTGAGCGTCTGGTGCAGCTTAGCTATCCTGGAGAGAGCTACTCGTTTTTGGACCATTTCAAGACGGAGGCATTTGTGAACGGAATTCGAGATCCCGACATTAAACTTGCTGTATGTGCAACACAAAAGCCGTCATTCGCCGAAACCGTCTCATTTGCGTTGGCCCAGGAGACAGCCAGACTAATTTCAAGGCCACAAGTCCACAAAATAAGGGAGCTAGAGCTAGTTCATGAGCCAGGAGACGGCTTGGCCGGTATGATTAAAGAGGCAGTGTTGCAAGCGTTGACCGAAATCTCGAACAAAGGCCGAGCTAAGTGTTTTAACTGCGGAAAGACAGGCCACTTTCAGCGCAACTGTAAAGCTCCCAGGAAGCGTACAAGTTCAGTATCACGACAGAGGCCGAGCAAAAGGACAGGCCAACAACAGCTGACCAAGAAGTCACGATCATACCAATGGGAAAACGAACAGAAAGAGTGCGTCATTGATGTTCGGCTAACGCAGATAGACTCTTACGAAGACTGGCCAACGGCGCAGAAAAATGATCCGGTGCTCAGCAAAATAATAGCTGCTAAACAGAGTGATAGCAGGCCTGCACGCAATGAAATTGCGGCTGAGAGCCCCCTCGCTAAAGCTTATTGGGCACAATGGAGCAGCTTGCAGCTGGTAGATGGATGCTTATACCGTATATGGGAAAGTGCGGATGGCAAAACAACTTCTAACTTAATAGTTGTACCATCATCTAAGATACCGGAAGTTCTGCGAGAGTTCCACAATGGTCCCAGTGGTGGTCACCTTGGAGTTAATAAAACACTGGAAAAGGTAAAGCAGCGTTTTTACTGGGTTGGAGCGCAACAATCAGTAGCCGACTGGATAGCGAACTGCAAGGAATGTATAGCGGCGAAGGGTCCAGCACGGAGAACTCGAGCACACCTGCAGCAGTACAATTCAGGTGCGCCATTTGAGCGAATAGCTATGGATGTAGCAGGTCCTTTTCCAGTCAGTACTGCCGGTAATCGTTATGTCCTTGTGGTAATGGACTATTTCAGCAAATGGCCAGAAGTATACCCCATACCAAACCAGGAGGCTCAAACTGTGGTAAATGTTTTCATCAATAATTGGGTGTGCAGATATGGTGTTCCGATGGAGTTGCATTCCGATCAAGGCAGAAACTTTGAGTCTGCAATTTTTAAGGAAATGTGCGAGCTCTATGGAATAAGAAAAACCAGGACAACACCGCTTCACCCGCAATCCGACGGTATGGTTGAAAGATTTAACCGCACGCTGGAGGAATACCTGAGGAAAGTAGTGAGCGACCATCAGAGAGACTGGGATGAGCACATTCAAAAATTTTTGTTGGCATACAGGTCCGCTGTGCATGACTCAACGTCTAAAACACCAGCAAAAATTGTCTTTGGAACAGAACTCAGATTGCCTGGCGATTTGGAATTTGGCACAAAACCTGTACCGAAAAATGAGGATACGGAGAATTCTTCGCAGGAGAAAAGTGAATTGCACGACCTTCACGAATTTGTGCGCAACAGAATTCGAGTAGTCAGCGATAAAATGAAAGCCAGATACGATCGAGCTGCAAATTCCGACGGATTCCGCGAGGGACAACTGGTTCTACTATATAACCCACAAAGGAAGAAAGGACTGTCTCCCAAATTACAAACGCATTGGGATGGACCGTATAAGGTGATTAAGAGGTTGAACGACGTTGTATACAGGATACAGAAGCATAACAGCCATCGATCCAAAATGAAGGTTGTACACTTAGAACGACTCGCAAGGTACGGAAGTAGTGGTTCTGGGCCTGTTCGGGACGAACAGGCTTGAGCGGGCGGCAGTGTTACAAATTTGGTCGTGAACGGACCGATTGTGATTGTTCTAGAACGTACTAAATCATCGTTATTTTATATGTGCGTATATTGTCTTGTTATTATTTGTAAATGAACACAGGAGGTATATACACACATGCATACATAGAAGCTTGTTGATAAACAAAACGGCAGCACAGCGAGTGTGCACATACTGACACACATGTGTGGATAAATAAGCACAACAGCGAAATAAAAGAAACCACCACCGCACGATACAATATTCGTGTGTGCATGTATGTGCGCGACTCAGATGCTTGAGTTTTACTGCCGCGTGTATGTATGTCGGTGTGTGTGTATATCTTTTGTTCATGATGAGTTATCGCACATCGCATGTATGTCGGTGTGTGTGTATATCTTTTGTTCATGATGAGTCATCGCACATCGCACTATAGATGTGGCGTGATTAGCTTCTGTAAACGTCTAGAATGTTCTAGTAATGATCATTGGAAGTATAAAAGCAGCGAAGCTCAACGCTGAACAGTCAGTCGATTTTTAGCTGCGCTAACGTGTAAAGTGTCTTAAGTAATAAAAAGTGATTAAGTGAAAGTGTTGTTCTTTTAGTAAAGTGTTCCTAGTAAAGTGTTTACAAGTATAGTGTGTTCAAATAAATAAAGTGTTGAACTGTTGGTTATTGTAAACTGAAGACTTGAGTGTTCTAACTTCATCACAATTAAAGAATCTACGGAAAACGTTTTGAAAAGGTTAAAACGTAACAATATTTTATTAATGCAATAAGAAATTATGTTTTTTTTTTTTTGTAAATAGGAATCAATGACATTAAAATAAGATGGCTAATACAATACCATGAACAAATCAGTTGCCTTGTGTTGGCAACGTTTGCGCTAAACGATTTGATTTAGATGTTCTAAACCAGAATCGTAAATGTAATTGTTCAAGTTGAACAAATATATTTGGGTGGGAAAATTTAAGAGAATTAAATTAGAGTTTGGGTTTTGTTTCAATATAAATGTAGGTTTTATTTAGGGTTACCTTTCGGGAAGTACATTAACTTTATGCAAACAGTTTTCCGGGAAAGTTAACCAAACCTCTGTGTAGTTGTTCGTGCTGGTGTCAATTCAAAAGCCAAGAATCAATTATTAAATTCGATATTTCGATATCATAATGGACATCTTCTTCAAGAATGTGTTGATGTTTTTTCAAAAAAAAAAAATTTTTTTCAGGAATGTTTTGATGTTTTTTCAAAAAAAAAATTTTTTTTTTTTTTTTTGAAAAAACATCAAAACATTCCTGAAGAAGATATCCATTGTGATATCGAATTATCGAATCTAATAAACACTTATAAAAAAAACAAGTGACCTTAAGGCTCGAACAATTAAAATACTAAACAACAAAGGTCGAAAAATTAGCATCAAAAATATATTAATTATTTGTAAACAAATAAAAGAGAGCTATTCTAAAACAATTCGACCTGTTATAGATATTAACATGATAATGTATTAATATGTCTCTCTAGAAGTAATGAGCTTATGCTTTCGTTCAGCAGCAAAGGGTCTAAAAATTATTTAATTAAAGACTTGAACGATTTTCGACCAGATATACACTTGTGGAGATTGAAAGGTTTAAATAAATCTTGTTTAATTACCTATAGATTTCTCGTATTGATTTGAGGGAATCCTTATCGACAGCTTGAGCCATTTGTTCCCAAGTATCCACCGGAGGCAGTTGACAGTGTCGTCTAAAAACTGTATAACCTGGTAGGCCATGATCTCGGCCACGTTGTATATTTAGCGAAACTAAATCAAGACCACAAGCGGGTAAATGATCATCAGCAAAGTCCTCGAACAGATGTTGTGTAACTTCTAGGGAAAAGAAACGATCAACACGTTGCACCGGAGTGTTGGTGGCAATTAATAAAGCGGTGTCTATGCCACCACTATTCCACAAAGAAAATGGATTGAACAACATCTTATGCAGCTCGATATACTCTGGATTAGTGCGATTGCTGGTGACATTAAAAAGGCCCTAAAAATACAATGTTAAAACACAATTTAAGATGATTCATGCGTAAATCGACAGAGCGGCAGATTGCAACTCTGACAATAGGTAACCTGGAGAGAAAACTCTTCAGCACTTACGAAATAGTTACATTCCGTTTCAGTCGATCAGACTCCAAAGTTTTAGGCGATAACTTACCGGCAATAATGTATGAGCAAATCTGAATGCTGCAGCTGCAAAACTATTTGCTATGGATGGATTAACCTTGGCATCGTATGTATCCGATGCACTTAAGTTCTTCATTTCGGGTGTAAGTCCTTTTTTATCCGCCCATTTTCTACCCAAAAGTATGGGCAGAAATTCATGGTATGTAATGTGAGCTATTTGGGCACCCACTATTCTACGTGCTTCCTGATAAATTGTTTCATCATCCCATGTCGGATTTTCATTTCGCAAGCCTCGTGCCAAGTTGTTATGCTGCCTGGACCACAACAAATGCATAGAAGTTAATAGTAAATTCTCATTTGCCCGATCATCTCCCGATTCAAAACAATATTTCCCCTCTTTAATCATGACGGCACGATTGCAGCCGTCATCGGCGTTGGTGGATATGGGCAGCAATTCCCTGCTGTCGTTAGTGATAAACATACGTAAGAGGCCTTCACTGAGAGAACGCAGATGCAGTTGCCGGTAATCAGAGTTGCCGTACACCACCGAACCATCTATAAAGGAGGTAGCTTGATTTAATTGTTGCCTGGGGCCAAAATGGCCAGTAGGAGCAGGAGCTGAGCGCACAAAGTTCATACAGCTTAAATTATAGGCCTTGTAATAGGGATCATCAGGCAGCACAGTGACAGGAAAACAATCAGGATGAGATTGATTTAAAGATGGAGTGCAACAGTCTATGGACTCGCCTTCCATGGAGGTTGTTAGCGATGTTGCTGTTATATCATGATCCAAGAACTGGCCAAACACGGCCAACATAACAGTAAAATTTGAGTCTGTTTCATAGGAAGGCCGATATATTTTCAGCGACACTTGACGGGCTGGCGGTAGTAAGCTTGTGCCATTTTTCAATATACCCCTGGGCAGAGAAATACCATCAGCATAGTCAGGATTTACCATACGCCTGTAGGGTATTAATGCTGCTCCATAATGACGGGGATGGTGTTTATTATTGCAAACGCCATTCGAGCGGCGATATTTTGCATTGAAATCACAAATTATGTCCGAAGAAGGATCCGGTAAAATGATTTTCGGACCCCGACCTACATTCGCTCTATCGCTACCACGTGTATAATTATATTTCTCAGCTATGCTATCGGTTGCTTCATTTTCTACAAAGCCTCGACGTGCAAATTTTCTCGCAGTAGGATTCGAACTCAATGAACGATAGTGCCGAAATGCTGGAGTGTCCACTGGTGTTGGTTCTAAGCCTTCCTCTAATATTTCTCGATCACCCAGAGCTTTTATGCCCTGACTTATGGCCCAATCAGTATCGCTACGGTTTAAATGAAGTTGTGCCAAAGACCATTCATCTTCCGGCTCATCAGGTATGGGCAGTTTCAAGGCATCTAACACTTCACAGATGACAGTTGAGTTGACAGTTTGATTTAAACTATTTGCCGATTCATTTGTTGCAAGCAACAGCACAGGCGTATAAGGGTATTCGTTGTTAATGGCTAAAACAATCACTAGAGATGCGATGATGATGACTCTAAGGACATAAACAAACAACTGAAGTTGTACAAATTTTCATAACCATAAACTAAATAAAGCAGTTATTTTTGACTGCTGGTAAGTAATCATCAATATCAGAATGTTTAATTAAGAGTTTATTATTTTACACACATATTCATAAAAACTATTGAATATTTATTACACGTTTATTTGACAAATATTCCGTAGAAATATGTCAAATAGGAGCTTCATAAACTTACAATAATTATTATGAATATGGCCTTTAGAATCTAATTATATCGAACTAATATTTAATATATTTATACATAATATGAACTTAATTATTTAGAGCCAATTGAAATGTATTAATTTAGGTCCAAAATGACAGCTGAAAAAGACAGCAAATATTTTTTTAAAAATATGTACCTTTTTAAAAGAGCCAACATTTCAATTGGCTCTTAGGGCAAATAAATAATTAAGTTCATATTTGAATATTCAAAAAGCTTTTACTTTTTGATACTTTCAAAAATACAAATCGTAGTAACCAATGGTGGCTCGTTGTATGGAAGGTTGCAAAGAAAAGTAAAAGAGTTGCAGGAACGAAAAGAAATCTTTGCTGTGTTAACGGTTTGTTTGAACATTTCTGATACTCATTTTGTTCATAGAAATTATGGAATAAGTAGTTAAGTTTCAAACAAGTCTACTTTTTTCAAGTTAAAATAATGCTTTTCACTTGGTCCTTATAGCTGGTATGAAATTCACTTTTTTAACTGTTTATTGCGAACAAACTGATTTCTACATTGCAAAAACTTAAGCGCCCCATTTATCATAGAGTTGAGAAGACACTGAAGTTGTGGAAATACTCAAACTTGCATTACTTGGGGGGGATGTGTTTATGCTATTACATTTCTTTTTTTTTTTCAAAAAATATGCAATTTAATGGCTTTCACTATAAAATGAAATTTACAACTTAGAGAATGTTTATTTAAGCAGTTTCAAAACCTGTTCAGTTCATGTAGCCATATTGATACTGATCAAATTGCAAATTCTTGACCGACATTTTACAGCCGCATACTGAGGAGTGTTATAGGCTAAAAAGCAATAAAAATCATATTTTATGTACATATGTACGTAAATTTTTGGCATAACTTTAAAGGGCGTTGTCGCTTTGTTGCAGTAAGAGACTGGCTCAATTTGTTAGTGGTTAAAAAGTTTGCCAATAGACGAGTAAATAATATTATATTCATAAATATTGTTTTTGCTTACATATGTACATAAATTTAAAAAAAAAAAAAAACATTAAACGATTTTAGTGTTTTATTGGGCTAAAAGCCCAATTGTAAATCACAAAAGTTCGATTATTAAGTTAAATTAATGTTCAAAAAGAATTTATGTATTTGTATAGAGACAGACTATTGAAGTACACACATTTTATTTATTTCTTTTCTTTTTTTAAAGGCAACATAATAACAAGAGTAAATTTTATATTTTCTCCTAACTTCACTCACAAAATGGTTAATCCCAAACACCACTGCAACTGATGCATTTTATGACGACGAGAGCGTGGAGAAACTCCACCTGGAAACACGTATACCGGACCGGAAGGTGGCGGTGGCGGTGGCATGGAAGATGTAGTTAAAGGAGTAGTTTCATCTGCCATTTTTTATTTTTTTTTTTTTTAGTTTTAAAATAAAATGTAGTTAAACATAAAATCTTAGCAATGTTGTACACGTCACGATGTTTTAATAGTAACTGAAATCTTGGAAGAAAAACTTTAAGCAGACAGAATGCAGTCAATAGACTTGATGCTTTAAAAGCACTGCTAAGGTTTCAGTGGCGTAGAAAATTGACAAAGAAAAAAAAAATCAAACAAAACTTGAAAGTGATAGAGAAATTGATGAAGAATAAAATAAAATGTTTGCCAATTGCAGATTTAAATGATTTTGTTTGTTGGCGACTTGAATTAGGCTTTGTTTCAAATATAATTTTGTAGTTATTAAATCGAATTGATTGTTGTTAAGTCGACTAGAAAAAAGTGGAATAAATTATGTATGTACGTATGTATGTATGTGTATGTGCATAATTAACTTACATGAATTAGAGAATTATGGCTAGACAAAGAGTTTAATTAATAGAAGAAGAAAAAAACCAATTATTTTATTTGATAACTTAAAACTAAAGCAGCGTTGTTGTTAGTTCTACATTTCCATGATTTCATCCGTTTTCTTATAGGCATTATTTATATATTCATAAGTAAATTTTAGCAAATACTGAAATGATTTATTGCTAACTAGGTCTCCAAGATCTGTGCTATTCACAAACTCCTCCATGGGTGGCAGAAAACTCTCAAAGTCGCCGTCTGTTCGAAAAACAATAGATGTATGCACATGTTAGAATAATTTTTAAGACAAAGATGTGTCTAATGAAGGCATACCTATTAAATGGCACAGCTCTATAAGTTTGAAGAATAATAAATTCTGTATGTAATCGGCAGCAGAGTTGGGATCATAGTCTATCCAATTATCTCGTAAAATGGCGGCACGCCAGATTTTATGGCGAGCCTCAAATGGATCTTCCAAATAATTTAACAGCTCTAGAGCTTTGCGAAAATCATATTCGTTGGCAGTTTCATTTTCTTCAGCAATAAAGAGCTAGCAAAATTTCAAATTTGAAATATGAAATTTTTGATTATGCATATGTATGTATGTATGTATATTGTATAGAAAACTATTTTCAACTCACATTTATTATTTCTTCAATTTTAAGAACTTTTTGATGTTCCACATCATAACCAAAGGCCAATAATAGTTGATCACTTAATTGCTCCTGGTAGTCAACTATATTCAACTCAGCATTTATGGTTTCTAGTTGTAGAGACAAATCGGAGCCTGTGGAGGCGAATGCCGATAATTTCGCCAGGGATAACATTGACTAGTTCAAGATAATACCATAATTTCGTGCTATAACAATGGTTGTGCAAAAATCGAATGTCAAAACTTACCTTTTTCCTTTGCACAAACTCGGTTTCACTTTGAGCCAATTGAAATAGTATTTTGGAGGCTCTTTCAAAATCACCATTGAATACCAGTTGTATCCAACCTAAAGTTGGATGATCACGCATAAACTGTGAGAGAGCTGCCTGATTGCCTTTGAACCGTTGAAACACTTCACCCTGGCGATTCTGTCTTAAATGCCAATTAATGGCGAATTGTGAAAAATCATATTCCTCATATTTCTTTATATACGAATCCAGTCGCTCCTGATTATTGGTAACATCGCAAAGCAGAACCAGACTTTGAAAGTCCAGATATTTTTCCGCTAATTTGGCAGCAGCCTCATACTGATTGTTTTCAACTGCAAAGAAATGGCAACAAGAACATTTATTAAGATTAACATTTCCACTACTTTTTCGCTGCAATCAAGGCTTTAAAATAAAATGACAATTAAATGGACAAAGCTGAGGTGTAAGATTAACACTAATGCATTTTCTAATTGACAACGTCTTGTATTACAAACAGTATTGAAACTCCTTTATAACGCTCACACGCACACTACGTTGGATCCAGACATCTGCTGCTCCTAAAAGAAAGAAACGAGCCTAAAGGTACCAAATATGTCGTGGAAATTCTCCAAACATGACTGAAGCTCCTTCAATATACAAATCGATGACGAAAGTCCCCCAGGTACGGCACACATTCCAATGAGGTGTACCACAGACTCACTGAAGTCATTGAAAGAAAAACCACTCATCTATTGTGGTGCGCAAAGATATGTGCTTACATGCAAAAAGAAATGTGCTCGAAGGGCGTGTTAAAAAAATGTTTGTATGATAAGCCAGTGTCAAGGGGCACTTCAAGTTTTTTTTTGCGCATAAAGGCAATAGTGTTTAATGATGAATAATACAGTAAACCTAAAGTTAGATCCTAGGAAGCTCCAAGAGTTCTCGCGTTCTTTTTTGGGTCTTAAGTTCCTCAATCTGAAAACCATTTCTGCTGTGCCTGCTTCAGTCAGGAGTACTCTATATGTTTCAAATATTTTGAAACGCGTAGTGCACAAAAAGATTCAATGTAGACATTCTGGAGAGACGTCCCCATTTTAGCTAATCCGTAGGCGATGTTGTTGCTATGATTGGATCCATGTCCGGGAATGCATTTAGGGATCAAGTTTAAACGTCTTGCCATTTCATTCAAAGATAGCCAACATTGTCGGACAAATCCTTAAGTGGCTCCAGGCAAAGTCAAATTTGCGACTATAATATTAATATTTTAATTGCAAAATTAAATTAAATTGTTTTCAGTATCGAAAGTTTCTGTAAACATTTTGTACTCAAATTTTCATTCTTTTCCCAAAAATAATAGGATAAATGGTAAAGTTTTCAACAGTCCTTCAAGGTTTGTCGAGGCTACGGACGAGTTGAGTAGCTTCAACGAAATGATGATTGCATAAAGACAGCTTAAGAGCTGGACAGAAAACAATTAAAGAAGGATTTTTGAAGCCCACAATAATAATTATACTCAGAAAGCTAAATGAGCCCATATGCAATAACTTTTTTAAAATTCCAATCACTTACTCAAAACCGATATCAGATCTCTCCTTTGCGACTCGAACTGTTGTTGCAAAACATTAAATTTTTCGGTGTCTCTAACACTTTCCAGATAATGTTTACGCCCATCCAATACAAAATCAATCAATTCCAAAATTTGTTGATAAAGTTTTTGTCTCAAATCCGGATCACTAGTACCATGTGCACCGTATTTAACAGAAATATCAATAAGATACGACAAGGAGTCTCTTAAGCCAATGCTACCAGACATAGCGGTCCATGGCAAGTACTCAAAGGAATCCATTTTTTCTGCAGGCAAAGAATATATGGTAGAATTCTGTTCACGAAAATTCATAATTTCAGTGATAACATGTAAAACAATAGTATTTATATCCGATATGAATGCAGCAACGTTGGAAGTTTGATGTTGATTTTCAATGCGATTGGTAGCCAGATCACAAAATGCCTGAAAAATATCTTGAAACTTGCAAATTCGTACATAAAACAAATCTTGAGCCGTTAAATTTCCCTGAGGTGTTTCTTGCCATCGTTGAACCGCCAAATTTATGGCTTCCTCAATTATTTTGTTGTGTCTAAAAAAGGATCAAACGTATTTAGTTTAGAAATAAGCTTTTTTAATGACTACTACTTACTTGCTTTGTATACTTCTTAGGGATATGGCAGCAATTATTCTTTCATTTATATCGGATAAAACAAAACTGGTGGGCTTTAGAATATTGCCGCCCGCACTGGGCACTGAACTCAGCTGCAATTCAATAAAAATGTACATAGATATGTTGGTTTGTATCTATTTGTTATTTACCTTATCCCATAAACCGGTAGCATGAAGAAACTCTATAAAATGTCTTAAAGCCAAATTTTTCTCTTTCAACTGGTTTATTATCTGTAGAGAAGAAGAACTTCCCAGTGCGTGCTTTTGGAAAGTTGGTTCCTCCCATAACAGTTCCCAACGCGGATCCGTGGCGGGGATGTCTTCAGCCAAGTCTTCAGCAATAGTTGTGACAATTCTGCAGATATTAAAAATGTTTCAAAAAAACAAAAAGTTTAGAGGTGTTTTCTGTCTTTTTAGGTTTCGGCAGATCTATATAAGTTTGTTCCCGTACTCAACGTTAGGAGCCCGAAAACTGTTCCCGTATTCAAAGTTCGGGTAAGTGAGAGAGCTTTTGAGAGAAAAATATGCTCAAGGTTTTTTTAGTGTGTATGATGCAAAGTGCAAATACATACATTTTGTTGTGTGTGAAAAAAAGCAGAGCATTATTGCTCACATTTGCTTCCTCAATATTATTATTTTAGCTCTAAAACTAGATTTCATTAATGTTTTTTGTCTTTCTCAGCCGTCTATATGCCGCCGACATTTCGTTGATGCAAATCAACTCATCAGTAGACTCGAAAAAACGTCAAAATGTTTTAAACTTAGCTACTTATTCCATAATTCGTTTCATTTTATTCGAGAGAATTATGGAATGAGTAGTTGGGTTTCTAACATTCCTTTAAGACTTTTCGAGTCTACTGATTGATTGGCATCAACGAAATATCGACGGCATATAGACGGCTGAGAAAGACAAAAAAACATTAATAAAGTCTACTTTAGTTTGAGGGTTTTCTCGATGGTAGTGCAAACGTGGTAACAAAACAAATATGAGCAAAAATGCTCTGCTTTCTTTCACACAGTAACGAAAAATATGTATTTGCACTTTGAATCAGTTGCACTAAAAAAAAAAAACGTTGAGCAAATAGAAGTGTGCAAAAATGCTCAGCTGAAAATAAATAATGTAAACAACAGTAGATGGTACCAGCAGATGGCGAAGCCGACTAACAATTTTCCGCATAGTAGACAAAAAATAGCGGCGATGACAAAAAATTTTAATACAATAAAAAAACATATTCATGTGAATTAAAAATAAGATTTTTTTTCAACAAATGCAAGCATAAACTTTAATTTTATAATAACAAAAGACTATTATTTACATATTACAGTAGCATTAACCTGTGGAATAAATTCAAGTAAGCAAAAGTTAGGTGGATTCTGAGAGTGAGTTGTGCAAATAGAGGCTAAATTATAAGACCCGTGTCGCGGTGCTTGTTTATGTTAACTCGATTTTTTTTTAATCGACCTTCGAACTTTGCAGTCAAATGGCGGTTTTTAGTATATTGTTTATATGGTGTTTTGGCTATAACTCGTCGTCTAATTGATATTTTTTAAATCTGTAGAAACCAAATTATTGCTAGAGACCAATAACAATAGCTAGCAATAATTTTGCTTTTACAGATTTAAAAAATATCAATTAGTCGACGAGTTTTAGCCAGCAAACCATATAAACAATATGCTAAAAATCGGCAGTTGACTGCAAAGTTAAAAAAAATTTCGAACTGACATAAACAAACGCCGCGATATACGTCTTCTAATTTAGCCTCTATTTTCGCCCCTCGCCCTCAGAATCGACCTAACTTTTGCTAATTTTAATTCGTTCCACAGTGTTATTTAGAATTTTGAAATACATAAAAGAATTTAACCAAAAAAGCAACAATTGTGTTCTCAAAAATAAAATGAAGAATTTGTTAACTAAAGCAATGAATTTTTGAAAACTTCAATGAAGATTTGCAGAAAAAAAACGGCGCGCTCACGATCAACCTTGCAAATTTGCATAAAGCATATTTGCACAAAGCATATTTGCACATAAAGCATATTTGTGAAGAAGAAGAAAATTGTGTGAAGACTAGTTGAAAAATTAATACGCTCTGTGAAATTTTTAAATAAAAACAAAAATATATACTAAAAACTCAAAAAACTGAGATTAGGGTAAATAAATTAAACAATTAAAGTAAAGAAAAGAAAAAGTGTACCGAATATATAAATTTTTCTTAAAAAAAAAAATAAAAAAAAAATAAAATTCAAAGGCGCTGCAATGCCGGTTGAATGCAGTAAATGTAAGACAACAATTAGGGGTGAGACTGGTATACAATGTGATGGAGTATGTAAAAAAGTATACCATTCAGCGGCAAAATGTTCCGGACTTGACCAGTATTCAATTGGAATACTGGAGAATAAAAACTTTATAAGATTTATATGTGACGATTGCGTGCAGTATATCCATAATGTCGATTTAGCGTTGGCAGAAATACAAAATGGTGTAGAAAAGAATGAGAGAAACTTAACTGAATATAAAAATGAATTTAATGCATCTTTGAAAGAAAATGAAGAAAGAATTAAAAAATTATTGGAAGCTGTTGAAATGCGATATCAAGAAAGATTAAAAAAATTAGATTTTGCTCAGAAAATTAGCGAAAAAAATGTAAATGAAATGCAAAAATTATATGGCTATGTAACTGAATTTGAAAACAAAAACAAACAAATGTGTACCAACATAGAAGAAAACAACAACAAGATGTGCAATGAAATAAAAAAAGCAATAAAAGAAACAGGTGTAGGTAAACACAAACCAACATATGCTGAATCAGTAAAAAGTAAAACAATGTTACCAGAACTTTCAAAAACAGTACCTTTAATAGTTAAGCCAAAAGAAAAACAAGGAATCGAAAAAACAAAAGAAGAATTAAACAAAGAAGTTGATCCTGTAAATCTAAAAATTACTAATGTGGAAAACCGAAAAAATGGAACTATAGTAATTCAGTCAGAAAATAAAGCAGAAAGAGAGAAAATTAAGGAAGCGATTCAAGAAAAAATGAGTGAAAAATATGAAATTAAAATTCCGAACCAAATCGAAATGTCAATAACAATAACCGATATGAGTTTTAAGTATAAAGAAGAGGACCTAATAGTCAAAATTAAAAAACAAAATCCGTTTTTGGAAAAATCCGAGATAAAAATAATAAAAATGTACGAATTTAAAAAGAACAATAGAATAATTTATAATGCGAAAATTGGTATTGATAATGAATCCTATACAAAACTACTTGAGGCACATAAAATAAACATTGGTTGGGAAAAATGTAGGGTATTTGATGGTACAGAGATCATGCAGTGTTTTAAATGTCAGGGATTTAATCATCAAGCTAATGAATGTAGAAATCAAGAAACATGTCTGAAATGTCATGAGAACCATAGGACCAGATCATGCAACTTAAAAATTATAGAAAAGTGTATAAACTGTATAAGAGCTAATAAAAAATTAAATATGGGTCTTGATGAAAATCACAGTACCTTAAGTCGTGAATGTCCAGTATACTTAAACAAACTAAACTTAAAAAAGAAAAATAAAGGTTTGAGAATATAACAATCAAAGAACCTAAAATGTATTTACACAAATATTCAAGGCTTAACTAATAATTTTACCCAATTTGAAATAATAATAGAAGAAGAAAGACCTGAATTTATAATTTTATCTGAAACCCATTTAACCGAGGATATAAAAGAAGATGATATTTCAATTGAAGGATATGGTCTATCGGCAGTATTTTCTAACTCTGCAAGAACGGGAGGTGTTATAATTTATTTCAAAAAAGAGTGGAAAGTTGAAGTAGTTGCAGAAGTAGTGGTTGACCCAAAATACTGGCTTTATGCATGTAAAGTGAATAATAATAACAATAATTTTATAATGGCGGCAGTTTATCGATCACCAAGTTATAGCGAAGCTGAATTTTGTAATACATTTGAAAATTTTATTGAGGATCTTTGCGAACGAAATTGTGACATAATGATTACTGGTGATATCAATATTGACTGGTCAAGTAATAGTTTTTACAAAAAAAGGTTGGAAAGTATATTTTACGATAATGGACTTAAGCAACTGGTGAATGAATATACCAGAGTTACTGAAAACACAAAAACTATTATAGACTATGTAATAACAAATAACAAAAAAATATCTACCACAAACAGTATTTCGAACAAAATATCAGACCATGAAATAATAAATATATATATAGAATGTGATACAGCTAAACACAATTTTCATTCGAACAAAATTGAAAGATTCAAATATAATAAAGATAATTTCAGAAGAGAACTTCGAAGTAGATTTAACAGTGGATATAATGAAATATTAAACCAGGGAAAGCTACATTTTGATATGAGCATTGAAAATACAATAAAGAAATTCACTTATATCCAAACAAAAAGAAGAAACAGCTATGTCAATAACTGGTTTAATTCAGAGTGCCGACTACTTAAACAGCAAAAAATAGAAAAATACTTAATTGCAAAATATGAAAATAATATTGTGGCTTGGAACAACTATAAAACTGTCCGTAATAAATACAAAAACAAAATAAATAGCGAAAAAAATAAATACATAAGTAGAAAAATCGAAAACACGAATGATCCTAAACAAATGTGGTTAGAAATAAAAAACCTAGTGATTAAAAAAAACCGATCTGTGATTGAAAATGTGATATTTAACCAAGTAGAATATAGGGATAAAACTGTGATCGCTAAGAAGTTCAACGAATTTTTTATAAATAGTATAAGAGAAATAAGAGAGACAATAGACAATGTGCAATACACAAATAACATAGCTGTGATAAGCAATAATTTTAAATTTCGTGCAACGAACATATTAGAAATAAAAAACATATGCAAATCATTAAATAAAAAACCGGATTTTAATAGAGTGACAACAACGATAATTTTAGACAATTGGGACATAATGGGAAACGCGCTATTAAATATAATTAACAAATCTCTGAAAACTGGAACTTTCCCAGAAAGTTGGAAAGAATCTATAGTTATTCCAATTGAAAAGGTTAACAAAACAAAAAAGTGTGAGGAGTATAGACCAATAAATATGTTAAAAACAAGTGAAAAGATAATTGAAAAAGTGGTGAAACTTCAATTGGAAAAATACATAGAAGATAATGAAATATTGTCAAAATACCAATCAGGTTTTAGAAAAAACTTCTCATGTGAAACTACAGTTAATTATGTTATCAACAAGTGGAAAAAAATTGAAAAAGGCAATAAAATAATAGCTACGTTCCTAGATTTTAAAAGAGCATTTGAGACTGTAGATAAAAAGATATTATTACACAAACTATACATGTATGGAATAAGAAATACAGAACTTAAATGGTTTGAAACATATTTAAATGGAAGAAAACAAGCAACAATAGTAAATGAAATAAAATCGCAATCAGAAATAAACGATTTTGGAGTACCCCAGGGATCCATTCTGGGCCCATTATTGTTCATCTTATATATTAATGATTTGCCAAATGTGTTACAGTATTGTTATATAGTTTTGTATGCGGATGACACTCTCATTTATAATATAGCAGAAAACGAAGAAAATTGTAAAGATAATATGTTGCACGATTTAGAAAGAGTAAATGAATGGCTAAAAATGAACAAACTAAAATTAAATGAAAGTAAAACAAAGTTTATGGGAATAAATATCAATAGAGACATTATAATAAAAATTAATAATAAAATAATTGAAAAAGTTAACAATATAAAATATTTGGGATTCGTGATGGACAAAGAACTAAAATTTAAGGATCACATTGATTATATATGCAAAAAGATCGGTAAAAAAATTGGATATTTTAAAAGACTTCGCAATAAAATTTCTGTAATTACGTCAATTAATATTTATAATGCAATTATTAAACCTCATTTTGAGTTCGGGTCAACAATATTATACACGTGCTGTACAAAAAATCAGATAGAAAGACTTCAAAAGTTACAAAATAAAGCTATGCGCACAATTTTAAAATGCAATCGATACACCTCAATTCAGTTCATGCTTAACTCATTAAAATGGCTGAACATTCAACAGAGAATAGAAATTAACACTCTAAAGTTTATAAGAAAAATGAAAACGGGAAATGCACCGCAATACCTATGTGAACAGCTTACGTTGCACAGTGGGGGATTTTGCAAAAAAATTGGAAATAATTCTGCCGTTTCTAAACGGATGGCTCGATTGCAATGAAATTTCAGACAGGCATAAAAGAGGTGTATTCAAGCTTAAGTTTTGAGATTGGACTTTATAGCGTTTAAGTGGGCGTGTCCACGCGCCCCCAAAGTGGGCCACCTGGGGTATGTGAAAAATTAAAAACGATCTAATTTTTTCATTTCCAATTCTTTTGCAAATATTTTTTATTTTTAAATTCTTCTAGTCAAGGCCTACAAAAAATGTCGCGACACGTATATATTATCTCTTAAAGTTTTCGAGATATTAAAGTTTTAAAAATTAAATTTTCGTGTTTTTACCAACCCTGGTCCAGTATTTTCACATTTTTGAGCTCAAATCCTAACCGATTTTTCAAAAATAAGTTTTATTATCTTGCCAGTATTTTTTTCAATACTATAAAAAAAATTTGAGCAAAAAATCTTTTATAAAGAAAAAGTTATATTCAACACAATTTAAAAATTCAAAAAAAGTCAGTTTTTAGCATATTTTTAGGGCAAAAAGTAACTTTATTGTTTTTTATTTCTGGAAGAACTTTCCAAAGTAAAGTATATGTTGTTTATATTTTTTTAAAAGCTTATTGTTAAGAAAATATTTTAAAGAAAAAAAAATTTGAAAATTATGTCCTGTTGCGTAAGGGTAGCATCCTAAAATTAACCCATTTGTTTAGACAAAACCGACTTTAGCCCAAAATTTCTAAAATCGCACGCCTCTAACCTAAATATTTTTACTTGTTTTTTATAGTTATAAGTATTTTTTAGTTTTATGCAAATGGAATTTGTCGCCCCAGGATATTTGCTGGAATGACAGCAAAAAAACTAAAAAATCCCATTTTTGGGAATTTTTGAAAGTTTTTTGGGAATTTCGGGATTGGTATTATTTTTTCCCTACATTTTGCAAATAATTTTTATTTCTTTTATAAATTCCTATATTTTTGCAAAATTTTGTAAAAAAAATATAAATAAATGAAAATTTTATAGGCATTTCAAAAAATTTTATTTCTCAAAAACTTTTATTGAAGGACGTTTTTTTCTGTATTTTTGCAAAAATTGTTTTAAAAAGTTTTAAATTTCTAAAAAACTTAATAATATATAAACTAGAGGTAATTACCTAACTAATGATATATAATATGAAACCCCCTTTCATTTTAAGGGTATGAAATTAATGGGCTACAACTAACCTATTTGCAATGAAAATTTCCAAAAATTAGTACTGATTCAGCGTTTGGGAATACAAGGGGTGAGGCACTGTTTATTTTACGCAGTATTTTCTATTACGCAGTAGCCTTATTACGTTAGTATAATCTTTGAATATTTGTTTTATTGCTTTACCTGGTTTGCTTTAATAGGTAGTATTACCTGCAACTAATACGAAGGGTACATTTCTTTTTATCCCTATTTATTTATTATTAAAGGCTAGACATTTCAGCTAAACATACCTGAATTTATGGTAATTAAGGGCTGATGTATTCAATTGTTATTGTTTTTCAAAAACGTTTAAGTAATAATAATATCATGTTTGCATTTTCGAAAATTGAAGTACAACTGACACAATAGTCTGAACAGCCACTAAAGCCCGTATGATACTTCATTTTTCTTTCATTAATTGGTATAGAATTGATAGAAAGAAACAGCAATTGCTAGAAAGAACCAAATATACAAAATGTAAACAAAACTGGCATCTTTTTTGTAAGTGTTGTATTCTTTTTATTTTAAGAAAGCGCTGGGAAATAAAAGATTTCCAAAAAAGAAGCGTTAAATCGCAAAAATTGTCCATAAACCGCTGACACAGCAACATTCAAGTTTGAAATGTCAATTTTAAGTAGAAAAATTTTACATTTTTTTTGACATAATCTCATTTTTTATCGATAACTTCAACAAAAATGTTGACAGTTTTGCATTTATCTTAATATAGCTGAACGCGTTGCACATACTAAATTCTACTATTACATTATATTTGCACTGTTCTCCAAAATTTGAACAATGCAAGAAAAATGTAGTGTCATACGGGCTTAAGTAATTAGAGTGTTAATACCACCTTCGCGTGTTTCCTTTATTGATCTACCTGTTTCGCTTTAATACGCAGTACTACCTGAACTTATGCTTATATTTAGTGATCATATGTAAATATTTTGTATACCTGAATACAATTTCGATGGTTATTATACATGTATGTGTAGGCGGGGAAACTAAAAACAAAGTCAACCTTTAGAGATAAATTAATCTTTAAAAATAGTTAGCGAGACAGTTGGCGCATGGTATAAAATATCTCGCAATTAATAGTTGGCATCATTAAAAAGTTGACGATCATGGCCATCACACTAAAACACATCGATTTATATTCAGTTTTATACAAAAGTGCAAACTTACAGCAACAGAAAAAAGTCAAATTTCTACTTGATTATATTGAAGAAACATATACAACTAAAGTAGACAAAAAGGATATTTGCAAAATTGAGAATTTTGTTAAGGCATTCGAAAAAAATGGAAAGCTGTCAACAGCTCTAATGCAAAATTTAGAACAAAATTTTCTGATTGGTTGGAGGTATCTATACAATTCCCAATTTCCTTATCTACTCCTGGCGCTAAATGTAAGGAATATGAAGACTTAGGCCCGAAGTCAAAGCAAGCACGCTTAACAACAAATCTTACAACCATGTCTACCGAAGAAGTTACAGACACATTTAATGCGATGCTAAAAAAGAAAGATCAACCCATGGATGCTGTGAAAATTGCAAATGTTCTTCCGAATGCATCACCTAAAAGGCTTAATCGTATTGTTAAGAGCATTCCAACACCATCGTTTAATTCAGCTTTCACAGAAGAAGAAGCCATTGCTCTTATGTTGCAGCTTCAACTTAGTCGTGATAAATATATAATATTGAGAAAAGCATTGAAAGAAAAAGGAGTTGAGGT
Source organism: Sturmia bella (assembly GCA_963662145.1). Lineage (NCBI taxonomy): Eukaryota > Metazoa > Arthropoda > Insecta > Diptera > Tachinidae > Sturmia > Sturmia bella. The sequence goes on along the minus strand of OY759168.1, from coordinate 42,994,030 downwards.
TTTGCCATCATATGATGCTCTGCAAGAAAGGAAGAAGAGCATTATACCCACTGGTATTACAGTTTCTGACCGAAAAGTTACTGTTGGAATCTCATCTCTTCTAGAAAACACAGCATCAAGGATAGTTTCAACACTTACTGTAGAGCAGCTAAATAAAATTAACCACAGTGAAGTGAAACTAATATGTAAATGGGGATGTGATGGATCGTCGTTACTTTCAGAATACAAGCAGCCCACTGAAGGTCACTTATTATCTGATTACAAAGGCGTACTTATGGCATCAATGGTTCCATTACGGCTTCGAAAATATGCTGACAAAGACTCCCGATCAACTAGTTTCGAAGAAGACATTTGGATAAATTCAACTCCTGGATCTAAATCATTTTGTAGACCAATTACTTTTGAGTATACTAAGGAGACAAAGATTGCAACTCAAGAACTTGTACATCATATTGAATCGGAAATTAAATTAATGCAGCCCATTTTGATCGAAATAGAGGACTACTCTTTCAATGTATCGTTTGATATGAGATTAACGATGATTGATGGTAAAGTTAGCAATGCTTTAACAAAAACGTCATCTACTTGGAGTTGTTCTTTATGTGGAAAAACGAAAAGTCAATTCTCAAATATGTCATCAACTACAAAGGTTAATGAAGACGTTCTTAAATATGGAATATCTCCTCTACATGCTCGCATACGTTTTCTGGAACATTTTCTACATATAGCTTATGATTTGAAATACAGAAGTAGCCTTGAAAATGTAAATAAATCAGTAATTAAAAACGACAAGCTTAAGATAATGAGAGCTAACGAAAAGCAAAGAATTCAGGAGGAGTTTAAGCAACATACCGGATTAAATATTGATAAGCCACTAGTGGGATATGGGAGTACAAATGATGGAAACACGGCTAGACGATTTTTTAGCAATTTTGAAATAACCTCACAGATTACCGGAATTAATATGGAATTATTGCAAAAAGTTAATATAATTTTAACAGCAATAAACAGTAAACATAAAATAAATGCAGATAAGTTCGGCGAGTACTGTGCAGGCGTTTCGAGACTGCTTCTTAACTTATACCCCTGGAAAGATTTCTCACCAACAGTACACAAGGTTTTGTGTCATGGAAAAATAATAATGGAACATCATATACTACCACTCGGAGAGCTCACAGAAGAACCTCAAGAGTCTAGAAACCGTTATTTTAAACATATCCATCAATTTAGCTCCAGAAAGTGCTCCAGACAATCTCAAAATCAGGACATATTTCAGAACCTTATTTTGTCCTCAGATCCCGTCTTATCACTTATGAGAAGGAGATGGATCTGCTACAGAAATTTGACATTTGATTGCAGTAATGAATTCAAAGATTTGATGTATCTGCTAGATCTAGAAGAATTTGATACGGATTATTTTGTAAAGTTAACGTAATTGTATATTTGATTGATTGATTGACTTTCGTATTCCCAAACGCTGAATCAGTACTAATTTTTGGAAATTTTCATTGCAAATAGGTTAGTTGTAGCCCATTAATTTCATACCCTTAAAATGAAAGGGGGTTTCATATTATATATCATTAGTTAGGTAATTACCTCTAGTTTATATATTATTAAGTTTTTTAGAAATTTAAAACTTTTTAAAACAATTTTTGCAAAAATACAGAAAAAAACGTCCTTCAATAAAAGTTTTTGAGAAATAAAATTTTTTGAAATGCCTATAAAATTTTCATTTATTTATATTTTTTTACAAAATTTTGCAAAAATATAGGAATTTATAAAAGAAATAAAAATTATTTGCAAAATGTAGGGAAAAAATAATACCAATCCCGAAATTCCCAAAAAACTTTCAAAAATTCCCAAAAATGGGATTTTTTAGTTTTTTTGCTGTCATTCCAGCAAATATCCTGGGGCGACAAATTCCATTTGCATAAAACTAAAAAATACTTATAACTATAAAAAACAAGTAAAAATATTTAGGTTAGAGGCGTGCGATTTTAGAAATTTTGGGCTAAAGTCGGTTTTGTCTAAACAAATGGGTTAATTTTAGGATGCTACCCTTACGCAACAGGACATAATTTTCAAATTTTTTTTTCTTTAAAATATTTTCTTAACAATAAGCTTTTAAAAAAATATAAACAACATATACTTTACTTTGGAAAGTTCTTCCAGAAATAAAAAACAATAAAGTTACTTTTTGCCCTAAAAATATGCTAAAAACTGACTTTTTTTGAATTTTTAAATTGTGTTGAATATAACTTTTTCTTTATAAAAGATTTTTTGCTCAAATTTTTTTTATAGTATTGAAAAAAATACTGGCAAGCTAATAAAACTTATTTTTGAAAAATCGGTTAGGATTTGAGCTCAAAAATGTGAAAATACTGGACCAGGGTTGGTAAAAACACGAAAATTTAATTTTTAAAACTTTAATATCTCGAAAACTTTAAGAGATAATATATACGTGTCGCGACATTTTTTGTAGGCCTTGACTAGAAGAATTTAAAAATAAAAAATATTTGCAAAAGAATTGGAAATGAAAAAATTAGATCGTTTTTAATTTTTCACATACCCCAGGTGGCCCACTTTGGGGGCGCGTGGACACGCCCACTTAAACGCTATAAAGTCCAATCTCAAAACTTAAGCTGGAATACACCTCTTTTATGCCTGTCTGAAATTTCATTGCAATCGAGCCATCCGTTTAGAAACGGCAGAATTATTTCCAATTTTTTTGCAAAATCCCCCACTGTGCGTTGGTGGGGCAAATACAACACTACCAGCTAAGAAACGCACAAGATTTTAGAGTAGACAGAGCGACAACAAGTGCTATGCAGAGATCACTTTTTTACAAAGGTCTAAATCTTTATAACAATCTTCCCTTGGAAATAAAAAACGAACCAAATGAGAATAGTTTTAAAAGAAAGATTGTTCAATTTGTAAAAAATTAATTTTCATAGAGTCTGTATTTTTTTACTTCTTAAGTTAAATCATAAGAAATGTAATTGAAACCAAAAAGTATAATAAATACTAATTATATATATAAAAAAAAAAAAAAAAAAAAAAAAAAAAAAAAAACTACACCATCGTAAAAAACCCTTATTGGATTATAAAATGAAAGCCTAAACAGTTTTTCGAGTTTAATAACCAGTTGAGTTGCAGCAGCGAAATATTGCCATTTTCGGCTGAAAAACTAAATAGAAAACAAAAAAGCCTTTAAGACCTAGGTAAACACTTGCACTTGCACTAGATCATGTAAATTGTATACCTTCTATTTGAACTCCGTTAGTGTTTTTTTATACACAGTTCTTATGGTAACGTAAACTTGCTTAAGACCTCCGTAACGGCCTTTACTAGTTTTGTGAATTTTTGATGGTCAAAAAATTAGGCCTATTTATATACTCATTACTACATAGAAAACTACTTACTTATCCAATTGGGCAGGTTCTCCAGTTGTTATAGGTTCTCTGGCATTTCGAAGTAAATCGTTTAATATCGTATTACACATATTCGTGTTGCGTTTTAAACGATAAATGAAGGCGGCTTTTAATTGACTAACTTCATCTTTGTACTCCGAATATATTGAATCTGGATCCAAATCATACATATATAAATTCTGTTCATTGATGTTGCTCATCGAAGTAGACAAAACACTTTGTTCCCTTAACGTATTGTCGGCCAAGGGTGAATACACTTCAGGTGTTGTACACGAAGCATTCATTATATCCGAACTATCAAAATCTCCAGGCGTTATAGAAACCAGACCATGAGTACGACTAAATATTAAAGGTATATTAGCACAAACTGCAGCACTTAATATTCGATCATCTTGCAAATGAAACTCTATTTTTTCTGCTTCAATTTCACCAATTTGTATGTTTGCCAGTGGCAGTGGATAGACTACTTTATCATTGAAAATGTAAATGTGAGTGCGACATATGATAAAACGCAAAGATAAACATTCATTTTCTGTAGTCAGACTATAAAACTGCGAAAATTTGAAGGGAGTAAAACCTAACAACCGCATGCCTTCATTGGTGGTAGATAAAACACCTAAAGTAAATAATAAAAGCCATATAATGCAAAAAATATATTCAAATGAAATAACAACAATTAGTAACAAAAACTTACTCATAGCGTAATACATCTGTGGTGTCTGTGTCGTATTAACAGCACCAGCCAATATATACATTTTGCCCTCAAATATGTGCATATCGAGAAGCTGCAAATCAAGGTTGATGCTGTCTGTAATTTTTTTTTTTTTACAAAATGTTTCAATATGAAAAAGTGCGGTGAGGAAAATATAGCATTAGATTTCTTGCCTCTGACATTCCAAAATTTCTGTTGAAACTCATCACGTATTTTTCGTATTACTTCTGAGTCCTCAAACAGCATTTGTTCATTGCTGCCTGTGTGATTGAACCGCCATCGCTGTATCCAACGGTCGGCTAAAACAGCTATCTCTACTTCGCGCTCACTAGACTCTTGAGCATCGTAAGCTACAGCTACAAATTTCTAAATAGTAGAATTTGTTATTGAACTTTTTATCGGTTATTGCAACACAAAGTTTTTAAAATTTTTTTTTTATTAATTCTGTTCAAAGCTGATATCATAATATGTGTTTTTACTTGTTTGATAAATTTTTTCCTAAAAACTTTATAGATAATTGGAGAAAAAATTAAGATAAAATTAAATTAGAGATTAATTCATTTCTATTATTCGAACTTTTTCTTATAATTATTTCTGTGGTAAGTTTATCAAGCTCAAGTTCTTTCTATATTATCCTTGTGATTGATTAGACAAAGAAGACGTCAGACATTTAGCAGGGTGCACAACTACTTGTGTGGCGGCTTCGAAACTACTAGTTGTCCACCCTGCTAAATGTCTTTTCGTTTCGAAATGATTACAGGTTTTTCTCGCTAAGATTTTGGAAAGACTAATCAATTTATAACGATGCTCATTAAATTGCTAATAAATTTTACTAAACTTTGTTTTTAATGTGTAAGCAAGTATGTCACAGAATCCTTGCGAAAATAAAAATTTCTACATTATTCAGTTCGCAACGTTTTGGTTTCGTTTTGTTTCTTCAGCTTTGAAACATTCCAAAAGAAAACAACTGTTTTCTTTTTTTTTTTTTTTTAATGTGGTACAACTATAGAAAACCATAGACAAGAAAAAATTTTTCAAAAATAAGTAGCGGCTGATAAAAATTTCGTTCTGTAAATATTCATATTTTTTTTTTTTTTGGTATTTTTTTAAGCTTAAAAGAATACATCAAATTTGCTATCCTTAAGTGGCTTTAGATATTTTGCAGACATAGCTTGGCAGATATCATTATTCATTACCATTTAGCATAATCTTTAAATGTTTTTCTTGTGTAAGTTCTTTAAAATTATCTATTACACTTTACTATTTTCGAGTGAACTAAATACGGAAAATGTTTACGTTCTACGTTTCCTGAAACGGGTAACAACGTTTTTATTTTCATTCTCCTACGAATTTGGTTTTCTGTGATGAATATAAAACTTACATTTTCTTTATCGTTTGCACTATTCATTCCGATTATAATTGATGCAAATTTTTTCCCAATACCACCCAAAAATCCAGAAGGTTGTCTTATTGTTTTATGTTGCAGCACATGGCGGCCGTTTTGTAGCTGCAATTGTAGCAAAACCATACTACAAGTGGTGGTGACAAGCAAATAACTATGCGGCATTTGTTGGGGTAACGTCAACATAAAATCAAACTCTTGGCCATCAAGAATATTCGTTAAATCAACAGAGCTACCATCATGGGCTATGGAAGGCCAGTAGCGAACATCTCCAGTAGGCGAAACAGCAACACATGAAGCCATTTGTTGATTATCGCTTAGAAACACACTAACCAAAGTTGCTTTGTGACCAATATCACAATGGGGTAATGTGAGTTCACGACATTGAGCCATTGCTCCACCCCTGCGTTGATGACTGCGTGCCAATAGATCTTTGGCATTTTTAGGTGAATTTCCCGTGGCAGAATAGCGCACATCTTTGTACTGCCAAACCAGTAGACGTCGACCATGTACCACCCAAGCCCAACCGTTTTCCGCACAGCGTACCGATACGGTTTGATTTTTCTCACAAAATGTTAACGCCTCATTCACCAAGACAGGCATTTGCATACCGTAGCTTTCTACTAAATTAAAGTCTGATCGTATCCCCATAAATGATTGGTTTGAGCGTCCAGAAATGCTATAACGACTATAAACAGATATATTATGTTGAGTAAAAAATTGATAGTTATAATTATACGTACCCCTGTCCAATACTTCCTCCACCAAGTGCCTTTTTAAAACTTCCTGCTGCATAACTTAAGGCTGAGCCACCCAGTGATTTGCGTCCTGGGCTGCTGAAAGAACTCGCCGAGCTTTGTCTGGTACGCAAACCTGAACCAACACCGCCTATTGATTGCCGTGGCATGCCAGAATATAGCTGTTGGTGTATGTTTTTATCCATTTTCATTAGTTTTCTTTATTTTTTAATTCAAATGCTTAAATTTAAAATTTTTTACACAACACATAAACAAAAACCGGCGGTCTATCTCTTGACAGTTCACAAAATGTGCGACTCTCAGGGTTGCCCACCTCACGTATGTATAATTATGTGCTACCAAGTCAATGAGTGCAAAATCATCAAGACACAACTTCATTTTTGTATTTTTTTTTTCAACTAATATAAAAAAAGCAATATTTACAAAAAATAAAACATTATATATTCAAAGAAGGACACCGCTAAATTCTAGTGTTGAGTTGACAGTTCTCTTTATGTGATAAAGTGATGTGAAAAAAAAATTTTTTTTTTCATATAGTATTTCTTCCTTTTTCAGAAAAAATATTTGGTTTTGTAGTACTCTATAACTTTGGTAGGAAGTCATCGTCGCTAAAAGCAATAACAATCCAATTTTAATTAGCGCTTCGGGCATAGTTTGCTGTCTAAACCATCCTTTTTGTATAGAAACAGGTGGCTTAGATAACACAAATACACTTGATGTGCTAATTCAGTATCAGCTGTGAGACAAATAATTATATCGTTTCTGGAGATTTGTTAGGGAAATGTGGCATATAACACCATTGGTGCTATGAAAAAATCGTTTTATTAAATATTTCTCTGAACGTTTAACGCCTACGCTATGAACATATTGTGCAAATCAGACGGCGGCTTAGCTGCGTTTTATATCAACTGACTTCGTTTTATACTAAAATGTTTTCGTGTTGCAGCTTTCTACCAGAGAAGAAATATCTGTTTAATGTGCTTTTTAATCAGCGAAGTTCACTAAGTGGGTCCAGTTGTCTTGTTTTCTTATTTTATTGAGGTTTTATTTGCTGTGTTGTTTAGTTTTAGACCCTTTATCTTTGTTTGGTAAGGCTATCTACTTTAGTGGCCTTTGTTGTTAAAAAATAAAAAATGAGCAGTGGTTTTGAAGGTTACAAATCTCCGCTTAGCACACGCTATGCCAGCAAGGAAATGCAATTCTTGTTTAGCGACCAGCACAAGTTTTCCACATGGAGACAATTGTGGATTTGGTTGGCTGAAGCCGAGAAGGTAATACTGAAATTTGATGCTCACTAAATTTTAACAATTACTTTATTTATCTCAGACCCTGGGTTTAGAAATAACGGATGAGCAAATTGACGAAATGAAATCCCACGTCAAGCTGATAGATTTTGAAGCAGCTGCTGCCGAAGAGCGCTTAACACGTCACGATGTAATGGCTCATGTGCATGTCTTTGCAAAACAGTGTCCATTGGCTGCTCCAATTATTCATTTAGGAGCTACATCTTGCTATGTGGGTGACAATACTGACTTGTTGATATTGCGGGATGCCTTAGACATTATCCTTACTCGTGTTGCTTCTGTTATATTTTGCTTCAAAGAGTTTGCTTTGAAATACAAGTCACAGCCAACATTGGGATTTACTCACTTGCAACCAGCACAACTGACTACAGTGGGCAAACGAGCATGTCTGTGGATCCAAGACTTGGTTATGGATGAACGCGCATTGCGTCGTTGTCGCGAAGACTTGCGTTGTCGTGGCGTAAAGGGTACAACTGGCACACAAGCATCTTTCTTGCAACTTTTCAATGGCGATGGTGAAAAGGTTAAGCAACTGGACTTGCTGGTAACGAAATTAGCTGGTTTCCAAAAACCATATGGGGTCACAGGTCAAACGTATTCCCGTAAGGTCGATGTGGAAGTTGTTGGTGCTTTAGCTAGTCTGGGCACAAGTATTCATAAAATGTGTTCCGATTTGAGAATCTTGGCTTCACGCAAAGAAATCGAAGAACCTTTTGAAACAACCCAGATTGGTTCTTCCGCTATGCCTTATAAAAGAAATCCTATGCGTTCTGAACGTTGTTGCGCATTGGCACGTCATCTAATAACACTATTTTCTAATGCTGCCAATACACACGCTACACAATGGCTAGAACGTACTCTAGACGATTCGGCCAATCGGCGTTTAACCCTATCAGAGTCGTTCCTATCGGCAGATGCAGCACTTCTTACGCTCTTGAATATTTCACAGGGCATGGTGGTCTATCCAAAAGTTATTGAACGTCATATATCTCAGGAATTGCCCTTCATGTCAACCGAAAATATTATCATGGCCATGGTTAAGGCTGGCGGTGATAGACAAGTTTGTCATGAAAAGATACGAGTTCTTTCACATGAAGCTGGCACTCAAGTAAAACAACATGGCAAAGATAATGATTTAATTGAGCGCGTTCGTAACGACCCGTATTTTCTTCCTATACTCAACCAATTGGACTCAATTTTAGACGCTAAAACTTTTACCGGCCGTGCCAGTAATCAAGTTGAGGAATTTGTCAGTGAGGAAGTTGACAGCGTGTTGGAACGCTATAAGGAATCTTTGGAGAAAATTCAAAATGTTCAATTAAACATTTAAGATATGAACAATAGACAAGTTTAATGAAAATAAAAAAATTTAAATATGCAAAGCATACCACGGAATACTACCTCGGGCATTAAATCGTGATATGAATTATATGCATGCATACTTATGTATGTAAGTGTAAGTCATTTTTTATGTATGTCGTTGCTGTTTATTTAATTGATAATAAACGTACTTGTATCCAAATTGTGTTTTTGTTGAACTATCAGCTGGGGTGACCTGACCCCTGTTGCCATTATTGAATGTGCTAATTGAGATATAGTGTAGGAAATATGTAATACTTATATCGTTGGCCTCATCTAGAAAGGTCCTAACCGCTTCTTTCTATGTATCTACATATAAAAAATTCGAAATCCAAATAAATACCAACAGCAGATTTGAAATTTAAATTAACGCAATTGGTTAATGATTGTGTAGCATGCAAATGTTTGCTGTCTTTTGTATTAGTGCTGCTGAAGCATTAGGGTACTGAGTACTTGTACTCAATATTTTCAGGACTTTTAAAAAATTTTGATGGAAAAGTTTTTTATTATTATTATTATTTTTTTTTTATTAGTGTTAAAACACTGCTTAAAAGGCATCAGTGTAAAATTAAATGAGTTAACAAAAGAAAATAATAATATGATTATTTTCTTTTGTTGAAATAAAATCAATGTTTGACCTACATGTGCACACATATATTTCAGATAAATATATATGTAGAAATGCTTTACGAGAAAAAACTACCATTTGCTTAAATACCCAAAAAATAAAATTGTTAAAAGTATTGATTGGTGTCGAGTACCCATCTGAAAAGTGGCACAATTCAACAGCTCTATATTGTATTGATTATTGGCTGATAAAAAAAATGTAAGACTTGAATTATGACCGCATGAAAACTATGGTTACAATCGGTTAAAACGTATGTGATAGTTTTTTCAATCTTTTTGGATCATCTAAATTTTGGCGGCATGTATACGGCTCACAAAGACTGAAAACTTTTAAAAAGGTTTACCTTTGGAACTTAAGGTTTTTTTTTCAAACACTGTTCTAACTTACCGGAAAAAACTTTTGAATTATTTAAATCGCTTAACAAATTAAGTTTTCTCTGGCAGGGACATTTACTTCTTATTGTACGTTTTCTGTTATTAAAAGCAAACTTTTTAAGAGATTAAGTTGTGGGTGGGGAACCAATGTGATACGTGTCTACAAATGTTCAAAAAATTATACATACTTATTTATCTATACATAAAAAAAAATATTAAATTTTGTTTTATATATGGATTAATATTAAATGGAACAAATAAGTTATATATTCTACGAATACATTAAAAATTGGCCTTGAAAGGCTTCCTATGTATTTAAATAAAAAAAAAATAACGTACCTTGAACTTTGATCTTAGCAACTCTGCCATTTAAGTTATTCAGTTGGCAGCGCTGTTTTGGGAAATTAATGATAATTTCCCTAACAATAACCAGCTGTTAATACCCAACTTTGTTTTTATCATGATACAACTAATTAATTGTTAATTGTATCATGGTTTTTATTGCGAACGCAGCTGCCGATAACTTTATGTGATTTCATTTGAAAAATGTTTTAAAATTTTTAAATATTTTGCTTTGTTTATAAGAAAATATAAGAATGGCGACATGGACCAGAAATCAACCGAGCGGCGGTGCTACCAGAAGAAAATGGAATTTAGATGGTATGTATTCACATATATTTATGTACATGTGTGTATTTCTATACAGGATTTTTCTTAAACTGACAATCAATATTTTTATTACAGACCGCACAACCTTAAATAACTTGAAGTATCACATAGCCGCGGAAGGTTGCTCTGAAGTACAATATGATTTGGCAAAACAACTATTAGACGAAACAGCGGGTACGTTACAAAATACAAAATGGGTTCAAAAATAAATATTTTGTTTATATTTTTAAGTACAAGATGAGGAAAGTTCCAGCGAGCAGGCTGTACATTGGCTTCTATGTGCTGCCCAACAAGGTCATGATGATGCAGCAAACTTATTGCAAAAGTGTTATAATGAAGGTTGCGGTATAACCGCGGAAAATGAGGACGACATACGTTCCTGTTTATCAATGACTCCGGGCGAAAGAGCAGCACGTAAGGCGGCCAGAGAACTTTTCGCCTGTCTTTCGAATGGCGGTAAACATATTTCTCCACGCCAATTGGAGCGTAAAATGCGTGAAATTTACAAAATGCAAAAGGCTAAACGGCAACCAGGAGATTCTACATCTACTTCAGAAGATGATATGGATGATGAACACTTGAACCACCAGCCATTAGAAGATGCTTCCGCCCCTGTGGCCAATGGCTCAGTAAATCTAAGAAAACATAGAAACGGCGATAGGAGAAAACCTCGAAAAAGCCATTTGAATCTTCCAGACAATTTTGTAGATAACGACCGTAATATCACTGAAGAAAATCTTGTTTCGGCAGCTGTCAATTATGCTGCTGGTCGTATGCCTGCTGTAAACGATGCTCTCACATTGACCATACCACATCCTGCCACATTAGATCACGTTCCTTGTTTTCATCGTTTGCTATTTCACCCAATATTATTCTTCACTCTGCTGTATCATCGCATGATAAATATGGTCTCCGATTTTCCTAAACATGTGCCACAAAGTGTACGCCTAACATTTGTTTTAATGGTTTACTGTTTGGTCTCCAGCGATAATTTAACAGTGCTACTGCCTATAGGCTTTTACTACTTGTGTTGGAGTGTAATGATTTGGTCCACCTGCAAAATGCTGAGAACAAAACATGACTTCATAGATTTTCGCATCTGGTCGGGGCTGTTTCTTAGTTATGGAGACCATAACATAGAGGCTGATATTTCGGAGAATCGTTTTCTAAAGAACAACATGCAGCCATATCTGTACTTTTTCTGTGCTTTCATTGGCAATCTAATGATATATCCCTTCGTTTCCTCCGAATGGCTGCCTCACTCCGAATTCACATGTATTGCAGGCATTTTTGTGTTCGCATCAATGCTGGCTTTTATGTATTCGTCACACCATTTTCCCGACTGGATTATTTTAGTCTCATTCGGAGTGAATGTTTTGGCCAAATATCCATACGAAATGGATGAAGTTGTCACCACAGGTTGGCGCTTCTTGGACTTAAAAGTGCCCACGTTTTGTTCATTTGTTATTGGCAATGGCATCGAGTTTTGTTTGAACTGTCGCACAGCTTTGTATTTGTTAATTCCAATGTTTCTAATACATTTAGCAAAAAGATCAAACTGGCATGGTACTTACACACACCTAATTCCGCATTGCGTCACCCTTAGTTGGCTGCAGTTGTGCATAACAAGTGCTCAAAGCGCCACCATGTTTGGCGTGGTACGCGCAACCCTGGGCTTGTCAGGCATTTTATTATTTTTACCTTTATTCGGTTTGGTATCTTTACTTATCCCCGTGTTTGCGGTCATCGAATGGCTGGGATTTACTGATCCAAATATACGTTTGGGCAGCACAGTGGTTGCATCGATAGTGGCTCTTTTTTGTTCCTGTTTGCTGGCCATTAATCACAAAACTCAAAAGTATATAACGCTTGTACAGGTTAGTATACATTTCTCTTCATCGCCTTTAATGAATTAAGATCTGATTAAAAATAACTGTTAAAAATCCTAAAAGTTGTAATTTCACCAAGAATCAAAATTACACAATTTCCAAAAAACTTTTGGCAATTTTGTAGCAAAAGTGCTAAGAAATGGAAACGGGGAAAAATGCAAATATTCAAAGTTTTTGGCGTATTTTTGAAAAATGATGCCGTGATTTGCAAAAGATGCGACACTTTTCAAAATATACAAGAAGTTCGACAGCACTCGTCTTTAAACTCTGCCAAATACAATAAGCCCTTTTATTACTACTACTTGCCGATTACTAAAGATAGGTCTTTAAGTCTATAGAGAAAATCATGCTCATGCTGATTTTATAGATTTTTTTACTCTTCTTCAAATTCCGCCGTAGTAAAAAATTCAGTTATTCATTTTTTAAATTCATAAAAATTTTTAATATTTTTTTTTTTTTTTTTGAAAAACCGCTGTCTTTTAATGTAATAAAATTGTATTTTCAGCATGTAAATTGTCTGTAGGGAATTGGTTTCCATAGACTAAATTGATAAATAAATATTAGTACCTATGATTTTCAAATTTTAATTTATTATCGAGTATTAAATCCAAGCAATTTAGAGAGTCCACAAAAGGCACTTTGTCAGGTTACATGTTAAAATAAAAATGATAGCAATTTCTTCTTCTTTCCAGCTCTTCATTTTCATCACTTTTGCTTGTGTCTTAACATTCCCATACATGACTTCCAATTTCAAAGATACCACACGTTTTAATAATTTGATACCTGATTTAAAACATCAGCCAGTTATTTCCACATCTCTGCCGTTAGAAGAAACTCATATGCCACCACCGCCATCCGAATATTTAACGTGGCAACGTTTCTATTCTCATTGTGGCTCCCAGGCTTGGTGGAAGGACAACAATAAAATTAAAACACAACTTAAATGTGCACATTTAGAGGGGCAGACCGTAGCATGGGAGGGCGAAGTAATACAAGTCCAAATTACCGGTGTTCAAAATCAACTGGCCTGGTATATAAACAAGTATTTACCGAATTGGCTAAATCGTTTTATATCGTGCTTTTATGGTGAACGTTTGGAAACTCTATTTAAATGCACTGATCCCTATGATCAATTGTGCCTCGATTATCAGGACATATTGAAGACATCTCATTTAGATCAACGTTGTTCGTTGCATAAATGGAATACCTATGAGTTCGAAATACGCGTTAAAATCTCTTATGGTTTGCTGGACAAACGGCAGGAAGCTGTGCTGCAGGCTGAGCATAAATTTGGCAATTTCACGCGTCGTTTGGTGGAGGGTGATCGTATTCATTTTTATGGCACCCTCAGCAATACTCGTCGTACGGTTGCATGGCCTTTGACGGAAAGATATGAAGAATTTATATTGGGTGCTTCCATGGCGCACATTAAGTTAGCCGCCATTGAATGCCTCGAGTGTCAGGATAAACAAAATACACCTGTCATATTAGGTTCTTTATTGAAATCGCCTGTTGATGCTCGAATGCGCGATTTAATGCGCGGTATAAAATATTTACTTAATGTATTTTTAAGCCCTTTAATTACTTTTAAATAATTCTTTAACCATACATGTAATATCTGTTAAGTTTTGCTCCTTTTTCATTTCACATACACAACTTTTTAATTGTTACAAATAGCATTATGTTCCCTCTATTATTAGTTGCAAGCAGCACCTGTAATTACTAACATACAAATGTATGTAAAACTATATTAAAAAAAATTATGAATTGTTTGAGAATAAATAATAATATGTAAATGATAAGTGACTAATTTCTTAGAACGTTTCATGTTTTCAATTTAGTTATGATTTAGGCTTGTTATATTTTTACTGAAGAAGAGGAAGCCTAATCACTAGCTATTACGACTATTTTGCTGACTTTTTGCAAACATTGTCATTTTCGTATAAAGTGAACGGAGACTATGATACAGAAACTCTCAAAAAAAAAAGCAGTAAAAATTTATAAAAAGTTCCAAAATCTCGAGATTATCTACTTCCGGCTGGATGGATGAATTGGTAGGGTGCCCTCCTACTGAGAGTCACCGAGTTTGCAGTTTCGATTCCTGCCGTAGGCAGTGAAGAAATAGCAGTTTTATTGCAGATAACTTTGTTTCTGAAGGCAAACAAAACTCAACAATTATAAACATTATAGTAAAATTGCCAAGTAAATATTAAAAATAAATTGATTTGAAACATTTAAGAAAGGTAAATGTAAATGAAGTCTTACTATGAACAATATTTGAGCTTCGATAGCAGCCGAAAAAATTTGTCGAGCGAACTGTGATTTGCTATTATGGTGGGTGGGATCCAGCAAATTTTATGCTTCACTAAAAAACTAAAATGTATTTGAAATGAATTTTGATTAAATTATATATGGCATATTTGAATTAAATCTTACAGGTCTGTTCTGAAAATCACTTGATTTCCAAAAGCAAATTGCAGCAAAGACCTGACTTGTACTTTTTCTGAAGTTTTCTAAAGATGCTTAAAATGATATTCCAGACTTCATTAATAATGCAGATATTTATCTAGTTGAAGTAGTGTTTACTTTGAGGTTAGAAATTCCGCATTCAATTTATAGAACAGGCCTGTTATTTCGAATTGATTTTAATTTTTATGAATAATATGCCCCCAACGATTTTATTGCCGACTGTTAAAATCATGAAAATGCTTCTTACTCAAACTTTGTATTTTAAGCTAAACTATTGAAACTTTTTTTTCTTTTCTCTTTAGCAATTAAAAGCTGTTTATATTGCTCTTTTTTTTTTTTTTTTGTTCGTCTATTAAGAACTAGACAAAACTGAGTTATTTGCCATTCTGTTGTTATCTGTAATTTTAAACAATTGTATTTATTACTGATGTACATATGTATGTATGTATTTAAGTGTGTATGCGTGTATACATACATATTTATTTTATAATTAAAGTCATTGTTAAATGCAATTTTGCTTAATGAAATTCGTATATTGTTTGCAGTTTTCCAATACAAATGTTGAATAGAAATGATTAAAAGTTTGCAAAATTTTTAAATCGTTTGAAAATTAATTCTACAAACTTAGAACTCTGAGTCCATGATTAATCATTGTGACGAAATTGTGATTATGTTTTGTTTTCTACGTCATACAATGACTGGAGTATTTTTGCCCCTTTAATTTTATTTCTCAAGTGACAAATAATCGAAAACTTAACAAATTTAAATATTTTGCAATAAATATATAAACGTGAAGGAAACAGTACCTATTTCTTTATTTAAATATTTCATTAGTTGTTGGCAAAAATTTAGCCAAGTTATTTTCCATTCTATTTTAATAAGTTTTAAAAATAGATATTTTTCATTTCTTTAGGGGCATATTCATAAAATATAAAATTTATTTGAAATGAGTTGTACGAAAAGTTTATATGTATGTATAGAACTTTTGAATTAAACCCCTTATAATTTTTATGAATATGACAAAATGTGTTTGAAAAAGTTTTCAAGCAGCCTGTAACCGATATTTAAATAAATAACAAGAGTCAAGCGTAAATTAATTTCACTAGGCGAAATTAAGGTAAGCAGGTATCTGCAGCATGCTGTATTCAACTATGGAATTACTATGATTAGAAATCTTAAACAGAAATAGAAACAATTGTTCACGACAATAATTTTTTTTTCGTACCAATATGAGTTATTAATACCATAGATAAAATGTAAATCTACAAACGTGTATGTATGGCTGGTCTCATGTAGAAAAGTCCTAACTCGCATTTTTTGTGCGATCATCTTGTATTGCATGCAGAACGATCGAATTTGAGAAAATGTGAGAGTTAGCGCCCTTCTACACGAGACCTGCGATATATGCATACACTCATACACATGTAAGTATGAACATGCATAAATACATTTCACGGTTTTATTTAATTACCATAACATTAAGACGAAAAAACCAAAGAGAAAGGAGACCGTTAGACGTTTTTAATTATTTCAGTTTTGCTTGTAATGTGTTTCAATTGCTCATCGCACATACAATTCAAATTGGTTTCCACTTTTTTAATGAATTTAATTTAACAAATTACAACAATAAGTTATTCAAGTGTTTGTACGTACATATGTACATACATACATATTTCAATAAAAATGGTTCGATTGTCAAAAATATATATGTATGTATGTATACTTACATTTATGTATAGGTACATGATGATGATGAGCTCTGATTTCAACATTTTCTCAATATGCGTTATTTGTAACTATGCACGAATATGCCTATTTAAATTATAACGCTTGATAATGTATAATGCCCAAAAAATTGTTTAGCTTTATTAAAATTTTATTGAATTAAAGAATTTTAGCTTTTTAAAAATTAGTACACAATGCCTTTCAAATTTTTATTAATATGTATTAAATTACTTAAATGCAACACAAAAATGATTTTTAAGTTTTGAACTAAAGTTTTAAATCTTCAATAAAAAAAAGAGATATTCTTGTGAAATTTAATTTACAAACATCTTTTACTCGCCGGATGTGGGATTCTGTGGCAGTTTCGAAGCTTGCAGTATATAGCCTTTGACAGTGAGCACACCTCGGCAGCGTAAATGAATCTGATAGCGTAGTGACCAATCAACTGCATAGTTAGGTATAACGAAATCCTCATCACTAATTAAAATTTCAGGATCACCATGAGTCAGCAATTGAATATCGTGCTGAGTGCAAAAATCTTTAAGGTCTTGTGGTACCACACAGCATTTGGATAAGTTGACTTGATTAATAGTAGGAGGCACTCTAGCATTTTCATGCAACTTTTTTAAAGCATCAACGTCCAAATCTGCAATGCCCAATTGGCATACACGATTATTTTCATTAGATTCTTGTAAAACGGCCCACAAACTATTAAGTACCTTCAAATATTTCTCATTGCGTTTGCTCCACATAAAATAGTCAACATGTGACGCAGTACTACTAGAAACATCTGGCGATTCGGGCAACGTTTTAGACGCCGTTTCTAAAGGATGATAGGCCAAAACTAAATTATCGACATTATCAACTTTAAGGACTTGTAGTAAAGCATTCACTGCTTCCTGTACCACCTGTGTAGAGGATTTATTAAGAAATAATTTTGTGCCAATCACTATTTCAGAGCGTTTATGTTCTTTAATTCTCTCTTCTAGTTCTCGACTGGCCCGAGAAAGTGTAGCAACACTATCCTTGTACTCGATTTTAAGTTCACAACCACTAGCTGAGGCCGCAGTTTCAGCTGCCCTTTGGCATTCTGCGCACAGTTTTAATGAATCCAGTAGCTCCTCATGGGGTTTACGCAAAGGTGCCGCTGTGTTAACATTTAATATGTTGCCCGTACTTATAATTATCTTTTCTAATTTGCTATTATTGGCAAGTTCACTCCACATGTTTTCCTTAATTTAACTTGTTTTCAACTGAAATACGGTTTTAATAACTTTACTATTTATATAAACTTTGTCTTGAATTATTTTTATAAATTTATTTTAATAACAAAAACTTGGAAAAATTAAGATAAAAAAACGTGCCTCTCTATGAAAGTTTCTATACTCACTCATTTTACGAAAAAAAATGCAACCACATGAGAGCATAAAAAGTCATTAGATTTGACAACTGCAGAGTTACCAGGTTTTGCATGTAATTACAAAAATGGCAAAACACTTCATTGAATCATGAATTTGAAAATGAAATACTGAATTGTTATTGCTAAATTTACATTTGTTTGGTATATTTTATCAAATTATTTTTGAAAAATTATTTGCCAATTTTCATCTTAGCAGTTTTTTTTTTATGAAAAAACAATGATACCAAACGATTCTTTTCCTAATATTCATCTCTTACAATTTTGATGGCAAAATGGCAACGATTAACTGATTTATGAAGCAGCCATGACAAAGTAAATCACTTTATTTTTTTTACTTTTTATTTTAAATACCTTTGGTCAGATGTCAAGAGATTCGCAAATTTTTTATTTAATTAAAAATTTCCTGGCTATAAGGCTGAAGTTCAAAATAATGTTGACCCTTAATTAAGGAATTTGAATTCAACAAAGGTTCCCAAAAAATAATTTCCTAGTGATAGGTACTTTGAAGGAGATGATGCTGTTTGTTATTCTTATTTTTACATCTATTGTACTTACCAGTGAATTAAATGTTTTAATAATACGCTCTTTAGAACCGTTCTGCTTAGCTTATCTTTGTCAACTAAACAAAATAATACAGAATACAGTAATTACAGGGAGCATTCGTTTCAAATGTTTGAAGTATATATAAGTATGTAATAAAACAGTTATAAGAAATGTTACATTTTTCTTATGTGATAGAAGGTTTTATTTATTAATTGAGTCTACCAAAATCTTTATATTAGGTAGTCATGTAAGAGCAGCTGACTATTGTTACCATATGCTTGCATGTGGACAGGAAAAATATTTAGTTGCAACTACATTGCGAAATAATTGTACAATTTTTTTTTTGTCATTTCGTCGGCGTTTAGTTTTTGTAGGATTGAAAACAAGTCTGGTTAAAAGAATTAAATTAATTGTTTTAATTACATTTATTTCCCTGGACGGAACATAACCCAAGCAATAATTGTTTAAGGTGAACAGATTTCAAATAAAAACTGTTGAATTTAATTAAGTTGCAAAGAAATGAAAAATTGCGGGGAAAATTTATAGGAAAGGACTAATACAGTGAGTAATTAAGAAACCTAATCTAAATAAATACATGCAAGTACATAGTATGTAAATTAAATTTCGATTCTCTAAGCAATAATTTAAGGAATTTCGAAAAAAATTATAGCATATGTACATTGTGTTAGTAAAAGTTAAATATTCCTTCGATTGTGTAGTAAGAAAATCACAGTGAAATAGTATTAGTAATGGTTTATGAAAACAAAATACATACATATTTAGTAAATTTGCAAGTTCTCGTTACTTTCTTTTGATTAACTGCCAGTCGGTTTGATTTTCGGTGCTACCATATGTTGAACGACATTTTTCTCCGCAATGTGTACTGGCAGCACCTTAAGAATCTCCTCATATGGCATCACGAATTGCTCTGCCAAGCAATTTCCGCCAATTTTAATATGAGTGGCATCAGTTAGTTTTTTTAATTGAACAGAAAGAAGCAAGTAGTGTTAAAGGAGAAAAAATTTCAATAAAAAGTGTTAAATTTAATGTAATATGGAAAGAAATTAATATTAAACTACCAAATTTGTGAAATAATTCGTAGCACAGTGAATAATTCGAAAATCTAATGAACTTAAAGTCAAATTTCGTTGCATTGTGTTGATAAAAGTTAAATTTTAGTTCTGCCACTGTATGTTGTTGGTGATAATATAAAGCTTAAGTGCATTCAATAAGTATTATTAAAAATAATAATGTTTATTGCTTTAATTTTGCAAAAGCAGCCTTTGCTTGAAAAGCAAAAGGAAGAGCATTCGTTCAAGTAATTTGTAAGAGTCTATTTACAAATGTTGTGTGTTTAGTGTTAAAAAGCAGTGGGCTTAAATAGTGAAATTGAAATAAGATAAGTTAAGAAGAATAAAAATAATATAACACTGGTCTGGAAAACAGAAAAAAGTTGCAAGCCTTTAAATAAAAGCATAACGGATCCCTATAAAGAAGAATCTAAAGAGCGTAACTGGAATCCGCTTTCGGACTTTATGTGCCTCATATTTTTGTATGGGCCTGGCATATAACATGACAGTAGTTATAAAACTATTTTTAAACTATTTTGAAATTTTGCAGTATCCCTTGCAACTGTTTAACATTTTCACAAACAATTTCAAAACCTGGTTTGCCATTTGGCTTGTTTTTTTTTTGCGAATTTCAGCACTTTTGCGGGAATTGTGTGCACTGTAATTTGGCGAACTAAAGCCCGATAAAATAATTAGCAATTACACATCATAAAACTCGACTATAAAGTTAGATTAATGTTTGTAAGTGCCTAACGTTTCTACAAATTATCTTAAATCTTTTTTTTACAATTTATTCGCAAGAATAAAATTTGCTTGCATCTTTTCGTTAATTTATCAAATTGCATTAAGAATAACATCTATTGCATGATTTCTTTAAAATCACTGTCAAACTGATTTTATAATTTCTCTTCATGTGAAAAAATTATACTTTTGTTTTGAAACCAATTGAAATTTCAAATTGATATGGCAAAACGATCATCACATCACATCACATCTTTTTTTATACCCGTCACTAAAAGTGTTAAGGATATAAGTTTGGCATTCTGTTTGTAATGTCCTTAAATGTTAATTTCCGATCCTATAAAGTAAATACATATGTTCCTGATCAGTGTCAATAGAAAAGTCGATTAAGAATTGTCCGTCTGTAGGCTGTTGTAATCAAGTTCCTTAGAAAACTACTTGGCTCAGAATGTACATACATACATGTATGTAGAAATATTTTTTACTACCAAACTGATAGTATATCGTGTCATGTGTTTGCTATTGAAATTCACCAAAATCGGTTCCCGATTAGCCGAGATATATCAAAAAACCACATTTTGAGGCTAAGAAATTTGAATTTTTTGATACAAATTTACTGGTTTTTATACTTTTTATACTTTGGCCAGTATAAAATTTTTGACGCTAGACTTATGGTATGTCGTATTATGTGTTTGCTATGAAAATTCAGTGAACTCAGCTCACGATTAGTAGAGATATATTATAAAAAAAATCTGATTTTTAGGCTTATTTTGCAAACATTTAAAAACATATTTTCTTGCCTTAAATTTAGTAAAATTATTTAAATGGGCGAAAAAAGCTAACAAATTTAAATTTTTGCTATCGCTTTATATACTTCATATATGGCCAAAACCGATTTTCTTAGGAAATTTCTTATTTGTAAATACACTCTTTAGAGTTGTTGTTCCCGATAATAGTCCATACATACCCAATGTAAAGCAAAAATCGTTTTTGTAACGAAGTTTCTTAACGCGGCTTGCTGGTAGTGCAAATTAGTAGAAATCGTCACGAAAGCGTGAGAGCTGTTTATATGGATTGGTGTGTCTGTCGACAAACAATTGTGTAGGTGTCTCCGCTGCTGTCAGCGACCAATAAATATTAATTAGTTGTGAAAATGGACACTATCAGTTGATAGGTGTCGCTAAAGTAAAGTATGTCACAACAAAAGCAACAGCAATATTGAAAAATTTTCTTCGTTTTGTAGCAGATTGACAAAAAAATACTGCATGTGTCAAAAGTAAAAAGATAAAACGTTCCAAAAATTTTAAAAAGCATATAAAATTTAAAAATTTTAAAAACAACACATAATAAAACATACAGATTTCACCTTGTATTACATTCGAAGATGAAGAAAAAACGTAAGGAACTTCGTTCCTAACGGGGGTCCCCCGACCGCATTTTTTTTTTTTTGGAAATTTCATATATAAGCAAGCTAAATCAATTTTTGTTGTCAAAAAGTGAATCTCGTGGCAAAATACACACTTTATAGTGGAAATTTTGTTCCCGATATTGATCCATATATACCCGATTCAGTGTTGCCAGAAGTAGGTGAAAATCCCTACATGTAGGTATTTTTGATACTAAAATAGAAGCGTAGGGAAAATCGGAGAGATTTTTTATATTCTCCAAAATGTAGGGACTTTCTCGTCATGTCACATTATTTATGAAATAAATGCAAACATACAAAGTTTTTTTTAGTAATAATTTTTTTCAAAACGGTTCAAAAATTTTCTTTTCGTTAAAATCGCTTAAAAATATATGTTCAGAGTTGTTTGTGGCGACATATTATATGTACATATGTAAAAAAGCTCCCTGCAGAGAAATATAATGAAATTAAATTTAATTGTCTAGACTCTAGAGTTTTACTTAACGGCACTACAGGAAATTCAAAATAGACTCCCACTAGATAATGATTCGATATTTAGAGAAATGGGGCTCTTAAGCCCAGAAAATGTTTTTAGAGGAAAAGAAAAGAATTAATTTAGAAAAAACTTTGTTGTTTTAATTGAATTTAATTAAAAGTACATATGTAAATATGTACGTATTATTTTTTTTTAGTTTTTTACTTATTTTGTTACCAAAGCATTAATAAACATGTATATTTTTTTATAACTAATGGTTTTCTTCTATTTTAATGACAAATAGGGAAAATTTTTCAACGTGTAGGGAAAAATCAGATTTTTTTTTAGCACGTGTAGGTATTTTTTCGAGAAATCCACTGGCAATACTGACCCGATTCGTAACGAAAACCGAGTTTTTTTTTTTAACTTAACTTGACATATAGGCAAGTTAAATAATTTTTTATGCCAAAAATTTAATCTAGTGATGAAAAATCCTATTTAGAGTTAAACATTTTTTTCCCGATATTGGTCCATATATGCATGCTCGATATATAAATAGAAAAAAGCGGGTTTTTTGTAAATTTCATATATAATCAATAAATCAATTTTTGATGCCAAAAAATGAATCTGATGGTAATATAGACTCTTTACAGTGGAAATTTTGTTCTCGATATTGGTGCATATACACCGATTCGTAGTAAAAACTGGGTCTTTTTAACTTAACTTTACATATATGTAGGTAAGATAAATAATTTTTTATACCAACCATTTAATCTAGTGATGAAAAAGCCTATTTAGAGTAAAACATTTTTTTCCCGATATTGGTCCATACATATGTACATATGCGATATATAGCGAAAACCGGTTTTTTAAAATTTCGTATATATGTATGTAAGTAAGCTAAATCAATTTTTAAAACCAAAAAGTGAATCTGTCGATAAACTTTATTTAAAGTGAACATTTCTTCCCGATATTGGTCCATATATGTTCGATATATAAGTAGCAAAAAGCGGATTTTTTAGAAATTTCATATATAAACCAGCTAAATCAGTTTTTTTAAACAAAAATCAAATCTGATGATAGAGAAGTAATATTTAGAGGGAACAAATTTTTCCCGATATCAGTCCATATATGTAGATCCCAACCGGTTTTTAAAAAATTTGACCAATAACCAAACTTTTTTGGACCCCAAAAAGTAGTTCATGTAATACAAAAATGTAATTTGTGGCAAAAATACAAATTTATGACGTTGGCGCCAAACTGAACTAAGAGAACTTTCGCCGGTAAATAGTAAAACTGGTGCTAAAAGAACGTTTTAAATTTTTTTTTTCATTATGCTAAGCTGACAAAATAGAGATATACTCAAATGGACGTGGCTTTTTTGAAGAGTATTTAAGATTCAGATAGTTTTTATTACATACCCGAACTTATTTCATTTTTAACAAATAAGTACTGTATTAATAACATACGTACAGACGTGTCTTCATGAATGAAATCAAAATTTCTCAACCTAAATTCCTCATGCTTTTATTCAATGAGAACTTTTTGCTGCAGGCCAGTATAATTTATAATATTCAATTGTGAATTAATAGAAAATTTTTCATAACAAATAAAAGATTTTGAAATCAATTTATAATAAAATAAATTGTATAATAAAATAAAAGTGATTTAAATACATGTGTGCATTCTAAATTGATAATTCGACATACATATGTATTTTCTTATCGAGGTGAGTACAAACATTTTATTACTACAAACTAATGAGCTGCAAAAAAATGCAAACTAAAACACAATGAGAAAAATTATGTATTTAAACTAAATTTTTCTGAACTACATATTTTATTAAGGGAATATCTACACGTAAAAAAATTATGGTTGAGGTAACTATATTCGAAGAGAAGCATAATATTATTGAAATCTATAGTTAACAATTATTAATTGTTAAATAAAACATTCACATACTAATTTCTATAAATAGAACTTATTATTTATGTGACATTTAGTAGGTGTGAAAGTTGGTTGAATATTATAGCATATTTAGCTCGGTTTTGCCTTAATTCGACTTATGTTGCCTTTGCTTGTGAGCTTAGACAGTTACACAAACAACGGACATTTACACGGTCTTGTTTTCCTTTTACTATCTGCCCTGACGTCGAAAAACACCTTCACTAGTTACAGTGCTACAGGATCTGTAGGAGTGTTTACAATTTCTATTCTATAATTTCATTGCTACAAAAAAAGAATTACCATCCGCCGACATTTCCAAATGTTACAGCTGGTACTGATTTTTGATTTTATGCATAATGCAATTTAATTTTCAATACGACTATTCCCGAAACTATTTTTTTTTTGAAATCTAACACTCATCCAAAAAATCACTCAACGTTTGTTCGTCAAGAACTGGAGAGTTACAGCAAGAAATCTCTTCTTTTTGTACCAATTCGTTTACTCTTTGTAATCCATGCTTTTTGATCTTAATGTCGTAAAGTTTATGCTTTCAGGATATACAATTTTATTGCTAAAAAAAAAGTTTCAGGGGCTTTGAAAAAAAAAAACTGTTCATAGCTTTAACTAATGACTTAATGTTTGGTTTTGCTCTACATACAGCTTATTGGGTTAAAATTACTTAGGGAATTATTTCCCCAGGTAAATGAACATCATATGTGACAGCGCATAGAGAAAGGGGCCTAAGGGTAAGAAAATCAATTTTAAATTTTTTATTTTGTTGATGTGTTTCCTCCCAGCGATATGAGCGTTTTATGAAAGTGATGGTACACCATAGATACACGTATTTATGTCTTTAAAATGACTCTCCTGAACAAAACCGGTTTTTACCCTTAGCTCCCTTGCTATTTTGCGCGTCACATATACATATATGTGTAGTAGACATTCCCTGCCAGCAAATTGGTAGTCGACTACAAATAAAATCGATTTATAGTTCATCCCTTTCGGACATTGAGTAGTCGACTACTAAAATAATTAACTTTACGTTAACTTTTATGGACTAGCTTCAAATTAGCTACAATACAATCAATCGATTTGTAATTCACTTTTTGTATACTGGCTATAAGCCAGCTGAAACGTAGTGCAGAGTTCACCCAAAATTCAAATAATAACATACACACATACACGGTATATAACTCTTTAATTAAACTGCCTATTGTCGCATTCGTTTTAAATGTTGCGATAGCTGAGTGGGTATGTTGGCTGCTCTCCAGTCTTGAGGCTTAGTGGTCCGATTCCCAGCAGAGGCTAACAAAAAAAAGGAGAATGAAATTTAATTTAATAAAATAAAATATTACCACCGAAAAATGTAAAATAAGCCTTGATTTGTACATTTTTTTCTGTGGGTACTGACTTTTAAGTAGCTAACTTTAAGTTAGTTGAAAAGTAATGCACGGTCGGACAATTGACTACCTCCTAGGACATCGTAATGTTAAAATAGTCAGTCATCTCCATTAAAAATAATCTAAGTGTCAACCACCACCAGCTGTAAAAAAGTTAGTTTATAATTCATTACTAGTTAACTGAGTTGCCGGCAGGGTTGCGCTAAAGTAAATTGGATTGCAAAATAATACAAGGAAAAATGTGTGAAAGTTGTTATGCCAACCAAAAAAAGTTCGTGTTTAAAATTTTTCGTGAAGTTTTGTGAAACTTCGTGAACTGACCTGAAATGGTACTCAAGCACGAAATTTTAAACCACGTTCACGCATTCACGCGTGTATTCTGCGTGAATCACTCATGGCACGACACATCTCTAGTTGTGACTTAAGTGCCCCGGACCTGCTCAAGAAACTCGTCACTCATTTGATTTCGTACGTGAGATCGTGTTTGTTCGGCTACATGTACATGCAATCGGCTCTGCTTGGAGGAAAAATCAAATTTTTTTGATATTTTTATTGAAGCCTTTTTTTTTGTATGTCTCTACTATTAAGCGGCCTGAAATTTCGTGGCGGATCGATACATACATAAATGTGCGGAAGAAAAAATAGAAACAAAAAACTAAGTTTTTGCTTGTTTGTATTTCTTTAGTTTAGAAGTTTGTATGTACCCTGCAGCAAATGTGACTGCAGTAATTTATGATGGAGTCAGGTCAGTTGTTGTGGTAATTCCTGAAAATATTATTTGCTATAAAAATTTTAAATGTGGGCGCTATTGAATATTGACTATTCGCGTTGTAAAAACCAAAATGTAGATTCATTCTTTCATGGACAATTCATTACAATATTCGACAAAAGAGGTGGCTTCCTGCTGCCTTTCTTCAGTTTCAGATGCCTTTCTTCAGTTTACTACAGGGGAACTTTTTTCTTAAAAGTATACATAAACATGAAAAAAAAATGCTTCCAGAATGCAAAATCAATTGAGAAATCCCGTTTCTCTATCATTAATGATTCAAAAGAATCAAAATCAAAAATTTGTAAGTTTTGATATGTACTTGAAGCCTTCATGATGATTAGAGGTCATTTGGTACGCAATTGCCGAAGTGAGGGAAAATTGCGCGGATGAAAAAAAAAAGATAATTTTATGGTTTGTGCGAGACAAAACAGCACAAGGTAAACATAACTCACCACTCGACGGCATAATAGAAACGAACGCTAGAAAGTCACAAAAATTATGATGTTTGCGTCTTTTATTGGATGTCTGCAGCAAAGTATTAAAATAAACCACACGCACACATTCAAACGTGAGTGACGACATGCATTTGCACATGTCCTGGACACTTTAACGTTGACCTCTATCATCTACAGATTCATTGGCAATGGAACAGAACGTTTGATAATTGTAAAGTGGCATGCAAATATTACAATGAAATAAGAAAATTGAAATGAACAAGCAACTTCTCTTGTAAAATTAGCTCTTGTTAGGGCTCGTTATGTGTTACTTTTCGGATAGATTTTATCAAGACAAAAAATTGACTTTCAAAAACAAATTTTATTGGCAAAAATTTCGTTATTTTACATAATGCTTAAATTAAAACTAGAACATAAAAATGAATTGTTTTATTTATGTAATTGCCCGTTTAGAATAATTAACTAACTAAAGAAGAACAAAACAAAACAGATACAACATCCAAATACATACATATTAACAAAATATATAAAAATTACTTTGTAAATACTGTTTACATAATTTTTTATTTCCACTCTTACATATGTATGTAAATTCACATACATTCATACATATCTATAACTATTATACATATGTAATTGTTTATAATGCTAAAAGCTGGTTGGTTTATGTAGATATTTTTGTATACCATATTTTACATGCGTTTTAATTTAGTCTATTCATTTAGGACATTTACAAATGGAGTGGAAAAAATTGCTTAAAGTGACTTACTCTAGTATTATCTCTATTTCTCTGAAAATATCTAAGACATTTAGAAAATGTTTTGTATTACAAGAATAAAAACAACACAAAACATTGTAACTACGAGTATCAAGGTCTATTAATGTTGGGTAATGAATGGTAACTATTGCTTGTTGAAAAACTGCAGGGGGCGGGGCAGGTTTGTTGTCATGTTGCCATTTATTTGGTATACATAACTTCTGCAAAAATGATTAGTGCTCAGTTAGTAGATATTATTTTCCCAACTTTAGACGAAAATAATTATATAGAAAACACATAATATCGGTATCTGTAATAAAAAATTGTTTTGAATAAACAAAATCTCACCAATAGTTGTTATTCCGTAATACAGAATGCAGGTCTCGGACTTTTTGCATGTTTTGATTAATTAAAATGGTTGATGTGTTCAAAAAGACTCAAGATTGGCTCAAATGTGAATTAGAGCCTTCCTACCTGAGATCATCGATATAAAGGTCTCGCAAATGGCAACAGAGTAAAACCGAGCTGAGACGTGGCTAAAAGGAGATAGATAACAAGCACGTATGTACATCTGCCTGTTTCACTCACTCACTGTGCTCACCTATTCGAAACAGCTAAAGACGGTAAGCCCTTTTCTTTATACAGGGTGGCGCAAAAATAACCTTCCGATGTTTTTTGGCTGTAATTAAAAAAAAAAATTAAAAACTTTGATTCTTCTTGTGGATTATTTTTATTTGGTCTTTTAATTTTTTTACATCAAATCGAGAATATGATGTCATATAAATGGCTGCCGCCACAGTTGATTGTCATTGTGCGCGCCTCGGTGGATGAATTGTTAGAGTGGCCTACTAAGAGTCGTCCCCGAGGTCGCAGGTTCGATTCCTGCCGAAGGCTCTGGGTGTTTCTGCATACAAGCAAGAAGCTTCGCAGTTTTGTGTTTGTGCAAAAAAAAAAAAAAAAAAATTGAGCCCTTTTTATAGCATTTTCCATCACATTGGCCAAAACTTCCGGCGATAGGTCCTCACATTCTTGACGGATATTGTCTTTAAGAGCTGAAAGAGTCTGAGGCTTGCTGACATAAACCCGCGACAAGAAGTCTGCAGCGGTCAAATCAGGCGATCTTGCTGGCCAGTGCAAATCGCCAAAACGGGAGATTAGGCGCCTGGGAAATGCATCCTTCAGCATATCGGTTGTAGCACGTGCAGTGTGTGCCGTAGCACCGTCCTGTTGGAACCACATGTTTTCCAATCCCCCATTCATCAAGTTGCAGCAAAAAGAACTCGTTGATCATTGCTCTGTAGCGCTCACCATTCACAGTATCCGTTTGGCCCGCGACGTCTTTGAAGAAAAAAGGTGCGATAACTCCTACAGCACACCATACAGTGACTTTGAGCGGGTGTAATGGCTCTCCGTGCGTTACATGCGGATTTTCAGTGCCTCAGAAGCGTAAATTTTGCTTATTTACGTACCCGCTAAGATGGAAATGGGCCTCATCCCTCATCCAAAGTCACCGACCGATTATTGGTCAAATAAATAGTCACCAATATTCCGCGTTCTGGAGCAGTGTAGCGTAACATTGTTTATTAACGTGTATTTCGCATGTCTTTACTACACAAATGTCAAAACTGAACTGACATTAGGGGCTAATCGCAAAAATTTATAGCATTTTCTGATAGGAGGATTACTTTTGCGCCACCTTGTATAATAAAACATCCCGCAAAATGATCCCGTGTGAGGGATCGAACTGAACGAAGAACTTTAATGTACAAAAAGAAAATAAATAGATTTTAAAAATGAGCTTAATTATTTATTTGCTTTAAGAGCCAATTGAAATGTATTATTTTAGATCTAAAAATAGATCTTATTAATGTTTTCTGTGTTTTTCAGCTATCTATATACCACTGACATTTCATTGATGCTAATCAACTGATCAGTAGACTCGAAAAATCTTAAAAGAATGTGTAAGGACCAACTATTTATTTCAAAACTACCATGAACAAAATGAGAATCAGAAATGTTTAAACAAACTTTTAATACAGAAAACAATCAAACATTTTTTTAAAATTTTTCTTGTAGCCGCAGAGACCAGGGAGTTTGCCGACTTGCTCTATTCGCATATGACTCACTCAAGATGGTTCCTCCCTTCTCAATGGGTGCGCTACTCATAAAGAAACTTACACTCAGTAAACTTCATACAAAAAAGAAACTGCACACTAATCGGAGCACTAAACTGTAATATTTCTCCATTCTTCTTGCCTTGCCGCCACCAGTCTTCATTTTACGGGAGACAGATGTTTTTGTCCCCGATTTGCCCACCCAACCATGTTGCAAATTTTGGTCCTTGATAAATAGTTTTTGATTTGCAACCCATATTTTTTGAACTAAATTAATAAATTTTAAAAGAAAATAGCATAGAAATATGGTTAAATCAAATAACAAAGAAAAAAGGAAGAACATTATACTTTCCTTTTTTACTGTTGAATGCAAAATCGGGTGGAATTAAATTGAAAGTTGTATGGGAACAAAATCCCCAACGAAAACCATGAAACCAACTTAGTTTGCACTGCTTTCAACTTGTTTCTTTTTTTTCTTCTGTGTGTAATACTCGTGTACTATAGTTTGCCAGTTTAAATATGTGGAGTATGTTAAGGGTCTCATTCACAATAAATATTTTAGATTTATTAAACACTTTTTATACAAATTTGTCATATAAGGGGCTTTATAAACCTGCAATAGTTTTTATGAATAAGTGAGTAAATAGTTTGCAATATATTTTTAATTAAAACACTAACATCTTAAAGTTGTTTTTCTTGTTTACATTTACATGTTTGTTTTCTTTTTCTAATACAATAAAACTCAGTCTAAAATCTGAAATTGGTCAATAATAAATGTTTTACAAAATTTTGTTATTTTTTACAATTAAAAGTTTTCTTATGATAAATAAATAACGTTTCTCTGGTCAAAACTAAAAATTTGTAAATTCTATGTTAAATTTTTTTCTTGAAGTTGGACTTTATTTTTTAAAGCTTTTTTTTTTAATATGAGGATTTCATTTTTTCATTAAAGTTACTGCTCGGTTTTTATTAATTTTTATTTTTGTGGTTTAGTTCAGTTTTTTTTCTATTTAGTTTTGAAATTTTTATTCTAAAAAAAGTCTACCCGTAATTTTAATAGTAATAATTTTTGTTTTTGTAACTTTAAGTTCAAGTAATCAAAATTTGGTGTATTGAGAACATTCTTTCGATAAATTTCAGACCATTTAAACAAAATTATATCTTTCTATTAATTAACTTGGTATTTTCCAGAAACGTTTTCTTTTGTTTTCAACAAATCATTTATGAAATGATTCGTTCAAAAAAAAAAAAAATAAAAAACTGTTGCCATATGGTTTGCTGGTTACAAATTAAATGAATGTGAAAGTCATTTGTGGAACATTTTTAAGAATACAGTTATTTCCGCTTAATTGAGTTCCTTAAAATGCACGACTTTTGGAGCAATTTAATTGCGGGAACTCAATTAAGCAATACTTGGTTAATTAAATAGCCAACGCAATCATACGAAAATCGCTTAATTGAGCAATATGTGCAATAAAGCGAAACACGCATGCGTAGATGGAAAATAAAACTCATTTCTTTTGTTACATATTAAGCGGAAAAATTGTTTAAGTTTATTAAAACAAAATAAAAATCAGGTACGTTCATCGTACAATGTTTATAAAGGAACAGATCCATTGGTAGACGGAATCAATTAAGCGAAACATTTGCTTTTGTTTTTCGCAAAGCGATTTTTATTTGCGAAACAATTAAGCGGGTGACGCAATTAAACGGAACTCAATTAAACGGGTATTTTAACATAGACAGGTATACTGAATGATTTCGTTCCATGATTTTTAGTGCAATAAAGCGGGAAACTCTATTGAGCGGGGCTCAATTAAGCGGAAATAACTGTACATGTGGAAAAATAGTTGTTTTAGAAACCAGGTTTTATAGAAATCAAAAATAAATTAGTAAAAAAGAAAGATGGTATTCATTGGTCTGGAGGAAGTGTCTTGTTAGGCTAGGCGATAAAATTCCACGATTTGTCTTTTTATCTTGGACCAGCACTCAGGGAATGACCCCTACATATACATTACACTGTTCTGGAACTAGAAAAATAAGCAGGTGGTAAGAGGGAGTGTAACATAAGGGAGAACATTTAATTTGTCTAAGTTGAGCAAGCCAGAATTAGCTGCCGCTAATTTGTCTGTTTAATGCCCGGTGTATATGCCTTCCCCACTATCCAGTCAACAGCAGTTAACGCATTATCATCAACACTGCAAAACTTTGAATATGTAGAGGAAAAACAGAGCCGACAAAGGACCAACAAGAACCCCTATTACAAAGTTTAAATACTACTACTTTAAGGGTCTTATTTTGTAAAAATATTCCATGTTTATTAAATTACTAATTGAAAAATAACTATAAAATATTCACTAGATAATCGTTTAATAAACCTGAAATATTGTCTCAAATACGCTTGTTTACTGACGTGTTGTGTTGTTTCATCTACAACACCACATACAGCTCTTTTTGTGATTATGGTTTACAACATCGAAAACACAGTTGTTTTTTATTTGTAGAGCATAAGTTTGGCAAAAATACATGCCTGCATGCAAAAAACTGCCAAGTAAAGCAACTCCACTGGAAAGACGCGCACGTATGTTGCTTTCATTACACAAACACAAGCGAGAAGAAAATAAATTTTGACAGTTCTTTGTAAAGTTCTACCATCAAAAGATATGGAGATTTTTTGGTGTTATATTTCTTGTAATGGCGCAGCGCAGCTACCACGCTGAATTGCA
Organism: Sturmia bella; assembly: GCA_963662145.1. Classification (NCBI taxonomy): domain Eukaryota; kingdom Metazoa; phylum Arthropoda; class Insecta; order Diptera; family Tachinidae; genus Sturmia; species Sturmia bella. The sequence continues at coordinate 42,961,488 of OY759168.1, read as the reverse complement.
TTGGTAAAACTAAAAAGAATGAAAAACGTTTTTTGTTTCTAATAATGTTGAATGTTAATCCTTAATTTTGGCAAAATGATCTTAAAATCTTATTCTGATAAAAATATCTTCAAGATTACGATAAAATCTCTCTTGTGTTATCGCTGACCATCAGCAAAATATCAAACTCTAACATCGTTACAGCATGATACAATTAACAAGGTAGCCTCGTCAGCTAAACCGTTAATCAACTGACTACTTTAGGTTGTCAAGAGATTGCAGAGAGGAAAGGCAGCCAAAACGAGGTAGCAAATCCGCGTAAGCTCAGTGCATCTCTCTTACGCAAATGTAGAAGTGGCGTCGTTTTGACAGTTTGCATAAGTTGTACAAAAACAAAATGCATGTTATTTTTATTGAAGTTGTTCTTATTGTAGCGAAAAGGCTACCTTGTTAGTTGTATCATGCGTTACAGTAGAGCGCGCGATCACACAAAATAACCGGGTGAGACAAATATATTGGCAACGTACATTGTTGCTGTACAATATATTGATTGCGCGTACATGTTGCTATCGTTGTGGACCCTTTTAAAAGGATAAATTTATGCCGGTGTAGGTTTTGATAATTTTATAACGCCATAAAATACGTTATTTTATATTTTTTCAAAAAGTATTTATTTATTCATCAATAATTATCTTGTTCCCTTCAAAGTAATCCCTCTCAGATATAGTACACTTATGCCAGCGTTTTTTCCAATCCTCGTAACACTTCTGAAAAGCGCTTTTTGGTATCGCCAACAGTTCCTGTTTTGATTTTGCTTTTATCTCCTCGATCGTAGTAAAACGCTTTAGTTTCATCGGTGTCTTCAGTTTGGGGAAGAGAAAAAAGTCAGCGCGGGCCAAGTTCGGTGAATACGGTGATTGAGGCATAATAACGGTTTTGTTTTTGGCCCAAAACTCACGCACAAGCATCGATGTGTGAGCTGGTGCGTTATCATGGTACAAAATCCATGATTGTTTTTTCTACAATTCCGTGCGTTTCTGACGAATTGCTTCGCGCAAATGGCTCATAATTTCAAAGTAGTATTTCTTATTGACCGCACAATCCTTGCGGCAAGAATTCATAATGCACCACGCCATTGCAGTTGGAGAAAACATTGAGCAAAACCTTCACATTTGACCGAACTTGATGTGCCTGTTTCGCTCTTGGCTTTTATGGACCCTTCCATTTGGATGATTGGGCTTTGGCATTGTAATGTCATAGCCACATAAAACCAGTTGTGCCGCATGTTTCATGCCTAAAACATCCGTAAAAATTGCTTGGCATGAGCCGAATGATATGTCAACATCATCAGTAACCTCTATGGTAGTGATTCGACGAATCATTTTCTTCACTGTTTCAATGTTTTAATCGATTGTTCGTCATTGACATCTTCTCGGCTTTTCTTAAACCGTTTATGCCACAATTGAATTTGTGTTCTGCTCATAGTAGACTCGCCAAACGGCACAGTCAACAATTCAAATGTCCTTGCGCATTTAATGTCATTAATAGGGTTTCTTTGATCCATTTTTTTAAATAGTAAAAAATCGAAGAGCACACCAAAACACGGCTAACCTTTTTATCTGCCAAAAACAAACTGACAATCCAAAATGGCTGACATTGTCAACATACATTTATAACAGGCAGGTGTACCAACATAATAGAAAAAAAGATGCGAAAATCGAACATATGTATGTAACTCACGAAATTTGAAAACAACTGCTATTTTTTTGATCAGACCTCGTACATACTCTCAAATTCAAGCGGTTGCAAAGCACCAAGCAAAGTACTTGTTACTCTGCAAGACGTACCTTGTCTACTGAATGCGTAGCTAATGACTACTGTGATGCCATGGCTCTTCTGTTTGGGGCGGTTGTTCATCGCAGACCGTCACTATTAAGGTGCGTTTAGACTATGCTAATATTTGTCCAAACACAACAAATAATTGTTTGGGTTAATTGTATGGTTTGTGACAAAAGTTTCGGCATGGGTTTAGATTGCACTAATATTTGTTTGAATTTTATTTGCGCAAATAACAGAAAATTTTGTGTCAGCCATGTTTGGTACAAATATTTGTGTACCCCTTTACACTATACTAATAATTTTATTTGTCCGGTGTGTGTGACAAACATCTGTCAAACAATGTCGTTATGTTTTGAAATCCATCTGTCAAACAGTATCAAATTGTGTTTGTGAAGCAATGTGAAAAGTTAAAATGTTTAGTGACAGTGATATTGGAGATTTATTATTAATAACTGCTGGAGCTATAGCAGTTTCAGAAATGCAGCAAAAAGAAAAATAAGAGATCCAGAAGAATGTGGGTTCGAGCTTGGGTGCAGCGCCGTAAAATGCCAAAAACTTCTGAAGGAATTGTGTTCTTTGCGGTATTGCCTTTGCGGTATTTGGCGACTGGCGAAAGTTTCTCATCGCTGCAATATGTTTTTGGGATTCCCCCCTTGCACGATATCGGGTATTGTGCCAGAAGTGTGCGATGCTATTTACAATGTTTTAAAAGCAAACTTTATGACAATTATTTGTCGCTGTTTGTTCCGCCAAAAATATTGCGAGAACAAACAAAATATCAAGCCAAATATTTGTTGCGACATGCTGACAAAGTGTTTACACTATCCAAAGCTTTCTTCACAAACAAACATTTTTGTTAGCCAACAAACAGTCGAAAAATATTTGGAGGCTAACAAATTCGAGTGTTTACACTAGGACAAACAAACTTTTTATGATTTTGCACAAATATTAGCATAGTCTAAACGCACCTTTAGAATATGTTTGATTTAAGTGTAGCAGTCTTCTGACACTACAAAAAAAAAACATCAAAAAGGGACTAAAGACATGGAAAACCAGTCATCGGATCATAAGCATTTGTATGACTTTGAGGCGGAGTTAAAGATGTTGCCATAACCCCAGGCAGTTCATTCGGCAACGCCATCTTAAAAGATAAATGTTATTTTTTTCGATACTTTGTAAAACTTTTGCATTCCAAGATTATTTATTTTTGAACTTATAAATTGCTAGAAAACTTTCAATTTAATGATACATACATACTTATGTATATAAAACTTATGTCAGCAAAATCTCTCGTTTGCCCACATACACTAAGTGTAACTACATTATTTTTATACAATATTCTATTAATTGGCCTTATCTACAATTACAAAATAATATAACAAGCGTAATCTATGCCTCTAGCTTTAAATCAAATGTGATTTGCGATTTGCATGCTCTATAGCAGCCAGCAGCTCATTTTTTTGTCTGACATATAAGCGTCCCTTTTTCCATGGATTCTGAAGCATCAATATTTTGAAATCATCACGCAAACAACGTTCTCGTGCTCCAATGACTGCCACTAAACAAAAATTGTCCAGCATGTCCGTTGTGTAGACCGGGCTGTTACTGGCTCTGAGAACAGCCGCCACATTGAGTTGGTTCACCACTAAATTTATTACTTCTCGTGCAGTGGTTTTGGCGGTGGCACGCACTTTAAGTCTGGTGCCCGAGACGACGCCAGCATTGTAGGCGGTATAGACATGTATGAAAGCAGGAGGTATGTGGGGTGCTTCCATTGATTCGGTTGTCAGGCTGGGACAGCTGGCAGCATAATACTCCTCCTGGCTGTTTTGCTTATGCAGTTTTCTGGTGGAACCAGATGTGGAGGGTACCAAATTTTCATCTAAGCTGGCGGCATTGCATTTCTGGATCTCATTTTTCAAGGCCGTTTGAGTGGTTTTTAAATGCAAATTTGCACTAGAGGCGGACTTGACTTTCTCTGCCGTTTTGATCTGTTTGCTGTCATATTCGCCATTGAAATTGGCCTTGAGAGATTGACAAGAGCCTGCTGTTTGCGGATCTCGGCCTAAATACGGCACCGAGGAAGAGTGCACGGTAATTAGGGGCGTAACGGGTGTTGATGTGGGCGTTATGTTCGAACAAGTACGCTTTCTTTGCAGTATTTGTGATTTTTGAGTCTGTTGTTTTGTGGCTTCGCTAAGCGTGTCATCGGAACGCGAAGGTGGCATATTGAAAACTTGACCAAAATCACTAGTACTAGTTAAGATGGAATCGTTAGTAGAGCTATAGCTTTGCGTGGTGTAGTGTGAGGTAACCGAATCACCTGAATTTTTCCTTAGAGAGACACCAGAAATCATGAAATCACTGCTCACATGTAGCAAATTGGGAGTTGTTGCTTTAGTTTGTATGGTTGGCATTTGATTTGTTTGCTTTTGAGTGCTTGCTCCTGCTGTGGGAGTGGTGGCTTTGAGGCCTAAATTTTGTTCCGATTTTGAGTGCTCTGGTCCTATGTTTATATTGCTTGAGGTCGAAGCTCCCGGCCCAGGCCAACTGCCTCTACCGGAGCCAGACTTAGAAAACTTTACATCTCTAATGGGAGGCTGTAGGAATTGAGTATTTTCATCCAATTGCTGGCCAAAATCCAATATTTCTCGCATGGCTGCTGAAGGAGGTGCATTCTTGTCTCTGGCAAACGCTATAACATCCATAAGCCAGCGCACTGCTTTCCAGACAGCATTTAAACTAGAAGTCAGTTCTTGTAACTTGGCTAAACGTTCTTTAGCAGTTTGCAATTCGGAGGTAGAGAAAGCTTCTCGTTGTGAATGATTGGCCAAAGCCGTATCTAGCTCTAAGATACACGAAAGTCGGGCATATTTTTGTATAATGCCGGGCTGGTAAGTGCTTAAATGTATCATTTCGAATGTTTGTATGCTTAAGCTGGCCAAGTCTTCGCGCTGCAGCAAAAGCTCCGATTGGCCAGGAACGGCACAGCTCAACTCCACCGAGGGACAAATTATCAGAAAACTTATTTCTTTGCTGTGCTCTATCACTTCCACGTCATACAAACGATGGGTAGAGGCCTCATCTACTTTGATATTCATGTACTTGAACAACTTGTGTGTGGCTGTGGTCAAATCGTACAAAAACAATCGTTGAACCTCAGTGGTGGCTTCAGTGTTGGTATTAAAATTTAAAGTGAAACGCAGAGGACTAGTACTTCTGCAAGCATCCCTGGCGGGAGTATCGTTGTCTTTGCTTAAAACCTTCCACTCCTCCGCAGTTATATGACTATTCTCTCTTACCTTATAATGAGGCAAAACATTGGGTGTCCTAGCTGGCACCACCACTTGTATTTGATCCATGGAACATTGCATTTTCAGGTAACCTAAATACAAACCGGGTCTTAAACGTTGCAAAGCAGCCTGCTGATACTGAATCTGCTCCGTAATGGAGGAGATTAAAACCTCGTTGATGTTGTATTCCTCGTGTATGGCACCGATTTTCTTTTGCAATTTATTGACCGGCAACCAGCGGGAGTTCAATATGGAAACAACTTTTTGGCTTTTGACAGCTTGTATGCAGGTCAGCACCACCGTGCCATGCATGTCTCTTAGAGGTTTATAATACAATTGACCCAGATCGTTGAAACCCAAAATGGATTGCATTTGACAAACAGCAGATAAGAGTTTAGTACGAAAATGATTTGCAGATGTCAAATTTCTTTCCATATCAGTACGCAGGGATTTAACATCGTCCCAAGTGCAGGCCACCTAAAGAAAATGAAATTGAAAAAATTTTCTAAATACAATTTAATCTCAAATGCATTTTCGCCTACTTTCATTAGCCAATGGTAGTCACTGTTTAGAGAGCTGGGGTACGTCTCATCGATTTCTATGACCGGCAGAAAGTCTTCACTAGTGACCAGCATCTTATCCTCACAATAAACAATACTGGCAAAATAAATGCCCCTACGAAAATGAACAGCAACGATTTTCAATTCAATTAAATTCTAGCTTAATCATATGCCTGCCAGTTGTTGTAACATACCTTCTCAAATGTTTTTGAAATTTCGAGGCCACCGAAAATAACTGCTTAATTGTTGTTTTCTTTTTGGGATTTCTTCTCTGCTGACTATTCGTATCTAAGGTTAGTTCTGACACATCAGCGGGACGTGCCAAACGCACGGCTGTAAATAGATTATCCAACATGCGCTGTCGTCCAAGATATCGGTCTTCTCGATTATTCAAATCTCGCCAACCTTTAACAGAATAACAGTTGCACAAATTTTCGTAATTACTTATTAATTATACAAACTTGATGGCACTATACTGGCGGGAATAGAAGTTCTAAATGGACCCCAGCTTTTGATATTGCCACTGGCTGCACGTAAATAATAACGTCTTCCCTGAGTTAGACCAGAAATGGGGCACTGCGCACCCATTTTGCCATCAAAGCTACGGCAATTCATGAGCTCGCGTTCACCCATAATATTACTGAAATCAGCACGAGTTGACCATTGCACTGGAAAGAGATAAACAAAAAACAGTAAGAAATATAAGTTAAAAAATATTGTTTAAGAAAGTTTGCCAACACGTCGTCTAAATAGACAGTAATAAATACAAAAACCTAACCTAAAATTAAAGTTTCTAAAATTTAAGATTCTGTCCCTTGCTTGGGGCGGAATAAGTTGCTTTTATATTTTTAATCCACTATTCTAGATCTAAAATGACTTTATGATATGCTCTCTGTCTTTTTGAGCCCTCTACGTGCAGCTCACATTTCATAGGTGCCAATCGACTCGTCAGTAGGCCCGAAAAAACTCAGCTATTTATTTTATCATTCCCACGAAACAAGGAGAATCACGAATGCTCAAACAAATCTTTAGTACAGCAAACAATTTTATTGTTCAACAATAATTGGCGTAAGAGAATAAGTAGTAAAGTTTCAATTAATATTTTAACCCCCCATTTACACATGCAAGTAACTTGTTGCAAGTTGTGTGCACATATTAACAACCAATACACTGACAGAGACAATGAAGCACATAGCAACACATATGTTCGGTTTTAAATGAACGTCATATATGTATGTATAACATGAGCTTATTTTATTGTAGGGAGTTGTTTATCTGCAAAAAACTGTTATTCACTACTTAGAGCCATAAAATTTTGTTCACAATTTAGAGAGTTCATATAAGAAAATGAATGTTCACATTAGTGGATAGTTCACTATTGTGGAAGTCCACATTACCGCGAGTTACCTGTATTCTTTTTGCCTGCCTTTTATTTGGAAAAAAATGCATTTTTTTTTCAAATAAAAATTTGTTTATTTCTACTTTATTTACTTTCTTTTTATTCGTTTACAAATTTCATGTTTCCATATAAGCGATTTTTTTTTCGATAAATATCTAAATGGCAACGACAAGTATTTGACAACCTGAACATGGTTTACGTAAAACACATAAATTCATGGGCACGTCAAGTCACATATTAATGGGGCGCTCAGATGCATGAAAGTGAGTGACTGACTTTCTTTTGCGAACGTTACCCCCCATTTACACATGCAAGTAACTTGTTGCAAGTTGTGTGTACATATTAACAACCAATGCACCGACAGAGACAATAAAAGCTGTTGCTACTTGCTTGATTGTTTACACAGGTAAGTGCAAGATCATTGTTAAAATGTCGTCAAAGAAAATGGTCTTAAAGAAAATTGCTTTGCTTTACTAAATAAAAGAATTAAATGAAAGCAATAATAATAAAATAGTTATGAGGAAAAAATACAAAATCACTATTCCATTTTTTTGTATTTAAAAATCACTATTTTTTTTTTGCCTTTTTTGTGTATTGCTTATTCTGTTTTTGGCCGAATAAATGACTTTTTAATGGCAGGGTTGCCAAAGTATTGCCATACGAACTGTTATGGGGAAGCAAATTATACGAATAGCTTTTTTTTTATCAAATAAATTTATGTTAAGAATCCATAAAAGCCATATTTTACTTCAACTTTTTTTATATTTTATCTTAAAAAAAATCATTACTTGTAAGTTATCTATTAAAACTTAAATACGAACCCTATAAGGTAACACTGTTTTTACTTTTTGTCATTTTACCGACGTGCAAGTAAAAAATAATACTGGTGACCAAAATCTCTTACAAGTGAGCTCACAACTTGCAGAAGTATGATGGTATTAGTAAAAATATATCAATCTATTGAGTTACTTGCACTTGTACTTGCGTGTGTAAATGAGGTGTTAGCGCGTGACATCTTGGAACTGGCTGTAAGAATCCATAAAGACCATATTTTACATAAAATTTTTTTATTTTTCGGTATGTAAGATAAGCAAATCATTCCTTGTAAGCTATCTATTAAAATTAAAATATGAACTTTTTAAGGTAACCCTGGTTTTGCTTTGTGTCATTTCACCGACATGCAAGTAAACAAAAATTACTGGCAATCAAAATCTCTTGCAAGTGAGCTCACAACTTGCAGAAGAATGATGATATTAATAAAAAAAAATGTCAATATATTGAGTTACTTGCACTTGTACTTGCGTGTGTAAATGGGGGGTAAGTTCTTTTGAGTTTGCTGATGAGTTGAGTAGCAATTATCCGCGACATATACTAGAATTATCCGCGACATATACTAAACGGCTGAGACATACAAATAACAGTTGATAAGGTCTATGTAGGCCTAGAATATGGACTTTTATAGCAAATAATATTTAAATTAATTTTCGAATACTCCCAATTCACTGCAACATAATTTTAATAACTAGTTTTTAACAATTAAAAGGTGGTCCGTCTTTCAAATCGGATCAGTGACCAGGGATAATGATCGGTAATTTGGACTATAATAAACCTAGTTCTTATAGTAGGGATGGCAAAAAGTTTCCTGGAACCTTGCTACATTTTAAGCGGCAGAAAGTACGTTTTCGGGACCCTATTGCTGAAAAACGAATTCTCTCTGTAGATATTTTCAAACATCAAGTCCTCTGCATGAAGCCCCAATATCAATTTGATTGTCCGCACTTTCTATTTTTGCAAAATTTGTTTTACTCTACAGGTGTAGAAATGTCACGTACGATGATATGGAATAAACGTGATTTTCTTTTACTTTACTGCAAACAAAACACGCGTATAATTGCCTCAGAATGTAAAATAACCAATTTTACAAACAAAGTCTTACCCAGTCTGCCATGGCAGTGGGGTTTGTTTCACTCTGGCAACTGAAAGACATATAGACAGACAGACGAAGTTTGGGGGACGGACGGACGAAGTTTTTTTTGTGATAAAACTGGAGTGATCAACATTTTTAAAGAAGACAAAAAAAGTCAACAGCCATGGTTTGTATCCCAGCCAGTGGGTCTTCAACTTTACTTTTCTTGTCTTCTTTAAAAATGTTGATCGTTCCGATTTTATCACAAAATATCTTTCTCAATGTTCAGGAAGTAAAAATCGAACTCAAAGCCCCATAAAATTATTAAAAACATATTTTATTTGTTTTAAAGACCACCACTGACGCATGAAATTCATTAAAAAAATTGTTTTTTAAAGTTAACTTTTGATTGAAAACTTTCGCGCAAATACCGTCTACTTGTTTAGTTTCATACCCAACGTCTGTATGGTTAATGTGGTAGCATTTATCTTTCTTCTAAATTAATTTGAAAAAAAGAAACAAATTCACAACAAAAGCCGTTGGAATTTGAGTGCATCGAATCGTTAAGTTAACGTGATTATGGTAGAATTATAGTTCCGACCGTGCAGCAGCCAACACATTCATGGCAATGGAAATGAAACAACTTAGTTTTGTTCATATTTTGTACAAACATTAAATCTTACAATACATAATGTGTTTGCAAGTTAGTTTCATTAATTGAAATTGTGTTCGCTTACCTTTGAATTTAGTAACAATTGCTCCATTAAAAGGTTCAAGTATTTGCACTTGTACGGAACTATCGCCCGTTACATCAACTGTAACTGATGCTGGTGCATCTGGGGGTCTTGCCTGGTCCCAGCCCAACATAAGACGACGTATTCCTTTGACACGTCTCTCACATGCGCCGATTTTTTTGTCGACCTCATTGCCGGTGCACCCTGTTACGGACGAACCAGTATTGCCTGCAAAGATAATAACAAAGGAAAGAAATAAATACCTGATATTAGGGAAGTGTTTGTTCAAATCATATTCGCACACATTCTTTTCCACAGCGAATTTTAAATCGAAGCTGAGTCATAGGTTCAGCTGTAAATGTTATAGAGCTGTAAATTCCAAGGATCCTTAAAACTACTCCTAAAGTGCCCAGGACATGTGCAAAAAAGTTTGATTGTATGCGTGTGGTTTATTTTAATACTTTGCTGCAGACATTCAATTAAAGACGCAAACATCATAATTTTGGTGGCTTTCTAGCGTTCGTTTCTATTATGCCGTCGGGTGATGAGTTAGTTTTACCTTGTGCTGTGTTGTCTCGCACAAAGATAGTTTTCAATAAACAGTAAGATTATCTCTTTTTTCACCCTCACTTCGGCAATTGCGTACCAAATGACCTCTAATCATCGTGAAGACTTCAAGTAACTACACATAAGAACTTAAAAAATTTTGATTTTGCTTCAATCAAAGCCAGGGAACATTTTACTGAAAATTTTAGCTACATTGGACTATGATGTTGTAATATATGTATTTATGTATATTAAATTACTTTTTCAGGCTCAAGTTCAACCCTTTGTTGGTCACTTTTTTTTTTATCAATATCACTTAAAAAACGAAAAGTAAAATTTTTGTAGCTTGGTGGATAACAGGCTGTTTCTGGGTAGCAAACACCCTTCATCAGCAGCACCCTATGAACTTTGGATGTGTCAAATTTCACAATTTTGGCGCAGCCGCTTTAACCACTGGGCAAGCAAAGCTCATCCAATTTTACTTTCTATTTACATATATACTTAACTAACATTAACCAAAGCAGTGATCTATTTGTAGTCTGCTTTATGGATGATATTTTGTCATCTCAAAAGACTGTTAATTGGTCTTTTTATGAGAGCTTTTTTCATACATGTTCCCCCATCGCATCCTTGAGATCCAGAGGCTCATTTCATTGAACATTTATGCCATGCCATAATGCATGGCATAAATGTTTGTTAACATTTTAGGATTGATTTTGCATCCTGGCATGCATTTTTTTCATGTTTATGTATACTTATAAAAATAAAGTTCCCCTGTAGTAAACTGAAGAAAGGCATCTATCTACAAGGCCACACAAGAATATTGTGATGAATTGTCTATTAAACAATGAATCTACATTTTTTTGTTATTACAACGAATAGTCAATATTCAATAGCACCCAGATGTAAAATTTTATAGAAAAAAGTATTTTCGGGAATTGCCAGTAGTGCAACTGACTCAATTATAAATTTCTGCAGTCACATTTCCTGCAGGGTACAAACAAACTTCATCAGCCCAATCATGAATGATTATTCCGTGAGAGGTTTTTCTCTTTTCCCATTCCTCTTATTATGTTGATAAATTCCTTAGGAAATTTTTTTTAACCTTCCCTGTTTTAGCCACATTGGAGGCAAAAATAAAGCGGAGGCAAAAATAAACATGTTTTTTGTTTTTTCCTATAAAAAATTTCGTTATTACCAATTTTTATTTCTTTGTTTCTCAGGTAATTTATGATTGGAGAAATTTTTTCTCGAGAAACGTATTTTCATTAGGAATAAAATTCCTTGAGAATATTCATGATTGGGCTGCATATGTATGCTTATACAGGGTCCGCCATCTAACGTTTTTTTTCCACTAGTTCTTATTTCCAATAACAGATAATTAGTTTTATCCTTTCGCTGAACGAATATGGTTGTGTAGACGATTCGCTAAGTGGGATCGATTTACAGAAGATGCCCACTTTGCAAAAAAAAAATCATCTCTTCAGATGAAGCTCATTTTGATCGTGGCGGGTATGTAAACAAGCAAAATTGTTGCATTTGGGGCACAGAAAACCCGCACGCATACATTGAAAGGCCGACACACCCAAAACGAGTCACTGTTTGGTGCGGATTTTGGTCCAGAGGCATAATTCGGCCATTTTTCTTTGAAAATGAGCAAGGAGTGGCCGTTACAGTCAATGGCGATCGTTATCGGGCCATGTTGAACGAATTTCTGTTCACAAAAATTCAAGATTTGGATATTGGCAATATTTGGTTTGAACAAGAGGGCGCTACGTGCCACGCAGCCGAATCTACACTCGATGTTTTGCTCCGTTTTCAAAATACAAAGTTATTTGGCGGACCCTTTATATCTATATGTATGCATAAAGAAACAAAACGAAGCAAAAATCACACATTTTCCTTCTGTTTCTTCATGCGCACATGTGTATACAACCACGAAATTTCAAACCAAATGAAGTTTTTTCTGTCGCTTAATAGTAGAGACATACGAAAAAAAGGCTGCAACAAAAATATCAAAAACTTTTGATTTTACCTTCAAGCATAGCCGATCGCATGTACATGTAGCCAAACACGCACGACCGACAATTTTATTGCACAGGACCTGCGCACTTAAAACTTAAGACCCGTATGTATTCGTATATCATTTCTTTAGGGCAAAAAAGTGACTTATCTGCCAATATTAGTACAAGGGTTGCCATTTATGCTTCGGATTTTGGCATTACTAGTGTTGCAGCTCTAACGTAAAGTTGAACATATTTGAGGTTATACGTACTCAGAACGTTTTTTTTTCTTACGAAAGCTATTCGGGTTGTTTACAGTAACTTAAAAGATTTGTCTAGGCCAAAAATTAAATTAAATCGTGAACATGTTCGTGTGATTATTTTTTACAATTTCCCACATGCATTAACTCAGCAACAGTGCATGGATGAGCTTAAGTAAATTTTTGGTGATGGAGCTCCCCAAAGGACCAATGTTTATCGATGGTATGGCGAATTGAATCGTGGTCGTAGTGCACTCCCAGAGAAATTTCGCGAAGGTCGGCCAAAATCAGTTGTTGTTGCGAAGACAATTGATGCTGTGCAAGATCGTCATGTGGCCTATCGTGAGATTGAGAGAAATCTAAGCATTAATGGCACCAGCATATATTCAATATTGCTTAAACATTTGACTGCCAAACAATTTGTTCCCGTTGGATGCCACACAATTTGTCAATCGCTGACAAAAGAAAAAAAGGTTCGTATCAATTTGTCGAAAGAAATGCTCAAAAAATACAATTGCGGTGCCTCGAATCACGTCTATGACAAGCGTGATGACAAGCGATGAGTGATAGATTTACGTGTATGAGCTCGAAAGTGAACCGCAGTCGAGTATGGCTGTTTCAAGACGAACAAAATCCAACAAAAGTTGTTCGCGCACAAACCACTTCTAAGCAAATGGTAGCCTGTTTTTTTGTGAAAAAAAAAAACGAGACATATCGCAACTTTAGTACTAGAACAACGCAGAACCGTCAACTCTGAGTAGGACACAACGAAGTGTTTGCCAAGAAATCAGGAAAACTAACCACCGAAGACAGATCACTTTTCACCACGATAATGCAAGCTGTCACACATCGACTCAAATAACTGCATTTTTGAGCACCCAAAACATCGACTTGATGAGTCATTCTTTGTGTACCAGTACGTAAAGAATAAACTGAGAGTTCAACGTTTTTCGACCGCTGAAGAAGTGGCTGCTGCATTCAGAATGCCTGTTTTGGAAATATCTCAATCAGAGTGGCAAAAGTACTTCGACAATGGTTTCAAACGTGTACAGAACTTCATGAAAAATATTTTGAAAAGCAATAAACTGATTTTCAATGAATAATTTTTAATTTCGTTCTTTAGTCCCGAAATGTAAAAGCCAACTTTCGCTGTGCTTTACAAAATTTATGTAAAAGTCACTTGTTCCTGTTGTAGAAACAGCATATAAATGCTTTTCATTTCTTAAACCAATAAATTTGTATTATGAACCATCTTAATATTAAAAAAATAACAACATCAGCAGTAATATCGCTTGTATTGATTTCATTCAACTGGCATTTCCACACATTTTCTGGCTGATGCATTTTCTCTAAGCCATTTTCTTTTAATGAATGTTGTCTGTATGCAGTCGTATTCTTAATAGATTGGGTAACATTAGAAGCAGCGTAATGTGAATTCAATTAAGAATAATGGTTTTCAAATTGTTTGTGTCTTCTTAGTTGAACAAACACAAACAAGCCCACACAGTTCTTTGTTTGGGCATGTCATGTGAGATGCGCCCAAAAATTGTAAGCAAAACTTGAATATTAAAGAGGAAAATGTCATAAATTTTCTTACTGCGATTTGTATAGATGTTGGATGAACATTTTATTAATCAATTCTTTAGCTATTTGAGCCTTGGTTTTTTTTATATTTTATATTAATGTATGTATGTTTTACTTACCAATAATAATACTAGATATTGAAGGACGTGATGAAAATGAAGGTTGACCTGTACCCTCCAGACCGCTTAAGTCATTTATACGCGCTTCGGCGTCTTTCAATAAGCCATTCAGCTTTGTGCCAATACTCTCAGCAGAAACTGTATAAAAGAAATGTAGGAATTATGAAGGTTTATGAACAGTAATAAATTCTATGTATTTTAATTAAGAGCTATGGCACACAAGCTGGGGAAATCTGTCATGCCATCCACACATTCGCCACAGCAGGCTGCAACTAATAAGGTAACCTTTTCCCCACAATAAGAACAACTTCAATCCATGATACAACTAACAAGGTAGCCTCGTCAGCTAAACCGTTAATCATCTGATTACTTTAGGTTGTCAAGAGAATGAAGAGATGAAAGGCAGCTAAAACGAGATAGCAAATCCGCGTAAGCTCAGTGCATCTCTCTTCTGTAAATGTAGAAGTGGCGACTTTTTGACAGTTTGCAAAAACAAAATGCATGGTTTTGCAAATTGCAATTTTTTTTTGGCGTATTTGAGCAGTTTCCCACCCTTTTGTGTTCTTGGCAAATGTTTTATAATCTGAAGAGCTAGTTGATCTGAATGGCTGCATTTTATTTAAAAATTTTCACATACTGGCACCAGTTGCATATTGAGCGATTGCACTACATTTTTAAAAACTATTTCAAGGAAATTTTCACCTAAATCGATTATTTTTGCAGCTGCGCAATAGTATCAGTTTGTGCAAGTGCTGTTTTAAAAACTGTTTGAACTTTATGTTAGGCTATGTTTTGCGGGCTACCGATCATGAAACCGGCCCACTTGAGTCCTAGAAAGGAAAAGGGTGTAGGGAGACAGCCCTATACACCTCCCACCGGTTCCGCCCTGAACAAGCCAGATGAGCGGATGAAAGACTCCACCCTGTTCAATCTGCACTCCGACACCAGCCACCAGCCCATGTAGTGTCGTGTGCTGCAGGAATTTGAACTCTTGCTAGAGAGAGAGAGAGAGGCGGACAACTACAGTGGAAGTGTTCGACACTTTCTTCCTCCTTTTCATCTCTGCCTGCAGCCTCTGCAGAAGTCATTGTACTCAAATGTTACAGTGTACTGTCAGAACAGCCTTTAGGGTGTGTCTCGAAAAGCCCAACAAAGCCAAAGTTCTCTTGAAATTACAGCTGGGCCACGTGAGCCCCGATATTCGGCAAGTGATCTCATTCGACCACCCGTCTTGCGCAGTTCTCAGCAGCTGTCGTTATATTAGCTGTCTATGCGTATTGGGGGGAATACCAATGAATTCATCCATGAGGATGAATTCGTTGCAGATGATCTTGCCAGTTCATCCGCCATTACATTTCCGGACACACCTTTGTGTCCAGGTACCCAGAGAAGCTCCAGGTGTGAAAGCCTCGCTGTCTCATTTAGATATATCCGGCATCCATAAACCAACCTAAAGGTTTGAGCAATTTGAAATTTTTTTTGGCGAATTTTCGCATTCTTGCGCCCTGTCCTGCTTTTTGCATATTTTTTGTCATTTGCAGCAGTAATTTTTTTTAAAAACTAACACCACAGAAAAGGGTGAAAAAGTAACACTAAATGATTGTGTATTATGCAACCTTATATGTTTTGTGCCAGTACCATAAACTGTTTTTATATTGGTTTCAAACGCAAATTTCAATACTTACATTGTGATCCTTCCAAAGCACCATGTTGCAACAACATTTTCGTCATTGAGCGATTATTGCTTAAAACTGCCACATCTAAAGCCGATAAGCCATCGCTGTTAAGGCTGTATGGTAATAAAATTTGGAAGTACATATAACTTTTTTTTTTATTTCCATCAGTTCCCTCTTGCCACTTACCTATTCACATCGACATCTGTTGACTCTAAAATGGTGCGAGCCTTATCTAAGTGATTGTGTTCAACTGCCGAGAAAAGTGCTAAATTATGTGGGGGGGTGGAAGAAAAGAATAGGCCAAAACAATGATTATAAATTTCATGTTCATAAATCAAGGAAAAAAAAAAGATACGACAATTATCAAGTGGTTTAAGTTGCTCTTAAATTTCTTCAAGTGCGTGGTACTTAAACTCGTGTGTGTATGTTTGCTTGCATTTGCAAGATTAAAATAAAATTTATTTATTACTTGAAAAGTTGCCAGCATTTCTTATGTTTTCCGTTTTTATTTTATTATTGGTTTTGTACGATATTTGGTTGTGGTTTTGTACTGAGGAAAGGCTTAAAAGAGTGAATTCTTTTCTTAAAAGTAGGTAAGGCATTTAATGGACAAAATATTAAAAACTGTAAAAATATTCAAAACCAATTGAAGTGTATTATTTTAGGTCTAAAAATAGACCTGTGTTTTTCAGCCGTCTATATGCCGCCGACACTTTGTTGATGCTACTCAACTTATCAGTAGACTTGAACAATTTTTAAAAGAATGTTTAAAAGTCAACTACTTGTTCTAAAATTCAAATGAACAAAATGAGAATCAAAATGTTTTCTGTGTTAAAAGTTAGTTTGAATATTTCTAATTTTCATTTTGTTCATGGGAATTTTTTAATAAACAGTTCAGTTTCAAACATTCTTTTAAGATTTTTCGAGTCTATTAAATTAATTAACTTCAACAAAATGCGGCGCCATATAGACGACTGAAAAAGACAGGAAACATTAATTGTAAAAATGTAAATTTAATTTATTAAAGTTAAATTAATTATTCAAGCTCTTGATCTTTGGTTTTTTATAAAAAATAATTTAAACAATTATTTATTTATTTTCGATATTTCGCCAACAATTTGTTATCATCTTCAGGAAAATAATTATAAAATTCAAAAAACAAAAACAAATTATTGAAAAAATTTTTGATTAACAAACATTCAAAAATATTCAAAAAATATATATTTTTTTTACTGAAAATTTTAATTTAATTGAACTTTTGTATTTATATTACATTTATATTACATTTATATTAAATTACTTTTTCAGGCTTAAGTTCAAATCTTGGTTTGTCACTATTTTAATTAATATCAATTAAGTAAAGAAAAGTAAAATTTAATTATTTAATAATTTTAAACAATTATTTATTTATTTTCAATATTTCGTCAACTTATATATTTTTTTTAGTATATTTGAATGTTTGTTAATTAAAAATTTTTCCAATAATTTGTTTTTGTTTTTTTGAATTTTATAATTATTTTCCTGAAGATGCCAACAAATTGTTGGCGAAATATTGGAAATAAATAAATAATTGTTTGAAATTATTTTTTATTAAAAAAACCAAAGATCAAGAGCTTGAATAATTAATTTAACAATATAAAGATCAAATAAAATAAAGAGAAACTAATTTGTTAAAGTTTATCTTGTATACATTCATAATTTTCCGCAAATAGTTCTCAATCATGCGAGTTTGATTTTTTCACCTGGAATATTTGAGTTGTAGTACATGTTGCCCATACCGTAAATTTACCTTATTTGGCAGTATTTACTTTTTACATATGCTCTAAATTGATAGAACTCAGTCACAGAACAAATAAAAATTAGCCAGACAGAAATTGATAATTCTAAAAAAAATTCTACTAATGGCAAAACATTTTTACACAAGATTCTGAAACGCTTTGACAGCGTTACAGTTTTTGATCTGCAAAATAATTTGGCGATATTTTTTCTAATGAAAAATATATGTGTTTTTGTATTAATGTATAGTAAGAAATTTTAAGGGCCATTATTACGACAAAGTAAGCGTTAGATAAAGGTAACTTTGCTTGAAGTGAAGGATAAACTGGCCGGTAAATAATTTTCATTATTACAACTTACCAGTAAGAGAAATTTGTTTTTTTTTAATGTGGCAACATTTTTGAATGGTTCAAGTCTGGAGGAAGAGAAAATGCATGAAAAAAGAATTCTTTTACCGGGAAATTTTTCCTATTTATTAACCATTTCAGTTTGATATAGCAAAGACACAACCAAATGTGGTAAATGCAAAGGCTCATTTTTTGTTAAAGGGAAGTTGTAATACTGAAAACGGTTTATCTGCTCGATAAAATTCTACTTTTAACTAACAGCAAGTTATAATAATGGCTCTAAGTAAATATTATCGTTACTCTCAGGGCCCCAACTTGCAACCTTGAGGTTTTTTTCTATGGTGATTAATTATGGAACCTTATATTGCAATATGCCAAAAATCCGAGATTGAACAAATGTAATTTAGGGCCTGCCTACCTGACACCAACCATATGTTATCTGGAGAAACAGTAATATATTTATACTTGTAAATCTTATCTAAAGAAAAACTTCTTTCGATTGCAACTGCAATTTTTAAAATACAGAGAGTTACATTTTTAACCTACGATTAGTTCAAAATGTGGGAGAGGGAAGATTGACACCGTTGGAATTATTGATTGTGTGGCTTTATCAGCCACCATGTCGTAGGGGTCGAGTACGCCTCGCGTGTTCGCTGTGGAGACATATTTCAAGAGTAATGACACCTCCTCTTGCTTATGGACAATTTTGATCAAAGTTCGGTATTCGGCAAATAAGCGATGGACCGAGTGTAAATTTCGATTCGATTATGGGTGCAGAGATTTTGCGCAGCTGCTTCGATTACGAATGTTCCACGGCCGGGTCCTAGTTGATCCTCAAGAGCTCCCGCGAACACTGAACTGGTTGAAAGCAGTTTACATGGAAATTCTTCATTGGGACTTCCAAGAGTGATTATTTATGAAATTTTAAGAAATGATTTGAACTTTCTTCCTTTCAAAATTCAAACCGTTTAAGAACTAAAAGAAAATTATTTTGATTTATCCAAAAAAAAAAAAATATTTGTGAAACGATGTTGGAGCGTTTTCGCACTATAAGTCCCATTTTTTAGAAGCACTTATATTCACTTAAACGGCCATGTCAACAAGCTAAATTGGCGCTACTAATCTCCAAGATCCCACAAGCCTCGATTGAATCATCAAAAACTATTGCATTGTACCAGGATAACTGTCTGAAGAGTGCCTTATACACAATTGAATTGAATAATTGGAGGATATTTTTTCTTGAAAATTCTCGAGGTCAGGCGACGAATGTCAACGTTGAAAATAGTCGTAGCATGAATACGGAATTCATCCATTGTTCTCTTCACACATGTGGTTTCAATAGGATACGGCGACTGTACACACAGCCAGAGCTGCGATGAATATGTTACAGGGGTCCTAGAAAGGTGCCATTGCGCTAAAGCTGAATATGCTTTGAGAAAATTTCCTCCAAAAACTAATGGCTAAACAAGGCAGAAAGCTAATGTATTTTGGGCCTATTTTTAGACCTAAAATAATATATTAATTTTCTTTTCAATGCAATAATGCATACGATCGATTGATAGTGTTGGGAAATCGGCCTTAAACAGTTTTAAGCACGGGTTTTTTACTATAATATTCCAAAAATTGTATAAGCATTTACTCAAAGAACTCACTCCTTTAAGCCCCTGCTTGCTTCCCTCCTTAACCATTATTATTTTATTTTATTATTATTTTTTTTTGTTTTTTTGAAAATAGCACTTTGGTTTTATTATTACCATGCAAATGTAGATTACATTGTGTTAACTTGTCCAATTGGGCCTGAGCCAATTTCAGTTGTTTTTTCGACATTTTCGAACGATGTGGAGTATTGCCACCTTTTGTTGTTCGAACACTGGCCGGTTGACGATAAATGGCCAAGTTTTGATTATTTGCGGCATTGTTTTCATCAACGAAAGTACCGGTTTTACTGCTGCCACCATCGCCACAACCGTTTAAATGCTGCTGCGGCTTGTGCGAGTTCGAATGGCGTGATATGCTTAAGTTATTGTTGTTGCCAACGGCGGATGTTGGGGCTGATTTAATATTTTCCGCCAACATTATGCTGCTGCAACTATTATTGCTGGATATTGAAGATGAGGATGACAGGGATGGTGTTGAGCTGACTGAAATTGTGTTTGTGGGTGGTGGTGGCAGGGATACGTTGAAATTATTTTGCGCTGTTTTGTGATGCTGCGAGTGGTGCCGGTGTGACCGTTGTGGCAATAAAAACTCCATTTCTTTTATATCTTGTGCAGTGCAAGACACGGCCGAACGTATTTTTGCCACCGAAACAACATTCTGGGTCAATTGTTCGGACCAACGAAATGTCGCATTCTCACGTTCATTAAAGTGTTCTTCTTGCTGATACTGTTGGTCGTCTTGAGGGTGTTTGTTATCCAGACTATTAAAGTTATTGCTCTTGTGTTGTTGCAACAAATTTAATTGATGCAGATGATTTATAGTGGTTGTTGCTGACGAAGAGGCAAATGAGGATGAGGGTTTTCTTAAGATGACTAAATTATCAGCATCAGCATCATCGTCATCGTCATCATGATTATGATTGTTGTAGTGATTGTTATTAAAACTCTTATTGTTCTTGGAGTGTCTGCAGTTGTATGAGGAGCGATCTGATCGCAATGTTGCACTTTTATTGGGACTTAAACTACTCGGTAGTACATTATCTTGTAAAAATAAAGAAAAACAAAATTAAAAAAAAAAATTAAATCTAAATTATAATGAAAGAAAAAATTATACATAAATAAAAAATAACAAAAATGTTGTAATGGAAAAGCGAATATTTTAATGCCATTTCCCAGGCAACACTGCATTTAAAAAGAAGCCTACACCACAATGAAACCAACTATCCTACTAAATCGTACGATATGTTGAAAATTACATGTATGTCCAAAAAGTGTGATAATCTGGATTGAAAGTGTATGTGCATGAAAGACTTTTTGACAAGTCTGTGTGATTTGCTAAAATTTTGCAAATTTTTAAAAACTATCCTTTTCTATGCGATCAGAGTTGCCTTTTCGAAGTTCTTTGCAAAAGTAAAGCATTAAAACATTTTGATGGGACTTTTTAAGGTAGGACAGAGTTGTATCAGAGTTAGCTAGCAATTTTCAGTGAATGAATCATACGACTGAGTAGGATAGTGTATCACGGCTTTTAATAGCATATAATTTTGCACTGTAACTTTTGGCAGAGCAGAAACTGGCGCCAAAGCAAAGGAAATATTGTAAACTTGGTTTTGGTGGCTTTTAAGGTTTTCGAAGTGAAAAAATCTTGAACTTGTGAGTGACTCGTTTATGTTTATTCTCCATGCGATTTTTAATTTTCAGCGGCATCAAATCAAACTCAGCACAATTGTTTTTCGGAGAAAGGAAACTGCTAACAAGAAATTCAGCACGAAAATTTTACAAAATGCAATAACAAAATTGCATCATAAAAAGTGTTTAGTTCTAAACTGCACAACAGGATAAAAAAAAAAACGCAATAATCTGTGAAAACTCTTGAACTTGTGTGTGATGTGTCTTTTTTGTCATGTTTACGCCACAGTACTGTTGTGGCACAGCTGATAGAATGCCTGTTTAAAAGAGATACCTATACTCTACTTGTAGACTCTTTCTTTTCGCATAAAAATAACTGTACAAACGTTTTTTTCTTTTGATTTGCTACAAATTCTAGAGTAGAACGAAGAGTATACAGAGAAGAAAACAGGGACTTTCGAAAGTTCCCAGAATCAGCTGATAGAGCGTCTGTTAAAAGGAGATAGACATACTGTATGTTGTAGACTCTTTCGTTTTGCATAAGAACATCTGTGAAAAAGTTTTTTTTTTGGTTTGGTACAAATTCTAGACTACAACAAAGAGTATACAGAGGTGAAAACAGGTTGAAAGTCCCCCAAATCAGCTGATAGAACGCCTGCTAGAAAGAGATAGCTATACTCTACTTGTAGACTCTTTATTTTCGTATTAAAAGAGCTGTGAAAAGGTTTTCTCTTTTGTTTTGCTACTTCTAGAGCATATCCAGATATGCTCTGCCTTGTTCTGGCCGCCTTTCCTCTCGTTGAATCCTACGAATTTTGTTAAATAAAATAAAGTTTATTCCACGTTTATTGGTTCTTAATTAAATGCAGTGTTGCTGCTCGCTCGAGTTAAAAATAAAATGGTTAATTACTAATAAATGTATGTACATAAATTCTTTTTAATTTTAGCATTTTATATGACTTGTTTTTTCCCTTTTACATGTATGTCTCAGGCGTTGCATGTGATTTTTGTTGTCTGTAATGGGTAAAAATAAAATAAAGAAACAGTTTGTTGTATGGCTCTTCTAATTGTTACTTTTACAAAAAAAAAAAGAAAATGTATTTTGTTTAGCACGAATATAATAATGGGGGTTTTTTTAAAATGATAATTCCTTTCGAGTAGCGCCCACATCCATTTAATTAATTTTAATTGCATGAGGGTCAGTTTGCACAGGGTGTTACGAATGTTGTATGTATATAAATAACAATGAGTTTGAATGATTTTCTTATAACTGTAAGCATTCGGGAGATTTCTCAATAAAGCGCCTGTATGTATAGTAAGTTTGTATGTTAGGGTGGGTCGATTTGGAAGGCTACAAATTTGTCGATGAAAAAGCATGAGGAAGAAAAAGTTCCACTACGATACACTACGTAGCTCTGTATTTTTGTGTGGTAGTGCGCTCAGGTAAGCGTGGTGTGGGGCCGGTGTGTTCGAAAAAAATATTATAGAGACAACATTTTTGGAGGCCAGTAACACATTTGACTCCTCTACGGGTAATCTGGGACTGATTAGTGTGATACTTCCCCAATATTTTTTTCGAACACGCTTCCTTATGTTACGCGGACTGCCGGTCATGAGACCGGCTCACTTGGGTGCTAGAATGGTTCCGTTGTGCTATAACACGCTTCCTTGGGGCATACAAAAAAAAAAAAAAAATAATAAAATAAATAAATAAATTTGGTTGTCTTGAAAAGCCCATCTTTGATATGTGGCAGTGAAACTTTTTTTCCTCAAGCCAAAACGCCGTCGAAAAGTCGAAGGCCCAATATTGATTGCTAAATCAACCCACCCTAATGTTGTTAATTAATTTTGAATATCATATTTCTTTTTTTTTTTTTGTTTGTTTTTTATATGCAAGGCAAATAAATGGGTCATTATAATTTGTGTTTTCTTCTTGTTGAGTACGTCTTACCATCTTTCGGCTGAACATTTCTATTCTGACAGAGTTTGACCAATTCGGAGAGAGTATGAAATGATTTTTGTCTGATAAGAGCACCCGGCGAACGCAAACAACTGCTCATGGGAAGTGAATTTTTCGTGGGCGTTTTGGAATCGTTACTACAATAGCACCTGTTGATTTGTTTTTTTTTTTGGTTGTTTTAAAATAAAGGGATAAAAATAAAAATTAATGAAGAAGATGTATGGATTTAACAAAAATAATTAATGTATGTATAGTGGGTTGATGAGACGGGTGGGAGTAGTTTATTATACACAGGTTTTGGTAAATTTTTTTGAATCAGCAAACAAATGATATTCAAGAATACTTAGAAAATCATGGAGATTAAAAGAAAGATTTAATATGGGCTGCTGAAGCAATTCATAGGCCGCCAGCATTTCACTGATGCCACTCAACTCGTCGGAGAACTTGAAAATTATCGGAAACCCATTTGAACTTTCATTTCATAGGCTATTATTTTTAGGAAATTAATCACATGTAAATACAAAAGTACACAACAAACTGGGTTAGCCAAAAATAAACAAACAAAGAGAATTTTTCATGTTCTCTTTGTTTGGCCTAAAAAGAATGGAACGTTATATGAAGCTGATTTTTGAGTCTACTGACGAGCTGAGTTGCATCAATGAAATGTCGGCGGTAAATAAACGGCTGAAAAGCAGTGAAGCAAGCCGTTTGAAAAATAAATTGCGGCGGCGGCTAAAAAGCAAATATTTTCGGCGGTGGCGGCTAAGCAGCTGTGAGCCGATTATTTTAGTTAGATAATTCTGCCTTTATCGTATTTTTAAGTTTGACCATATGGATGTATCCTAGATATCTATAAACTTTATTGTTTAGATAAAAATCACTTCTTAATACAAATTATTTTTCTCAAAATCTTTCGTAAAGCATAAACATATTTTTCAATGTGTACATACTTGATTTTTTAGATATTTTTAAAATAAAATTGAATATTGCTCTGTACAGGTTTCATATGCAATCATTGTTCCTCATAATGTGGAATAATCTAACTGTTCGACTTGATCACTTCCATTGAAAATATTTCACACAATTACATATTAAGTTTGAATTTAAATGTATATTTCATATTGTGATGACTTCAGCCGTTTCAAATATCAAATTCGTTTACTAATGTTAATAATTTATTTTTATTTCACTTGTAGTTCGTTGAATGGTTTCTCAGTAAGTGAGTTCTTAATATTTTAGATAATATTATTTACTTAAAGAAATGAAATACAAGGAATTTATAACCGTTAATCCTTTGCCAGTAAATGATCATTATTTGTTTTACTAAATATTTAATGTCATTACAATATATTTTATATAGATACAAATGCATATTAAAATCACTCAATGACTATGCTCAAACAAAGAGTGTTAAAGTGTTTGAACAATAACTCAACCAAAGTGAAGCTTTTATAGAATAGATAAATACCCTACACATATGAATTGAAAACTGAGTTACATACTACATAAAAATATTATATGTATCTCATCTTGCGAAAAAAAACCAGTTGGTATCTTCTATTGTCAGTTAAGTCATATGGGGATGGGGAAGAACCACTGATTTAAAGTAGAAGTTCATTGATAATTCGGCTGAATTTTAGCCGCCGATCAGCCGAGCACTTCATCAGCGGCGGCGCAGCTTCGTTAAAAAAATCGGCGGCGTGGCTGGTCGGCGGGTAAGCCAATACGGCTTGCTTTTCTGTTTTAAATCTATATATTATAATATGTAATTTTTACTTTATAATCGACGCAGATGAATGGCTTACAATTGTTAATAATTTTATTAGGCTTTTTAGTTCGACTTTTGCTTCCTCAAAATTGAGACAAATTTTTTTGTGATAAAACTACAGTGTTTGGTATTTTTAAAGACAAGAAAAATAAAGTCGAAGACTTATTGGCTGGAGTGCATACCATGGCTGTTTCACGTCCACCACGTCGCTCATCAGCGTCCAAATTGCTTTGAGCCCAGGCCATGACTAATTTTATTCTGATTTTAAGCAGCAGCGCATAGCCTCCAGCAGCCCGTAAGTCTTTAAGTTTACTTTTCTTGTTGATCACTCCAGTTTTATCACAAAAAAAAAAAAAAAAAAATCTTTTTCAAATTTGAGTGCCAACATAAAAACAGAGCTGTTAAATTTTTATTAAAAGAATCGTAGTGATTACATTAACCTTCTTGAGGCAATTTCTGTTTACCAATTGACTATCAAGACAAATAATCTAAAAATAATTGGGATAAATTTTGTTTATCAAAAACGAATCAGAAATACTCAAAAACAATGCAATGACTTTTCTACTTGAAAACGTAAGACGGACAGAGTTTGAAATTGAAAAAAAAAAATTACACAACAACTTGAATTGTATTGAACAAATTTTTTACTCGAAAGCTTAATAAATGTCTCGTTACAGTTGCAAATATGTACGTTTAACAACAACTAAAATATATTCACGAAAAATTTGCACAGCACAAAAAATATATTCATAACACTACACAACAAATGGGGGAAAAAAATTCTCACCATGGGTGACCACTATATTTTTTTTATGTGTTACGCCTATCTAAGTACAAAAATCATAAAAATTTCAAATTCTATGGATCCGTTTTTTTTCTTAGAATTTTTCGTTTTTCTAAAATGTGAGATTTTCGTAAAGGTTGATGCAGACCTCTAGTCATAACTTAAAAACGGCGTGTCCGATTTTATCATGTAATACGTCAAAAAATTATAAATTATGCCAACTTTAAGTTTTGCTGAAATCATTTTTTGGTGTCGTTAATAATTTTAGATTTATTAGGAAAAAAATAAATATTTTAAATATGAACTTAATTATTTATTTGCTTTAAGAGCCAATTGAAATGTATTAATTCAGGTCCAAAAATGAATCTTTTCAAAAAATATATTTGCTGAAAAATACAGCAAATATTTTTTGAAAAGGTTCATTTTTGGACCTGAATTAAAAAAATATTTTTTTTTTGAAAAATTGCAAAATTTTTGATTTTGGAAAATTTATAAAAAATATAAATTTGCAACAGGAGAGAACATCGGCACACACTGCGCTACCCCGTTTTTTTTTTTTTTAAATACTGAAAGCCAAACAACATCGGATGACTTCTTTTGGCCCACCTGTTATAAGATTACGAATGTGCACAAAATCTCTTTTCTAAAGCAGTTTAATATTGCTTATCTAAAGCCATTGTCACACATACATACATACATATTTTCTAAATCCTTTCTTTTTTAATTTCCTTTTTTATGGAGCTAGAATCCCATGTTTCTTTTACGGATACAAATCTCTTTTAATATTTGAAGATAAATATTTTTGCCTTAAAGATTTATTGTTTGTACAAGAAACCTGTAGTTTAAAACTATTTCTCACTTATGTAAGCAATACAACAAACACATGCTAAAAACCATAAAAGAAAAATAAAAACAAAACATAATTTAAGAGGAAAACCCTCTACGAAACAGTGATAATAAACTCTGTTATACCAACAGACAGCCATATAAAGACTCAGGCAGAGACAAATATGGAAACGAAAACAAAAAACAATTGTTAACAAGAAAATGTGTGAAAGTGAGTGTGTGTGTGTGTAAAAGATGTACATAGATAAATTTATAAGGGTAATGAAAACAAGAAGAAGAAAATGTAAGGGAATGAAAAAAAAAAAAGAAACGTACTGCTATTCAGGTACGGCATGGGTTTACGTATTGTAGCTGTTCTCACACGTGTAGTGCCATAAATTCCTTGGCTTATACTTCTGGCTAAATCCTCATAAGCATGATTTTTACCACTATTGCTTTGAACACTAATCACATCCTCCGCATCGTGTCCAGTGTCCTTAACTCTGCTCTCTGGAGCAGTAGTTTGTTGTTGTTGCTTTTGCTCCAACTGCAATTCTTGTAAGTATTTGCGACAATATGTTTCGGGTATTTGTAGTAATTTACAAGCTTTGCTTGGCACTTTACCCAGCGGCAAGGCAGACATAATGTCTTCTATACTCTGCTGGTTATGCTTCTCACAATTGTTGCAGTCTTCCATGTTTCTGGCAGTTTTACGAAATAACTTTTCACCGCTTCGTCTAGGAATTTGGCTTTGTTTTATTTCTGTGTCGCTGTCTTTGTGTGTGGCGAGCTTTTCATAGTCTCTGTTAATACGTTTATGCAAAGGAGCACTGAAGTTGAAGGGCGAAGCTGTTAGATTGCTTTGATTTAATTTTTCCTTTAAAATGCGTAAAGAGGCACGCATCGAACGCGAACGCCGTAAACTTGTAATGCTGACGGTGCGCGGATCTTTACTGAACAGTTTTGTATACGAACAACGTTTGGTTGTGTGCCGTTCCATTTTATTGGAAAAGGGGTTAATTTTTATTTATAATTTTTTGCATTTATTATTCTTCTAAATTGCATTCAGTTTTGGTTTGAAAACACCACACACTTATTTCTCGTATCACTTGCATATTTTCACATTTTTAATTATTTAAAATTCCTCCGTTTTACATTTATCTTTCAAACATCCTTAAACTGACAACTGCGTCAGACGTTCAAGCGAACCGAAATTAAACTGATTCCACTGCCAGACGTGATTGCGTTTAATTCTCAACCCCGAGTTCTGGTTTTAGTTTTTCTACTCTGATGTGACTGACAATAACACATACATTATTGTTGATTTTGAGTTGTGTTTGTAGTTTTGCTTGTGGTGTTCAGTCAATCTTGTTGCCTTGCATGCTTTGAGGTGAAACCAACATTCAATGAAACTAAAGAGTGAATATAAGGGATGGTAAATCAAAGTGTTGAATTGTACCAAAAAGGATAAGCATTCATGTAGTTGAACATGTTAAATTGTACCAGAAAGATCCTTAAACGTACAAAACTCAACTTATTTATTTGCTTTAAAAGCCAATTGAAATGAATTATTTTAGGTCTATAAATATACCTTATTATTATTCTCTGTCTTTTTCAGCCGTCTATATGCCGCCGATAATTCGCTGATGCTACTCAACTCATCAGTAGACTCAAACAGCCTCAAAAGAATGTTTGAAACTCAAATACTGATTCCAAAAATTCCCACCAACAAAATGAGAATCAGTAATGTATTTTTTCACCTTCTATATGTCGCTGACATTTCATGGATGCTAATCAACTCATCAGTAGACTCGAAAAATCTTGAAAGAATCTTTAAAACTCAACTATGTACTTATTCCAAAGTTCCCATCAACAAAAGTTAGAAAAAATGTTTTCAGTATTAAAGGTTTGTTCGAATATTTCTGATTCTCATTTTGTTGATGGGAGTTTGGGAATAAGTATTTGAGTTTAGAACATTCTTTTAAGATTTTTCGAGTCTACTGATGAGTTGATTAGCATCCGTGAAATGTCCGCGGCATAAAGACGGCTGCAAAAAGACAGAAAACAAAAATAAGTTATATTTTTAGACCTAAAATAGTCTTTAAACGTATTAAAGGTGTTAAATCGTAACTATTGTTATTGTTTTGTATTCTTTTTCTTAATCGCTGAAAATCTGCTAAAATAATTTCATGTATTTTGAATTCTAATATATTGGCAAAATAACATAATTATTACTAACCCCCGATTTTTGACTTGGGATTTAAATACAAAATTAGTAAATTTTGATTAAAATTTAAGTTGGATTTAAATCAGCTTTCTGTTTTACAGTCTAAAATTATTTTTGGTAATTAATTGTAATAAAAGTACGGCAGCACAATGTAAGTGTCAAAAAATTATCGATAACTCAATAAAAAACAGCTGTTTAAACGAATTTGGAAGCAAGTGAAATTGTGAAAAGTTTAGAAAATAATAAATTGTTTTGTAAAAATTATTAAATTGGGTAGCAAAAGAGATAAAAGGACTCCCCAATTTCACTGCCACAGAAGTTGATTGCCTTCTGGAAATAATAAAAAATCAAATTATGAAACAAACAAAAAACATGTGCAAAACCAAACTGTCAAAATCATATGGCAGTACGAAAAACTTAAATCGATTTTAAATGGGCACGGTAGGTCGTTTAAGTTTGATTTAAATTTAAATTGAAATGGCATTTAAAATCCAAGTCAAAAATTGGGGATAAGTTTATCCTTTATAAAAAAAGTCAGCCGTGGAAATAATGAATTGGTCCCGACTCTGCAATTAACATATAATTTATTATGAATTAGTTCTTTTAGCGAAATGTTAAACTTAACGAATTTGCTGGTGCTCTTATTGAATTTTATTTTTTTAAAACTCGACACCAACAGGTTCCTCCAACTCCATTTTTCCTATAATAAAGAGTATTGTATGTTACCAGTTTGAAAAGAATCTCCTCAAGCTGTTTTATTAATTTACGAAACATTGGTTAATCAGAGTAAGTCTCTCACTCCCGGCCCCAATACATTACTATTTCCGAAAGGCAACTCGATGATCTCTCACCAGTAGCCTTAACTTTCATTTTTTTTCTTCTTCAACTATTTGTTTCCCTTACATAAAGAGTAGCAAATTTGTTCAAAAGGTGTTTTATGAAAAATGTGCATGCAAAAATAAAAGTTTTAAAATGGGAGCTCCTACAAATGACATTATACGAGGGTTGCCTTTTATATTTCGGGATTAGAGAACAAAAAGAACCATTAATCTTTGCAAATCGATTTATTGTTTTTCAAAATATTCCTCATGAAGATCTTGCTTTTCAACCAGTTGTCGCAGCACTCTGATTCAGGTATCTCCATGCATTCTGAATACAGCAGCCGCTTCTTTAGCTGTGGAAAAACCTTCGACCTCTCAGTTTGTTTTCTACGTACGCGCATGAAAAGAAGTTGTTCGGTGCCAAGTTAGAACTATACGCAAATGACTTATCGAATCGATGTTTTTTGATGCTCAAAAATCCCGTTGTTGTGTAAGAGCTCGCATTGTCCTGGTGAAGAGCGATCCGTCTTCGGCGGTTGGTTTTCCTGATTCCTTGAAAGACAACTGGCAAACAAATCGTTTGAATTGACTATTCTGCATTGTTTTAGTGCTACGGTTGCGGAGACCTGCTCAGTTTTTCCGAAAAAAACAGGCGATCACTTGTTTGAAAGTGCTTTGTGGGCGAACAAGTTTTGTTAGATTTTGCACCCATACAATCGACTGCTGCTTACTTTCGAGATCATACGCTCATACACGATTTATCACCTGCCACGATGTCTTAAGCGCGTTCCGAAGCACTGCGACGTTTTTTTTGAGTATTTCTTTCGACCCATCGACACGATCTTTTCTTTTTGAGCGATTGACAATTTGTGTGGAATTCAAGGCAAACAAATTGTTTGACACTTAAAAGTTTATGAAATATTGAATGTATGCTGGTCCCACTAAGGCCTAAGGTTTCCCCCAATCTCATGATAGGTCACATGACGATGTTGCTATATCAGTTCCCACACAGCATCCGTAGTTTTCGAAACAACAACTGATTTTAGACGGCCTGCGCAAAAGTCGCCTTGGAGTGAACTACGACCATGATTGAATACATCATGTCATTGGTAAAAACTGGTCTTGGACATTCGCCAAAAGTTGAATTAAGTTTTCATCCATGCACTGTTGCTGAGTTAATCCACGTCGAAAGTTGGAAAAAAAATAATCGCATGAAAATGTTCCCAATTTAATACCATTTTTGGGCCGAGATGAATCGTTTAGGTTACTGTTATTTGTCACAACGTTCTCATCTCGGATCCTGGATACCGGACAGCCTTACAAGACCAGCTGACTACAGCTTTTAGGCTGAAGAACTGTCAAAATACACAACACAAACACACAAAGGAGAACAAATGGTTGACAGAGTATAAATTATGTATTTCTAACAACAAAGTACATGAAATGTTTGTTGGTGTTGTGTTTGTTGTAGTTATGCGGCTAGCAGGTAACGAGATACCTTGCTCTTGATAACTAAAGATGAGTCTACCCTCAGCGTTATTGGCAAATACTTTTGAGTTTGTGGAATAATTCGTTAAATTTTGTTTAACAATAAACATTTCTAACGAAAATGGATCAACATTTGACTTTTCTACGGGCTCCCCATATCAATCGATATGTTTTAGTATACCTGCTGATTACAAAAATGTTGATTTCCTACGTATAGTTTTTTATATGTATGTATATGTGTAAGAAATGCATTTATTACACTATTCACATAAGCTTTCTTTTTCGCCATTTTCGTGAATGATGGATGTGCAGCGTGACAATCACGTTCTATTTTACAGCAAAATTCAGTTGCCATATTTGGGTTCCATTGGTATTGGTACCGCTTTTCCCGATGAATTCTGCAAGATCACAAGCAAATTGAACGGGCAAAATACGCTTTTCCACGATTTTCTTTTACCAAAAAAAAAAAAAAAAAAAAAAAAATTAAAAAAACAGCTTTTGGGAAAGACCCAAACTTTTACACTCAGAATATTTTTGCAGTAACTGACCGTAGTTTATTCTAGAAGTAATCACTGCAATTATTTTCAAATGATAAAATGTTTAAAAAGGAATGAAATTTTAATATTAACTGATTTGTACAGCTACTTAAAAAACTAAGTACAGATAACTACGGATTTTCGCTCACAGTTAATAATGACAGTAGTAACTCATGAGGGAACCAAGCTGTTAATACGTATACACATATTAATAATTTGGTTTCTACATACATCAAGTCGAGACGTTGCATGATCGAATCTCAGCAGAGGATTTGTAGTACAAAAATGAAATTAGCGAATTGAAAAAGGAGATAATGTAGATAGAAAACTATAATTAAATAAAATGAACACCTAAGAAAAAATAAAAAGTTTTTTGCAAGTTGATTACGCATGAATTATTTGACAGAATAAAGGAAAAATCATTATTTTTACCGATTGGCTTCCGTAGATTTTTTAACATTTGAATGCAAATGGAGTAATAAGTAAGGTTTTTAAATGAAGTTTAATTTATTTTTAAGGGTGTTTTCAGTTAATTTTACTGACACAGTTTTCTGAGTGTAGTTTTAAGAGAGGATTTCTTTCTTTCTGATAATTAAAATTATAGTTTTCAACTGCTTTGTATTAATAAGTAACTGTCAGCACCAACAAAACGTGCTAAAGTACTGTCTGTGTTCTTTTATTTGGTACCAATTTACGCTGCAATGGAACAAATTAGTTGTTGGTAGAAACCACCCCTCTTAAAGTACTCATGTCAAATGAATGCTAATTTGAATTCCTTTGAAAAAGGCCAGCTGTCCGTCATGTTGTGTTATCGATGTGATTCTCTGTGAGTGTGTATGTGCCAGTGATAGAGTTTCTCCAACACTGCAACTGATTAATTTCAAAAACTCTATTAAATCACCTCAAGAGTATGTATGACACATAATTGTTCTTGTAGTTGTTGTAACGAAAGTCGATTATCTTAAGTGCATGGGAAAGCTATCTTAAAAGCTATCTAAAAAAGAATGAAATAACGCAAATAACTTATAACTCATATTGTAATTTTTATTACATCTTAGTGAAATTGGTGGTTGCTGTCTGCACTGCCATTTCTGGTAACACATTCATTCAATGCCATATTTTGAATTTTCTTTTTAAAATATTCCTTCATATTCCAGCCATCATATGCTGGCAATATTGTATAAGCACATTTTAAATTCGTTGACATGCAAGCAGAGTTAAAATAAATGGCTTAGCTCTGAACAAACAGAATAAGGCTGCGTTAGAATGAAAATAATGGGAGAAAAAAATTAATGAACTTGGAGACATGATTTTATTGGTCCTCCTCATGGCACCACAAATCGAGCAAAGTCATTAAAACAGTGTCGCGTCAATTGTCATTAACACAAAAACAATTTGTTTTTATTTCTTGACCTTCAAGTTTTTGTTTTTCAATGGCAGAAAGAAGCAATTGCCCAAAATTGGTGTATGCACATTAGGGCGGTCTAATTTTCTCCAGTTGCAACCCTTAATTTGGTAGATTTTAATGTTTTAACGGCACTTTAATGGACTTTGCTTTGAAGAGATCAGTTATCTGACCCCCGAAACTTGCACCTTTCTACGCGCAATACACGTGCATCATCCAGGGTACCTTCATCCGTGGTTGGGTGGCCAGTGGAACGCACAACGGAACTGCGGAAGAAATTGTCTGTAGACATATTTGCTTTCAGTTTCAAATAGGAAGATTCAAATCAAATCAAAGCAATTATTAGGCAGGCCAAAGTTGCCAAAACAGGCTTCAGAAATCATGCCCCTGACTTTATCGTCAACATGCTCCCATACAAATATAGTATTTTTTAAAAAAATGTCTCCTTATCGCCACAATTCGTTCCATGATGCCGCTAGAGAAGTCAAATGTATGATTGAACTCCTTTAATTGTCCTTACTTGAATTTTTTTTTTTTTGGAATATGCTTACCCTCTCTCTCCTCTTTTATGTTCCAAATAGGTTTTCTTTTAATTTTCTGAATGGTAATAACAAGCCCCAGGCTGCTATTGGAGGAGTTTAGTGGCATGACCCACGCCCATTAATCTGTTATTTCTGACATTTTTTGAGAACACACCCATCCCGTATCTCTTCTAATTAGGAAAGCTTCTATACAAAATAAATATTTCCCCATTGACCTGTGTGATCGATCCAGGAACAAATCAATCTTCTATCGTTTCTGCTAAGGAAAATTGATAGCTCGTTGTATAGAAGTAGTGAAGAAAAGTAAAATAAAGTTGCAAGACGCAAATAATGTTTTCTGTAGTAAAGGTTTCCGTGAACATTTCGGCTTCTCATTTAGCTCATGGGAGTTGTGGAATAAGTAGTTGAATTTCAAACATTTTTTAAGACTCAAATGTGAATTTAATTATTTATTTGCTTTAAGAGCCAAGCGAAATCTATTAATTCAGGTCCATCAATATTTTTTAAGACTTTTTGAGTCTACTGATCAGTTGATTAGCATGAACCAAATATCGGCGGCATATAGACGGCTGAAGAAGACAGAAAACATTAATAAGGTCTATGTTTAGATTTAAAATAATACATTTCAATAGTAAATAAATAATTAAGTTCGTTTTTGAATATTAAAAAATTTTGTATAGATATTTTTCTTTATAATCTAAGTTAACCATTCAAGCAGTTTTTGGGAGCACAGCCACTTCTTATCAGTCCATCTTGGCGGTTTCCATTCCGACATGTTCCTAAAAATCTCATTCGAGCACCTGTCCTGCGCAGTTATTCACAGCTATCGTTGCATTACCTGCTGACAACTATTAAGCGGTACAACTGGCTGTGGTATATACCATGGCTATTCCATGACCAACACGTTGCTCATCAGTACGCAAATTGTGTCGAGTCCAAGCCATGAAGCATTGTATACTGTTTTTAAGCAGCAGCTTATAGCCATCCTACCTCCAAAGCTCTTCATTACTGAGTGTCTATATTTAATCTTATTGAACAACTTTCCATTTTATCACTGTGTTTGATTAAAAAAAAATGTCGAGAAGTTAAAATTTACGAAAGGTTCAGTCACACATTTGACTTCTCTAGCGGCACCATGAGACGAGTTATGACGATGGCGAGACATTTTTTTTATAGTATTATATTTGCACGGGAGCCCTCCTAATGGTGGAAAGTAGGGGGCTGGAAAGTTTAGAGAAAAATATTGGCAAGAAAGGTTGGTGGTGGTCGGTCATACACTTAACCCCATTTGGGAATGCTTCAAGGGCAGTGGTGAAACTTTTCGTTATTTTTAACCCATTTTTTGTTTCGAGATGAAACAACACTGATTTACTGAAAATTTTCCCAAATAATTTTTTTATCGTGACAGCCAAAAAAAAAAATAAACTTACAAAATATTTCCCCCATACAGATTCAAGATACTCTCCGACAGTCAGTCGGTACTCAAAGCCCTGAGCAGCTATACGTTCACATCC
Organism: Sturmia bella; assembly: GCA_963662145.1. Classification (NCBI taxonomy): domain Eukaryota; kingdom Metazoa; phylum Arthropoda; class Insecta; order Diptera; family Tachinidae; genus Sturmia; species Sturmia bella. The sequence goes on along the minus strand of OY759168.1, from coordinate 42,926,310 downwards.
AGGACAATACTGGAATGTCACGATAAGCTAAATGAACTGGCCACTCACAATCAGATTACTCTGATATGGGTGACAGGTCATGAGGGGCACAAGGGTAACGAGTTGGCTGATACCTACTCAAAAAGGGGAGCCAATGGGGCTTTTATTGGACCCACTCCATCCTTTGGCTGTAATTAGCTCCTCCTCAGGGGGAAGATCAGAAAATGGACAACATCCATCACAGAGAAACTGTGGAATGACACTAGGGGTCTGGAACACTCGAAGAAATTTCTTAGCTTTGATGCCAAGAGAGCGGATCTCGCTCTAAAATTAAATAGGAAGAATCTAAGGACACTGTGTGGGGCGCTAACAGGCCACTATACCTGCAAGAAGCATCTATACAAAACTATCCAATACGGCAATCTGCAGATTTTGCGGACAAGAAGAGGAGACAATGGAACACTTGATTATCGAATGAGTGGCACTAGGCCACAGAAGACACAGACTGTTGCAGGCCTATACATTGGGTTCACAGGACTTGCAAAGGCTTCCACAGCAGGAGCTAATACTGCTCCTTGATGTATCAAACTCGTGAGGGACGAAGGGTTGCACAGTAGATCATCTATGGTCGCAGTTCAAAGAGCCATGCTGGACCAACCTAGTCACGATACAATACAATACAATTTCCCCATACAGCCAATAGGCCCCACTAATGTTCATCTATATACATATGTATATATAGATTTGAAAGGATAATTCATTGTGATTAAGTTTTTAAGAAGCTTGATGGGCTTTTACGCAATTTATGCATTCAATACGCACAAAAACAATAGTCATTTTAAAATTAGCATAACATTTTTTATTAACTTTTTTAGGGGCCATTTTTCTTGTCTTAAAATGACTAATGGCTGCAAACTTTTTATGTTGAAAAAGAAAACGTCACCATTTTGTTTTTCTAAGAACATTTTTCCATTTCGTTTAATCAATAAATCAACTTTGAACACCAGCAGTACAGCAAGACGAATAAGTATTATACTTACAATATCGGCTGATTGACATGTTTAACAGACAATTTAAAAGTTTGAACTTACAAAAATTTAGGGTGGGCTCAACCAGAACGCACACTGGCAAATATAAATGAGGCAAAACGATTTTAGAGTATTATCTTATTATTTTTTTTTTTGCTATGACAGAAGAATCTCTGGCGTTTAGTAGACTACTAAAGAAAAAACCACATTTCTATCCCAAAACATAACATATGGTCTATTTTGATGCTGTAATGAAAATTGAAATGTACATATTTGTGAAACTGCAGGGATTTTCCCCACGCATTTAGATTTCGAAGTGCTTTGCAGATACAGTTAAACCTCTATTAACCGGGCCTCTATTAACCGGCTACATCTATTAACCGGCATGCAGATCTTTTTGATTTTTACCTCTACTATCCGTGCTTTTACCTCTATTATCCGTGCTGTGGTTTTTTACCTCTATTAACCGTGCTTTACCTCTATTATCCGTGCAGCATTCATATGATTTTTTATTATGTTAATTTGAATCCGGTGATTCCCCTTTTTAATGTGTGGACACAATTGTATAAAAATGAAATTTTATACGTTTTAATAAAACCTCTATTAACCGTGTATTTCGATTATCCGTGGTAGTCCCGGTCCCGCGCGAGTCGGTTAATCGAGGTTTAACTGTACTTTTATATTAGTTACTAATCGAAAAACATCAAAATGGTCGTTATTTTGATTGATTCAGCTGAACTTTTTTGTTTGTTATTGCTGACTTTTTGAACCAACTGATTGTTTAACTAGTAGTTACTCAAACTAGCACGAAGAAAACGTGTGGACTGTTTCGAGCAAGAAGAACAAAAATATTTCTCTCTCAAAAGCTTTCTCACTTGCACGAACTTTGAGTGCGGGAACAGTATTCATGCAAAGTGAAATCCCGCGGGCTTCCAATGTTGAGTACGGGACAGTGTTCCCAGGTCTATGTATTTCTTCCCCCCAAAAAAAATTGTAAAACCCTCTAAAATTCAATGTTTTTCTACAAAATCCCCCTAAAAAATTTTTGGTGAGCATTTTGCTTTAGTTTACGAATCACCAACATTAATGCATTGACAATGCGGAAAATGCATAAAATTGTTAAACTTTCTCCAATTGAAAAGAAATACAAAATAACTGATACAAGCGTATGTATATTTATTATAAATTTTCGATTTATTTGAATTCACATATTTTGAGATCTAAGTATGTACATATTTATAGTCAGCTGGAAATTGTTACCTGCGTATCTAGAAACATTTAAGTTTCTCCAAAAATATTAAGAGTTTTTAAGTCTCCTTCGCTCTTTATGTTCTTTTGACATTTTCGTAAAAAGAGTTTCAATTTTATCAAAGGTTTTTAGATATTTAATTTTCCCAATTCTTAAGAAACGAAAAAAATTCAAAGAAATGACCCATAAGGAAAAAATTTATTCAATTCAACAAAAAACGTACTTAAAATTACCAGTTGCAAACTTCTGTACTTGATGCTACGAGTTGAACATAAACACCGGTATTCATAAAAAATAAAACATTGTTGAAACACATTTTACGAGAAATTTTTCATATAAAATTTTTTCTAAAATGTATTTGAGCAACGTTTTATTTTTTATGAATACCGGTGAAAATATTTAATTTCGGTTTACTTTAAGTATCGTTAAAGTCTTCAAATTTATCAGTTGAAAAATCGTCTAACTCCTGCCATTTTATCGTTCAACCAAACACAGAAATCCCCCAAAAATAAATTGTTTCCCCCTAAATTTTCCCCGAAAGAATTTAGCACTCCAAATTCACCCCTAAAAAGAAAAAAACCCTAAATCTAGGGGGAAACCCCCTAAACTGGCAACACTAGTACGGGATCACAATAGTGTGGGCTGTTTCATGTGAGAAGAACAAGCATATTTCTCTTTCAAAATCTCTCTCACTTGCACGAACTTTGTGTAGGATAACAGTTTTCGTGCGGGCTTCCAACGTTGAGTGCGGGATCATATCTAGTAATTTAAGATTAACAATAATGAGGGAATTTCAGCAAACTCTTACTGATTGTATTATTTAAAGTATGAATTCATTGAAATGTCTGCTTAAAACACTGTCTTCATTCTGTGTAATTTTGCAAACCCCGTACAATTGTTCATTTAGAGGTCACACTCAAAGGGGGAAAAAAAAACATTAGTTATCATGTTAAATACAGCCGGCAGAAGTTAAAACCCAATAAAAACCAAATACAAATCCTTTTGTGTCTTTTACACGTCCTCGCTTTTTTTAGCCACCCAACTTTTTGTTTATTTAAGCCTACACGAATAAAACCAAACAAGTGGAGGAAAAAATTCGTAATAAAAAAAAAAATAAAAATCATTTACATAATTTACGATTTAGTTGAACACAAGACAGGGACCATTTGCTGGCAAATCAGAATAAAAATTGTTTGTTTTACGAAAACAATTTAATGTACTGAACGAAACTTACAAGACAAATAACAAAAAAAAAAAAAGTTACAAGAATTTAACAATTGTAAAACATGTCTTGTTTGATAAATCAGTGATTAACTCGCCTGCTTAACAATTTTAGCTGTTGTATTGAAGCCGAAAATATTGTACATGACTTTAATGTTGAAAATAAACATTTGAAACAGTCAGTAACTTTTGCCAAATGTCTAGTAATTGTACTCGTAAATAAAAGAAAATTATGATTTTTACTGACTTTTATTTATCCATCAGTTTCGTGATGTAATTTTCTTGGTGGATGGTAGAAGAAAATTACTCAAGTACGACGGCACCGAGTTGTGCAAAAATATTGGGGTGGGTCGATAATAAGTAGAAAAACGTACATTTGTATCATGATTTTCATCCGGGCAATGATGATATTAAACTTCTTATGGAACAGTGTTGCCAGCATTTTTTAGGCCTTACATCCAAATTTCTGATTTTTCATCACCAAAAAGCCCTACATGCATACAAAATAAAATATTCATTCTATGTATATGCCAAAATAGACTAACACCATATTCTAAAAGTGTTAAGCGGTTAGAAAAAGTAAAACTGAGTGAAAATTCGCAAAAAACTAGAAAATCTAAAAAAAACCCAAAATTTATTTTTTAAAAATGATGAATGATCGTCGAGAAAGCAACCAAAGTAAGTTTGGGCAATTACGGAGAGTATTATTTTTTATTTATTTATTTATTTTGAAACATGAACACTTAAGAATAAAATTCTTTTACAGTTCTATAGTTGTGGGGGAGAAGTATAAACGCCAATGTTACTCATTACAACTATGTATTAATATTTATTTGTACTTCAGTTTACATTTAATTTAAATAATTATGAAAAGAGCTAAGCGGCCACAGCTGTAGATGTGAAGACTGCACGAGGAATTAAATTCTGTTTTCTCCTGTCATTCTTACTAGCAGTGTTGCCAGTCAAATTGTTATTCACAATTGGCAGACTTGGTGCTGCCACAGTTCTTTAATACTGTTATTCACCCATAGGGCATAAAGAAAATATAACTTACATATATAACAATAAGGTAAGGTAAGAAATAAAAATAAATAGTTAGTTTACAGTACCAAGCGAACTTAAAAACCGTAAAAACAAAGTTGATTAATGTGTGGTAAACACATGTAAATGTCAAGACGGGACTACATATGTGTTATTAATTGAATATGATTAAAGATGAATATAACTGATTGAATATAATATACATAGATATGTCAAACAATGTTTAAGCTTTATTTATTAGAGTATAAATTAAAAAGTGCTTCAGTAAAACTGTTTTTCCCTGTATGAGTTTAATATGTGGTGGTAGACTGTTCCATAGTTTAATGGCATTAATAAAAAACAAAAATCTGGATGTGTTGAGGTGCATATGTATGGGTGTTATGAGTGTTATATTATTTAATATTTATATTATTATAATATTTATATTAGGAAGCCTTTTCTGGGACACTATTATTTCTTAAATCCCCTTTACTTTACAAAATTTCCCCTTTATTTTACCATAAAATTTGAAAATGAAGAGATGCTCTCATACTTTTGATGTACTTAATCCAACAATATAGTGCTTCTTACCATACTGCTAAAAAAAAAAAAAACGAAAAAGTGGCTTGAAGCAAATGGAATCGAGGTACTGGATGGGCCATATTCTCGTCCAGACCTTAATCCAATAGAAAATTTGGGGGCGATTATGAAAAGAAAACTTCGAAATGAACCCCAATGGACTGTAGACGGGTTAAAGTCCAAAATTCAGGTAATTTGGGACTCGATAACCCCAGAGGACTGCCAAAAACTAGTCAGTACCATGCCAAAGCGGGACGAGACGAATTTTCTAACTACGAAAATTGGCGAATTGGTACAAATTAATAGTGGTCACAATATTTTTAAAATAATGAACTTTTGTTTATGTTTGTTTTTTAGAAAGCCCTTTTTTTAATGTATGTCTAAAGAGAATGAAATGATCTCTAAGAAAAGTATACATTTTTTTGTGTAGTCATTATAGTTTCAAAAAGGTACATATTTTAATAGCACATTGATAAAAAATGCGTTGGGTACGAATTAATAGGGGTTAGGGCTCGCGTAGTATAACTAGTATTTTGGCAGTTTTTTTTTAAAATCTAGCAACAAAAACATATAAATATATTTTTTAAAATTTTTGGATTTTTAAAAACTTAAATACTTCAAAGTTCAATTGTTTTTTATTTATTACCAAAGCTGCATGTGTCCAAAATAACATAAATTTTTGTTCCACTTTATTTGTCCTGAGCTCTTGTGAAATACATAATTTCTTTTTATGTAGTAGTATTTCATAAATGGTGCCATTTGATGTCTCAATCTTTTGCACTTTATTATTTTTTCTAATTTTTGTCTGTCATCAAATTCTGCTTTATAAATAATTCAAAACAAATGATTAAATACCAGCCGAGCCTTTCAAATGGCAACAAAGCTCTTAGCTACAGACCAGGGACCGTAACTCTTATGACTTTTATCAAAAAAAAAATTAAGAAATAAGAGTTATTTTTGATATTTATTTTTTTAAATGAAAAATCAAAGTTATTTTCTATTTTATATCAATAATAAAAGTTATTTTTGATTTTTATATTTTTATATCAATAATAAAAATTAATTCAAAATTCGTGACATGGGGAATACATATGTCCGCAAAGCTTATTTTGAAATAGACAATTACAAAGAAACGCGTTTCGATACTTCTGCTAATTTATTGGAATATTGGGAAAGTAAAAAATGTGTGTTTCCATTGCTTCGAAAATTAGCTTCCATTGTTCATTCTGTACCTGCCACTCAAGTCGGTGTAGAAAGGTCATTCTCAGCACTCAGATTAATATTGGGAGATTTGAGATATAATTTATCTGGGGAACATTTAAAATCAATTATGAGGGTAAAATTGAACTCCTGAAAACGACCTCTTAACACTGACTTGAATGGCAGCCAAAACTTATAAGCTATTTCTATGCATTCATGTTTTTATAGCTGATAATGGATAAGTCACATAATATGTTATATTCATATAGAAATTTGAATGGTAGCAACATATTATAATACATACGGCGTCAACAAATAAGTAAGAGTTTTGAATTGCTTTTTATTATTGATATAAAAATATAAAAATCAAAAATAACTTTTATTTTTCATTTAAAAATATCAAAAATAGCTCTTATTTTTGATTGTTAAAATAAAAATCAAAAATTTAAAAATCATCCAATATGTTGGATGCAGTTCGCCTAAAAATCATGATGGTGCAATTAATAGTTTTCTACGATGTTCATTTATGTATGATTTATTTCTTCAAAAATTGAAAAATAACTCTTATTTCCGGTCTCTGCTACAGACGCATGTGACTGGCACATAAACTCAATAAAATCCTTGCAATGACCTTCTCAATGAGTTTTGAAATGATTTATTTAATGAATACTGTCTTATAATTTTAACAAAGTAATGCTGGAGAGCACAATAAGAGAAAATAAAACCCGCAACTAAAAAAATTTATAAAAAATTAACATATTTTATGGGAATAAATTACAGAGTTTTTTGTTTCTTTCGATTGTTTTTGCTGCCACTGCCACACAGCTCTGCCCAACAGCAACAACAACAAAAGAAAAATTATTGATAAATTGTAATAAAGTAGTAGATCTCTAGAAAATCAGCAACAACACATTTTTCTACTCTTCTGGAAAAAACAGTTACAGTAACAACATGTTGCTGTTGTTCCATTAGCACGAGTAACACAATGAACGAGAGATAGCGTGAGTGTGAGAGAGAGAGAGCGAGAGAGAATGTGAGGGAGTGATGTGTTAATAGCCCTAAGTTAATAAAATACTCACATTCTGGCATAAAAAGGTTACGGGGGGTCTTAATGGTTCACACCAGTCGATATCGTCTATAGTTTTTGTTGTTGCCTTATTTTTGTTTGTAATACAAACAGAGAAAATCACAACCACGTTCCTAATGGTGCTTGAACAAAAAAATTTGCATAAACTTTCAACAAACTGAAAATGATAATGACACTATTATGAATAATTTTCAGTTGTTTCTTGCTTTTTACAAAAACTTTTACTCATTCGCATGTACTTCAAAATGTAGTGCACAATAAAAGAAATAAAAAAAGGAACAAAAACAACGACCGCCAAGGGGTTGGATTAAGCAACTTTGCCTGCTCGCTCGCTTTCAATTGAAAAGTAAGAGTTGTTTCTTACATAAAAATATGCAAATTTTTAATAAAGAAAATGTAAACTTCAAATGTAAATTTATTTTTGAAATAATATAATGCTTTGTTTAAGTAACTCCATTGAAAAGAAAGAGTGTAGTCGAAGAAAATTAGTAGGTGAAAATAATTTTTGAAGATTTAATTAGTTGTATTTTTATATACTTTTTTGTTTTCAGTTTTGATATTAAATTAATTAATTTAAATAGTATTATAACTATAACAGCCAATTAAAATGTATTAGTTTAGGTCTAAATAGACACCGACATATTGTTGATGCTACCAAACTCAGCAAATGCTACTAAACATAAGGAATCATGTTGGGGTTGAATTTGACCTGATTTACCCCCGAATTTTGACTTGGGATTTAAATACAAAATTAGTAAATTTTCTTTAAAATTTAAGTTGGATTTAAAATAGCTTTCTGTTTTACAGTCTAAAATTATTTTTGTAATTAATTGTAATAAAAGTACGGCAGCACAATGTAAGTGTCAAAAAATTATCGAAATTTTAAGTTTAAACAAATTTGGAAGCAAGAGAAAATGGTGAAAAGCTTAGAAAATAATAAATTGTTTTGTAAAAATTATTAAATTGAGTCGCAAAAGTGATAAAAGGACTCCCAATTTCACTGCCACAGAAGTTGATTGCCTTCTGGAAATAATAAAAAATCAAATTATGAAACAAAAAAAAACAAAAAACATGTGCAATTTTCTTAATTTGCAGAACAAAACCAAACTGTCAAAATCATATGGCAGTACGAAAAACTTAAGTGGATTTTAAATGGACACGGCAGGTCGTTTAAGTTTGATTTAAATAGCAACTGTTTGACTCAATTTTGTATTTAAATCAAATTTAAATTGAAATGGCAAGTCAAAAATTGGGGATAAGAATTATACAAAAATAAACTACATAATTCCTAATCAGGCTAAAAGCATGTTTCCACGACATGTGCTTCGCTCTCTATTTGTGCTTTACACCCAAACCAGGAGCGAAGCAACATGCTGCGCCATATACAATTTTGAGAGGGAATGAAAATTCTTGTATTCTCTAATTTATATCGCAAACTTATCTGCACTATCTGTCAAAATCATATATTGTACAGAAAAAAAGAAACGAAACACAAAGAAAATGTAATTGTTCCATAAAAATAAAAGTTAAGTTCTGGGTGGCATTTAATGCCCTGCAATGCCAACTCCGAAGACATTTCCATGTGAATGTGGGTTTTTGCAACAACAATTCCGCTTACTTTCTTTTGTCCATTTCGAAAAAGTTGCTTCACGAAATTAATGGAAAATTTATGTTGGCCTATTAAAAACAAAAGAGAAATCGAAGCAAATAGGCTAGTCGTGTAAACAGTGTGATTCTTGAATATAATTGAGAGAGCGAAGCAGGTGATTTAACAAGCAATGGAAACATACTCTAAGTTCAATCCCTATGTTAATAATAATTTGAGGAAAAAAAGTATTTTTTCAACTTTCAACATGGATTAACTTAATTATATTTTTGGCGATGAAGTTCCATCAAGGACCAGTGGTCGGTCCATCGTGTTCGTAGTTCACTCTAAGACGAATTTCGCGAAGGTTGTCCAAATTCAATTGTTGTATTGAAAAATATTTATTCTGTGCAGGAGCTGATATCGCAAGATTGTCATGTGACTTAGCGTGAGATTGAGGCAAACTTTAGGCATTAGTGGGACCAGCATACGTTCAATATTTTATAAACATTTGACCGTCAAAAAGATTTGTTCCCCTTGGATCCCAAAGACAATTTGTCATTCGCTCAAAAAGATGCTCGTGTCGATTGGTCGAAAAAAATGCTCAAAAATAAGATGGCGGTGCTTCGATGGTGGCCTTACTCTTATGAGCCCGAAAGTAAGCTTAAGTTGACTGTATAGGTGTTTCAGGATGACCATAAGCTGTTTGTGCATGGGGCACTTCCAAGCAAAATGGTCGCTTGTTTTTTTCGGAAAAACTGGACATGCAGTCACCGTACCACAGAAACAACGCACAACCGTCAACTCTGAGTTGTACAAAGACGATTTGTCTTCTAAGAAATCAGGAAAACCAACCGCCGAAGGCGGATAACTCTTCATCACGACAATAGGAGCTCTCAGACAACAGCTCAAACAATTGCAGTTTTGAGCAATCAAAACATCGATTTGATCAGTCATTCGCCATATAGTGCAGACTTGGCATGGAATTACTTCTTTTTATGCCCGTACGTAAAAAAACAACTGAGAGGTTGAAAGACACCTAAAGAAGCCGTTGCTGCATTCAGAATGCGTGTTTTGGAGATACCTCAATAAGAGAGGCAAAAGTGCATCAACAATTGTGTAAAAGTGTATAGATATTCTTGGATCTATAACAATTTTCGTTTATTAATTATTGTTTTTGTTCTCTAATCCCGAAACCTCGTGTAGGCGTCGGCTTCGGAAACATGAGACTTCAGGTTCGAATCTTAGCAGAGGCGTCAAGCAAAATAATAAAAGGTGATAACACAGAAGATGAAGATGAAGTGTCAACAAATCTTCAGTTTTTTATTTTATTTTTTATAATTTAATCGGGCTTTCTAGTTCGGTTTTCACTTCCACCAAATTGAGAATGATTTTTTTGTTATATTTTTAAAGACGACAAGAAAAGTAAAGTCAAAGACTTACTGGCTGGGGTACATACCATGGATGTTTCACGACCACCATGTCGCTCATCAGCACCCAAATTTATTTATTTATTTTTTTGAGTTAAATTATTTCTTCTCTGTCGGAAAATTATTTCATATCAATGATACATTTTTCATTAATAGCACGAAATGCTTTGTTGGCATTTTTTTTGAGTTGAATTATTTCTTGTGTATCCGAAAACAATTTCATAACAATGATACAGTTTTCATTAATAGCACGAAATGCTTTGTTAGCTCATGATTGATGAAAAAATTCATTCATAGCATGAAGAAATTCGTGTCAGGTGTGCAGCTTTTTCTCTTGGTGTAATTTTTGACTTTTGCTTCAGCAGAAAGAAGCCCACAGAAAAATCAAGTCATAAAAATTTGACAGTGTTTGCTGTTTCTTGCATGTGCGATGGCCATTTAATACATTTACGCAAAACTAAATTGCTATTTCCGCTGTCGTTGTTAAGTCTAGGCATTAATGGAGTGACTGGCTGCCTACACTTTGCCAGGCTTGAATGTGCTTGTCTTGGGGAAAGTCCTAGAAGATTTCATGTCATCTCAAACCTTTCATTTCTTGTTTCAGAACAAATTAAACTCACATACATACACATGTGCATTGGAAATAAAGAATTTATTTTTCTGCCCTGTCAAGCTTTTCTCAATAAAACTTTTTTTTTACATCCAGATATCTGATCTACAAATTCTTTCTTCTTTGCGGTTATTCGATGCAAGCACGAAATATGACAAACCAGCAAAATGTACGGATACAACAATTAACTTAAATAAATAATAAAAAAACGTTATTTTTATTATTTAAGAAAATGAAAACGATTTATTGTTATAAATTCTGCGAAAAATAAACTATACTTCAAGGACCGATTTCAGTCTTTCGTCGCTTGATTTAAATAAATTAAAATGGAAATAATGATGCAGATGATGATGTTTGCACAAAATCATGCTTTATGTAATTAAATTTAAATTATTATTTATTTATGGATGTGTGTAAATGCAGTCTGCTAGACTTTTTTAATTAAATGAAATTTTTTTTCAGGAACAAAAAAATTAAAGTTCTTTTGTTCTGATTGAAATAAATGCATGACAAAATTTAATTTAGTTTGATTTAATTTAATGCAGTCAACCAGCATTAAGCCTTTATTACTAAAACTGCTTTGTTCTCCATGTGTGTGAACGAGTTTTTCAATCATAGTGTTTTGTTAGAGGAGTTTGTTAAAAAAAACCAGTGTTACCAATTAGGAATTTCTTAACTGCACAGCATAGACGAAAATGTTGATCACTTTTAGTTCGATTTCACTTTCTCAGATGAAACTGTAGTAATCAGCATTTTGATCAACATTTTTAAGAGTGACCAGAAAAATAAAGCTGCAGGTTTATTGGTTGGGCTTCATGTCCACCACAATGCTCATCAGCAACCGTATTACTGCGAACCCCGGTCATGACTTGTGGTAAAACTGAATCAATTTGGGTGCTGATGATTGTCAGTGTGAACGTGAATCAGTCAGGGTATATAGCCCAGCTAATAAGTCTTTAACTTTATTTTTCTGGTCACCTTTAAAAATTTTGATCACTATAACTTCACTACAAACAGATCTTTCTCAATTCTGAGCGAGTAAAATCAAACTAAAAACGCGAAAAAGTAGTTAGCAAGCGAAAAAAATGTCTCAAAATTATATGGCCGATATATGGATGGATAGAAAATAACACATAAGCCATAAATGCCACCGGAGGTCGTTATTGCTGCCAGTTGCTCGATATCGAACATGCTTCTTCTTGTTTAACATTTCGTTTTTGTTTCAGATGTATCTAAGCGAACGATTTTATACCAGTGGTGTTCTTTGTAACTTTTCAAAGGGGTTTCTGAACCAAAAGTTTTACTGTCAGCAAACTTTTAAAAATATTATTTTAGGGCTTACTCGAATCGAACTTCAGAAAACCACCCATGAGATCTACTCTACAGCACACTGTAGATTATTTTAAAAGGCTCTGGAATTATTTCTACAGGGTGGCCCAATATTAAGGAAGGGGTTTTAATTGCTTAAAACTTTTCGATCATAATTTGTTTCTCCTTTTCTTTTCAGTATTTTGTAAAGAAGACTTGGGGAATTTAGAACGCAGCAGTACTCAACTGAACAACGTGCCCAAATTGTTGAGCTTTATTTTTCAAATCAACATTCCATTGTTTTGAATCAGCGTGTACATTGTCGTTATTTTAAGGTGCGAGTTGGAGCCTCAGAATCATCTGGGGCAGTAAGGAACCTGCCTGGTGCTGGCAGACGACGAAAGGTGCACACGCATGACAATATTGAACTGGTACAGAGGAGTATTCGGGAAGATGGATAAACATCAACCAGGAGATGTTCGACACCACTTGTCCTCTCACCAGCATCGGTGCTGAGAATTTTGCATACAATAGGAATGTTTCCATGCAAGATTCAGCTTGTCCAGGAATTGAAACTGACAGATTACCAGCAACGATTTGATTTTGCAGGTTAAGATAAAGTCAAGGTCAAGTCAAGTCAAGTCGAGGCCAAGCTAAAGGTGAATGTCAAGGTCAATGCCAAGCTCAACGTTAAGGTCAAGGTTAACGTGAGGGTTATTGTCACGGTTAAGTGCAGTTGGGGCTAAAGTCAAGATCAAGTCGAGGTCAAGGTCAAGGTTATGGTCAAGTTCCGACAAAAAGCAGAAGAAAATCATAATTTTATTCATAATTTAATTATGAGCGACGATGCCCATTTCCAATTAAGTGGCTCCGTTATTAAGCAAAACTGCAGGATAAGGGCTATAGAATATCGGAGAGTTGTTCCACAGCGAGTATTACACCTAACGAAGTATACGGTTCGGTGCATTGTTTCGTGGAAAACGATAATTGGTTCTTATTACTTTTTTTTTTTTTTGAAAATGAGCACGGGCTCGCCATTTCTGTCAAAGGTGTCAGATATCATCGGACAATGTTGGAAGATTTTTTAAAGCCAGCCGTGGAAAACCATCCACAAGTATGGTTCCAACAAGATGGAGCCCCAGAGCACACTGCAAAGGTCACAATGGCTCTTTTGGGGGACTTCCTTGGGGAACGAATTATTTCGCGTACAAATGATTTTAATTGGCCTCCGCATTCACCGGATTTGACCGCTGCAGACTGTTTTCTTTGGGGTTATTTGAAAGGAAAAGTCTACATTAATAAGCCAAAAACCATGCAGCAACTAGAAAGCAATATACGCGACGAACTAAATAACATAACACCTGAAGTTTTGCGAAAGGTTATGGAAAATGTGTTGGAAAGAGCACGAATATGCGAAGCTAGAAAATGGCCACCACTTGCGAGATGTTATTTTTCATAACTAAACAAAAAATATTCCCCATTTATATACTGTATTAAAAAACAAATTTAGAAATTATGTCTTAAATAAAACAAGTTCTAAGCAATTCAAACCCCTTCGTTAATTTTGGGCCACCCTGTAGTTTGGTTCACTTTACATTTGCTGGCTGAACAACTAAAATTTTCATATGTTTTCTGAATTTAGTTTTTATAAAATTGTTTTAATTATATTAGATTTATATTCGTATTATAATTTCAAAGGCTGTTGTGACATCGTAGTGAAATATAATTAGACACACTACTACTAGGTGGGCCCAAAGGAATCACCCTATTGGTAGTTGCTCTTATTTTTGCATATAGAGGCCAATGCCAAATCCGGTTTTACATTTGTGAACTAGACAGCGGTAGAATACAAGTGAACACGCCATGGAGCGATGCACTCCGCGGAATAATTGTGTCTATGATGAAGTGGACAATTTTTCGACCAAAATCCTAATGAGTGATGAGGCTCATTTCCACCTCAACGGGGGCGGGAACAAGCAAAACTATCGCTTCTGCGGCACCAAAATTCCACAAGTGATGCATGAAAGTCATTATATTCGCTCAAAGTGACTGCAGGGAGCTCTGCGGAGTCATGCGGCAATTTTTTTTCGCCGAAGCCGCTGGTGAAACGACAATGCGCTATAGGGCCATGTTGGCCCAGTTTTTTCTGCCGCAATTGAACGTAATAGGTGTGGAAGACATGTGGTTCCCACAGCAGGGACCAACGACACACACAGCGTGAGCCATATACTGATATTCTGAAAGCCACGCAACATCGGATGACGTCTTTTGGCCCACCTGTTACATCGTATGGTAGACAGTGGAAACATGTGCGTATGTTTGTACATTCATGCACTTATGCACATGTTTAGTAGAAATTGTGGTAAAAGTAGTTTGTTGTCTGGTATTAATTACACTTTTTCGCAAATGTGACAAAATCCCCTGAGGCGGAGGGGGGAGGGGATAAAAGCAAAGATAGAAAAAATGCATGTTTTTACTTAATAAGGTCTCTTGGCACTTTAATGAACACCTTAAATAAGTGAATTGTGTAGTAAATTAATTGAATTGAGATCGGGCAAAAACAGAAGTGAAATCTAAGCAGCCAACTTATGGAGAACACACACACACACATGTGCGTATGCATGCTTCGTCATGCATACATATTTTTTTAATTTTTTTGTTTGTTTGTTTTAAGCTTAACGAACAATTTTGAAATGCATTGGCTTAAAGGATTCTTGTAGAATTTGCAAACAACAAAACGGATTGACTGACAGTAATTTTACCTGTCTTTATTTTTAAAATTTAGTTTAATCTTCAACTAAACCATCACAACGGAAATAAAATCAGAAAGTGACAAATAAACCAAATTACACAAAAGAATTATTTGTTTGCTTGTGCTTTAATGCGGAAATGGCGGAAAGACAAAAACGAAAAGGAATCAAATACAATTTAGTATTTATTCTTCATTATGGTAACGATTTAAGCACGTTCCTATATAATGGAAGAAGAAAATTGTCACAACAGTTTAAACCAGATAAAAAGCTAAAAAAAACAACAAGGCTGGGCCGAATCTTAAATACCCTTCACAATGCTATGTGTACCATTCTGATTGATTTTTGGTGCCAAAAGTTGTTTTATTTGGCTTATAGAGCAGATTTCTTGCAAAATCGGGATACGCAATATCTCGGGTATATATGGGCCGATTTCAAAAAATTTCCAATTTCGCTTTTAAATATCCTATATATACCATTCTGATCGATTTTTGGTACCAATAATTGTTTTATTTGGCTTTTAATGCGGACTTCTTCAGAAATCGGTAGGAACGTTATCTGGGCCGATGTCCAAAAATGTTCTAATTGTGCCTCTGAACAGCCTATATGTACCACTCTGACAAATTTTTAGTGCAAAAAATTGTTTCGTTTGGCTTCCAGGACCGACTTCTTGAGATATCGGGAGGCGCTATATCTCGGGTATATATGGGCCGATTTCAAAAATTTTCCAATTTTGCTTTTAAACATCCTATATGTACCATTCTGATCGATTTTTGGTAGCAAGAGTTGTTTTATTTGGCTTTTAATGCCGACTTCTTGAGGAATCGGTAGGAGTGTTATCTGGGCCGATGTCCAAAAATGTTCTAATTGTGCCTCTTTCCAATTTCGCTTTTAAATATCCTATATATACCATTCTGATCGATTTTTGGTACCAATAATTGTTTTATTTGGCTTTTAATGCGGACTTCTTCAGAAATCGGTAGGAACGTTATCTGGGCCGATGTCCAAAAATGTTCTAATTGTGCCTCTGAACAGCCTATATGTACCATTCTGACAAATTTTTAGTGTAAAAAATTGTTTCGTTTGGCTTCCAGGACCGACTTCTTGAGATATCGGGAGGCGCTATATCTCGAGTGTATATGGGCCGATGTCAAAAGTTTTTCCAGTTTTGCTTGTGAATAGCCTATATGTACCATTCTGATTGATTTTTGGTGCCAAAAGTTGTTTTATTTGGCTTATAAAGCCGATTTCTTGAAAAATCAGGAGACGCTATAGCTGACCGATTTCAAAAATTCTTCGATTTTTGGGATCTAATGGAAATTAAAAATGATATGGCTTACTTTTTAGGAAACATTTTTTTTCAAAAATCTGACCAAAAAATGGCCGACAATACCCCTCAAAACCCGGTTTTTTGGATATATCTTGGCTATCCGTGGACCGATCTTACTGAATTTGAATAGCAGACCCACTACCGGGACTTAACACATTTAAGCGAAAGAATGAGGTTTGTATCTCGTAATCTCTATTGATTCTGATCCAGAATATATATATATATATATATATATATATATATATATATATATATATATATATATATATATATATATATATATATATATATATATATATATATAAATATATATATATACTTTATGGGGTCTTAGATGGTTATTCCAATGCGTTACACATGGAATAACAAACCTATATATATACCCTTACACATTTTTGTGAAGAGTATAAAAACAAATGTTTAAATTAGCAATCACATACAATAGAAATAAATTTTAGTTGGTTGCCCTTATCGCATCACAATTGATTGAGTCATCAGGTGTTTGTGTACAACAAACAAAGTTTCAATAATAAAAAAAATGTTTAAAATTTGCCAACTCAATTTATTATTTAATGTATGTGAGTAGAATACACAACATGATTGATAAATAGATGATAGACGATAAATAGCATAGAACAAGACATCAAAGATTAAAGACAGTTTATGCCGAAATTGAATGAATGACCTGTCCAACGAATATGCAAAAATAGGCTTTTAAATGATCATAATTTACTTATATGTTCACATAATTTTCTATTCAGAGGGAGCTTTCAGGACCCGTGTTGCGGTGCTTGTTTATGTTAGTTCGAATTTTTTTTAATTGACTTTGCAGTCAAATGCCGATTTTCTACATATTGTTTATATGGTTTTTTTACGATAACTCGTCGACTAATTGATATTTTTCAAATTTGTAAAAGCCAAATTATTGCCAGAGACCTGTTGCACAGCAATAATTTGGTTTTTACAGACTTACAAAATACAAAAATATCAATTAGTCGACGAGTTATAACCAACACACCATTATAAACAATGGGCGGAGTGAATAAAAATTGAATTAATGCTACATAGCATAAAGTTGTAGCACTAGCTTAATATTTTCAGTACTCGCTTATGCTACTAGTTGTAACTAGAAAAAGTGTGAATAATAGTTCCTCACTAATATTGTAGATAGAAAACTTGTAAACAAAGTACATTAATTGATAAAATTACCTCCCATACAAGTTTTTTAAATAAGTAAAATGTCAGACGAACAACTGCTTTTTTTTTGGAATTTTTTGCCAGTGCTGACAAGTTTTTCGTAAGCTTCCCAACACTGTTCTAGATTTTATCTCTTATAAATTATTAAAGCCCGTATGATACTTAATTTTTTTTTTCATTAATTGGTATAGGATTGACAGAAAGAAACAGCAATGGCTAGAAAGAACCAAATATACAAAACGTAAGTAAAACTGGCTTTTTCTAAGTGTTGTATTCTTTTTATTTTCAAGAAAGCGCTAGGAAATAAAAATGTTCAAAAAAAAAAAGAAGCGTTGAATCGCTAAAGTTGTTCATAAACCGCGCTGACACAGCAACATTTAAGTTTGAAATGTCAATTTTAATGTTAGGAACACAACTAGGACGAACGACGAATTTCGCACAACACGGCGAATACACCGGCTAAAATTCGCTGTGTAAATTCGTCGTATGAAGCACAATAACGACGAAAAACAAAACCATCTGTTATAATTCATGAAGTTGTTTATTGTCTGTTCAAAGATAAAAAAAAAAATTAAGTAAAACAAAGAATATGAACTTAATTATTTATTTGCTTTAAGAGCCAATTGAAATGTATTAATTCAGGTCCAAAAATGAACTTTTTCAAACTTTTAAGAATTCTTCAAGTCTACTGATGAGTTGATTAGCACCAACGAAATGTCGTCGGCATATAGACAGCTAAAAAATACAACAAATATTTTTTGAAAAGGTTCATCTTTGGACCTGAATTAATAAAACAAAGAATTTTAAATTTTGTAAAAATAATTAAAATAGTGAACATGATCCCAGATTATGTAAAAATTCATGAAATTTAACATTTTCAATTATAATTTCACTTGTATCCATTTTCTCAGCTTTTTGATTTTATCTTATTACAGTTGCACAGCTGATGGGGGGGACCATATTAAAAAAAATTGGTTGCTAAAAAATGTATGTAGCATTACCAAAAACAAAAACATGTTTTATAATCTAATATGTTGGCTTTTTATTTTAAATGCAAAAAAGTCGAAGCTTAGCACTTAAAATAAAAACTATTAAAGTAAAAATTAACTGTTTTTACCAGAACACTTGAAAACTAAAACCAAAATGGCCACATGGTACTGATTTGTTTGTCGTTCGTCGGCGTAAGAAATAGAAATAAATTATTTTATCTATAATTTTTGACCTTTATTGTTAAAATTAATAAAACTATTTTTTAAAGCTTAAGGTCTTTTATTTATCTTTATTAATTTTTTTCCGATATTTCGCTAACAATTTGTTAGCATCGTCATATATACATATATATAAATAAATATATTTCAAGTTCGCCGCGTACAACAAATTTCCACCGACGCTGTTACTGTATGCATTTTCATATACACCAATGTGTTTTAGTTTTGACGGCGAATATTCGCGGCGAAAAATTCGTCGTTCGTCCCAGCATAAGTTCAAACATTTTACATATTTTTTTTGGCTTAACCTGAATTTTTATCAATAACTTCAACAAAAATGTTGACAGTTTTGCATTTATCTTAATATAGCTGAACTCTTTGCACATACTAGATTCTACTATAACATTATATTTGCACTGTTCTCCAACATTCAAACAATGCAAGAATAATCTATTATCATACGGGCTTAACTGTAGATTATTTTTTATGGTACCGAAAAATACTTTAAACGCCTTCGACTACGACAGATGGCGAAAACGACTTCGTTGACCCTAATCAGGTTGAATACGATTTTTTTATAAGACAAAATTGTTCTACCAAAACAACTGGCAGCACTTCCACTGAAGTAATTTGGGTTTACTCTTTTTTTCTCTCTACTCTGGACCCCCTTGAAATATTTTAAATTTTCAACTGTTTGTTGAAGGAGGACTTTCGCTCTACTCTCCATTCCCCATAGGAGTCATGAATTCTTAAAACGCCAGTACACGCTTATTCCTTTTATACCCCAAACAAATTGCTTTTATTCGTGTTGTTTAGTTTAACTCATTTATAAAGGACGTTTTGGTAAACAATTTGTTTCATAAATTTTTAAACGAAATGTGTTTAAATAGCACACTTTTCACTGGCTTCCTTAACTTAATTATTAAATCAATTAGAAGGAAAAAAAGAGATAAACAACCAAAATTAAGTGCTTTTAACGCCAACACTTTGAACCAACAAGAATATATGTATGTAGGTATGTATGTATATAACTATATTAAAACAGAAAAAAAGGAAAATGTACATCTTCTTTCCGCTATTTTTGTTAAAGTCAACAAACCTTAAAAAAAATAATAATGATTTTCCCAAACAAATTGGTGAAAATGTAGAAAATAAAACACAAATAAATATCAGATATAAAAGTAAATAAACAAACAAACAACCGAACAAACAAACAAACAAACTTACCTATTCATTTTACAGCCTGTGTTTTGTTGTTGCTGTTATTGTTGCTGAGAGTGCTGGTATACCGTTGCAGAGTTTCACTGGTTTTCCAATAACAATCTCTCTCTGAGTGTGTATGTGTGTGTGTGTGTGTGTTGTTTTTGCTATCGCATGCCAAACAAACACTGGCTCTTTTCACTTAATGTGTGTGCAGAAATATAATAATTTTATGTGTCTAGCTAAGTTGCAACAAAATGTGGCAAAATATCACACCAGTGGCAAATGCTTTTCTTTTCTTCTTTTTTTTTTAAATTTTTATTTATCTTTTCTATACTTTTGCTGGTAAATTGTTTTTTCTCTTTTCACTGCTAATTCTTTTGTGCCAAGTTTAACATTTAAAGTTGTTGGTTAAAAGCTGCTGTGCCTGGCGCATTCAAGTTGCAACGGCTGGTTGATTATTGGTTGGCTAGTTGCATGCAGGTATGGTATGCCATCATCATCATCATCATCATCATGGTCTGCTGGCTGCTTGTTGTATTGTAATGTAATTATGTTGACGCTTTTTTAAAGCATCTGCCATTTGCCAGTACTTTTTCTCTTCTGTCAAAGTTGTTTTTATTTATTAACTATTTTTTTGTCATTTCTTTTTTCATCTCTTACTTTTTTTTTTTTTTGTAATTGAAGTAGTTCCGATAGTTTGTTATTAATTATGATTGCGTTGATGATTTTGTGATTATAATATTTACTATTTTTTATTATTTTGTTTTCTTTCTACCTGTACTCGTCTGTTAAAAGTTGGTTGATTGACTGCACAAGTTGCTGTTAAAATGTTTTAGTGTTATTGTAAGTTTTTGCGACTGCTTTTTTTATCTTTACTTATTTTTGCAATTGCTAACAATAATAAAGTAAAATAAAAAGTTGTTTGTAACAAAAGCAAAAGTTTCTCGTCCCAGGATACAAAAAGTAAAAACTAAAATAAAATATTACTTTCATTCAGCCATCAATAAGATGCCGTTGATATGATGAGCTGCTGCTGGTTGCTGATTAAGATGCATTTATAAAACACTTGCTCATGTTACACAGAGAGCACTAATGCCAATTACAGGCAAAATAGAAAACAAAAAATTAGATTTCCAATAAAAAAAGAGCATTAAAAAAATGATCCCCCAATACACATATAAAATCAGGAAAGAGTTTAATTGTCTTCCAGGCAACTGGCGAGTTGGGTGGCATCAAAGTATTGTCGACGGCGTAGAGAAGCCGGAGCAAAAAACACTCGAAAAAGCCATTGCTCAGGTTATTTTTTTTGCCTTTTTAAAACTGAATTTAGTTATTATTTGCTCAAAAGAACCACTTGCAATGTATTGTTCTATATATAATTGTTAATAATTTTATGGGGCTTGAGTTCCATTTTACTTTCTTAAAAATAATAGATGTATATTCTATAATAATAGAATAAGTAACAAAGTGTTACACATTCTTTTAAGTTTTTTCGTATCTACTGACTAGTTGAGTAACATCAACAAAATGTCAGCGATACATAGACGGCTGAGAAGCATAGAAAACAATTATGAATGTCTAGCTAATTTTCACCTAGCGATCAAAGACAAACCTGTTTGATCTATAGGTTATAGACAGTTTGACACTGAAGGCAGCTGAATTTTTAGCTAGATATTCATGAGGAACATCAGGTCCTTAATTAAAATGCCCAATGTTCTCCTAAAGCAACAATACCTCAAGTGACCTTGAAATATCCAAACATGGCGACCATGCAACTATTACCGCAATTTTTACTTCATATCACAGCCGAAGTAGGCACCTCAAATGCGATCAAACAAAATAACTGCGAAGAATTATCCTAGAGTTAACTAACTAGGGGTCTCCATTAGCCATGAACTTGGTATGAACATGATGTCGAACATCGCTCATGGCTAATGAAGACCACTCCTGTGCATGTTTCGGCCATGATCGGGCAGCGATGCTCGCCATGAAACATCATTTTCTGTTTACAGTTTAGCTGTCATGGAAAAATACCACAGAAAAGAGATAAACAAGGTTTGAAAAAAAAAATTTTTTAGATATAAAGTACGTTTATGAATTATAATAAAAAAAAATCACATTTTGCAAAAAAATTGCCAAAATAAAGTGGATATATATGTACATAAAATACTGAAATATGTTAGAACAAAAATATGAAAGAAGTCAACACTTCGACAAAACAAAAATTATGAATAGTTTGGACTCATGTGTTCTCCATGTACAAAAACATAACCGAATTAACACCGTTACTGTGCCGGCGTCATGTTCAAGTTGATAGCTGGTGCAGACGTCGAGTAAACAACATCACAATATTTTCATTTTGGCGAATAATCTTTTGACTCTTCAGTATCGAAAGACCTCGCGTTACTAACTTGCACAAGAAAATTGCATGTACATATCCCGGAAACAAGGCTTTATAACCAAAAGAAAAACCATGGCAGTCAGATATGAACAAATTTTTACAAAAAAAAAAAAAAAAAAACGTGACCCCTACTTTTTTGTTTAGCTGTATTTTGGACAAATACAAGTATATAAACAACTAAAACTGCATATAGATTTATCTAAATGTAACAACAAAGAGCAAAGAAAAGAGAGAATAATAAAATGGGTTAACACACTTCAAGATATTAAATTTTGCTAAAGCATATTTTAGGGTTATAGTTGGAAAATACAAAATCTGAAACAAATTCGTGTTTGGTTTAGCAAAAGTTTTTGTTACAAATTTTGTATTTTCTTGTTGAGTAGGCATAATAATCTCATGTTTTATGGGCTGCTAGTTATGAGGCTAGTCCACTTGGTTCCCAAAAGGTACCGTTGCCTTAAAATAAGTTCTGGTGGTACTTATTGTTTTTAAGTTTTGTTTTTCTATCATGCTTTTTCTTTTTGTTGTTGTATCTATGTGAGTATGCATTCAATTTTAGTTTTTTATGTGCATGTCTTTGCCTACTATAAACAAGAAAGAAGTGGTCACGTTTTTTGACCGAAAACACACAAATATTTCTTTATCTGTGACCATACTCTTAAAATCTATTTAATATTGCCGCTTCAAACTGTAGAGCCACTCAACATGCTGGCACCAGCACTTGTTTACGCGCCCAAAGAAATAAACAAATCAAAAATGATTTTTTGAAAGAAAAAAAAAAATTATATCTGCAGATATTTGTTTCTATATATGTATGTCACCACTGTGGCAATTAAACATTTATTTTAAGCACACAAAAACGCTGAGTTGGCCACACTGCTGGCTAGCCACCAGCCAGGCTGGGTCACAAAGAAGCCATCATACATTGTCCCTCATTTTTAGGGTTCCATACTCATAGAGTAAAAACGGAAGCCAATTACTGAGACCTCTACCCGCCCACCCGTCCGTCACAGGCCCCATTCTACCAAACGGTAAGAGCTAGAGTGCTGAAATGTTTACAGTACATGTGGTTACATGGCCGCTACAACAGCAAATACTATACTAAAAACAACAAAAAATATAAGAACTAAAGGGTGCTGGGATACAAGAAACTGAAATTACCTGTAACTTTTGAACCGTAAGACATAGAGGCTTGAAATTTGCACAGTATGTGAGAGTTACGGCGACGACACAACAACAAATATCAAAAAGAGAGAAAACTGAAAGTGTTAATGTTGCTCTTTGTACGGAGACACCCTTTAATTCGCAAATTCATTTTAGTTAATTCAGTTCCAAAAATGAACCTTTTTCAAAAAGTTTACTGTCTTTTTCAGCTGTCTATATGCCGACGACATTTCGTTGGTGCTAATCAACTCATTAGTATTTGAATATTCATTTTAGTTGTTGGACCGTAAAAGATAGAGACTTCAAATGTTCACAGTATACAAATACCAAAAAGTAGTCAAAAATTAAAATCTAATTGGACCCTTTAGTTTGAAAATCAGCTATAACTTTAGAATCGTAAGAGATAAACAGCGCATATAGCAAATACTAGAAAGAACAAAAAGCCAAAAACTAAAGGGTACCGCATGTTATACCAGGAGTAGCCTTTGTCTACCACTTGGATGGTAGTACAGAGCCCTTGCTGTGCGCGTCAGCCTCATACTTGGCTCAATTCATTTATTAATTTTTTCAGCTGACGCTGACGTCTCAACTGAGCAAGTTAGCACAATCAGTATTCTGCTGACAGATGCAAAAGAAAATCTAAAATAATTTTTTTTCCGGAATATATCGCTTGAACTTTAGTTCGTCAATAACTTTGTTTAGCATTGGTTCGGTTTTACTTACTCAAACAGAGATTGATTTTTTTGTGATGAAATTTTGATGATAAATATTTTTAAAGAAGACAAGAAGTGTAAAGGTGAAGACTCATTAGCTGGGGAATATGACAGGGCTGTTTCACGTTCGCTACAACGATCATCAGCACCCAAAGTGCTTCGATTTGAAGTAAAAGCTAAACTTATTACTTTAGGTCTAAAAAATAGACCTTAATGCTTTCTGTCTTTCTCAGCCGTCTATATGCCGCCGACATTTCGTTGCTGCTAAACAACTCATCAGTAGACTTGAAAAAGCAAAAAAGAATGTTTGAAGTCCAACTATTTATTCCAAAATTCTCATGAACAAAATGAGAATCAGAAATGCTCAAACAAACTTTTTATACAGAAAGCATTTTACGTCTCTCTCTTCTGTATAAAAAGTTTGTTTGAGCATTTCTGATTCTCATTTTGTTCATGAGAATTTTGGAATAAGTAGTTGGACTTCAAACATTCTTTTTCGCTTTTTCAAGTCTACTGATGAGTTGTTTAGCAGCAACGAAATGTCGGCGGCATATAGACGGCTGAGAAAGACAGAAAGCATTAAGGTCCTAAAGACCTAAAGTAATAAATTTCAATTGGCTCTTATGGCGAATAAATAATTAAGTTCATTGTAAAAGCTAAACTTTATACGGCTTTTAGGCCGTAAAGTAAAAATAAAGTTTAGTTTATATCAAAACAAAAGATCTTCCGAAGTACTCAACGTACATACGGGCAACTTCCATGCTTTATGCTTACGAATAACACCTGCATATTAATTCAGCTGTCATTTGAAACCGCCGACGGCATTCCGTCCTAGCAACGGCTGGAATGCCCTAATGCTATGAGCTTTATGCATATAACTAATACCAGCAGCTACAATTTAGGTTCGATTACTTGCAGAAAAAATAAAAATAAAAAACTTAAGCTCCTTGCGATTCTTAAACAAATTTGTTTCAAAAACTCAATTCAGATTGATTTAACGAAATCTCAAAAAACCTTGCAAAAAATATTGGTTACTTAACTACAGCAAAGCAAAAAAAAAACTGCTACTTTTTAAATTTCGACTGGATTTCCCACTATGCAGTGAAAAATGTTTTGCTTATGGCACCATTAAAACCTGTTTAAACTTAATTCTGGTGCATGTGGGGGACGGGTATGTAGACACATGCTTTAAAGGTTGTTTATCAGAGCAAACTGCATATAAAAAATGTATGTATTTATATAAACAAATGCATAAAGTGTCATGATTTGTAATGAGCACACACCACTGGCAAAACGAGAAACCAGAAAAATTGATCAGAGCAGAGAATGCTGTTGCATTAAGCGCACGATCGCTTCATTTTTATGTAGTAAGATACATTTAATGTTGTTGCTGTTGTTGCACTGAAACGAAGGTGGCTAAATAAGTTTTATTGGCAGTATTTAAGCTACAATATTCCAGAGCGATCTCAGTTTTTTTCCCTCAATGAATACTTTACATTAACCTGTCTTAAAATATTATGGTAATCGTAAGCTCCAGAGATATGGGAGCCTCCGAACATGGGACTCGTACAATCGCCATTCTTCCAATACATTATCTTCAGCTTTAAGTGCGTATAACAGTGGAAGTAGGCATCTGAAAGTCCTCATTAACCTGTTTCAATGCTTCGGAGTGACCTGTTATATTTTTTCCCCTTAATTAATACATTAAATTAATCATTCTTAAAATATTATAGTAATCGTAAGTTCAAGAGATGTATGCGCCACCAAACATGAGACTCTTCCAACCGCCATAGTCCCAATCCACTATAGCAATCTGAAGTGCAGTGTGAACAGTGGAAGTAGGCATCTCCAAGGTAACCAGTCTGAATGACCTCGAAAGCAGAAACAGATCACCACAACAATATAGTGAATTTAGCTTCTGCGCTAACGCAGTCTCAAAAGACTTCACCTCTTCGAGTCAATTTAAAATTTTTATAAATAAAAAATTTTTTATTGCTAATCACTTTATTGGGACTTTAGTTCGTTTCTTACTTCTCCGAACGGACGAAAATTTTACTATGGTAAAATTGTATTGATCAGCATTTTCAAAGAACACAACAAGAGAAGCCAAGTTGAACACTTTGGCGGGGAGCATACTTGGGCTGTTTCACATACACTACGGCTCTCGTCAGCATCGAAGTGGCTTCCAGCTCAGGTCATAATTAATTGCATACTGATTATTTAAGCAGCAGCGTTTAGCCATTATACTCAGAAAACTTTGTCAGTAAAATTAACTGAAAATATTCTTTAAAATAAATGAGATTTCTTCTTATTTTTCATTTAAATTTACCAATTACTTCATTTGAATTTTAATGTTAAAAAATCAGGGACGGTAACTGTTATAACTTTTATCATAAAAGTCAGAAAATAAAAGTTATTTTTTGAATTTTATTTTTTCGCGCAGAAATAAGTTATTTTTTTACTTTTATTTTTTCGATAAAAAATAAAAGTCAAAATATAACTTTTATTTTTTCCAGCAGAAATAAAAGTTATATTTTGACTTTTTTTTTAAATCTTTTAATAATTAAATAATTAATGCGTAATCAACTTGTAGAGAGTTTTTTTATTTTTTCTGCGATAGTGATTTTTTTTACTTCGTTTTATTTAATTCTAGTTTTCCATCTGTATTATCTACTTTTTTCAATTCGCTTATTTAAATTTTTTTTTACTGCAAAGTCTTTGCTGAGATTCGAACATACAACATCTCGACTTGAAAGCAGCCAAGGCGAATCCATTACAGATGCCCGCATACCAATTCGCTTCAACATTTTCTCTCGAGACGTCACAAGTTTTGTTGTCGTTTTCTATCGGCTTTGACAACTCAGAAGATAAAATCGTGGAAAAATGTTGAAGCGAATTGGTATGCGGGCACCTGTAATGGATTCGACTTGAAAGCAGCTGCCAGCGCAACAATCAGAACAAATTCAACTAAAGTTACAAATGTATGTAGAAACCAAATTGTAAATATGTATACACATATTAACAGCTTGGTTGATTCATGCATGTGTAACATAAGTTACTACTGTCATTATTAACTGTGACCGAAAATCCGTATTTATCTGTTGTACAAATCGGTTAAAATTAAAATTCCTTTAATTTTTAAACTTTTTGGTCATTTAAAAATAACTGCACTAATTAGCTCTGGAAAAAATTAAAAAATTAAAAATGCAAAAATATTCTGAGTGTAGGAAATTTTTATTGCCAATCACTCTATGGGGCCTAAGTTCGATTCTTATTTCCTCAGAATGGCTCAAGATTTTTCTGTAGTAAATTTGTATTGAGTGACATTTTTAAACAAGACAGACTTATTGGCTGGGGAACATACTCTGCCGGCTTCACATCCACCGCGACGATCATCAGCACCCAAACCGCTTCAAACCCAGGTCATAGCTAATTGTATACTGTTTTTAGGGTTCCATACTCATCAGAGTGAAACGGAACCCTATTACCGAAGCAACTACGTCCGTCCGTCCGTCACAGCGTCAATTCTCCGAAACGGTAGGAGCTAAAGAGCTGAAATTTTCACATGGATTCACAGGATGTTGTTGTGTCTTGCCGCTACAACAACAAATACTAAAAAAAAAACAAATCGAAAACTACCAGGTGTCCCCATACAACGAAATGTAATAATTAGCTATAACTCTCGAACCGTAAAAGGTAGAGAGCTGAAATTCACACAGTGAATGTATTTAAAGATGTCCTACAACAAAAAATGCTAAAAGACAACAACATGTCGAAAACCACCAGGTGGCCCTATACAACGTAAAATAACAAATAGCCGTTGCTCTCGAACCGTGAGAGACACGGGGGGTGAAATTTGCATAATATATGTATTCACATATGTTCCACAACAACAAATGCTAAAAACAACAACAACTGTAATACTACCAGGTGTCCCTTTAAAACGTAGAGTAATAGCTATAACTCTCGAACCGTAAGAGATAGAGAGCCGAAATTCGCACAGTGTATGTATTCCCAGAAGCCTTACAACCGCAAATGACAACAATAACAACATGTCAAAAGCTACTAAGTGTCCCCATACAACATAAAGTAGCAATTAAACGTAACTCTCAAGCTGTAAGAGGCAGAGAGATGAAATTTACACAATATATGTATTCACATATGCCATTCCATACATACATTACACATACGTACGGAACCCTAAGTGTGCGAGCCAGTCTCGTACTTGACTGAATTTATTTTAAACAGCGCTTGACCGTCCTACGACCTCAACTTTTTATTATATTTCAGACTATTGATCATCTTTAAATTTTATCTACGTATTTTTTCCAGCAACCAATTGACTGAAGTATCCACAAGTGATTTCAATGCTTTCAAAATTTGTGCCGGACCTACAGATTTTTAAGCATTAATTTACCGTTATAGTCGAACTTTTATAATTTACAATTGTGAATTACTTCATCGGGCTTTGGTCACTTCCTCAGTATGGAGAAAAAAACAAGAATTATTGGGTCTGGAACAAAAGTTATAAAAACACAAGATTACGACCATCGAAGCTAATGAGATCAGCCTTACGGTTTAATTTAGTGAAGTGCTTCATGATATTTTAAACAAATATCAGTGCTATTAAGTTAATTTCACTAAAAAAAATAGGCTAGCGATAGAATTAAGGAGGGGGGGGGGAGTAATACATTAAGTCTAGGCGAATCGATTTGTATGGACAAAAAATTTTCGATTTTTCAACAAATCGGCTTTGGCATGAGGAGAAAAAGTTCGACTACCACCTCGTTTTCGAGGCGTACGATGTTATATTCTTTTGCTGTTGGTTTGCATGTAATAAGTCCAGAAATAAAACTATTACACCGACTTCAAAGCATACACGGCTCGGCGTCTTTAGTAGCTATTAGATTTAATATGACATAAACATGACGACGATATTATTAATACGCTCATGCCTAACTTCATGCTGGATCACAGAGGCCCTAGCATGATCATTTGCCATGATCCACATCATATTCATACCCAGTTCATGGCTAATGGATACCCCCCTTTATAGCAACATTTACGATGCGAGCCTCGCATGAAACCAATTAAACTTTCTTTGCTGGGGACACTCGCCACTTTAACTTAAATAATTGAAACTGATTACGTTGATCATTGTTTTCGCTTAATGATCACTTGTTTTATGATGATTTTTCAAACCCAAACAATTGTGTGAGCTGGTTGGTGTCTATTTCAATGGATCTCTTTTTTATGCGAAATAATTATTTTTTTTTTCTCATAGTTATGATTTCATTTAATACAAGAAAATAAAAATAAAACTTTAAATATAAACTCGTAAAAATAATAGCAGTATTATATAAATCTGAGAATATTGCGGTTTTCATAATGAAATTGATAAAAAAAAAGCTAAAAAAAATAAAATAAAACAAAGCTTGAAATTGTAAACTAAAAATCTTTTGTTTATCTAAGAAAAAAAAAGAAACTTCCATGATTCGCATTAAAAACCATCCGCCGCAGCATTGAAAACAGTCACAACTCACAGCAGAACATCCGCTGGAAATTTGAAACTTTCATACAATTTATGATAAATTGTTTTTAAAATACATAATAAGATACAAATGTATGTATATTCATTTATTTATTTTTTGTCTGGTTTATTTCATAATCGATGCTTTTAAATTTTGTTTAATACATTTCTCTTGAAAATCGCACGCTTCAATATCTTGTTTGTATAATTGATTGTTTAACTTGGCCGTATCAACCGAGCGAAAAGGTGTGAAAGAGCGGTGGAGAGAGCTAGGGAGAGAGAGAGAGAGAGTGGGACAAGGAATCGACAAGTATTTGCCCAAAACTGTTAAGATAAAACTAGTTTTTATTCTTTTGTCTGGAGATGCATTTTTTTCAAATGGAAACGGTTTCATTTTTCAGCACAATATGCAGTTTTTTAATGACTTCTCTTTGCTTTTGGGGGGAAAAAAAACTCTCTTTGTGGGGAAAAGAGCTGACAGCTAAAAAAAAACTTTCCCAATATTGTGCTTTTGATGGGCTTTCCACCAATAATTTTTTTTTTTTGGTTAATAGTATTTTCAGGAATTGACAGCAATCATAAATCTGAAAGAAATGTGATCAGGATTTCAAATTCGGTTGCGGTTACCAATGACCGTATTAGCGCTTGAATAATCCATACTGAAAACAAATGCAAAGTATGTACTTGATTTAAGCAAATCCATAATTATCATACTTCTGACACCGCTTGGTATCGATTTAATGGAATACTAATGAATTGCGTTGTTTTGTCAGTGTAGGTATGTAGAAACCAAGAAATCTATATATCTATATATATAAAACTACAACGTAACTGACTGACTGACTGGGAGATCATCGCCCACCCCTAACGGTTAAAACTAGAGTAATCCACAAGGTTCCGTACTTTCTCCTACACTATTTCTTATCTTTCTCAACGATCTTCTCTGTCAAACTTCAAACCCTATCCATTCTTTTGCAGACGGCAGCAGCATTTTACATTTGTATTCATTTAATCATAGACCCAACATATCGGAGATCAATGCCAAGAGGCAGACCATGAGTGATACACTCATCGACGATCTGCGTATAATTTCCGAATGAGGTCGAAAAAATAGGGTCGATTTCAATGCTCGTAAGACCCAGTGTTGTCTATTAACACATAGACGAACGCCCATGGATGCTGCCTCATCTGTACTTATGGATGGTATAAACATTGAGGAGTCGGAAGCTCCTAATGTTCTTGGTATGAATATTCAATGCGATGTCCGCTGGACTGAGCATATTTTTAATGTCGCAAAAGAAGCATTTAAGTGCCTTGGTTTTTTGAAACGGTGCAATACATATGTACTTCACTCCATCCGATCTCCTTACGATTTATACCACCTATATCCGACCGAAAATGGAATACAACTCTCATGTTTGAGTCGGTGCTTCACAGTCTATTTTGGGGATTCTCGACAGTAGGGTATCCAGGCTCTGTTAACTCACTGGAGCATCGTCGCAGTGTGATGTGTGTTACACTGTTCTATTGCTATTATAACGGATTTTGCTCAGACGAGATCAGGGATCTTGTTCCCGAAACCCGCATATTTTTACGCAACACGCGTGCATCGTCAAGAGCACATCCGTTTGTAGTCGATTGGCCAGTGAACCGGACAACGCATTATAGTACATTTACACTAGTAATTCGTAAACTAGTTTATGATCATAAGCTAGTTTCATAAACTATACCATTTGATTTTGTTTGGCAATTTACAATAAATTTAATATAAAAGAAAATAGTAATATGAAGGCTTTTGCAGAAACAAATATTTATGTATTTTTCATACTAATTGAATAAAACTCAATATAAAATTAATTATGCAAAAACTGGTTGTTATCAACCAACTTACATATCTCAAAAACTAGTTAAAAACTTGTTTTTGATTTATATGGATAAACAAGTTTCTCAAACTAGTTTATCACGATAAACAACTTATAACCTGTGTAAGGCGTAGAGGTAAATGCACTATTACAGGGAGAATCCCTCTTTCCTCCTCCCCAAAACCTATTTTCCTTGTTCCGGTACGATGCGCATGCATAAATAGGGGTCGTCCCCTGAGTACTGGCCCAAGCTAAAAAAAAAAAATATCAAATTTCGTATATGGGCAGTCCTTCTGATGTATGGATCCAGAAAGACGGAATTTTTGGAAATTAGTGCCGGAAAGGGGTAAAAACTGGTAAAAGAGGGTAAACTCGGTAATTCAATATCTCCTGACTTTGAACAGGTAGCAGAAAAATTCAAAAAGCACCCAAAAGCATAATAAAAATAAACGGACAGGTGTCTGGTACTTTTTTGATACTTAGAGTGCTAAGGGGATAAAACGGGTACAAACTGAATTTTGGTTCTTTTTTGAATTGCATATATTTATGTAAAGGATAGCAACAGGAAAAAAACTATAAACTGAGTTTAATACCATTGACAAATTTTCCATATGACTTTGTTACTTTTTTTAAATTTGGTCATTTAGAGGATAACAAGGGGTAAAAAAGGGATTAGTATGTAATCTAATACAAGCAACAAAAAAAGTGCCTGAAAGCCTACTAAAAATAATCGAACAGGTCTCTTGCATACACATACATACATATTTATAGCTTGGTTTCTACATATCTAGAACTATTAGGATGGGTCGGTTTGCCAATATCGATGTTTCCAATAGCTTTTTGGTGTGAGGAAAACAAAGTTCCGCTAAGACATGTACATCACAAAATTAGTAAACTGGTCTAAGTTTAAAATAAAGTAAAATAAAATAAAACAAATTTTACAACAATTAGGCCTGAAAAGCTAAAAGTAAAAAATAACCACCTGCGCTATCAAGATAATAAATAATAAATTTGACTTGGAATTTACGTTGATATTTTTTGGGTTGCAATTCCTTAACAAATGATTTTCTATAGAAATGTGTGGGCACCACTTTAGTCTAAATTATCTACTGTGGGAGCACCAAAATTTGTAAGTGCTTTAATAAAAATATTCAAAAATGGCGAAAACGTCAACATTGGAAAACCGGGTTTTCGAATAGTCCGAAAAACGCTATTTTGCAAAAACTGGCTTTTCATATAATTTGAAAAGTGATTTTGAGAACTGCTTGCATAGTTAGCGCATCATCAATGCTGCCTAATTGGGAAATGTCTAGAGAGGAAGATCCCTGATTTTGTCAGAGTGCAAATCATTATAGTACCAAGAAAACAGCGCAAACGTTTCGAAAACTGGAATGAAGAAGATAATTAATTACAAAAGGTTTTTCAATTAGATTAAATTTTTCACAATATAAAATGTAAACAGACAAACAACAAATAACACTAACGTCATTTTAGAATTGCCTCAAACATGGGTGCAAGCAATTTAAAAAAAAAGTTGACTTAAAAAGACGTTGAAATGAACAGTTTAGCTTAAAATTCATAGTTTTACCAAAAATTCCCTAATATGTGATTCAAATGCCGTTAATTTTTTTTTTTTTTTTGAATTCAGCCATTAATGTTTAAATTTTAATGTTCGGGCTATTGACAATTATGAACTGCAACACCGACTGACTATTCATTACATACATAGATGCCTAAATCGTGGTCGTACTGTACTTGAGTTGATACTTTTGACTTGTAACTGTAAGGAAGTTTCTTAATTCAGGTCCAAAAATGATCCCTTTTTCTACAAAATATTTGCTGTCTTTTTCAGCTGTCTATATGCCGTAGACTTGAAAATTTCTTAGACTTAAAAAATTCTTAAAAGTTTGTTTGACACTTAACTACTCATTCCATAGTTCTCATGAACAAATAAATAATTAAGTTTATATTTGTAAGGAAGTTTTATTTAAACATTTTTAATAAGTAATTTTTCGTTTTATAATAACGTGTTTTTTTTTTTTTTTTGTTTCAAATAAGTTTTCGATTTTACTAAATCAGGCAACTTTTTAGTTGCACTTTATAAACACACATAACAGAATTCTCTTAATTTATGTTCCAGAAACTCTCTCTCTCTTTCTCTTAAATTCATATCAATTCTCATTTATACATTTACTAGTATTTTGTTGGTTTTTTTATTGGCTCTTCTTTTGTCAGTTGGTTATTTAATGAACAGGTAAAACCACACTCATACACTGACATCAGTGTTTTTTTTTTTTGATCAGGTAGCAATTTACGCGAACAAGATCACATAAAATGCAAAGAAAAAAAAATCGACCAACATTTTTTAAATACTATATTATAGTACACATTTTTCACTCACTTTACACTGAAAACTACTGAAATTCTTTAAAAGAATTTTTCTTCAATTTTTTTTGACCACCTTTTAATGCAATTCGTTTTGTTTAATACAAATTAACCGTTTGTTTTTATTACTCGAACTCCGCGTCTCATGAAGTTTCTTCGTTGTTGCCAGCAACAGTTTATTTCGTCAACTAACTGACTTTGTTTCTTTAGAAAAATACAAAATTGATCACTTGTATCTTTAGCCGCCTGCCCCGATCTCTGCTGGTGTGAGTGTGTATCTATGAGTTTACTGCCTTTGTTTGTGTTTCTCCAAGCCGTCAAGTTGCGGCACCTACACTACAGTAAGAAAAGAAAATTGCGAGCAAAACGCGCAGCCATCAGTAAAGTCGCTAAATTTGTTTACGACGAACACCAAAGTGACTGACTGACTGACTGACTGTCTGACTGACTGACGCTCCTCTGCAATAACTGTGTAATTTAACGCAATTTAATAGTTTATTATTGTTGTATTTCAGTTTTATTATTTCTTTTAATTTGCGTTGGAGCATACATGAACATAAATATGTACATACATACATACGAATGTATGTAAGTCTAACATTAGATTTGGAATTCGATTCAGTGGTCACAGTAGCGTGTCAGTGCCATTTGTATCTATTTGTTGAAATTTGAATGTTTGTTAAGTTTTTTCTTTCAGTTTTGTTTTTTACAATTTGTTGGTCATTTGGTTTTACAAGAATTTTCTGCTATCGGGGTTGTTGGTTGCTTCTTTCGTAGAATTCTTTTTATTGTTTTTAATTCTTGTCGGTATATTAAATTTTAGGCTGGAAAAGCACCTGCCTAAATATTATAAACAATTTTGCTGCAGTCTTTGGTAAAACAAAGTACGGCACTCTGCACTCGTGAAAATAAATTGAAAAAATCAAAATTGTTCAAAACATAAATACACTTGTTCAATACTAGGGAACCGCACGGTTACACTTCAACCATGACTGCACCGACTATTTAACTAATAATTTTCACTTTTGAGTGTTTTAAAAATACATAAATACACTATAAATAAATACACTATACAAAATAATTGTGTAATCGTGTGATTCATTCACTGAAAATTTTTGGCTAAATTTGATAGAACTCTGTCCTATTTTAAAAAGTCACATCAAAACGGGCAGAATATTATACTTTTGTAAACAACTTCGAAAAGGCAACTCTGATCGCATAGAAAAAGATAGGTTAGGTTAGATTAGATTAAGTTGATTGGAATAGATAGTTTTTGAAAATTTTCAAAAGTTTAGGAAATAGGACCGACTTGACAAAAAGTCTTTCACACACATACACTTTTAATTCAGACTAGACATGTGCGCGTTAGTGTTTTTTGGCTCACGTCACGCACGCTCACGAACAAAATAATTTTCCTCACTCACTTTCAGGCACGAAAATTTTTTTTGGTCCTCACGTCACGCACGCTCACGAGCAAAATTTTTTCAATCACGCACAAAAAAAAAACGAAAAAAGTTCTCACGAACAATCACGTTTGTATTGAAATCAAATAGAAACTGTGGTCGGAAGTAATAACAGCCTAACCCCCAATTTTTGACTTGGATTGTAAATGCCATTTCAATTTAAATTTGATTTAAATACAAAATTGAGTCAAACAGTTGCTAATTAAATCAAACTGAAACGGCCTGCCGTGCCCATTTAAATCCGATTTAAGTTTTTCGTACTGCCATATGATTTTGACAGTTTGGTTTTGTTCTGCAAATTAAGAAGATTGCACATGTTTTGTTTGTTTCATAATTTGATTTTTTATTATTTCCAGAAGGTAATCAACTTCTCTGGCAGTGAAATTGGGAGTCCTTTTATCACTTTTTCTACTCATTTTAATAATTTTTACAAAACAATTTATTATTTTCCAAACTTTTCACAATTTCACTTGCTTCCAAATTTGTTTAAACAGCTGTGTTTTATTGAGTTATCGATAATTTTTTGACACTTACATTGTGCTGCCGTACTTTTATTACAATTAATTACCAAAAATAATTTTAGACTGTAAAACAGAAAGCTGATTTAAATCCAACTTAAATTTTAAGGAAAATTTACTAATTTTGTATTTAAATCCCAAGTCAAAAATCGGGGGTAAGTTACAAAACATAATTTCGAGAAAGCTGTGGTTTCAATATAGAACGATTTCTTTAAAAAAAAAATGAAAATTGGCAATTTAAGAGAGTTATTTGATAAATTAAAAGTTATAATTTTAAAGAATTCATATTAGATTTGATAAAAAACATGTCTTCCAGGACATTTTGGCGCTTATTGCGAGTTTTATGGCACCTTTATTTAGTATTACCTCACTTCTATTTTGCATGTATAATTAAAAAAAAAAAAAATTTTGTCACTGAATTTAAATTGAAACTCACATGAATATAAAATTCTAATATTGTAGGTCACATAAATTGAGCTAAAATAATCTGCATTGAAAAATAATTCATGAGAAAAAGTGTGAGAGTTTTTTTTCTAGGCCAGAAGAGTTAGTGTTCTTTCTAGTGAAACTTCGTGAACTGCCTTAAAATGGTAATCAAGCACCATCACGCACGAAATTTTATTTTTAAATCACGCGCAAGCACTCACGCATGATTTGTCTAATATTTGAATCACGCTTGACACGATATTTTCACCACAAACGCACACCCCCAGTCCACACTATCACACTTTTCGAGGAGCACACATGTCATTTTTAGGGTTCAGTACTCATCAGAGTACTTCTACGTCCGTCCCTCCGTCCGTCACAGCTTTCATTCTGAGAAACGGTAAGAGGTAAAGAGCTGAAATTTTTACCAAAACTGCTTCGAAACCAAGTCATGACTAATTGTATACTGCTTTTAAGCAGCAGCAGCAGCCAATCAACAGAAAACACAATGACAAAACTGAAAGTTGATCTATAGATTGAACTTAGACAATCAGTTATGAAGAGTATGCAATGACTTGGGTTGGAAGCGATTTGGGTGCTGGACATGACAGAGCTATGGTATATACCCCAGCCAATAAGTCTACAACTTTATTGTTTAGGTCTTCTTTAAAAATGTTGATCACTCTAATTTTACCACAAAAAAAAAATCTTTCTCCATCCCGTGGAACTAAAATCGAACTCAAGGCCGATAACGTAATTAA
The DNA here is from genome assembly GCA_963662145.1 of Sturmia bella. Taxonomy (NCBI): domain Eukaryota; kingdom Metazoa; phylum Arthropoda; class Insecta; order Diptera; family Tachinidae; genus Sturmia; species Sturmia bella. The sequence goes on along the minus strand of OY759168.1, from coordinate 42,889,103 downwards.
GAATTGTAAATCACAAAATTCGACCAACAAACTTAAATTAATGTCTTTTAACTAACTTTCAATGTTTGCCTGTTAAGCTTATCTAATGGCTTTCAATACATGATTGATAAACTTTGAACAGTTTTACAACTTTTCCATTGCCAAGAAACTTGAAGTTCTTGGAGACAAATAAATGTTGAAACAAGCCACAAGACTGAATCGCACCAAATATATAATTATAAGCATATTCTATAAAAAGGAAGGCACATTTTATAAATTTAATGGCGTATTAAATTCGTTCAAATCAAAATCTAAAAATAAATAAAATTGAGAAGTTTAAAAGACATATAATTTTCTTTTATTTTTTTTTTTTTTTTGTCTTCTGCGAATGCATTAAAACTTTCATAATTTAAAATAGTGAAATCATTAAATTTTTTCTCAATGTAAAGTAAAAATTTGCTACGCTTCTACATTGTTTTTCGTTTCCTGTTTATATGTACTATATTATTTAAATTGCTGAAACTTTGCCATATATTTTTAGCTTGTCAAATACAGGGAGCACAAATAAGTTACAAAACAATTTTAAAATTAACGAAAAATAGTGCTGAGGAAACAACCACTCAAAAAAGAGCTTTGCAAAGCTTTGCTGCTGCTACTCATTCTACTTCAGTCTCTTAAGATAAACTGCGAGCTCAAGGTTTGCAAGCAACATCTATTATTTTCTAGTCAGTAACTTTTCGCTAACTTCAAATCAGGTATGGAAAAATCAGTGCATATGAATAATCAGTGCATATGCATACAAAAAGTTCAACACTACTTTACACACCATTTACACATGCAAGTAACTTGTTGCAAGTTGTGTGGTCGGAACTTATTATTAGTTTTGGAAATGGGTCTTCCACTTTTCAGAAAAGGTTGACTTCGTTAGAATCGAGTTAAACAAGTGCGTGATATATGGTAGCAACTTCGGAGTCAATCACTTCTAGAATATGGTATTGAATTGTATTACATTTAACAGCAGAGAAACCTTCAATAACCTCAAAATGGTGAACGCAGCGAAAACTAAATGGATTTTCCACTGATACGAAGCAAAGATCGTCGTAAACGTTATTTGTTGGTGTGGATAAACCAATATTAACAAATTTACTTCGACATCATGATCACAAGAGGATGAGTTTGTATGGCCCACACCAATTTCGCCGTTTTTCCTCCATTTAATCTTGATATCAATAGCGGTTGCGAATTTTTCCTGGTAATACGCAGTTTTGGCTGACTGAATTCGTTTCCTAACTTCCCCTCTAGCAGATACTTACTTTATAAAGATTATATATTAATTTTAACAGATAACATACAAGAAATGATTTTTAGTACATTATTATTTGATCTTACATACCGAAAAATAAGATAAAAAAAAAAAAAAATTGAAGTAACATAGGGCTTTAATCGATTTATAACGGGTTATCCATTTTCCGGTTTCAAAAGTAAACGTAAATAAAACATATATAAAATATTCAAATATGAACTTAATTATTTATTTGCTTTAAGAGCCAATTGAAATATATTAATTCAGGTCCAAAAATGAACCTTTTCAAAAAATGTTTGCTGTATTTTTTGAAAAGGTTCATTTTTGGACCTGAATTAATACATACATATATAAAATATTTTATTTTATAAAGTTTGAACGTCGACATTTGTGTGTGAAACACTACATCATTTATAAGACCAGCACGCAAAGTGTTGCAAGCAATGATTCTTTTGTGGTAATTTTCGACCACTTTTTGACACATATTGGGCGGTATCTCAGCCATAACTTGACGAATAGTGGTTTTTAAGAGCTCAAGAGTTAATGGTTTATCTGCATAAACACGGTATTTCGCGTAGCCCCACAAAAATAGACTAATGGTGTCAAATCGCATGATCTTGATGGCCGGTTGATATCGCCACGACGAGAAATTTCACGGCCAGGATATGCCTCTTGCAATAAAGCGATATTCGCTCGAGTTGTGTGGCATGTGGCACCGTCTTGTTGAAGCCACATATTCTCCAAGTCGTATTCTTCAATAGCAGGCAAAAACAGGCGGTCATCATATGACCACAACGCTCCGAATTGACGGTGACAGTCATTCCAGCGTCGTTCTAGAAGAAGTAAGGTCCAATCACACCTTCGGAACAAAGAGCACACCAAACAGTTACTTTTTCTGGATGTAATGGCCTCTCTTCAATTACTTGAGGATTCTCAGAACCCCAAATATGACAATTTTGTCTATTAACCTGCCCACCGATGGAGAAATGTGCTTCACCACTGTAGAAAATTTTGCTCGAAAAATCGCCGTCCATTGATTATGTAAACCATAATCTCGTCTCAAAGCACGATATGTGGCTGTGGCAGAATCACCACCATTTTGTAGTATGTTTTGATAATTTTTATGCGTTGTGTGATTGTTAAGCGATCCATTTTCGTCAATGTCAGACCTTCAACTGAGTAGAAAAAAATTGGTTTAACAACTTAGTTTGACAGATGTCGAATTCCAGTTCTATACTTTTAAAACTCTGAAATGGATAACCCGTTAATATAAATTTACTATTTATTTGCCAAAGAATCTATTCGTATAATTTGCTTCCCCATAACAAACAGTTAAAAAGTCATGTAGACGGACAAAAACTCAATTACGGTATTCAAAGGGTCGTCCTAAAGTCAGAAGTCTTACAATAATAGCACGAAAATATATGACTGCTGTAAGCAACCTGTCATAAAGTAGTGTGCTATATCAAATATGAATCAGCTGTTAAAGAAAAGGAAAGCAATTTAAATATTTTTGTCAAAATGCCAAAAATAAGTGAAAAAACTAAATTAATAGCCAGTTTGTGCGATAATTATCTATTAGATGTTTTGATAGCTGATTCAAGTAAATTTTAAATGAAATATACTCATATTTACGAACAAATATACATACATTTTAATGCATTTATTTCTTAGGTGACGCTGTGATACTGTTAACTTATGACGACTCACTAAACACAGTCGATGATGTCCTATTAATTTATGACTATTTTTGTTTGCAGCACAACAATAATTTTTTTAGACTATCATAAAATGTTAGTACTTTCTGACATTATGACACAATATGAGACCGTTTGAATACCGTAAATAAATAATACAAAAAAAAGGAAAAAAAATTCCATTTTAAATTAAAAAAAATGAAATAGCGATTTTGCAGTTATTTTTCCGCATAATTTTCATTTAATTATTTTTTTATCTTTGAGGACATTTTGAAAATTAGCTTGCACTTGCCTGTATAAACGACCAAACAAGTAGCAACAGTTTTTATTGTCCCTGCCAATGTATTGGTTGTTAATATGTACACACAAGTTAATTGCATGTGTAAATGGGTGGTTACTTATTGCCCTTTGATAACGTCTGCTACGTACGCATCTGCAAAAAAAAATGACATGTCGTGGGTTAAATATTATCGTCTAAGCCCCCCTACCGTGCATTACAGACTTATTCATATTTTCATTTTGCAATTTTCCATCGCTGTCATAAACTGCAATTTGGCAATTTAAAAGGTTTGTTTGTTGGTGTTTTTTTTTTCTCTACTTGTTTTAGTTAAACTTAAGCAAAACACAAACTGATGCTTTTACCAAAAAAAAAAATATGAAAAAAACAACAACTAAAACTGTAAACATAAAGACATCGTAGTCATATGAAACTTTTATTTTGTTCAACAAGATTCCTTGATTCGTTGTCTCGTTGTCTGTTCAGTTCAGTGTTCGTCCTACGGGTTTTGTTGGCATTTATGCGCTTGAAGACAAATTTGCTTCTGTTACTGCTGCTTCTTTCCGTCTTTTGCTTTCCTTTGCAAAAACTCTCAGCGTCAAATACTTTCATTTATTGTGTTGTAAAGTACTTAATACTAAATTGGGTTTCTTTTTATATCGTTTTTGTTTTTGACACATAAAATTACGAATGCTTTGACTGCAACAGCAGCAAAAAATGTTTAGCAATTTTCGTAATTTTTGTTTTTTTGTTGTGTTGTCAGTATCATTTATAATAAAAACTGAAAAGTTTTTGTTTGTGCTGCTTTTTAAGAAATAGTTTTTTTTTTGTTTTCTTTTGAAACAGAAAACATGTTATACGTTACTAGGAGCCGTAATTGTTTGCAATTGGAACTGAACTGTACTTTGCTATAGTCCATGGGCGGTCACCAGATCACACAGGTTACGAAGTTTTGCGGCTATTTCCTTATTCTTTTCCTGTTTATCTCACAAACAGCACGAAGACAAACACTTTCCTAACAAAATGTTCTTTGAAATCCGCAGAAACGTTCCAGACACTTGTTTTATTAGTATACGTTTTGACTTAAAAATATATACATACATACATATGTATATCTACATATATCAATTAATCAGAAAATATTTAAAAACAGTTACCGAGCAAGTTCAATAAAAATAGGAATTTTTAGAGCAAAATTATAATGGGCGATGAGGTTCATTTCCAACTCACCGAGTGCGTGAACAAGCAAAACTATCGCTCGTAGGACTCATCGGTCAACTTTTTAGGTTTCCGTACTCATCAGAGTGAAGAGGAACCTTATTGCCGAGACAAGTACGTCATTCCGTCCGCCCGTCCGTCCGTCACAGCGTCCATTCTCCGAAATGGTAAGAGCTAGAGAGCTGAAATTTTCACAGGATGTTGTTGTAGCGGCAAGGTACAACAACATCCATACCAAAAACAACAACAAGTCAAAAACTACCAGGTGTCCCCATACAACGAAAAGTTGCAATTAGCTACAACTCTCAAACCGTAAAAGATAGAAAGCTTAAATTTGCATAGTGTATATATTTATAGATGTTTTACAACAACAAATTCTAAAGACAACAACAAGTTGAAAACTACCAGGTGTCCCCACACAACCTAAAGTAACAATTGGCCGTAACTGCTAAACTGTAAAAGACAAAGAGCTGAAATTCGCACAATATATGTATTTACATATGCCCTACAACAACAAATGCTAAAAACAACAACATGTCGAAAACTACCAGGTATCCTTATACAACGTAAAGTAAAAATTAGCCGTAACTCCCAAATTGTAAGAGACAGAGAGATGAAATGTGAACAATACTTGTACTCGCATGTGGCCTACAATAACAAATGCTAAAAACAACAACAAGTCGAAAACTACCAGGTATCCCTATACAACGTAAAGCAACCACTAGCCGTTACTCTCGAACCGTGAGAGACAGAGGGATGAAATTTACACAATATGTGTATTCGCATATGCTCCACAACAATACTTGATAAGAACAACAACAACTGTAAAACTACCAGGTGTCCCTTTACAACATAGAGTAATAGCTATAACTATCGAACCGTAAGAGATAGAGAGCCGAAATTCACACAGTGTATTCCCCGATGCCTACAACAGCAAATTACAACAACAACAACAAGTCGAAAATTACTAGGTGTCCACATACAACATAAAGTAGCTGTAAAATCAGAGAGATGAAATTTATAAAATATACATATGTATTCACATACGCCATTCCATACATACATTACACATACATACGTACGGAATCCTAAGTGTGCGAGCCAACCTCGTACTTGACTTAATTTATTTTTACTTATTTTATTACATTATTTTGTTTAGTGTATATGTATGTGTTTTAAAGGTTTAAAGATTATCCGTCAAATTCATAAAAATTATAACAGGTTTATAAAGCTCGTATTTGACAGATTTCCTATACAATTATGTCAAATAACAGTCTTATAAACCTGTTATAGTTTTTATGAATTAAGGGGTATGTCTGCATTGTTATTTATTTGCTCATTTATTATTCGACCGTCAAAAATTGTTTTTGTTTGTAACGGGTTATCCATTTTGTGGTTTCCAAAGTATAGGATTGGAATTCGACATCTGTCAAACCAAGTTGTTAAACCAATTTTTTTCTTCTCTTATCGGTTGAAAATCTGACATTGAGGAAAATGGATCGCTAACAATCACACAACTCATAAAAATAATCAAAACATACAACAAAAATGGTGATTCAGCCACACATTTTGTCTGGCATAAAATAAAGTCTTATTATTGGTAAGTCGCTTATTAGCGAAATAAATGTATTTATATGGATCCGCGACTGCCATCAACACAACTTCAGCTTTTAAATTTTAAATATTCTTTAAGAGAAATAATTCTTTGTAATACATACATTTTGCAAGGAGCCTCTAAGTTTCCTGTTGCTTCAGTTGATTTAATACATATGTATAATTATTTTCTTGAGCTGAAGGTATTTTTATTGTATATATTTTATGCATTTATTCGAATATTTTTGTCGATATTTCGCTCCTATTCGGAGAGCTTCTTCAGGACAATGAAGCGAAACAGTGACAAAAATATTTAGATAAATACGATATGTCTCAAAACACTTTACACTTTATACTTACAAAAGTAGTCGAAATCATTACTCTCGAGGAATGTAAAAATACATTTTTTTAGTAATTGTTTTTTAATAATTTTTTTAATCTTCTACCTTATTTTCTTTTGTACTGCAAAGTTTTCCATTCACCTCTGCGCCATCGTAATAAAAAAAGTACAAGTACCAGACATAACCCAATTACGGGGCGTATGCTGGAGGAAACTAAGGAACTTTGTGAATGATACGGAGTTCCTATAAGTCAAACTGGTTCACGATTAAACCCACGGAGCGCACAACAAGCCTATATTGGCTTAGGTGTATGTCGTAAGACATGGGTAGACGAACCCCTCCATTCAACCTAACCTAACCTAAAAATGTACCACAAGCAATTTAAATAGATGTTGTGCTACACTATAATATTGAATCCGGTTATTATTTTTGTACGAATTTAGCATGATTTTTAATCAAATTTTGTTCAAACGCAAAAAAAAACGTTAAAAAAAATTTTCATGTTCGTCCCATTTAGGAATCGAACTCGGACCTCTTGGCTTAATAGTTGGCTCTGTATAATAATGAGTTATATAAAACACACAAAATGAATGTGTTATAATGTAATGCAAAAAGTGGCAGTTATATAAATATAGTTGCAATGTAATGCTGGCAATAAGTACTTAAAATATAAATTGTAAGTAAAGTTTTCGTTGGTATGTTGCAAACATTAGCTACTAAAAATATATCGATCTCTTAAGTAATTTAAAAGCATATTATTCTATAATTCTAAAAAATGCATTTGTAGTTTTCGGTTTTGCTGATGCTTGGACAAAATTTGTTATTTTAATATACAGAAGAGCCTGATTTTCAAATAAACTTGGGGTTATCAAAGTTCATATACGACCTGTTACTATACATTTATATAGAAAAGCTTCTAATTACACTTTGGTAAAGGGTGTATAAGATTCGTTATAGTTGAATATAGCACTCTTACTTGTTTCTATTTGCTATTATTTGTTTTATATCTATTTATATCTTTTCAGTAAAATTGTGAACTCAATTGATGTTTTAGAATTCTTCCCCCTCAACGAAAAAAAAATAAAGTTTTAATATTTGTGTTCGCTTGAACTCTACAGTCAATACTGTTCAGTAGTCAGCATAACGTGTCTTTCTTATTGATCAAAAAATGTTGTGCAATCTGATTTAGGTATACATATACATACATATAGTTTAGAAGTAAAACTCTTGAAACATTTTATTAAACAAACTTGTGCGGTGGCTTGTAAAGTTTTTCCTTTGAAATTATTGGCATACAAATACCGGTTAATAAATTTTAAAGAATATTATTTATAAAACTTGTGTGCATGTGCTAAATATGTTCAAAGCGAACTGCACGTAAGAACTTTATGAACTACTCAGGCTGACAAAGACTGTCGGCTGCACTCTGGCAAATAAAGCAAAAAAATTAAAGAAAACATTATCAGCATTAAAATTGTAGCACAAAAACTACCATGTTATGTACCCCAGCCAGTAGTAAGTCTTCAACTTTACTTTTCTGGTCTTCTTTAAAAATGTTGTTGGCTCAAGCTTTGCCACAAACATTTTTTTTCTCAATTTTGGGGCAGTAATTGGGGTTCTCGTGCTCAACGAATAAGAAGTTGAATTTCAAACATTCTTTTAAGAATTTTTCAAGTCTACTGATGAGTTGATTAGCATCAACGAAATGTCGGCGGCATATAAACGGCTGAAAAAGACAGAAAACATTAAGGTCTATTTTTATCCCTAGAATAACAGGGTTTTCAATAAGAGCGCTACAAAAGTTTTTTTCTTTAAATAAAACAAAAACGGGGTTGGATATCAATGAAATTCTTTATTACTGTGAAAGCATGTTTGATGCCATTACGTATGGAATTTCTGAACCCAATTTTCGACGGTTGTCAGGCATAAATTGGCCCATATTGCTGCAGTTTCACGTTCGATATTCGTACGAAGTTCATCAATCGTCGCTGGCTTCTTGGCACAGACCATAGACTTGACGTAGCCTCACAACAAATATTCTAACGGCGTCAAATTGCATGACTGAGGCGGCCAATCGACTGGACCATTTCGTGAGATAACACGTTCTTCAAACTTGGTTTTCAATAAATTGATTGTGACATTCGCTGTGTGGCATGTGTCAGCATCCTGTTGGAACCACATATCCTCCAAGTCCATATCATCCAATTGGGGCCAAAAATATTCGGTTATCATTAAACGGTAGCGATTCCCATTCACAGCAACGTGCCAGCCATGTTCATCACGGATGAAGTACGGCCCATAAACCGCACCAAAGCGTAAATTTTTCCGGATGCAATGATGACTCATGGAGTACGTGTGTGGATTGCTGCCTGACCAATAACGCATATTATGTTTATTGACGAAGCCATTCAGGCAGAAATCAGCCTCATCATAAATTGGTCGTAGCGCTCTTAACGTTGAGGCCACTGACTCCGAATTTCGGTAGTAAATTTTAATAATTTCGACTCGTTGTTATCTCATATATCTTTTCATCATGAAATGGCAAACCTTTCTGAAGAGAAATGTCCAAAGAACAGCAAGAAATATTGCGTCGTCTACTGTCCCTGTCGCTGTACTTTAGTAGCGTCCCTGTTGAAAAACCCTGTAATGCAATTCAATTGGCTCTTAAAGCAAATAAATAAGTTCATTTCTGTATTTTCAAAATTTGAAAATGGGCCTGAAATTTTATTAAATAAATTGAGTCAAGTACGAGACCTGGGGCCAAATCGTCGTAAACGTGATCGAACGAATTTTGTTGCCTGGGCCTTGTGGTTGTTGCTCATTTTGTTTTTGTTTTATATTATTTTTACTCGATAGTTCATTCGATATCGAATGCAACGATTTGGCCCCTGCTCGCACAGCAAGCTGAAGAGCGATGTACGTGTGTGGTTATGAAACAGCCATGGTTTGCATCCCAGCCAACAAGTCTTGAACTTTATGCTAGGAACACAACTGGGACGAACGACGAATTTTCGCCGCGAATATTCGCCCTCAGAAATAAAACACATTGGTGCACATGAAAATGCACACAGTCACAGCGTCGCTCGAAATTCGTTGTATGCGGCGAAATTGAAATAGATTCATTTCTATTTCTTACGCCGGCGAACGACGAACAAATCAGTACCATGGGACCATTTTGGTTTTAGTTTTCAAGTGTTTTACTTTAATAGTTTTTATTTTAAGTGCTAAGTTTTGTCTTTTTGCATTTAAAATAAAAAGCCAACATATTAGTTTATAAAACATGTTTGTAGTGTTTAATTTTTTGTTTTTGGCAATGCTAAATTTTTTAGCAACCAATTTTTTTTAAATATGGTCACCCCATCAGCTGTTCAACTGTAATGAGATCAAATTAAAAAACTGAGAAAATGGATACAAGTGAAATTATAATTGAAAATGTTAAACTTCATGAATATAATCTGGGATCTAAAAATGTCCCGAAAATAGACGGAGATATGGGAGTAAATTGGCTGCTTGGTAAATTTACCCGGTAAGAAGAAATTGAAAATGTTCTATGCCATATTTTTACATACATACATATGTATGTATCTTTGAACAAACAATAAACAACTTTATCAATTATAACAGATGTTTTTGTTTTGCGTCGTTATTGAGCTTGATACGACGAATTTACACAGCGTATTATTATTACACGGCGTATTCGTCGCGTTGGGAGAAATTCGTCGTTTGTCCCAGTTGTGTTCCTAGCATAACTCTTCTTGTCTCCTTTGAATATGTTGATCACTCCCATTTTGTCCAAAAAATCTTTCTCAATTTTGAGAAATTAAAACTCGAACTAGAAAGCTCGATAAAATTATTAACAATTTTGAGTTTCGCACACTTCTCGAGGAATTTTGGGTTTTTGCACCCTGTACTATTTTTTACAAATGATCATGCTTTTGTTCTTGATCTCAGCTAATATTGTTCATATAAATATGCAGATATTCGTATTCATATGCAAATGTTCGTAACCAGGGTTGTAACATTTTTCCACCATCAGCCCCACAGTGCACCAGTGAAGACGTTATGACCATTACTATACCTTAGAGAATGGGTTTTTCTTTTAGTTTCTTTGACAAACTTTTCATGTTGTTTCACAATTTTTTTTTTCTTTTTTTTTTATTACTAAAAGTTTTCTGGGTGATGTTTTTTTTCTGTTCATAAATACAATATTGTAACTATTGCTTTAAATATGTAAAACAAATGTGCTAACCTAATAAAATTACACTCAATCTATATGCCAAGAAGTGTATGTATGTAAAGAGCTTATAAAAGATTACACACACGAGTTTAAGTTTTATTAGTATACGTGTACAAGTTAATAAATACTACATATGTATGTATGTGTTTAATACAAAAAAAAGAAAAGAAGAAAAACTTTACTTGATTTTTCCATTCGTTGCACTTACCATTTATAATTCTTGTCAGTTTATTGCGTCTTGATGATGATGGACTCAATAGACTCTCACGTCGACTGTTGGCCGTTGTTGTGCCACAACTGGTCTGTGGAACACCACCCACGCCAATGCTGAGACTACCCGCCTGGCCACTGGTGGCATACAGTTCATTGATATTCCATTGGTTACTTTGCGATGAAGTACTACAGTTACTGAATAGACTGCTGGCCGAAGAACGTTTGCTGAAGGGAGCCATCGCCGGTCTGGGTATGTCCAATGAGGGTCGGGGTGAATCACACCAAACGATTTCTGCAAACGAATCAATACTGGCTGAACGCTGTAAAGCACTGCTGTCTTTGCGCCTGGAAAGGGAAAAAATCAACAAAATAGTTTTTACAAGTATGCGCAGAATGGCTGAAAGAAAATTATGCAAATAACTGTAAAGTGGTGAATGGAATTATTAATAAACTTTGATTTAAATCAACACATAAAAGGAGATAGTAAATTAGGTATGGAGCGGCAAGAAATGTTGGAAAAACTCTTGGGCTTGTTAAGAGCACCAAATACAGCAGAAGGGTCGGTCACCAGTTTAATACACAATTTTTAATTTTTCACGTTTTATTCTTTTGGTAATTGCTGTTGGCTCCATCTCTACAATTTTTTGTTTGGTTTGTTTTAAAATTTCAGCTGTTCGAGTGTCAGTGTGCCAAACGCAATACTCATGCGAAAAAAGCAACACGTAATTAGCGGTGCGTAAATGCAAAAATATTGCGAGTGCAACCTTGTATATTTTGTTGTTGGGCTGCAAAGAAAAAGCAACGATTTCTTGCATTCGCACTTACGCAAGACATTTGCACCAAATAATGAACTGCGCTAGTGCAAACAAAACAGCTTTGCAAGCAAGCAATTAATAAGGGGTTTCACGATGCTAGTTGTGCAAATTTGCAATGCATTTTATGGTTGATCGTTTTTCTTTTGCACAAATCTACTAAATTCCTCATTGAAGGTTTGAAAATTCTCTGCTTTAGTTAACAAATTCTTTATTATATTTTTAAGGACACACTTGTGGCTTTTTTGGTTAAATTCTAAAATAACAGCTCTGAGTTTTAAGTTGAAAAAAAATTAGCATCAAGGTATTCTTGATGCTAATTTTTCGTACTTAATGTTTTATATTTTAACTTAATAATTCGAGCTTGAGATCACTTGTTTTTTTTTAATGCTTGTTCAATTCAATATTTCGATACCTCAATGGGAAGAAGATACCCTCTATATCGATCATGTCGCCAGCACCTCGAACACAAATGTCAAAATCAAGCACTTGCTGTTTTGTTATCGAGTGGGAGTTTTTATAGAAAATAGTTTATATTTATCTGTTAAAAAACTGGAAAATAAAACTAGAAACTCCATATATTTTTCATTTTTGTTTTATTTGGTAAGTATATTAAACAATTACCATCAGTACGTTTGTATGTAGTTTTCCTACACAATGCACTTGTTCGCTGGATGGAAGAAAATCCCGAGTTTGCCAGAGGACTCGAGTAGTGTTCAGTGCGTCTGAGTACTTATTAAATGTCTATGCAAAAAAAAAACCTTTAAATTTTAAAACACCACAAAAACTGTTTTCACACTTTCAAAATGTTTGCTTTTTTATTTTGCACTTATTTATGGACCAGTTTTGAGAAGGGTTCTATTTATAATTTAGTAGTTTTTGTCAATAGTTCCATAATAAATCAACCAAATCTTTAATTCACCGATCTGGCAGCTCTGTGAAGTAAATGCCAAAAATTTCATGACGTAAGCCCTTGCGAACGTGAGCTGTAGACTTAGAGCAACCCAAATTGATTCGAAATCGTGCGACTACATTTCGATCGCTTACATTTTCTTGCGACATCGAGGAACAGACAGTTAATATTTTATTTGCGTTGCGTACGTTCACTGCTAGGGTGCATGGTTTATGTTTCAAACTTAGTCTTCAAAGCTTTTCATTCTACTTTTTTGGTAAAAAATTACAACTAAACCAATATTTTTCCCAATATTTTACAACAACATTTTTCATTGTTTATGCTTGTTTTTGTGTACACTAGTTGGTCTCATACACTAATGTTGCCACAATTTTCTGTATTTCTAAATGACTCTGCACAAATGATGTGGGCACTTTACAAAAGTCACTTTTGGGCACAGACTACACAGATATCCCAAAAGTGACGTTTGAAAAGAGGCCATATCATTTGATTGGTAGGGCCAGTCAAAAGTGAGCAGTACAGGAAATCGTAGCAACATGAGTGTATGAGACCAACTACAGTACACAAAAACAAACATAAGCAATGAAAAAATGTTGTTGTAAAGTGTTTGGAAAAATATTGGTTTTGTTGTAATTTTTCCGAAAAAAGTAGAAAACATGAATGAAAAGCTTTGAAAACTAAGTTTTAAATATATTCGCTGTACTGCTAGTGATGTACTCAATGTAAATAAAATATTAAATACAAATAATTATTATTTGTTTGCTTGCAAAGCTGTTTTGTTTGCATCAGATTTGCACTGAATTTTTCTAACCAAAAATCAAATGTAAACAAATGCGGAGTCAACCAATAGAGACAGCTATATAAAAATTTTCATGTTTGCTGTCCTTCACTGGATGCTCCAGCACCGCAAGGCTGCCACTTTCATGAAATTTGACAGAAAATTGATAATTTTTGTAGTCCGGCAGAGCTGGTGACCCTTCTGGTTGTTTTGTGCTTTTGCGATATCTGTTTATATTTGTGTTTAGGAGTGTGGTCATAGTGGCTCACAAACAATGTGACCACTTCTCTCTTGTTGATCAAAGTTATGGACAAACTATGCACTTGGATGCAACAACAATTAGTAGCAAAAATTGTGCTACTGTTCATCGTTTTTAAGAAGTAAATTTTTGTGTATTTTTCCTTACATATTTGTAAAATTTTTTTGCGAACTTTTGTGTTTCTGCACTAGTTTTATTTTTTTTTCCAACTAGATATTTAGAATTTTTGAAATATAGTAGCGCAGTTCATTATTTGGTGCAAATGTCTTGCGTAAGTGCGAATGCAAGAAATCGTTGCTTTTTCTTTGCAACCCAATAACAAAATATACAAGGTTGCACTCGCAATATTTTTGCATTTACGCACCGCTAATTACGTGTTGCTTTTTTCGCATGAGTATTGCGTTTGCAACACTGACACTCGAACAGCTGACATTTTCAAACAAAGCAAACAAAAAATAGTAGAGAAGAATCCAGCAGCAATTACCAAAAGAATAAAACGTGAAAAATTAGTGTATTAATTTATCAGCTGTTATTTGGAGTGCAATAAAATTTGCAAAGTTGTTAAAAAGGGTGCTCAATATCAGTTGCAATATAATCGCAAACGCAAATAGTCGCAACTAAAAACGCACCAAACGCTGAGTACCGCTAGTGTTAGTTTATTTTTACATATGAACAACTTTGGCTCTGAAGTTTTTCGCTAATTTTTACCATTGTTTGTGAACTTTTGATTAGATTGGACGTGTTTTTTGTGATGTGTGGTCGTAATAGGTGAATGCATGCATTTTCCTTTATCGAATGATTTAAAAAAAAAATAATCCTTATACATATATTAAACGTCTATTTGGCAAATTATATATAGATATTTGTCAACTGAGATCTTAATAACTAAGATATATTTTTATATATAAGTCCGCTAAAGTAAACATTCGTAATGGGTGTTATCGTCTTTATCGTGTCGTCTCTTTGTTCTATGTACATATATATGTATTCAACTTCTTAAAACGCTCAAGAGGCTTCGTTAAATGTTTTCAACTGGATACAGTTTGAAAACATTCAATGTTGTCAGCTGATTATTTTATTTCCTAACAGAATAGTTTGTTAGGGTGACCTTTAATCCTCCTTCACTTTTCTTGTCCATTAAGACATGTACTCATGAAACGACTAAATAAACAAAACACTAATTAACTAGAAAAAGTTTTCTAAAAGCCTAAAATCATTATTTTTCAGTATTAATGGCCGTTGTTGGCCGGCCATTTGCCGAGTTTTCTGTGCAAATTTTGGTTTTGGTTTTTTGAAAGTAAACCAACTAAATTATGTAAAAGTAAATTGATTTTCTAGTATTGTTAAAAAAAACAAGTAAGAGTGCTATATTCGGCTGGGCCGAATCTTAAATACCCTTCACAATGGTACATACATTCCGATTCATTTTTGGTGCGAAAAGTTGTTTTATTTGGCTTTTAAATGGGCCGATTTTTTCTGAATTTCAATATCAGATCAACTACCGGGATTTAACACAGGCTGCAAAACTTTTATTTAAATAATTCCTAATATGCTCAAGTTCAACCACTGGGTGACACCAATTCTTTTTAATATCAATGAAATAAAGAAAAGAAAAATGTATTTCTTAATTATTTATCAGTTAACTTTATAGTAAAATTTATTTAACAAAAAATTGCATATAATTGCATTATTTTTGAATTATAATGCTAAACATTGCCATTAAGTGTGATTTTCTTTTCAATTTACTTACGTATGTGGGTACATGCATACGTATGTATGTATCTATAATAGAAAACTCTAAAATAAATTCTTTATTATTGAATATTTTCAGTGTGTTCCATAAAACAATGATTATATACATACATATATACATACATACATATTTACATTGCTTGCTTTTACAAAATTATTTTTTTCTTGTGCACGTTGTTGATGATCTATTGCGTATCATCATACACTTGTGTGTGTGTATGTACATATGTAAGTACGTAGGGAAACCCAAAATGATTTTTTGTGTGAATGAATTTGAAGACGCAATTGTTTAAAAGAATTTCATTGCGTACCCTTTTTTCAACAATTCTTTATATCACTTTCATTTTCAAGCTCGTGTATACATATGTATGTACATACATACACATTTTTACACCAAAGCAAAAAAATTGTTTATGCTAACATACTTGCATGCATACATACATATGTAGATACATACATACCTACATATGTATATACAAACGTATCTACATACATACATACATACATACATACATACATACATACATACATACATACATACATACATACATACATACATACATACATACATACATACATACATACATACATACATACATACATACATACATACATACATTCATACATGATCGCAAATATTATATACATATGTATATAATATTATATACATATGTATGTACCATTATGATTGATTTTTGGTACCAAAAGTTGGGTGCATATGGGCCGATGTCCAAAAATTTTCTAATTTTGCCCCTAAACGGCCTGTATGTACCATTCCGACAAATATTTAGTGCAAAAAACTGTTTCGTTTAGCTTCCAGGCCCGACTTCTTGAGATATCGGGAGGCGCTATATCTCGAACATATATGGGCCGATGACAAAACGATTTCCAGTTTTGCTTCTGACTAACCTATATGTATCATTCTGATTGATTTTTGGTGCCAAAAGTTGTTTTATTTAGCTTATAGAGCCGATTTCTTGAAAAATCGGGAGACGCTATATCTCAGGTATATATAGACCGATTGCAGACATTTTCAAATTTTGCTTTTAAACACCTTATATGTACCATTCTGATCGATTTTTGGTACCAAAAGTTGTTTTATTTGGCTTTTAGAGCCGACTTCTTGAGAAAACTTGAGGCGCTATATCTCGAGTGTATATGGGCCGATGTCCAAAATTTTCCACGTTTGCCTCTAAATAGTCTATATGTACCATTCTGATTGATTTTTAGTGCCAAAAATTGCTTTATTTGGCTTAAAGAGCGGATTTCTTGAAAAATCAGGAGTCGCTATATCTCAGATATATATGGACCGATTTCAAAAATTTTCCAATTTTGCTTTTAAACACCTTATATGTTCCATTCTAATCGATTTTTGATACCAAAAGTTGTTTTATTTGGCTTTTAGAGCCGACTTCTTGAGAAAACGGGATGCGCTATATCTCGAGTGTATATGGGCCGATGTGGAAAAATTTCCCACTTTTGCCTCTAAATAGCCTATATATACCATCTTGATTGATCTTCGGTGCCAAAAGTTGTCTTATTTGGCTAATAAAGCCGATTTCTTTAAAAATCGGGAGACGCTATATCTCGGATATATATGGGCCGATTTCAAAAATTCCTTCATTTCTAGGATTTAATGAGCACTAAAAATGATATGGTTTAGTTTTTAAGAAAAAATTTTTTTCAAAAATCTGAATACAAAAATTACACAAAATATCCCTCAAAACCCGGTTTTTTGAATATATCTCGGCTATGCGTGGACCTATCTTACTGAATTTCAATAGCAGACCCACTACCGAGGTTTCACACGTTTTAGCGAAAGAATGAGGTTTCTATCTCAAACCGTTTTCTCAGAAACGGTATTTCAACGACTACAGACGGACAGACGGACAGACGGACCGACGGACAGACGGACAGACGGACAGACGGACAGACGGACAGACGGACATCGCTCAATCGTAATCGCTATTGATGCTGATCCAGAATATATATACTTTATGGGGTCTTAGATGGATATTTCAATGCGTTACAAACGGAATCACAAACTTATATATACCCTTACACATTTATGTGAAGGGTATAAAAAAAAAAAAAACTAGAGAATAGGACTTCAATGTGTTTTGAATGAACGACAAAAATAAATACCAATTCCCCCAGGTACAAACTACTGAAAACTTTTTTATGTAATTATGAACAAACATATCAAAATATGGATGTAATTTTATCAATTAATGTACTTGGCATTACTGTTCAAGATGGCGACCGATTTAACAGCTGCCAAGTGACTTATTCTCAGTTTGGTTTGGCAATTCATCATGAATAGACTCACGCCACAGAGTACACAGAGGTGAAAAAAATAACTTTTGAAAATCGCCCAAATCAGCTGCTAGACAGTTTATTTAAAGAGCTAGCAATAGTATGCTCTTTATAAGAAAAATAAATGTAAACAAAACAAAAAATAGCACGTTTTTATGAACAACCACCACCTTAACAGCACAAACTTCATAATTTAAACTAAATTAAAAGTACAAGTAAAAGTAAAAGATTGGTAAAAAGTGTTGAACTAAAAATCCTATTTGACGTAGGATTCGTTAATATTGTAGTCTTTCGAAATTGATTACGAAGAGCATGTAGTTTTTCCTCACAAAATAAACCGTAAAATAAACCATAAACAAATATTGTTTAGCACATTATAAACAATGAATACTATAAAATTTTATATTATAAAAATAATTTAATATACTTTTTAAACATTTCATAAATTTATTAATTCAGGTCCAAAAATTAACCTTTTCAAAAAATATTTGCTGTATTCTTCAGCTGTCTATATGCCGACGACATTTCGTTGCTGCTAATCAACTCATCAGTAGACTTGAAAAATTCTTAAAAGTTTGTTTGAAACTGAACTACTTATTCCATAATACAGCAAATATTTTTTGAAAAGGTTAATTTTTGGACCTGAATTAATACATTTCAATTGGCTCTTAAAGCAAATAAATAATTAAGTTCACATTTCATAAATTTATAATAAAAAAGCCACCACCTTTTCTTACCGCATACACAAAGCATAACAAAAAAGAACTGTAAAAAATGTTTTTTGTTTTGTCTACAAGTTCTCGAGCGATTGTGAAAACGAGATGTACAGAGTTTTGCGCTGACTTGCTATCTCGTTTTTGTCGCGTTTCATCTCTGTGTACTTTGTGCTCACGCGTGTACAACGCTTGCAAATAGTGCCAAACGAGATTGCCGTTGTTCCCGATTTGTATAAGCGAATTTTGTATAGATGAAGCGGACTTCTGGCTGAATGTCTACGTCAACAAACAAAACTGCCGCATTTGGAGTGAAGCCAATCCTCAAGTGTATGTCAAAATACCGTTACATTCAGAAAAACTGACTGTTTGGTGCTGACACTTTATGGACTGGTGGAATCATTCGTCCGTACTTCTTTAAATACGATGATGGCCAGAACGTGATCGGTATAGAGCCATGATTACTAACTTTTTCATTCCTGAATTGAATAACCATGATGTCGAGGAGATGTGGTTTTAACAAGACGGCGCAACATGTCACACAGCTCGTGCCACAATCAATTTATTGAAAGCCACGTTTGGTGACCGCCTAATTTCACCTTTTGGACCTGTGAATTGATCTCCAAGATCTTGTGATTTACGAGTAACACTGCTAGACTACTTTCTGTGGGGCTAGATAAAGTCATTGGTCTATGCGGATAAGCCACACAAACGCTTGACTATTTGAAAGACAACATTCGCCGTGTTATTACCGATATACGGCCACAAATGTTGGAAAAAGTCATCGAAAATTGGACCATCAGATTGGACTACATCCGCGCCAGCCGTGGCGGTCATATGCCAGAAATCCCATTTAAAATGTAATGCCACAAGATTATCTTTCGGATAAATAAAATTCATATCAATCAAATAATCCATTGTTGTTTTATTGCACCTTAAAGTTCTATACATCGAAAAAAAACACCCTTTATTTACGAATTTTTTTTTTGCAAAAAATTGGCGATTAACCCACTTTGTAACCTCTGACATTTGAATTTTTGGTTTTCAAATTGGCTCGAATATTTTTGTTGAAATCTTGCGTCGTGTCGTGCTGCTCATCGTTTGAGTTGAAAGTATTTTGGAAAGTTGTGACATGTTTTTGTTGTGCTTAACTTTGGAATTGAGTTGGAATTTGTGTATTTTCTTCAGAGAAGTCGTTTTGTTGCAGGGCATTTTGCATTTTTGTTTGAAGATTTGTAAATTTGATGAAACTTGAGTGAGAAAGGAAGTTATGATTTAGTAGAGAATTTGGTGGCGTGTGTCAATATCTTCTCAAGGAAGATGACATTTTTGCGAGAAATGTTCTAAGTAAATTTCACATATTGTTCAAAGGAATGCGAACAACCTTTTCAGTTCAGAGGCTACAAATCGCCGTTGGTGAACAGGCAAAATGTAGTATTTAAGTTACAGAAAGGCGAAAAAAGAATATGAGAATTATTAGAAAAGGAATGAAAATTTTCAGGAGCTAAATATTTTTGATCATATAACCAACCACCACCCTTTAGTAATTAAGAGGTGATCAAAGTTTTTTCATTTGCCAACTGGTTTTAATTGAAAACACTTTTGAGGGGTTGCTAAAAAAAAGCTTAACAATTAAACTTTCGATGTATGTGAAATATGCGAATAAAATGGCAATGAATTAAATTTTATTTTAGAAAAAAAAGGGCTGCATTTGTTTTCTAAGTTTAATGCTGTGGCTGTGATAATTTTTCTGTGGAATTGTAAGACTTGCTGAGATCCTGTTCAAATTGTGCTTAAAGTCGTCATTGATCGCTGTTTGTTTGTTTGCTCGCACAAATATTTTCAATTAATATACTTTTGAAATACTTAGTGCCTCGGGGCTCGCGCCGTCTGTGCCGTTCGTTGCTCCGTTCTTGTGGAACCACATGACCGTCAGACCGTTCAACTGCGCGTTGTCGTTTCACCAGCGATGACTCTGAAACGATGAACAGCGCGCTCCCTGCAGTCACTTTGAGTGGGTGTAATGGATTTTCTGTGCCCCAGAAGCGATCGTTTTGCTTGTTCACATACCCGCTGAGGTGGATATGAGCCTCATCGCTTCTTATGATTTTGGTCGAAAAATCGTCCACTTCGTCCTAGACACAATTATTCCGCGGAGTGCATCGCTCCATGGCGTGTTCACTTGTATTCTACCGCTGTCTAGTTCACAAATGTAAAAACAGATTTGGCCGCTATTTGCAAAAATAAGAGAAACTTTCAATGTGATGATTTCTTTTGGCGCACCTGTTGTAACCCGCCTCAAGACTATTTGAATTACCAGCAAATACGATTTTGCGCACACAAGTCCATAAGCCTGTACAAACAGTATAACAAAATAATAATTTTCAATATTAAAAAATATGTTGGATTTGACTGAAAAGCTTTTGCACACAGTTTTTTGTGAAAAAAAGAAATTCCGTTTTTTTAATTTTTCAAATGTATGCAAATAAATTTACAACAGCATATACATACATACATATAAAGTATTAGTTTACATCAATCGTTTGCAGAGGAGAAAGCAATTCGTTTCAAACCTCCTGCATGACGTTGACGCGCAGCACTGCCATTGTTTGTTGTTACATGAACATTTGACTATAAAGTATGTGAATGTACTCGAAATCCAGCAGATGGGAGCGACATAAATCTAACATGTCTTGGAAAGGGTTTTGGAAAGGGTTGTGGCAAATATGTGACGATATAAGATTTCAATTGAATTCACTTGCGCTCAATAAATCATAAAAATAAATCTAAAAAAAAAAATATTCTTTTTTTTATAGAATTTTAATATTTCTTCTATGTTTGCCGGTTCTATGTTTGCCCAACATTTTTTTTTTTGCTTTTAGTTTTATTATGAAAAGTTGGAAAATTGATTGATAGATTGAGTAATATTGCACAACAAGCAAATGACACTTGTCACAGCAAACAGCAAATAACAAACTTAATTTGCACAATATCCACGTTCAAAAATTTGCATTAACGAACACGAGCATGTCAAACAAGTCTCTTGGAAAATCCTTTTCTTGTCTTTCAGGGAATTCATGGAAAACCCTTTCTTCGGGCAGATTTCAAGGAGTAGATTAATTTTAAGTAATAAATTAAGTCAAGTACGAGGCTGGCTCGCACTCTTAGGGTTCCGTACGTATGTATGTATGTATAATGTATGTATGGAATGGCGTATGTGAATACATATGTATATTTTATAAATTTCATCTCCCTGTTCTTAAAGCTAATTTATGTTGTATGGCGACACCTAGTAATTTTCCACTTGTTTTTGTTGTTGTAATTTGCTGTTGTAAGGCATCTGGGAATACATACACTGTGCGAATTTGGACTCTCTATCTCTTACGGTTCGAGAGTTATAGCTATTACTCTACGTTGTAAAGGGACACCTGGTAGTATTACAGTTGTTGTTGTTTTTAGCATTTGTTGTTGTGGAGCATATGTGAATACATACATATATTATGCAAATTTCATCCCTCTGTCTCTCACGGGTCGAGAGTAACGACTTTACGTTGTATAGCGACACCTGGTAATTTTCGACTTGTTGTCGTTTTTAGCATTTGTTACTGTAGGCCACACGCGAGTACATATATTGTGCACATTTCATCTCTCTGTCTCTTACAGTTTGGGAGTTACGGCTAATTTTTACTCTACGTTGTATAGGGACACCTGGTAGTTTTTGACATGTTGTTGTTTTTAGCATTTGTTGTTGTAGGGCATATGTAAATACATATATTGTGCGAATTTCAGCTCTTTGTATTTTGCAGTTTAGCAGCTACGGCCAATTATTACTTTAGGTTGTATAGGGACACCTGGTAGTTTTCAACTTGTTGTTGTCTTTAGAAATTGTTGTTGTAAAACATCCATAAATACATGTACTGTGCAAATTTCAGCTTTCTATCTTTTACGGTTCGAGAGTTATAGCTAATTGTAATTTTTCGTTATGTGGGGACACCTGGTACTTTTCGACTTGTTATTGGTTTTAGTATTATTGTTGTTGTAGCGGCTAGATACAGCAGCATCCTGTGAACATTTCAGCTTTCTAGCTCTTGCCGTTTCGAAGAATGGACGCTGTGACGGACGGACGGACGTACTTGTCTCAGTAATAGGGTTCCGTTTCACTCTGATGAGTACGGAACCCTAAAAAATTGCAAGAATCCAGTGACAGCAGCAAAATGGTTGTGATTCACATCGGAGTTCAATTGGTATGCTCTGCAAGTTCGCAGTATTTGAAATACATGTATTTGAAATACGTATTTAAAATACAAATACGTATTTTGTATTTGTATTTTAAATACGTCTCACGAATGTATTTGTATTTTGTATTTTAAATACTAAGCGCTTGAGTATTTGGTATTTCAAATACTTGTGCCCTCAAAATACATTTTTCAAAATACATTTTAAATTTATGTTAGAAAGTATGCGCTAAAAATTATTCCATTCATACATCAACTGAAATCCGAAAATTTTGCTACTGTTTTGTTTCCAAAAAAAAAAAAAAAAAAAATATCAATACCACAATTTAATTACCAAAGTACCTGGGTAAAGTAAACGCAACTGAATGCACATACATTGAGAAAGTCACCAAGCTGTCAGAAAGTTAAATAATAAACAAATAAAATACAAGGAAAAACAGCGTTCGAGATTTTAATTTAAAAGAAAAGAAAAAAATATCAATCAAATTTTGACTTGGATAGACCATATAGAGTTATATAACATTTGGTGAAATGTTTTTTAATTGTCACTTATTTTTTAATTCCGTTAAAGGTCTTTCAATAAAATATCGTTTCCTAATAAGAAAGCAATAAGATTTTGGCGTTAGTTGGGTTTCTTTATTCGCCATCTAGAGATTGTCTTTCTGACATATCTTTTGAAAAACTGGTGTTTATGAAAGAAAATAAAAAATTTTTGATAAAAGTATTTTGTATTTAAAATACATATTTTTGTAACATTGTATTTTGTATTTCAAATACTTGCTTTTGGAATGCAGTATTTTGTATATTGTATTTTAAATACATGGAGAAAAAGTATTTGTATTTTAAATACATCTGAGCATGTATTTTGCCCAACACTGATTGTGGTACAGAGAGAGAGAGAGAGAGAGAGAGAGAGAGAGAGAGAGAGAGAGACACAGGTTGTGTTGCTCACAAAAACGCAGAAGCCGCGTACAGTCCAGTCGGCCAAAAAGAAATCATAGCTTGATATTGGAAAAAAAAAATGCTTTCGACGCTTAATAACCTTCTTTTATCCCCAGATTTACTATTTGAAATAAATTATTTTAGGTCTACAAATAGAGCTTATTAATGTTTTCTGTCTTTTGCAGCCATCTATATGCCGCCGACATTTGGTTGACGCTAATCAACTAACTCATCACTAGACTCGAAAGATCTTAAAATAATGTTTGAAACCCAACTGTTTATTCCAAAGACGAGTTGATAGAATCAACGAAATTTCAGCTGAAAAAGACAGAAAACATTTGAAAGATCTTTTTTTGGACACGAATTAATACATTTCAATTGGCTCTTAAAGCCAATAAATAATTAAGTTCATATTTGAATATCATTCACTTGCTGTTTTTCTAGCGAAAAAATTTTATATTTATATTTATTTAGTAAATATGAACTTAATTATTTATTTGCTTTAAGAGCCAATTGAAATGTATTAATTCAGGTCCAAAAATGAACCTTTTCAAAAAATGGTGACTCTTTGTATAGAAGGTTGCAAAGAAAAGTAGAAGTGTTGCAAAACGAAAAAAGAAATGTTTGCTGTGTTAAAGGTTTGTTTGAACATTTCTGATTCTCATTCTGTTCATGGGAATTATGGAATAAGTAGTTAAGTTTCAAACAAACTTTTAAGAATTTTTCAAGTCTACTGATGAGTTGATTAGCACCAACGAAATGTCGTCGGCATATAGACAGCTGAAAAATACAACAAACATTTTTTGAAAAGGTTCATTTATGGACCTGAATTAATTAATTTAGTAAATATATTAAACAATTATCATATGTATGCAGTTTTCCTAAACAGTTTTGTATAAGTTAAAAAAAATCAACAAAGGAACAGTTGCTGGTACAATGTATTTGCTTTGGCAGTACAGATACAGCAGACCAGGGGGCAAATCACCGCATTCGAAATCGAGTCTTCTTTCGTGTGTACAAATATTTCGACGGCTGCAATTTTTTGGATCACAGTATTCGATCGCAATTAATATTGTCTACTACTATTTTTTACATCGCAGTACGCATTCGACAATAAAGAAACAAAACGAAAAAGGAAAACAAAATATAAATAAATTGGTGAAAAACTTCAAGATAAATGAATCCAAATGTGTTTTTATGTTTCTCATCTTCGGAATCGGAGGATGAGTCCAATATTGCCATTATAAGTAGGAACATTCGTGACAAAAGCAATCCTTTTTCATTGCCCGAAGCTGAGTAAGTTGTGAGTTTAAAACAAAAGATTAGAACTAAATGTTTCATCGTTTGTACATAGATTCAATAGATGTTTTCGGCTCTCTAAGGAAGCTTTTGAATACGTTTTGTCGGAAATAAATATCTCTGGTCACATGTCGACGAGCGTACCACCCGTATTGCAGGTTGCCGCTACATTGTCCCTTTTGGCCAGTGGCAGCTTTCAGCACACGGCCGGGAATTATTTTTGAGTGGGGTTGGCACAAAGCACTATGTGCAAAGCGGTGAAAAATGTAACAAATGAAACACACTACTTAGTGGAAAATCTTTTTCTTGGTATTCACTTTCCCTAAAAACAATAAAATTTATATTTTTTAAATTATTTCTTTAATTTTTTGTCGCTTCATTGCTATTTTATTTGTTTTGCTGCTAAAAGCTAAAGTTTATTTGTTTTCGATAGTGTAGTAACAATCGAGTACAACATCGATTAGATGCGTTTCGATAACGAGTCCTGTGATCCACGTTAACAGCATTTCGATGACATAGCACTCGATTTCGAATGCGGTGATTTGCCCCCAGTTCTAAGTACAATTTAGTCATTTTTGTCAAGACTTCAAAAAAAAAAATTCAACCAAAACTTTAATTTACCGATCTGCTTGCGAAAGCAAGCAGTCGAAGTAGAGGAATCCAAATTGCTACGAAATCGAGCGACTACATTTCGATTGCAGATAATTTCCTGAGACATTGAGGAACAGACAGTTATTGTACAGGGTATAGAAGTTCCAACAAAATTTAATAGAATTTATTACACAATGGCAACGTTGTTCTATATCAAAATATGCAGCCTAAAGGTATGCAATGAAAAAAGTGTGCTCCCAACAAGTTAAATTATTATAACTATTTTCTTGTCTGCTGAGGCTGCATAATAAAATAGCGCATTGTGATTCTCTGAACT
Source organism: Sturmia bella (assembly GCA_963662145.1). Classification (NCBI taxonomy): domain Eukaryota; kingdom Metazoa; phylum Arthropoda; class Insecta; order Diptera; family Tachinidae; genus Sturmia; species Sturmia bella. The sequence continues at coordinate 42,863,298 of OY759168.1, read as the reverse complement.
CTGAATTTTTGTGTGATATTTATTTTTTTTTTTATTTAGTTTCTTTTTTAGAATTTCTTATAGTTAAACAGTGAGTGGAAAATATGGGTGTATGTGCTATCGATTTTCAAATTAGATAAGGATTCATTTCTTAAAGGTAGACAACGACAGTTTGCTGTTGGGTTAATAACATCCTTTTTTTTTTTTGGAAAGCATAAAGAACAAAAAAAAACATATAAAGTTAGTCTTGATACGATGTCAAAGCAGAAGTACAACGTAGAAAAAAAGTAAACAAAAACTTTCGGTGGTTAATTCTGGTTTGCCTTAAAATCTAAACTTTTCGCAGGAAAATTTTGTTGTTTTGCAACTTCGCTTTTGGCAGCGGAGAATCTCTTACCAAAACAAAAGACCACCAAAAGCCTCCAATGACATTTTCTGGGGGGTGTGTTTTCATTATTAAATATTTTTACAAGAAACTGAACAATTTCATGTCTATTTTAATAAGCATAATAATGATGGAGTAAAAACAAAAAAGGCAAACATCAATGCGCGAACAAACAAGTTCACGAAGCGTAAACCATTTTAGTCTGGTGGAGAAAAAAAAAAGAAATTAGATAATTAGAACAGGAAAAAGTACGGAAAACATGTTTGCTGCTGGTGTACATTTTCCGAGTAATTGACAACTACGGTTGTAGTAAAACCATCATTATGTCTCCATTTCGTGTTCTGGTTGTTATTTGCAAATACAGTAGACTCGCGAAAACGTGAACATCCAGTTACGGGAACATCCAAAAACGTGAACATTTTTATTTTAACATTGACTACTCTAAAACGTGAACAAGTGATGATGGCTCTAAAATGTGAACTTTATTTCTAATGATTTTTTGATTTTCTTAAGTCAGTTTTGTAGTTTTTATAAATTTTGGGAATAGCGGTATTTTAATTTCTTTACAGCTTAGTGACAAAAACATCTTTTAGAAATGTATACACACCTACTTAAATACTTAATTTCAGTTTTTATGTGGTTATGAGTATAAATAAAGTGTACATAGAAACAAATGAATTTAAACTCAGTTTCATGTCGGCCAAGAAATCAAAAGTTTTAACTCTGCAAATAAAGTGGGATATTATTGAACATTTAAGGAAAGGTGCGTCAGTAACGGGGTTGTTAAAAAAGTACAATATAGTATAGATATAGTGCAGTGTAGATTTAATTGATTGCTAAGTCGGAACAATCAATTTCAATCAATTTCATAGCTTTACATCAACTGAAATGCCACTCAGCCTCGTTTGGCACTATATAAAAATTCAAGTCGTACTGCGTTTATTTAAAAAAAAAAAAAATAAAAAAAATGAAGTATTGCAGTGAATTTATTAAATAAAATTTGTTATATATGATTAAGCCTATTACACGGTTCTGCACACTGATTTTCAACGTATTTTCATGTAAAAAAATCCAATCTAAAACGTGAACACCCTCGGTAAAAATTAGTTCACGTTTTCGCGAGTCTACTGTACCTAGAAATATTTCCACAAACATGAATATATTGCAATATTGTTAAAACTAAATATCCATTTCGTGGTTTCAAAAGTATGGGACTGGAATTCGACATCTATCAAATTAAGTTGTTAAACCAATTTTTTTCCTCTCAGTTGAAAGTCGCTCAACAATCACACAACGCATACAAATTATCAAAACATACTACAAAAATGCTGCTGATTCTGCCACAGCCACATGTCTCAGTACGAAACGAACTTGAAAATTTAAATATCTAAAACAAGTCAAGGGGGGATTTTTCAAAAAAGATTTTTATGGCTTAAAATGGGTACGAAATTCTTGGGTGTGGAATTTTGTTTCACTAGTTGGGTGTCAAAATCAAATCATCAAAGAGACAAAATAATTTATAAATTATTATTGAAGCCAAGAAGTAGAGCGGATTATTTCAGGTACGAGTTCGACATTAAAAGTCCTTACAATCAAAACAAATTCAATCCTTCCGTACTTTAAATCAATCCCGGACGGTGTCAAAAGTATATTCTTTACTAAAGAACGAACGGCTTTCTTGTTTTTAAGCACGGATTTGAGCTTTATATAAAAAAGTGTTAAAAGGTGGACAGGAGTTAAGCCCTTCGAATTCCAAAAAAAAAAAATATCAAAAATTGTATTGAAATTATGTTTTTTTCATCGTATTAAACCACTCCGTAGAGCATAAGTGTTGAAATCGCAAGAAATTTGCAAAGTGGAAAAAATTTTTTTCAAAAACATTTAACACTTGTAAAAATTTATGTTACCGAAAAAGTGCAAAAATTTATAAAAAAAAATACAGTTGAAAGTAGTTGCTTACAATTTAAAATTCAGTCCATGCCATACAATTATTGGTTTCAAATATACATTGGAATCTGAATAAATCCTATTGCACAGGTGCCTGTCTGGTGGATTTTGAAAAGCCTTCGATAGTATTTGGACATCTGGCTTAATGTATAAACTTCTAAAATACAAATTTCCTCTTCATCTGATTATTCTTATTCATAATATGTATGTTGCATAACAAATCATTCTTAGTTTGTAATGGAGAAAGAGTAAGTTCCAAATTTTTTTTTATAATAATTAATGGATTACAACAGGGCACAGTAAACTCCCCAATTTTGTTTAATTTGTTGCTGCTTGACCTTTTTGCAAAAACCGAAAACATTATAGCTTTTGCTGACGATATTGTACTACAGTCGAACTTCCATAACTCGAATCACCATTATCACAAAAAAAAAACTTCGACTTACGGAGACTTCGAGTTACAGAATTTTTTGTCAAAATAGAATAAAAGGTTTTCGTATCATGTATTTTTATTTAAAATAGCCTCTAATGGAAAACTACACACATACTTAAGAATATAAAAGAACAAGCATATGTATGTACTCATATACATATGTATTGCAAAATTTACAGTTAAGTAATATATTCTGAAATAAGCGACTGAGCAAAACTAGCATGTAAAGCAGGGATGCCCACGGCCTATACGCTTGGTACGCTTTTGTTTTTGTAAAAGCGCGAAGCATTGGCTGAGCATTCTAGTATGTATACACAACTCTTTGTATGAAATACACACATACACACATACCCCAAGTTCAAAGCAACAACACTTTCATATGCACAGCAATAAGAACGAAGGTTTTGTTGGTACACATTGGTGCCAAGCGTAAATTTTGTTGTTTTTTGTTTTTTTTGTTTTCATGATTTTGTTGGTTTTTTAATGATTTCGTGAGTATGAAACACTTGAAGAAATAATTTTGTGTTACTAGTTTCAACTGTACAGTTTATTTTGTAGAATGAATGACACGTGGGAAACCGACTTTTTTTCGCTAAAAATTTTGAAAATCGAGCACAATGTATGATTTGCTTTCAAATAATCAAGACGATTAGTAAATATGATTTGGAAAGGCATTTTAATACAGTACATACATTTTGTGAAAATTAAATTTAATTTTTTTCCCAGTGTACGTAATGAAATATTTCTGTTTTTCTTTGTGTGCGTCAATATAGTGTATACGTATTGGTGTTTACGCTTCCATAAGAAGGTTTTGGGCACCCCTGATGTAAAGTATACAAACCAGCTCAAGCAACCAAAGAGAGTAAAACAAACAAACCAAAACTAAAACAAAAGACCAATTTAACAAGCAAAATTCTTCGAGTTATAGAGTTCATGTGTATGTTTTTTGTTCGAGTTATGGAGAACTTCGACTTATGGCAGTTCGAGTTACGGAAGGAAAATTGTATGTGATTTGTTCTTTTAACGCTACTGCCAACAAAATTAGTTCGAGTTAGAGAAAATTCGAGATAGAGAAGTTCGAGTTATGGAAGTTCGACTGTATATCACGCGGACAACAAAAGGAAGAGAATAAACGAAAAACTGCAAGAATAATTTACGGTGATAGAAGAATATGCTGCAGACTGGCCGAAGAAAATTAACATTAGTAAATGCGAAACTATCTTATTATGATATAAACAAATTAACTGGAAATTCTTTGCTATCGAGAGATAACACAAACATATCGACCAAAGATACTGTGAAATATTTAGGAATAAAAAACCTACACAAATTCTTTTACTATAATAATCATATTAATATACAATTAATAAAGGCAAGAAAAGCCTTTTGGATGTATAAAAATCTTTTTTACTCAAGGCATATCAACATTTCTGATGTTAAAATCATGTTGTATCAATCTTTAATAAGGCCAATCTTAACCTGCGGTTGCCAAATATGGATCCATATTTCACCATCATATGTAGATGGACAAGTTGAGAGCTTTCGAAAGAAAATGTCTGAGAAAGAAAACTTCTCTTTACAGATCTCCAAATGGCAACTAGTTATACTAAATATATTTCTGACCAAAGATTATATAACTCATCTAAATTCAGCAGGATTGATAACTTTATTATGCACTTAATTAGAAATTACATAAGAAATAGTGAAGAATGCTATGAAAATAATTTAGTAATGGCTACTTTGTATGAAAGTTTTGAATATACATAAATCTAAAACCTTACAAAATGGCTATGTACCACCTGAGGCCTTTTTATACCTCGATAGAAAAGGTTAGATTCAGAGCACAGACTAAACAGATATTCCAAAAGTGACTTTTGTTAAGTGGCCATATCATTTGTTTGGGGGCCAGTCAGAAGTGAGCAGTACAGGAAATCGTAGCAATATGAGTGTGTGAGACCAACTAGTGTACACAAAAACAAACATAAACCATGATACAATTAACAAGGTAGCCTCGTCAGCTAAACCGTTAATCATCTGACTACTTTAGGTTGTCAAGAGATTGCGGGGATGAAAGGCAGCCAAAACGAGGTAGCAAATCCGCGTAAGCTCAGTGCATCTCTCTTCTGTAAATGTAGAAGTGACTTCTTTTTGACAGTTTGCATAAGTTGTACAAAAACAAAATGCATGTTATTTTTATTGAAGTTGATCTTATTGTAGCGAAAAGGCTACCTTGTTAGTTGTATCATGACATAAAGAATGAAAAAATGTTGTTGTAAAGTGTTTGGAAAAATATTGGTTTTGTTGTAATTTGTACGAAAAAAGTAGAAAACATGAATGAAAAGCTTTGAAAACTAAGTTTTAAACATATTCCATGTACAGCTGGTGATGTACTCAATGCAAATTAAATATTAAATACAAATAATTATTATTTGTGTGCTTGTAAAGCTGTTTTGCTTGCATTAGATTTGCACTGAATTTTTCTAACCAAAAATCAAATGTAAACAAATGCAGAGTCTACCAACAGAGACAGCTATATAAATGTTTTCATGTTTGCTGTCCTTCACTGGATGCTCCAGCACCGCAAGGCTGCCACTTTCATGAAATTTGACAGAAAATGGGCAATTTTCATAGTCCGGCAGCGCTGGTGACCCTTCTGGTTGTATTCTGTAATTCAGAGCGAAATCGGCATTAAAAAACTTTTTAGGAAACAAATTCGGTTATCCGTGGACCGATCTTACTAAATTTCAATAGCAGACCCACTACCTGGACTCAACACATTTTAGCGAAAGAATGAGGTTTCTATCTCAAACCATTTTCTCAGAAACGGTATTTCAACGACTGCAGACGGACATCGCTCAATCGTAATCTCTATTGATTCTGATCCAGAATATACATATATACTTTATGGGGTCTTAGATGGACATTTCAATGCATTACACACGGAATCACAAAATTATACATTTTTGTGAAGGTATAATTAAATAAAATACATACATACATACATACATATGTGTATTTTTTTTTTTTTTTTTTGAAACCTGACGTTTTATTGTGTGGTAAATAAAATATTTTTGTTTTTATTCGTTCCCGTATTTTTGTGCATTTTCGTCTCTTATCGAGAAAAATTATAGTTTACTCTCATCTTATCGAACTTTGCCCTTAAAGAAACAGAGCTTTTGAATTTATATAAATTTCAATAATGAAAATTTAGTCAAACATTTGTGTGTGTGACCTTCTCGGTATCTTAAAATCTTTAGCAGCATTAAATTGCTTCTAATCTCAATGGCTTAATCAAATTATCGCCATGTTTCAAGTTCATCTTTCCGTTAGTATTGCATTTAAGAAACATACTTCCTGCGCCAGAAGCCACAGAACACATTTCATTAGTTCTGGTGGTTGATGAAATATTCTGTTTGGATATTAAAATACAAATGAAATAAATCACTTGCGGTAAATTGAAAAATACCCTGCTGTTCTGACAAATAAACGAAATTTACAGAATTGTCAGCGGAAAACTGTTTTCCTTTATTTGCATATTTGTAAATGGAAATGCTTTTCATTTTCTAGACTAAATGAAAATTAAAAATATAAATAATGCTTTTAAGAACTTCTGAGCTGAGCTGAGCTGAGCTGAGCTCTGGGAACTGTTGGTTATTGGCATACAACCTGTGATTGTGTTTACATTGTATTGTGTTCGTGTGTGTGTGTGTGTGTGTGTGGGTGTGTGTGTGTGCGTGTGCTTGGGAGTGTGAATTTGTGGTATTTAGAATTTAGTCCTTTGGTTTAAATACTTTCGCTGCCGTCAAGCATGTTTTCTTTTCATTAACATTTTATTTATTATTTGCAAATTTAAATTTTATATTTCGCAGAATTTATTTACGCGCTTGAAATTTCTTCTCAATGACACAACACAAAATAACACGCAACTCTCTTTGCCTTGCAAACCGCAAAAATGTTCAAGTATGAGCAAAAATTAAATGTGGTTATTCCGGAACATAATAAATAAATAAATAAATAAATATTGAAACAAAATATTCATTTGATTCAATTCAGTGCAGGCAGATACAGTTTTTATCACAAAAAGCGTTATTTTTTTATGTCCCAATTAAAGATATTAATTGCTGGGGGCTTCTATTGGTTTCTTTTTCGCAGCGAATGTTTTGTTGAAGAACTATAGAAGTATACGCTTACGACGAATGCTTTTTATAACTATTTCGGAAGTAGAGAGTAAAAACAAATATTAATCCATACTTTGTTATTATTTTTGAAAAATTCCCCATGAAGATCTTTACACTTTTGCATCCGTTTTAACCAGTTGTCCAAGCACTTTTCCCACTCTGATTGAGGTATCTCCAAAACATGCATTCTGAATACAGCAATCGCTTCTTCAGGTTTCGAAACACGTTGACCTCTCAGTTAGTTTCTTACGTAACGGAACAAAAAGAAGTCATTCAGTCAGGACTATATGACGGACCTCGCATTAAAACGATGTTTTGGCTGCTCAAAAGTGCAGTTGTCGATGTGTGAGAGCTCGCATTGTCGTGGTAAAGAGTGATCCGTCTTCGGCGGTTGGTTTTCCTGACTTCTGGGAAAACAAATCGTTGTGTTACCACTCAAATTTGACTTTTCTGCAATGTTTTAGTTTTACGGTTGCGGCGACATGTCCATGAGTTTTTCTAAAAAAAAACAGGTGACCATTTACTTGGAAGTGCTGATGTTTACTTTCAGTCTCATGGGCGTAAGTCAACGGTTCATCACCTCTCACGATGTCTTAAACGTAGTTCGAAGCATCGCGATCGTATTTTTTTAGGCATTTCTTTTGACCAATCAGCACGAGCCTTTTTTGAGCGATTGACAAACTGTGTGGAATCCAACGCGAGCCCCTCAGTTCAAAGACGGGTGCTGACGAGAAAGTGTGGCGGCTTCGAAACAATTAGTTCTCCACCCTGCCAAATATCTTTGATGTCTTCTTTGTCTTATTTAATTAATATCAATCACAAAAATAATATAGAAAGAACTTGAGCCTTGATAAACTTAATACAAAAATAATTATATAAGAAAAGGTACGAATAATAAAAATTAGTTAATTTATTTTTCAAATATGAACTTAATTATTTATTTGCTTTAAGAGCCAATTGAAATGTATTAATTCAGGTCCAAAAATTAACCTTTTCAAAAAAATATTTGCTGTATTTTTCAGCTGTCTATATGCCGACGACATTTCGTTTTACCTTTTGATACTTTCAAAAATACAAATCGTAGTAACCAATGGTGACTCGTTGTATAGAATGTTGCAAAGAAAAGTAGAAGTGTTGCAAAACGAAAAAAGAAATGTTTGCTGTGTTAAAGGTTTGTTTGAACATTTCTGATTCTCATTCTGTTCATGGGAATTATGAAATAAGTAGTTAAGTTTCAAACAAACTTTTAAGAATTTTTCAAGTCTACTGATGAGTTGATTAGCACCAACGAAATGTCGTCGGCATATAGACAGCTGAAAAATACAGCAAATATTTTTTTGGACCTGAATTAATTAATTTATTTTTATTATTTTTTTTTTACCTTCTTTGGAAAATACTGATCACTACAATTTTATCATAAACAAACTTTCGCAATTGTAAGTAAATAAAATCGAACTAAAACTACAACTGTAAATCACACAGTGCAACTATAAAGTGAAATTAATGCTAAATAAAATTTATTTAATTTTTTTTACTTTCTCAGCCATTAATAAAACATTCCTCAGCATAAATTTTCAGGTTATTTAAACAGCTTCTGTCTGTACGATTTTGCTTTTAAAATATTTTTATTTATATGGGTTCATTTAATGATTTGCAATTTAATATTTATGATACTTTATTGCAGAATTACATTTATGGTTTTCATGAACTGAACTTAAATGATTTTTTCTGCATATTTTTTCTCATAAACTTTTCTGTTCCATCAGATTCATGTTGCTCATAAAATTTTTATATTTTTCGGAAATAAAAAGTATTAATGGGCAGGCATTAAAAACTGTATTGGCCACTTGTAAGTACAGAAAAAAAGTTAAAGTTGGTTGGTTTTCGTCACAGCAATAATTTTATTTAACTTTTATTTATTTTTAGAGATTTTTATGATTCGGTTTTAGTGATATTAGTCGTTGGTTAAAGGACTAAGAAAAGGGAAGAAAATGGTGTTTAATAAATATTTCGAAAGCTTCATTTCCATCTATGCCATTCAAGTTTTTTAAGTATCAGTAGTGGAGAATTCGGCAAACGCTTCAAGGAAATAAGATTATCATAAAACGTAAACGATCGAGCATGACTGAAGAGACAAATAAACAGAAACAGCTCCTTACCAGCGTGCCAGGGACGTTGCCATGGATGCATCCTACTTCACTTTGTGCTCAAAATCTCTTGCAAAGCTAGAGAGAGGCATGGCATGTCCCTCTCTTGTCCTCTTCGGCTAAACGGAAATGTACCATAAATTGTTCTTTTGTCCACAAACCAAGATCTTTTAAGTCGTCTCAGTCCTTATAAAATTCTAGCATTAGAAAAAATGGAAATGTATCATTCATGAGGCTTAAATTTACTTTGCTTTGCTTAATTGAAATGAGCGCAAGTATTGAACTGATCTTCTTAGAGAAATTAGAGAAAACTGCTCTGTATGATATAAATTGTTTAATGTCTACGACCATACCCGCTATTTCATAGGAGCACCCTTTAATTTCTTTAATGCTGCTATAAAGCCAGCTGTAAGAGCTGCTTCATATTTTATATGAATTTCGATTGGCTCGATGGATAATATTGCTGCCCTGGTTGGTTGGTTGGTTGGTGTCAATTTGAAAGTTTCGCTCATACCAAGATAAGAGCAGGTTCATTAAGCTTTCTGTATAGTTTTGAAGTTTTGATGTTGTATTTCTATTTCGTTGATCATAAACGGCCTGATAACGCTACCATAAAATCTATATTCAGCTCCCGTCTTGTGCCCATGGCTCGTTTACATGCTTTTGCCTGAAAAGTCCTGCTCATCTTGTGAGTAAATCGCAACTTACGTCAGCTCCATCTTATCATTATTACTGACATTTATCATAAAAAAGCAAAATGTCGTTTAGTGTACGTCAGCAAAACGGCTGCCAAAGTTTTAGTTTCGAAAGCCGCAAATCAAATTGCGTTCGTCGCCACCATTTTTCTTTTGCTTAAATACTTCAACTTATTTTTGAAATATTAATTGAATAATTTAATTAACATGTATTTACTTACTTTCAACGTTCGACAAGCAAACAGCAACTAAATAAAGCTGGTAAAATGAACATAATTTGATCACTCAAATGAAATACAATCACTTCTTTTTCAATGGAAGAAAATCCAATGTCGAAGTAGGGGCACTCAAAGAATACATATTCGAGCACCCACTCATGCCTGAACTAGTTTTTGGCATTTGTGCAAAATATAAGCGTAGAAAATTTATTCATTTTGAAAACGCCTCTCGAATAAAGTTTGATGAATTAATGAATAATAAAATATTTTATTCAGTAATGCTGCAAGAAAATTAACAACTCAAACATGAAGAGCTGCGGTGTTTAATAGACTGGTCCTTCCAACAACAAGATTAACACCTACAAATTTATTTTCGGTTGAAAGAAATTCACACATAAACGCACCGATACACCACCCGCACCCAAACATATGAAATTCAATAAACTTTCTTTCTTCCCAGCAAAACGAACAATGTGTGCGTGAACATATTTTCAATGGCCCAACTGTTAGCAGACTAGGATACTTGTACGCCCATGAACAAATACATTTTAAACTACATTGTAAATGGTATAGAAGAAAAGAGGTTTCAAACGAAAATTTAGCTAATCGCTTAAAGAGGCAGACAGTTTTCACTGCCAGGTGCTCATAAAATCAGACATACCACGTTGTTGAGACAGAAATGAAAGACAGACAACTTTTAAGAATTTATTTCTCTTGGATTTTTGTTTCTCGGTTACAGATGTATCTATTGTGAATTGTTTTTTAGGGTTCCGTACTGATCAGAGTGAAACGGAATCCTATTACCGAGACAACTACGTCCGTCCGACCGTCCGTCCGTCACAGCGTCCATTCTCCGAAACGGTAAGTGCTAATGAGCTGAAATTTTCACAGGATGTTGTTGTACCTTGCCGCTACAACAATAAATACCAAAAATAGCCACCAAGCAAAAACTACCAGGTGTCCCCATACCATGAAATGTTGCAATTAGCTATAAATCTCGAACCGTAAAAGATAGAAAGCTGAAATTTGCATAGTGTATGTATTTATAGATGCTTTACAACAGCAAATGCTAAAGACAACAACAAATTGAAAACTACCAGGTGTCCCTATACAACCTAAAGTAACAATTTGCCGTAGCTGCTAAACTGTAAAATACAGAGAGCTGAAATTCGCACAATATATGTATTTACATATGTGCTACAACAACAAATGCTAAAAACAACAACATGTCGAAAACTACCAGGTGTCCCTATACAACGTAAAAAAACATTAGCCGTAACTTTCAAACTGTAAGAGACAGAGAGATGAAATGTGCACAATATATTTACTCGCATATGGCCTACAATACCAAATGCTAAAAACAACAACAAGTCGAAAACTACCAGGTATCCCTATACAACGTAAAGTAACAACTAGACGTTACTGTCGAACCGTAAGAGACAGAGGGATGAAATTTGCACAACATGTATATTCACATATGCTCCACAACAACACTTGCTAAAAACAAGAACAACTGTAATACCAGGTGTCCCTTTACAATGTAGAGTAACAGCTATAACTCTCAAACCATAAGAGATAGAGAGCCAAAATTCGCACAGTGTATGTATTCCCAGATGTCTTACAATAGCAAATGAGAACAACAACAACAAGTCGAAAGATTTTAGGGGTCCCCATACAACATAAAGTATTAATTAAACTTAACTCTCAAGCTGTAAGAGACAGAGAGATGAAATTTATACAATATATGTTATGTGAATACATATATTGTACACTACACATACGGACATTACACATACGTACGGAACCCAAAGTGTGCGAGCCAGCCTCGTACTTGATTGAATTTATTTTGTAGTCGGTTAGTTTCGTTCAGTGTTTTGTTTAGCCAAATGGTTCTTCAAAAATTAAAATTAGTTTTTCTGATTTCACTTTTTTTTTCTTAAATATTTTTTCCTTTACCATACGAAGAAAAAAACTGAATAGCGAATGCCAAAGTCGGCTAAACATTTTCGAAGGCGGCGTAGCCTTGGTTTTTTGTTTTAAGTTGGAGCTCGTTTAAAAAATATGTAGAAAAAAGAAAGAAACACGTAAATGCTGAATTACCAATTCCCATCAGAGCATCATCAAAAGAGCATCATCAAGAGTCGGAAATTAATCAACTTATGAACTAAATTAATTGACCCCATCAAACGCAATTTGCATTGCACTGACAATCACAAAAACTCAGACAAGTGAACAGCGTCAAAACAGCACAAGTAATCTACACTAATAGAAAAATAAATAGCTCACCAATTCTGTGCGACAGAAAGGCAAAATACTTTGGAATGACAGTTGACTCTAAGCACATATGGAAAGATCACATCACGCAAATGAGAAACTAATTGAACAACACAATCAGACAACTTTTCTGGCTGCTAGCTAGAGATTCAAAGCTGTCCATTCAAAACAAACTACTCATATACAAAACGATCATAGATAGACCCTATTTGGAAGTATGGCGTGGAAAATTGGGGCACTGCAAGCACAACGAACATAAAAATTATCCAACAAATCCAGTCCAAAATATTGCGAACTATTGTCAACGCTGAATGGTATTTTAGAGATGAGGACATACATCGCGATCATTTAGATCTACACCTACAGCCATACAAAGTCCAGCTCACACAACAACTGAAGCCAGCTGGCCATTCACAACGTCGTAGATACGTGGAATGGGTGCTTGAACAACCGGCGGTGGACGGCGATGTTTTGAACAAAATTTTCTTCAGCGATGAAGCACATTTCTCACTCGGTGGGCAGGTTAATAAAGAAAAATTATCGTATTTCGGGTTCTGAGAATCCTCAGGTAATTGAAGAGAGGCCATTACATCCAGTCAAAAGTCACTGTTTGGTGCTCTCTTCGATATGAAGGTGTGATTGGACGACAACGGAACGATTGTCACCGTCAATTCAGAGCGTTGTGGTCATATGATAACAGACTTTTTTTTTCCTGATATTGAAGATTATGACTTGGAGAATATGTGGTATCAGCAAGACGATGTCACATGCCACACAACTCGAGCGAATATGGCGTTATTGCAAGAGACATATCCTGGCCGCGTAATTTCTTGTCGTGGCGATATCAACTGGCCACCAAGATCAGGCGATTTGACACCATTATCCATTTTTTGTGGGGCTACGCGAAAGACCGTGTTTATGCAGATAAACCTTTAACTCTGGAGCACTTAAAAACCACTTATCGTCAAGTTATGGCTGAGATACCGCCCAATATGTGTTAAAAAGTGGTCGAAAATTACCTCAAAATAATCACTGCTGGCAACACTTCGCGTGGTGGTCATATAAATGGTGTAGTGGTGTTTCACACTCATAATGTCAACGTTCAAACTTTATAATAAAAAAGAAATATCATGAAAAAAAAAATATTTTCTATGTGTTTTAATTACGTTTACTTTTGAAACCGCAAAATGGATAACCCGTTATTTTTCTTTAATAAATATATTAGATTTTTTTAATTTTTCTGATATTTGCGGGTTGTGTGAAAGTTTTTTATAAATTTTTGGTTCACGTGTAATGCCATTGTTATGTGTACCTTGGATTTCATTTTGTTGCAAGTTCAATTGGAAAACCATTTTCGGTGAAAATATTTCTAACAATATGCTTATTCTTGTCATGAAACTGTCTATCACTTATTGTTAATACTATATATATCCAATTTATAGCTGTATTAAAAATTATTCTTTTTCTTGAAAAAACTAATTTAGGCAGCTTCAGATGGTTTTTTTTTTAATATAAAATTTATTAACAATTTTATTCAATATATCGCTAACAGTTTGTTACCGTCTGCAGGATAATATTAAATTTTTTTTTTCAAGAATTAAAAAGATCAAATAAAAATCATATTTTATTGTTTTTCGCTGCTTTGAAAAATAGTTTATAATCCTTCCCGATGAAGTGGGCTTCTGATACCAGTCTAGCAATAAATTATTATTTCTACTTAAATTATTATTTTCTTAAAAAAAAAAGTTAAATAATTCAGCTGCTTTGCTAAATCTCCCATTGTGCAGGGCTGAAGCAATTAATTACATATTTTTAGCTTCTCTGTATTATCATTAAGTCAGGAAGCCAGATGTTCATGAACAATCACAAGCCAAAGCAAAAGCAAAGGAAAACACATTCTTCTCTAATAAGCACTTACACTTACAATTTTGTTAACAGGCCCATAATCGTTAAAATGAACTAAAACTCATGTATCCGATTACTCATTAAAATGTCTGACGATGATGCTGTTGGGGTTTCGCTTTTGCCAACAATACCCGCCGGCAATTCAATACACATTTTTTGTTGCTTTCACTTGTGAAATGAAGACAATGAAAATTAACTCACCTCTCCCAAGAGAGTCGCCGGGGCGAATCTTCCATGTATGGCTGGGGGGCTGTTAAAGCTATTGTTGTAGCTGCGGCAGCAGCTGTCGTTGTATTCGTGTCCTGCTGATGATGCTGTGACTTTGATAATACACTACTGCTCGATTGATGTAATAATTTTGCTAAGCGTCGTGTTAATGCGGTATTTGTGGAAATGCTTGAAGAAGATGATGTGATTCCAGCACCACCTGATGAGGGGGTTGAAAAACACGACATTGTTTGGCTGGCATCTGGGTGACTGCCACTGGCAAAGAAGCTGGCATTACCACCAGAAATTTGGCAGGCACCATCATGAGTGGGTGTATTATCACCCGAACATCGTGTGTTGTTATCCGAAGTTGAGGTGGATGAACCACCGCTGCCACCTCCACCTCCTCCGCTGCTGCCAGCCAATGCTGATGTGCGTTTCTTCGATGCCAAACGATAGGCACGTGCTGCCACAACATGCGGTGCCGGTATTCTAAACATGAACACACAATTTCAAAATCATTTGAAAAATATAAAAATCATTTGTTAAATGACTACAATTGTTAAGCGCTGAAAATATTTATGTATGTATATTTTAAATATTTACAGCCTGACAACTCACCTCAAGAGCACCGAACCATCTGCTGCAAAACATTCGAAATCAGTGCTGTCAGTGCTGACATTTATAATGGATGTTTCGGGCGCATCAACACCCTCTCCTCCGCCTCCTCGTTTTCCCAGCAGCGTTGCGGCATTCCCTGCCGAGCCGTGGGGCGTACTGCCCGATGACTTGCGGCGATAGGTCAGTGTGTCATCATCTTTGGGCAGATTAAGCGATTTAATGCTTAAAGCATTATTTTTATTATTGAAATTGCTATTGTTGTTGTTGTTGTTCCACACGTTGCTCTGCTGGCAAGTTGGTGTATTCGTTGTGGTGTTGCGTGTGATTATAGACCAACGGTTGCCGCAGCCGCTGCCGCTGCCACTGCCGGTGCTGATCTTCGTTGTTGAGGCGGTCGCTAAACGACAAATGAATAGTATCGATTTGGTTGTCAGTGGAAGTGTAGGAGTTTGCAAAGAAAATAAATAAAAATATGTGTCAATAAATAAAAAAAAGTGAGTTAGAGTTGGAGAATATAACTATATATGTATATGTTTGGATGTATGCACATTTCTAGCGAAATTTCAACACAATTCAAATCAATATGCAGCGGCCGAAAAAAACATACCAGGAAAGATGCTTTAGGAATGTTTTTTTCTAATATATTTATAAGATTTTTCCACAGGCTGTTATAGACATCTTATCACCACCTTGAAATGACATGTCCGGAACAATCTAAATTATGCCAGTCTTAAATTGTTTTACCACAATTTTTTTAGTACAACTGTTATTTCTGGAGTTACATATTTAGAAAAATGTGAAAAAATTACTTTTTTTAAATTGAAATTTTTGGTTCGTAAAATCAAAATTTCAAAACAAGCATTTCGAGGCAAATTTTGCTGCGGCATCATCTTCATGCCATTATCAAATTTTTTAAATTTTTTTTATGTTTTTAAAAATAGACAAATATGGCTGGAAACAACGTTTTCCTGATCATATTGTAGTGTTGTTTTTCTGATCATATACGATCATATCCTGATCATATTGTTTTCCTGATCATATTGTAGTCTTACAGAGCAGGGGAAATATAACGTATAGCATAATAGGAGAATCTAACATGTAAAAAGAGTTCAACTATACGCATGTAAATGCCAAGAGTATCGCCAAATCATCGGTTTTCGAACAAATTCAGGGATTAAAGGCAAACTTCTTTTTTTCCTTTTTTTGATAGTTCTAAAATTCAGAAATTCAAGGAAGTACCAGACATCTGTTCGATTGTTTATATCAGGCTTTCAGGCCCTCTTAGAATTTTTGTATTACATGCATTACCGCCGGAGATACGGAATTAAAGATTTTGCCGGTTTTTATCCCTTTTTGCCGGTTTTTATCCCTTTTTGTCCTCTAAGTGTTTAAAAAGTAAAAAAATTTGCATAATGCATTCGAAACTTTTTTCCTACTCCCATTTGTCTCTGCAATTGAAAAAAAATACCAAATTTCTGTTTTAATCCCTTTTATACCCCTAAAATTCAGAATTTCCAATAAGTACCAGATACCTTCCCTATTATTTTTAGTAGGCTTTCAAGCTCTCTTTGAACTTGTTTTGTACTTACATTAGGCTGGGAGATACAGAGTTAAAAATGTTTCCCTTTTTGTTGCTTAAAAAAAAGTGTAAAAACTAAAAAAAATTCAAAAAGCATTCGAAGTTTTTTTTCTTACCAGTCTTAATTTTATTTTTTCCTGCTCCCACCAGTCTCTGCAATTCAAAAAAGTACCAAATTTTTGTTTTAACCCTTTTTATCCGCTTAAAATACAGAATTACAAAGAAGTACCAGACACTTGTCCAAATATTTTTAGTAGACTTTAAGGCCCTTTTTGAACATTTTTGGTACTAAATTTAGGCTCGGATATACAGAGTTACAAAGTTTGCCTCTTTTTCCCCTAAACGTTTTAAAAGTAAAATAATTGCATAGTATATTCGATGCTTTTTTTTTGAGGAGTCTAATTCTTGTTTTATTTTTTTTTTCCTACTCCCATCCATCTCTGAAATTCAAAAAAAAAAGTACCAAATTCCCATTTTTACTAAAATTCAGAATTTCAAAGAATTACCAGCCACTTACTGGTCTGATCATTTTTAGTAAGCTTTCAGGTCCTTTTTGAAATTTTCGGGTACTTATATTATCCTCGAACGTACAGAGTTACAAATTTTACCCTTTTATCCCTTTTTGCTGCGTAAATGCTTAAAAACTAAAAAAACTGCCTAGTGCAATCGAAGTTTTTTTTCTCAGGGGTCTAATTCTTGTTTTACTTTTTTCCTGCTCCCATCCGTCTCCCAAATTGAAAAAAGTACCAAAGTTTTTTTACCCGTTTTATCCCGTTAGTGTTTAAACTTAAAAAAAAATTACCAGATACACGTACATTTAGTTTTATCATACTTTCAGCTGATTTTTGAAAAAAATTTTTTTTAAATAAAGTGAGATATTGAATTACCGATTTTACCCTCATTTTACCCGTTCTTAGCACTTTCCCATTAAAACCCGTATACGTTGATTCACTTGAAAATAAATTATAGTGTTCCATAACATTACTAATTGTTTTGTTTTCTTTTTCAGCCGTTTATGTGCCGCCAATATTTCATTGATGCTACTCAACTCGGTGAGTAGACCACAGATTACACAGGGATGGAAAAGGTAACCTGTTAAATTTACCCAAATCAATCTGTTAAAAAAGATTGGCTTATTTTGCATAGTATACTATTTCTTACCGCATAAAAAGAACAACAAGAAACATTTTTTCTTTTGTTTTGCTACGAATTTTAGCGCATTTCCAGAAGTTGGATGCACAGAATTTACACTGCTCTGACATCATCAAAAACGAGTCATTGTTTGGTGCGGATTTTGGTCTAGAGGCATAGTTAGGCCAGTTTTCTTCGAAAATGAGCAAGAAGTAGCCGTTGTGAATGGCGATCGTTATCGGGCCATGTTGAACGAATTTCTGTTCACAGAAATTGAAACGGAGGATATTGGCAACATTTGGTTTCAACAGGACGGCGCAACGTGTCACACAGGCGAAGCTACACTCGATGTTTTGCACCGTTTTCAAAAAAAAAAAGTTATTTGGCGGACCCTTTATGTCCCGAATCTTGCTCTGCATAGCCTGTGTTTGGCTTCCTATCAATTGCTGAATTTGCGTCTCATCAACTACATACTCATGAAATAAGTTTCTAAGAAATTTTTTGTTTTCGATTACCTGGCTTTCAGTAACTCCAGAAATACTGGTTTAGCAAAAAAGCTAAGCTTAAATAGTTTAAAGAGAGCATAATTTGAAAATTTGTAGATACGTACATATATTGTGTAATATAAAATCGAAAGCGTTATATCAAAGTTATGCTAATACATACATATGTATGTATGTCTTGTCTTCAAAAACTTCATAGATATGTAAATGTGAAAATGAAACCTAATCCATAGAATTTGAAAAGCTGATGATGATTTTTGTAGTTCGGAGGGCCATTACTCATCAAAAAATATGATAAGAAAATATATTTCCATTTTCGGTGTAATTTTATTAAGAACTTCATTTCCTCATAATTGAAACATCTCCTGACACCTTCTGTGCAAAGTATGTCAAACCGGAACTACTGAGAGCTTAACAAATCATTAATGACATGAGAATTTTCTTTATAAATATTTAATTGCACACACATGTGGTGTTTTCTTTTTTTACAATCTAATCAAATTTGCTGTTAAAGCATCAAAATTATATTTTACGCATTACATTTATTATGCTGCCAACAACAAAACATCCTGCTCCCTAATCAAAATTATACTCGTAGACGTACGAAATGTTGGCGAAGATGTATGCACACACGCACACACAAATCACATATAGTAAACATACATATGCTCAGTTTTGTATTCAGACAGTCTGTGTGTACGTATGTACGTAATGAAGCTGTGTTACAAAATTTTACCTTGCCACAAAATAAATGTTATAATAAAATTGAAAAATTGGATAAAAATTACCCAATTGACCATAAGCACTCAATTGTTATAATAAAATTTACACGCTTATTATGAATTCCGTCGGAGGCTCCGACGAAATTCCGTCGTAAAAATGCTATCATGAATTCCGACGCAGCTACGAAATTTTCGAAATTCGGGAGATTGGTATTATGAATTCCGAATGAAACGTACTTTTAGCGTTTTTTTAGAAAAAATTTGTACGAACTCTTTTTACTGTCGGGAGAATACAAAAATTGTTAAAAATAAGAACAAACTGAAAAGAAGTTCCTAAATTGAATAAAAACAATATTTAAGTAGTTATAAAATTATATTTCTTTAATAATTAATTGGTATATTTTAAAATATTTATTGGTTTTGTCCTGATTTGAAACAAAAAAGTAACACAAACTAACTGCTGATTTTATGTGTTGAAAAAATCGCTTCATATACACCATTGAAACATGTGATAGATTGTTTGAAAAATAATTAACCATATAAACAAACAAAAAAAAACTAAACAAAAAAACCGCCTTTTATGTATAGAATTAAATGTGTGTATAAAAAGTGGTACGAAAAAACCTTTGCAGCATCTACATCTTTTGCAACACCATTCAGATTCGATTAGAAATCGAATTGTACAGATTTGTTCAGACGGAAGTTTTTAACTAAATGAAAAATTGGAAAACACATACATATGTATGTACATATCTTCATAATTTATGATTTGTTTTAACAACTTACGCCTTGTAATCCAAATCAAGGGAATTCTGACCATTCCTCAACACTTTGCGCTCTATTCGCTAACAGCCTTTGTTCCTCTTCCTTCACTGAAAAGGCTGCAGCAATCGAATTTATTGTATTTCCTTTTTATTTTTTGAAAAATATTTTTTACAGTCTTTAGAATGTAAACAAAACACATCTGCTTTTCATTTAAAAAGTTGGTTGTACTAATTCGAACTTAGCTCAAGAGGTTTCCAACACTAACTTCGAATCCGTCGGAATTCATAATACATTTTTGTACGAATTCGTGACGGAGATTTTCCATTACGTGTGATGTTCACTCGGAATTCATAATAAGGCTGTTAAATTGAATGAAAATTACCCAATTGACCATAAAACATGAAAATGACAAAAAATTTAATTTGGGTTGTAGTAAAGTTTTAGGGAAAAAACACAGAGAAACCCGTGTCTAATAAATGCCCGAATAGACTTTTATACTGGGGGCTATTCTGCGTTTCGATGGGAATCGAAATTTTATCCGTCTGGCAACTTTGGTATTCTGCGTTTCGATTCCCCTGTTTCTTTCGATTGTATGTATTTTGCATTACAAGCGGAGCTCCGTTTTTTTTCAGTTGGTTTTTTGTTAGCGCAAAGTTTGCGTTTTAAAGTTTAAAATTTAAGAAAATGTAAGTAGAAAATTATATAAAATGTTCAGAAACGACTAAAAACCTGCTTAAAATTATTTATAATTTATTTAATTAAATTACTTTTTTTTTGTTTTAGATTTTAAATTTTTGTACAAGAATCTGATGTGTTTTTCAAATGGATTGCACCTGTCTCTGATTCTGAACTTTTCAACCCTTGCCTCTTTATTTCTCATGTTGTTCTCCTCTCTGACCAACAATAATGCAGCTGTTATAGACTCCATTCCTACTTGAAATTAAAAAAAAAAAATGCAAACTCTGCAATTTTCTTTTGGTCTTTCCATATTTACTCACAATACTATCTCGGCCTGCCTTAAACCGTTAGGTTAGGTTGATTGGAGGAGTTTGTTTGCCCATGTCTTGCGGCATACACCTAAGCCAGTATAGGATTGTTGTGCGCTCCGTGGATTTAACTCTGAATAGTTTGACTCATAGGTCCGTCTCATTCAGAAAGTTCATTAATTTCCTCCAGCCTATGGCCCGTAATTGGGTTATGTCTGGTAAGGAGTCTCTCCCAAGATGTCGGGATCGTATTTATGAGAAGACGGGGCACTGGCATAAATAGTGCTCTAGTGTCTCACTGTCCTCCCTACATACTCGACATTCATCTCCTCCCGCTATTGCTATGCGATTAAGATGTGCAAGTGGATGAGAGTGTCCTGTCAGAACTCCCATCCATCTACTTAATTCGGGCTTGCTAAGTCTAGCAGTCCCCCCTTTTTTTCCTCATCTGGGTCCCCCCCATAGAGTTCTTCCTTTGATTTCCACGATTTCGTTATTCCAGAGAGCTAAATGGGCCCTATGTGCCCAGTTCTCTAGCTCAGATTTAACTGCATCCAAAGGTTTCGCTCACACCAAGCTTATGTATTCTCAAGCTGTTTATACCACAATTGAATTTGTGTTCTGCTCACAGTAGACTCGCCAAACGCCACAGTCAACATTTCAAATGTTCTTCAATTTAATTTTTTTTACCCAAAACTTAATACAGTTGAAAAGGCTCTCGTATAAAGAGCAAATAACAGTCTTCTAAGGTGACAAAAAATCATCCATAAAACAGACTGCAAAAAGATAACTGCTTTGGTTAATGTTATTTAACCCCCCATTTACACTTGCAAGTAACTTGTTGCAAGTTGTGGGTACATATTAACAACCAATACACTGACAGAGACAATAAAAGCTGTTGCTACTTGCTTGATTGTTTACACAGGCAAGTGCAAGCTTATTGTTAAAATGTCGTCAAAGAAAATGGTCTTAAAGATAAATTGCTTTGCTTTACCAAATAAAAGACTTAAATGAAAGCAATAATAACAAAATAATTATGCGGAAAAAAATACAAAATCACTATTCCATTTTTTTATATTTGAAAATCACTATTTTTTGCCTTTTTTGTGTATTGCTTATTCTGTTTTTGGCCGAATACATGACTTTTTACTGGCTGGGTTGCCAAAGTATTGCCATACGAACTGTTATGAGGAAGCAAATTATAACAACAGCTTCTTTTTTATCAAATAAATATTAAATTTATATTAAGAATCCAAAAAAACCATATTTTACTTCAACTTTTTTTATATTTTATCTTATTTTTCGGTATTTAAGATCAAAAAGAAAATCATTCCTTGTAAGTTATCTATTAAAATTAAAATATGAACTTTATAAGGTAACACTGTTTTTGCTTTTTGTCATTTTACCGATATGCAAGTAAAAAAAAAATTTACTGGCAATCCAAATCTCTTGCAAGTGAGCTCGCAACTTGCAGAAGTATGGTGGTATTAGTAAAAAAAATGTCATTGTATTGAGTTACTTGCACTTGTACTTGCGTGTGTAAATGGGGGGTAAGTATATAAATAGAAAGCAAAATTGCGTGAGCCTTGGTCGCCGAGTGATTAAAGCGGCTGTGTCAAAATTGCGAAATTTGACACGTCCAAAGTTCATAGAGTGCTGCTGGTGATGAAGGGTGTTTGCTACCCAGAAACAGTCGGTTGTCCACCTAGCTATAAAAAAATTTTTACTTTTCTTTACTTAATATTGATTTAAAAAGTGACAAACCACGGGTTGAGCTTGAGCCTGAAAAGTAATTTAATATTGATACAGTTTCTCTGATACATTTTTTCGAATCGGAAGAAATCAAAACACGACTAACTTTTTTATCTGCAAAAAACAAATTGACAATCCAAAACAGCTGATACTGCCAACATATGTGTAAATATAACAGACATGTGTACCAACATAATAGAAAAAAAAAAGATGCGAAAATCGAACATATGTAACTCACGAAATTTGAAAATAACGGTTATTTTTTGATCAGACCTCGCACACGTGCTCAAAAAAAAAACTCCATTTCTCTCTTCCATGAACTTCAAAGTCATTGCCACTGTGTTGATTGAAGCAACATCTGAGTTAATTGTGCATTATGCTCTCGACTCTAATTACTTTTACCACAATACTTAACCAAATGATGAAGGAGTTTGCAGCAATTAGTCAATTTGTTAGAAAAAGAAAAACGCAAAGTTATCTCAACGACAAGTTTGTGCAGAATCGGTGATACATTGACATTCTACACATGCTTGTGTCGTTGCTCCTTAGACTTGCTCTCACTCTCCTCTTAGAGGAGGATTTTTTTACACATGTATTACAAAGTATTAACTTTGATTTAATTAAGTTA
Source organism: Sturmia bella (assembly GCA_963662145.1). Lineage (NCBI taxonomy): Eukaryota > Metazoa > Arthropoda > Insecta > Diptera > Tachinidae > Sturmia > Sturmia bella. The sequence continues at coordinate 42,840,243 of OY759168.1, read as the reverse complement.
TGCAACTCATTTTAATTAAGCGACAGAATTTGTTTTACAAGCATGTTAAAGTCTTCGGTAAATAAAACTTTTTAGATCAGCATATTGAGGCAAAGTGAAGCCCTCATTCACTGGCAGCATGACAAAACAAGCGTTCTAATTAAATGCCGAACATAAGAAACTAAAATAACACGTGTAGCTGAAAATCTTTGAATAGTTTGAAGTGAACGTGTTTGAATAGTTTGAAGAAAGTGTAATCTACTCATGCATGCTTGAGTAGATTACAATTTGTCTGTACTCTACGGCGCACAGTGGACCATTTTAAAATTTGGCAGCCAAAATGCATTTTTTTCAAGGATATCTAATTAATTTGAAAGTAAATACCAGTGAGTCTCGGGTGCCAGAAAATTTCATGTCTATTCTAACTACGTCATCACAGCGAACGGGGATGCTCCAAAAGGAAGTTTCCCAAAATGTTGCTGAAAATAAAAATTTCTCAGAAAATATTAATCCTTAAATGACTATAACTTTTTTTGTTTGACAACATTTTGAAGTAAAATAAATTTTGTATTTTTAAGAATTAAAAAAAAATTTTTTTAGGCAGGTCCATATTACTCAAAATTCTCCTATTTAATAGAGCATAACTCCTCCCAGTCACAGGGAGTCAAAAAGATCTTTTGCCATATTGTAGTCCAAACCCTTTTCTACACGGCTATACCCAGGGCTGGGCAGTATTTGAAATACATGTATTTGAAATACGTATTTAAAATACAAATACGTATTTTGTATTTGTATTTTAAATAAGTCTCATGAATGTATTTGTATTTTGTATTTTAAATACTCAGCACTTGAGTATTTTGTATTTCAAATACTCGTGCTCTCAAAATACATTTTTCAAAATACATTTTAAATTTATGTTAGAAAATATGCGCTAAAAATTTTTCAATTCATACATCAACTGAAATCCGAAAACTTTGCTACTGTCTTACTTCCAAAAAAAATAGCAATACCACAATTTAATTACCAAAGTACCTGGATAAAGAAAACGCAACTGAATGCACATACATTGAGAAAGTCACCAAGCTGTCAGAAAGTTAAATAATAAAAAAATAAAATACAAAGAAAAACAGCGTTCGACATTTTAATGTAGAACAAGACAAAAAAATATCAATCAAATTGTTGACTTGGATAGACTATATAGTTATATAGCATTTGGTAAAACGTTTTTTAATTGTCACTTATTTCTTAATTCCGTTATATGTTTTTCAATAAAATATCGTTTTCTAATAAGAAATCATTGAGATTTTGTCGTTAGCTGGGTTTCTTTATTCGCCATCAAGAGATTGTTTGTTTGATATCACTTTTGAAAAACTGGTGAAAGAAAATAAAAACTTTTTTGACTAAAAGTATTTTGTATTTTAAATACAAAGTTTTGTTACACTGTATTTTGTATTTCAAATACTTGCTTTTGGAATGCAGTATTTTGTATTTTCAATACATGGAAAAAAAGTATTTGTGTTTTGTATTTTAAAATATACACAACTTTCATGTATTTTGTATTTTAAATACATTAGAGCATGTATTTTGCCCAACACTGGCTATACCTCATTGTATATCCGCCAGGTTTCGCCCGTGTGCACCAGACCAATATTTTAACTGCAAAGTCAAAAATTTTGGTAAACATTTTTTTTCAATCTTATTTTTTTTTAATTCGAAATAAAGTTCGTATTCATAAAGGATCTGTTTATCCCCATGAGCAAAAATATACAAATCAATAATATATGTATTTACATCCGGGAATTCGTATTTAATATATGTTATTAAAAATATTTTAAAATATTTATATTAAATTCCTTTTCAGGCTCAAGTTCAATCCTTGGTTTGTCACTTTTAAATCAAGATTAATTAAGTAAAGAAAAGTAAAATTTTATAGCTAGGTAGACAACCGGCTGCTTCTGGGTAGCAAACACCCTTCATCAGCAGCAGCACTCTATCAACTTTGGACCTGTCAAATTTCGTAATTTTGACACAGCCGCTTTAACCACTCGGCAACCAAAGCTCACGCAGATCTGTTTGACTTTTTAAAAGAAATTATGGTAATTGGAAGAAAGAATATTTTTTTTTGTAATGTTATTTTCATAATAATTGCAGTTTGAACTACAGACATAACCAGATATCCCAAAAATGACTTTTGTAAAATGGCCATATCATTTGTTTGGGGACGGGCCAGCGATGAGCAGTGCAGGAAATCGTGGCAACATGAGTGTGTAAGAACAACTAGTGTATACAAAAACAAACATAAACAATGAAAGTTGTTGTTGTAAAGTGTTTGGAAAAATATTGGTTTTGTTGTAATTTTTACGAAAAAAGTAGAAAACATTAATGAAAAGCTTTGAAAACTACGTTTTAAACATATTCCATGTACTCAATGCAAATAAAATATTAAAAACAAATAATTATTACTTGTGTGCTTGTAAAGCTGTTTTGTTTGCATTCGATTTGCACTGAATTTTCCCAACCAAAAATAAAATGTATGCAAATGCGGAGTCCACAAACAGAGATAGCTATATAAAGATTTTCATGTTTTCTGTCCTACACTAGACTCACCAGTACCGCAAATTGGTCATTTTTGTAGTCTGGTAGAGCTGGTGACCCTTCTGGTAGTATTCTGTGGTTTGAACAATGGCGAGCTACTGTTATAGAGATTTCGCCGATATTTATTTCCAACGGTGAAGAAGATGAAGCAGACATTATGTGGCACATTATGGACAACGAATTCTTAAAGAAGTTTCCTCTCCAGCTGTTCCAAAAAAAAAAAAAAAAAAAAAAAATAGCCAACCTTTGGTCCCTGTGATTTAGGGCTAAATTTTTCCTTTAGGACAAAGAATTCCCCGGGGGCCATAGGTTGGAATTACCTGGCAATGTTTAGTTAAAAAATTGAATGAAAATGTGAGATACATGTTTAGAACTTATTATACCCTTCACAGAAATGTGTAAGGGTATATATAAGTTTGTGATTCCGTATGTAGCGCATTGAAATAACCGTGTAAGACCCCATAAAGTATATATATTCTGGATCAGAATCAATAGAGATTACGATTAAGCGATGTCCGTCTGTAGTCGTTGAGAGTCGTTTCGAAGAAAACGGTTTGAGATAGAAACCTCATTCTTTCACTAAATCTAAAAATGTTAAATCTCGGTAGTGCATCTGCTATTGAAATTCAGTAAGATCGGTTGCTCACGACTAGCCGAGATATATCCAAAAAACCGGGTTTTGAGGGGTGTTTTTGGCCATTTTTTTGGTTAGATTTTTGAAAAAAAAAATTTTTTTCTTAAAAGTAATGCCCATTACATCCCAAAAATTTAAGAGTTTTTTAAATCGGCCCATATATACCCGAGATATAGCGTCTTCTGATTTTTCAAGAAATCGGCTTTATAAGCCAAATAAAACAACTTTTGGCACCAAAAATCAATCAGAATGGTATATATAGGCTATTCACAAGCAAAATTGGAAAATGTTTTGAAATCGGCCCATATATATCCGAGATATAGCGTTGGCCGATTTTGCTAGAAATCGGCTGTATAAACGGTTTTTTTTTTGGTTTTTTTTTTTTTTTGTGGTATTCTGCTTAAAAGGCAAAACAATTAATCAATATTATTACTTATTTTTCAGAGTCGATGATACTGATCACAATTAATAAAAGGTTTTCATATTCATGACAACACAAATGAATTTCTATTCGCTGTTTTTACACTACGAGCTGCAAAATAAAATAATCACTGTATTATTAATTTGCTCTTGCACGTTTATGAACACAAATGGATAATTAAATCGTTGATAAGCAATTGAACAAAAAAAGAGTTTTGATAGAATTTTGTGACAAGTTCTATACTTAATGACAAATTTCTCGTAAAATGTAGCAAAATAACACAAAGTATTTGATGGGCCCCAAACAGAAACTCCACAAAAACACATCCACATTTGTTTGCCCTAAAAAAAGTTCAAAGTATCGATTTAAGACTTACAACATTGAAAGTTTCAATAAAATTTTATATGGATCAACTTAAAGTTTAACGACCGCACAATTCGTTTAAAGTGAGGAAAACAAAAAAACACACATATAATTATGGGTTTTCCATTATGAGTATTTGGGTGGTTGGTGGTCTATTTTTTATTTTTTATTTATAATTTATGTCTTTTTTGCGTTTCTATTAATCGGGCATGAAACGATATGAATGCTTGCAAACGTACAGGAGTACTACAGAATGTATTTATAAATTGACGCACGATGTTTTTTGTGGTTTCAAAAGGTTCCTTCCACTTACCCCATTGAAATGATGATTTATCGGTATGCAGCGACACGACCGGAATACCAGGAACTATAATTGCGGGTAGAGTGCGTGAACGTAATAATGGCGGTGGCGCTTTTCCACGATTTGTGCGACCAGTCTGATTATTGAGGGCAGCATTCAAGGCTTGAGCTCTAAAAGAAATAAACATAAATTGGAAGGGTTTAATTATCTTTCACAAATCACTAATAAATTGTCAAGGGAAACATTTTTCGTGCTTAAAAGGAGTGTATTTTTTTTTTTTTTTGCTGTGCTTTAAGTTCTACAAGTTTGCTTGCACCAAAATCGGTGGCGCAAAAGAAACTCCAGTATCTTAATTCAAAATAGGTGGTAACACAAAAATTAAATTGGAAGTCAGGTGGTAGGATGTCTAAGCCCTGCTGCTTAAAAGCAGTATACAATTGATTAGTCATGGCCTGGACTCGAAGAAATTTGGCTGCTGTAGCCGATAAGTCTTCAACTTCACATTTCTTGTCTTCTTTAAAAATGTTGATCACTTCAATTTTATCACAAAAAAATTTCCTTCTAAATTTAAGGACTCAGTAGGATTAAATATAGACAGCCAGTAAGGAAGAGGTCAGGTAGTAAAATGGCTGAGATCTGCTGCTGAAACAAAACAGTATGCAATTAGTTATGATCTGGTGTCGAAGCCATTCAGGTACTAATGACCCTGCAAGAACACTACCAGCTAAATGACCGGTCATTTAACTAGTAGTGCTGACTGATATATCGGTTAGCGCTTCTAGTTAGTTTATTAAGAGCAAAATGAAAAACCTAACCGAAACTCTTATGTACATGTGATTTTGCATCTCTGTCTGTCTAATTAATTTCAGATAACTACATAACATATATCTCTGCTGCTTACTCTGCTTAGTTTTATAGGTCAATGATAACCAATATCTTGGTTAGTTCTAACCAGTCAGTCATAACTTAAATATCGGTTAGTTTTAACCAATCAGTTGCGACGTAAACTAAAGCTTTTTTTATAAATTTTATAAGCAGAGTTTGTACAAAATTTGATAATTGTTATTTTTAATACATATATTTTTTACTTTTCACTTATATTTTCCATTAAAAAGTTTTGCACAGAAAAGGTCTACTTCTGATGAAAGCCGCGCTATTTTCAAAAATAATTACAAGCATTTTTTGTATGTGCATTACATGTCTCACTCTAACATATACGTTAGAGTGAAAGAACTACTGCAATATTTGCCTGAAATGCCAAAATTATAGCATATGTGTTAGTGAAATAGTTTAGTTTGTGTTAGTTTCGGTCATTCATTTCTTGCAGGGGAACATCGTAAGCCAGAAAGTCTTCAACTTTATCTTTCTTGTCTGCTGTAAAAATGTTGACACGTCCCAATTTTATAGAAAAAAAAAATCTTTCTCAATTTTAAGGAAGTAAAATCGAATTCAAATCTGACAAAATTATTAGCAATTGTGAGTCATATCGTACGAGTATAAAGATAAAATTAAAACTTAATTAATTTTAATAATTAAATTTGATTAAAATTAAAAGCTAATAACCACACATATTTTATTTCCTCTATTAGTATTGAAAACAAAAACAAATTTTTATATTCTATTATTGTTTTGCAATATGAAGTCAAGAGAGAAAATTTATGTACATTTTAGAAAAACTTCCAGTAAAATTTGACAAGGGCAAATTATCTTCGATATGGAAATATACTTCCAAATTTACTGTCGATTTGGTGCTGTCATCTCTCAGAATTGATTGCAGTTAAAAATTGACAGCAGCATCGGCAGCGAGTTGGAAAAAAACAAAAATTGTGTATTGATTTAATATTGAAATTTAATACTAAAATTGAAAGAACGAACTTTTCAGGCCAACTTCGGAAAAATTCTTGCTTCACTCATCAAAATGTGGGCCACCGTCTTAATGCACCGAGGATTTGTCTTTGACCACTATTAATTATTTTAATTGCCTTCCACAACTCTCTAGGTACGCTAGCACTAAGTGCATTAAGAGTTGAACTGCCTGTTCCTCGATGTCACAAGAAACTGCAAGCGATCGCAAAGAAAACAGCAGACAACAATTTTTTTTTCGTTCTGTCTGCAAATATTTTTTCAGTCGATTTTTAACTGCGCTAACGTGTAAAGTGTCTTAAGTAATAAAAAGTGAATAAGTAAAAGTGTTCTTCTTTTAGTAAAGTGTTTGTGAGTACCGTGTGTTAAGTAAAGAAAGTATTGAACTGTTGAGTACTGTCAACTGAAGAATTGAGTGTTTTAACTTCATTACAATTAAAGAATCTACGAAAATGTTTTTAAAAGGTAAAAACGTAACAATATTTACTAAATAAAAATGAAAACTATATGGAGTTTCTAGTTTTGTTTCTCAGTATTTTAACAAATAAATATAAAATATTTTCTATAAAAACTCCCACTCGATAGCAAAACAAGAAGTGATTGATTTTGAAATTTCTGTTCGAGGTGCTGGGGACATGATCGATATATAGAGGGTTCGGATTTTGTAAGAAAACACTTACGTCTTTTCGATTTGTCGATCATCGAGTCATCGCTCGAATAAAAGAACGTCATAGAGGAGGCCAAAACAATTTGCTTTCGCTTAGAAAGCGAACAATTGCACGACTTCATTCGACATTGAGGAACAGGCAGAGTACACAAATGCTCAACTCCCTGCTTGTTACTTTTTTTATACTTCCTTTAAATTTTGTATAAAAATTACTTAAATTGAAAATCGTTGTTCTTTTCGAATGGGTATTTTATGGACATGACTGCATACAATATAGCAGATGTAAAATTTACTTAACTACATAATATCAAGAGATTGAAGGATATGCTGATGCATGCACGTCCACACATACACATGTGCGTGTTTATGTGCGTATAAAAGGACAAACACATGTGCATCAATTTTATTCTCTTTTGCAAAAATGTCAATGTGAATGTCAAATATTTTTCCTTGCAAAAGCAAATAGAATGTGGAAAAAAATGTTTCAAACAAACATTGATCCGCGTTAACAATTGACAAGGATTTTCAGTATGAGAGTGTCTGTTAGAGACGACGACAGCTTAAAATAAAATTTATGGTCTTCCAGCCACATGCATACAAACTAAACACCACTTTTACACATGTACATGTGCAGGTATGTGTGTACGCACATATGCACATGCAAATGTATGAACATTCACGAATACATATTCATTGATTCAAAATGCACACAATAGGGAACTCAAATTGAAAAAAATATACTTTTTGCTTCTTTTTAGGAAGTTTATAAGTACATATGTATCCATGAGATCCATAAGCTCTGAATCATGTTTCGGTTACCTGCCTACATAATTATGCGCATATGAACGAAGGAAAATTCTAATGTTGGTCTTCGCAATGGTACGTTGTTTTGGCATATTACTGGAACTATTTGGGCACTACGTAGCGAACAATATGAAAGAGTCTCCCAATAGACGGCCATACAACCGACCTCGCGTAGATCAAAGTTTTCATCATTTTCTCAAGCTCAATATGAACAACCGACTGTGACGAATCTCATATACCCTTTACCAAAGTGTAATTAGAAGCTTTTCTATATTAAGGTATAACATCAGTTTGTATATGGACTTTGATGTACCCTAGTTAATTTGAAAGACATGCACTTATGTATATTAAAATGGTATGATAATGAATCTTAAGCAAGCATTAGCAAAAATCGGAAACTATAAATGCATTTTTTGGATACTTTTTTACAAATTACTAGAAAGAACAGTCTATATTCAGTAACTAATGTTTGTAGTACGTCAACGAAAAGTTCACTTACAATTTATATAGCAAGTGGTTATTGCCTGCATTACATTGCAACTGTATTTATATATATTTTTTATTTTATTTATTGATTTAAGGCCATATTCATAATAATTATTGTAAGTTTATTAAGCTCTTATTTGACGTATTTCTACGGAATATTTGTCAAATAAACGTGTAATAAACCTTCAATAGTTTTTATGAATATGGGTGTTAGTCTATGGAAATTAATTCCCTACAGACAATTTACAATAAATAATATACAATTTTGTTAACATTTAAAGACAGCGTTTAAAAAAAAAAAATAAAAATATTAAAAAAATTTTTATGAATTTAAAAAATGAATAACTGAGGGATTTAAAGAAAAGTCAAAAAAATCTATAATATTGATTAAAAGTAAAACACATTCTCTTGAGAGGATCAGCATCAGCATAATTTTCTCTATAAACTTTTACCAACAAAGGAATAAAATTACGTAATGTACGTTGTGGAACGTTAAATAAGATTTCGTTGATCAAAAATCCAGAGCAGACATCGCCATTAATAATATTTAGAATAAGTGATACATTCAGCATAACTCTATGGCTTTTGAGAGTAGGCAGCTTGATAAGTGCAAGTCTATTTGTGTAAGGGGGCTCCCCCCGGGGGCACAAAATCCATCTTGCTGATCGTAACCAGCTTGGTGTCGTGTCAACGGGGTAGAAGGGGTGCAGGATACCTCGGCTGGCTTGGTGGCTAAAATCTTAGGCATTTCCTGAAGGAGGGCGGCGACTCCTGAGGGACTTGCTGAAACCCCTCACCGAGGGGCAATTCGGCAGTACGGGGACCGGAGCCCCGGGATGACTCTTCGGAGTCATCTCGCCGGTCATAGGTTGAGGAGCCTTCCTTGGCTGAAACGTACTGGCTGTGGTTGCTACCATAAGTTCGCATGGAAGGGAACGTTGGTAGCCATACTGATCATAGACCCTCGGGTCTATGTTCGGTCGCCCAAATGGGCCCGTAGTGCTGTTGCTAAGCAACAGACGCTGCTTTGTAAGGAACCAGATTGGCGGGAGTATTAGCGTTGGTTCAAGGACTGATGATCTTAGGAACTTCGGGCTACCACGGTAGTCGTGTATCCTTAGCCGTCTGGGGAATTGCAATGCAGCAGAGGTTAGATAGCTCAACTCCTGAGCAAGGGGTTTTGTTATGGCCAAGCAACGTAGCAAATAAATTGCCACCCGAGCAGTTGTTCCGGCTGCTCGGGGGCGGTGGTGTAACGTCTTGATTACACCACGTGGTTTGACCACCGTGAGGTTGGGCCCTAGTGGCAGGTACTCACGTAAATCATTCCACATCTGTGTAAGGGGGCATATTAAGAGGATCAAAATGTAAACTTCTAAGACAGAACAAAAGAAATTGTTTCTGCACGAATTCAATTGCATCAGAGTGACATTGATAAATTGGATCCCATATTACTGCACCATATTCCAGAATGGGTCGTACCATTGCTATGTATAGTGCTTTTCCAATGTATGGGTCATTAAACTCTTTTGCCCATCGTTTTATAAATCCAAGTGTACCTCTAGCTATCTGTCACTTTTTGCATTACATTACAACGCATTCCTTTTTTTTTTTTTTGCGTGTTATATAATTCATTATTATACAGCGCCAACTATTAATCCAAGAGGTCCAAGTTCGAATCCCAGATGGACCGAACATGAAAAATTATTTTCATATTTTTTTTGCGTTTAACTGATGTTTGGTAACTAAAATTGGCATGAGCAACATTTGATTAAAAATCATCGTACAGAAATAATAACCTGATTCAATATCATAGTGTAACACAACATCTATTTAAATTGCTTGTTGTACCTTTTTATAACGATGGCGATTTAAATCCTACCAGAGGTGAATGGAAAACTTTGCAACACAAAAGCAAATAAGGTAGAAGATTAAAAAACTTAAAAAAAACCAATTACTTAAAAAATATATTTTTATATTCCTCGAGAGTAATGATTCCGACTACTTTTGTAAGTATAAAACTATGGGTTTTTATTTTAATTACACATTTAACAAGTGTAATGCATTACTTTTGGGAGTATTTATCTAAATATTTTTGTCAATGTTTCGCTTCATTGTCCTGAAGAAGCTCTCCGAATAAGAGCGAAATATCGACAAAAATATTCGCATAAATACATAAAATATATACAATAAAAATACCTTCAGCTCAAGAAAATAATACTAATATTAAATCAACTGAAGCAACGCGAAACTTAGAGGCTCTTTGCAAAATGAATGTATTACAAAGAACTATTTCTCTTAAAGAATATTTAAAATTTAATAGCTGAAGTTGTGTTGGTGGGGATATTAAAACTGATTTAATAAAAATGTCAAACACAGATGTTCATATACATATATTAGAAATTTAGGAAAAACGTATTTTTTCAATTTTGAAAGCAGTTAGCATAAAGCACTAAGTGTTATTAAAAGAAATTACTCTAAAATATAAACTACAATCTTTTGTATACAAATTTTATTTTTTTATACGTGTATTATAAACATTAGTTAGGTTAGGTTGAATGGAGGGGTACTTCTGCCCATGTCTTACGACATACACCTAAGCCAATATAGGCTTGTTGTGCGCTCCGTGGGTTTAACCGTGAACCAGTTTGACTCATAGGTCTATAGGAACTTCGTGTCATTCACAAAGTTCCTTAGTTTCCTCCAGCATACGCCCCGTAATTGGGTTATGTCTGGTAAGGTGTCTATCCCAAAATGTCGGGATCGTATTTGTGAGAAAGCGAGGCACTGACATAAATAGTGCTCCTATGTTTCGCTTTCCTCCCCACAAGCTCTACATTCATCTCCTCCCGCTATTCCTATGTGGCTAAGATGTGAAAGTAGTTGAGAGTGGCCTGTCAGAACTCCCATTGATCTACTTAATTCGGGCCTGCTAAGTCTTAGCAATACCCCCGTTTTTTCCTCATCATGAACATTAGTTACTAATTGTTCTTCTGAGTATTTTTATACCCTTCACAAAAATTTGTAAGGGTATATACATACATATGTATAACTTTGTGATTCCGTGTGTAACGCATTGAAATAACCATCTAAGATCCCATAAAGACAATATATTCTGGATCAGAATCAATAGAGATTACGTTTAAGCGATGTCCGTCTGTAGTCGTTGAAATACCGTTTCTGAGAAAATGGTTTGAGATAGAAACCTCATTCGCTTAAACGTGTTAAATCCCGGTAGTGCGTCTACTATTGAAATTCAGTAAGATCGGTTCACGGCTAGCCGAGATATATCCCAAAAACCGGGTTTTGAGGGGTATTTTGAGCCATTTTTTTGGTCAGATTTTTGAAAAAAAAAAGTTTTCCTTAAAAGTTAGCCATATCATTTTCAATGTCCATTAGATCCCAAAAATTGCAGAATTTTTGAAATCGGCCTATATATACCCGAGATATAGCGTCTCCTGATTTTGCAAGAAATCGGCTCTATAAGCCAAATAAAACAACTTTTGGCACCAAAAATCAATGGGAAGGGTACATGTATCATAGTGAAGGGTATTTAAGATTCCGCCCAGCCGACCAGCTCTTACTGGTTTTTTTTTTATAAAATAATAAATGTGGTAAAAAATTGTATTTTGTTTTTTTTTTTTTTTTTTCAATATCGCAGTAATTATAAGCCCGATTTCGCTTTGAATTTTCAATCTCCAAGCAGGAGAGACATTTATAAAACGATTAAAGTAAAATTTAGATGAATAAATTGTTTGATGGCTTCACAATCGGTACCCGAAAACAGGTGTTTTGTGACAAATCTATGTATGCAGTTTTGGTAAAGGGCATAAAAATTAAACAATTAGTAGTAATTCATTTTTGAAAAATGTCTCTAGTTTTGAGCCGGATCTGCATTGTAATGAAAAATGTGCTCAAAAGGGCAGACACTTGTGAGGCCAGCATAGGCGGACATTTATCTGATATTGCATTCCATACATAATTGCCGACATTATACAAAACATTTATCCATATGAGATCCATTCTCTTTTATTTAATAAAAAAATTATAAACAAACAAACTTTTTGCCGGCGGACACCCTACGCAAATGTGTAACAATATCTTCACGTTCTTACGCTCACATTATGCTAGGAACACAACTGGGACGAACGACGAATATTTCGCAGCGAATATTCGCCCTCAAAAATAAAACACATTGGTGCACATGAAAATGCACACAGTCACAGCGTCGCTCGAAAGTCGTTGTACGCGGCGAACTTGAAACAGATTTATTTCTATTTCTTACGCCGGCGAACGACAAACAAATCAGTACCATGGGGCCATTTTGGTTTTAGTTTTCAAGTGTTTTACTTTAATAGTTTTTATTTTAAGTGCTAAGCTTTGACTTTTTGCATTTAAAATAGAAAGCCAACATATTAGATTATAAAACATGTTTGTAGTGTTTAATTTTTTGTTTTTGCTAATGCTAAATTGTTTAGCAAACAATTCTTTTCATATGGTCACCCCATCAGCTGTTCAACTGTAATAAGATAAAATTAAAAAAACTGAGAAAATGGATACAAGTGAAATTATAATTGAAAATGTTAAACTTCATGAATTTTTATATAATCTGGGATCATGTTCATTATTTTAATTATTTTTACAAAATTTGAAATTCTTTGATTCATTTAAATTTTTTTTTATCTTTGAACAAACAACAAACAACTTTATCAATTATAACAGATGTTTTTGTTTTTCGTCGTTATTGTGCTTCATACGACGAATTTACAGAGCGAATTTTAAGCGGCGTATTCGTCGTGTTGGGCGAAATTCGTCGTTCGTCCCAGCTGTGTTCCTAGCATTATGATGATTAAAAAGGCAATTTTTATTTACTTGAGAATTTAAAAGACCCTTCGTTGAATTTGGACCTGAAGATTACGCATATTACGAGAATAGTTAAGCCTTCACAGTTTTAGCATCATGCTATAATCTGTCAATAAATTTGTCTTCATTGACAGACTCTAAAGTTCTTGGACTTTTTACAAAAAAAGAGAAATTTTCATAAAATCTAAAATAGTCCCCAATTTCTGCATTTTAATTGGTGTTTTCCGTTGACAATTTTCGCAACATCATAACGTGTCCTTTTTTTTATACATGTAAAATTCATTTAGATTCTTTTTAATTTTTCTGCAATAACTCTTCTGTTTTTCTTCGTTATGTCAGTTTTTCTTTCAAATATTTGTTTCTTTAAGTAAAACTGAAAATCTGCATGTGTGTGTGTGTGTGTGTGTTTACACAAAACTTCTTCAATGTGGTAGTAGAAATTCATTTAAAATTTTTAATCACATTTTTTAGTTTTGCCAAGCAAACTACATAAATATGTTAGAAAGTTTTCGAGTGTTTGCATTTGCAGCCATTCATTATGTAAATGGATTCTAATGTTGTTAGAAATTTGTTTGCCATGTATGTTTTTCCTTAAGTTTACAATATTTGGGAAAATGCATGTGAAATCATTTCAACTAAAAAGACAAATTGCAAGCTGAAATTTTTATTATTATGACTTAACTCTCATGATGGCATGATGGTGAATAAATATTTTTGAAATTACCCACTTTGGGGCTGCAGGCCGACTTGAGGGGATGATTTTGGAATTTCTAGAAATGCTATTATATTAGCAAAAAAAATCAATAAAATATGATTTCTTAAGATACTGTAAGCAAACAATACACTCACAATTTTTTACCAACACACTCACAGTTTTCTAACTTTCAACTCAGCTTTCAGCAAAATTGTCCTGAAAGTGATTTTTTGACATTTACTGAAAGTAAAGTGACAAGGGGTAGTAAACATAGTTCCCCACTCCACGGCCCATACAAGCTTTCCGGATTGCCGTGGAATAATAATTGCGAGTTTTAAATTATTTTGTTTAGAAAAAAATATTTAAAACATTTTTACAGAAAATGTGAATAAAGAACACAAATGCAGTATATTTATGGTGATAATTATTAAATTAATTAATAAAAGTTTAGCAATAAAAATTATTTTCGAATATTGCCCCATAAATTTATGTTTGTAGTAGACTTGGCAACTCTGTTTCAGTAATAAACAAAACTATAACAATGGAGGCAAAATTAAATCACCAAAACACATTAAAATTAATTAATTTATACCGTTCATACCCAATTTTGTGGAATATGAATCGTAAAACATACAGGCGGAACGATTTAAAACAAACCCCATATGAAAAGGTTGCAAAGGAGATGGGTATGAAGCCAAAAATAGCAAATTTTAATTTTCTATTTCTAATTCTTTTACCCCCAATTTTTGATTTTAAATGCCATTTCAATTTCAATTTGATTTAAATACAAAATTGAGTCAAACAGTTGCTATTTAAATCAAACTTAAATGACCTGCCGTGCCCATTTAAAATCGATTTAAGTTTTTCCTACTGCCATATGATTTTGACAGTTTGGTCTTGTTCTGCAAATTAAGAAAATTGCACATGTTTTTTTTTTGTTGTTTCATAATTTGATTTTTTATTATTTCCAGAAGGTAATCAACTTCTGTGGCAGTGAAATTGGGAGTCCTTTTATCACTTTTGCTACTCATTTAATAATTTTTACAAAACAATTTATTATTTTCTAAACTTTTCACAATTTCACTTGCTTCCAAATTTGTTTAAACAGCTGTTTTTTATTGAGTTATCGATAATTTTCTGACACTTACATTGTGCTGCCGTACTTTTATTACAATTAATTACAAACAGAAAGTATTTTAAATCCAACTTAAATTTTAAGGAAAATTTACTAATTTTGTATTTAAGTTCCAAGTCAATAATATTAATAATATTACTTTAAAACTCTTCGCTTTGACGACATGTTTAAAATGAACTTTCACGTTCCTTTGAAATTGAGCAAGAGATTTTGATGAAAGTCACAGATTTCATTGAAATTTTTATTCACAATATGTATACAAAAATTTAATGAATGTACCCCAATTAAAAGGAAGTAAAAATTAACTGATTATATGTATTTTTCTGCGCATATGTTATGATTGCAGTCGTGTGCATATTTATTATAAATTTTCGATTTATTTGTATTCACATATTTTGAGATCTAAGTACATATTTATAGGCAGCTGGAAATTATCTGCGTATCTATTATTATTATTATTATTATTATTATTGCTAGGTTGGTCCAGGATGGCCCTTTGCACTGCGACCAATAATGATCTATTGTGCAACCCTTTTGCCTCACAAGTTTAATACAGCAAGAAACAGTATTAGCTGCTTCTGTGGAAGCCCCTGCAAGTCCTGTGAACCCAGTGTATAGGCCTGCAACAGCCTGTATCTTCTGTGGCCAAGTGCCACACATTCAATAATCAAGTGTTCCATTGACTCCTTCTCCGCAAAATCTGCAGGTTGTCGTGCTGGATAGTCCCATTCTGTGTAGATGTTTCCTGCAGGTATAGTGTCCTGTTAGCGCCCCATACAGTGTCCTTAGATTCTTCCTATTTAATTTTAGAGCGAGATCCGCTCTCTTGGCATCAAAGCTAAGAAATTTCTTCGAGTGTTCCAGACCCCTAGTGTCATTCGACAGTTTCTCTGTGATGGATGTTGTCCATTTTCTGATCTCCCCCTGAGGAGGAGCTTATTAAAGCCAAAGAATGGATTGGGTCCAATAAAAGCCCCATTGGCTCCCATTTTGGATTAGGTATCAGCCAACTCGTTACCCTTGTGCCCCTCATGACCTGGCACCCATATCAGAGTAATCTGATTGTGAGTGGCCAGTTCATTTAGCTTGTTGCGACATTCCAGTATTGTCGTGGATGTGAACGAATAGCCACTCAGGGCCTTGAGTACCGACTGGCTGTCGGAGAGTATCTTGATTTTGACTCCTGTGTATCCCCTTTCGGATAGTACGTCTACAGCTACCAGTATAGCATATAATTCCGCCTGGAAAATTGTGGTGTCCCTGCTAAGGGTTACTGCCCTGCGTGCCCTAGGCCCCACTATTCCCGCTCCCACTCCATGGATCGACTTGGATCCATCAGTGTACCATTTTTGTGAGTCATCTGCGTATCTAGAAAAAATTATGTGTCTCCGGTATTCATAAAATACCGGTATTCATAAAAAATAAAACGTTGCTCAAATACATTTTAGAAAAAATTTTATATGAAAAATTTGTTGTAAAATGTATTTCAACAATGTTTTATTTTTTATGAATACTGGTGTAAGAATTTCAAAATCTTTTTCGCTCTTTGTGTTCTTTTGACATTTTCCTAAAAAGAGTTTTAGTTTTATCAAAGGTTTTTAAATATTTCAATATTCCCAATTCTTAAGAAACGGAAAAAATTCAAAGAAATGACCCGTAAGGGAAAAATTCATTCAACTCAACAAAAAAAAAGTACTTAAAATTATCAGTTCAAAAATTCTGTACTTGAAGCTACCAGATGAACTTAAAATATTTCATTCAATTTTATTTTAAAAATCGTTAAAGTCTTCAAATTTATCAGTTGAAAAATCTTCTAACTCCTGCCATTTTACCGCTCAACCAAACACAGAAATCCCCTAAAAATACCCCAAAAATAAATTGTTTCCCCCTAAATTTCCCCCCGAAAGAATTTAACAACCCAAATTAAACCCTAAAAGAAAAAAAACTGGCAACACTGCTACGCAACTACAAATCTCTTACAAATCAGAAGCCAAAGCTAATTTCAAATATATCTTTAGTGGGGGAGCCCTTTAATTTTTAGCTTTTTTTATTCGTCATACTAAATGTTGCATCGGCCGCGTGTAACTGCCGAACTTTATGGTTCAAAAGTTACAGAGAGCTGTCACAGTTTCTGGTACAGCAAAAATTTTTGTTTTCAAAAATCTTAGAACTTAGGAGGTGGCCAAAATCGAATCTGAAGTGAATTTATCCATAACTACCATCCCTTTTCTACGCCAATGTGGCCAAACAACTTCAGATGCGGGGAAAATTTCAGGTCCTTATCACTTACGATTCAAACAGTACGAAAAACAGCCGATTTTCAGTTTTATTTATGGGGATACCCTCTCGCTTTATTTTTTTTTTCTTGTTGTTTTGGTAATTACTGTTGTAGCGGTAGCATATTTCTAAAAGTTGCCGAGATTGAAAAAGTTGAAAAAGAGTTTATATTTCTGTTTCATTTTTATTCAAACTATTTTGGCCTGCATCGTTCTTTTTCAGCAAAACTCTTGTTAAAATTCTTTTTTTTTTGCAAAAAATATATATGTATATATAAATATTTATTTGAATCTGGTGCCTGGCTGGAACATGACATGAGTTTAACTATTTTTATTTTTAATATTTGTAGTGTTTGTGCTGACATTTTTTGTACAATGTTTGACTTAAGCGAACATGTCATTTCCACACTCACGCAAAATGAACATGACAACATGTGGAGGACTTACGGGAGACCAGCAGGCGAAAACTACTTTGCTCATACATACATATCGCATACCCGGTGCAAAAGTGGCTCAACTCAAATTAAAATTTCTTGGTATACGAGGTTTGTTCAAAAGAAAAGGTGAGTTTTGAATTTTCGATTATCGAGATTTGCAACATTTGTATCAAACAAGTGCTTATAAAAGGTGGTTAAATTTTAAGGGTTGATGTTGATTTTGAGCGAAACACAAATTATTTAGGAAACTTTGTCATTTCTTATTTGTTATATTATTATAATAATAACGAGTTATCCATTTGGTGGTTTCAAAAGTATAGAACTGGAATTCGTCATCTGTCAAACCAAGTTGTTAAACCAATTTTTTTCTACTCAGTTGAAAGTCTGACCTTGACGAAAATGGATCGCTTAACTATCACACAACGCATAAAAATTATCAAAACATACCACAAAAATGGTGGTGATTCTGCCACAGCCACATATCGTGCTTTAAGAGGAGATTATGCTTTACATAATCAATCGTCCAACTAAGCCAGCTATTGGCAAAGTCGTGAAAAAATTTGAAGATACTGGAGCGGTCACAAATACTGTAAAGCCTGTGCATCATCGTTTCACTCGTTCCGCTGAAAATATTGCTGCTGTAAGTGAAAGAGTTGCCGGAGATCCGAATGTGTCGTTCTCAGGAATTAGGCCTGTCTTACGTCACATTATGAAGTATTTTGCATTTAGATCTAAACCTAAAATCCATATAAAGTCCATCTCACACAACAACTGAAGCCAGCTGACCATTCACAACGTTGTAGATACACACGTGGAATGGTTGCTTGAACAACAGGCGGTGGACGGCGATTTTTCGAACAAAATTTCGTTCAGCGATGAAGCACATTTCTCACTCGGTGGGCAGGTTAATAAACAAAATTGTCGTCTTTAGGGTTCTGAGAATCCTCAAGTAATTGAAGAGAGGCCATTAGATCCAGAAAAAGTCACTGTTTGGTGAGCTCTTTCGGCCGAAGGTGCGATTGGGCCATGCATATTCGAAAACGACGATGGACATTGTCACCGTCAATTCGGAGCTTTATGGTCTATCATACGACCGATATAATACGTTATGGTCTATCATATGGTCTATCATACGACCATACCGTCCTTTTTTTGCCTGCTATTGAAGAATACGACTTGGGGAATATGTGGTATCAACAAGCACTTAAAAACCACTATTTGTCAAGTTATGGCTGAGATACCGCCCAATATGTGTTAAAAAGTGATCGAAAATTACCTCAAAATAATCACTGCTGGCAACACTTCTCGTGTTGATGGCCATGTAAATGATGTAGTGTTTCATACATAATGTCAACATTAAAAATTTTTTATAAATAAGAAATATCATGAAAAAAAATATTTTATGTGTAGTTTGTTTACGTTTACTTTTGAAACCGCAAAATGGATAACCCGTTACATTGGCTGTAGATATATT
Organism: Sturmia bella; assembly: GCA_963662145.1. Classification (NCBI taxonomy): domain Eukaryota; kingdom Metazoa; phylum Arthropoda; class Insecta; order Diptera; family Tachinidae; genus Sturmia; species Sturmia bella. The sequence continues at coordinate 42,821,251 of OY759168.1, read as the reverse complement.
TTTTTTTTCAAAAATGATATAACCATATTTCCATTTAGTGAACAGTAGCAAAAACATGGTCAAAATTTAAAGAAAAATGTGTTTGTAGTAGAAGAAAGGCATGTTTACCGCATATTAAATGAAAATATTTTGTTTGCCACAACTTTACGACATTATTATAATAGAAAACCTGATATTGTTATCGCAACCAGACTTAAAAATGTTTTTTTTTTCTACTGAGTGTTCACACCCGGTTTGATTAAACTTTTGCATGATTTTCCCAGTGTACACACATTTGGACGATTACACTGAGCACAAAAATCACGAAGTGTACAATATTAAGTCTGATTGGAATGCCCATTTGCATAATAAACTTGAATAACTATTAATTCAGGTCCAAAAATGAACCTTTTCAAAAAATATTTGCTGTATTTTTCAGCTGTCTGTATGCCGACGACATTTCGTTAGTGCTAATCAACTCATCAGTAGACTTGAAAAATTCTTAAAAGTTTGTTTGAAACTTAACTACTTATTCTATAATTCATGTTTGGACCTGAATTAATACATTTCAATTGGCTCTTAAAGCAAATAAATAATTAAGTTCATATTTAAACCTGAATAACTTTAATGTGTTGCTCGTTTGCTCAGATTTCCAAGGTTCAGATTGAGTTGGTCGCAAATTGAGAAATGCCGAATGCATTTGCATAAAAGAACTTGATGTTTAGTTGTGGTTTACACTCAACATCGGCCCTAATGATTAACTACCTGGTAAGTGCTTCACAGAAGGCCGTGAAGATGTCGATTTCGATGAGCGGCCACAAGTGAAGCAGACATTGAAACGATAAAAGGAATTGTTTTGCTAAATCGTCAATCACTATTAGGGAAGTTTCGGAGAATGCTGGCTTATCAATCGGCTCCTGCCATGCCCAATGTGTTGGGCATGAAACATGTAGCAGCGAATGTTGGTTGCAAAACTGATAAATTTTGAGCTAAAGCAATGCGGCATTGTTATCGCTCAGGTGTGATTTGTAGGCCAATAATACTTTTTCCTATTGTGAACACTGAAAAGGCCAATGAAAGCGAAGCGTTTTGCCACCATCGATGAGATAAAGTCAGCATTGAAAAACCAGCTGATGGCCACACCGAAAGTTCTTCGAGAATTGGAAGTAGCGCTAGAATAAATGGATTGTATCTGAAGGCGATCAGTGGATGTTGATGAATAAATAAATATTTTTCGACAAAAAAATTCAAAATTCGCCTTTTTTTTAACAAACTTCGTATGGCTTAAACTACACCATTTTTAATTGAAATTGAGAAAATTCAAAATGAAATTGAGAATTTAAATTTGAATTTGAGAAAATTTAAAATGAAATTGAGAATTTAAATTTGAAATTGAGAAAATTTAAAATGGAAATGAGAATTTCAATTTGAAAATGCGAAAATTCAAAATGAAATTGAGAATTTCAATTTGAAAATGATAAAATTCAAAATGAAATTGAGAAATTTTAATTTTAAACTGAGAAAATTATAAATCAAATTAAGAAAATTTAAACAAAACATTAAGAAATATTTATTGAAAGGAACACACATATATTTTTCTTTTTATATTTAAATAAAAGGATATATTAGGAAAAAAAAAACATATCATATGGATGTCCCGTATTGTTGGCTATGTACATACATAATTTCATATAAAATAAACTGAAGATATTAAAAAAAAACTGCGACAAGTACGCTTTTTAACTTACGTACTTATGTCACAGAAAACCAGCCTGTGCGGAATTTAAAATAAATTTTTCTTTTCAACGGACATGGAGCTTAAGGACAATTGTGTTATATGTTTAATAAGAATGACGCGTGTTGGAATAAAACGACTTATACTGTGTCGCCATTTGTTTCATGAAAATTGTATAACTCAATTTAAAATTAAAATTTTTCAATTTCATTTTGATTTTTCTCATTTTCAAATTTAAATTCTCAATTTCATTTTGAATTTTCTCATTTTCAAATTTAAATTCTCAATTTCATTTTTAATTTTCTCAATTTCAAATTAAATTTCTCAATTTCATTTTGAATTTTTCTCAATTTCAAATTAAATTTCTCAATTTCATTTTAAATTTTCTCAATTTCAAATTAAATTTTCTCAATATCAAATTAAATTTCTCAATTTCATTTTTAGTTTTCTCAATTTCAACTAAAAATGGTGTAGACACAATACATTTGTTTATAAAAAGTAAAAGAAAAATTTAGAGTTTTTTAAAGAGTTAAAGTATGTATTCATTCAAGCTTTTGATCTTTGGATTTTTATAAAACAATAATTTTAAAACAACTATTCTTTTTGTAAAAAAACCAAAGATTAAAAGCTTGCATAATTAATTTAACAATCTAAAGATCAAAAGTTTTTTAAAGAGTTTTATTTTTGATTTCGGTTGAAATTTAAAATTTTGAGTTGAGTTAGTTTTGAGGTGGGTGTGCGATATTTCTATATGTATTTCACAGTTTGCCAATATTTCTCTGACACTAGTAGTATTTGTTTTCGCTACCAATTCCGTCTGTGAGTGCAGAAATTTGTATTTTTTTTTTTTTTTTTTTTCTTTTTTGATGAGGTCTAGTAATATTTTTGATTTTCCGCGTTCACTCAGAACTCTCTGCCATCACTCGCCCATATCATTTTCGACAGACAGTGACACTGCTGTTTTCAGCCAAATTCTTGGCATATTGTAAAATGTTGTTGTCGGTATTTACATGCACGTAAGCAAATGTTAATAAAACATAACGCTGTGTGTGTGTGTGGGGGGGAGGACTTGAACAATACACTAAAGCCCCGACTTGCGTCGTTCCGATTTGAGTCGTTTAGATTTGCGTCGCTTTTTAAAACTGGAATAATTCGATTTACGTCGTTGCGATTTCAAGTTGCGTTGGTTTGAGTTGCGTCGTTTTGACCCCGATTTGCGTCGATTCGATTTGCATCGTTTTGCTTTCGATTTGCGTCGCTAAACACGGTTACATTTTTGACTGCATCATTGTGGATTACCATTTTTAGCATTTGTAGTGTAGTATGTATTTAGCATCTTGAATTCATTAGTTTTTACAATTTCTGGCAACAACGATCGTCACCTGTACGTTAAGAAATTTTCGGATTGCGTGAAAAAAGGGGAATCCCCTTTTCTTTTTTATATAAGTGGTGCTAAGAGCAGTGGTGTGTGATTCACAAGAATATGCCTTAAGGACGTAAAACATGAGTCATTTTTATGTTTTTTTTTTCTTAATTTATGGTTTTGTTATTTCTTTATTGTTGAAGTAAATAAAATAAATAAAAACGTACTCATACTAGTATTTTTTTTTTATAAAAAATACAAAATTTTTTGCTTTGTTTTAAATATTTTCCCCAAAAAATTAAATTTCAGCGCATTTATATAGAAAAAAGTAATTTGATTTGCGTCGCGTTTCTCCGGTCCCCATTAACGACGCAAGTCGGGGCTCTAGTGTAATAAAAAGACTAACCAAAAATGGCATAATGAAAAGCTCATGTTGTAGAAAAATGTTTGTCATTAATGTAAAAACTGTAGACTGTGTAATTTCATGTTCACACCCGTGTAGGAAGCAAACTCGATGCCTTAGTATTTTTGACCCACGCTTCTATAGTGTCGTCGTAGGACGTCGATGGAATATAAATGCAACATCAAAGTTCAAACAACCTGATGTCCTGGTACAAGTGGCGACACTAACAAGTGCGATGGAAGCGAAATTTTCCCGCGAGCCAATCGAAATTCGTATAAAAGCAGCTCTCACAGTGAAACAATTTCAACAATTGAAACACGTTGGTTTGCCGTAGATTTTTTTCTTAATAAATTTGCCGCGTCTTTACTTGACGACTGCAAAAATATGAACTATTAAGACTAATTTGTTAATTTAATTATTCAAGCTTTTGATCTTTGGTTTTTTATAAAAAATAAGTTTAAAACAATTATTTATTTATTTTCAATATTTCGCCAACAATTTGTTGGCATCTTCAGGAAAATAATTATAAAATTTTTTCTCGTATAGTTTATTTGATCTTTTTTGTTTTGATAATAAATTAAATTTTAAGGCTTAAGATCTTTTTTATAAAAAATTTTTTTGCAACAAAACACAAATATTTATTTATTTCAATATTTCGCCCACAATTTGTTGGCTTCTTCAGGAATATTTTTTTTTCCTGAGGAAGCCAACAAATTGTGGGCGAAATATTGACAATAAATAAATATTTGTGTTTTGTTGCAAAAATTTTTTATTAAAAAGATCTTAAGCCTTGAAATTTAATTTATTATAAAATTTGTTTACAAATTGTTGGCGAAATATTGACAATAAATAAATAATTGTTTTAAAATTATTTAAAAAAAAACCAAAGATCAAAAGCTTCAATAATTAATTTAACAATCTAAATATCAAATAATATAAAAATAAACAAATATTACGATTAATATTAAACAAACTGGCGGCATAACAATACATACAGGTTATCCTTGCCGCCGGATACCCTGTATACGAGGTGTGATCAACAAATACTGTTATTTTCAAATTTCGTGAGTGGCGTGTGATTTTCGCATTTCTTTTTCTATTATGTTGGCACGCCTGTCTGTTATATATGTATGTATGTTGGCCATGTCAGCCATTTTGGATTGTCAATTTGTTTTTGACAGATAAAAAGGTTAGTCGTGTTTTGGTGTGCTCTTCGATTTTTTCCGATTCGAAAAAATGCATCAAAGTGTCTTTATTAAGTTTTGAGTAAAAAATGAAATTAAATGCGCAAGGACATTTGACATGTTGACTGTGGTGTTTGGCGAGTCTACTGTGAGCAGAACACAAGTTCAATTGTGGTATAAACGGTTTAAGGAAGATGTCAGTGAAAAGATGTTAATGGCGATGCTAACACATTAACAACTTAATTACTAATGCATGCAAAGCAATTTTATAGCTTTCAGCGTTGCAATTACATTGATTTTTTTTTTTTTTTTTGTATTTTGATTTTCCCGTATTAATTTGGCAATTTCATTTGAAACCAGGTTTATGCATTAATGTTTATATAGTTTCATCTGTCCATTTTTTCTCTAAATATACTTTATTATATTCTCTTTAAATTGTTGCTTGAAAATTTTCGTACTCATCAGAGTGAAACGGAACCCTATTACCGAGACAACCACGTTCGTCCGTCCGTCACAGCGTCCATTCTCCGAAACGGTAAGATCTAAAGAGCTGAAAATTTTCCAGAGTGTTGTTGTACCTTGCCGCTACAACAACAAATACTAAAAACAAGAACAAAGCGAAAACTACTAAAAGATAGAAAGCTGAAATTTGCACAGTGTATGTATTTAAAGATGCTCTACAACAAAAATGCGAAAGACAACAACAACTGTAAAACTACCAGGTGTCCCCATACAACCTAAAGTAACAATTGGCCGTAGCTGCTAAGCTGTAAAAGACAGAAAGCTGAAATTCGCACAATATACATATGTATTACATATGCCCTACAACAGCAATTGCTAAAAACAACAACATGTCGAAAACTACCAGGTGTCCCTATACAACGTAAAGTAAAAATTAGCTGTAACTCCCAAACTGTAAGAGACAGAGAGATGAAATGTGCACAACATATATACTCACATATGGCCTACAATAACAAATGCTGAAAACAACAACAAGTCCAAAACTACCAGGTGTCGCTATACAACGTAACGTAACAATTAGCCGTTACTCTCGAACCGTGAGAGCCAGAGAGATGAAATTTGCATAATATATGTATTCACATATGATGCACAACAACAAATACTAAAAACAACAACAACTGTAATACTACCAGGTGTCCCTTTATAACGTAGAGTAACAGCTATAACTCTCGAACCGTAAGAGATAGCCGAAATTCGCACAGTGTATGTATTCCCAGATGCCTTACAACAGCAAATGGCAACAACAACAAGTCGCAAACTACATAAAGTAGCAATTAAACGTAACTCTCAAACTGTAAAAGACAGAGAGATAAAATTTATACAATATATGCATTCACATATGCCATCCCATACGTACATTACACATACATACGTATGCCCCCTAAGTGTGCGAGCCAGCCTCGTACTTGACTGAATTTATTTATTTGATAATAAAGAAATAAATAGCATTATATGTAATTTTGTGGGCATTTTGCAAAAAAGAAATTGAATGATCACTTTGCTGAGGTGGTTACGCTGGTATAAAAAGGAAATTACACGTACACGAATGTTTACATCAATCTTTTCATTTTGCTCTTAAGAAAATAATAGATGATGTATAAGGCCATCAGCAGTGTCGGTCATATGATGCATCAAATGGGCGACACTGTTCTTGCTGGGCGTTGAAAACATTGAAGCAGTGAGGGAAATGATTTTGGATAATCGGCGCATCACTATCATCAGAGAGGTTGCTGATGATGTTGGCATATTGTTCGGCTCATGCCAAGCAAGTTTTACGGAGGTTTTAGGCATGAAACGTGCGGCAGCGAAGATTGTTTCAAAATTGCTAAATTTCGAGCAAAAACAACCTCCGTCCCATGGACATCGTCGCTCAGGAGCTGTAGAACATCGTCAGCGACAATCCAGATTTTCCCAAAAAGGTCATAGCTGATGACGAATCATGGGTGTACTCGTATGGCTATGACATTGAAACCAAAGCCCAATCATCGCAATGGAAGCGTCCAGAAGAGCCAAGAGCGAAACAAGCACATCAAGTTCGGTCAAATGTGAAGGTTTTGCTCAATGTCTTCTTCGACGGCAATGGCGTGCTGCATCAAGAATTCTTGCCACAAGGATTGTACGATCAATAAGAAATACTACTTTGAAGTTATGAGCCGTTTGCGTGAAGCAATTCGTCAGAAACGTAGAGAATTGTGGAAAAACCAATCATGGATTTTTCGCCATGATAATGCACCAGCTCACACATTGATGCTTGCGCGTGAGATTTAGACCAAAAATAAAACCATTATTATGCCTCAACCTGCGCAATCACTGGACTTGGCCCCCGCTGACTTTTTCCTCTTCCCAAAACTGAAGGCGCCGATGAGAGGAAAGCGTTTTGCTACGATTGAGGAGATAAAAGAAAAATCCAAACAGACGCTGTTGGCGATACCAAAAAGCGCGTTTCAGAAGTGTTTCGAGGGTTGGGAAAAAACGCTGGCATAAGTCATTTTCGAGGGGACAAAATAGTTACTGATGAATTAAAATTAAAAAAATTTTTTTTTTAATTGAAAATTACTGTTATTTTTTGATCAGACCTCGTATGTATGTTATTTCTCTGTATCTCTTTCAACTTATGACATTCACAGCATGAAAATTCCACTGTTGTTTCAGCAATGAATTTAATGGGGCGTGAGTTTTTTGGGTCTGGGTGACAAAGCGAAATGTATGCCAAACATTAAGATTAACATAATAAGAGCTCATTAAAATAAACCTTTTGCTTTAACGAATCTGATTTATTTCGAAACATAAATGATGCTACTGGCCAAATAAATGGCTCAATTATCTTTGCGGAAGCATCAAAATGGATGGTGCGTGCGTTTGACGAAAAATGAAACGTCTCAGCTTTAATATTTTCATGATTAGGATTTATTTTCATAACATTATTTTTTTTTTTATTAAAAAGACATGCACCCATATTTCCTGTTTCAATTCACTAAACTTTTTTTCCTTTTTGTTTTTGCCTCAAGATCCTTTAAAGTGTTGAAAGGAAAAGTCGCTTTAAATTAAGTCTTAAAGAGGTGTGTTTTTAAAATGTATTTAAATTTAGAACAACAGTTGACCTTGTTGTGTTTCAAGCAAAAAGGCTTCACAAAACATTTTGTTTGACGAATCCCGCCCGCTGAGTACGCGAGTGCTTGTGTGTTGTATGTATGTAAGTGTTTGAACGAAAGCAAGCCAACAATTTTCTGTTTAAATTCAAAGGATACACATTCATGCATGTAATTAAATTAAGGAAGTTAACATTTCGTTGCTTTTTTTTTCATTTGTGTGTTTTTCGGCATTCAGCGTTCATTTTAATTTATGTAACGAATTTCGTTATTTATATTCTGCAAAATTAAATATTTAAACATTTTAAATGCTCTAAAAGTAGCATCATGAACTGTGTCACAAATTTTTATGGCACCTCGTGCTGTTTTAAATGTCTGTTTGGCCTCCTGGCCAAAGTGGTTTAGCGTTTAGCCAAATATGGCCTTTCAATTCAAAAACAACATTAAAATTTCCGAAATGTTAATGTAAGTTGTGCTGGAAGATAATTGCGGACTGAAAACATGATTTTAGCAGTCAAATAAAAGCCAAGCAAAAACTACATCACAACAAAAATAGAAAAAGGCTAAAGTTACATATGAAGTACAGTTATATATGTATGTATGTACATATATACAAAATTTTTCAAGGCGAGACAAAGAAGAATGTATTTATGGAGAATATACCTAATTTGGCTTTCAAGGCGTATGTAGGTAGCAGGCAGCAAAAGGGTGCGATACTACGAAGTGTCTACTTGATATTGTAGCTTATAACAAATGTAATTTTAACAAACTTATGCTAGAAACACAACTGGGACGAACGACGAATTTTCGCCGCGAATATTCGCCACTAAAAATAAAACACATTGGTGTATATGAAAATGCACACACATACAGTCTGTCGGCAGCAACTCAAATTTCCGGGAAAATAATAAAAACAATTTCAAGTTGAATGTCCGTGGCATGGACAGCTGTTGGCGCGTTTTATTATCTATTTAAATTTTATATAAAATAATAAGTGAAATGAAATATAAACTAATAATTAGTCACAAATAAAAATCTTACTTTATTCCTTTCTCGATAAATCAAAACAAAGAATGAATATGAACTGTAACTAGTGCAGTCAAGCGGTTACCGCGAAGCTATATAGCAATTAAATAACCACAGGGTTGATTTAAATTCAAATAACAATACTACCAAATTCAACCCTGTCATGAATTCATATAAAAATTAACGGTCTTCAAAAATAAAAATACAATAAATGAATTCAAAATTTTATTAGGTTTTATAAATGAGCGTAAGGTCACTTAATTCTCAATAAATATATTTTCTATTTATTCAAATATGAACTTAATTATTTATTTGCTTTAAGAGCCAATTGAAATGTATTAATTCAGGTCCAAAAATGAACCTTTTCAAAATATATTTGCTGTATTTTTCAGCTGTCTATATGCCGACGACATTTCGTTGGTGCTAATCAACTCATCAGTAGACTTGAAAAATTCTTAAAAGTTTGTTTGAAACTTATCTACTTATTTCATAATTCCCATGAACAGAATGAGAATCAGAAATCTATTCAAAAATACAAATCATAGTAACCAATGGTGACTCGTTGTATAGAAGGTTGCAAAGAAAAGTACAAGTGTTGCAAAACGAAAAATAAATGTTTGCTGTGTTAAAGGTTTGTTTGAACATTTCTGATTCTCATTCTGTTCATGGGAATTATGAAATAAGTAGTTAAGTTTAAAACAACCTTTTAAGAATTTTTCAAGTCCACTGATGAGTGGATTAGCACCAACGAAATGTCGTCGGCATATAGACAGCTGAAAAATACAGCAAATATTTTTTGAAAAGGTTCATTTTTGGACCTGAATTAATACTTTTCTATTTATTGATAATTTTTCGATATTTCGATACGCCTTTGTGTATCTTCTTCAGGAAAAAGGTCGAAGAACGAGTATCCAGAACATTTGAATTCAAAATTGTTTAATTAACAACACAGTCACAGCGTCGCTCGAAATTCGTTCGCACAGAGGTATATTTGTCCAATTTAAGCGGGCAAAATTCGAATTTTCAAAACTTACTTTTTCTTTAACTACCCACCGTAGGGTGAAGAGAATAGCATGCTGGACTAGATCGCATTATATATTAATTCCTTTTTGCTTTCCTTCGCTCTCGCCACGCAGTCAAAGTTTCGTGTTGCTAATTGGGCATATGCTTTTTTGTTGTGTTTGAGACAAGTCAACGCCAAAAAAAAAAACTTGACTAAAAGCGTGTTTTCAGTTTATGAATTTTATTAAAATGGATAATTGTAATGCAGTTCAATATGATATAATTCACATGGTTTAATAGGAATATAATATATTCTGGTACCGGCAGAGCTACATTGAAAATGATGGTATTTTTGTTAATTTTAATTGATTCAAAAAATTAACTATAGTCATAAAGTTGTATAACACCACTCAACGCAAGTGAGATTCTCGCTCGGGTGTGGTTTGGAAAAGATAAAAACAATTGGCTGCGGATACACAGAGCGAAAACTTCCTAATAGATTCAATAAGATTTTCTCTTTGAAACGTTTTTAGGCTGAGGGGTATCCCAGCAGAGAGAAAAGAAGATTTTTCTATGGGTATTTCTTATTATTTCCATGTTGCAAATCTTATTAATTGTCTCAACAAGAAAAACACATAAAACCAAGAAGAAAACTTGTTACTCACGTTTGTTTTTACTCAGTTTCCGATTTGCATGGTACCAAATTAAAATTCTATAGAGAAGAACTTATTGATTCTATTAGGTTTTCTTGTAAATTGTATACAATAAGGATTTCTTATTGATTTTATTAGGTCATCCTATTAATTTTTCCCTATTGGTTTTATTAGTTTCCTAATAAAACTAACACGCGTAAATCATCTTTTTAATTTCATTAATTGTTGTCTTTTCAATAAGGTTTTCCCATTTAAAATAATAAGGAATCCTTCTTGAAAAAAAACCATAGAGATATCTTATTGATTTTATTCTACTTTATTAGGTGCTTTTTTCTCTGTGTATGTGCGGATGACTATTTTATGGCCCTTTGAAGTATGGTACTGCTGAAAAATGTACCAAAAATTCTAATGCTTTACTGTACATGCTGCTTTATTGCACACTTCGTTTACACAGTTCATTTTAAAATTTAGCATTTACAATATTTTTTGTTTAAAAATCTAGGATCTTCAAAGGTCAAATACATAGTTCGTGAAGACGTTTTACGAATTTCCGAAATCTGCAATATTTCATCAATAATTGCTAATATAGCTGCTGCCGAAAAACATGAAATGCAATCCGGAATTAGTCTAAAGAAGATATAACTTTGTTAAAATATAGTTTTGCGAAATTCAAAAACGATTTAAAAAAAAATGAGCTGAAGCCCATAGAAAAGCCAGTGTTTTCATTAAAGCTCCATTAAAGGCAATGAAGAAATGGCCGATTGATTTTATACTTAGTATATTTAAGAAATGCCTTAAATTTCAAACTGATATATCACATTTTTATCTTTTCAATCAAAACTGAATTGTTTGTTAATTTTTCATACTGCACGACTTAGAATTTCTTTAAAAAGTATCCTCTTTAAATTGGTTTGGGGAAACACCCTCTTAATACCCTACGTCTTTTTGCTGGTTTATATAAATTTACAATTTTAAATGCCACAATATGTCTTTTCTAAATATTTTGCATACAAAATTCAATCAAAATAATTTTGGCCGCCTAGATTGGCCAAACACCCCTCTGTGCGCCGGCGAACGACAAACAAATTAGTACCATGTGGCCAGTTTGGTTTTAGTTTTCAAGTGTTTTAGTAAAAACAGTTAATTTTTAACTTAATAGTTTTTATTTTAAGTGCTAAGCTTTGACGTATTGCATTTAAAATAAAAAGCCAACATATTAGATTATAAAACATGTTTGTAGTGTTTAGTATTTTGTTTTTTTGTATGGTCACCCCATCAGCTGTTCAACTGTAATAAGATAAAATGAAAAAAACTGAGAAAATGGATACAAGTGAAATTATAATTGAAAATGTTACACCCAAATTCATAAAAACTATTGAAGATTTATTACACGTTTATTTGACAAATTTTCCGTAGAAATACGTCAAATAAGAACTTAATAAACTTACAATAATTATTATGAATATGGCCTTTAAACTTCAAGGCTTTAAAAATAATGAAAATGATGTTCATTATTTTATTTATTTTTACAAAATTTTAAATTCTTTGATTCATTTAATTTTTTTATCTTTAAACAAACAATAAACAAATTTCTCAATTATAACAGATGTTTTTGTTGTTCGTCGTTATTGTGCTTCATACGAAGAATTTACACAGTGAATTTTAACCGACGTATTCGTTCGTCCCAGTTGTGTTCCTAGCAATATGGATACAAAAACTGGAGAAACATTGCACTAAGTGTGTTGAGTAAAAAGGAGGTTATGTTGAAAAAAATATTTTTTTGTTTTTCAAAGAAAAAAAAAAAAATGTGTGTTTTATTAAAAAAATTACGAACTTATTGATCCGTTTCTTTTCTACACAAAATTGTTTATGCGCAAAGTCACGCATTTATTTTGCACTTTTTTTCCTAAAATACTAATTTTAAGATTTAATTTAATAAAACAACGCCCTTCAGAATTTTGGCTGCCATATAAAATTTTAAAATATTGCCTTAGGTTAAAATTTTACGTAAAACAATTTGTTGACATGCATTTTAAACTCTTATTGATTTTATTGATACTTTTTTTGAGGACTTACAAAACTCTTTAAGATATTTTACATTAATTTGTCGCATACATTTATAAAGTAATTGCCCAAATCTGTCTTGGCGTCATAAAAGTTCCAGTTCGTGGAGGGTTTTAAGTACAAAATTATTTCCATAATCTTTAATACAAATGTGCATATTAAAGCTGCCGTCAAACTTTTCCAAGTTTCACATTTATTAAAAGTAAATTTGAATTTACACCCACAAGAGTGTCATACAAACATATTTTCTTCAAATAACCGACTTAAACGTCAATTTTCTTAAAACATTAACTTTAATATTTAGTTATTTCGACCCCTTCTTCTCTTGTATTTTATATATTTATTCGAGCTTAAGGTCTTTTTAATAATTTGAGTATTTTTGTCGATATTTCGCTCTCCTTCGGATAGCTTCTTCAGGACAATAATAATGAAAAATGTTTTGATTGGTTTTTTTCAAAAAACATTAACCAAAAAAAAAAAAAAAAAAGAGAAGAGAAATTAAATGGCACACACTGTCATGCTGCAAATAAAACGACAGCAAAACAGTCTTGCCAGAGAATTCATTCCGCTAAAAAATTCAGCTGGGTCGCTTCTCAAACACCCTTCACCAAGCGTAATGTGTTTTGTCGGTTGTAGTTTCTGAATCCTTGAAAAAGTTTTAATTTAATTAATGGGAAAATTTTTTAAAAACTCAGTTTGCATGACATAACTATTAGGTATGGACCAATAAGGTGTTTTTTTCTTCCGATCCTTAAGTAACCTCTTTTATTTTTTTCAATTGCACAATTTATTTGCTTAACACTAGTGTTGGGACTACAACCTACAACTACCTGCAACAAAAACACAAGCGGGCAACAACTTTTGGACAGTTTCACTATGAAAATACAAAAAAATTATATAGAGACGCGCAAAATAGAAAGCGATCTAAGGGTAAAAACCGGTTTTATTCAGGAGAGCCATTTTAAAGATTTAAATATGTACGTTTATCTTTGGTGTATCATCACTTGGATAAAACGCACATATCTCTGGGAGCGAATACTTTTGGGTCATGGGATCGGTCTCATTCGATGCTCAGATATTGTCCACATCAAAAAAAAAAAAAAAAATCAGTCAAGTACGAGGCTGGCTCGCACACTTAGGGTTCCGTACGTATGTATATGTAATGTACATATGTAATGGCATATGTGAATACATATATTCTATAAATTTAATCTCTCTGTCTCTTACAGCTTGAGAGTTAAGTTTAATTGTTACTTTCTGTTGTACGGGGACACCTAGTAGTTTTCGACTTTGATGTTGTAAGGCACCTGGGAATACATAGACTGTGCGAATTTCGCCTCTCTATCTCTTACGGTTCGAGAGTTATAGCTGTTACTCTACGTTGTAAAGGGACACCTGGTAGTTTTACAGCTAATGTAGTTTTTAGCATTTGTTGTTGTGGAGCAAATGTGAATACATATGTATTATGAAAATTGCATCCCTCTGTCTCTCACGGTTCGAGAGTAACGCCTAATTGTTACTTTACATTGTATAGGGACACCTGGTAATTTTCGACGTCTTGTTTTTGGCATTTGTTGTTGTAGGCCATATGTGAGTACATATATTGTGCACATTTCATCTCTATGTCTCTTACTGTTTGGGAGTTACAGCAAATTTTTACTTAACGTTGAATAGGGACACCTGGTATTTTTTGACTTGTTGTTATTTTTAGCATTTGTTGTTTTAGGGCATATGTAAGTACATACACTGTGCAAATTTCAGCTTCCTATCTTTTACGGTTCGAGAATTATAGCTAATTGTTACATTTCGTTGTATGGGGACACCCAGTAGTTTTCGCTTTGTTCTTGTTTTTAGTATTTGTTGTTGTAGCGGCAAGGTACTAAAATATCCTATGAAAATTTCAGCTCTTTAGCTCTTACCGTTTCAGCGAATGGACGCTGTGACGGACGGACGGACGGACGGATATAGAAGTCTCGGGAAGAGGGTTCCGTTTCACTCTGATGAGTACGGAACCCTAAAACAGAAGTGAAAATTGATTTTTTTACGCTTAGGTCCCTTTCTCTATGCGCTGTCACATACAAAGATGTTATAAAAAGGCCCCCTTATATAAATTTCAATAATATTGAATCTTAAACGGACAAAACGCTAATACATTAAGAGTCTCGATTTGTAAATGTGTCGATACTGCGATATCGATTTTTCGATAGCCTTGGCATGAGGCAAAAACTCCCCTGCGATATATCAAAAAACTAATTTTCGAGGCGCCCGAATTTAAGGTTTTTAGGGTTCCGTACTCATCAGAGTGAAACGGAACCCTATTACGGAGACAAGTACGTCCGTCCGTCCGTCACAGCGTCCATTCTCCGAAACGGTAAGAGCTAGAGAGCTGAAATTTTCACAGGATGTGGTTGTACCTTTCCGCTACAACAACAAATACTAAAAACAACAACAAGTCGAAAACTACCAGGTGTCCCCATACAACGAAAAGTTGCAATTAGCTATAACTCTCGAACCGTAAAAGATAGAAAGCTAAAATTTGCACAGTGTATGTATTTATAGATGCTTTACAACAACAAATGCTAAAGACAACAACAAGTTGAAAACTACCAGGTGTCCCAATACAACCTAAAGTAACAATTAGCCGTAGCTGCTAAGCTATAACAGACAAAGAGCTGAAATTCGCAGAATATATGTATTTGCATATGCTCTACAACAACAAATGCTAAAAAAAACAACGTGTCAAAAACTACCAGGTGTCCCTATACAACGTAGAGTAAAAATTAGCCGTAACTCCCAAACTGTAAGAGACAGAGAGATGAAATGTGAACAATATATGTACTAGCATGTGGCCTACAATAACAAATGCTAAAAACAACAACAAGTCGAAAATTACCAGGTGTCCCTGTACAACGTAAAGTAACAACTAGCCGTTACTATCGATCCGTGAGAGACAGAGGGATGAAATTTGCACAATATGTGTATTCACATAGGCTCCACAACAACAAATACTAAAAACAACAGCAACTGTAAAACTACCAGGTGTCCCTATACAACGTAGAGTAATAGCTATAACTCTCGAACCGTAAGAGATAGAGAGTCGAAATTCGCACAGTGTATGTATTCCCAGATGCAATATAACAACAAATTACAACAACAACAACAAGTGGAAAATTACTAGGTGTCCCCGTACAACATAAAGTAGCTTTAAAAACAAAGAGATGAAATTTATAAAATATACATACATTACACATACATACGTACGGAACCCTAAGAGTGCAAGCCAGCGTCGTACTTGACTTAATTTTTTTTTGTTGATATGGGAGTCCTTCTAAGGTGGTGCGGTATATGGTCAGTGAAAAATATAGGAGAGAAAATATTACTGAGGATGTTTTTCCTCCATACCAGGATGCCTTAGAGAAGTCATTGAGGACACCGACCATATACCAGATCTCCTGGAGAATGTTTTCCATACAAAAATACAAAAAATTTACACTAGGGCGAGTCGAAAATGAATTTTTTCTTGTGGCGTAGTGAAATGCTTCTCATGGCCAGAACTGTCGGGGGAACATATTGTTTAATTTTGCTACTTGCAAATTGACAGCCCCTATAACAGGTGGTCCAAAAGAAAGCACCCTATTGGAAGTTGCTCTTATTTTTGCAAATAGCGGTCAAGAGCTCTTCATTACTGACGGTCTACATTTAATCTAGTGATCACCGTTCGATGTTAGCACTGTGTTTTGCTATTGATTAATATAAATTTTATATTCTCTTACCAACATTCAGTTGGCTTCCGATTGAATTTTGTATTCTATGCTCCCAGCAATTTTTTTCAACAATATTTTAACTTTATTTATCTATTCATCTCTAGTTCGGATACCCCCTTTCTTTATTTCATTGAGTGATGAAAAATGTTCTGTAAGTTTTTTAAGACATATTACTGAATTCTCTGGCCATATCAAAAGTTTTTTACATACATACATACATAATAATTCGTGGAAGTAAACAGAAACATATAAATGTTATGAGTGTTAATAAGAAAAAGTATTGCAAAACCTTCACACGTCTAATAACAAAATTTGATCGAATTTATTTGGTAAGAATTTTCTAGGCCCTGATATTAGACAAAACATGGCAAAGACTAATCTGCCAAAAGATAACAATTAATACAAATACTGTTACAGTAATCTTATTGATCTAGAACCTACATTACTATTCTACTATCAGTAAAGCAAATAAACATTGCTTCTACCTTTGTAATTATCACAGATACCTTTTTTTGTCGACTAAAAATTCTATACTTTATGTAATGATGATTTTCGAAGTTATGATCCAAGTTCAAATGTGTGACGTCCAGTCTAAAAAGTGTGATGGTATGAAATATTTTAAGTCATAGCTGCTCAAGTTGCAAGCATTTTTATAGCTCAGATATATAATACTCAGTTATTTAACAACCCCCATCTTCAGTATTAAAGTTTGTGTACTGTGAAAAATTTAAAGTAAAAAAAAAAAAAAAAAATCAAAAGTGTTTGTGTTTCTGGAGCGCATGAATGATACACGAAGATGTGTTCTGGTGTGACAAGTGTGTAGAAAATTTATGAAAATTAATGAATGTTATTATTGCGTGAGCATCATAAATATAAATATTTATTAAGTCGCATGCAAAGATATGTGTACCATAGTTATGCACACACATACATACGTAACTGTGCTTTCTATATCATCAAGCGTCAGTCGCCCTCTATCAACCACAAGCATGCATGCAACCACAACTCAAATGAAAACGGAATGGTAGTGCTTGTATTTTTTTTTTGTTCACATCCTCTTTATGCATTTTTGCTTAAATTATATTTTTTCTTGAAAATTTAATAATGAAAAAAAAAAATTATTATTTCTGCATCAAATGTGAACTGAAGTGTAGGTGCATGTTTTCTACGTGTTCAAATATGTCACAATTAATAACTGAAATGAAATATTTTTTAAGTGAATTTATTACTTGAGCTCACTCGCATACTAGCAGCCATTTAACCAGAACGTCAACATGTTAATTAAGTTTAAATGAGCGTGAGCGTGTGCTAGTTCAAAACACGATTACACTTTAGCAGGCCATATGCAATGGGTCGCGATGATGTGTAGGGAGAAACATTTTTCGATATTGTACCACTGATTTGTCGATAGATTTTTCGAATGAGGAAAGAAGTTCCATTGATTTTTGAGTTGAAAGTTGAAATGTGACATTTCAACTTTTTTTTTTTTTTTTAGTATTTTTGCATGGGAGCCTCGTAAAGAGGTTTCCTGGTACAGCGGCGGAGTGTAAAATTGCTACACTCGACAGTGCCGTATCTTAAATACCCCTTGCCAAAGTTGTACAAACAAAGAGTTGTTTACTGTGTTAAAGGTTTTGCTTGAACATTTCTGATTCTCATTTTGTTGATGGGAATTTGGGAATAAGTATTTTAGTTTGAAACATTCTTTCAAGACTTTTCGAGTCTACTGATGAGTTGATTAGCATCAACGAAATGTCGGCGGCATATAGACAGAAAACATTTGAAAGGTCTATTTTTGGATCTGCACTAATGTTTAGGAAAACTGCAGACACATGATAATTGTTTGATATATTTACTAAACAAATTAAAAATGAAAAATATGTGGATTTTCAAGTTTTATTTCCAAGTTCTTTAACAAATAAATATGTATGTGTAAATTTTTTGTCCATAAAACTCCCACTCGTTAGCAAAATAGCAAGTGATTGAATGTCAAACATTTGTGTTCGCGGTGCTGACGACATGAGCGAAATCGGATTTTGTATGAAAACTCTTACATCTGCTCGAGTTGTCGACCATCGAGTCATCGTTCGAATAAAAGAATATCAACATTTCGCTTAGAATACGACCAATTGCACGACTGAGACATTGAGCCTCTAACAGCATACATACATACATTGTACATTTTATGAAAGTTATGTATGCAATTTAATTCATTTGTCCATTGCTTAGTTCACATTATTATTATTTTTTTTTAGTTGTTTTCGAAGAAATTCAAGTTAATTCTCTTTCGTTGTCATTTGTAAATTGCATTCTGTTTGCTTGTTGGCTTAAATATTAATTTAATAAATAATATTTCGTATGTTTGATTTTATGAAAAAAAAAGTATGTATATTTATATACATATGTATGTATATATTTAATTCAATTACACACGCATGCTGACTTCCTCCTGTACCTACAGACGAATACACACATCACTTGGAATCGTTTCAAAAACAAACACACAACGACGTTTTCTTGGATTCTTTCATTCATGCAGCTGCATGACAATAAACTGCAGAAGAAAACAATCAAACAATAACATCAACAAGAACAAGAAGGCATGAGCAGAAACAAACATGGTGTATCATGATTATGCATGTTCATCGAATATGTATATTTTCTTCTTATTTATTTGTATGAGACATACTATTATTATTTACACATACATACATACATACATGCATTCATACATGTGTTCTATTGTGTGAACAATTTTGTTTACTGCACAGAAGTTGCTTGCGAGGGATTGTTAAAGATTTCTATTATTGTTATAATTTCAGTCAATAGCAAGTTCTAGGATGCAAAGTAGTTACTTAGATACCTACACACTTACATACTTATGTATGTATGTATGTGTGTGTATATAAGATAGGTGAAATAATCAAAACATACACAGTTCTATCTGTCGGAATAAAGAAAATTATTAAATTTTACTTACCTACATACATATATACACAAATACATTTATAAAACATATTAAAGTGGACATTACATTAACGACAGACACGTTGTTTTTTCGTATAAGAATTTTCGTTCTTTTTAGGGGGTTCCGTACTCATCAGAGTGAAACGGAATCCCATTACCGAGGCTGTTGTTGTACATTGCCGCTACAACAACAAATACTAAAAATAACAGCATATCGGAAACTACTAGGTGTCCCCATACAGCAAAAAGTAACAATTAGCTATAACTTTCGAACCGTAAATAGATAGAGAGCTGAAATTCACACAGTGTATGTATTTACAGATGCTCTACAACAACAAATGCTAAAAACAACAACAAGTCGCAAACTACCAGGTGTCCCTATACAACGTAAAGTAACCCTGTCGGACATTGAATAGTCGACTACTAAAATAATTCACTTTACGTTAACTTTTATGGACTAGCTTCAAATTAGCTAGAATATAATCGATTTGTAATTCACTTTTTGTGTACTGGCTATAAGCTAGCTGAAACGTAGTGTAGAGTTAACCCAAAACTCATATAATAACATACACACATACACGGTATATAACTCTTTAATTAAACTGCCTATTGTCGCATTCGTTTTAAATGTTGCGATAGCTGAGTGGGTATGTTGGCTGCTCTCCAGTCTTGAGGTGAGTAGAAAGTAGGATGAAATTTAATTTAATAAAATATAATATTACCACCGAAAAATGTAAAATTAGCCTTGATTTGTACATTTTTTTCTGTGGCTACTGACTTTTAAGTAGCTAACTTTAAGTTAGTTGAAAAGTAATGCAGCGTCGGACAATTGACTACTTCCTAGGACATCACCATGTTAAAATAGTCAGTTGTTTGCATTGAGAAGTAATCCAGGCCTCAACCAGTACCTCTTGTGAAATAGTTAGCTGTAAGTTAGCTTAAAGTTAGCTTGGTTTCCGACAGGGAAACATGTACCCTACAATAACAAGCCTAAAAACAAGAACAAGTCGAAAACTACCAGGTGTCCCAAACAACATACAAATACGTATTTTGTATTTGTATTTGAAATACGTCTCACGAATGTATTTGTATTTTTTTATTTGAGTATTTTGTATTTCAAATACTTGTACTCTCAAAATAAATTTTTCAGAATACTTTTTTAATTTATAGGTATAGAAAGTATGCGCTAAAAATTATTCATACATCAACTAAAAGCGCAAAACTTTGTTACGGTTTTATTTCCAAAAAATGGCAGTACTACATTTTAATTGCCAAACGCAAAGTACCTGTGTAAAGCAAATGCAACGGAATGCATGCACATTGAGAAAGTCTCCAAGCTTTCAGAATGTTAAACAATGAAGAAATAAAATATAAGGAAAAAGCAGCTTTTGACATTTGGATCTAAAACAAGAAGAGAAAAAAATGTCAATCAGATGTTGACTTGATCCGGTTGGGTGTTTCAGTTTGCTCTAAATAAACTAACTAGAAGCCCTAACCGATATATCAGTTAAATGACCGGTCTGGTGCTGACTATTTTTGCAGGGTTTTTTTGGGTACATCCGCTCTACATATAAAAAAACAACTCTATGACCTATACAACACCTAAGTGCTGTAAACCATGATCATAAAAAGAGCGCTTTTAAACCATAATCGTTGCAATAATTTCGGGTAAAATATTCACAAACTATAGGCATTATGACATGGTGAGCGACTTTTCGATCTCAAAATGGCGGAAAGAATCTCATACTTTGTAAGTTTTGAAGAAAAAGGCATGAGTCAAACATTGCTGTAGGTGGGGTAAGCGCATGAGACACCTCCCTGGTATCGAAGTTGAAGAAAAAGTTTACTATTAAAAAAGTGCAATAATTGCTACACACACACACACACACACATCGTACACCCAGAGGAGCAAAATGTATGAAAATGGCTGAAAGTCATTGACATTGACGCCTCTCGTTGAATGTGCTTTTAAGCTGGCAATTTTCATTATATTATTATTGTTTCTTTTTGCCCTTTTTTTTCTAATAGAATTTAACAACAAAGGGTTTTTTCCATTATCACAAAAAGTCTAGTAAGAGTAGTGAAAATAATCAAATTTTGTGAAAGTTGCTAAAGAGGAAAATTAAATATGACATAAAGTTTATCTTTTCATGAGTTAAATTTGAAATTACAACAATGCATTGCTGCTATCATTCCTTTTGTCGACACGATGTAGACAAAAAACAAAAACAAACAATAACAACAAAGTTTACCTATTTGAACAAAAAGTATTAAACTGATTACAAACTATTTGGACAATGACGACAACAAAAAGTCTTTTCTAATTATCTGTAATGAAGAAACAAAGAAAATTGTTTTATCTTGCAATTTCTGTAGTGCAAAATTTCATTCAAACAGCTTTGATAAAACGTATTAGGAGCATAACGGAGAAGATGCAACACCTGCAACACCTGAAGTGTGGCTGGCGAAATTATAGCGAATTGGTTCCACATCTGCAACTTTAGCACATACCTATAGCATGATTTTTTGCTGCAAAGCGTGAGTGTCTTTTTTAAGCGTTTAGCAAAATAATTATAACAGCTGATTTTAGAGTAACGGAAAATACAAATATGAACTTAATTATTTATTTGCTTTAAGAGCCAATTGAAATGTGTGCTGTATTTTTCGAAAAGGTTCATTTTTGGACCTGAATTAGTAACGGAAAATATAAATATTTTTGTTTTGTAAATTGAGAAGGAAGCTTAGAAAGCAAATTGCAAAAATTTCGTTATTCGTTGTTTTAAAATGTTAACAAACTAAAGATGGGATCATACGATTGCCGCAATGCATCAATTTTTGTTACATTTTGTGTGCCAATCGTGTGATAGCACAATTTATTGGCTCATGCGGCAACCAAAACGAATGTTGTTCCTATTTGTCTCAATCAAATACAACCCTGATGCGACAATCGTGTGAACACTTGACATACAACTAATCACCAATAAAAATTCTAAAAATGCACCAATATTTATTAGAGCAGTTCATTATTTGGTGCAAATGTCTTGCGTAAGTGCGAATGCAAGAAATCGTTGCTTTTTCTTTGCAACCTTGCTTTTTTTCGCATGAGTATTGCGTTTGCAACACTGACACTCGAACAGCTGACATTTTAAAACAAAGCAAACAAAAAATTGTAGAGATGGAGCCAACAGCAATTACCAAAAGAATAAAACGTGAAAAATTAAAAATTGTGTATTAATTTATCAGCTGATATTTGGAGTGCAATAAAATTTGCAAAGTTGTTAAAAATGGTGCTCAATATCAGTTGCAATATGATCGCAAACGCAAATAGTCGCAACCAAAAACGCACCAAACGCTGAGTACCGCTATTGTGTTCTCATGCGGCAACTAAAGAAGACAATGCCCGCTAATAATATACATACATACATATGTATACATTTATTTAGTTTCAAAATTGTTTAAACGCGTCTTCCAAACATGATTTCTGCTTTTCAATCAGTAAATTTCAATTGTTGTTACTATTCATTTTTTGCTTTTTCAGCCCGCACAACATTATAATAATGCCGAAGCAATTTTCTTTCTTTTTAATGAACAAACCATATTTTTAACATTTATTTATTTTTTTTTTTTTTTGGGAAAACAAAGTTTGTCATCAGCTACAACAGCTGTTTCTCAGAGTTGCTGTATAATATAACAATCGTGTGACTATAATGCGGCAATTATTGGTACTAAATTGTTTTGCGGCAATTTGCGACAATAAAATTTCAGTAAAATGTGACAATCATGTGATTGCAGAGAATTTGATTGGGACAAATTTTATATTATGCTCCAATTCAGCCCAATAAAAATTGTGTAAAATTGGTGCATTGCGGCAATCGTGTGATCCCACCTTAAGTGAAAATGCCTAAGCCAATAGAAAAAAACAAAATCATAAATTTTTTGATTCAGCTGTTGATGAAATTTAATTTGTGGAGATTTCAGGACACAAAAGTAAATTAAAGATAAATATTGCTAAACCGAAGATTAATATTTTGAATCTACCTACAGATTCAAGTCAAGATGAATTGGTGGAGAACATTTTGGATAATGTTATTGACGACATTATTTTGGTTGTACCATACCGTCGTGGCTTTTCAAATTTGGTTCCTAAATCGATGATGTGGTCTTTGAAAATAGTTATGCAGCTAGATAGCAACAGGTTTTTGCAAATGTTAAGCTCTAAGCACTTACCGTCTAATTCATAAAAATTATAACAGGTTTATAAAGCTCTTATTTGACATATTTTCCATACAAATATGTCAAATAACAGTCTTATAAGCCTGTAATAATTTTTATGAACTAGGGGGTTAGACGACAGCAAGCAGCAATATGTCAAAAATAAAATGCATGTGTTTAAATGAAAACGATTATTTTGACGGCAGCAGAGCAGCACGTCTGCACAACAACATTTGCTGCTGCTGTCAACTTAAGCCATTTTCTATTTTGGCGGGCAGGAAATAAGCAAATATATATTGTTGCCATTATATATGTATATAAATTGGACAAACTAGAACAAAAACTTTTTTTTTTACTGAAATTTTTAATTTCCAAAATTGTGAAATTTGACACGTCCAAAGTTCACAGGGTGCTGATGAAGGGTGTTTGCTACCCAGAAACAGCCGGTTGTCCACCTAGCTATTAAATTTTACTTTTCTTTACATAATTAATATTAATTAAAATAGTGACAAACCAAGATTTGAACTTAAGCCTGAAAAAGTAATTTAATATACAGTGATTCACAGTCAAAAGTATCCACTTGAGTTTCTTATATTAAAAATGCGATTGTTGATAATTAATTAATAAATTTAATTTAATTCTTTTTTATACTTTAACATTAACGTCTTAACTTAAAATTAATGAAATAAAGTAAGTGTTGCCAGGTGGATACTTTTCACTGTGAGGTAGAAATTCATGCTGTTTAACAATTATTATCATTTTTATCTGAAAATACCTGAATATTGATAATTTTATTTCATTAATTTTAAGCTAAGACGTTAATGTTAAAATATTAAAAAAGAATAAAATTTAATTCATTAATTAACTATCAACAATCGCATTTTTAATATAAGAAACTCAAGTGGATACTTTTGACTGTGACTCACTGTAAATGCATTACAAAAACTTTTTTTTAATATTAAGCACAAAAGAACATTGCAAAAATACAATATATAAATAAATGTATGTGTTTTTATAGTTTTTTCGTGATATTATTACATTTTTCATCAATAACTTCAATTTTATTCATTATGAAATAAAAAATGAGGCATCCCTGAAATTTGCATTGCTAAAATACACAGCTGTTCATTGTTAATATCAAAACTATTTTTTTTTTCGTTTGAGTTAATTTTTTGTGATATTTTATTTAATTTTCATACTGGTTGCTTTGAAAAAGTGTTCTTCATCTTTTTCCTTAAGCTGTTGTACATACATATGTTTTGTAAAAGCCCTCTTCATCACGGGTTATATTTACTGGGCGAACCCTCCATCTTCGGTTTCTTGTACTATTCGTCTTAAGGGCTTTATACACTTCAGCTGTAGTCTGAGCTATTTTAACAGTTGTTGTGATAAAATTCACTAAATTTTCTTCGCTCATTTTTTATATTTTCAAAATTTTGAATTTGTAATATTTATAAAAACTTGAAATTGATTTACACATCAGCTGATTATTATGTTGTTGCTGTCTTCAAAATAATTATGAAGCCGACTTCAGAGCAGCATTTGAAGTTGGCAGCACTTGAAGTTGGCAGCAGTCGTCTAACACCAGTATTCATAAAAAATAAAACACTGTTGAAACACATTTTTCGACAAATTTTTCATATAAAATTTTTTTTAAATGTGTTTGAGCAACGTTTTATTTTTTATGAATACCGGTGTAAGTGTTTAGAGCATTACGTGTAATTTTATTTCAATGTTCACTTTCCTGCCTGTTTATTATTTATTTGTTTACAAAATTTAATAAAGTGAGTTTGCCCCATGAAATAAGCTAAGCCGCAGCCCATATTTGAAAAGCAACGCCGTCGATAAAATTTACACCTGAAGCAACCGCCCGATTTTTTGTTTGTTTTATAAAATCTAAGGAAAATGATGCATAAGAATAGGTATGTATAATATTCACTTTTTACTATTTTGTACATACTTTTTTGAGCAACGTTGGCATTAATTCAATTCCAGCACAGGCATGTTTTGTGGCGGCCTTACCGGCGTCAAGTTTTTGGTTTGTAAAAACAGCTGTTTTAGCATTTAGCAACATTTGCAAATACGGATCTGCAATGGTTTTTGGTTATGCATATTTGCTTAAGTGATGCAAATCTTTAGTGCAAAAAATCGTTTTTCGCACTAAAATTTGTCAGGCTAAAACATATAGGCTGTTAAGAGGCAAGATTAGAATATTTTTGGACATCGGCCCATATGCACCCGAGATAACGCTCCTCCCGATTTCTCAAGAAGTCGGCTCTAAAAACCAAATAAAACAACTTTTGGCACCAAAAATCAACCAGAATGGTACACATATCATTGTGAAGGGTATTTAAGATTCGGCCCAGCCGAATATTGCACTCTTACTTGTTTGGAAATAGAAATTTGGCAACGTAACGGAGAGTTTCTTTTTCAGAGCAAAAGCTAGAGCCACGCTTTGCCGGCTCAGCCAGCTTGTTTGCCATAATAATATGCACATTGTCATCGAATTTAATGCCTAGTGCAAATAATACAGAAACAAAGAGTAAATCGTTATTTATTTTCTTCATTTTATTGAAAAAATATCCAATGTGTTTGGCTTATTCCTGCCTCCTGAAGACACTTTTCGCTTCAATTGTGTTTGGCATTTAAGAAATGATTGTGCTTAAAAATTTGAATGACATTTCAATTGCTTTACAAATAGAACAATTTAATTAATGTTGTGCTTGGTAATCAGTTATGAAATTGTATCTGTCTGCTTCAGAGAATACATTGTTATTTTGTGTGAATTTAAGTCGAATTAATACCTGCAATCAATACAATAAAAATTTATGAACAGTATTTTTTTAATTAAATGATATTAACACTTCAGTGAGTGCTCTGGTTTCTATTTAAGCAAAAAAGTCAATTGCATGAAATTGTAAATTAAACTAATGTGACAAGCAGGTGTAAGAGGCAGCCAGCTCCAGATGGAGGAGATTTCGAGGATGGCAGCTACGCTATAACTTGCATTTCTCTATCTTTAATCAGAAGCAATAATTTAAATAAAATTGAAAAGAATACATTATTTTTGCCATTCGTTACCTGCACTACATGCCGCCCACATTTCATTGATGCTATTCAACTCAATTCAACATTTTTGTTTTGTTTTTATAATTTTTATGTGCTTTGTGTGACTGTTGCAGAAAGTGCGTTTTATTGCCGGGCTTCGTTTTGTCGTTACACTGATTCTGAAGAATTAATTGACATTTTCTCTCTTCTTTCTTTCTTTCTTTCTTTCTGCAGCAGCAGTTTTCCGAAATCAAATTTATTCAAGCATAAAATAAAATTATGAAATAAATACTTTCTTGTAACTCAATCGTTAACTGTGTTTTACTTATACACACATACATACAACGTATGTATGTATGTATGTATGTACTTTGCTTGAAATGTCACTTGCTTTTCAGACAAACATCTCATATTTGTGGCATAGTTTGTTCACAAACGGACGGAAGGTGGCTAAAAAAAAAAAAAAAACAATGGTAAAACAAATTACGATGAGTTCTAAAAAATAACATTTTAAAATCGAATTTCTTGTAGACTGTCGTTGTCATCTCTGGGATTTGATTCGAAGGGCTCCACGAAAAATCGTGGGCCATAACTATAGACATCGAAAGAGTATACTTTAAGCAATTTTAAGTCACTGCTAAACTTTTTGTCTACTATATAGACAAGAAAAAGCCGACTTCTCGCGCTAAAGTCTGCTCTAAACTTAAAACCAGCAGAAGTTGTCTTTAACTTATTTAGCAACAGCTGTGCTCAAACAAATGTCACTTTTATATGTAAAAATTTTTTAATTTAATTTTTTTTTATATTAAATAAATAATTAATTAGATTTTTCATTGAAAATTTATTTTTATTGAATTCGCTTTGACGTTTTTTTTTTTTTTTTTTTTTTTACATTCATACATAATTTTGGAGAGTCATCTTATTAGAGATGGGATTTTACTTAAATTTGTAAATGGTTGCATGATAAATAATTTGCCATTTTCGCTAAATAATGTGACACCCATTTGACACTTTTGACATTTAGATGGGAAAGTATTTTCAATAAATTTTTTTATGCATATTGTGAATAAAAATTTCAAAGAAATCTGTGACTTTCATGAAAATTTCAATGGCAACGATTTTTATAATTATTTTCAGTTCTTAATACTGAAACATTTTCAAGGTGGGGAAAATGAATTCATGTAAAACAATGAGACGATAGTGCTGTTCTTTGCAAATGAATATGCCTATACTTTTTTGGTCTGATTTATGCCCTACAATTCGTGTCCTTAATTTAGTCTTTGTAGTACCTTTATTGCAATTCTCTGGATCACTTCCCCGACAAGGATTCTTATACACCAAGTTCGACATATCCCCTCTATCAATCTTATCCTTGGTCCTACTAAAAACTCTATTCAATGTGTTGTAACCAGAGACCGGAAATAAGAGTTATTTTTCAATTTTTGAAGAAATAAATTATACATAAATGAACATCGTAGAAAACTTTTAATTACACCATCCTTGTTATTGTCCAACTTTAACTCATTTGATACAAATATCAAATTTACTATTGAAAATGAATCAAATTCTTCGATTACATATTTAGACACAATAGTAATAAGGAAAAATAATAGGTTATTAATGGATTGGTATCAAAAACCAACATCTTCAGGTAGAACTATAAATTATTTTTCTAAACATCCGAGGAAAATGATTATTAATACAGCAAGGAATCTAATTGATAGGATATTGACAATTAGTGACTACAGATTTCATAGAAAGAATAAGGATATAATTAGAAATATATTGAAGGATAATAGTTTTCCCAAGGAACTCATCTGCAGGTTGATAAGACAATACAACAATAGAGGATTTAATAATGTTAATACTAATAATACCTGGGATGTCAGAAAGATTAGTAGGCTCGAATATATACGACAACACTAAGTATAAAATAGCACATAAGGTACAGAATACAGTAGGAACACTTTTTAGTAGAACTAAATCTATCTTTAGATAAGTTAGAAAGGTCCAATTTAGTTTATAAAATACCTTGCAAGGGTAATGATAATGAGCAGTGTGATAAGGTTTATGTAGGCACAACAGGTAATAAGTTGAAGACTAGATTAGCGGGTCATAAATCTGATCAGAAATATAGAAATTATAATTCATCAAAGAGGACAGCATTGTCAACACACTGTCGTGATTGCGATCACTACCCTGATTTTGAAGGTACTTCAATTTTGGGCACAGAGTTCCATTATAAACGTAGATATATGTTGGAAATGCTAAATATTATCAAAGTACCATTAGGAAATAGAATCAATTTTAAATCAGATACAGACGGATTAGCTCAGAGCTATAGACATTTGGTATATAGGAAATATAATAGGGAATAGAATACACAAGTAGGATGTTTTGTCTTGAATTATTTAAAAATATTTTTCATCAATTTTTTATATAAAACTAAAAAATAAAAAATATGTTATGTTATGTTATGTTATGTTATGTGCAGTGATAATATGTATGTATTTATGTATACATGTATATGCGTATATGTAAAATGCGGTTATGTGCATGTATGTATGTATGTGTGTGTGCGTTTGTGCATGTGGGTATGTGGATGTGTATACATATGTATTTATGTATGTATGTATGCATGTATGTATATACATGCATGGGTATACATGTATGTATGTGCATATGTATGTATATGTCGATGTATGTGTGCAGGTGCATGTATACGTGTGTATAGACGTGGATGCATGTAGGTGTGTAGGTGTATGTAGGTACGTATGTGCATGTGTGTGTGTACATGTATTCAGGTAAACTTAATTATTATGTATGTATATATGTTAAAATATTTTGTTTAAGTGTGTATGTAATTTTCAAACATTTGTCAGTATAAATTGTTTTTGTTTTTAAAATTGTTAAAAAGAAAAGGTTTTTGAAAAAACATCGAAACATTGCTGAAGAAGATATCCATTGTGATATCGAAATATTGAATTCAATAAACAATTATAAAAAAACAAGTGACCTTAAGGCTCAAACAATTAAAATAATAAACAACAATGGTCGAAGAATTAGCATCAAAAATATTTTGAGTTTTCCTATTTCTAAATTGTTTCACAAACTTATACGTCAAATAACTAGGAACATTTATTATCTACCAGTAAATTTCTAATTTTAATAATGTTTTCATCACGAAATTCTTCATCTTACTGTAAATTTTAATTTCATTGAACTTCTGTATTGTATTCATCGCTAATTGTAAGAACCCTTTCCACGAAATTTTTAGCTGTGTTAACTATTATATTTCTAATATGTTTAGAAAAATAGTTAATTATTCTCCCTGACACTGTTGATTTGTGATACCAATCTAAACTCAATCTATTCGTGCTTCCAATTATCACTGTATCCAAATACGGCAGTCTTTGTTCGTTTTATATTTGAGAGATCTTTTGCTTCTCGTGCTTAAGCAATTTTTTATGGAGCTGTTTTAGTTTTTAATCGTGTGTTCCTGTTTTCATTAGTAGCAATTTTTATAAACAAAATTTATTGAAGCATGAAATGCAACAGAAATACAATCTTGTATTTCAAATTTAATTGTCAACTTAATTTTAAGAACTTTTATTGGTTAAAGTTTTTTTTTTAGATGAAATTACATGTCATTTGCACTTGAAAATTTTACATAAAATTTTTAACAATTCTCCAAAAAAAAAAAAAATAAATAAATAAACAAATAATAAAATAAAACAAAATAAAAGAAAAATACACAAAATAAAAGAAGAAGTGTCGCAGAAAGTTAAATGAAAATACATATAGAACTATATATGTATATCGAGCGTTTGCTGCAATAGCGTCACAACTGAAAGGAACCTGCTTTGCAAAAAACTCATTTAAAGTTTACGCACAATTTTATTTAAAGAAAAGAACTTAATTCTGCCTTCAGGAAGTGAGTAAACAAGATATTTGTGTAGTTCTTTTTACCCATAGTTAGAAATAATTGAATTAGTTCCGCACAATTAACTTAAAAACTAACTGCCTGTTGCTCGATGTCGCAAGAAAATGTAAGCGATCGAAATGTAGTCGCTCGATTTCGTATCAATTTGGGTTCCTCTATATCGATAGCTTGCTTTCGCATGGGTTTGGGTCATGAAATCCTTGGCATTTACTTAACAGGAATGCCAGATCGGTAAATTAAAGTTTTGGTTGATTTTTTATTGGAGTATTGAACCACTCAATTGTTCTTGTTTAAATACAACCCTTCATAAAACTGGTCAGCTGTATCTGACTTGGACAAAGCAAATACATACATAAATAAGTACAAAATAAAAAAGGCCAACATTTGGAAAGTGCGGAAATAGTTGTTGTGGTGTTTTAAAATTTAAAAGTTTTTTTTTTTTTTGCCTAGACATTTAATAAGTACTCTGACGCACTGACCACTGCTCGAGTCCTCTGGCAAACTCGGGATTTTCTTCCATCCAGCGAACAAGTGCATTGTGTAGGAAAACTACATACAAACGTACAAACGTACTAATTGTTTAATATATTTACCAAATAAAATAAAAATGAAAAATATATGGAGTTTCTTGTTTTATTTCGCAGTATTTTAACAAATAAATATAAAATATTTTCCAGATACCCCAAAAGTGACGTTTGAAAAGTGACCATATCATTTGTTTGGGGGCCAGTAGTCAGAAGTGAGCAGTACAGGAAATCGTAGCAATATGAGTGTGTGAGACCAACTACAGTACACAAAAACAAACATAAACAATAAAAAAATGTTGTTGTAAAGTGTTTGGAAAAATATTGGTTTTGTTGTAATTTTTACGAAAAAAATAGAAAACATGAATGAAAAGCTTTGAAAACTAAGTTTTAAATATATTCGATGCACTGCTAGTGATGTACTCAATGTAAATAAAATATTAAATACAAATAATTATTATTTGTTTGCTTGCAAAGCTGTTTTGTTTGCATCAGATTTGCACTGAATTTTTCTAACCAAAAATCAAATGTAAACAAATGCGGAGTCAACCAATAGAGACAGCTATATAAAAATTGTCATGTTTGCTGTCCTTCACTGGATGCTCCAGCACCGCAAGGCTGCCACTTTCATGAAATTTGACAGAAAATTGATAATTTTTGAAGTCCGGCAGAGCTGGTGACCCTTCTGGTTGTTTTGTGATAAAAACTTCCACTCGATAGCAAAACAGCAAGTGATTGATTATGACATGCTGACGACATGATCGATATAGAGGAACCGGATTTTGTAAGAAAATACTTACGTCTTTTCGACTGGTCGATCGAGTCATCATTCGAATAAAAGAACGTCATAGAAGCAGCCAAAACAATTTTCTTTTGCTTAGAAAGCGAACAATCGCACAACTTCGTTCGACATTGAGGAACAGGCAGTACGGCTTGAGTTGCTCCCGAAGTAATGGGTTTATTAAATAGTGATAGATAATTAGAGAGTTCAAAGCGCGCATAATTGAAAGTTATTGAATCGAACATGCGCCCACACACACACACAGGTTCAATTTTGAATGAATGAATGAATACTCACTGTTTTTCCTTGCGATGCTGCCTTTTCCGTTTGAAAGCCTTTTTCACACGCAATAAAAGAAATGCTGCTCTATCCATGGACAATGTTGTTGAATTTTTCTTGGCCGTTGGCGGTGGAACCGTTGGAGCCGATGTCGATGTGGTGGCTGTTGCTGATGCTGACGAATATAATGACGGTTGATGTGCTGCTGTCGCTGTGTGTTCTGTTGCTGTTGTGACAGTAACAACATCTTCCATTTTTTTCTTATTTTTGAACCAAATTTTGCTTGTTTTATGTTGTCTCTTGCCTGGCTTCTCAATTTGTAATATTATTTAAAAGTATTCATGCTTTATATTTTTGTTTGCGAGCACACATATTGATTCTGGAAATTATCCTGCGTTAATTTCATTCCCCTTGGAATCACTTTGTCAAACAATTCCCGTATCTTGATATTTGATTGTTAAAGATTTTGTTTCGTTAATGGTGGTTTTTTTTAGAATCGGCAAGTTACCAGTAAGCACATCTTCACATTTAGAATAAAAACAATTCCAAGTATTTAAAAGGCATCAGTTTGAGGCAAACACGTTTTCAATGTGGTTGGGGCAACAAAGAGCCCACGGCTAAAAGAAAATATGAAAATTATAAAATCTATTAGATAAAAATTTCACATTGTTTTTATTTGTTGCAAATGGTTTGAGTTTTTTTTTTTCTCTCAAAGGCTTATTTTTCTCGAGTGTCACTTTGCAAGCACAACGAAAACTATTGTCTTTAAGAACCCCATTGTAGCCAGTTCATTATGTATTTCATTGTGTTCTGTTGTAAGCCATTGTAAATTGATATGAATCTTTTTATAAAGTTCTTAACACATTTAGCAACATCAACAACATCATCCTGAAATCATTATTGTTTTATTGCTTTCAAGGCAAATTGATGCGACACGTTGATAAGAAAAGAAAACTGAGAGACAACGAACAACGAGAGCGTCACAGAAGACCAAAGAAGAAGGCAAATTTCTAAGATGAACAGAGTGTGCTGTTTAGGAAAACCAGATGCGTTGGGAAGTCCTTAATTTATATTTACTTGTCACATAGCGACTTCACAGGCCTAAAACTGCCTAATGGAATCAGTAAGACTTTCTTTTTGAAATGTTCTGAGGCTGAGAAGTAAAGGGTGTTTTTTTTTTTTGCCAACTTTAAGTTGGCATTACTGTTCAAGATAGCGATCGATTTAACAGCTGTCAAGTGATTTATTCTCAGTTTGGTTTGGCAATTCATTATTAATAGAATCGTCACGCCTGAACAAGGCTTGCAAATAGTGCAATTTTAGTGCAAAACGAGATTGCCATTGTTCCCGATTTTCATAAGCGAATTTTGTTTAGCGATGCAGAGGCGCACTGCTGGTTGAATGGCTACGTCAACAAACAAAACTGGCGCATTTGGAGTGATGCCAATCCTCAAGTGTATGTCGAAACACCGCTACATCCAGAAACACTGACTGTTTGGTGCGCTTTATGGGCTGGTGGAATCATTGGTCCGTACTTCTTCCAAAACGATGATGGCCAGAACGTTACAGTCAATGGTGGTGATCGGTAAAGAGCCATGATTACTAACTTTTTCATTCCTAAATTTAGATAACCATGATGTTGAGGAGATGTGGTTTCAGCAAGACAGCGCAACATGTCACACAGCTCGTGCTACAATCGATTTATTGAAAGACACGTTTGATGACCGCCTAATTTCACATTTTGGACATGTGAATTGGCCTCCAAGATCTTGTGATTTAACACTGCTAGACTCCTTTCAGTGGGGCTATGTAAAGCCACAAACGCTTGACCATTTGAAAGACAACATTCGCCGTGTTATTGCCGATATACGGCCACAAATGTTGGAAAAAGTAATCGAAAATTGGACGTCCAGATTGGACTACATCCTTGCCAGCCGTGGCGGTCATATGCCAGAAATCCCATTTAAAATGTAATGCCACAAGATTATCTTTCGGATAAATAGAATGCATGTCAATCAAATAATCCATTGTTGTTTTATTGCACCTTAAAGTTCTATACATCGAAGAAAAACACCCTTTACTTTTAACGGAAGAAACGAAGATTTTCCTGGTATTTTCACATTGATTTTTATTATTTTCATATTGATTTTATCACTCAGAAAACCATAAAATTAAGGAAAAAACTTGTTATCCAATAAGTGATTTAAATTTTTTTGTATTTTTATGTGGGAGCCCCCTAATGAGGTACGTGGGCGGTGGGTGCGTAAAAATATTGCAGAGAAAACTCCACTTAAGGCAGTCTGGGACTGGGGCCTTCAAAAGTTAATTCACCCATCCCCCCCTCCCCCCTGTCGCACTAACTTGCCTCAGGATGCCCATAGGGCAGTCAAATGGATGACCAACCCGCAATAGATGTTTCTCTCTCGATTTTTTTTTTCGACACACCGATCCCTTATAGCCTTTTTACACTGACGCACATCTTACATATGTCATCAATTTGCAAAGATGTTTACATCTTCCCCTAAGAATTATACAGGGCGAAACTTCTACATCTTTCTACATCAGCAGAAGATGATTCTTTCTCATTTTGTTCCATTTTACATCTTTCGATTTTTTTATTGCCATCACCAAAAAAATTGCAAAAAATCGATTGCTCTTGTACCATCACTAGCAAAATAAAATTTCAGAAAATAAACAAAACAAATTTAACATAAAACAAAGAGCTGGACATGTAATTTGTTACAATTTTTAATTAATTATTAATTCAGGTCCAAAAATGAATCCTGTTTGCTGTCTTTTTCAGCTGTCTGCCGACGACATTTCGTTGGTGCTAATCAGTAGACTTAAGGCAGTGTACTTGACAGAAAGAGTGACAGAGAGAGAGGGAGAGAGAGGGAGCATAGAAGCTCTTCAGTGACAGTGGGGTAAACAACTCCATTGACTCACTGGAGCATCATCGCAGTGTGGGGCGCTACACACTGTTTTATCTGATGAAATCAAGAATTTAGTTCTCGAGACCAGATTATTTCTACGCAGCACACTTACATTGTAGGTGATTGGCCAGTGCATTGCACAACGCATTACAGAGAGAATTCTTTCATCAGCCGTACAGTTCGTCTGCCTGCCACTTACTGCGTGGGTGGGCTTAAGTTAAACATACACAAATACTACTCCCTCTTTTATCCTCCTTACAACCAATTTTTCTAGTTCCGGCACAATGCACAGCACATGTAAGGGGATTGTCCCCTGAGTACCGCTTTAAGCCAAAGAAATAAATAAAAGTTTCATTTGTTCGTACCAAAGTTGTTCATTTGCATATGGGTAGATCCCTAGTGCTGAACGTGACGTTCGTATGTGTCGAAAAGCAAAAAGCGAAAATATTACAAGTACTTTCAGATTCGACTTAATCTTAAATTGTAGCTAAGAGCGAACACGGTAATTTAGATTAAAGTTAATAGCAAATGGAGTCTCAATTAAAATAAAAAATTAAAAAATAAGCAGTAGTTCGAACGTGACAAAAGTGGAAGCAGTTTTCGCGGCCTCACTTTGAAAGAGACATTTCAGCGTAACCTTACGCAATTTTGTCTTGCAATTTCTTTATTTATTTATTTTAATCTTACGAATAAATTCTAAGATTAAAAGAAAGTTTTAACGAGCATTGCTGCCGGGGCTATCAGCAATTAATTCTAAAATGTTAGCTAATAATGTTAAGCTAGATATAGACGATTGTAAGATCTTACATTATTGTCAGAAAATGTATAGAATATTTTTAAGCAATCGTGAAAACTTACAAATTTCTTTCTGACAATATTGTAAGCAAACGCATTGGCAGGCCACCGTCCTAACAATTAATTGTCAGTTAACTGTCAACACTTTGGCATCATCATTGCTAGTACATTGTCAGGCATTGTAAGATGCATAAATTCTCAACACCTTACAATGGCGTCATTGTCAGAGTAATGACAATGAATATTAAAGAAAAATGTGTGTGTGTACGAAAGGGAGAGAATAGTAAAAATGTAAGTACGAGAGGTACCAAGTTGCAGAAAAGAGAATAAAAAAATTAAAAACATGGTTATTGAGGGAGAAAAATAAAGAACGAATAATGGCATGTGTGTGTGTGTGTGTGTATTTTGATAATGGCAATTGACTGACAATTTTCGATATGTAGAAAATCTTACATCCGTTTAAGCTGACAATTTTCGTTGGTAGCTAAATTTGTTGTCAGGCAATTGTCTGGCAATGAAATTGTCAGGCAATTGTCTGAACTGATAATTTTCTTAATGCTGACAATTTTGAATTTCTAGTAGATTGCCAGCACGTTGTTAGATCTTACAATATTGCAAGATCTGACAATCGTCTATACGAAGCTTTACTTTAAAATGCTACGGTCTGACTAAAAACGCTTGCGTTGGTATACTTTTGCTAACCTATATTTTCGGTCGATACGTGACCTGTTAAACGTGACATTTTTTCCATAATAATTCTCACATTAAAATATTAGTATATTTAACCATATTTAAAAAAAATTTATTTTTTTCATATGCTTAAGGTATAATATTTTTTTGCAAGCGGTCACCTCGCAGTTTGCACCAAAAGTAAATCACATTGTTCGTTGCTGTTGTGCTTCCTACAACGCGAAATTAGACAGCGAAATTTTTCCAAGGAACTCGTCATGTATCGCAGTGTAAATCGACTTTAAATTTTTTTTTTAAACTAAATGAACGCTCTGTTAGCAGTGACTATCGTTGGCTAAAAGTCATTCAGTACTAACCTTTTTGGTGATAATGGAATTGATTTTTGCCAGAAGCCTTTCTATTTTTGTTTATTGGTTTGGCCCTAAATTGGCGCCTTTGTTTTGTTCAATTCGATTGCTTTTCAATTTCTTTTGAATCTCTTCAATTGAATAATATCAATAAAGCAAAAGTGTTTTTAAGTGCCAACATTTCTTTTATTTGCTTTTAGAAAACCTCAAAGGAAACAGACTCGGCGTGAGTTAAAAACCATGTACAACAACAATTTTCTCGCTGACATAAAGGTACATAATATTGAAACAAACACAAAAATCATTATTTAAGTAAACGTTTGAAGTTATATTTATTTGTTGAAGCAAAAAAAAAAACATCATAATTTAAGTAAACGTTTAACAATGTAAGTGCTTCAAACTTAATTATTTCTTTTTTTATATTATAAATAATATTTTTCTTTTTTATCACACTTGATTTTGTATTTTACGACACACGAGCAAAGTACATACAGGTATTTTACTCCACTTACACGTATTGATATTAAGTTTGCCTTAACAAACAATTACTCTAAGCAGTGTATTATCGTTTAAATTACAATTTTATTTTATTAAACAATTTATTCATTTGAAAATAAATATCAGTATTTATAAAGGACCCTTTTTTCAGATTTTGTCAAAATTACAAATTGGTCATGAAATTTTTATACCGTTTGCCAAAAAGGTATACATATGTATATAGATTTATCATAAAATATCTATTTTCGGGCACCGATTGGGAAGTCACCAGACAACTTATCGATCTAAATCTTACTTTAATCGTTTTATAAAAATCCCCTCCGGTTTATAATTACTGAGATATAGCACAAAAAAATTTTCAATTTTTTACCATGTGTATTGTGTTATAATAAAAAATAAAAAAACAAAAAACGCAAAAAAGGAACAAGTCGGGCTCGAACCAGCAACATGCGGCTTGATAAGCAGCTAACACTACCACTGAGCCATCGCCGCTTGTTAATCGTAGTGGCATTTTAGATGTATACATATAGTTTTATGTTAGAATTTTACCCTTTTTAGGGTTCCGTACTCATCAGAGTGAAACGGAACCCTATTACCGAGACTACTACGTCCCTCCGTCCCTCCGTCACAGCGTCTATTCTCCGAAAAGGTAAGAGCTAGAGAGCTGTTGCCGCTACAACAGCAAATACTAAAAACAACATTAAGTCGAAAACGACCAGGTGTCCCCATACAACGAAAAGTAAGAATTAGCTATAACTCTCGAACCGTTAAATATACAGAGCTGAAATTCGCCCAGTGTATGTATTTATAGATGCTCTACAATAACAAATGCCAAAAACAACAACAAGTGGGAAACTACCAGGTGTCCCTATACAACCTAAGGTAACAATTAGCCGTTACTCTCGAACCGTGAGAGACAGATGGATGAAATTTGCATAATATATGTACAGTGAAAACTCTCATAACCGGACACTCACCGTCGCGGCATTTTTGTCCGGTTATAAGAGGTGTCCGCTTAAAAGAGGTACAACTTTTTTGTTTAATCTTTTTATTTTATAATGCTAAGCTTTCTACTGCGGTCGAAAAAATTGATTCAGGTTTGACTGCTTTAATTTAGACCGGCTCAATTTGAGTTGTTGAGTTTCAAAATGACTTTCAATATTTTTTATCTGTTGGAACGCGACAAAGTCGTCTTTTGCAAAATGCTTTAAACGAACAATTTGTTTTAATGCTTCATCATAAGAGTTTATGGGATCAGGTATTTCTACATGCACCTCGTTTTCAGAATCTTCAGAGTCGTTTATCTCCATAACAGCGCTTGGATATAATGTTTCTATACAGTCACCTTCAGTGAATACGATTTCATCTACTTTTAAGAACTCGTCAAATCCATTTGATTGAGGGAACAGTTCTACTAAATTTGCGTACGTTGCCAGTGGGATATCAAAATCCGGAAGGTCATCAATAGATTCTGAAAATTTTGATTCGGAAAGCAGTTTTTTATTGTTGTTGATTCAAGTTTATCCCAGGATAACATATTTTTTTTTATTTGCCATGTCTTTTTTTGTGTTCTAAAGCAATCAAAACAAGTTAATCAAACAATTTGTTCAAATAAATAGAAATTTCTTTGTCATTGGTGTTAAAAGGGGAATCACAAAATTGAATGGCATTAACACAAATATGAAACAGAGTTGGAAAAAATAGTAACTTAACAAGAGTTGCATTTATTTGGTATATTTTTTTGGCGTTTTTTCTGATAAATTCGTCTTGATTTTAACGCTTTTGTCCGCTTATGAGGGATTTTTAGATCATTATTTTAAAATTTTGGTGTCCGCGTCCGGTTAATAGAGTGTGCGATTATGGAAATACATTTTGTATGAAAAAATAGTTGAAAATCACGGTTCTTCAAAGTTTGTCCGGTTATGGGAGGTGTCCGGTTATGGAAGGTGTCCGTTAGGAGAGGTTTTACTGTATTCATATATGCTCCACAACAACAAATGCTACAAACAACAACTGTAAAGCTACCAGGTGTCCATTTACAATGTAAAGTAACAGCTATAACCTTCGAACCGTAAGTGATATTTTCTTTCAAATTTAATTTTTTCTTGGTTTACTTAATCATCTAAAAAGTATAGTCTTTCTATAACGAAGATTATAGTTTTGCCGATTTCCTTTATGAGCTCCGCTTAGTGTGCGTCTACTCGTGGTACGCTTTTTGCTGTGTAACCTGTCACTTGTAATTGCAATTGCACTGATTTTGCTTTTTATAACAACCACATGAAACTCGCCAACGCATGCAGCTCGTATTATGTATGTGACTTCCACTTGTAGAGAAATGCATTCTGTACTGTATGATAGAATGATTAAAGACTGAAAAATATTTTCTTTTACATATCAAAATTTGACAATAAAACACAAAAGCATACTTATAAAACTACAAGTTTATAAAGTGCTTTATGAGACAAGTTTGCAATAATTATATTTCAACACAACTTTATTCTTAAGCCCAACTACAAATCAAAATCAATTTAAGCCCCCCACACAATTTCTCCTTAAAGTCCGTATGATACTACATTGTTCTTGCACTATTTAAGTTTTGGAGAACAGTCCAAATACATATAATGTAATAGTAAAATTTAGTATGTGCAAAGAGTTCAGCTATATTAAGATAAATGCAAAACTGTAAACGTAAATCGTGGAAGTTATCAATAAAAAATGAGGTTATGTCAAAAAAATAATGTAAAAATTTTCAACTTAAAATAGGCATTTCAAACTTGAATGTTGCTGTGTCAGCGGTTTATGGACAATTTTGGCGATTAAACGCTTCTCTTTTCGAACATTTTTTTTCTTAACGCTTTCTTGAAAATAAAAAGAATACAACACTTAACAAAAAAGATGTCAGTTTTGTTTACATTTTGTATATTTGGTTCTTTCCAGCAATTTATCAATCAATCCTATACCAATTAATAAAAAAAAAACAAAAATGAAGTATCTGCGGGCTCAAGGCTCACAGTCCACGCTTTAAAACGAAATTCAAAAACTACTGAACAAAATAATTTTAAATCTCAACTGCTTTAATTTCAAACGCCGTTTCACAAAATAATTCACTGTGCGTCCGTTAAAATTGTAATAATATTCAAAATTTCACATCAAAGCGTTAAGAAATAAATTATCATACACATTTAAAACGAGTATGGCATATAAGTTGGTACTCAAAGCAGGATTTTTTTCGCTTAGAGTCGTACTACATCCTTCTCTCTGAAGAATACACTCTTTCAATGGGGTTTTTGATTTCTTGTTTTGATATTTTCTACGCCTCGAAGTGCTTTTTGTGAAAGCACAATGCGTATTAAAGAAAATTCATTGAAGTGTAATTATGTAATAGTAAACTTTTAGTATAAAAGAACATTTTTGATCAAATGGTAAACAGAAAATTATCTATAAAAAAAAAATCAATTGATACTTTAGCAGGCGCCGGTTTTATTGAAAAGCTTAATGGAATATTTTAATTTTAATTTCAAAATGAATAAACAAAACCTTTTTATGTTAAATTTTGCTCAAAAGAAAATATATGCCTACACATTCAACCGATTTGCGCAGGAAATGCGGTGCGGCAAAATGAGAGGTCAAGGGTTGCCGCAGCAACGTACCGCAAAAGAAAA
This sequence comes from Sturmia bella, assembly GCA_963662145.1. Taxonomy (NCBI): domain Eukaryota; kingdom Metazoa; phylum Arthropoda; class Insecta; order Diptera; family Tachinidae; genus Sturmia; species Sturmia bella. The sequence goes on along the minus strand of OY759168.1, from coordinate 42,780,289 downwards.
ATAAATAAAAAGAAATGCGGTCGGGGGACCCCCGTTAGGAACGAAGTTCGTTGCGTTTTTTCTTCATCTTCGAATGTAATACAAGGTGAAATCTGTATTTTTTATTATGTGTTGTATTTTAAATTTTTAAATTTTATATGATTCTTAAAATTTTTGGAACGTTTTATTTTTTTACTTTTGACAGATGCAGTATTTTTTTGTCAATCTGCTACAAAATGAAGAACATTTTTCAATATTGCTGTTGCTTTTGTTGTGACAAACTTTACTTTAGCGACATCTATCAGCTGATAGTGTCCGTTTTCACAACTAATTAATATTTATTGGTAGGTGCTGTTAGCGGAGACACCTACACAGTTCTTTGTCGACAGATACACCAATACATATAAACAGCTCACACGCTTTCGTGACGATTTCTACTAATTTGCACTACCAGCAGGCCGCGTTAAGGAACTTCGTTCCAATAAACAAAACAAAAAGAAGGCAAAATCAGAACACCAAAATAAATAAGTGGCCAAAGTATTTGAGTTGCATTAATAAAATCCTGCAAGCCACCTCGTCTATAAGAATAAAACAGCTGGATAAGAGATTATATATAAGAAAGTCCGAAATAAAAGTAAAAAGCCTTAAGCTCCGTATGGGAACATATAAATTGTCATTGCAAATCGACACCTAAGTCGATTTATTGTGTGCTATCGATTTTTCGATAGCTTTTGGCATGGGGAAGAAAAAGTGTTTCTATTACACATCAAAATAATAATCTTCGAGGTGCCTAAATTTAAATTTTTTTTTATATTTGTATGGAGGCGCAATACGATGTGTTCAAAAAAATTATTGGGAGAGGAAAAATTATTTGGAGGGCAAGTCACATATTTGACTTCCCCCCTGTGGGCACACTGGTGCAAAAAAAGTATTAATTGGGGCCTTTAACACTGCTTAGTGCCAGGTTACCCGTACAGAAGACAAATGTAAGACCAATCCCCTATAATTTTTTTCCGTACAACAATTTTTTCGCACGCATTAAAACCATATCGCGCCTCCTTCTTCACAAAAATACAAAAAAGTGTCTTAGTAAAACTCTTTCATGCCAAAAGCTATCGAAAATGAGTTAGGGCCTTTAATACTACTCAGTGCCAGGTCGCCCGCAGAGGAGTCCAATATATCGCCAACCCCCAATCATTTTTCCTCCCTAATATTTTTTTATTTTTCATGGAAGCCACCGACCGCCTGGTACGGGGTTCCGTAGGGAGACTTTCGTACAAAAAATTTTCATTCGCCCGCCTTAAGAACGATTTTTTAAGTACGTAGTGGTGGAAATTTCTATCCACATGCCAAAACCTCTCCATTTCTAAATGGACCCGTACGGATATGTATATCTTATTATGTACAAAAAAAAACTTCAAATCACTGTGTTTTTGCTGTCGCTAATCTCCGAAACTGCTGGATCAAAATATTTTCTATGGGATTTGTTATGGAAAACGCGTGGTTTCAAATCACATAGTCTTAAAAATCAATAGTGGTATTACTTCAACAAGACTAAATTGTATATTATAAGTCAAGTTCCAAAAAACACTTTAAGAATCTTGGTCTTAGAGAAAGCACAAAAAGCCGCCGAAATAAATTACCTCAGTAAGCTGACTTTCTGTTGCCAGAAATAATGTGATTTCAAGCATTATATATTTTGTTTCCGTCGTTTTCGAAATCAAATACACATACAAATAAATCGATCATTTACAAATCAATTTTCAAATTAGTCCTTTTCTTCCTAAAAGTGTTTATCAATATAATGAGCGCATGAATTTTTTTTTCCATTTGAATTTTTTCCGAAATTGAAATAAATATTTAATTAATAACTTAATTAAAATTAATTATACAATTTTCAAAGTTAAATTTACTTTCTTAAAAGTTGCATTAGTAAAGTGAGCATATGTATATTTCTTGAAATCAAATTCAAAACCAAAATTATTTCGAAACTGAAACTTTTTCAAATCGAAAAAATTGCTTTGCTCATAACTCAATCATTTCAAAATCTATTTTCGAAGCTAAGTTTTTTTTTCCAAATGTTTGTCGGTAAAATTTACAAACACAAATTAATATAAATTTTTCTAAATTAAATTCGTGACTAAAATTTTTTCAAAATCGAAAAAATTGCTTTCTTAAGCAATCCAATCATTTATAAATCAATTTTCAAAACAAATTTTTATTCAATCATTTATAAGCCAATAAAACAAATAAGTTTTGCTTTTACAAAGCGTTTCTTTAAAAAATGAAAGTATGCATATTTTTTTTAATCAAATTTAAACCGAAAATTTTTTCAAAATCAAATACCTTGCTTTTCTAATAACTTTTCATCATTCAAAAAACAATTGCCAAAACCGCTTTTGCTTTCTAAAAATGTTTATCAACAGAATCAGTAGTACATTGTATATTATTTAACATTATGTTCGAAATTTAAATTTTTCGAAATCGAAAAAATATTCCATCACTTACAAATCGATTATCAACACAGTTTTGTAGTGCATGTATATTACGCAAAATCAAATTCGAAATTAAAATTTTTCGAAATAAAAATTTTTCGAAATCGAAATTATTTTTTCAATCGAAAATATATTTTTAATAAAATCTCCATCATTTACAAATCGGTTGACGACATAGTTTTGTGTTTAAACATGTTTGTGCGTAAAATGATTACATTTACATATATTTTTGAAACGAATTCGAAGTCAAAATTTTTTCGAAATCTTTATTTTTTTTTTTTAAGTAAAAATATTTTTATCAAAAAATCATTGTAACTATCCAACAAAGATGACATATATGTACATAAATCGGTTTTGAGTTTGAGTTGAAAATCAATTCAAAAAAATAATATTCTAGTAGCTGGGTTCTATTTTAAATTATTATAAGAGAGTGAGTGAGTGGCCAGGTCAGCTGGTTTATATTCACTTAAAAAGAAATCAACACCCTTAAAATATAATCCAGACCTTGACTTTTAAAAGGTTTATTTGTTTGTTTGTTTGTTTTCATATAGATTTCCTTGGAATTCGTTAATACAAATTTATAATTCACTTTGGCTTAGTCTTAGCGTTTAATTGTGTATGTATGTATGTATGTATGTATGTAGGCACATATTTGATATGCACACTAAACAGAAAATTTACATACATACATACATTATTGGTACTTTTAGAATTTTTGTTTCACCAGAAACTGTTTCAGCTGCTGTTTGTATGTGTGTTGTTGTTGCGGTTTGCTTAAAAGGAAAAATAATGCCATTACTTATGTGGGTCTTAATTCCAATATATAAATATATGTATGTAGACATGTTCAAGAGATAAAATCATAAGCAAAGATTCTCGAAATTTGCCAGCATATTTAAATTGCATGATTTAATGACTCTTGATGTTTAATTTAGAGCTAAATATGGTTTTTCATTACCAGGGGCAGAGGCTTCAGGCAGTCTTATATTTTATTGTACATTTAGTAGACCTTTGGAGTTCTGTCTTTGATTCGTTTTATCAAATTTGGCTTTCATTTACAGCAAGTTATTCAGAATAACAAATTTAATTACTTATTTTCGAAATACATACGTTGTGCTCAATATCTAAATTCAGTCGCACACACACATACACAGAGAAATTTTATTGAGAGTTTTTTTGCTAAAGAAAATCACTCGTATATAGTAAAGCTTTTAAGTTTTGTAATGGGTGATTTTTCCACAGCTTTTGCATCTCAAAATATTTAAAGAAATGTATTTGAGCCAAAAGAATGACTTATATAAGACAATATTTAAAGATGAATGTTTACAGTAGAGTCTAGGCTGAGTAAGACAGAAAACATTCAGGTGTATTCTTAGACCTAAAATAATACATTTTTAAATAACCTTAAATTTATATATTATATGCTTAATTGATTTATTCATAAAAATTAAATTATTAATGGGCTTCATTCTAGAACAAATTTCTAAAACGCATTCCAACAACATTTATATTTTTTATGAAACTCAGTGCTAGATTTTACAATAGCAAAGTTCACATGTATTTCCTTCTGTTCTTTGCACCGAAGTTAAGTGAATTTCACCCATTTTCTAATAACTCTTTCCTTATGGCCAAACAATATTTTTTATTTGTGATTTTCAGCAGTTTTCAACTTCTCTTTTGCGTCTTGTACGCATTTGCATCACAAAGTGCAAGTTAACTTGTGCAAAATTGGTTTAATTTCACTTTTATCAATTATGCCACAGAGTGGTTTATGAAGAAATTGTGTTCCATCGCCAACGTCCTTTTCCATATGCTCTTTAAATGCACTTAAGTAAGAAAAACTATATAAAAAAAAACTTTTGACTTTAAAACAACAGTGTTTCAGAAAACAGAGACAGTTTTATATACATACATACATACATTTCAAATAATTTGGTGTGGGTTGTAGACAAAGCTGCCAGTAAGCTATTCGGAGTCTAGGGACATATCTTCACAGCAAGCTTACACTATTCGACATTGAACAAAAGCAAAAGGTATAAGTGAAAAACTATTTTCCGGTAGACATATTGGTGATCGGAAAACCTCTGATCTTAAAGCGAACTCTGCAATATTGCGGATTCAGTTTCCTTCATAGGAAATGAGCTTCTTTACAAGTTGTGGCTGCGCAAACTCTCAAATGAGCTTCAAATTCAGTTATCGCCATCTAATTTGGAACACTTAAGAGATAAACCCGTTTTTGCTGACTGGTTTGGGAAGTTTCCAAAAATAAACAAATGTTAGAAAATTAATGCTGCAATTTGTCGACAATTGGAGAATCTTAACCGAGAGGTTTCTGAACTTAGAACATCTAGAGTGCTGAAGAGAAATGCATTTTTAAAATTGCCGAAAATTTTCTTGAAGGAAATCATTAGGAAAATTTTATAAATGCCGGTATCATTTGAAATGTGATACCAGTCCTCACAAATGTGTTCCTCTTTGCAGTTGTCAGGTATAGAATGTAAATTCAATTAATTTAAACTGAAAAGTTCTATTGTCATGGTGAAGGATATTAAATGATATGTATCTATTGCATCCTACTGTGATGAGCAATTGCCTCAGTGTTTTTATACCCTTCACAAAAATGTCTAAGGGTATATGTAAGTTTGTGATTCCATGTGTGACGCATTGAAATAAACATCTAAGACCCCATAAAGTATATGTATATTCTGGATCATGTATATGTATATTCTGGATCAGAATCAATAGAGATTACGATTAAGCGATGTCCGTCTGTAGTCATTGAAATACCGTTTCTGAGAAAACGGTTTGAGATAGAAACCTCATTCTTTTGCTAAAATAAGTTAAGTGCCAATAGTGGGTCCGTTGAAATTCAGCAAGATCGGTCCTCGGATAGCCGAGATATATCCAAAAACCCGGGTTTTGAGGGGTGTTTTTGGCCATTTTTTGGTCAGATTTAAAAAAAAAATGTTTTTCGAAAAAGTTAGCCATATCATTTTTAATGCCCGTTAGATCCCAAAAATTTAAAAAATTTTTAAAATCAGCCCATATACATATTTCCGAGATATAGCGTCTCTTGATTTTGCAAGAAATCGGCTCTATAAGCCAAATAAAACAACTTTTGCCACCAAAATCAATCAGAATGGTACATATATCATTGTGGAGGGTATTTAAGATTCGGCCCAGCCGATTATAGCACTCTTACTGGGTATTTTTGCTTTTTCCGAAATAAAATAAACCTTAACAAATAAATTTTATTAAATGAGCGCTTAATTTATTTTAATTGCATGCAGAGCTATATGAATATATAAAAAAACTGGAAAATATTTGCAAATTTATATTTTTTTAATAATAAATTTAATTTTAAGGCTTAAGATCTTTTTATAAAAATGTTTGTAGCAAAACAAATATATTTATTTATTCAATATTTCGCCCACAATTTGTTGGCTTCTTCAGGAAGAAGCCAATTGTGGGCGAAATATTGAATAAATAAATATATTTGTTTTGTTACAAACATTTTTATAAAAAGATCTTAAGCCTTAAAATTAAATTTATTATTAAAATAAAAGGTCAAATAAACTATACGTTAAAATGCGTTGAACTGTATAATGTTGACCTTTAATATTAATATTTTATTTATAAAGTAAGTTCGGCTTGAGGTCCTTCAGTAATAAATACAGTTCACAATGGAAAAAGAAATAAACAATAAACTCCCCTACCTAGACTCTTTAATCATAAGAGCTCCAAATAAATTGAAACTAGATTGGTATCAGAAACCTATGGCATCTGGAAGATTGATCAATTTTTATTCAAAGCATCCAAAAAATATAATCATAAACACCGCCACAAACTTCATAAACAGGGTATTGAACATAAGTAACAGAGAGTTTCACAGCACAAACATAAGAAAAATTAGATCTATTTTACAAAAAAACGCTTTTCCAACTAATGTAATAAATAAATTAATTAAACAGGTTCAAAATAAGCCAACGAAACAAAATGAAAACGTTCCAGTTGCGAAACCGTCAAAAATTTATAAATCGATTGTGTATGTGCCAGGGCTATCCGAAAGACTTATAAACTCAGATGTTTACAATAAGGATGAATATACAATTACGATGAAAACGAAAAATACAACGACAAAATTGTTCAGCAACATGAAGTCTAAAATAGATATAATGGACGAATCGAATGTAGTGTACAAAATCACATGTAACGGAGATGACACAAACACATGCCAAAAGGTATATGTTGGCACCACACAAACAAAATTAAAAACAAGATTATCATCTCACAAATCAGACACAAAAGAACAAGTGACAGAAAACCGAACGATCCAAAAAACTGCACTTGCGGCCCATTGTGCAACAACCAAACATAAGCCTGACTTAAACAGAGTGAAAATACTAGAAAGAGAGACAAGCTACAGGAAGAGATATTTAAAAGAGATGCTTCATATCATTAACATACCTGCAGATGAACGCATCAACTATAAAGCAGACACAGACAACTGCGCACACATATACAGATACGCAATCAACAAATATAACTGACATACAAATAACAAAACAGTAGGCGAGAAAAGTTACTTACGTTAACAACTGACGACACTACTAATATAATAAAATAAAATAATAAAGATGTATGTATAAATATATATAAATGTGCAATATTATAACTAAAAATTAATGTTTCTTTGAAAATTCAAGAACTCCCTGAAGATGACCAACAAAGTTGGCCGAAATATTGGAGAAAATAAAATAATTGCTATATCAATTTAAATTTGGTTTAAAATTATTTACTGAAGGACCTCAAGCCGAACTTACTTTATAAATAAAAAAAAAAAAAAAAAAAACTATACGTTAAAATTTATATTTTTTATAAATTTTCCAAAACCAAAAATTTTGAAATTTTTCAAAAAAAAATTTTTATTTTTAGTTTTTTGCCAATAACTTTAAAATTATTAACGCCACCAAAAAATGATTCGGGCAAAGCTTAAAGCTGGCATAATTTATAATTTTTTGATGTATCGCATAATAAAATCGGACATGCTGTTTTTAAGTTATGACTAGAGGTCTGGATCAACCTTTACGAAAATCTTGTGCTGACGAGAAAGTGTGGCGGCTTCGAAACAACTAATTGTCCACCCTGCTAAATGTCTTTGATGTTTTCTTTGTCTAATTTAATTAAAATCAATCACAAAGAAAATATAGAAAGAACTTGAGCCTGATAAACTTAATACAGAAAAAATCTTGTATTTTAGAAAAATATTAAAAAAAAAGCTGATTTATAGAATTTAAAATTGTTATGATTTTTATACTTCTTAGACAGGCATAACACATCGAAAAATATATAGTGGTCATCCATGGTGTTGTTGGCTGTTGGGTAGTGTTATTTTCACCTGCTTGTATTAAAGATTTTGCTAATTTGTAGCAAAAGGTTTTGCTAATAGCAACTGAGGAGATGAAAAGCATCAACTACGTAAAAGAAATTTTTACAAAGCAACTTATAAAATTTTGTGCGTAGGGGAGGGAGTGAATTTCTATGCTGATTTTGAACTTTTCTTTTTTTTTTAATAAAGTATCAATTTCTTTTTGTACCTTAAACAACGAGCAGAACCCTGTTCCATGAGCAGCACTAAACCTTAAAGTACACAGATATCAGTAGTAAATGGAAATACAATACCTAATTTAATATTTGGTTCTTGGGGAGTACATACATACATACATACATAAACACAGCAAGGCCTGCTACAATGTCTTTTCTTTTTTTATGAACCGTGAGTGTTTTTTACATCATCTGTATGGCATCTATTTACATTTATACAACATTGTTATGGCACCTTGTTTACTCTGGAATTAGAATGTGTAGCATCATGGTTTTATCTGTTTTACACATTTTGGCTTTAAAGTAAAAGAGCTGATGTGAAACTAAGGGAATTAATTTCATGAATACTTTAAATCCCACTTAAAGACACTTGCGAAAATTTATTCATTTAGTTTCTGTCATCTTCAGAAATTAAGATGAAAGTGCGTTTGTATGTGTGTAAAGGTGTGTGTGTGTGTGTGTGTGGTGCTGGCTGTTTCATATCAACGCATACAATCGAAGTCTGTCCCCCAACAAAATGGAGTGTTTGTTTGTTTACTTGCAGAGATATAAAATCCAATTTTCTTTTTTTTTTCCTCTTAATTCCGTTACACCCTCCCTGTGTTTTTTCCTGTTTTTTTTTGAATTGAAATCAGATTGATCTTTTACAGGTGGTATTTTCCTGTGTGTGTGGTTGTAATTGTTATTGCTTTTGCTTTTGCTCTCCTTTTTGCTCAACCATTGAAAATGTTATTTTAAGAGCAGAGACAACAAAGTTTTGTGAGAAATGATGGTTTTACTTTTAGATACTCGTAATTTGTTATTAGTAATTTTAGATTACAACAACAGAATTTTTGTGCAACAAATATTTGTTTCATTAATTTAACTTTATAGTTGAGCTTTTAGTTCGAGTTTACTTCCTCAGGATTGAGTAACATTTCTTTTGTCTGCTAAAACTGTCGGTCTGAACATTAAAAGGAAACTCAAACAGAGGTAAAGTTGAAAACGTATTGGCTGGGTTCGGCGATGGGCAGTATTTGAAAGACATGCATTTGAAATACGTATTTTGTATTTGTATTTTAAATACGTCTCACGAATGTATTTGTATTTTGTATTTTAAATACTAAGCGCCCTCTTGTGCCCTCAAAATACATTTTTCAAAATACATTTTTAATTTATGTTAGAAAATATGCGCTAAAAATTATTCCATTCACACATCAACTGAAATCGACAATTTTCCTACTTATTTTCAAAAAATAGCAATACCACAATTTAATTACCAAAGTACCTGGGTAAAGAAAACGCAACTGAATGCACATACATTAAGAAAGTCGCCAAGCTGTCAAAAAATTTAAATGATGAAGAAATAAAATCCAAAAATAAACAGCGTTCGGCATTTTATTGGAAAACAATTCATTATTTTTTCCAAATAAAAGTTTGTTTATTTCTACTTTATTTATTTTCTTTTAATTTGTTTACAAATTTCATGTCTTTCAAACACACAGAGTTACATTTTTTTTTTTAGAAAAATTTTTTCCAAATAAGCGTTTTTTTTTCGATAAATATCTATACGGCAACGACAAGTATTTGACAACCTGAACATGGTTTACGTAAAACACGTAAATTCATGGGCACGTCAAGTCACACATATTAGTGGGGCGCTCAGATGCATGCAAGTGAGTGACTGACTTTCTTTTGTGAACGTTAGCGCGTGACATCTTGGGACTATTCTATTACAGATGTAAACATAAAACTTTAACATAAACAAGAAATTATTCACGGAAAATTTTGCACAACACAATAAATATCTTCGAAACGATTCAGTCAGTTGCAGGCAACATGACCGCATCAAAAAAAGCATATTATCCCAATTGAAGCGGCTAAGACCGAAAAAAGCATGTCAAATTCTGACTGTTTTCTTCGACTACAATGGCCTGGTGCATCATGAATTCTTGCCACAAGATCTCTGCAGCGAAGCTCGTGAGAGGCCAAGTTATGTCGAACGTCTCCTGGTTGATGTTTGTCCAACTTCCCGAATACTCATCTGTACCAGTTCAATAGTGTCAGCCCAGTGCACTGTTGGTCGTCTGCCCTACTGCCCCAGATGGTTTATTGTTGACTCTGAGGGCCCAACCCACACGTAACATAAAATAACAACGATATAGACGCTGAGAAAAAATAATTATAATAAAAAAGTTATAAGCAGTTCAAACGCTGTCCTTAATGTTGGACCACCCTGTAGCTGAGTGTGTTTTATTTGCATTTGCCATTAAAGTATCCGCACAAGAACGATATATTTCAACAATAATGGGCCGAGTGAATAAAATGTTAGCTAAAGCTTATACTGCAATTTTTTTAGTTTTAACTAGCTTTGGGGTGAATAAAAAATTCAGCAGAAGCAAGTACTTTATACTTACTAGTAAGAGCTAGTTTTCCCAGCGTTGGCTTAAGAAAAGTGTGAATAAAACCAAGCAAATGCTTAGTATTACTAGTTTATGCTTAGATATTTTTAAGCATCTGATTGCGGTGCTGGAAGTTTGTTTTTCGAATATTTCGACTTATGAACGTTCAACATTGGAAAGAGTACCGTATGATTATTTGAATTTATTTATACAGATTTCAGAAAGAAAATGTGAAATGGTTATCGGAAGAATTTCTGGATTAAATTTTGTAAATACAGAGGAGCAGCCCTCCTCTATGTTAATACAGAGGAGCGCTCAGATATATGTTAATATCTTTAAAAAACATCACCACGAATGTATACTTTGTTTGCAATATTCAAATTTCATAAAACAATAACAAATGAAATGTTAAGATGTTGCCACTGTGTGTTTGTTTATTATTCACCCCGTAAATACCTAAAATACTATTTGGGAATAAAGTGCTTTTATTTAAATATTTGAAATTTTCAAGAAATACTAGTAGAAAAACCTTTCCAAAAATATGTTGCAATACGATAAAACTTTTATTGAAAATTTGTTACCATTTTTGAGTTCTAAAAATAGTCGAATATGAAATAAATGCTTGAATAGCATTTCAAAATTGTTCGATTTTACTGATACAACTTCGTCGACAATCGGCTATAAAATATGCACAGACCAAAATAAATTCTTATTAGCTTATTTTTGAATATTATGGAAATAAAAAGCAATGCGAAGAAGTGGTTCAGTTTATATAGAGCAACGAAATATTGTAAAAGATCAGATTAATCGTGGTCAGGTGGACCTATAATTTATTAGTACCTCTGTACACTAGGGATATGACTGAGTTTTATTGCAAATATCAAATTTTACATACTCTAGCCATAAAAGTCATAATATTGAAAACATCGCTACTTTTAGATTAATTAATAAAGTTTTCCACATGAAAGCATATAATTTTTTCTTATTTAAAATGCCATGGTTTAATTAATACTAATATAAATATTTTTATCTATCTATAAAAAACATTCAACTTATCTATTAATTTGTTTGAAACAAATTTAATAAACATGAAAAATCGCCAAAAAAAAATATATACATATATAATTTATATTTTTCAATTTCGGATATACATGTGTGTATATAGTGACCTTATGGATAAAATGTGGCAGCTCTTTAAAAGGTTTTGTCAGCTGTTGAGTTTTCCAGCTTTTGCTTTAATTTGTTAGCTTTAACTACCTAGCACTAGCCAAGTGTTATTCACACTTTTTATAGTTTTAGCTAGTAGCATAAGCTAGTACTGAAAAGCTTAAGCTAGTGCTACTACTTTATGCTATGTAGCATTAACTTCATTTTTATTAACTCCGCCCAATATGTTTGCTGTGTGTAGCCCTCCAAGCCCTTCCCTTTTTAAATTCTTGTAATTAATTTTTTTTTTTTTTGGAAATTTTCAAGGCTTTGCAGCATCTCATCAGTTTGCCTGACATATCGAGTTGACTTCTTTAAGACGAACAACAACTTTGGATTTGTTTTCAACTATTCCTCTTCCATTTCATAAGCACCTCATGAGGTTTGTTTATTTGGTTATTTGCATATAATATTTTCTTTTCTTTAACTGCTAAAAACTTTTATTGAGAAATTTATTTGAATCCGAAATTTAAGACATTTTGTATGCGGAAACCAGCACACGTTTGTTTTTCAACTGTCATGTGATTTGTTTTATGGTTTGGGAAACTTTCTTCAAATTTGTGTCCTTTTTTATGCGCATATAAAACTTTAAAAAAACAATTTTCTTTTACGACAAAAATTTAATTTATTTCTTTTGGCTCTTCAAATTAAAAAAAAAAGGATTTGCAAAAAAAATGAAGGATTTAACAATAAGACAGAGTAGAGACTTACAACATGTGTGAAAGTTTTCCAAAAAAAAAAAAAAAAAAAAAAAAAAACAATTTAAAAATGGACAGCTAGACAGTTAATCTTTTATAAAAAACAAAAAAAAACTGAGTGAAAGATGGAATGAAAACTTTATTATTAAATGATTTCTTGTATATATGTATGTATAATATTAAATATACAATGATGTATAAAATGAACCAGGAAACGAGGCCACGAGGCCTCGTGCTTAAAGGTTTGCAAATGTATTGTACAATTAAAATACGCACTTAAAAAAAAATTATTATTTTGAACCGGAATTGGCTCTTAAAGCAAATAAATAATTAAGTTAATTTTTTATAAATATTTTATGCTTTTTTTTATTAGAAAAACAGAAGACTATATAAAAAGATTGATCAGAAAATATTGTCGGTAAAATTAACTGAAAACTCTCTTTAAAATAAATGAAGCTTCATTTAAAACCCATCCTACTTATTATACCCTTCACAAAAATGTGTAAGGGTATATATAAGATTGTGATTCCGTGTGTAACGCTTTGGATTAACCATCTAAGACCCCATAAAGTATATATATATATATATATATGTATATACATATATATATATATATATATATATATATATATATATATATATATATATATATATATATATATATATATATATATATATATATATATATATATATATATATATATATATATACATATATATATATATACATATATATATATACATATATATATATATATATATATATATATATATATATATATATATATATATATATATATATATATATATATATATATATATATATATATATATATATATATTCCGGATCAGAATCAATAGAGATTACGATTAAGCGATGTCCGTCTGTCCGTCTGTAGTCGTTGAAATACCGTTTCTGAGAAAACGGTTTGAGATAGAAACCTCATTCTTTCGCTAAAATGAGTTAAATCCCAATAGGGGGTCTATTGAAATTCAGTAAGATTGGTTCACGGATAGCCGAAATATATCCAAAAAACCGGGTTTTGAGGGGTATTTTCGGCCATTTTTTGGTCAAATTTTTGAAAAAATTTTTTTACTTAAAAAGTTAGCTATATCATTTTTAATGCCGATTAAATACCAAAACTCGAAAAATTTTTGATATCGGCTAATATATACCCGAGATATAGCGTCTCCCGATTCTCCCAGAAATCGGCTTTATAAGCCAAATAAAACAGCTTTTGGTACCAAAAATCAATCAGAATGGTACATGAAATGGCTGTTCAGAGGAAAAATTAGAACATTTTTGGACATCGGCCCATATACACTCGAGATGTAGCGCCTTCCGATATCTCAAGAAGTCGACTTTTGGTACCAAAAATTAGCTCTTAAATCAAATAGATAAGTTCATTTTTTACCTGCGTCATCAACTTGTAAAAATTTCTTAATTTTTTCTTCAGTGGTGAATTTTTTATCTTCATATTATTGAATTATAGTTTTCTATCTGTATTATCTCCTTTCTCAATTCGCTAATTTCATTTTTGTACAACAAAACATCTGCTGAGTTTCGAACATGCAACATCTGGACTTGAAAGCAGCTGCTACACCCACTCAGCCATCGTAACAATCAGAACAAAGTCAAGTAAAGAGTATGTATGGAGAAACCAACTTATAAGCATGTATATAAATACATATTAATAGCTTGGTTCCTGCATGTATGTGTTACAAAAGTTACTACTGTCATTAATAACTGTGACCGAAAATCTGTATTTATCTGCAGCTAATTTTTTAAATCAATTAATATTAAAATTTTATTCATTAAATTAATTATTCAAGCTTTAGAAAAAATAATTTGAAACAATTATGTATATTTATTTTCAATAGTTCGCCAACAATTTTTCGGCATCTTCAGAAAAATAATTATAAAATTCGAAAAACAAAATAAACAAATGATTGAAACCTTGCCAAAACCATTTTGATGCCTTGTATGTTATATGGCTGCGAAATCTTTTCGAGTTGCGACTATAATATTTTGAGGTATGTGTATGGCCTACGAAAGCATGACCGTATTTCTAATTTTTGTTCACAACTTTATGGTGTATTCTTTGATAGTCTACTCAAGATTCGTGTACTCATAAGATCATTTATCTGCAAGCTCCGTTGTACCTATACGACAAAATTAAATTTACCAGATCATTTAGAGGCGGAAAAATTATTATTCAGCATCATAGTTGTCTGGTTTTAGAGTGGCAGTTTTTTATAAATGCAGCGCTTCTTTGGAACCTTCTACCAGCTGCTCAGCAATGCAAAAAGTTTCAAAAGGTTTTTTTTTTTAATAACTTCACTTCACTTAATTTATTTTTTTATTGTATTGTGTATTTTTATTTATTCATTTATTTTTTTTTAACTTTTGTTTTAATTTATATAATAACAATATTTTTCTCCAGTGGTGCCTAGGACCAGTTGTGCCCCTTTACAGAAATGTTGTTGTTTACAAATGTTGTACAGCAAATGGCAACAAATTAATAATAAAAAAAAATATACAAAAAAATAAAATTTGATTAACAAACTTTCAAAAAAAATACATATATATTTTTCCCGCCTTCAAATGTATTAACAACATTCATGAACATCATCAATATAAAAAACAAAAATACAAATTAACATACAAGTTCTACGACCAACATTTTCTAATTGAAAAATAATACATTAACATTTCAAATGTTGATCATGGTTTATAAAGGCCATATTCGTAAAAATTATTGTAGGTTTATTATACCTTGTACATACATGTATTTCTAATTGAGATAATATTCAGTTTATTGACATAATATTTTTTGCGTTCATACATACAAATATTGCGTTAACTCAATTAGTATCTGACAGCTGAAAAAAGTTGTTCTTTTTGTTTTGGTAGTGAGAAAAAAAGTGAAAAATATTTTCCAATAAGAAAAATGGAAGAAAAACTGCCTTTTATTAAAAAGATTTTATTGTTGTACAATAAAAATGTGGAACTTGTACAAGTGGTGCGTTCATGTTATGACTCCAAAGCGGCAATAATAAAAAGAAAGAGAAAAAAAAATTTGGAAATGCTGCAATGTTTTTATTTTTATTTTTTATTATTTTGTTTTGTTTGCTTTTGTTTACATTTATCACGTCATTCATTTCGCATTGTATACTTTTGCTTATTAAACACATCTTTAACAGTGTTGTGTTTCATCTTTTTCTCAATATTCAAAGCAATATAGAGTTTATTGAGCAATAACTTTATTTACTTTTTGTATGGAATATTGAGCTCAATAATGGACTTTATTGCGATTACCTCAATAAAGACGCATGTATGAACATGGTATTAAGCTCTTATTTGATGTATTTCTACGGAATATTTGTCAAATAAACATGTAATAAACCTTCAATAGTTTTTATGAATATGGGTATTAATGTTTTCCTTAACACTGCAGTTACACGACCAAGTTTTGCTATCAAGTTTTTTTCACATACTGCTTGGCAAAATTCAATAAAATTGATAACTGTGACGTAGGCTGCACGCAATTTCATAACAATTCGTTTTCAAGAGGCCGTCAAGAAGAAAATTAAAAATAGCTTCTTGCATATTCTGCTAAAAAAGTGAAAGCAGAACCTCCTCTTCTATATTCTACATTAAACCCAGAAACTAATTCACATTCTAAATCAATATTTTTTTTAACTATTTAAATATAATCATAATCAAATATCTATTTTTAAAATTAATAAATTTAATGGATATTAGTTTTGCACCTAAACATTTTTATTTCTATTTTTAAGCCTGAATCTGTTTAATTTTTATCACTTTTAATGGCAACTTTTAAACAAAACAAAAAAATATTTGTGTTGTCAGCTGTTTTCTTGATTGTGACTTGTTGCTCTCTATGGAAAGCAAAATCTGTCATCAAGTTTGTATCAATTTTCACAATTGTGAGTGTATTAGTAAAAAAAAGTGTGAATATATTAAAACTTGTAAGGCAAAACTTGATCGTGTAACCCCCAAATAAGATATCTAACATTTCAACAAATAAATTACTCCGAAAAAATGTCAATAATTAATCCAGCCAAAATCCACTACGTTAATCTATATAAATAATAAAGAAGAATAAAAAAATATATAAAGGGTTATACATTTTGCGGTTTCAAAAGTAAACGTAAATAAAACACATATGAAATATTCTTTTTTCATGATATTTCTTTTTTATTATAAAGTTTGAACGTTGACACGTGTGTGTGAAACACTACATCATTTAAATGACCACCACGCAAAGTGTTGCCAGCATTGATTCATTTGAGGTAATTTTCGACCACTTTTTGACACCTATTGGGCAGTATCCCAGCCATAACTTGACGCATGTTACTTTTTAAGTGCTCCAGAGTTAAAGGTTTATCTGCATAAACACGGTCTTTCGCGCAGCCCCACAAAAAATGGACTAATGGTGTCAAATCGCATGATCTTGCTGGCCAGCTGATATCGCCACGACAAGAAATTACGAGGCCAGGAAATGTCTCTTGCAATGAAGCCATATTCGCTCGAGTTGTGTGGCATGTGGCACCATCTTGTTGATACCACATATTCTCCAAGTCGTATTCTTCAATAGCAGGCAAAAAAAAGTCGGTTATCATATGACCATAACGAATTGACGGTGACAGTCGTTGCATCGTCGTTTTCGAAGAAGTAAGGTCCAATCATACCTTCGGACCAAACAGTGACGCTTTCTCGTTATACTGGCCCCTCTTCAATTACTTGAGGATTCTCAGTGTATCTACGACCTTGTGAATGGCCAGCTGGCTGCAGCTGTTGTGTGAGCTGGACTTTATATGGAGGATGTAGGTGTAGATCTAAATGCCAAATACGCCATAATGTGCCGTAAGACAGTCCTAATTCCTGAGAACGACGAGGAAACGACACATTCGGGTCTTCGGCCACACTTTCATTACATCAGCAATATTTTCAGCGGAACGAGCAAAACGATCATGCACAGGCCTTACAATATTTGTAACCGCTCCAGTCTCTTCAAATTTCTTCACAATTTTGCCAATTGCTGGCGTAGTTGGACGATCTCTCAGCACGATATTGGGCTGTGGCAGAATCACCACCATTTTTGTAGTATGCTTTGATAATATTTATGCGTTGTGTGATTGTTAAGCGCTCCATTTTCGTCAATTTCAGACTTTCAACTGAGTAGAAAAAAATTGGTTTAACAACTTGATTTGACAGATGACGAATTCCAGTTCTATACTTTTGAAACCACGAAATGGATAACCCGTTATAATCGCACCTCACGCTGGGACCACCATTTTTAAAAAATATTCTTTGGCTTTTAAAAGCTTATTTGACAAATACCCATTAAAGAAACTTTTCAAACAGGAGCTCAATAAGCATAAAATGTTTTTTATTACTAATGCCTCATTTCGGTATTTTAAAAGTATATTCGTATTCGTAAAACAACCCTTTTGAATGTTTACACCAAAAGTCTACTAGAAAAATAAATGCCTTAGATGATTTATTTAAATATTTATTCTTTACTACCTTCGTCACACTTAAAAAAAAAAATGCGTATATTATTTCAATAGAGTCTGTTACGTACGGAAAAGGGTAAAACGACATGTAAAACCCATATCCGTGACCCAAATCAGTGGTAATAGAAATAAAAGCCAATAGTTACTGGTATTAAGCTGGCTCTTTAAGCCATTTGTTAACTCAATGCAGTCGTAAAATTTCCACTTTGGAGCTGCTAAATTATTATTTGATTTTTTTCTTCTTCTTGAATTTCATGAAGTCAGTTGGTACTGGTTTTTTTAAGGTTCCGTAAAGTGAAAACGGAACCCTTTTGCTAAGAATTCGCTGTCCGTCCGTACGTCACAACTAGCATCTACTATGAAACGGTAAGAGTTATAAAGATTGGAATTGTTCACAGCATGTTACTGCTGTACTTGGGGCAGCCGCGCTGTGGGCCAGGCAGTACCACATTTGTCTAAATTTATTTACTTATCGGAGATTTTAAAACTAAAAGTTTATGTGTCACTTGTTAGCGCTAGTTAATTATTACTAGAGTTTAACTTGTAAAAATTTAGATTTTTACATTAAAAATAGTTTTAAAATTGAGCTAGAGTTTGCTAAGTTCGTTAATTTAGTAGTTAAATCAGAACCAAATATAAACTCTTCTTAAGAATTGCTCGTTTAGCGATCTTAATATTGAATTAACTGTGGCTGGAATTATTGATGCCAGTAACCATATTACTGGATTAAATACAATCATAATATTGTTATATCTAGCAGCACTATTTTGAAAAAAAAGAACTAAAGTAAATATTAATTATTCAAAAATGAACTTAATTATTTATTAGCTATAAGAGCCAATTGAAATTTATTATTTTAGATCTAGAAATAGAACCTAATAACGTTTTTTGCCTTTCGGCAAAAAAATCTTAAAAGAATGGTTGAAACTCAACTACTTATTCCAAATTCTCTTGAACAAAATGAGAATCAGAAATGTTCAAACACAGAAAAAACAATTCAATCCATTTTTACTTAAATCAAACCCAAGCGGTGTCAGAAGTTCGGTTAGTACGGAATCAAGTACGTTTTGCTTGTTTTTAGAAAAATGCATTATGTGCCCCCCGAGGGGACTCGTTAGAGACGTGGAGATTTCACATGTCTGCGAATTGCTGTTAGTAGAATGTTGTAACATAAATAACTCGATTTTTGCTTCAGCCGATTTAAATTGCTACTACTTGTAAACACAGGCATAACGTTCAGTTATGAAAACAACGCAAAATTATGCGGCCCGCCTCACTTAGTTTACTAAGCCGGGTGAATCTACCCAGGAAGATATTTTGGTAAGAGTGTCCTCGTGACGCATGGAACCACACCATATTTGTTCATAGTTTAGAAAAAATAGTCGATTGGGGGTTAGATTGAGGCCGGGCAAACGTTGTTTGGAGCCATAAGGTTGCACCCATTTGTTGAAGGCCTAAAAAGGGTGCTCGCAATACAGGTAAGAAGATATCGTAAATATTTTCCCACACAATAAAAAACGTGACCACTAGTTTCTTGTTGATCTTTCTTTTTGCTAAGTACCTGTATGGGAATAACTAAATCTGCATTTACATTTAAAAGCACATAGTAACAAATACCTACGTTAAGGACAACCAGGAGGAAACATAAAATCACTATGCTCCAACAGAGTGTATTTTAAGGTTATGTTTGCTCAGGGAACAAATAGAACACGTACACTGCATAATTAAACGATATTACAAATCCTTAGTAAGAGAAGATAACAATTTGCTGTAGATGTTGTATTTGCTCATTGAGCAAACATAACCTCAAAATATGCTCTTGTGAAATTTTATATTGTTAAGGATTCTTTTCTGTTTTCTTCACATTTCTTCACAAACTTTAGCAAGAGAAGATAAAAATTTGCTGTCAATGTTGTATTTGCTCATTGAGCAAACATATCCTCGAAACATGTTCTTGTGATATTTTATATTGTTAAGGACTCTTTTCTGCTTTCTTCACTTTTCTTCACAAACTTTAGCAAGAGAAGATGAAAATTTGCTATACTTGCTGTATTTGCTCATTGAGCAAACCTAACCTCAAAATATGCTCTTGTGAAATTTTATATGGTTGAGGACTCTTTTCTGCTTTCTTCACTTTTCTTCACAAACTTTAGCAAGAGAAGATGAAAATTTGCTAAACTTGTTGTATTTGCTCATTGAGCAAACCTAACCTCAAAATATGCTCTCGTGAAATTTTATATTGTTAAGGACTCTTTTCTGTTTTCTTCACTTTTCATGAGAAATTGTATGTAGTGTTACATGTTTATATGCTTGTATTTGCTTAAAAGAGTTCAACAGAAAAGTAGTGGTCACGTTTTTTTAGCAAATATTTATGCACATGTGACCGTCACTTAAGCCACTTACCCTAAATGCTTGCTTTCAGCCGTCATAATCTCTTATATGTTGCCCTTAGTTTATTAAACTTAAAACATACTTGGAATCTCTGTTCCAGCGATATGACAAAATATTGTCGTGTTTGGTAAGAAAATGGTTAACAAAAACACACTAATTTTAGCTGATATGGTTGCATACAACCATATAGTATGGATAAAGACAACCAGAATAATGTGGTTGTATATTATTATTATTATTTTTATTATTTATTTTAAATAGATAAAATGTATATACATACATGTGTACATAATTATAAATAATTTATTTGTTGTTGTATATATAATATGGTTAAGGCAAATGTATAGTATGGTTAAACCAACCATAACATATAATTAAAACAACAATATACTGGAAAATTGTCATGATTAAAAACAACTACACATTATCATTGTCTACCACCATATACATACATATTTCAATAACACCATGTTAATTTTCGAATCTCGAATGAATATTTTTCCAACATGTCTACACAATTTAAGTACCGCATTTCTTAATTTAAAATCTGGTCTATAAAGTTTTAACTATAACGAATAGTTTTGCTCTAAAAAAGTTGTTAATATGCAAAACGAACACAACTTTGTTGAATTTCTTTCTTCAAATAATTAGCAAACTATTTGCTTGTTTTAAATACGAAATTCAACTGGGAAATTGCCATGACGGAACAGCAGGTCGCTGCATTCATTTGATGTTTTTAAAAGGCTTTTAAGCACTAACTTGAATTTAATACAAACATTCTGCTCTGAGGCTTTAATATTTACAGCATTTATTAGTTTCTGTTTTCCTTTTCTATTTTTTTTCTTTCTTTTTTTTCCTAATAAACAAGTAGAATTTGAAAGTCCATAAGAAAAATGTCTTCATTGTCCTCATCATCATTGACTTCTCTGACATGACCAGCATCATAATATTCTCCATTCACTACATACCGATTGCTTGCAGCAAGGAACCAACAATGTTGTGTCAAAAGGTTTCATTTATGATGTTTATTAAGTGCTAAATAAAGAAACAAATATAATAGAGACATGTTTTACTCTTTTCATTTTTCATTTCAGTTCTGAAAATACAGATGATAAATGGAAATGGCAAACATTTGTTCATTTTCTTTTTTTCGTTCCACGCATCTTTTTTTATAAAAGAGTTTCGTTATGAATTTGATAAAAAACAAGTAAGAGTGCTATATTCGGCTGGGCCGAATCTTAAATACCCTTCACAATCGTACATACATTCCGATTGATTTTTGGTGCGAAAAGTTGTTTTATTTGGCTTTTAAATGGGCCGATTTTTTCTGAATTTCAATATCAGTTCCACTACCGGGATTTAACACAGGCTGCAAAACTTTTATTTAAATAATTCCTAATATGCTCAAGTTCAACCACTGGGTGACACCAATTCTTTTTAATATCAATGAAATAAAGAAAAGCAAAATGTATTTCTTAATTATTTATCAGTTAACTTTATAGTAAAATTTATTTAACAAAAAATTGCATATAACATTGCCATTAAGTGTGATTTGCTTTTCAATTTACTTACGTATGTGGGTACATGCATACGTATGTATGTACATATGTATGTATCTATAATAGAAAACTCTAAAATAAATTCTTTATTATTGAATATTTTCAGTGTGTTCCATAAAACAATGATTATATACATATATACATACATATATACATACATACATATTTACATTGCTTGCTTTTACAAAATTATTTTTTTCTTGTGCACGTTGTTGATGATCTATTGCGTATCATCATACACATGTATGTGTGTATGTACATATGTAAGTACGTAGGGAAACCCAAAATGATTTTTTGTGTGAATGAATTTGAAGACGCAATTGTTTAAAAGAATTTCATTGCGTACCCTTTTTTCAACAATTCTTTATATCACTTTCATTTTCAAGCTCGTGTATACATATGTATGTACATACATACACATTTTTACACCAAAGCAAAAAAATTGTTTATGCTAACATACTTGCATGCATACATACAGATGTAGATACATACATACCTACATACATACAAACGTATCTACATACATACATACATACATGCATACATACATACATACATACATACATACATACATACATACATACATACATACATACATACATACGTACATACGTACATACATACATACATACATACATACATACATACATACATACATACATACATACATACATACATACATACATACATACATACATACATACATACATATGTACATACATTCATACATGATCGCAAATATTATATACATATGTATATAATATTATATATATATGTATGTACCATTATGATTGATTTTTGGTACCAAAAGTTGGGTGCATATGGGCCGATGTCCAAAAATTTTCTAATTTTGCCCCTAAACAGCCTGTATGTACCATTCCGACAAATATTTAGTGCAAAAAACTATTTCGTTTAGCTTCCAGGCCCGACTTCTTGAGATATCGGGAGGCGCTATATCTCGAACATATATGGGCCGATGACAAAAAGATTTCCAGTTTTGCTTCTGACTAGCCTATATGTATCATTCTGATTGATTTTTGGTGCCAAAAGTTGTTTTATTTAGCTTATAGAGCCGATTTCTTGAAAAATCGGGAGATGCTATATCTCAGGTATATATAGACCGATTGCAGACATTTTCAAATTTTGCTTTTAAACACCTTATATGTACCATTCTGATCGATTTTTGGTACCAAAAGTTGTTTTATTTGGCTTTTAGAGCCGACTTCTTGAGAAAACTTGAGGCGCTATATCTCGAGTGTATATGGGCCGATGTCCAAAATTTTCCACGTTTGCCTCTAAGTAGTCTATATGTACCATTCTGATTGATTTTTAGTGCCAAAAATTGCTTTATTTGGCTTAAAGAGCGGATTTCTTGAAAAATCAGGAGTCGCTATATCTCAGATATATATGGACCGATTTTAAAAATTTTCCAATTTTGCTTTTAAACACCTTATATGTTCCATTCTAATCGATTTTTGATACCAAAAGTTGTTTTATTTGGCTTTTAGAGCCGACTTCTTGAGAAAACGGGAGGCGCTATATCTCGAGTGTATATGGGCCGATGTGGAAAAATTTTCCACTTTTGCCTCTAAATAGCCTATATATACCATCTTGATTGATCTTCGGTGCCAAAAGTTGTCTTATTTGGCTAATAAAGCCGATTTCTTTAAAAACCGGGAGACGCTATATCTCGGATATATATGGGCCGATTTCAAAAATTCCTTCATTTCTAGGATTTAATGAGCACTAAAAATGATATGATTTAGTTTTTAAGGAAAAAATTTATTTCAAAAATCTGAATACAAAAATTACACAAAATATCCCTCAAACCCCGGTTTTTTGAATATATCTCGGCTATCCGCGGACCTATCTTACTGAATTTCAATAGCAGACCCACTACCGGGGTTTCACACGTTTTAGCGAAAGAATGAGGTTTCTATCTCAAACCGTTTTCTCAGAAACGGTATTTCAACGACTACAGACGGACAGACGGACAGACGGACAGACGGACAGACGGACATCGCTCAATCGTAATCGCTATTGATGCTGATCCAGAATATATATACTTTATGGGGTCTTAGATGGATATTTCAATGCGTTACAAACGGAATCACAAACTTATATATACCCTTACACATTTATGTGAAGGGTATAAAAATAAGACTTGAAAAAATAATTGAACTGGCAATTTTTGACAGTCTAGAATTATTTTTGGTAATTAATTGTAATAAAAGTACGGCAGCACAATGTAAGTGTCAGAAAATTATCGATAACTCAATAAAAAACAGCTGCTTACACAAATTTGGAAGCAAGTGAAATTGTGAAAGGTTTACAAAACAATAAATTGTTTTGTAAAAATATTAAAATAAGTAGCAAAAGTGATAAAAGGACTTCCAATTTCACTGCCACAGAAGTTGATTACCTTCTGGAAATAATAAAAAATCAAATTATGAAACAACAAAAAAAAAACATGTGCAATTTTCTTGATTTGCAGAACAAAACCAAACTGTCAAAATCATATGGCAGTACGAAAAACTTAAATCGATTTTAAATGGGCACGGCAGGCCGTTTAAGTTTGATTTAAATAGCAACTGTTTGACTCAATTTTGTATTTAAATAAAATTTAAATTGAAATGGCATGTAAAATCCAAGTCAAAAATTGGGATTTAGACATTTCGTTTTCAAAAGACCTGGCCTTATAGCATGTTTCCACAATATGCGCTTCGCTCTCTATTCATGCTTGACACCAGTGTTCCCAGGTCAATGTATTTCTTCCCCCCCCCCCCCCAAAAAAAATTTTTAAAACCCCCTAAAATTCAATATTTTTCTACAAAATCCCCCAAAAAAAACTTTGGTGAACATTTTGCTTTAGTTTGCGAATCACCAACATCAATGAATTGACAATGCGAAAAATGTATAACATTGTTAAACTTTCCCCAATTAAAAAGAAGTAAAAATTAACTGATTATATGTAGTTGTCAGTGCTTCTGGTATATTTATTACAAATTTTCGATTTATTTGTATTCACATATTTTGAGATCTACGTACATATTTATAGGCAGCTGGAAATTGTTATCTGGGTGTCTAGAAACAATTACGTGTCTCCAAAAATATTAAGAATTTCTAAGTCTTCTTCACTCTTTACGTTCTTTTACCATTTTCATAAAAAGATTTTCAATTTTATCAAAGGTTTTTAAATATTTCAATTTTCCCAATTCTTAAGAAACGGAAAAAATTCAAAGAAATGACCCATAAGGAAAAAATTCATTCAACTCAACAAAACAAGTACTTGAAATTACCAGTTGCAAAATTCTGTACTTGAAGCTACCAAATGTACTTAAAATATCTCATTTAATTTTACTTTAAAAACCGTTAGTCTTCAAACTTATCAGTTGAAAAAACTTCTAACTTCTGCCATTTTACCGCTCAACCAAACACAGAAATCCCCTAAAAATGCCCCAAAAATAAATTGTTTCCCCCTAAATTTTTCCCGAAAGAATTTAACACCCCAAATTCAGACCTAAAAGAAAAAAACCCCTAAATCTTGGGGGAAACCCCCTAAACTGGCAACACTGCTTAACAGCCAAATCAGGAACGAAGTAACGTGCTTTGCCACACAAAATTTTGAGAGCGAATGAAGCATGTAGCTTCATATTGAAGCTACATGCGAAGCACAAAAAATGCCTGTCTCCTCTAATTTATATCGCAAGTTTATGTGCACTATCTGTCAAAATCATATATTGTAAACAAAGAAAACATAATAATACATGAAAATAAAAGTTAATATTAATTAATTTCTATTATTCGAACTTTTTCTTATATAATTATTTCTTTATTAAGTTTAGCAGGCTCAAGTTCTTTCCATATTATTCTTGTGATTGATATTAATTAAATTAGACAAAGAAGACATCAAAGACATTTAGCAGGGTCTTTGAACTCAGGGGCTCATGTTTCTAAAGCGACAACCATGCAATGATAAATATAGAAAAATAAAATACTATAAATGGTGTGTTTGATATAATTAAACTTGAGACAGAAAATATACAACAACTTGGCTGAGTGGCATGGTTGTCGCTTTAGAAACATGAGCCGCTGACTTCAAGGACGGGTGCTGACGAGAAAGTGTGGCGGCTTCGAAACAACTAGTTGTCCACCCTGCTAAATGTCTTTGATGTCTTCTTTGTCTAATTTAATTAATATCAATCACAAGAATAATATAGAAAGAACTTGAGCCTGATAAACGTAATAAAGGAATAAAAGTTAATTTTGGAAATCAATAAAATAATAAAACGTTAATAACAATGGAAAAAATGTGTGTGTCCATTTAGAAAAGTTTGCTTCAAGAAATTATTGAATAATGTATGTTTAAAAACAAAAGTCAAATCGAAGCACATACGCGAGTAGTGTAAACAGTGTGATTCATAAATGTAATTGAGGGAGCGAAGCGGGTGATTCAACTTGTAATGGAAACATACTATTATTCACTTAACTCCAATTGTACAAGCAATTCATAATTCCTCACTTTAAAAAAAACTCACACAAAAAATCAGCGAAAGGTCGGTCTGCTTACATAAAAATCTCGCAATCAGCAATATTTACAAACTCTAACAGTTAATGGCTACCAAAATTAGAGAAACAAAATTTTCTGTTTTCCTTCAGTCTACTATAGAATTTTTAAGGTTTGTTTAATAATTTCTGGCGAATTTCTTGTGTTTTTTGCTGAATATTTATTCGCACCAAAAGTTTTTTTTTTTTGCTTGATTTTCTTGTCAGAATATTGTGATTTTTTCTTCAATGATTCTTTTATTTTTTTTTTTTTTTTAGTAAAAAGGGAATTGTTAATAATTTAATATTTCTAAGAATTTTATTTGCTTTTCCTTTCGTTTGCTGCTGCGTCTTCGAAAAAATAAAGTTGCATAAGTTTTGTTAATTTGCTGAACCGAACAATAAAAAAAGTTTTTGCAAAAAAGTTTTAGCTGTTTATTATGTGTATAAAAGGATACTTACAGAAAACGATTTAAAAAAAAAAAAAAAGATTAAGATATTGTTGAAACTTTTTGTTGCAAATCTGCTCAATTGAAACAAGAAACGTTCAGTGATTCGTTTTTGCGATTCTCAAGGTAATGAAAAGTTGAGCAGAACAAAAGGGTTGCACAAACGAATGAGTGTTGCCGTCAAAACCATCTGTGAGGGACCTGAAATAAAAATGAAGAATAAATATATTTTATTAAACGCTTTGGTTGTGAAAAATATTAAAAGGTTTGCTAAAATACCTTAGTATTATTTAAAATTATTAATTAATTAATAAATAATTAACTATATGGTATTAAAAAGTCTTAAAAGTACTTAGAAATATTTTAGAAAGTTTGCTGGAATTTGCAAGCAAACAAGAGAGCAGCGATTAAGGCGATTTATAACGAGGGGTGACCCAACCACAAGGCACAGTGCTCATCGTAATACAAGAACACGTTTTCAAAAAATCTTCTCAATCATTTTTAATATGACAGAAGGATCTATAAAAACTATGTGTAATCGATAAAAATATCGGTCAAAATTCGGTGGCGTAATTCTGTTCGCTGGTCCATATTTTCCATGACTTTGAGACATTATTGAGATTCAATGCCGTTGATGTTCTAAACAATCTGATCTTTTAGCTCTTGAATGTTCTTTTAATTATCACAGAACAAAGAAGTCAAATGATATCAAACTACTTGACCATGGCGGCCAATTAACATTGCTGCAACATAAAATAACATGAGCTTAAAATTGTTCGCACAAAAGAGCTATTGTTTCGTTGGCTGCTGTTGAAACCACATGTCCTCAATTTCTGTGGCCATAAAAAGGCTTTTATCATCTGGCAACACCGTACAACATTTGCGTTAACTGTTTGGTCTGCCTCATTTTCGAAGAATAGTGGCAGCATGATTCCACCAGCCCATAGACTACAATCGCTACAGGTTGTGGCGACTTTTCAAAAGTCACTTCCATTGCAGAAACCCTTTTATTTATTAGACTCACATCGAACTTATTCCTTCGTTCGTTTTAGCAAAGAACCAATTACCGAACTTATTTTATTTAAA
Source organism: Sturmia bella (assembly GCA_963662145.1). Classification (NCBI taxonomy): domain Eukaryota; kingdom Metazoa; phylum Arthropoda; class Insecta; order Diptera; family Tachinidae; genus Sturmia; species Sturmia bella. Next base: position 42,752,352 of record OY759168.1, on the reverse strand, counting down.
TGGGTTCGACTATTGGTTCGTGGCAAAAATGAACTAGCTATCGAACCTATTTCAATAACATGGGTTTTATCGTTGGTTTATGGTAACTCTAGTGGTTATAGTAAGCCAACACCAGCAGAAAGCGTAACATTTTGTGGCACAAGTAAACTTGTGGCGAACACGTTCTCTTGTTCGCTTTTGCCACAAACCAACGATCAAACGCATTTAAATAATATGGTTTGGTCGAACAAATGAACAAGTTCGACACAAGTCTAGACACATGGCTAACAGACCGGTTTGATAATAACCAGTAGACTTGGCTGCAACTCGTTCCTTTGTTCGTGGCAAAAATGAACAAAAGAATGGGTTAGTCACAAGTCTAACACTTAAATACACCGTAAAATAATAGACTCATATCGAACTCGTTCTGATGTTTGTTTTTGCCATGAGCCAACGATAAAAACGTTGTTATTTAAATGAATTTGATCATTAGGTTGGTAGCAAGAACGAACACAAAAACTAGACTTGTATCGAACTTGTTTTTTTTTTTGTTCATTCTTGCCATGAACCAGCGATCCAACCCATTGAATTAACATGAGTTTGATGGTTGGTTTGTGGCAAAAACGAACAAAAAAATTAGTTCGAGAGACATGTTATTTTCTAACATGTATTAAATAGTCGCTAAATTAAGACTTCAAGTCAATTAAAAAAAGGAGTTTGATACAAGTCTAGTTAATTTAAGCAGACTCGTATCGTACTCGTTCTATTGTGAGTAGCAAAAATGAACAACAGTAAAGTGCCCAAGATACGCTCAATAAACTCATCGCTCAGATTGAATGTGCGCGTGCGGTCGTACTTGAGATCGACTCCATTTGAAGCAAAACGAAAAGTTCTTTATATTTTTATTCAAGCAATTCTATTTCACGTGACCGCTATTGTCCAACAGAAAAAATCTCATTTACACTACTGACAATTTCTGAAAATAATATTTAATATAAGATTTAATATTTAGTTATTTTGACCCCTTTTTTTCTTATATTTTATATATTTATTTGAGCTTAAGGTCTTTTAGAATTTGAGTAACTATTTTTGTCAATATTTCGCTCTCCTTCGGAGAGCTAACAATATTATTGTCCTGAAGAAGCTATTGACAAAAATAGTTACTCAAATTCTAAAAGACCTTAAGCTCAAATAAATATATAAAATATATTTAATATAAGAATTTTCATTACCAAACATGTTATTTTCTAGCGTTTCCGTACTTTAAAATTGGGCAAATGAGACTATTTGTGAGAAAACATTATGCTTCTTCTTCTTCTTCTTTTTGCACGAGACAGGCCATACTTTTTCTTCGGGCTAGTTTTTTGGGCAAGTAGTTCAGCTGTCAGCTGTTTTAAAGACTAAACAATAACACAGAAGAAATAAATGTCTTGCGGAAACTAAAAACAAAAATTAAAATTAGTGTTAAAAAATATTTGAAAGAATTCTCTAAAAAAATGTTTATTCTTTAAAAAATTGTTGACTCTTATGTATTTATATTTACAAATTCATTTATGTATATGAATTTCTGAGTATCTGTTGTGTTCGTAAAAAATTTCATGCATACATGGTAAATAAAATATATAAATCTTTTTTCTTTATAAACTGAGCTGTCGAAAACCTGACGTTTTCTTTTATGGTGAAATATTTGTTTTTATTCGTTCCCCTACTTTTGCGTGCATTTTTGTCTTTAATTGAGAGATATTATAGTTCATTCTCATTTTACCGAACTTTGCCCAAATTGCCCAAAGAAACAGAGCTGTTGTAACAAAGTCAATGTCAGAGATTTAATTTGTCTGTTAGATTTAAAAACATTTGTTCATTTATTATAGGAATTTTTATTTCAGTAAATTACTTATTTTTTCGATCTATATAATATAACTTCCACATAAAATATTTATATGTCCATATGAGTAAATAATATTTTGTGCTCTACATGTTTTCTAATATATTATTATAAGCATACATATGTATGTACATAAATATGCGACATACATACTTATGTTTATGCATATGTGTGTGGGTGTGCCAATGTATAGATTTATGTAGAAGATATGCTGGCTCCACTCCGTTGTGTTATCATCAATCTACACAATCCCCCTGACGTATTAGTAATAATTTGTTTGTAATAGATCATTTACACGTCACTTATACACACATCACTAATACGCACAGTAGGGCGACGGCGAAAATTATGTTCCTGAATTTTCAAGTATTCTCAACGGAATATTGTGCCAATAGGTTTAAAAAATGTTATGCCGAAAATTTTATAAACATTGGACAAGGTTTTCTAGACACGCATCGAGGTCAAAGATCAGGTATTTTCATGTTTTACAATTACGGTATTCAAACGGTCTCATATTGTGTCATAATGTCAGATTGTACTAACATTTAACGGAAGTTTAAAAACATTTTTGTTGTGCTTCAAACAAAAGTAAAGTTAATTAGTTTGTATTATTTGAACTTTTTCTTATATAATTATTTCTGTATTAAGTTTATCAGGCTCAAGTTCTTTCTATATTATCTTTGTGATTGATATTAATTAAATTAGACAAAGAAAACATCAAAGGCATTTAGCAGGGTGGACAACTAGTTGTTTCGAAGCCGCCACACTTTCTCGTCAGCACCCGTCTTTGAGCATTTGAAAAATCTAAGAAATGAAATTTGAAATAACAATATGAGAATAATATATGAAATAAAAATTCATTTTTAAATAAAAAAAAAGATTAAATTAAATTGAATTAACAAAAAAAAAATCTTAGAAGTAGAAATATGTGTGGTAGTTTTATAAGGCAAACTATCATAGAAGAAGGAACTTTTAAATCTTGTAAAGGGTCCCACTTTGTTTTTTTTGATATTGATAACACAAGGGAACAAGGTATTTGTTGTTTATGAAATGATTGTTGTTTTAAAAGTAATTTGAAACGCTGAATGCAAATCTGCACTTGGTTTTTTTGTATCAGCTCGACTTTTTGTGAAATACCGTTATGTCTACAATTATGGCGCTTCCAGTACAAATATTTAAATAACTTGAAAACGGTTCACCATATTCAGTTAAACAGAAAAATTGAAATTCGCCAACAAAATTATCTTTAATCCGTGCCTACATTGTTTTTAATATGAACGAGTAGTTTCAGAGATATCGTTGTAGTTTAAAAAAAAAAATAACAATTTTTATTTAAAAAAAAAAATCTTATTTAAAAATTCATAAAAAAAATAATGCAACTAAAGTCACAATATATTGGTCTTAAAGCATTTAGCTTAATATATTTTTAATCAAATGAGCTTTATTTCATTGAAATCGGTGCACAACTTTTGATTGTCTCAACGATTTACGGAGATAACTAAATTGAAAAAATCGCGATTTTCATACAGAAATAACATTTATTAATATGTGTGTTTGTGTGTGTGCTGTTCTATTTATTTGTTAAAGAAAAAGGATTAAAGATAATTTTGTTGACGAATTTCAATTTTTTTTTTTTTTTTAACTGAATACGGTGAACCGTTTTCAAGTTATTTTAATTTTAGACATAACGGTATATCTCAAAATGTCGAGCTGATGGAGAAAAATGGAGTTTAGATTTAAAATCAGCGACCTCAAATTAGTAAAAAAAAAATTCCTATAGAATTCCAAACAACACTCAAAAAGTTCAATTTTGTTCCCTTGTGTAATTTTTCTTTATAAAGTTGTTCAGGGGAAACATTTTTATTAGCTGGTTTTGATCTCTGTGGGAGTAGCTCATATTCGTCTGTGATATTAGTTTTAAAATAAATTAGTCCTGACGAATCATATGCTAGGGCTCGTAGCATATCTACTGTTGGATCACCAATGTTTCTGTCTAAAAATTGGGATTTACTGGTTATACCTATATTTAGAATTTCTTTTGTTAAATAACATTTTTACCTGGTCGAATGGAGGTGTATGTCTGAGAAATACTTTCAAAATTCAAAAAATAATCATAGTGTAAGTGGTGCGCATGTAAGGGTGCTGGAACTTTGCGCGCTTCAGTTATAATTTGAACAAATTGAGACGGCAAGTTTATTTGTCTTTTATTCATTTTTCTCTCTATAAGGGAATGTGTTGCGTCACATTCCATTTGAGTATGACTGCTTATTAAGTACTTTTGTTCAATCGATATATCAGTTTCTTTTGAAAAAGAGAAACTGTTTTGGTAAAAGCAACCATCCGAGTAAATAATTATATGATGACAATCCAAGCCGAAAGACCTTTTTGATTGATATGGATTTTCATTGTATTTTTCTAATACTAAAAGTTGTATTAATATATGTTAAAAAATGTATTCACTTAAGTTAGGGCTTTTTCTTTCAAAAAATTTTTGACATGAGTTAGGGCTTTTTTTTTAAATTATTATAACTCTGTAATTCTTCAACATATGAGCCTGAATTTTTTAAGGGATGTGTATCTGTTCCTTTTCTACCAGAATATGTAAAAAAACGCGATTTTGAAAAAAAGAAAACGAGATACGACCTTTCTATATTAGTCCATCGATATGTATGTATAGGTATGTTCGTAGGTTAGGTTAGGTTAGGTTGAATGGTATGTTCGTAAATATGAATATATTTGATTTCAAATTCACTTGAACCAGGGGGCAAATCACCGCATTCGAAATCGAGTCTTCTTTCGTGTGTACAAATATTTCGACGGCTGCAATTTTTCCCCATCACAGTATTCGATCGCAATTAATATTGTCTACTACTATTTTTTACATCGCAGTACGCATTCGACAATAAAGAAACAAAACGAAAAAGGAAAACAAAATATAAATAAATTGGTGAAAAACTTCAAGATAAATGAATCCAAATATGTTTTTATGTTTCTCATCTTCGGAATCGGAGGATGAGTCCAATATTGCCATTATAAGTGGGAACATTCGTGACAAAAGCAATCCTTTTTCATTGCCAGAAGCTGAGTAAGTTTTGAGTTTAAAGCAAAAGACTAGAACTAAATGCTTCATCGTTTGTACATAGATTCAAAAGACGTTTTCGGCTTTTGAATACGTTTTATCGGAAATAAATATTTCTGGTCACATGTCGACGAGCGTACCACCCGTATTGCAGCTTGCGGCTACATTGTCCCTTTTTGGCCAGTGGCAGCTTTCAACACACGGCCGGGAATTATTTTTTGGTGGGGTTGGCACAAAGCACTATATGCAAAGCGGTGAAAAATGTAACAAATGAAATACACTACTTAGTGGAAAATCTTTTTCTTGGTATTCACTTTCCCTAAAAATAATAAAATTTATATTTTTTAAATTATATTTTTTGTCGCTTCTTTGCTATTTTATTTGTTTTGCTGCTAAAAGCTAAAGTTTATTTGTTTTCGATAGTGTAGTAACAATCGAGTACAACATCGATTAGCTGCGTTTCGATAACGTGTCCTGTGATCCACGTTAACAGCATTTCGATGACAAAGCACTCGATTTCGAATGCGGTGATTTGCCCCCAGCTATCAAAACATCTTATCGATAATTTTCTCACAAACTGACTATTATTTTAGGTTTTTCACTTATTTTTGGTATTATGAGTAAAAATATTTAAGTCGATTTTTGTTTTTTTTTTTTTTTTTTTTTTGAACAGCTGACTCATATTTTAAATAGCGCACTACTCTCTGACAGGTTGCTCACAAGAATCATATATTTTCGTGCTATTATTTTAAGACTTGTGACTTTAAGACGACCCTTTGAATACCGTAAATATATACCAAATGAACTTGAAAGTGAGCTCGAGGTATCCCGCACCCCATCTGCCCCGGTGCCACAATGGCAAGTTGGAAATATGCTTCCGGGGGAGAAAACTGATCAAAAGGATTAAATATAGACAGACAGAGATAAAATGAGGAGCTCTGGTATTGGGATGGCTAAACGCTGCTGCTCAAAGACAGTATGCCATTAGGCATGATTGGGTTTCGTAGCTAATTGGCTGCTGATGATCATAGTGGGGGACGTGGAGAAGCCATGATATGTGCCGCCGCCACTAAGTCTTCAATTTTACGTTTCTTTTCTTCTTTGAAAATGTTGATCGCCACAATTTTTTCACACAAAAAATCTTTCTCAATTCTGACGAATTAAAATCAAACTAAAGTTTGACAAAATAACTACCAATTGCAAAGTATATACTTCGATTGCAAAACTAAATTAATGCTCATAGTTTTTACTTGCTGCCCTACACCATTTATTACTATTTTTATGTGTTATTCATAAATAAATTATAACAGTCATTTGAACCAGCAGCCTGTCGACAAATTTTGTTTACGAAAAGAAGTTCAATACTCCTGAGTGTTTACTAAAATGTTGGAATATAAAAACAAATGCGTTGCCATTTGCTTATTCATTTATGTATATCTACATATTCACATCATACGCCAGTTATTGCCGTTTTAAGTATTTTTGCCCTTCCCCCTAAAATCACCAACATATTAAATGTTGGCAATAATTTTTGAACTTTATTTAAGATTTTGCTGTTGTTTGATTTTATTGTTGTGTTGAAAACCAGCCGACATCTTTGCCGACATTAAAAGGTTAAAGAGTCAAGGCCTGAAGCAACTTTAACTTTAGCAATGGTCTGTCTGTTTGGCAGTTAATGTCTGATTGCAAGTAGAGCTGGAGTTTGTAGTTTCATGTGTGGCCTAAAAGGTTTTCATTTTGATATTATTATCAAATTGCTACGTCAAGGTAAAAGAAAAGAATTTTCTATTGAAAGTGCTGAAGCTCAAAATGAACATTATGAATATAAAATTATTTGCTAGAGAATATTCTGGCTTGATTTATATTATTAAAACGAAATGTTTATGTTAATAAATTTTCTGCTAAGCACCTTGTTTTCTCGGGAATGGCCTTAAGTCATGGAATATGATTTGGTTCAACTTTCTCGTGTTTTAATTGAGAGATTTTCCCCCGAAATTCTCACACAAACACATGACCACTAATGACATGTTAATATAAAAATAATGTATATTAAAAAAAAAAAGAACAAACATATGCCATCGACCTTGTAAAACAGTTTCCCAACTCTGCTGCCTGATTTGGGCGCAATGCAGTTTCACACGCAAAGAAATAACATTTTATGATATGGTTGCGACAACAATATCATGTTATCTATAACCATGCGAAAGGTTGTGGCAAACAAGTTACAGCTACAGCAGTAATTTGTTTGTTCATCTACAACAAGTAACCTACGGGCTCCCAATATTGAGTACGGGCTCACAACTAATATGAACATCAGTTATTTTGCGCAAAATTCTACCAGCAGTTTGCACTTCTTTTCAATTTTCGTCCACCAAACAGATACAAATGTAAAATTGAAAGAATATTGACAAAATTAACTTGATGTTTTTTTTGTGCTTTTTATAACACGTGCAAATTTGATCATTCTTTTATTTATATTAAAAACAAATTGTCACATTTTATTATTGTTTGTAATATAAAATTTGGTTAGCTTGATTGGAAGGGTATATCTGCCCATGTCGTAAGCCTTACACTTCAGCAGATATAGGCTTGTTGCGTGCTCCGTGTATTTGACCACAAAAAGTTTGTGGCACAGGTCTATAGAAACTCCGTGTCATTCACAAAGTTCCGCAATTTCCTACAGCGTATGCCGCATACTTGAGCAATATTTGGCAAAAGTGTCGCTCGCAAGATATTCGGACCGTATTTGTGACAAGGTGGGGCACTGGCATAAACAGAACTCTAGTGTCACACTATTCTCTACACATTTATTGGAACGAAGTTCCTTAACGCGGCTTGCTTCGGGATTACATTTTTTTAATTAAATTTATATGGCTGCTGAGGACGAACACCTGCTTATGGTTGGTAAATTGTAATATGAAAATAACACCTTTTAAATTCCTTATAATATATTTGGCAATCAGGGTGTTGTATAATAATGTTGTAGCAATGCCATCCATCGTTCAATATTAGAAAATATTTTTGGCACAGGAATGTAAAACTCTTGTTATCTTACGCAAACGTCTTTGACAACGAGCAAAGAAAAACCATTGTCAATAGTAACAGGGAAAATTATTTGAAAACATAACGAATTTTCCACTATTTTACAGTGTCTTCTACCCGTCATTTGGCATGTTTAATTTTTTTAGAAAATAAGCAGGAATCAGTTTTTCAAAAGTCAAATCAAAGTGATATTTCTGCCTTTGTTGTATTCAAAGAAAAACTGCTTTAGAAAGTAACAAAATCAAGCTTTTTTCTTCGGTGGCAAACTAAATTATGTTCTGGGAATCAAACATAAAAAATTATTCCTTTAAATGTTCAATTATAATAGAAAATGGAAATGCTTTTAGATTTTTTAATTAGTTTTCCTTTGATTTTTACCTTTTGAAAATGTTCATTTCAGCCAGTGATTGAGAGATGTTTCGAAATGTCAGTAGTAAAAAGTATTTGCTGTACAATCAAAATCTTTGTTTCGTTAAAAATCGTCATTAAAATTTCAAATATTTTAATGGCATAAATGTGTAAAATGAAATCAAAAGCACATACACACGCACACTCACACTCATACACTGAGAATATTTTTCCAGTAACTGAGCGTAGTTTATTGCAGAAGTAATTAAAGCAATGATTTTTAAATAACAAAACCTTTAAAAATCAATGATATTTTAATTTTAACTGATTTGTACAGTTGCTTAAAAAATTAACTACCCCAAATCACGGATTTTCGGTCACAGTTAATAATGACAGTAGTAACTTTTGTAAAGGCCGTGATTCACTATTCCATTGAATCATACGATCTGCTAAAAATGGCATGTGTGTCCAAAAAGTGTAGTAGTCTAGACTAAAAATACAACTGTGTAACAGATTTTTTTGACAAGTCTGATCGATTTTCAAGTCTTTATGAAAATTTTCATAAACCGATAGATTTTTGTGCGATCAGAGTTGAATTTTTTCTAAACCAGCTGGATCATATTAAAAAAGCTTGAAATTTTTATATGAATTTGAAATTTTTTGCCGCTATAATTTTCAAAAATGCAGCACATTTTTCTTCGCTTCTTTCCTTGTATCCATATGTCTTTTTTTGAGCGTAAATCCAATTTTTTTAAGGGCTCGATAGATCGTTTGCATACTAACGTATGCAATTTGATTTGTGTAAATAACAAAAATCATATGTTTTTGCATCTTTTTTGTATAGTAGTGTAGCACATACAATGCCATTTTGAAATGATTTCTTAAAGTAGGATAGAATTCTATCAGACCATTTAACGATTTCCAGTGAATGAATCGTACGATTCAGTAGGATAGTGAATTACGGCCTTAACACATACATGACGAAATCAAGCTGTTAATATGCATATACATATTTATAATTTGGTTTCTATATACATGTGTAGCATACCTACTCCTTACTTAAATTGATTGTTGTGGAATTTGTTCCGACTGTGGCGAAGGCTGAGTGGGTGAGGCAGCTGCTTTGAAGTCGACATGTTGCTGCATGTTCGAATCTCAGCAGAGGCCTTGCAGTACAAAACTTAAATAAGCGATTTGAAAACAGAGATAATACAAATAGAAAACTATAATTAAATTAAATAAAGTAAAAGAATCACCACCTAAGAAAAACTAAAAATATTATTACAACTCGATTACACACATTAATTATTTGACAGTTGGGATAAAGGAATAATCATTCTTTTTACCGATTGCGTTCCGTAGATATTTTAACATTTAAATTCAATCAGAAGTAATTAGTAAATTTAAATGAAAAAAAATAAGTAGATAAATTTTTAAAAGAAGTTTCATTTATTTTAAGGAATGTTTTTAGTTGATTTTACTGACAAGGTTTTCCGAGTGTACAAATGTACGAGCAAACTGTCAAAGAATACAAATTTAACTTTACGTCTCAATAGTACATACATTCCTATATATGTATATAAATAATCAAGAGTAATTCAATACAACAGGGAATGTCAAATAAATGAGTACTCAAAAATATGCAATTATATACAACACGACTCAAAAGAAAGAAAATGTGACAACGAAGAGAAAATTGCTGCAATTGCCCAAGCTGGTGCCGAAATGCAGAAAAGGTGAAAAATTTGTAAAGTACAAACATTGACTTAATATACATCGATCTTTAAACACAGCATGACGGGGTACAAAAATGCAATAATTTGTGAAATTTTTTCATATTGCAAAAATTCGTTTAAAATATTTGCGGAAAACGTTAAATCGCCCCAAAAGATGATTTGGCTCCTACAACGAAAACTAGTACAAAAAATTTGCATATTATAAAAATTAGCAGTTTTATTTAAAAATGTTTTTAGAGAAGCACAAGAGTTAAGCAGTGCGAATTCCTAAAAAAAAAATGCAAATTGCAAAAATTGTATTGAAATGATGTTTTCATCGTATTAAGCCCCCATTTACACTTGCAAGTTGTGTGTACATATTAGCAATCAATACACTGACAGAATATAATAAAACCTGTTGCTACTTGCTTGAATGTTTACACAGGCAAGTGCAAGCTCATTATGAAAATGTCTTCAAAGAAAATTGCTTTACTCTTACATATAAAAGAATGAAATGAACGCAAAAAATTATGCGGAAAACACTAAAATATATTGCAAAACGCAATTATTAACAAAGTATGAAATTGTACGTGTATATTTTCTTGTACTAATTTTGCGTGTTTCGTATAGAAACACTAAACTCTAGAAAAGTCAATCTTGAATAATTAGCTAGTTACGGAATTTTGCCTTTTGGGTATCGATATGAAAGTTGTTTTTTACTTCCGTCAGTTGGAATTGATTTTTTTTTTTTTTTTTTTTTTTGACAAGCAGGTAAAATAATTCTTCCTTACTACTTTCATTTAATGAAAAAAAAGAATTATTTTCGAGGCTTCGTCTGGTGGCCAGTTGAAACTGCAATTTTTTGATTTCTTGTGAATAAATTCCAAAGTTGTGCACCGATTTTAGCCGTTTATGGCTCTTTTTTTTATTTGAAACTTTAGTTTCTATGAATTTACGAAAATGCATTAGCGTAACTTAATTTTTACATTAAAAAAAATGTTCAAACTTTTGCAAAAAAAAACTTGATTTTTTTTTATGGAAAAAATTTTGTATTTTCTAAGTTACTAAGCAAATTAAAGAGATTTTTACAGCTGTTGAAAGGTGATTTTGTTGCCAAATTTTGGTGTTTGTATTTTTTTTTTTTTTTTTTGTTTTCATATATGTTGTACTACCTCCACCACATTTAAAATAACGGAATATCTCGAAACCACGAGATAACATAAAAAAAACGGTTAGCCCTACTGAATTCAGCTTCCCCGTATTAGATTAACCCGCTGGGTGCCCCGTCTGTCGGAAAAAATAGTTCAAGCTTCATTTTTTTTATTTTTATATTTAAAAATCACTATTTTTTGCCAATACCAAAGACAGCAAGACGTGAAAATTAGATGTCGCCCTTTGTACGGGGGCACCCTGTAATTTGAAAATTGACTTTCGTTTTTGAGCCGTAAAATATAGAGACATAAAATTTTCATAGTATACGTAGTGCGCACCAAAAGCTGAGCAAAATTAAGATTTAATTTTCGTTTATACATGGGGACACGCTTTAGTTTCAAAATCAACCATAACGTTTAAGCCGTAGGGGATAGTGGCTTACCCCCTAATTCATAGAAAATATTATGGAAAATCTGTCAAATAAGAGCTTTATAGACCTGTTATAATTTTTATGAATTAGACGGTTAAAATTTACACGATGCATGTAGAGGTCTGAGCCCTACAACAACAACAACTATTAAAAACAATAACAAGTTTAAAACTAAAGGGTACACCCGGATTACCCTCTGTCTAAATTTGTTTTAGTCTCATAACAACTCACAATTGAATTAATTATTGAATGTGCATAAGAAAGCTTTTCTTAAAGCCATTTAATTATTATACACTTCTAGAGAAAATATTTGCGTAACTAAAGCCAACCTCTCACTTTTTGAATTGTGAAGAAATTGCAGCACATGGGAGATCTGACTGCACATGCAAATGCATGCACATTTTTTGCAAATAAAAAAAAGAGGATTTAACAAATGTTATTTCTTATGTAAAATAATCCCCTTTTTAAGTATTATTTTTCTACTTAAAGCTTTAATAGTTATTTTTGCTTTTACTTCAAGTTGCCATTGACAGAGAGAAAGAATAAAAAAAAAACAGAAAAGGTAAAAAGCAACTTCCTCCAGCAGCAGTAGAGTGCAGCATGAAAGGAAGGAAATGTGTGCCAAGGATCACTTATCATGAATTAAAGCCAACAACGCACGCACACACACACACACACACACACTCAGTTATTTTACTCTTAAGGTGTAATTATTTTTGTTTGCAGCTTTTGCAATTGTGCATGCAACAACTTTCGTGCCAAAAGATGAAACGTATCAGAATAAAGTTTGATAACCCTGCAGGGATTTTCTTTAAATTTAATTGACAAATAACTTACAGGGGATTTTGGTAACACATATTCAATTACATTGCGGTTACAATTCGCACTGAAGTAATCCGCTGTAGATGTGGCTAATTTTTCTTGGGTGATGAGTTTTGGTGTTGTCGTTATAAAAACTATAAATTGGTGTATTTTACATGTTACATTTCGGATTTACTTCTAAAAGGGCGGAGAGCTTGTGCTACTAATCACCGCAATTAACATGACGCGTTTCGGATCAGGGAAGAATTGAAATTGGTAGGCAGATTCAAAGAATTGGCTATATCTTCTAAAGTACTTTAGATATCAAAAAGATTGTTTTCAACAAAAAAAATTGCTTTCCAACGACAACCAAGATTGATGTACTTGTGCCACTGAGTACCACAACTTCTTCAACCGAAACGCGTCATGTTAATTGTAAGCAAGTAACAATGCTTATAATTCGGCACGACCGAATACAACATTGTAACCTTTCCCAAATCTAAGTAGCAAAGCGTAATTTTCGGGTTACTCATTATTATTACTCTTATCTTATAACTGGGAAATGACAATTGCATCGTGATGACACGTGCCGACATATATTTTTGTGCACTTTCCCAAAACTACTCTTATATGGCCGCACTTCTTAAGAAAAATCAAAACATTTTCAATACAATTTGTTGTCAAAATATCAAAAAACTTTCATTTAAAAATTTCAAAACAACACAAAATGCACTAAAAACGCCAGAATATATGTTGCATATGTTCCGAGGGCCGCCAGTCCTGAGACCGACTCACTTGGGTCCTAGAAAAGGTCCCGTTGTGTTACCCGAGAAAAGGCTGTAGGGAGATCTCCCTACACAAGCTCCACCGGTTCCACCCTGAACCAGCCCGATAAACGGATGAAGGATTCCACCCTGTCCAAACCGCACTCCGACACTTCCGGTAATCCCTCAAGTGTCGGTTTTCCCAAGCAATTCACTCTCTTGTTAGAGAGGGCAGGACATCTGCAGAGAAAGTGTTCAACACTCTCCTCCTCTTCCTCATCTCTGCAACTTCTGCAGAAATCATTGTATGGAAGATTCAGTCTTCTCGCATGTGCTCCCATGTGGCAGTGTCCAGTTAGAACAGCCACAAGGGTATGGAGCCTATGCCTCGGAAAGTCCAGCAAGGCCATAGTCTTCCTATGCTCATACCTGGGCCATGTAAGACCCGATATTCGACAGGTAGTCTCGTTCGACCACCTATCCTGCGCGATTCTTAGCAGCTGTCGCTGTACTTGCTGCTTACAGCTATTGAGAGGAATACCTACGAATTCGTCAATATCCTCCTGATGAAGGTGGAAACCGGATCTTGCCAGTTCATCCGCTATCTCATTTCCGGACACACCATTGTGTCCAGGTACCCAGCGAAGCTTCAGATCAGAATGTCTTGCTATCTCGTTTAGAGATACATAAAAAAAACGCCAGAAACTTTGCCTAGAATTTATGAAACTTCTCTTTGTGTTCCTAGCATAAGAGTTAAACAAATAATGTAAAATATTACTACGTTTTTACCTTTTAAAAACGTTTCTCGTAGATTCTTTAATTGTAATGAAGTTAAAACACTCACGTCTTCAGTTTACGGTAATCAATAGTTCACTACTTAATTTACTTTAACACACTGTACTTGTAAACACTTTACTAAGAACAACACTTTTACTTATGCACTTTTTATTACTTAAGACACTTTACACGTTAGCGCAGCTAAAAATCGACTGACTTCTTTCTTTCTTTCTTTCTTTCTTTCTTTCTTTCTTTCTTTCTTTCTTTCTTTCTTTCTTTCTTTCTTTCTTTCTTTCTTTCTTTCTTTATTTATATAATCGAGCCCATAGGGCCATATTTGATTAATACATTTGGTTAATTGTAATGAATTCATGAAATAAAATAATATTAGTCTAAAATTAAATCCATATACATATATGTATATATTGTACGATTGCAATTTATGCACATGTAAGCCTTTGCTGGAAAACATTGGTTCAATTATAAAATTTATACTTCTTCTCAGCGTTAAGCTTCGCTGCTTTTATACCTCCAATGATCATTACTAGAACATTCTAGACGTTTACAGAAGCTAATCACGCCACATCTTTAGTGCGATGTGCGATTAATAATAATGAACAAAAGATATACACACACACCGACATACATACAGGCGGCAGTGAAACTTGAGCATATGAGCCGCGCACATACATGCACACACGAATATTGTATCGTGCGGTGGTGGTTTCTTTTATTTCGCTGTCGCGCCTATTTATCTACACATGTGTGTCAGTATGTGCACACTCGCTGTGCTGCCGCTTTGTTTGTCAACAAGTTTCTTTGTATGCATGTGTGTATATACCTCCTGTGTTCATTTACAAATAATAACAAGACAACATAAGCACATATAATTTAACGATGATTCAGTACGTTCTAGAACAATCACAATCGGTCCGTTCACGACCAAATTTGTAACAATATATAAACATTTCGATTTCTGATTCTCATTGTGTTCGTGGGAATTATGAAATAAGTAGTTAAGTTTCAAACAAACTTTTAAGAATTTTTCAAGTCTACTGATGAGTTGATTAGCACCAACGAAATGTCATCGGCATATAGACAGCTGAAAAATATAGCAAATATTTTTTGAAAAGGTTCATTTTTAGACCTGAATTAATACATTTCAATTGGCTCTTAAAGCAAATAAATAATGAAATTCATATTTGAAGAAAAAAAAATGTTTTGAATAGTTTAAAAAATGTTTTAAAAGTTAAAAAGTTGTTGAGATGAGTAGTCTTCAAATTTTATAAAACTAAAAGAATTTTAAAAAATTTTCCTATAAATTCTTGATTACATACATGATGACATAATAGTAAACTTGCAAATTTTAATTGAAAATGTAACTACTCAGTTCTGTTAAAATTTCAGCCATTTGTATTTGGAGCAAATACAAATGGCTTGGACGTATAAAGAGAATAGCAACCAACCAGTTGGCTGGATCGTACATTTGACTACCATAGCAGCTTCGTACGCCTAGTTAGAGTAGTGGGGGGAGGGGGTAATTTATAGGGAAGCACATTTTATTTTTAGCCAAAATAAAATGAAAAGTTCTGCTTGGTCTGTCTTACTTCAAACCGAATTTATAATTTTCCAAACGTGGCAGTAAAAACTTCATAAATATTTAAATGTTTGAAGTAAACATTTTGTAAGTTTAAAGGTTACAGTAACAACAGTGGTGTTTTGTATTCATGCCATAAGATTTTTTTTTTTTTTGTTATTTTTTCTTTGGGTAAGACAAGGAAAACACTGAAATAAATTTCAAAATTGTTTTCTTTTTCGCTAAACTATTTAACTCCCTTTTCAAAAATAAAATTTAAACTTATTTTCATTGTGTTGAAGGTCAGGGTTTTGCTGTTGTAACACTCTGCAATGTTTGTTCTCGATATACGTGACGGCATGCATTCATTTCATTTAAAGCAGCTGAAAACACAAACATTTAATAAAGCGAAAAACATTATGCTTTTGTTCTATTTCTGCTTTTTTTAATTTTCTTTATCCTTAAATAACCAACTAGGACATACAATGAATTTGTAAACATTCGTGGTAGACATTGATTTCCGGGCAGCATACTATAAAGCTGTTATGAAAATATGGCCTCATCAGACTTTTATAGCACCCAGCTTTAGTGGTTTAAGTATTTAAAGTTATAAATATGTAACAAGAGGGAAATGCAAATTGTAAGTTGAGTTGAGAAACATACAAATTTCGAATGCACAAGTGAAATTTAGTTGACTGAATTTCAATTGAAGCAAGAAAAGTCAGTAGAGTGGAAGTTAAAATGTAATATGCGTCATAATCCACAACATACTGAGCCACCGCTCCTATTCAAAAACCTTCAAGGCAGAAAATATAACTTATGAGTAAAGTTACGGTGGGACTAAGCCAATTTTCCCGCCAAATAAAACGTTACTACTACTCTCTTGTTTGGTTCTACACCTTGTTTTGGAACAAATTTTACAATATACCACAACTACAAACTACAGCCAGCTGTAATGGGAACAAATGTGAGGCCGATGCCAATTAATTTTTTGTTCCAAACCTCAAAAACAGTATTTGTATGAATTTCCTCCTCCACTGTGGCTCTGTAGGAGCGAAATGTATGACCAAACTTCATTAGTTTTCTTTTCTCGATATTTCCATGCACCAAGCCAACCTGCTATCTTCATTCATTAGGGGGCTAGCACACAAAAATAATTCATTTGAAATTGTCTGGACAAGACAAATATATGACCTATTCCCATTAATTTTTCTTTCTCACCAGCTTCCTTGCTTCGTCAGCATCCTTACGATGCTACCACACAAAAATAATTTAAGAAAATTTTCCTCATTGTCAAATGTATGACTGACGTCCTAAATGATTCCCTTAAATAGTTTTAAATGGCACAGCCAACCATTATCTCCCTTCTTAGGGCGGCTACCCAGCAACATTTGGTAAGGCAAAATTTTGCTAATTCACTCAAGTGACAGTGAACCTCAATATTTGCCTTTGTGTTCTAAAATAAGAATTCTAGTAACGCCTGACATATTCTTTGTAAGTTGATGAGTTGTATGCTGCAAATGTTTTAGTAAACACTGTCGCTTGGCATATTTCTAAGGACTGTTTTCATTGCAATTACTACTCTTAAAGCTTAATAGATTTATGCCATAGAACAGTAAAGAAGGACAAACATTTTGCAAATATGCATTCAAAGTTAAGAAATGTAGTTTATTCTTCTATTCTAGTTTGCGTTCGCCGTATTTTGTGTAGGGCAACTAAACTGATACGTCAAACTGACAGGTCACGAATGATAAACCACTTGCAATCACGTCTTTTGTATAATAATCGCCGACTCTTCTTTTGAATTTGCTTTATTCTGATTTATGAGGGACAACATGTTATATATTTAGTTCATAATAATATCTTAAACAAATAGCAACAAATGAAAAACGTTTTGCGGATTGGCATTCAAAATAAAATAAAATTTAGTCAAGTACGAGGCTGGCTCGCACGCTTAGGGTTCCGTACGTATCTGTAATGTACGTATGGAATGGCATATGTGAATACATATATTGTATAAATTTCATCTCTCTGTCTCTTACATTGTATGGGGACACCTGGTAGTTTCCAAATCCATGCATTTCCTATTCAATTTGCTCTACTTTGTGGAACCAATAACTTAAACTGACATTTATTTATTTTTTGACGCTTTAGATTTAATAAATTCACCAAGTTCTATATACAAATGTGAACTTAATTATTTCAATTAGCTTTAAGAGCTAATTGATATGTATTAATTCAGGGAATTATGGAATAAGTAGTTAAGATCTTTCAAGAAATGTCAGCGGCATGTAAACAGCTGAAAATGAGAGAAAACATTTGAAAGGTCTAGTTTTGGTCCTGAATTAATAAATTCTATATAAATATTTAAAACACTCTATGGCTTTTGTTTCCTTCAAGAACACACAGTTTGAGAAAAGTTACAGTAACTCCTAACTACCGCTAAATAGTGAAATGTTATTTATCTTGTTTTATTGCTATTGAAATCATGCCGTACAAATTACAATTTTAATACTTTATTAGTCATGGAAACGCTCATAAGTGGGGGGTGTATATGTGTTGATAAATATTGATTAAAAATTTCTTGGCAATAATTTGATTATGAAATGCTACGCTTTGTACGCCATTCATAACTCTTGTGAGAGATAATTATTTTCACTTAATATATTTATTGTTCTCGTATAATATTATTTTAATGTTCGCTTTTCCCCTAAATTTATCACAGTTTTCCCTAAATAGTGTGTGAGCGTATGAGTAATCCAAGAAATTACTCCATACAAATCATACGCCCTCAAACAGTTTTTGTTTTATTTATTTAATTATGTATATTCCCCAAAAATGCTTTTGACTTGCTGACAAAACACATTAAATGCCACTCACGGCCAAACAAATTATTTCAACGTGCAAACAAAATAAACTAGAAAATTTATTTCATTGAAACAGACAATCAAATTGAATTTTCTATATCCTGCCACAATAGATAGATGTTGTTGGCTTCCCTTTTTAATGCTACAAGTCATACTATTTAGACGCAAACCAACATACAAAGCAACAAAAAAAAACAGCAAAAAGAACTTTGACATTTAAAAGGGAATCGCTGCAGGCGATGGAAGAAATTAATATTGGGCATTTATTTGAACGTAAACCAATTTACAAAGTAAATTAAAAATAAATATTTATCTAAATTTTTCCAGTTTGATTGCATCTTATAATGTGAGCTGCACGTACTTCTGGTTAATTATTC
Source organism: Sturmia bella (assembly GCA_963662145.1). Lineage (NCBI taxonomy): Eukaryota > Metazoa > Arthropoda > Insecta > Diptera > Tachinidae > Sturmia > Sturmia bella. The sequence goes on along the minus strand of OY759168.1, from coordinate 42,733,560 downwards.
AAATTGAATGCTTAATGTGATAGTAGAATTGCTTCATATAAATTATGTTAATTACAATTTAAAATGCTGATGTATTTATTAGTACAAAATATTTTAAATTATTTCTACACAAAATTTGTTAGTTAAGAAGCATTTAGGAAACCTGAATTATATTTAAGCTAAAAAGTCAGTATAACTGGCTGTACCAGTTGCTACAAATTTACTAAATATCAAGCATTTTACTAATAGAACTAACATTTTGAACATCTTTATCTCCATATCTGTTTTGTACAGGGTCCGCAATCTAACGTTTTTTTTCAACTAGTGTAACACTTAGCTCGTGTCTGATTTGACAGAGAATTAGTTTTATCCTACCACTGAACAAATATGGTTGTGTTTACGCTTGAACAAAGCTGGAAAATATTACAACATTACTTTGAAAATCATGGTAATGATTTTGCCAAAAAGAAAAATCATCTTTTCAGATGAAGCTCATTTTGATCTTGGCGGGTATGAAAACAAGCTAAATTGTTGCATTTGGGGCACAAAAAGCCGCACCCATACATTGAAAAGCCAACGCACCCAAACGAGTCACTGTTTGGTGCAGATTTTGGTCCAGAGGCATAATTGGGCCATTGAGCCAGGAGTGGCCGTTACAGTCAATGGCTATCATTATTTCTGTATTCAGTTTATCAGGCTCAAGTTCTTTCTATATTGTTACGTTTTAACCTCTTCAAAACGTTTTCTGTAGATTCTTTAATTGTAATGAAGTTACAACACTCACGTCTTCAGTTTACAATAACCAACAGTTCAACACTTTATTTATTTGAACACACTATACTTGTAAACACTTTACTAAGAACACTTTACTAAATGAACAACACTTTCACTTAATCACTTTTTATTACTTAAGACACTTTACACGTTAGCGCAGCTAAAAATCGACTGACTCTTCAGCGTTAAGCTTCGCTGCTTTTATACCTCCAATGATCATTACTAGAACATTCTAGACGTTTACAGAAGCTAATCACGCCACATCTATAGTGCGATGTGCGATGACTCATCATGAACAAGAGATATACACACACACCGACATACTTACACGCGGCAGCAAAACTCAAGCATCTGAGTCGCGCACATACATGCACACACGAATATTGTATCGTGCGGTGGTGGTTTCTTTTATTTCGCTGTTGTGCTTATTTATCCACACATGTGTGTCAGTATGTGCACACTCGCTGTGCTGCCGTTTTGTTTATCAACAAGCTTCTATGTATGCATGTGTGTATATACCTCCTGTGTTCATTTACAAATAATAACAAGACAATATACGCACATATAAAATAACGATGATTTAGTACGTTCTAGAACAATCACAATCGGTCCGTTCACGACCAAATTTGTAACACTGCCACCCGCTCAAGCCTGTTCGTCCCGAACAGGCCCAGAACCACTACTTCCGTACCTTGCGAGTCGTTCTAAGTGTACAACCTTCATTTTGGATCGATGGCTGTTATGCTTCTGTATCCTGTATACAACATCGTTCAACCTCTTAATCACCTTATACGGTCCATCCCAATGCGTTTGTAATTTGGGAGACAGTCCTTTCTTCCTTTGTGGGTTATATAGTAGAACCAGTTTTCCCTCGTGGAATCCGTCGGAATTTGCAGCTCGATCGTATCTGGCTTTCATTTTATCGCTGACTACTCGAATTCTGTTGCGTACAAATTCGTGCAGCTCGTGCAAGTCACTTTTCTCCTGCGAAGAATTCTCCGTATCCTCATTCTTCGGTACAGGTTTTGTGCCAAATTCCAAATCGCCAGGCAATCTGAGTTCTGTTCCAAAAACAATTTTTGCTGGTGTTCTAGACGTTGAGTCATGCACAGCGGACCTGTATGCCAACAAAAATTTTTGAATGTGCTCATCCCAGTCTCTCTGATGGTCGCTCACTACTTTCCTCAGGTATTCCTCCAGTGTGCGGTTAAATCTTTCAACCATACCGTCAGATTGCGGGTGAAGCGGTGTTGTCCTGGTTTTTCTTATTCCATAGAGCTCGCACATTTCCTTAAAAATTGCAGATTCAAAGTTTCTGCCTTGATCGGAATGCAACTCCATTGGAACACCATATCTGCACACCCAATTATTGATGAAAACATTTACCACAGTTTGAGCCTCCTGGTTTGGTATGGGGTATACTTCTGGCCATTTACTGAAATAGTCCATCACCACAAGGACATAACGGTTACCGGCAGTACTGACTGGAAAAGGACCTGCTACATCCATAGCTATTCGCTCAAAGGGCGCACCTGAATTGTACTGCTGCAGGTGTGCTCGAGTTCTCCGTGCTGGACCCTTCGCCGCTATACATTCCTTGCAGTTTGCTATCCAGTCGGCTACTGATTGTTGCGCTCCAACCCAGTAAAAACGCTGCTTTACCTTTTCCAGTGTTTTATTAACTCCAAGGTGACCTCCACTGGGACCATTGTGGAACTCTCGCAAAACTTCCGGTATCTTCGATGATGGTACAACTATTAAGTTAGAAGTAGTTTTGCCATCCGCACTTTCCCATATACGGTACAAACATCCGTCTACCAGCTGCAAGCTGCTCCATTGTGCCCAATAAGCTTTAGCGATGGGACTCTCAGCCGCAATTTCATTGCGTGCAGGCCTGCTATCTCTCTGTTTAGCAGTTATTATTTTGCTGAGCACCGGGTCATTTTTCTGCGCCGTTGGCCAGTCTTCGTGGGAATCTATCTGCGTTAGCCGAACATCAATGACGCACTCTTTCTGCTCGTTTCCCCATTGGTATGATCGTGACTTCTTGGTCAGCTGTTGTTGGCCTGCCCTTTTGCTCGGCCTCTGTCGAGATACGGATCTAGTACGCCTCCTGGGAGCTTTACAGTTGCGCTGAAAGTGGCCTGTCTTTCCGCAGTTAAAACACTTAGCTCGGCCTTTGTTCGAGCTTTCGGCCAACGCTTGCAACACTACCTCTTTAATCGTACTGGCCAAGCCATCTCCTGGCTCATGAACTACCTCTAGCTCCCTTATTTTGTGGACCTGTGACCTTGAAATTAGTCTGGCTGTCTCCTGGGCCAACGCAAATGAGACGGTTTCGGCGAATGACGGCTTTGGTGTTGCACATACAGCAAGTTTAATGTCGGGATCTCGAATACCGTTCACAAATGCCTCCGTCTTAAAATGGTCCAAAAACGAGTAGCTCTCTCCAGGATAGCTAAGCTGCACAAGACGCTCAATCTCCATTGCATAGTCCTGAAGAGTCTCATTGCCTCTCTGCACTCTGCCTCTCAGCTCCATTCTGTGGATTTCCTTCTTGTGCTCTCCACCATACTTGCGTTGCAGAGCTGCCATGATGACTTCATAATTGTCTCTAGATGAAGCGGGCACAGTTTCCAGGACATGTGCAGCGACACCCTTCAACGCCAAAATTAACTCAATGCACTTCTCTTCCTCCGTCCATGCATTTTTATTGGCCACAGTTTCAAACTGAAACTTAAAAATGTTAAAAGGTGTGCTGCCATCAAAGGTGGGCGCTTTCACTCTGCTCACAGATTCAGGAATAGCTCCGACTGGCACTTCCTGCAGTTGAAGGCCATTCATTCTAGCTTCCAGGCTATGAAGCTTTTGATCGACACCATTTTCTAGGGCAGTAAATTTTTCACCCACTTCGTGAACATTTCGTTCCAAGCCACACAATTTTTCCTCCATGGCATTTATTCTCAGATTCATGGCCTCAGAAATTTCCATTAACTTCTCGCTGTTGGCTTTCAGCATTGCATTTGTTGCAACTGACGCCTCTTTGATAGACTTGGAGTTTTCCTGCATGATGGATTTGGAGTTTTCCTCCATTTTCTGCATCATCAATGCATTTGTTGCCTTGGACGCCTCTTTGATAGACTGCATCATGGCAGCAAACATCGAGTTTAAGTCCATGCCACTCGTACCTGCTCGTGTACTCATCTCCAGTTCTTCTTTTTCTTCGAAGTCATGAGTATTGATGTCCAGGCCTAGCCGATGAAACTCCTCCATTAGCCTCTTCTGCAGCTCCACTTTGTTACCAGTTGTGGGCAGATCCAATTTGTACAACTCCTTTTTCAGTTGTTCCACTTTAAGCTCGTCGAACTTCATTTTACAATTTCACTTCTGACACCAATTGTTACGTTTTAACCTCTTCAAAACGTTTTCCGTAGATTCTTTAATTGTAATGAAGTTACAACACTCACGTCTTCAGTTTACAATAACCAACAGTTCAACACTTTATTTATTTGAACACACTATACTTGTAAACACTTTACTAAGAACACTTTACTAAAAGAACAACACTTTCACTTAATCACTTTTTATTACTTAAGACACTTTACACGTTAGCGCAGCTAAAAATCGACTGACTCTTCAGCGTTAAGCTTCGCTGCTTTTATACCTCCAATGATCATTACTAGAACATTCTAGACGTTTACAGAAGCTAATCACGCCACATCTATAGTGCGATGTGCGATGACTCATCATGAACAAGAGATATACACACACACCGACATACTTACACGCGGCAGCAAAACTCAAGCATCTGAGTCGCGCACATACATGCACACACGAATATTGTATCGTGCGGTGGTGGTTTCTTTTATTTCGCTGTTGTGCTTATTTATCCACACATGTGTGTCAGTATGTGCACACTCGCTGTGCTGCCGTTTTGTTTATCAACAAGCTTCTATGTATGCATGTGTGTATATACCTCCTGTGTTCATTTACAAATAATAACAAGACAATATACGCACATATAAAATAACGATGATTTAGTACGTTCTAGAACAATCACAATCGGTCCGTTCACGACCAAATTTGTAACAATATTATTTTTGTGTTTGATATTAATTAAATTAGACAAAGAAAACATCAAAGACATTTAGCAGGGTGGACAACTAGGTAGGACACTTTCTCGCCAGCACCCGTCCTTGAAGTCAGGGGCGCATGTTTCTAAGGCGACAACCAAGCCACTCAGCCACCCAAGTTGTTGTATATTTTCTGTCTAAATTTTTAATTATATCAAAAACACACCATTCATTTTTTCAATGGCTATCGTTATGGGGCCATGTTGAAACGAATTTTTGTTCACAAAAATTGAAGAGGAGGATATTGGCAACATTTGGTTTCAACAGAACGGCGCTACGTAACACACTCGATGTTTTATAACCTTCTTTTATTTGCCTTCTTTAATATAGAAGATTGTGAACTATTTTGTGGGGCTTTAGTTCGATTTGGAATCTCCAATATGCACAATATAATAAGGCTGCTAATTTAACACCTCTGCACTACAATACGTTGCAATATAATATTTCAGCTTTCGTTACAGCTCTGAAACAATACTAAATATGTTCATTAAAAATGTAAATACTCCCCCACCCACTTTGCAGGGATTAATAATTCAAACCCCTACATCATTAGACATTAAACATATAAACACATTGCACACATGTTAATGTAAAAATTTTATTACGCAACACGGCAAATATCTTAGCATAATTAAAAGTGTTATTATTTTAATAATTCGCAACTCATCCACGCCACATTGTACGTCTTTTTATGAAGTGATGAGCGGCGCCCCACTTTTGTACCGGCAGCTTGATTAACATTTTAATTAAACAAATAAGGCATAAAGTTGCTGAATAAAACAAAAAACATTGTTTGGCATATTAAGTAATTCACAATTGTTTTGTTTTCTCTCACTCTCCCACTCTCTAGCTCCCTTGGCAAAATACTAGCTAGCAAACACATGTGTATGAGTGTGTGTGTGAGTGTTGTGCTCTGGAATTTTAATAACAACTTGTAATAACATATTCTAACACAACTTTTGCCCGCATGAATATCAAGCATTTATTATTTTTTTGTTTTTTGTTATTTTTAGTATTTTGTTTTCGTTTATGTTTTTCTTTTTCCTGTTATCCTTGGCAAGGACAATGTAGGACTTCATTAGCAACACCTGTGGGTGGCCACTACAAATTTCATTCCAGCTTTTTTTTATCCCTGCTCAAGTCTGTTAAATGTCAGCATTACATTTATTCCATTTGACTCCTTAACAATGGAGCCGGGATGGTGTTCTAGTGTTTTTAAGATATAAAACAATGCCTAAAATATTTGAACAACGTAGTTCACAGTTTGCCTCATGTAATCAGGGTTCTTTTGGGTAAAATTTATAAAAGCAAAATTGTTTTGTCACATTTCATTTGAAGTGTTTATTAAATTTAATTTTTTAAGGTTTATCAAACTTAGAACATTTACATTGTATTCAGTCAATTAAAAGAGAAACTATTTTCTTTTTCATTTATTTATTTATTTATTTAATATTTCGTTATTTTGACCCCTTTTTTCCTTTATATTTTAACACTTATATATATCCCGGAAATATCAGAAAAGTTGGAAAAATCGAATATATATAATAAAGAAAAGTATATGATGGCCCATAAGACTTATAAAACATTATATACATTATTTAGTAAAATGAAAGATAGAGTGGACAGAATGGAGATGTCAAATGTAGTTTATAGTATACCATGTGGTGGGAATGACGTAGAACACTGTAATGAGGTGTACATAGGAACAACTAAAAATAAGCTTAAAACTAGATTAGCAGGACATAGATCAGATCAGAAGTATAGGAGGATAAATTTGACGCACAAGACAGCACTGACGGCACATTGTGCAAGATTAGATCATGTTCCAAAGTTTGATGACACTTCAATATTGAGTAGAGAAAGTAATTATAAACGCAGACTTACATTAGAAATGTTACATATTATCAACACACCAGTAGATAGGAGAATAAACTTCAAGGCAGATACAGACAATATAGCACAGATATATAAGTATTTAGTTAAAAATTAGAGGTTTTTTGTTTTTCATGGTTATTGTTATTGTTCTTTGTTTACTGTAATGTATGGATTTTTTCATTATTTAATACGGTGTAAGAATGTTAAATATTTTCTATTAAAATCTTTTTGGTAAATTAAATTTCATAAAAAAGAAAATATTTTTCATTCATATAAGTGTTTGATTAACAATTTGTTTTAATTATTATTGTTCATGTTAATTGTTATTTCATGTATGTATGTTTATATAGATAATTTTATGTTGATAATTTTTTAAATACTTATATAATTTTTATTTGTGTATAGAAAGAAAAAACAATAATTTTTAAATTTTGAAATGTGAAAGAAAAAATAGGAAAATATGTATGTTTGTTGTTATGTTTGTTTTTTGAAAAAAACCAATCAAAACATTTTTCATTATTATTGTCCTGAAGAAGCTATCCGAAGGAGAGCGAAATATCGACAAAAATAAATACTCAAATTACAAAAGACCTTAAGCTCAAATAAATTTATTTATTTATTTTATTTATTTATGTATATCGCTCCATACACAAGTCTTATGTATATTGCAGTGTGGAACTGAGTTTGTACAAATATTGAAAATGTAATAATAATAGCGGAAATCGCCCTTGGTTGCACATCTGCAATTTTAGCAGATATAGCATGATTTTTTTCTACAAAGCGTGAGTGTCTTTTTCAAGTGTTTAGCAAAATAATTATATCAGCTGATTTTAGAGTAACGGAAAATATAAATATTTTTGTTTTGCAAATTGAGAAGGAAGTTTAGAAAACAAATTGCAAAAATTTCATTATTCATCTTTTCGTTGGCCGTCTTTTATTGTTGACTTTTTGTTTAATTGCCTTAATTTTTTTACTTTCTTCATTTCCTTCTCTGTTTTATTTATTTGTTTACAAAATTTAATAAAGCGAGTTTGCCGCATGAGATAAGCTAAGCCGCAGCCAATGTTTGAAAAGCAACGCCGTCGATAATATTTGCACGTGAAGCAACCACCCGATTTTTTGCTTATTTTATAAAATTTAATAAAAATGGTGCATAATAATAGGTATAATATTCACTTTTTACTATTTTGTAAATGCTTCTTTGAGCAACGTTAGCATTAATTTAATTCCAGCACAGGCATGTTTTGTGGCGGCCTTACCGTCATACAGTTTTTTGAGCGCAGGAGTTTACGTGTTGAAATGTAGAAAAACAAGCAGCTGTTTAGCAACATTTGCAAATACGGATCTGCAATGGTTTTTGGTTATGCATATTTGCTTAAGTGATGCAAATCTCGGTTTCATACATTTTGTTTTTGTAGTGTTGCAGACTATGGCACATATGCTACGGTTGCAATATCTGCAAGGTCTGCAAGGGTAATTTGCAATGAAGGGTGAGTTCCGCTAATGTTTTAAGAAGCATACAACACAAAAAATAAAATGAAAAATATATATTAAAAAAAAGCTAAAGTCTTATCAAATATGAAACAAACATTTCTAGCAAACAATTACTCTGAGAAAAATTTCAAAATTTGATTTTTAAATTGGTGTGCGTTACTTAAGAATTGAAGACTATTGTTGGTGAACAATTTAATGATATTGCATATTTAAGTATCTTCAATTTTTTCATATGCAATTGATTGATCATAGGATCTGTAATAATGAACTTCCTTAATATTTTATTATTTCAATTTCATTCAGATTGTACCACAGTACATTTATTCTTTACTTTTAGCATTCACTCTCTTCATTATCTTATTTTGCTCATACAAAATGTTGGTGAAATTGCAGTAAGCAATTGCAATAAATTTACAACAAAAAGCGCATTATAATGAAGTTACAACAAATACTACTGAGTGCATATAATAATAAGCTAATTGCTCATTCATTTAAATGTAACACATTAACTCCGAATTCATAATGTTACATCTTTTTTTGCTCTTGTAAACTCCTTTGTATAAAAATCCTGCCATACTTTATGAGTTTAATGCAGTATTTAATTAAAGAAAACTTCTTGTGCGAATCAGAATAAAGCTGCTATTCAATCAATGCACATCTGCCTTGCTGCACTATTCTTATGCAAAGTATTTAATAATTCAAAATTGTTAAATAAAATAAGAACTTTAAATAAAATAAATTCAGAAATAAATATTGAAATAAAAATTGAGATTTTTATTAATATATATTGATTCTGCAAAGAAAAAGCTCTGGTGCTTTATCAAAGAAAGTGAAATTTAAATTCTCATCTTAAACAACTATAAGGAATCGAGTTCCAGAGTGATGCCGCAAATATATAAAAATGCCACCCGAATGCTCTAATTCTCTTGCCTCTGCAATTTTCCGCAAAAGTAAGTCTATTGTAAATTTAAATTTTAAATGAGAAATAGGAAATTGAAACGAGTTCTATCAGACTTTAGTTAAATTTCACTACCTCAAAACTGAGGAGATTTTTTTAAAAAGCAAAACAAAATTTCAAAGAAGGCAAGAAAAGTAGAGTCGAAGACACGCCAACCATCAGCACCCAATTTGCTGCGAACCCAGATCATAACCGACGGCAGTCAGTAATGCAGACGCCAGGTGTAGTGGCTCTGCTAAGCGCTGTTGTTGCAAATCCATTTGCATTTAGTTACATATGTCCTGTGTATGAAGCAATTTTGGTGCTGATGTTTGACGAAAAAGTTTGTTTGAACATTTCTGATTCTCATTTTGTTCATGAGAATTTTGGAATAAGTAGTTGGACTTCAAACATTCTTTTTAAATAGCACGTTGTAATATGAGGTACGAGAAATAGAAAAAAAACCCTTAAATATAGTTGATTTTAACAGAAACTACGGAATTTATTGTTGCATCAAAATAAAGTACCCACTTTGGTACTTTCTGGCGTTTATGTACTCATTATTGCGCATCACTGAACAGATACATATAATAAATGGGTTAATCAAACTGTCCCAAAATGTATACACATATTAAGTTAGTTTCTCTGACATGAGAAGATAATTTTATTACCTCACGTAAATCACCGCTATCATGCATGTTTTTCTACATGGTAAACTACATGATACGTGAGACAGATATAGTTATCTGGTATAAACTCTTCTAAAACTTTACGAAACAAAGTGAGAAGTGAGACCAAAGGGGGTTTTCATAAATCTTATTGGCCGCAGCAACTCCATCATGCTGCCGATTATATTCCAGGAGAGTCAGTGTAAATCAGGGGTGCCCAAAATCTTCTTATGGAAGCGTAAACACCAATACGTATACACTTTATTGACGCACACAAAGAAAAACAGAAATATTTCATTAGGTACACTAGGAAAAAAATTAAATTTCATTTTCACAAAATTTATGTACTGTATTAAAATGCCTTTCCAAATCATATTTACTAATCGTCTTGATTATTTGAAAGCAAATCATACATTGTGCTCGATTTTCAAAATTTTTAGCGAAAAAAAGTCGGTTTCCCACGTGTCATTCATTCTACAAAATAAACTGTACAGTTGAAACTAGTAACACAAAATTATTTCTTCAAGTGTTTCATACTCACGAAATCATTAAAAAAAAAAACAAAATCATGAAAACAAAAAAACAAAAAACAACAAAATTTACGCTTGGCACAAATGTGTACCAACAAAGCCTGCGTTCGTATTGCTGTGCATATGAAAGTGTTGTTGCTTTGAACTTGGGGTATGTGTGTATTTCATACAAAGAGTTGTGTATACATATTAGAATGATCAGCCAATGCTTCGCGCTTTTACAAAAACAAAAGCGTACCAAGCGTATAGGCCGTGGGCATCCCTGGTGTAAATGAAATACGTACGTTGACGACACTCTCGAGACATGGTTTGTTTTATTCTTTTGGGGCAAATTTAACGCACGTAATTATTTTTGTGTTTGTAATCCGATCACGAGACGAAACAAAGAAACCAGCCCACATCTCCCGAATTAGCTAGTTTGCAATTACGTGCGTGACGTTTCGAATCAAGATCAATCTATCGTTTGCCTTTGAATTTTTTTTTTTTTGCAAAGGCCCACCAAATTATTTGGCGGACGGAAAAAATAGATATGTAGATTCAAATTACATTACAACTTCTGAGCAGCGCAGCGCTAAGCATATTTTCAGATAAGCCCTTCTCGATTTATCTAGGAAAACAAATAGTTCTTTTTTATATTACATTAATATTTAAGTGTTTTGAGTTGCGTGTGGCAACAATTTAGTCCGTCATTGTATGTACAGCCGATGCATGTGGTAGCTAATCCTTATTAATGTTATAAATTCTATCAATAACAATACACTTGTTTCACATACTCCTGCATAAATTGCTTTTTAAGACTTCCCCATTGTTTAACTCTTGTTGTCATTTGATTTACGACTACATATTTATTAATACGTTTGCCTAATAAATCAATGATTACCATAAAGGGGCGCGTTAAGACAAATTTTATACTCTGATTAAATCTTTTGTTTTCTAGGATATTTATTTTATCTCTTCATCCCAAACCACAATTAAAATCAGCAAGTAACTTACATCTTAATGTGGCGTTTCCTTTTGTGCCACCAAACACACACGCACACACACACACACACACAAATATCTAATAAAATCTCTTCTGGGAGATTCTCTTGTAATCTCTTTTTCGGCAGCTCGTTGATTATTTATGTTCAGTCAGCAACAACAGCAGCAGGAAACAGAAGCAATAAAAATAAAAACTTTGTTTTGTGGTTATAGGCCTCGTTAAAAACAAAAATTAACTAAATTAAGTTACACCAAACAGAAAGTCAACTGAAATCAAAAAAAAAAAAAGAAGAAAAAAACCACTGCAACAAGGAAACACTCATTTTATGAGTATTTCTCATGCCTACAATTGAATGCTAAGAACACAACCGGGACGAACGACGAATTTCGCCCAACACTACGAATACGCCGAATTCGTCGTATGAAGCACAATAACGACGAAAAACAAAAACATCTGTTATAATTGATAAAGTTGTTTATTGTTTGTTCAAAGATAAAAAAAAAATAAATGAACCGAAGAATTATCTTTGTATTATTTGATCTTTATATTGTTATATTAATTATTCAAGCTCTTGATCTTTGGTTTTTTTTATAAAAAATAATACTAAACAATTATTTATTTATTTTCAATATTTCGCCAACAATTTTTTTTTGGCATCTTCAGGAATTTTATAATTATTTTCCTGAAGATGCCAACAAATTGTTGGCGAAATATTGAAAATAAATAAATAATTAAATTACTTTTTCAGGCTCAAGTTCAACCCTTGGGTTTTCACTACTTTTTAATCAATATCAATTAAGTAAAGGGCATGGCGTAAATGTTCAAATTGTATCAATAAAAGAGCATCTAGATCTCAATGATGCAAAAACAGAACATGTAGAAAAGCTTTCATATAAACAGAGAGCAACAGTCTTCTGAGATGACAAATATCGTCCAAGACTGCAAAAATTATCATTGCTTTGGTTAATGTTAATTAAGTATACAAACAGAAAGTAAAATTGCGTGAGCTTTGGTTGCCGAGTGGTTAAAGCGGCTGTGCCAAAATTGTGAAATTTGACACGTCCAAAGTTCATAGGGTGCTGATGAAGGGTGTTTGCTACCCAGAAATAAATTTTACTTTTCTTTACTTAATTGATATTGATTAAAAAGTAGTGAAAACCCAAGGGTTGAACTTGAGCCTGAAAAAGTAATTTAATATAAATGTATTACAACACAGAAGTGCAATAACAAAATTAAAATTTACAGTAAAATAAATAATTGTTTAATATTATTTTTTATAAAAAAAACAAAGATCAAAGACCAAGAGCTTGAATAATTAATGAATCGAAGAATTTTAAATTTTGTAAAAATAATTAAAATAATGAACATCATTTCAGATTATATAAAAATTCATGAAGTTTAACATTTTCAATTATAACTTCACTTGTATCCATTTTCTCAGTTTTTTAATTTTATCTTATTATAGTTGAACAGCTGATGGGGTGACCATATCAAAAAAATTGGTTACTAAAAAATTTTGCATTACCAAAAACAAAAAATTAAACGGTTCCGTTTTTACTCTTTGCGTACGGAGGCTAAATTCTTACGCCAAAAAACAGTAATTAATTATTTTCGTAATTTTATTTTTACAATTCGCGAACACAAATTGTAAAAGCGACGACAAAAATTATATTTAATTCGAAAACATAATTTTTTCCTTTTGTTAGAAAACTGGAAAAGAAAAAAAAATCAGTCAGCTGTTGACTTGCATATAAAGGGTCCGCCAAATAACTTTTTTAAGAAAATAAAAATGTGGAGAAATAAAATATTACTGTTATAAAATCCAATTTACACATTTCCCGTTTTCCCGGGAATTTTCAAATGAATTCGCGGGAATTCGCGATGAAAATTCTTCGAACCCCCCAAACCCTAAATGTAAGCGTACGGGTTTTCTGTGCTCCAAATGCGACAATTTTTTGCTTGTTTACACACCTGCCAAGATCAAAATGAGCTTCAATTGGAAAGATGATTTTTTTTTTTTTTTGCAAAATCAGCATTTTCTGTAAAACGATCGCAGGCCCACTTAGCGAAGCGTATACACAACCATATTCGTTTGGCGGAAGAATAAAACTAATTATCTGTCATATCAGACATGAGCTAAGTTGAAGAAAAAAAGTTAGATGGCGGAGCCTGTACTTTATATTAGTGAGTTTCGGTTGTGAAGAAAAGTAATACTGTTGCTAAACAATAAAACTATTTTCTTTTTTCAGGATTTATTTGAATATTTGTGATTCTTATTGAGATCTTGAGAACAATAGAGTATTGGTTGATGACAAAAATAGTTCTTTTTTAAGTTGTTTCCAGTCTGCTGACGAGTTGAGTAACATCCATGAAATATTGGCGGCATATTGGCCGCTGAATAAAACAGATTAATTGTTTAATAAGGTTTATTTTTGAATCCAAAATAATACATTTCAATTGACTCTGGCTACTAATGCTTCATTTTAATATTATAATTAAATTGGCCGGTCTTAAAAACAAAACATGCGTGGTTGTTTGATTTTTGATCTGTATGCAGAAATATTTACTTGTGTCTGTTTATGATGGATGGTGTAATATTTACAAACACTGATTCTAAAGTTCATTAAAAAAAAAAAAAAAAATTGTACATTTATAACTTCAAGTTATGTTTTGCGGAAAGAAAAGTTGTAAATTGAGATGAAGGAAAAGATAATTAGGTTTTTATGTATCGGAAACCTTAAGCTATTTGTGTTAGAAAAATTTACTATGTAGAAACCTGCGGCGAATGAGAAACTTTATTTTAAAGAGTTCTAAATTTGTTTTTAAGATTATTTCACTTTAGTTACATAAAAATAATTTGATGAGGAAAAATAGGCTTGGGGGCAGGTTTACATGATTAACACAAATTGTGTTGCAGCAGATAAATATGATTACCAGGCCTGGAATGTGTTTTTTAGGATTCCATAATCCCTTTTACTGCGACTTTGCCTCATTTTGTTTTTTTTTTTTTTTTTGTTTTTTTGCAGGGCTGAGTTGTTTATATTTTCTAATACAAAATAAGCAGGGGAATGAAAAGAAAACTATGTGAATATTAAATTTCATTCACATGCTACAACTATGACTTATTTTAGCTGCTGTGGAGCAGTGCAATCATCGCAAATGGAAATGGCCGCAACATACATAAATAAAACGCATTAAATAATAAACTATGCCAATAGTATTGATTGCTAATGTTAACCTCATTTCAATCAATATAAATGGCAGGGCCACCCTCCGCGAAGACAACACATGATTTCTCATGTGTTTCGTGTGTTCATGTGTGCAAAGAGAACACTTGATAAAAGGAAAATTCGTTCAAGCGAAAATGAAAAAAAAAATGCTTTGAAAATTTCCTGAACATTTTCTTAGTACTTTCCCACTTAGCACTGAAAATAAAATCCGTTTTAGCGAAGATCTGCTTAACCACCGCCTGTTCCTCAATGTCGAAGTCGTGCGATTGTTGGCATTCTAAGCGAAAGAAATGTGGAAAGTTCAATTAAATACTTTACAAATATTACTGATCTTATTCATGATCTAGTTGTTTTATATTTAAATGTTAAACAAAAATGTAAATGTGAAAATTTTAGATTAGTCTGTATTCAAGCATACAATAAATCTAACAAAGTTTATAATATTTTTCTACCCTAACAAATTTGTGCGTTCAACTAGAAAATTGCTTGGGGTTCCTCTATGATGTTCTTTTATTCGAACGACGCGTCGACTCGATTGACAAGTCGAAAAGACGTAACTGCTTTCATACAAAATCTGGTTCCTCTATTTCGATCGTAACGTCAGCACTGCGAAGACAAACGTCAAAATCAATCACTTGCAATTTTGCTAGCGAGTGGGTGTTTTTATAAAAAAAATTATATTTATTACTTTAGGTCTAAAAAAAATACACCTTAATGCTTTCTGCCAGCATTTCGTTGCTGCTAAACAACTCTTCAGTAGACTTGAAAAAGCAAAAAAGAATGTTTGAAGTCCAACTACTTATTACAAAATTCTCATGAACAAAATGAGAATCAAAAATGCTCAAACAAACTTTTTATACAGAAAGCATTTTACGTCTTGCAACACCTTTACTTTCTATAGCACTTCCTTACAACAGGTGACCTTTGGTTACCAACGACTTGTATTCTTGAATGTATAAAAAAGTAAAAGTTTTTGAATATTCAACAATTAACTTAATTATTTATTCGCTATAAGAGCCAATTGAAATTTATTACTTTAGGTCTTTTTGCTTTTTCAAGTCTACTGATGAGTTGTTTAGCAGCAACGAAATGTCGGCGGCATATATACGGCTGAGAAAGACAGAAAGCATTAAGGTCTACTTTTTAAGACCTAAAGTAATAAATTTCAATTGGCTCTTATAGCGAAGTTAGTTAGTTTCAGTACAGCAGTTAGTTTCTTAATCCAAACTGATATAAAAGTCCATTTCTTTCCAAGCTTAGCTTTATAGAGAAAAGCAAAAATTGATGAGGGTTTTCATTTATTTGCACTCCTTTTTA
This sequence comes from Sturmia bella, assembly GCA_963662145.1. NCBI lineage: Eukaryota > Metazoa > Arthropoda > Insecta > Diptera > Tachinidae > Sturmia > Sturmia bella. Next base: position 42,717,641 of record OY759168.1, on the reverse strand, counting down.
AAAGGAAATCTTTCACAAGCCCTACAGATTTCTTGTAATTTTTTTCATTTTCCCTTAGTCGAAAATTTATTTTGTCAGCCATTTGCAATGTTGTAATAGATTAATGAAGTAAAACTTGACTTGGGACGAGCATTTTCCAAAAAAAAAAATGCCTCCACCATTCTGCACAGTGTGCTGGTATTTACAAATCATTTCATTTTCAAAATCTGGCATAATCGTTTATTTGATTGCTGCAATACCATGTAATTGTGTTTGTTTCTCGACGGCTGTATTATTTTATGTTATTTTTATGCGTATTTTAGAAATGTGATTGTTGAATTTGTTGATGGAAGAAAACATTAAAAGCGAAAAAAACATTTTTTTTTTTGTTGTTGCTCAGCCATTTGCAAGACAAATCGATGGGTCTTGTTTCAGTTTATGGGTCAAGGTTAAACGCAGACAAAATTACATTTCTGCTGTCCTTATTTTCATCATCACATTTAATGATTTAATAACGAAAAAGAAAGTAAATCATAATTTAAAGATAAATTTATCACCGCTAAGTGACAGTTGTGGGAAAATTGCTAATAATGTTTTATCTAAAGTGAAACATAGTTTTGCTTACAGGTATACTAAACATACACTTTATACCTGTACCCAAATGCAAGTATCGTTATCTCAATGTAAAAATGTCTTAAGTTTTTTTTTTCAAATTGAGTTTTTGCCACATTTTGAGGTATTAAACGGGATTAAGCATAAGAAAAATAAAAATTCAGTCAAGTACGAGACTGGCTCGAACACTTAGGGTTTCCCTACGTATCTGTAATGGCATATGTGTGTACAGATATTGTATAAATTTCATCTCTCTGTCTCTTACAACTTGAGAGTTACGTTTCATTGTTACTTTAGGTTGTATGGGGACACCTAGTAGTTTTCGACTTTTTGTTATTGTTGTCATTTGCAGTTGTAAGGCATCTGGGAATACATACACTGTGCAAATTTCCGCTCTCTATCTCTTACGGCTCGAGAGTTATAGCCAACTGCTACTTTACGTTGCAAAGGGACACCTGGTAGTTTTAGAGTTGTTGTGGTTTTTAGCATCTGTTGTTGTGGAGCATATGTGAATACATATACCACGTAAATTTCATTTCTCTGTCTCTCACGGTTCGAGAGTAACGTCTGATTGTTGCTTTACGTTGTATAGGGACACCTGGTAGTTTCTGACTGGTTGTTGTTTTTAGCATTTATTATTGTAGGGCATACGTAAATACATATATTGTGAGAATTTAAGCTCTCTGTCTTTTACAGTTTGGAAGATACGGCTAATTGTTACTTTTCGTTGTATGGGGACACCTGGTAGTTTTCGATTTGTTGTTGGTTTTAGCATTTTTTGTTATAGGGCATCTGTAAATACATACACTGTGAACATTTCAGTTCTCTCTCCCTTACGGCTTGAGAGTCATAGCTAATTGTTACTTTTCATTGTATGGGGACACCTGGTAATTTTCGACTGGTTGTTGTTCTTAGCATTTATTATTCTAGCACATACGTAAACACATATATTGTGAGAATTTAAGCACTCTGTCTTTTACAGTTTGGAAGCTACAGCTAACTGTTACTTTTCGTTGTATGGGGACACCTGGTAGTTTTCGATTTGTTGTTGTTTCTAGTATAGGTTGTTGTAGCCGCAATGTACAGCAACATCCTGTGATAATTTCAGCTTTCTAGCTTTTATCGTTTCGGAGAATGGACGCTGTGACGGACGGACGGACGTAGAAGTCTCGTTAATAGGGTTCCGTTTCACTCTGATGAATACGGAGCCCCAAAAATGAGTTTTATAGGTTTGTCGTCGTATCTCTGATTTATTGACGAACGCTCTCAACTGTAAGACATTTATCTTGTTGTGTTAGATTTTATTAAAAACTAAATAAAGAAAATTAAATAAAAACCTAAAAAAAATGTACAGGTGGTTGTGAACCTCCCAAAGTCTGTCGTAGTCTTCTGTTCGCTGTTATTAACAGTATTGCCTTCTGTTAAACGTTTTGCTATGTAAACTTTAAAGGATTAACACACAAATTACCTGAAATTATTAATAAAAATTATTATATTACTATAAAATCGTGTTGGAAATTAAAAATCTGTCAATTTGAGTCCAAATTTGTTGGACGAATTCTAAGGTTTCTTTAAGTTCTCGTATAAAATTATTCTATTATTAATTATTCCATTCCAAATCGATTAGATGTGTACATATGTATTTTTTTTTAAGACCATACCTTACACTGCAGTTACACGATGAAGTTTTGCTATCAAGTTTTTTTCACATGTGTAGTGCTTGTCAAAATTTAATAAAATTGATAGCTGTGACGTAGGCTGCACGCAATTTCATAACAATTCGTTTTCAAGATGCCGTCAAGAAGAAAATTTAAAATAGCTTCTGCTAAAAAATTAAAGCAAAACCTCCTCTTCTATATTCTTCATTAAACCCAGAAACTAATTCAGATTCTAAATCAATATTTTTTTTAAACTATTTGAATATAATCATAATATACAAATATCTCTTTTTAAAATTAATAAATTTAATGGAAATCAATGTAAAAGTAAAAAATTTGTTGGTTTTGAATCTATTTAATTTTTATCACTTTTAATTGCAACTGTCCAAATTACATTGGACAACTTGTTTTTTTTTCAATTATTTTTGTTATATATATATATATATATATATATATATATATATATATATATATATATATATATATATATATATATATATATATATATATATATATATATATATGTATATATATATATATATACATATATATATATATATATATATACATATATATATATATATATATATATATATATATATATACATATATATATATACATATATATATAAATGAAAGTATTCATGAATTTCTTTATATTTGATCTAATATTTAAATTTTGGTTAAACATTGAATTCTTTTATGCCTGTTTTGAATTGATTTAAATATACAGCCTTATTATGAATTCCGAGTGAACATCACTCGTAATGGAAAATCTCCGTCACGAATTCATACAAAAAGGTATCATTAATTCCGACGGATTCGAAGTTAGTGTTGCCAACCTCTTGACCTAAGTTCGAATTAGTACAACCAACTGAAAAACAGATGTGTTTTGTTTACATTCTAAGGATTGTTAAAAAATATTTTTCAAAAAATAAAAAGGAAATACAATGAATTGGATTGCTGCAGCCTTTTCAGTGGCGGAAGAGGAACAAATAGAGCGCAAAGTGTTGAGGAAATTCCCTTGATTTGGATTACAAGGCGTAAGTTGTTAAAAAAAATCACAAATTATGAAGATATGTACATACATATGTATGTGTTTTCCAATTTTTCATTTAGTTTTATTAAAAACTTCCGGCTGAACAAATCTGTACAATTCGATTTCTAATCGAATCTGAATGGTGTTGCAAAAGATGTAGATGCTGCAAAGGTTTTTTCGTACCACTTTTTATACGCACATTTAATTCTATACATAAAAGGCGGTTTTCTTTTTTTTTGTTTATATGGTTAATTATTTTTCAAACAATCTATCACATGTTTCAATGGTGTATATGAAGCGATTTTTTCAACACATAAAATCAGCAGTTAGTTTGTGTTACTTTTTTGTTTCAAATCAGGACAAAACCAATAAATATTTTAAAATATAGCAATTAATTATTAAAGAAATATATTTTTATAACTACTTAAATATTGTTTTTATTCAATTTAGGAACTTCTTTTCAGTTTGTTCTTATTTTTAACAATTTTTGTATTCTCCCGACAGTAAGAAGAGTTCGTACAAATTTTTGATAAAAAAACGCTAAAAGTACGTTTCATTCGGAATTCATAATATCAATCTCCCGAATTTAGAAAATTTCGTAGCTACGTCGGAATTCATGATAGCATTTTTACGACGGAATTTCGTCGGAGCCTCCGACGGAATTCATAATAAGCATGATAACTTTGTACTAAATGTTGCTAGAGTTGACAAATGGAAAATTCCATATGAAAAGCGCGGGTTTTCCAAGAGTTATAACTTTCCTCATTATGCATCAAAAAAACTTCAGGTCACTTCTTGATCAACCATCACCCGCTCAATTTGGATTTAATCTTTGAATTTATTTAATTTGTATTAAATTGAAATTAATAAAACTAAATTTATTTAAGACAAAAATCAAATCAAATTTCATATCAACAACCCAAACTAAGGAGAGGTAAAGTTATCCACTGAAACCCTAAGTTAAAGGAGAAATTAACTAACTAAAAATTGTAATTTTTCCTTTCCCTAACTCAAATATAATTTACTCCTTGTAAATTATATTTAATAAATTGGCGACGAGTAATCACTCAAGTCAATTTATTTTAGCACAAAATTCAGAGCTGAAAGCTGCCAATTTTGTTCAGCAACTTTTAAACAAAACAAAAAAATATTTGGAGACAGAACGAAAAAAAATTGTTGTCAGCTGTTTTCTTGATTGTGACTTGATGCCCTCTATGGAAAGCAAAAATTGTCATCAAACTTGCATCAATTGTGAGTGTATGAGTAAAAAAGTGTGAATGTATTAAAACTTGAAAGGCAAAACTTGATCGTGTAACCCCCAAGACAACAAAAAAAGAACAAAAGAATGCCGTATAACGTCAGTGTTGAAACTGCTGAATATTTTTTCCGGTTATCGTGGTTTTAGTTTAAGAATATAGTTTTTTTTGGAACGAAGTTCCTTAACGCGGCTTGCTGGTAGTGGAAATTAGTAGAAATCGTCACGAAAGCGTGTGAGCTGTTTATATGTATTGGTGTACTGTCGACAAGCAATTGTGTATGATGGGCGGTGTCTCCGCTGACAGCAGCGGATACACCTACCAATAAATAATAATTAGTTGGAAAACGTTCCAAAAATTTAAAGAATCATAAAATTTAAAAATTTCAAAAACAACACAAAATAAAACATACAGATTTCACCTTGTATTACATTCAAAGATGAAAAAAAAAAAACGTAAGGAACTTCGTTCCTAACGGGGGTCCCCCGACCGCATTTTTTTTTTTTTTTTTTTTTTATTATTGATTTCGAACAATAGTCAAAAGAATATATAAATATATATAAAAAAAATTATTTTTAACGTGTTCGATTACATTCAATGCAGTCGTGGAACCGAATTGAAAACCTTTATACTAATTTCACTGTGCTAGTTGGAAAAACCGACAGACGGGACACTCAGTGACAAAACCTAATTCAGGTGTGCTGAATTCAGTGGTGCTAACCGTTTTTTTTTTTTTTGCTTTTGAGAAAAATACATAAAAATGGAGGAGATAGGACAAAATGGAGGAGGTAGGACAGCTTTCCCTTAACTCAAAAACGGTTTAAAATATTGAAAAAAATATAAAAACCGATATACGGCAACAAAATTATCTTTCCGCCGCTGTAAAAATTTTTTTGACCAATTTAGTATTAAAAAAAAAATATTTTTTTATAAAAAAAATCAAAATTTTTTCAAAAGTTCGAAATATTTTGTTCTTTAAGACAGCATAAATAATCTAAAAATAAAGCTATGCTGATGAATGTTCATACATTCATAACAAATGAAGTTTTAAACAAAAAAAATTTACATTAATTGATATTAATTAAAATAGTGACAAACCAAGGGTTGAACTTAAGCCTGAAGAAGTAATTTAATAAGATAAAAAAGCTATAAATGACTAAACTCGGTGCACAACTTTGGAAGTTATTCACAAAAAATCACAAATTGCAGTTTCAAACGGTCACCACACAAAGCTTCAAAAATTAAAAAAAAATTGTTTCTGTATTAAGTTTATCATGCTCAAGTTCTTTCTATATTATCTTTGTGATTGATACTAATTAAATTAGACCAAGAAAACATCAAAGACATTAAGCAGGATGGACAACTAGTTGTTTCGAAGCCGCTACACTTTCTCGTCAGCACCCGTCTTTGAACTCAGGGGCTCATGTTTCTAAAGCGACAACCAAGCCACTCAGCCACCTAAGTTGTTGTATATTTTCTGTCTAAATTTTTAATTATAATAAACTTAATACAGAAATAATTATATAAGAAAAAGTTCAAATAATAGAAATTAACTAATATTAAAAAACATTTTTTTTTGATATTAAAAAAAATTTTTTTTTGATTCGTGTTTTGCATGTTTTATCAATGGATGAATATTTTACCTTTGCATGGACCGATAATTGAAATATTGCCAATTTTTAATCCCTAATTTTTATCAATAGAATTTTCTTTTAAATTACAAGTTAAATACATGAATTTAATTTCTTGAGTTATATTTGTATATACCATGTACATACATACACATGTACATAAAATTAATTACATTATTATTTTTTTTAATAAAATTTTTTATAATTTAGTGGTAATGTATGCGGGGGGGGGGGGGGGGGGGTATGTATTTTGTTACGATCTTTTACGTGGGGGGGTGAAAAATTTGCAAAAATTGCGTTACGTAATTTGTGAACAGCCCCTAATCGATCCGCAACTTATTGCCACATGCTGTTTTATATTGTTTTTATGCATTTCTTTTATTGTTATTTTTCTTGCAATTTCATTAACAATATTTTTCCTCAATGAAAATGACTTTCAATTTAACCATCAAGCCATAATAAATTAATCTCATCGAACATGTTTTTATCAGATAAACAAGTTAATCAAAATAATAATAATAATTAATTTTTTTTTTCTTCTTATCCTTAAATGTATAAAACTGTGTATTTATGTCGCATAATTACATTGATTGTTAATCTTTTAATGGCCGATAAAGTAATTAATGCAACATTCAATTTCTATACATATATAATAAGTTTTTCTATGCGTTGTTCAATTTTTCAGAATTGAATATTTAAAAGAGCAGGAGATTTAAATTAAATAAATTCAATGGGCCTCATCTATAGTCAAACACTAAAATCGGTTCTTTTTAGAAACACCTTAAGATGGCCCTATAGCGCGTTGTCGTTTGACCAGTGGCGCCCACAAAAAAAAAATGGTGCGATTAACGCTCCAGCGTGAACAGCGTTCTATGCAGTCACTTTGAGTGGATGTAATGGCTCCTGGTGCATCACTCATTGATTTTCGGTGCCCCAAAAGCGATAGTTTTGCTTGTTCACGCACCCGCTGAGGTGGAAATGAACCTCATCGCTGCTTATGATTTTGGTCGAAAAAACGTTCACTTCGTCATGGACACGATTTTAATCCTCGTTGTTGGGGAGTGTATCAGTCCATGGCTTGTTCAATTGTATTCTACAGCTGTCTAGTTCACAAATATAAAAATAGATTTGACATTGGCCGTCATTTGCAAAAATAAGCTCAACTTCCAATAGGGTGATTTCTTTTGGGTCACCCTGTATAATTGATGTATTTATGACACAATTCATTACAGTTGAATCATAATTTATTCTTTTCAAAAACGAGTTCGATTTTGTAATTGTGATGGCATGTTGGCCTGTAGTAAATTGTTTTTAATTCTAAAAGTTCGTAAAAAGTGTCATAATAAATAAAATAACAAATATATATATAAAACGGCAATTGCGTGCCGTTACACACAAATGAAAATAAAAATTATTATTTATTTTTGCAAAAGTAACCTGCATTTAACATCTTTGCTGTTTATAATTTTTCTATCTGCATAAATTGTATGTATGTAATTAATTCATAGAAATTAGAAAAGCTTCTGAGTAATACAAATGAAGCACATTTAGGAAGGTGTACAGCATAAATATTGTCTAACACTTTACTGAAGTTTTAATTACATTCAACTACATATGATGTTGTAACACCGGGCTATGATTTTGCGGCTTCAAAAGTAAACGTAAATAGAACACATATAAAATATTTTTTTTTCATGATATTTCTCTTTTGTTATAAAGACTGAATGTTGGCATTATGGGTGAAACACTACGTCATTTAAATGGCCACCACGCGAAGTGTTGGCCAGCATTGATTGTTTTGAGGTAATTTTCGACCACTTTTTGACACATATTGGGCGGTATCTCAGTCTAACTTGAAGAATAGTGGTTTTTAAGTGCTCCAGAGTTAAAGGTTTATCTGCATAAACACGGTCTTTTGCGTAGCCCCACAAAAAAATGGACTAATGGTGTCAAATCGCATGATCTTAGTGGCCAGTTCATATCGCCACGACGAGAAATTTCGCGGCCAGGAAATGTCTCTTGCTATAAAACCATATTCGCTCGAGTTGTGTGGCATGTGGCACCGTCTTTTTGATACCATATATTCGCCAAGTCGTATTCTTCAATAGCAGGCGAAAAAAAGTCGGTTATCGTATGACCATAACGCTGCGAAGTGACGGTGACAGTCGTTCCATCGTCGTTTTCGAAGATGTAAGGTCCAATCACAACTTCGGACCAAAGAGCTCACCAAACAGTGACTTTTTCTGGATGTAATGGCCTTCCTTCAATTACTTCAGGATTCTCAGAATCCCAAATACGACAATTTTGTTTATTAACCTGCCCACCGAGTGAGAAATGTGCTTCATCGCTGAAAAAAAAAATTTTTTTCGAAAAATCGCCGTTCACCGCCTGTTGTTTAAGCAACCATTCCACGTTTCTACGAAGTTGTGAATGGTCAGCGGGCTTCAGTTGTTGTGTGAGCTGGACTTTGTATGGATGTAGGCCAAATACGCCATAATGTGCCGTAAGACAGTCCTAATTCCTGAGAACGACGAGGAATCGACACATTCCGGTCTTCGGCCACACTTTCACTTACAGCAGCGATATTTTCAGCGGAACGAGTGAAACGATGATGCACAGGCCTTACAATATTTATAACCGCTCCAGTCTCTTCAAATTTCTTCACAATTTTGCCAATTGCTGGCGTAGTTGAACGATTGATTATGTCAACCATAATAGTTAATTGATCTATTTTCATCAATGTTAGACTTTCAACTGAGAAGAAAAAAAATCGGGTTAACAACTTTGTTTGGCAGATATCAAATTCCAGTCTTATACTTTTGAAACCACCAAAATGGATTACCCGTTACATTTATATAAAACAACTTTTAACTGGATCAAGTTCAACCGTTGGTTGGCCACTTGGCCGCATGGGATGGCGTAAATGTTTAAGCTGCATTAATAACATGAGCCTCTAGATCTGAAGGATAAGAACCAGAAAATTTAAATAAATTTAAATAAGCCATGAAAATTTAAATAAGTGAAGTTGTTTGGGTACAAAACCGAAAATTATCTATTCATAATAAAAATTTGCAAACTTTGACAACTTTCTTTTGTGTTTAGTTTTTTCTTCATTGCTTTGTTTTTTTTTTTTTTTTTTTTTTTTTTGAAAAAGTTGTTTTGTTTTACATTTTTTTGCTTCACAAAAAATATTGCAAACAAATAAATTTCAAAAGCGGCAACACTCTTATATCCCAGAAGTCAATAAAGAAATATCTTAGAAAAATGTAAAATTTTTGCCACACATATTCATGTCTACTAGAAGTGTAGTCATACCAAATATCACACTATTCCAACAACAAAAAGTTTTTTTTTTTGAGTAGTCCGCTTCACAACGAATGCCCCATATGTTTATGATAAAGTAAAAAATAGTATATTCCCGAAAAAAAGTACACCTTTTCAACTGACAAATACTAAATCGAAAGATACATGCATACTTAAGTTCACTTTTGCAGACATGCTTGTAGTTCTATTCCCAACATTTCCACACTCCGTGGCGTTATTTTCTTGTCAAAAAACTCTTTTTTTCAATGTTTTATAGCATTTGTTTCACAGTGTGTACTATTTTGATTTATGAGCATAATTTTAAACCAAAATTCAATATATTTGTGGGAAAAACTTTTTCAATGAGAATAACTTCGAATTAGATATTCTCACAATGAATACATCCATTGAAACTACTGGGTATATGTATGTGTGAATGTTTGCATTAAAAACAAAACACTGGCAATACTTTAAAAAAAAAACCAAATGTTTTCCAAAAGCGTAAAAGAAAAATGTTTCAATGTCACATGGCTTAAAGTTACTTTTAAACCAAAATCATAGAATACTGTTTGTTTGTATTTCAATGGTTTCCATCTGTTTACGGGCTGATGTTACGCCGATGCCAGTAGACACACTTACAAGTAAAGAAGAAAAAAATTCGAATATAAAACTTTATTATTTATTGTCTTAAAAACGCCAAGAGAAGTTTTAAAGCAAAATGTTCTAAAAATATTTTTCAGCACTTGTAAACTCAAAGGTGTTTTTTTGCTGTGACCCTTTTTTTTATTTTACATAAAAAGAACATTACTTTGCTTTTTTTTCAAAATTGTTCCATAAATTTATGACGATGGAGAGTTTTATAGACTTCAAAAGTGGGTAGTAAACAAAGTCGTTAGTTCCAAATTTCTGATAATATTCCATGATAATTTAAGGCTGAACAATGTTTAAAGCTCTAAACACATAGACGACAGCAGACTGCAAATGCTGCTAACTTCAAGTGCAGCCAACGTCAAATGCTGCTCTGAAGTCGGCTTCATAATTATTTTGAAGACAGCAACAACATAATAATTAGCTGGTGTGTAAATTAATTTCGAATTTTTATAAATATTACAAATTCAAAGTGTAAAAATATAAAAAATGGACGAAGAAAATTTAGCGAATTTTATCACAACAATTGTTAAAATAGCTCAGACTATAGCTGAAGTGTATAAAGCCCATAAGACGAATAGTACAAGAAACCGAAGATGGTGGGTTCCCGTGATGAGGAGGGCATTTACAAAACATGTGTACAACAGCTCAAGGAAAAAGATGAAGAACACTTTTTCAAAGCAACCAGGATGAAAATTAAATAAAATATCACAAAAAATTAGATCAAACGAAAAAAATTGTTTTGCTATTGAAAATGAACAGTTGTGTATTTTAGCAATGCTAATTTCAGGGATGCCGTTTTTCTTATTTCATAATGAATAAAATTGAAAATATTGATGAAAAATGTAATAATATCACGAAAAAACCATAAAAACACATACATTTATTTATTTATTGTATTTTTGCAATGTTCTTTTGTGTTTAATATTAAAAAAAAGTTTTTGTTCTAATTTGTCCAATTTATATATACTATAATGGCAACACTATATTTGCTTATTTGCTGCCCGTCAAAATAGAAAATAGCCTAAGTTGGCAGCAGCAGCAAATGTTGTTGTGCAGACGTGCTGCCCTGCTGCCGTCAAAATAATCGTTTTCATTTAAACATATGCATTTTATTTTTGACATATTGCTGCTTGCTGTCTGCTGTCGTCTATGTGTTTAGAGCTTAAATCGCAGCTGTAGTGCTGGGGCAGCAACACAACACAACACTACTGGCACAAATGATGAATCTTCAGCGGCGAATATTCGTCGTCAAAAATAAAACAAAATTTGCAAGACAGGACTGCTCCAGTATTTATGTATAACTTATTTTTTTTTTATTAATATTATCATTTGGTGCCAATTGTGCACCGCGATCAAAAAGATCTTTTGTACAGCCCTTGTTTCCTAAAGACCGAGACCTAGAATATTACCCCCCACCAGTGTTGGGCAAAATACATGCTCTGAAGTATTTAAAATACAAAATACATGAAAGTTGTGTATTTCAAATACAAAATACAAATACTTTTTTCCATGTATTTAAAATACAAAATACTGCATTCCAAAAGCAAGTATTTGAAATACAAAATACAGTGTAACAAAAATATGTATTTAAAATACAAAATACTTTTAATCAAAAAAATTTTTATTTTCTTTCATAAACACAAGTTTTTCACAAGTGATATCAGACAAACAATCTCTTGATGGCGAATAAAGAAATCAGCTAATGACAAAATCTCAATAATTTCTTATTAGAAAACGATATTTTATTGAAAGACTTATAACGGAATTAAGAAATAAGTGACAATTAAAAAACGTTTCTGTGTAAATGGGGGGTTTTCAAATCTAATTACTTCCGCGGCCGTATTTCATAGGTATTTAAGTACGAGAAACATAGTATTAGTAAAAAATAATAATAAATATAACCTACCATTCTTACAAATGCTATTAAAATGTATTGCAGTTCTTATTTTTAAAATGTTTATTAAAATTGTCAAATTTGACAGCAAAAAATAATACATTTTTTTGTAATATCGGCAAAATCTCTAATTAAGTTTATTTTTCCTTTAGTGTAAAAATTTTTTGAGTGTAAAAATTTTTTTGAGTGTAGGATTAAAAAAATTCCATTATCACAAAATGGTTATAATTATTGTTAATTTCCAAGTATTAAATTTTTTAATGTGTAAATAAAAAAATAAAACCCATACTTCACTCCAAAAGTTTAAAAAAAATCAAACGTTCAACTTTGACCCAGAAATCCATAACAAGTCCTTGATCAATTTTAATGTAATTAAAACTCAGTCAAGCCGAACTAAATATCTATCCATTAAAAAAAATTACTTAAATATTTTGATCGGTTCAAAAGTTACAGAATTGTGGCCACCGAAAAACGATTTTCAGCCACTGTGGGCCGTAGATTTGATGCTACCGAAGTTCCTGGGATTGAAGCAAAATAATTAAAACAATTAAATTTTGTTTTTATATTATTTAAAAAATTGAATCTTTATTGCAGCAATCAAGCAACAAGTGCTCTGTCAATTGCTTTCGAATTAAGATTGATTTTAACTTAAAATTAGTTCAGCTTATATACTACTTATGAGAATATCCTTGACTATTTTTATAAACGTGAATGCATTGGCGCTGTGGAAGTGTTGTTGGAAATTCTTGATGAAATTTGATTTTCCTTACAAATATTTATTTGTTCCCACAGTGGTGAATGTTTTAGTTTGCCCCAAATGTGCATAGCATTGCAAGTGCCGTTATTACGGCAAATTATTAAATGCATAACTGCATTAAATAAGGGCAGTGACTATTTCTAATTTTGTGGGAATAAACAAAACTGTTATTTAATCTATGCATAAATTTTCTCACGGCAGGCTTAAGTATGACACACACACACACGAGTCATAAACATTTCATGGTCACTTCAAGAGGTGCAAAGGCGGCATTGTTTTTAAATAATTCACATGTGCTTGCCGGCCTTTGTTGATAAGATTTTTAGTGATACATGATATTGTTTTGCCTGATTAATAAATGCATTTGAAATAATTAAATCTTTCATTTGTTATGGTTTAAAAGAATTAAATCATATTATGCTACAGGATCCAAAACAATCCAAAGCCCAGGTATGTGGTTCTGCTTCTAGATACAGCGGCACTTTCGTAAAGAATGCGTTCCGCCGTTTTCTTCTTCGCGTTACAGAGAATCACTGCTTACCAATTTTAGTTTTTGAGATGGCAATTTGGCTTACAGTTGCCCGTCTTTAGCCCTGTAAGAAGTCAGCCGATGTTGTTTGGTTTTCAAAATATCATTTATGGCTCGCGCAGTATGTGCCGTTGCTGCGTCCTGTTGGAACCACATGTCTTCCAGACCTAATTCGTTCAATTGCGGCCGAAAAGCCTTGTTTAATATGGCCCCATAGCACGTTATCGTTTGACCAGCGGCGTCCTCGCAAAACAAAAATGGCCCGATGACCACTACAGCGTGAACAGCTCACCCGCAGTCACTTTGTGTGGGTGTAATGGCTCCTCGCTCGTCACTTGTTGATTTTTGGTGCCCCAGAAGCGAAAGTTTTGTTTGTTCACGTACCCGCTGAGGTGGAAATGAGCCTCATCGCTCATTACGATTTTGGTCGAAAAATCGTTCACTTTGTCTTAGACACGATTATTCCGGTCTTGGGGAGTGTATCACTCCATAGTTTATTCACTTGTATTTTACAGCTGTCTAGTTTACAAATTTAAAAACAGATTTGATAAGAGCAACTTCCAATAGGGTGATTTCTTTTGGCCCACCTTATATACAAACATACATGTGTACACCTACATAATAATATCCACTCAACATGTGTTGCAAAACGTTTTACATCCTGACAGTGGAAAATAAAGATATATTGTTATACGTTTTTTTTTCACAACTTTATGTACAATTTACTGGCTTCAATTACTTGCAATTTGTTTCTAGTTCATTGTACTTTTAACTTTTATTATAAGTGGGTAATTTGAGTGTATAGCCAAAGGACGGCATGTATATGTATGAATGCAAGTGTGTGGATATTTGTCATAAAAATGTATTTTGTTTTCAACAGCTAAAATGTTGCAGTTTTTATAACACTTTTATGGCAGACAATTTCAAACGCTTGCCACAACTAAGAATGTATCCTTTTCCCCACAACAACAACTGGACTGGTTGTAGAGCGAAATATTTTGGGGTCGAATGTGGGATTAAATAGGCTTCAGAGGAATCTAATCAAGTGCATAAGCAATCATCGCATTCAAAAAACATTCAATCCTTCCCAGTGTTGCCAGAAGTAGGGGAAAATCCCTACATGTAGGTATTTTTAATACTCAAATAGAAGCGTAGGGAAAATCGGAGAGATTTTTTATATTCTCCAAAATGCAGGGATTTTTCCGTCATGTCGCATTATTTATGCAATAAATGCAAACATACAAAGTTTTTTTAGTAATATTTTTTTTTTTCAAAACGGTTCAAAAATTTTCTTTTGGTTAAAATATATTTCAAGAGTTGCTTGTGGTTTAAAAAGTTGGCGACATTATATTATATGTACGTATGTAAAAAGGTCCCTGAAGAGAAATACACTAAAGCCCCGACTTGCGTCGTTGCATCGCCTTTAAAACGATTTCAAGTTGCGTCGGTTTGAGTTGCGTCGATTCGATTTGCATCGTTTTGATTTCGATTTGTGTCGCTAAACACGGTTACATTTTTTACTGCATCATTGTGGATTACCATTTTTAGCATTTGTAGTGTAGTATGTATTTAGCATCTTGAATTCATTAGTATTTACAACTTCTGGCAATAACGATCGTCATCTGTATGTTAAAAAATTTTCAAATTGCGTGAAAAACAAAGGGAAATCCCCTTTTGTTTTTTATATACATAAGTGGTGCTAAAAGCAGCTGTCTGGTTATGGTATCAATTATGCCTTAAGGACGTAAAACATGAGTCAAAGTAAATAGTATACATATGTATGTATGTATGTATGTAAATGAATTTAATTTTTATGTTTTTTTTTCCTTAATTTATGGTTTTGTTGTTTCTTTATAATATACATATATAAACATTTGTTGAAGTAAATTAAATTAAAAAAAAAGTATTCATAATAGTATTTTTTTATCAAAAATACAACATTTTTTGCTTTGTTTTAAATATGTTCCCCAACAAATTAAATTTCAGTGCATTTATATAGAAAAAAGTGATTCGATTTGCGTCGCGTTTCTCCGGTCCCCATTAACGACGCAAGTCGGGGTTCTAGTGTAGTGTAGAGTGTAGTGTAGAGTTTTACTTAACGGGCACTATAGGAAATTCAAAATAGATTCCCACTACATAATGATTCGATATTTAAAGAAACGCGATTCTTAAACCCAGAAAATGTTTATGGAGAAAAAAAAAATTAGTTTAAATTTGAACTATTGTCTAAAAAATTTAACACAAGTCTCAATGATCTCATGCATGAGTGGCGAGCAATCGAATACAATTTTTCTACAAGTGAAATTAATGTGTTTTTAAAAATAGATATGACACAATTTTTGGACAAAAATAATAAAAATGAAAAACTTTAATGACGAAATTGTATATCCAAATTTATCGAAACTGGTACGGAGTTTGTTTGCTGTACCCCATGCTAATGCCAATGTAGAAAGGATTTTTTCAATAACAACACTATGCTTGAATTTGAAACTTCATTTTTCCGACAGACGGGGCAGCCAGTGACTAAACCTAATTCGAGTGCGCTGAATCCAGTGGTGCTAACCGTTTTCTTAGGTTAGCTCTTGCTTTTGAGATATACCGTTATATTAAAAATAGAGGAGGTAGAACAACATATGTATATTCCCTTAACTCAAAAACGTTTTTTAATATTGAAAAAAATATAAAAACCGAAATTCCGCAACAAAATTACCTTTTAATAACTGTAAAAGTGTTTTTAATCAGCTTAGTAGTTTAGAAAACAAAAATTTAGTTTCCAAATTAGAAAGCCGATTAAGAAGATTTTTACGGGTATTGAACGATAACACAAGGGAACAAAATTGAACTTTTTGAGTGTTGTTTGCAATTCTATAGCAATTTTTTATTAATTTGAGGTCGCTGATTTTAAATCTAAACTCCATTTTTCTCCATCAGCTCGACATTTTGAGATATACCGTTATGTCTAAAATTAAGGCGCTTCCAGTACAAATATTTAAATAACTTGAAAACGGTTCACCGTATTCAGTTAAAAAATCGTGATTTTCATACAGAAATAACATTTATTAATATGTGTGTTTGTGTGTGTGTGTGTGCTGTTCTATTAATTTAATAAGTGTATGAAAATCGCGGTTTTTGTCAATTTAGTTATCTCAGTAAATCGTTGAGAAAATCAAAAGTTGTGCGCCGATTTCAATGAAATAAAGCTCATTTGATTCAAAATATATTAAGCTAAATGCTTTAAGACCAATATATTGTGACTTTAGTTGCATTATTTTTTTTATGAATTTTTAAATAAGATTTTTTTTTTAAATAAAAATTGTTCGGTTCAAGTCAAGTTGTAACTTACCTTATAATTACGAACATTACTATGTTTTATTTTCATGCATCCTCACAACAATTTGTACTGAGCTTTTGCTTTATGTTAAGAGAATTTACCGAGAGTCTATGAATTTATCATATTTTAGGCCTACGGCTGATCATGAACAATATTTAGTTTTTAGTTCTTATTTGTATCTCCTGAAATCAACACAATTATTGTAAATAAACAAAAGTGTGAAGTTACTACTAAATTACTTCACTTCTTCATTTAACTCGTCTTTTATATGACACAATTTTTCTTTTAACCATCCACCCCAACATTTATTTTGGTCCTAATCGAACCGGATTAAAGGAATATTGTGCTACATTTTGGAAAAATACCGAGATATTTTAAGGAGTAAATGAAGCCCAATTAACGTCTGTTAGACGCCCTCAAACCCCATAAAATTCCAAGTGTGCTGGAAATTAAAACCAGGAATATTTGGCCCTCTAATAATTGTGTCCCTAACATAATAAAAAAGTGCAAGTATCTACATTGAAATAAAAGGTATAAAGGTATGTAAAAAATACATAAGTTTTGTGCATCAGTATCCTGAAAAAGAAAAATACATCTGAATATACATACGTACATACATATGTATGTACGCCCTTGTAGTTTTTGACTTTTGGTCATTATCGTGAACATACATACATATATACATATGTACTTACTTGCATGCAATTCAGAGAACAGTTACAAGTAAGAATTCAGAAAACAGTTACATATGTTTTTTTTTCTTCTTATAATTATTTCTTCGTTGAATAAAATTCCCTCACTTTAAAGTAAACGAGTTCCACCTCTGTTAATAACATTGAAATATTTATTACTCTACAATTGCGCACTCTGCTTTGTCATTAAAACGAACACAGAGAAAACATGTTGCTAAACATTTAAGCTGAAGACAAGAAGAGTGCAATTAAAAGTGTTATAAACATTTACGAGTGGGATACAATTTTAATATTATGTTGCGGAACAAAAAGCAACTACAAAACGATCTTGCTTACATACATATGTGATTCTTTTTTGCTTTATTTTTTAGTCTTAATTATAAAAATATATTTGCTCAACTAAACAATAACATTGAAGAAAATTATTTCATCAATAAAGTGGTAATAATATTTCGCTCCCGTCTGAATTTTAAAGGCATTTAAACATACATATGTACATTCGTATATAGATATTTATTTGATGGTTTCTGTTGTTGAAAATATTGTTTTCTTTAAAGTGCATATAAATCCAAATAAAAATAAATCCCCCTCATATAATACATACGTACATTTATCGACATAAAATAGAGTACGCAGTTAGATAAATATGTAGATATAATATAACTTTAAGAATAAATACATTGGTGCACATACATATCTACATATGTGTATATACATACATATGTTCGTGTTGAATGATTAACATCGAATATCCCAACACACAATTTGATTTATAGAAAAATCACATTGCAAAATAAAACAAATATTTCTATGTTCACTTGTGAATTCATATACATAAATAATAAAATTTATGCGAATTAGTGCACGAATAGCACAATATTTTCATATTAAATTTAGTTTGGGGATTTGAATTAGAATTATTATAATTATGTCACAACTAAAGGCTTTTATTGCTGCTTCTGATCGTGTCATCCAGTTTCAAGCTTATTTTGCAGGTCTCCCTGCAGATACGCATAATGTTCATACCTTAGCGGTTCACAAAGACGAAGCCATTCATCTGTGGACGTCTCTACGATCTATTTATGAATCTCTTTTAATTCCGCTTGAAAACAAAGATCAGGAGAAAAATCCTGAAGTAGATTTAGAAACAATTAATGGCAAATTCTATTCTGCCTACGATGCACATCTTAAATGTGTCTCAGCAGCTAATAATCTTATATCACAACTGTCCACACAACCTAACACTCCTTTAGAATTAGAATTTCCACCATTGCAAACTCCAAATATCTCTTTACCCCCATGTGACACTGACATTTTTTATGGAGATTATGTCTCCTGGCCAACGTTCAGAGACATGTTCTCTGCCCTTTATAAAAATAATCCACGATTATCTCCTGTAGAAAAACTTTATCACTTGCTTAAGAAAACGCAAAATGAAGCTCGTGATATTGTAAAATCATGCCCATTAACTAATGCTGGCTTCGACATGGCCTGGAACAACCTCGTTGAAAGGTACGAGAACAAAGAAGTTCTTCTTAATGCACAGCTAAAAACATTATTTAGCTTGAATCCTATACACAAGGAATCAGGGCCCAATATAAAAGCACTTCAGCGAACTATAAACGATTGTATCACTAATCTATCCCTGCTTAACATAGAAACTGATAAATGGGATGTGATTTTCGTTTATCTTTGCTCCACATGTCTTCCAGATGTTACTCTCGACTTGTGGAAGCAGCATCATCGAGATCTTTGGGACTTGCCAACTTGGACCCAAATGAATGAATTTTTGACCTCTAGATACCATACTCTTGAGTCCTTTGCAGATATTCGCTCCTCTAAACCCTCTTTTAACTCAATTAAGAATACTTCGTATCCAAAATCAAATAACAATCGTGATGTTAAGAAAGTTAACTCTTACAATACCAACGTATCCCCCCATAAAGCGAATAAATGCACCATTTGCTCACAGTTTCACCCCCTGCGGCAATGCCCATCCTTTCTCAAAATGTCTGTAGATCAACGCTGGTCTACAGTGAGAACCCAAAAACGCTGTAGCAATTGCTTGGCTACATCTCATGAGGTGAGAAAATGCCAAAGCAAATACCTTTGTGCTGTTTGCAAACAGAAACACCACACCCTACTTCATAGCACACCCACATCTACGAACAGCAACCAAGCCCCTTACAGTAGCCAGAAGCCCTCTGATAATACGCATTTTCGTGCAATACAGAATCCCGATGATATCCCATCCACTTCTGCTACTTCCCAGGCAATTCGCCAAACATACACAACGCATTTACAGTCCACTCCTTTTACCTCTATTCTTCTTGGTACTGCTCTAGTAGATATATGTGTGGCCGATATTCGACTTACGGTTCGAGCGCTTATCGACCCTGCTTCTGAAGCATCATTCATTTCTCAATCTCTTAAAAGAAAACTTGCCTTGCCATCAAGACCCTCTCATGCTCAAGTTGTTGGTTTAAGCGGTTCTCCTACTGCCACATCGCACCAACTTTGTGAAATAACTATCAGTTCTCCTATTGACAAGCTCTTCTCCACCAACGTCAATGCATTAGTTATTAAAAACCTTACTGGTCAGCTGCCCTATCATTCACTCGCTCCTTCTATTAAATCTAAGTTTGAGGGTTTGAAGCTGGCTGATTCTGATGAACATACAGCAAAGCAAATAGATTTGTTGTTAGGAGGTGACGTATACCCTCATATACTCCGCGAAGGAGTCAAGTTTCAGAGTAATCATACTTTAGTGGCGCAATGCACTGTATTTGGGTGGATTGTGACCGGACAGATTTCCTCTTCAACACCTAGCAAAATGGTTTCATCATTTTACACCGAAGTTGAACTCAATCGCCAACTAAGTAAATTTTGGGAGTTGGAAGAAGTACAGGAAGTTAAAAAGCTATCCGATGAAGATCTTTATTGCGAAAATTTATACAAAAAAACTACGTACAGAAATAAAGAGGGAAGATTTGTAGTTTCACTTCCGTTCAAAAGGGAGTTTCCTGTTGATCGAATTCTGGGAAACTCTCGTCAGAGTGCTATAGCACAATATCTTCGTAATGAAGCCCGTTTATTAAAACAACCTAGCATGAAATCTACATATGACCAGGTTATCATGGAATACTTGCACCTGCACCACATGGTCACGATACAACCCAATCTATCTGCATGTTCGAATACTTCTTATTACCTACCCCATCACGCGGTAATAAAACCCGATAGCACGACAACGAAGCTCAGAGTTGTCTTTAATGCGTCAAACCCCTCAGCCAATGGCACCAGTCTTAATGACATTTTGTACACTGGCCCCGTTTTACAAGCTGATCTTACTATATTAATTCTCAGATGGCGACTTTTTCGTTTCGTTTTTAACGCCGACATTGAAAAAATGTATCGGCAAATTTTAGTAGATAGAAATCAGACTTCGTTTCAGCGAATAATATTTCGTACCTCGCCCGAAGAAAAACTTACTGATTTTGAAATGTGTACCGTTACTTTTGGCGTCAACTGTGCCCCATATTTAGCTATTAGAACTTTAATAGAACTAGCCGCACAGTGTGAAAGTGATTATCCAGTTGTCGCTGAAATTCTCAGAAACTATATGTATGTTGATGATGTGCTTTTTGGAGCACATGATTTAGACTCCGCTATTCAAGCACGTAATGATATGGTGAAAGTTTTAAGTTCGGCTGGTTTCTCTCTCAGAAAATGGACGGCAAACAATCAAGCTATTTTGCAAGATATACCCCATGCAGATCTTTTAGATTCTAACTTTCTAAAGCTATCTGATTCTAGTACCTCCAAAACCCTAGGCCTCCGATGGAACGCAGGAAATGATTTCTTTTATTTCAAGCCCCTCCGGCTCTCCATTGGAAAAACTTTCACTAAACGATTAGTGCTATCAGACATTGCCAAACTTTTTGACCCCGCCGGTTGGCTTGCCCCCAAAATCATAACTGCAAAAATTATAATGCAACAAATTTGGAAGGACAAAACTGAGTGGGATGACGAAATTTGCCCATCCACGCTCAAAGATTGGAAAACCTTTCTGGATGATTACTCCAATATTGAGAACATCAAGGTTCCCCGTTACGTTGATTACGACCCATGTGCTATGATAGAGCTTCATGGTTTCTGTGATGCCTCAGAAAAGGCATATGGTGCTTGTTTGTATCTTAGAGTTCAATTTCCAAATGGCAACGTTTGTTCGCATCTTTTGTTAGCAAAGACGAAAGTCGCACCCGTTAAATTCATCACATTACCCCGAAAAGAACTTTGCGGTGCCGAACTAATGGCAAAAATGTTCAAAGTCATACGAAACCAAATGAATATTGTATTCAATAGCATATATATGTGGACAGATTCCACTATCGTCCTTTCCTGGCTCCAAAAACCAGCCTCTTATTGGAACACATTTGTTGCGAACCGTGTATCTTCAATAACTGAAGAATTAGAAAGGGAAGTCTGGCACCATGTCGAATCGAAAGACAACCCCGCCGATCTAGCATCTCGTGGAGTCACCGCTAGAGATTTGGCAACAAACCCCCTTTGGTGGAATGGTCCTTCTTGGCTCAAACTGCCACATACAGCATGGCCATCCCATTCCCCTCCTCTGGCGACGCAAGAAGAAATTCGACCTTTAAAATCACATGTCAACCAGGTCACTGCGTTTGACATTTTAGATCGTTTCTCTCATCTACCAAGGGCTTTGCGTGTGCTTTGCTATGTATTTCGTTTCTTTCACCGACTTTCTCCTAAACATAGACTTCATTATAATACCACTGATTTACTCCAGTCTGAAGTGAATCATGTTAAAAATCGCTTGATTATAGCAACTCAAAAGGCGCATTTCCCAGAATATGAAATTCTGTCCCAAGGATTGTTATTGTCAAGAAAAAGTACGCTTTTAAATCTAAACCCCTTTATTGACGCAGAGGGATTTATCAGAGTCAATGGTAGGCTCTCACAATCGCCTGACCTTACTTACAATGAACGATTTCCGAAAATATTACCTTATAATTGCAAATTTACCCGACTTTACTTACAAATGCTTCATCGAGCATCGATACATGGCGAAAATGCTCTTTTATTACGCCTTATGCGAATGGAGTTTTACGTGCCTAAATTAAAAAACTTAGTTAAAGTTACTGTTCGAAATTGTAAGGATTGTGTGTTATTCAGGCACACTCGCAGTCAACAAATCATGGGCGCTCTACCCTCTGAAAGAACTGCATTAACTCGCCCATTCACTAATACAGGAGTTGATTTCGCCGGACCTTTCGACATCAAGTCATATGCAGGTCGCGGGTGTAAGTTAACGAAAGGTTATGTACTAGTATTTGTCTGCTTTGCAACAAAAGCCATTCATTTAGAAGTCACAAGTGAGATTTCAACGGCAGCCTTCATGGCAGCATTTTCCCGTTTCTTTTCGCGTCGAGGCTGTCCCCATGCAATATACTCAGATAATGGAACTGCGTTTGTGGGAGCAGCTAATATTTTGGAGAAAGATAAGAAACATTTTCTTAATTTAGTCAGGCAAAACCTAATGTCCCAGTATGCCTTTCAATCCATTGAGTGGTTTTTTATTCCCCCCGGTGCCCCACATATGGGTGGATTGTGGGAAGCAGGCGTCAAGAGCTTCAAGACTCACCTCAAGAAAATAACCCATGCTCAAAAATTTACGTACGAAGAATTTTCTACAATGCTCATTCGAATTGAGTCGTGCTTAAACTCACGGCCCCTAAGCCCCATGACTGATAATGTCAACGATAATGTTGCATTAACCCCAGGTCATTTTCTAATTGGCACCCCCCTTTTGGCTCCCGCTGAGCCTGACTTTTCACAGCTGTCAGTGAGCTATGCCAACAGATGGAAAAAACTAAAAATCCTTCACTATCAATTCGCTATTAGATGGAAGGAGGAATATCTGAAGGAGCTTCATAAGCGAACAAAATGGCACTTGCGTAAAAGAGATTTTGCCCTCAACGATCTCGTAGTTATAAGACATGAAAATTTACCCCCCACTGAATGGCGATTAGGTCGTATAGAAAAAGTAGTACGTGGACCTGACTCTCGAGTTAGAGTTTGTGACGTGCGTACAGCAAGTGGCCTCGTCACCCGACCAATTGTTAAATTAGTCTTACTGCCCTCTGTTGAGCAAGCCTAATTTTTTTTTCTACCTTTCCAGAAAAATGTCCAATCCACCACGTCGTTTTAAAATTAATCGAGATAACATTAAGGATGCATCAAATACCAAACACACTGTCATTTCCCTACCTGCGCAAAAGCCAAAAAACTGCCGCTACTGCAACAAGGATCATCCGTTGAGAAAATGTATCCGTTTTAAAAAGCTTTCACCACGGGCCAGGTTACAGGTTGTTCGAAAATATGGTTACTGTATAAACTGTCTTGCACACTCCCATTTTGTTAAGGATTGTCGTTGTCGTGATAGATGCCGAATATGCTTATCCGAGCATCATACACTCCTCCATATTTTTAAAAGGTCTAATCTAAAACCGCAGCAAAATTTGGGATATCAGCATCAAGAGCAACAGCGACGTCAACGCCAAAATCAACGCCATAAACAGTCCCAACAAGGCACTCCAGTTGGAAAAAACTTTTCTAGTTTTCCTACTATAGTCATTAATGTAGCATCAAAATAATTTTGTTATATTTGCCAATTTTATCTCTAATGAAATGAAAACCTCATACATTTATCAGTATATTTTTATTGAATATTGTTAATTTTTTTTTTCTTATATACGATATATACCTCTATTGAATTGTAAACAGATCTTATTATATAAGGACTCTAAAGTATAAATATGATTTTACGTGTATTTAAAAAAAAAAAAAAAAATATTGCACATTCGGGTCTCCCTTTGTACATGCTGGACTCTTGCAATCCTGCAAGGGGAGGCGGGATGTTCGGTTCAAGTCAAGTTGTAACTTACCTTATAATTACGAACATTACTATGTTTTATTTTCATGCATCCTCACAACAATTTGTACTGAGCTTTTGCTTTATGTTAAGAGAATTTACCGAGAGTCTATGAATTTATCATATTTTAGGCCTACGGCTGATCATGAACAATATTTAGTTTTTAGTTCTTATTTGTATCTCCTGAAATCAACACAATTATTGTAAATAAACAAAAGTGTGAAGTTACTACTAAATTACTTCACTTCTTCATTTAACTCGTCTTTTATATGACACAATTTTTCTTTTAACCATCCACCCCAACAAAAATTGTTATTTTTTTTCAAAACTACAACGATATCTCTGAAACTACTCGTGCAAATTAAAAACAATGTAGGCACGGATTAAAGATAATTTTGTTGACGAATTTCAATTTTTATTTTTTTAACTGAATACGGTGAACCGTTTTCAATTTATTTAAATATTTGTACTGGAAGAGCCATAATTGTAGACATAACGATATATCTCAAAATGTCGAGCTGATACAAAAAAAACCAAGTGCAGATTTGGATTCAGCATTCCAAATTACCTTTAAAACAACAATCAGTTCATAAACAACAAATACCTTGTTCCCTTGTGTAATTGTTGCTGAATTTCGGTTTTTATATTTTTTTCAATTTTTTCTTGTTGTTTGGTATTTGTTGTTGTAGAAACTATGTAACAGCCAATTGTGATGAAATTTCAGCTCCTTAGCTCTTGTGATTCCAAAGTTTCAGTAAATTTTCCAAGTTTCTTGTGTGGGAACCCCCTTTAGTTTTTAACTTTTTGTTATTTTTTGGTATTTGTTGTTGTAGAGGCTGGGTAACTCCATATCCTGTGAAAATTTCAAGTCACTATCAGTTATAGTGCAAAAGTTACAGCCAATTTCATCAAATTTTCACAATTTCTTGTATGGGAAGCTCCTTTAGTTTTCAACTTTTTGTTGCTTTTAGTACCTGTGGTTGTAGTGGCCGGGCAACGCATATGTACTGTGAAAATTTCAGCTCTCTAGCTCTTACCGTTTGGGAGAATGGGGCCTGTGACGGGTGAACGGACGGACGAAAGTCTCAGTAAAAGAATTCAATTTTCATTATATTTAAACACCGGTATTCATAAAAAATAAAACATTGTTGAAATACATTTTAGAACAAATTTTTCATCTCAAATTTCTTCTAAAATGTATTTGAGCAACATTTTATTTTTTATGAATGCCGGTGAAAATATTTAAAAAAGTCTTTCCCTTAAAATCAGTTTTCTGCTCTTGAGCCCCCTTGGCGAAAAGAACTCTGTATATTTTAATAAAAAGTCAAATGTCAAAAAGTCAAACTACTAAAGATCATTGAAGTTCATGCACAGAAATCTCGCATAGACTCCTCAATAACATGCTGCACATGCACACAGCAACACACAGACGCGTTCACGTCAAGTGATGGCAAAAACGATACGACTTTTAACTGTAACGAATAGCCTTAAAGGGACACACAAGTTACAAGAGAATCCATATTTAAACTCATGCAGGCATACACACACACACACACACACACACATACACGTACACTCAGTTTAAGGCAGACACAATGAAAGGATAATTTGTCCACACATCAGCCAACACTGCGAAGATAAATATTAAGCTGGAAAATTCAGATTTAAAACACACGCATACATATACAAATAGTATATGTGTACATTAGCGTGGGTCAATTTAAGGGGTTGTAAAATTCGTACTTCTAAGCGGGTTCGTGCATTTCAAAAAAATCTCAACAAAAATCGGAAGCTCGATTTTGATTTTAGAATCATGGTTTCTGGAGCAAACTTTCTTGGGCTTTGGGGATCTTTTTTGTTTTGGAAACAAAACTGACCCACTCTAATGGCACATAAAGAAGACGCACTGAAAAATAGTATTGCAATTTGTCACTTCCGTTTCCGTTAGTGTGTGTGTGTGTGTGTGTGTGTGTGTGTAGGTTTGCCGGCCTACAAAATAAAATTCCAACACATTAGCCATTCTTCTTGTGCAAGCCTGAATGAAGAAGGCACAATTTATTATGATTTCCTTTTATTATTTGCAAAATTTCAAATATGAAAACAAAGATGTTTTCTCCCAACCATAAAAACTTTCCTACAATCATGTACATACATACGAGTATATACATACATACATATGTATGTATGTAACTATTTTTGCTGGCATACAATGTGTTGTAATTGTTTCATAAAAACACAAAACGCCGTAAGTTCGTATGATAAGCATAGACGTATTGTTAGAAGACACCCAACATTAGGGACATGATTTAGTTTTCGGTGCGTTCTACTTACATTTGTATTTTCTTGTCCTTCTGCTCTTACGGTTGGTTGCTTTTGATGTCAGCCAAGTTTCTTTTTTTTTTTTTTTTTTTCTTCTTTTGACTTTTTCCAAGCAGCTGCTTCTTTCTTGCTCACCTACAAGCGCACATTTCCATATAAATGATAATGTTGTCTGAATGTTTTATTTCAGCTATTTTAGCTGTTTTTATTATATCCTTATTTTATACTTATTTAATTGTTGTCTCTGGTTTTTAATTAAATTCAAGAGTTCTTTTTGTATTCACTACTTTGTAATTACTAGTTTCTTTTTCTTTTATTTTAAATTTTACATCTTCCACAACAATTTTTTCATTACATCTTATACAAAATTATAACTAAATCTTACTGGCTTATTACACATACATACATATATATTTTATTTAATTCCCTTAGACAACATATTATATTATAGAATTTGCAGTTCTCTGCTGCTCATTCATTATTCCTGTAATCTGCTTCTTCTATTTTTTAAATACAATTTTCTTGACAATTGAAACTTGAACGGGGTTTTTCTTATTTCGATTTTTGCTAATTTATTTTTTGTTTTTATATTGCAAAATATATGTTTAGGATTTTTCGTTTAATTTTATTATTAAAGAATCTAATTTTCAGTTAGTGATTCGTAAAGAAACTTTCACATACATATTTTATTTTCAAACTCAACCGTTTTTTAATTGTTTGCGTATCCGTTTGCTATACTTCCATTGAGATTCGCGTCGTAACTAATTTAATGTTGTACTAGCAAACCGTTGTTATGTCCTTTCGGTCGTACATAACGATTGCATACGAAGTGTTTTTAAGACTTGAATGTTAAAAGTCATCTGTTAAAAGCTTAACTTTTAACGTTCAGCTGTTAAATGTTGATGCTTTTTTAGTGTCTGGCAACCTTTGATGACAGTGGCAAGCGAAAGTGCTGCCATATCTTCATTTGATAGCGTTTGTCGTTGAAGTTATTAAGATTTAAAAATGTTTAACAGTGCAGTTACACTACCAAGTTTTGCTATCAAGTTTTTTTCACTACTGCTTGTCAAAATTCAATAAAATTGATAGCTGTGACGTAGGCTGCACGCAATTTTATAACAATTCGTTTTCAAGATGCCGTCAAGAAGAAAATTAAAAATAGCTTCTTGCATATTCTGCTAAAAAATGAAAGCAAAACCTCCTCTTCTGTATTCTACATTTTTATTTATTTATTTATTTATTTTCATTTATTTATTTATTTATTTATTTATTTATTTATTTATTTATTTATTTATCTATTTATTTATTTATTTATTTATTTATTTATTTATTTATTTATTTATTTATTTATTTATTTATTTATTTATTTATTTATTTATTTATTTATTTATTTATTTATTTATTTATTTATTTATTTATTTATTTATTTATTTATTTATTTATTTATTTATTTATTTATTTATTTATTTATTTATTTATTTATTTATTTATTTATTTATTTATTTATTTATTTATTTATTTATTTATTTATTTATTTATTTATTTATTTATTTATTTATTTATTTATTTATTTATTTATTTATTTATTTATTTATTTATTTATTTATTTATTTATTTATTTATTTATTTATTTATTTATTTATTTATTTATTTATTTATTTATTTATTTATTTATTTATTTATTTATTTATTTATTTATTTATTTATTTATTTATTTATTTATTTATTTATTTATTTATTTATTTATTTATTTATTTATTTATTTATTTATTTATTTATTTATTTATTTATTTATTTATTTATTTATTTATTTATTTATTTATTTATTTATTTATTTATTTATTTATTTATTTATTTATTTATTTATTTATTTATTTATTTATTTATTTATTTATTTATTTATTTATTTATTTATTTATTTATTTATTTATTTATTTATTTATTTATTTATTTATTTATTTATTTATTTATTTATTTATTTATTTATTTATTTATTTATTTATTTATTTATTTATTTATTTATTTATTTATTTATTTATTTATTTATTTATTTATTTATTTATTTATTTATTTATTTATTTATTTATTTATTTATTTATTTATTTATTTATTTATTTATTTATTTATTTATTTATTTATTTATTTATTTATTTATTTATTTATTTATTTATTTATTTATTTATTTATTTATTTATTTATTTATTTATTTATTTATTTATTTATTTATTTATTTATTTTGAAACTTGAACACTTATGAATAAAATTATTTTATAGTTCTTTAATACTGTTATTCACCCATAGGACATTAAGCCCAGAAACTAATTCAGGTTCTAAATCAATTGTTTTTTTACCTATTTAAATATAATCATGATATACAAATATCGCTTTTTAAAATGAATAAATTTAATGGAAATCAATGTAAAAATTAAAGTAAAAAATTTGTTGGTTTTGCACGTAAACATTTTTATTTCTATTTTTAAGTTTAAATCTGTTTAATTTTGATCACTTTTAGTGGCAACTTTCAAACAAAACAAAAAAATATTTGCAGACAGAACGAAAAAAAATTGTTGTCAGCTGTTTTGTTGTTTGTCACTTGATGCTCTCTATGGAAAGCAAAAATTGTCATCAAGTTTGCATCAATTTTCAAAATTGTGAGTGTGTTAGTAAAAAAGTGTGAATGTATTAAAACTTGAAAGGCAAAACTTGATCGTGTAACCCCCAAGTAAATACAAAATGTGCCAAAAGAAATCACTCTATTGGAAGTTGCTCTTATTTTTGCAAATGGCGGCCAATGTCAAATCTGTTTTTACATTTGTGAACTAGACAGATGTAGAATGTATTCGAATACAAGTGAACAAGCCATGGAGCGATACACTCCCCAAGGACATGGAATAATCGTGTCTCTGCCGGAGTGGACGATTTTTCGACCAAAATCATGATGAGCGATGAGGTTCATTTCCACCTCAGCGGGTACGTGAACAAGCAAAACTTTCGCTCCTGGGACACCAAAAATCCACCAGTGATGCGCGAGGAGCCATTACACCCACTGAAAGTGACTTTATGGCATGCTGTTTACGCTAGAGAAGTCATCGGACCATTTGCTTTCGAGGACGCCGCTGGTCAAACGACAGTGCGTTGTAAGGCCATGTTAGCCTAGTCTGCAGCAATTGAACGATTTAGGTATTTTCTTAGCCGTCTATGTGCCACCAACATTTGATGAATTCAACTCAACTCGTCAATAGACTCGAAAAAACTTAAAAGAGTATTTGGAACTTGACTACACGCAAAAATATGTTTAATTATGATTGCGGCAATAATGTTATGTTCGGTACAACGGTCTTATGACTGCAGTCATATAATATGACTAAGGCAAACATGCAGTAGGCCTAAGGCAACCACATAAGTCGATTGTTTTCAACCATATGTACAACCGAGGATGAAGTACCAGCCGAAATAATCAAAGTCATTGTGGAAGAAAAATCACAGCTGTTACGGGAAATGTATAATTTTTGCCGGAGAGCCGGCGTGTTTCCAGAAGTTCGGAAACGAGAACAGCTTTTGTTGATCAGTAAAGGAAAGGAAAATTCCGTATCTCCATCAGCATACCGACTCTTCGAAATGCAGTTCAAACACCATACTATATCCAAGGCAGCACGGATTCCGGCCTGAAAGGTCGGCAATCGTTGTTATCGAGGATGTTACAGCAGGCGTACAAGTTAGAAACGCTTTTAACAGCGCTACATGGCTAGACATGGAGAGAGTCTGGAAACACGTTTTAGAGCACCCGCTTTCGTTATGAGAATGCTCAAAGATCATGTGAGAGGACGAGAGCGAGACAAATTATAACAGTTACAGCTCAAGGATCGATTTTAAGCCCGGAGCTACGGAGTATTAGCTACGATGATATCCTTCGAATAGAGATGCCAAGCAATACCTACCTGGTGGGCTACGAAGATGATATCGCAGCCGTCATTACTGCTAAGGACATGACAGAAGCGCAAAGTAAGCTTGCCCAAATAATGCTGCGAACAAACTCATGCTTGGACTCCCACAATCTTAAGCTAGCCACGGAAAAAACAGAGCGCATGATTATCACCAGAAAGGATGTTCCTCTAGAAGTAGATATGTATGCTTCTTTACACCTAGTAAAGACTTAAGCTAGATCCTAGACTAAAGCTTGGAGGCTAATTGGGACAAGCCGCAACAACAGCTGCCCCATGCAACGGTTTCTTTATGCAGACATGTGGCAAACATCGGAGGCCCAACCTTTAGAAGAAGATAACTGATCCTGACAACCACTATTATATGGATGTGAAATCTGATCTGAAGCCTTAAAGGTAGAATATTGCAGAAAGATGCTGGCAGCTGTGCAATGTACTGCAGCTCTTAGAGTGACATCAACATACCAAACGGTATCGAAGCACGCAGTCCTTGTCGTTAGTGGGTCTATCCTAATTAACCTCCTGGGCGAGGAACGCAAAATAGTCTGGGACACATAAAGGCAAAACGAAAAAGTTATCAGACAGAGAAAAAGGATGGAACGAATGCATACCAAGCAGAATTGGCAAGATAGGCGGAATAACGAAACACACAGTAGATGGACAACGTCACTGATAGCGGATCTTGACAAGTGGGTAAATAGAAAGCACGGCGAGATAAACTACTATTTATTACAAATGCTGTCTGGGAATGGATACTTCTGGAAATATCTTCATCAGATGGGAAAAGTAGACATACACATGTGTATGTATGGAGATGACTGGGAAAATGATGCAGAGTTCACATTTTCAGGTGTGACAGCTGGAGACTGAAGCGCCAAAGGCTAGAACAAAACGTTGGCGAAATAACTCCCGAAAATGTAGTGCAAATTATGTTGGAAAGTGAGTTCAAATGGACGCACGTAGCAATCTTCAATGAAAAGATGTTAAGACAGAAAAAGCGGGACCTAGACGTATTCATAACAGCAGCGGTTCGATACCAGCAAAAGTAGGGCACCAGCCTGAACCAATGTTAGAGCGGTCCCAGGGTGGAATAATTGGCTCAAATATAAAGGGTGGCTTTTTAGTGGATGCAAAGTCTATACATCAGAACTGTGACGACAGTATCTGAAAACGTTAGGCATTTTCCCTGCCGTCTAAAAAAAATATCACTAATATGAAAATTATACTTAATCTATGGTCAATTTTACTTCCATTGTAGTTCTAGAAAAAAATTGTAAGACGCTACAGATACTTTCAGCAGAAATCACTTTAGTGAACATTTTCAAGAATCGGGGTTGGTGTAAGGCTATCAATTGACTCCTTATATACAAGTATTGAAACTAGGTATTTTTTAACAGTTTTACCCATGATACAACTAACAAGGTAGCCTTTTCGCTACAATAAGAACAACTTCAATAAAAATAACATGCGTTTTGTTTTTGTACAACTTATGCAAACTGTCAAAAAGACGCCACTTCTACATTTACAGAAGAGAGATGTACTGAGATTACGCGGATTTGCTACCTCGTTTTGGCTGCCTTTCATCTCAGCAATCTCTTGACAACCTAAAGTAGTCAGATGATTAACGGTTTAGTGACGAGGCTACCTTGTTAATTGTATCATGGTTTTACCAAAATAATTTGCTCAAAAAATTAATTGGTATGGCAACCTCAACTGTTCATTCAACTATCATCAGCTGGTCACTCAACTATTGTGAATTATTATTAAAAATAAACAAAAGTTTTTCTTGCTGGATATTGCGGAAAACTTTTAGCAGAAATAATAATTGTTATATTAAAAATATAAAAAGCTAAGCGATCTTAAAATGGCCCACTATAAAGGAGCAGCTAGCGAGGCTGGTCGTGCAGCGCAGTTGATGAAGAAGCGTGAAATTCAACAACAGGAGATTGAATTTCGCAAAAAGAAAATTGAAGAGGAACTAAAATTAGATAAAATAGAAAATAAATTTGCTACACATTATGATGCAGTGGAGCAACAGCTTAAAACCTCAACAATTGGTTTGGTTACATTGGATGAGATGAAAGCCAAACAGGAGGACATTGTCAGGGAACGGGAAAAGAAATTGGCACAGAAAAAAGATGAAAAGGAACGGGAAAAACAAAAGGCTCTGGAAGCCATACAGGCAGAGAAAAACAAACAGAAGAAACAAATTCAAGCTTTGTCATTTAGTTTCAATGATGATGCTGAGGAAGATGAAATTAGTGACGAAGATGATGAACAAGCGGGTGTAGAGATGCAGAGGGAAGAGTTAAAGAAAATTGAAAAAGAAAAACCTGATAAGAAAAAATGGACGGATTTCAATCCAGACGAACCCATACCAATAATAAAAAAGAAAATATTTAAAAATCCGGACGTTGACACTAGCTTTCTACCGGACAGGGAACGCGAAGAGGAGGAAAATCGCCTCAGAGAGCAACTTCGCCAAGAATGGGTAATGCAACAGGCTGCTTTAAAAGATCAAGAAATAACAATTACATTCTCTTATTGGGATGGATCGGGCCATCGCCGTAGTGTTATCATGAAAAAAGGAAATTCGATTTATCAATTTCTACAGAAATGCTTGGAATTATTGCGTAAAGAGTTTAACGAGCTTAAAACTGTTATGGCCGATCAGTTAATGTATGTTAAAGAGGATTTAATTCTGCCCCATCATTATACATTTTATGATTTCATTGTCACAAAAGCTAGAGGAAAATCTGGTCCGTTATTTCAGTTCGATGTGCACGATGATATCCGTTTGACAAGCGACGCTTCGGTAGAAAAGGAAGAGTCTCATGCTGGCAAGGTGCTGTTGCGCTCATGGTATGAGCGAAACAAACACATATTCCCGGCCAGTCGTTGGGAACCATACGATCCCACCAAATCTTACGATAAATATACTATTAAGGACAAAAAGAAATAAATCTAAAAAAATGTAAAACAAATGGTACAAAACTAAACGTACAACCCATATTCATTTCATTTGAAATATGAGATTCAAATAATGTATACAATTCAAACAAACATAAAAAAACACAATTAGATTTAGTATCAATATCAATTTTATTTTTTAAACCAGTACCTACTAAAATTAGTTTTACTACGATTTAGGAGAATCATGCTCCGATGTTACATCTCTATGTTTTCCTTTCATTTTGCGCTTTCTATCAGCTTTTTCCTTGAGTTTAAACATTTTGATCTGAGAATAAAGAAAACGGTTTTGAGTCTGTAAGAACCTAAGTTTCGGCAAGAGCTTTTCATATTTTTTCAATTCAGTTCTTAGCAAATGGTTTTCCCTATTTACTTTCTTTATTTGTCTCAATTGGCTTGTGCAGGTCGTATCCAAAAGAGACACTTGCTGTTGTAAAGACCACTTCTTCGGTGGTGTGTAGCTGACCATCAAATAGTTATCGGTTTGGATAAAGCGACCTTTTATTATCATGTCATTATTATTACCCTTGCGTATTTCAAAATCTTCAATTTTAGTCTCCTGTTTCTCCGGAGATTTTTGTTGTTCAGTCGTATTTTCCTCTTCATTTGGCAGAATTTGAACCTCTTCACTTAAGTTTGATACGTCTTTTTCAACTTTCTCTGTGATGGAGTCGTCGTAGCTAGTTGAAAAATCGTCTACCAATCGTAGCGTTTCTGGTGGATTTGGTATTGCATGTCTCGATACTCTATGACCCATGATATAATAATCAGGAAAGTGTGCGCCGCACAAGTAAATACGCCTTTTTCTTGGATTAATTCCCAAAATGCGACACCATTCCGCTCTTCTAAATAAATAAAAAAAATCGTTTTATTTCCATGGTTGACATTTCCGACAATACGATTTACCTCTTAACATCTCTTGGAAAAAGGTGCAAAGAATGTCCATTTGGCATTACACAGCCCATAATGCACTTCATATTTTGATGATTAAAAAAGGGGACAAACGATTATTTATAATTAAAACACTGTGATAGAGTACTTTGCGGAAAAATATGTTAACATTTAGTTTCTGATTAATTACAAACCTGTGCCATATTGCAAAGCTGACGCAGTTGAGCCGCCATTCGATTTTATAATCGCCGGGAAGTTTTACGCCACCCAGCAAACATTACTGATGGGCTTGTTCATTTCTATAGTTTCTATAATATTCTTAGGGGCAAAATGAAAAAGTAGATGTAAGCATCCGTGTACCCGTAATTTCTTTTCAAGGCAGCGCTACCACCTCAGCAACGTGATCATTCTAAATCTTTTTTTTTAAACATCCACCATATTACATACAATACTATCAGTTTATTATTACAAAATAAGTTTTTCAAAAAACAATACAAAGAGAATAGAATAAACAATTTTAGAGATATATTTATATTATTTGATCTTTAGATTGTTAAATTAATTATTCAAGCTTTTGATTTTTGGTTTTTTTTATAAAAAATAATTTTAAGCAATTATTTATTTATTTTCAATATTTATGTATTAAGTTTATCAGGCTTAAGTTCTTTCTATATTATCTTTGTGATTGATATTAATTAAATTAGACGAAGAAAACATCAAAGACATTTAGCAGTTGTTTCGAAGCCGCCACACTTTCTCGTCAGCACATCTAGTTGTCCACCCTGCTAAATGTCTTTGATGTTTTCTTTGTCTAATTTAATTAATATCAATCACAAAGAACTTAAAGAACTTAAGCCTGATAAACTTAATACACAAATAATTATATAACAAAAAGTTCGAATAATAGAAATTAAATATTTTCAATATTTTTTGAAAATAAATAATTGCTTAAAATTATTTTTTATAAAAAAAACAAAGATCAAAAGCTTGAATAATTAATTTAACTATTTTAGAGATACATTTATATAAAATGAAAAGGAAAACAACAGTTTTGTCAATAGAAAACCAAATCATATGAAAAAAATTTCTACAGCACAATTTTGTTCAAAGAAAAAAACGACAAATAATTTTTTCCAGCACACCGGTGTCGTCACAAAAAAAAATTTGGACACCTGGAAAATGTTTTTTCTTTTGAGACGACCTCGTGGAACTTTGTTTCCCCATACCCAAAAGCTATCGAAACATCTATGGCACAATTTTATTAATTCCCTTAATTTGGTTTTATTAAAAGAATTTCGAGAAGCAGTTTTAAAATGCGAAATACTATGTTGCAACTTTTTATTATACAAGTTCCGACTTCGCCGGTGAGCCATACATACATACATATATGTATAAATTTAAAAATAATATACAGGTTATCCATGATACAACTAATAGTATTAATTTTTTTTTTTTTTTTGAGAAAATTTATGGTAGGTTTTTTAAAAATCTCCAATATGATACTCAAAATTATACTCTTTCTTGATATAAGTTTGGTATCATGAACGTAAATTTTTGACAATTAGATGGAATACGATAATTTTTTACATTTTCAAATTAATACATTCTTGCTGATCACCGATATGTACATGCGCATGTAGTGTGATTAAATATGTATGTATTTCAATTCTTTAGTTGTATTCTGAAATCCATGTCGATATTATTTTTGATTCCTGTTGGCGAGCCTGTGTTACCGAAGCCGGATCTTTGGGGTTAGTCGATCTTAAATCTAAGTGATGAGCACCCTCAGGTATGATTATGATGTCAATACCATAATTATCTGTTTGCAAAACACCACCACCACTCCATGGATCCAACAAACCATTACTGAAGATTATATTGGAAGTGTAGCGCAGATTTTTACCACCATAACGCAAGGAAATATCATTAAGTTTTGGTTCCAAATGAAATTTGTTGCGACATTTTTCCGCTTCCTTCTTAAAGTTCCACTCTTTAGCTGGGAACATTGTTTCGGGAGTATTACACATGGGCATAACCATTTGATTGCAAGTCTGTATATCCCAGGCATCACCTCCGATGGTCGATGGGTCGAATGCAGAATTGTAATTAAGGCAAGTAGCAGACCCAGTGAAATTAAAGTACACATTGATAGCTTTCTTCATCGATTCAAACAGACCGCTGCCTGCTTCTAAATTTTGCAAATACGAACAAAATTGCCTTACCGGATAGGCTGGTAAGGGACTTAAGAAATCATTGCTATAAGGATAGTTGACCATGGCCAAACTGCCATAAACATCCTCCAAATAAGCAAAAAATTTCTCTAAATCTGCATCACTTTTTATAGGATTGCAAAGCAACAGTTCAGTGCTCATTTTCTTTCTGCCTTCATCCGTGGAGGCCATTTGTTTAAATAAGTCCCAAGACTTTTTGATATTTGAGCTGCATGTACGATTTGCATAAGTTGTTGCAAAAACCGATGTTGTTATTTTAGAAAAAATATCACATGAAGTCATACCATTAAATTGCCAAATTGGGGCAGATGCAGCCAATGCTCCATACACTAAATGTGGATATTTCATACGAAACCATGCAGCCAACATACCGCCATAAGATCCGCCGAATGCTATGACTGGTGCATATTTATACTTTTCCTGCAAATCGGCAATCAGCAAAGCATAATCCTCCAAAGCCTGTTCAACAGTTAGGTAACCATAGTTCTGAGTATTATTGAAGGTAAGATTGCCAAATGGCAAAGACTTGCCATAATAACGATGTTCAGCAAAAACTACACAGGCGCGATACGTTTTTGCCAATTCCCACATAAAGCCGCTATTTTGAGCAAATGATTCGACATCACCTTCGTTTCCAGTATAAAAAAACAATGGCTGTTTAGTACTTTGTTTATCAATGAAGGAATCATTGTACAAATAACGCAATTTGAAAGTGTTGTTTACAGCGAAATTGAAATGGTCAACTGGTACCTCAAATTCCTTTGTTTCATATTTAAACGGTTGGCCATTGCAGGATCCTGTTGTGAATGAGGCAATAAATAACACCAAATAGTAAAACGCACATCCCATGTCGTTGATAAACATCTTTCTAAAATGACATGTAAATGTTAAAGTGCGAGATACCGGTAATTTAATACAAACCTACATACATACAAATATATCAAGATCAAAGGGGGCAGCTTAAATTTTCAAGCTGGATTGAAATCAAATACTTTTAATCACTTGTTCATTGTCTTGTATGTTTATAAGTATGTATAAATGTACATATGTATATATTTATATACTATATACATGTTGGAGTTGCCACACTAAATTTGTTTCCCTCAAGATCATTATCAAATTACCGGATATGTGTAGTAGGCTGGGTGCAATGTGTAAAGCAAAAATTTTCCTATAGCTGCGATATATGAAAATCATATATAAGGTGATCAAATTTCATTATGTTATACTTTTGTATGGTAGTACAGCTAAGGAGGCGTGATGACCCGTGCTCGGTGTGTTCGAAAAAAACTCATTTCCAAGTGGGACTATATGTATAATGTAAGTACATTTAAATTTTAACCCATTTAACAATACCAAGGTAAAAAACTCAACAGATTTTAAGTAGTACCACATGGTTTCCTGAAAAAAAAACTCACATTCAATGCCTGCAGAAATTGAGTTCGCAAGCTATTATTTGAGTTTAAGGTTATTTTATTACATCG
The DNA here is from genome assembly GCA_963662145.1 of Sturmia bella. Taxonomy (NCBI): domain Eukaryota; kingdom Metazoa; phylum Arthropoda; class Insecta; order Diptera; family Tachinidae; genus Sturmia; species Sturmia bella. Next base: position 42,679,512 of record OY759168.1, on the reverse strand, counting down.
AAATATGTACATATATTAAAACCCTTTAAATTATGTCTCTTCTTTTTTAGCATATCTATGTATGGGTTGGCAGTTTGTTTCTATCTGCCTGCTCATGAGTAGGCCTGAAAACTCATATAAAAAGATTCAAACAATTTGTCTCACATTCTATCATTTAAAAAAAAAAAAAAAATAGAATTTACAAAAGGAAAGGTTTCAACGAAAATTCCGAACGCCAATAACAGTCTGAATGAGGAATATTTTAGTGTTACATGTATTTAATCCATTTTTAGCACTCAATTTATGAATTCGGAGTGAATATCACTGGTATTCAAAGCTCCCCGTCACGAATTCATCGAACTGCTATTATGAATTCCGATGGAATCAAAGATAGTGTTGTTCGCTACTTCACCCGAGTTAGTGTAAGCAAATTATGAAATAAAATACCGTTGTTTTGGTTTGCATTGCAAAATTGAAAAATATTTTTCAGAATTTTAGTAGAAGACCAAAGAAATAAGTTTATACTGTTAGTTTACTTTATTAATTATATATTGTTACTAATTTTTATAAATTTAGCTGAATAAATTATGGCTGTATTGATTACCAAATGCAAGAGCTGTTGTGATTTACGTGAAGCACAGTATACTTCTGTGACGCATACTATGTGTTTGTTGCTTATTTTGCTTTACACTATTTTTATTAGATAGTTCCATTCAATCACGAATGCCATAACTCGGCCCCCGGTTTTGTCAACACGCACCCCAAAGAGTTAATATGTATTATTTTTGTTTAGCCAAATCATAATTATTATCAAAATATGGTTTCATAAATTAATTTTAGCTCATTTTTATTAATTTCAGCAACACGCGTTTACGTTTACCATCAGTTACTTGATTTCAAAGGTGGGGACGAATTTCGGCATTCGTGATCGTATATACTCGATGGCAAAAACAATGTAAAGCAAGAACCAAATTACGAATACCAAAATTAGGCCCGTGTTCGTGAGTTCTCATAAATACATATATGTAAGATGAAAAGTAAATCTTGAAACTCGTTATGGTTTTAAATCTTTTTATGAGAACTCTTGAACAGGTTCGAAATTATGAAATTTTTCGTTCGTACAAAGTTCTCATAAAAAAAATTATTATTGCACTTGGAATTCGTAATACCAATTGGCCGAATCTGGAAAATTTCGTGATTATGTCGGAACTTATAATAATTTTGGTAATGTTTTTCATTAGAATAAAAAAAAACCCTGCTGTTCAATGACCAGTCTACTAGAGCAACTTTAAACTTAAAATATCCCTTCACTAAATACAACCCTGCAATCACATTTGTTATTTCCTAACGAATAAGTTGGTTAAAGCAAAAATCAAAAACAGTCTTCTGTCAATTGCCGTTTATTTAACATCTATCGCCAGTGGAGAGACACCGAGCCGATTATATAGTGGAATTACAGTGCCATACATATGTACACACTAATATCTTTATGTGTATACATCGTGCAGCAAAAGGAAAAATAAAATTCATTTTATCAGAAATTAATAAATAAAAGTAATTAAACAAATTTTCAAAGAACTACGTATAAATACTGGAACAATGAATATTTGTCACTGTTTAAAGTAAATGTGTGAATAATGCGTTTTACTCGTAAAGTGATTGTTTTTTCTTGTTAGTGTTTTAAAAAGTGGACAAGATGAAAGAACTTAAAGTCAAAATGTCTTAATTTGTTGAGAAAAGTCGAAAAATGCTTATTTTCACACATTCAGCACAATATTTCAAGTGTTTTATTAAGTAAATATAGTTTTAAATTTAATATACATAAATATAATCAACAAAATAATTAATTTCAATGAAGACGACCTACGCAGCCAAATGAATTCAGGTATGTGTTTATCATCTGAACGTGGAGGAGGTTATATTACATTTTATTACAGCATATTTATGTATGTATATGCGCATGTGATATTAAATTTAATTTATTTATTAATAATAAGTCACATTCTTGCTAAGACTTCTTTGAACACAAAAAAAAGTCTCTTCACGTCAATCTTCATTTGAAAAATCAATATACTTTGTATACAGCATTATTGCCGTATTTGCTTGATACCATTATTCTTTCCTGTAACAAACCTACATACATATGTATGTGTATATAACATACGCTTTACATAGAAAATTTCCCTCATCTAAAGCAGTTCTTCCGGCAGTGTTGTCAACACTTGCAGCTCCAAAAACTGAACACCTGTAAAAGGGCATTGTACGAATTTGCGTTAAATTTATCCCGTAAATATTTGATAGATATCGGATATTATGCAGTGACGGGATTTCCTCTTGCCAATCGATTTATGTATGTTCAGCATTAATTCTAGGTTATGTTTTTATTAATAGCAACTTCGTTCAATAAGTAAAATGTTATAAATTCAAATTGATAAAACTACTAATCTATACTAATATTCCAATTGTCGTCACATTAAGTCGACCTAAAAAGCTTAGTATGTACTTCTTTTCTCACTACCAACAACAACGGAAGGTGATAAATAGGCCCCTTAGGTCTATAATATATCAAATGTGTAAAAAAGATGTTAACAGACCTCTGTTAATGTGATAACATGGCCCTGTTAAGCCCAAAAATGCAAATTTTTATAAAAAAAAAAAATACATTTAAAAACAAAAAATTGGAAAAAATTTACTGTTCACGAACACTAACTAATATTTTCAAATTTTATTTTAAACAAACGAAAGTGTCAAGCGAAGTCGTCAATAAGGAAATTTAAAAAAAGGACTTTGTTCCTTTTCTCGAAAACGGTAGGAGATGGGCGAAAAACAATTATTGGACATCATTTTAGAGCCCATCTAATATAATGTCTAATAGTCAAAATGTTTAACAGTGCGTTTTTGTGGAAAATACCTATAAGCATTTTAAAAAAATCGAACCCTGAAATTTCAAAATGCGGTAATTCACAAACTGATTTTCAAAATTTGTTTACGAGTTTGTCAATAAAATGATAAAATTTATTCTTAAATAGGTACATGTTTACTTTAAAATCAACGCGAGCCCTCGTATCACAATGTTTGTTCTCGTTAAATCTCCGTAACTACTCAATGGATTTTAATGCAATTTTGCCCTGATGTGTTAAAATATTTAGTTCGTTGACAAATGAGTAAATATATTTTTTTTTTTGGAAACCAAAAAAAAAAAAAATTCATTTTGTATAGTTCGGTCATTTATAGGGAGCATGTAAATGTCTTTTTCAAAATCTACAATTTTTCGAAATTGAAAAAATTATTTTTAATCGACTTTCAAAATTCTTATTGATTTCTGAAAGCTTGGTCTTAATAAAATAATCATATGTATTTTTTTTTTAAATCGATTTCAACATTAATATTTTGTCAAAGTAGAAAAAATCGCCTCTTCAATAGTGCGATCGTTTATAAAACGATTTTCACAATTATTTTTGCTTTTCGAAAGTTAATTAAGTTAATTATCTGGCTGGGGAGCCATACTTTGGGAATTCCTTGGTTTGTTATTTGAAGTTTTATATTCATTTGGATTTTATATTCATTTATTGAAATTTGTAATCTATACATTTGAGAATTTTTAAAAAAATTTTTGAAATTTCGACTAAGTGAAAAATCAATGTTCTTGGAAAGAATTTCGACATACATATATGGGCACATTTCTTGAGTGTAACTCAACTGGACCACATGGAAAAGGAAGCCAAGGATGTGGTCTATTTAGTGGTAATAGTCGAAATTTCAAAAATTTTTTAAAAAATTCTCAAATACAATTGAGAAATGGCACTTATACCACTAAATAGACCACATCCTTGGCTTCCTTTTCCATGTGGTCCAGTTGAGTTACACTCAAGAAATGTGCCCATATATGTATGTCGAAATTCTTTCCAAGAACATTGATTTTTCACTTAGTCGAAATTTCAAAAATTTTTTTAAAAATTCTCAAATACAATTGAGAAATGGCACTTATACCACTAAATAGACCACATCCTTGGCTTCCTTTTCCATGTGGTCCAGTTGAGTTACACTCAAGAAATGTGCCCATATATGTCCAAATTCTTTCAGAGATAATCTATTTTTTACGATTCTGGTCTTAAATTTTTTTTTTTTTTAGTTTTCTCAATTTTAAAATTTAGATGGTTTTTATTAATATTTTTAAATATTCTTTTATTTTATAACAAGTTACTTATATATGTTTACGGACATTTTTACTTTCATAGATAAACATGTTGGTACAATGTTCGCTTACGAAAAACATATTTAACTTCACACTTAAATATGTCGTTACGTTATGTCGTTACGTCAAACATATTTAACTCGGCATATTTATCTTCACACACATGGCAACAATAGCCTAAGTCGACTTCTAATCAATTATATTTGCTTAATGTACGAAGTATATTTGCAGTTAAATTCTGACCATTGTCATTTTTTACAGGTGACTTTTGCCTGTAATAATCTGCAATAAAAATAAGTGGACACCTATTGGACACCTAAAAGGAACTGAGAATGACTCAGGCGATTAAAGTTTGTAACTTTATGATTTATAATCGTTAATAATTTTATCAGGCTTGAGTTCGATGTTACTTCTTAAAAATTGAGAAAGATTTTTGCGATAAAATTGGAGTGATCAACATTTTTAAAAAGTACCTGAATAGCGTGCAACAGGTACTATATCTAAGAGAGCGCACAACAAGCCTATACTGACTCAGGTGTATGCCGCAAGACATGGTCAAACAAACCCCTCCAATCAAGCTAACCTAAATCTGAAAAATAATATCATGCTCATGATCAAGAAATGCTTTAAAAGTGGCTTCTGATAGTTCGAAGTGTTCTATTTTTCTCGATAAAGCAGCAGCACCTGGGTAGCGTGCAACAGTGACATTTTGCTTCCCTATATACATATGTAGGTATAAAAGGATGCTATTAAACTGGTTTTATGTTTATAAATATGTAATAACTCTGTTAAAACGTAACAACAAAACAAAAAATTATCTATAGATCCGCATTCGGTTTTTGTTTTAATTTTAAATGCTTAATTTAATTAAGGTAGAAATGAAGATGACGTGAATTACACTACATATACATACATACGTATACATACATATACATATGTATATAATTGCTTGCTAAACTAAATTGGTTTTAAAAATATTTAATATCTGCTGTAACCGGCAAAAGCTTTTTAATGATGAATAATGAAGAAAAAAAAAAAGAGTTGAATAACAATAGGTGTGTTTGTTTACTTTTTCTTTTGTAAAAACTTGTGCAAAATGTTTGGGAATGTTGTTCGGCTCACTTTCTTTAGCAAGTAATGAGAGAGGAAGATAATCGAAAGATTTGTGAAATTTTAATGACTGAGAACTTGCTGAAGATATTCTGCTCAGTTCAGTGATCTTTCGTAAGATAGTAAAACAGATGTTTTGATGGTAAACAAGGAAGGTTTACGCTAGGGAATATTTCGTAGCGCAAATCTTCAAAAAATATACATACATACATATGTATAAATTAAATAGGAAATATCTGTTTAAATATAATCAAAAGATATAGAAGATAGCCATGTCCTTAGTTTTGTAGCTATTTATAGTTATTAGAATATTTTCATATCATTTTAATTACAATAAAATATTAGAATTCACATTTTAAGACAAAATTGCAAAATAAATGCATAATTTTGTTTTAGAAAAGAAAACGCCACCTTTTTTTTGAACTAGCATAAGCTCCGTTCGAGTAATTTTCCAGTAATATCCAGCAACTGAGTAACTTAAAGACCATCAAATGAATTAATTTTTATTGTTCGAACTTATCTATTATAATTATTTGGTATTGCGTTTATCGAATTTATGTTCATTCTATATTATTCAATATGATTGATATTAACTAAACTAAAGGCAAAGAAAATATTAAAACATTGATATTAGCTGTGCAAGACATTAAAAACGTTTAGCTGGGGTATAACTAACTTTTCCTATATAAAATCATTTTATAAGTTTAAGTTCATTGTATATTACTGTTGTGATAAATAGTTATTAACTAAAAAACACAATGGCAATATAGAAAACTTTTAGCTGGGGGACAACTTAAACGGCCTGCCGTGCCCATTTAAAACCGATTTAAGTTTTTCGTACTGCCATATGGTTTTGACAGTTTGGTCTTGTTCTGCAAATTAAGAAAATTGCACATGTTTTTTTTTTGTTGTTTCATAATTTGATTTTTTATTATTTCCAGAAGGTAATCAACTTCTGTGGCAGTGAAATTGGGAGTCCTTTTATCACTTTTGCTACTCATTTTAATATTTTTACAAAACAATTATTATTTTCTAAACTTTTCACAATTTCACTTGCTTCCAAATTTGTTTAAACAGCTGTTTTTTTGTTGAGTTATCGATAATTTTTTGACGCTTACATTGTGCTGCCGTACTTTTATGCAATTAATTACCAAAAATTATTTTAGTAAAAAATTTAAGGAAGAAAAAAAGTTTTAAGGAAAATTTACTAATTTTGTATTTAAATCCCAAGTCAAAAATCGGGGGGGGGGTAAATAAAACAAGCCTATACTGGCCTAAGTGTATGTATGTCACACGACATGAGCAAACATACCCATCCAATCAATCGAACCTAAATGTTTAAAAAAACATGTTTCATTTTTGCACACTTTCCAATTTGTGCCATTTGAAATAAATAAACGAAATCAATAACGATTTTGTAAAATCTCGCTAAAAAAAAGTACTTTAAAAGAGGAAAAAATTTAAATTAATTTACCAACTAAGATAGTCAAGTATCGTAAATTTGGGTGGGTATATTTAAAAGAAATTTTCTTGATTTTTTTTTTTTATAAATAAAAAATATATTTTCAAACTTCAACGCGTTTTGGGGATGAAGTTTAAAAATTAATACAATTTTCTTAAATAGTTTTTAGTGCCTTATCCGCACTCCGAGATCATTAGCTGCATTGTAATGTTTGCAAACATGTAAACAGGCAACTGCCCTAATGTGCACTATTAGCTTTATGAAATATAATTGAAAATATGCCACAACAAAACGCGAAAATTAAAACTTTTATGAAAGTAAAAGGCAAAAAAAAAACAATAAAATAAAACTGAAAGTAGACAATTTGCAACAATTTATAATTTAAAAGAATATGAATATTAAAATACGCACACTACCGGTGGGTAATCAAATACTGGCATGTTGCTAAAAAATCAAGTTTTTCACTCTTTATTTCAAAAGGGTCAGAAAATATCTAAAGTTGCCAAATATAAAATAACAAGATTGAAATCATGACTGTAAATGTACGTATTCAAGGAGCTTTAGACCGACTCACAAAAAATATTTTTCCTCCGAAGCAGTGGTCACATCATAATGGATACTTTGATACCTGTACCGTTTAAGTACCCCCACAGGCAGTGCTGGGCAAAATACCTGCTTTTATGTATTTCAAATACATGAATGCACTTTCATAAAAAGGGCATATCTCTAGGAAGGAACACTTTTGGGGCATGAGATCGGTCTCAATCGATGCTCAGATCTTGACCACATCAAAACGAAAAAAGTGAAAATTGATGCCACTATAGAAATGGTGGTCTAAAGGGTTATCAATGACTTTTTAACGGGTGCTCCTCCCATACAAGAAACTGAAATTAGCTGTAAATTGGAAACGGTCAGAGATAGAGACTTAAAATTTCTACAGTGTATGTACATATGTATGTAGTTGAAGGATCTCTACAATAGTATTATATGCAAGAATATAAAAAAAGTTAAAAATTAAAAGGTACCCCCGTGTAAGGGGTGCCCTCTGTCTACCGTATCGTATTTGGCTCAATTTAATGCATTATATTTTCTGTGTATATAATTTGCTTACCTTTTATTTGAATTTGTACTCATATTAAAAAAAATAAATTTTATTGAAAATAAACTTTCGCGCCGAGGATGCATATGATGGTTCTATAATTAGATATAGCTGATGGTCTGTCGGTACAGAATTTCACTTAAAATAAATCCATGGATTGCCATTCCTCTACAATTTAGAATACTTTGGTTTAGGATTTTTTTTATATATATATTTCAAATACATGTATGTAGTATGTATGTATGTATATTGTACGTGAGAATATAAATTACGACAGTTATTCCAACACCAAATACAAATAATACATATGTGTAATTAATATTCTCTGTGCACAACTAAAATAAGTCAAATAATCAAGTACAGACATACACATATACATACGTATGTACACACAACTATTTAGTAATTTGTTGCTTTTTGGCGACAAACAACATAATATTCTTCACAATATTAAAAAGAAAATGATCAGGTTGAAGATGATGATTAAGTAAGTCTGCGCCATGCTTTTTAGAATAATTATAAATTAAAAAAATTTGGCTCTTGATTTGTGACACACACATAGAGTTTTTTTTTTTTTTTTTTTGGTTCCACATGACCACTTCAATGAATATTGTCTGCCATGACTAAAAGAAATAAAACCTTTTGCATCGTGTCTCCAAATGAGTTTGACAGCAAAAATTAAATTAAATTTTACCAGCCGAAGGCTTTTAACGTCTATTATACCTCTATATATATTTTTTATCTATGGATGTATACATGTATTTAGAATTTAGCAAGGCCTGTTCATCAGGTCAGTACAACTCTATAAAAATCTAAAGGTTAGGTTGATTGGAGGGGTTAGTTTGCCCATGTCTTGCGACATACACCTAAGCCAGTATAGGCTTGCTGTGCGCTCCGTGAATTTAACCATGAACAGTTTGACTCCTAGGTCTATAGGAACTCCGTCTCATTCACAAAGTTTCTTAATTTCCTAAAGCCTATGACCCGTAATTGGATTATGTCTGGTAAGGTGTCTCTTCCAAGATGTCGGGATCGTATTTGTAAGAAGGCGGGGCACTGGCATAAATAGTGTCTCACTTTCCTCCCCACATGCTCTACATTCATCTTCTCTCGCTATTCCTATGCGTTTGAGATGTGCCAGTAGTTGAGAGTGGCTGGTCAGAACTCCCATCAATCTACTTAATTCGGGCTTGCTGAGTCTTAGCAGTCCCCTCGTTTTTTTCTCATCTGGATCCCGCCATAGAATTCTTGCCTTGATTCCCATGGTTTCCTTATTCTAGACAGTTAAATGGGCTCTATGTGTCCCATTCTTTAGCTCAGTTTTAACTGCATCGAAAGGTTTCGCGCATACCAAGCTTATGTTGCTTAACTCTCTTGCTCATGGAGCAAGTGAGTTTGCTCTTTCATTTCCAGTTATTCCCGCATGCCCTGGCACCCATATGATGCGCAGTTCACCATGAGACGAGTAACTATTAATAGCGTTTTTGCAATCCCAAACTGTTCGTGATTTAATCCGCTTTAGCTGAGATCTCTCTAATGGCCATTTGACTATCCCTGAATATATTCACAGATCCTGACCTGCCATTTTCATTGAGCTCCTTAATACACTCCGTAATTGCCCGAATTTCCGCCTGAAAAACTGTGCAAAAGTCCGGCAGACGAAATAACAGTCCCGTGGTATTTTCTATATAAATACCAAGCTCTGTTTTTCCCCTCGCCCCTGATCCATGGGTGTAGCAATGAAGTCCTTTGGGGATCTGGTTCAAAGGGTTGGTCAACCAGGAATGTAAGTCAGGAATCAATTTCGCAATTGGCTTCTGGTATGCGATCTGACGTCACATTTTCCGGTATAGACTCGTCTATGGCCGTAAAGCACAGAGTACACAGAGATGTTAAAAGTGACATTTAAAAATGGCTGAAATCATCTTCTAGACAGTTTGTGTAAAGAGATAGGCTATAGTATGCATTTTTTACGAAAAACAAATGTAAACAAAACTAAAAAATAACACGTTTTTATGAACAACCACCACCGAAAGAGCAAAAATGTAATAATTTAAAGTAAATTAAAAGTAAAAAATTGGTAAAAAGTTGTATTTTATATTATAAAAAATCATTTAATATATTTTTTAAACATTCACAAATTTATAATAAAAAAAAAACCACCACTTTTTCTGTAGAAAATGCTTTTTGTTTTGTTTTGACTACAAGTTCTCTAGCGATTGTGAAAACGAGACGTACAGAGCTTTTGCGCTGACTTGCTATCTCATTCTGGTCACGTTTCATCTCTGTGTACTTTGTGCCGTAAAGATTTGTTGATGACGCGTTTCGTGTCCCTGATCGATCCACTTACCCATCATCTTTAATTGTTTCGCTGTGAGAGCCGCTTCATATTTTATACGAATTTCGATTGGCTCGACTGATAATTTCGCTTCCATCGCCTTTGTTAGTGTCGTTTTGAAAGCCCCAATTATACCAAGACAACAGGTTCTTTAAACAGTCTGTATATTTTTGATGTTGCATTTGTATTCCATCGACATTCACCACACTGTAGAAGCATAGGTCATAATCGGCCTAATAACATTACTCTGAAGCCAGGGTGTCATCTTTGAATTCAGCCCCCATCTTGTGCCTATGGCTCTTTTACAGATTGACCAACATACATATATGAGCCTTATTGACTCTTTCATCTACATATGTGGTATTTGCATAAATATCAGAAACCTTCTTTTATATGTGGTGATACCTATTAGTTGTGATCCACCACAGCTTTTTGCATTTTCAAGTTTGTATCGAAAGCAACGAAGATGCAAAAAGTTTTCCAATTGTTTTATCATACACACCTACCTGTGTATGGGACAAAAATTAACTGAAGTAAACAGTTTATTATTTTTTTTTTTTCTTTAAAATCTAACTGACAAACATCGAAACAACTTTGCGAATCAAGGAGTGTTTGTATGTAAAAAGAATATCGAAAAAGTGTGCAATCCCAGTTTTAAGCCAAACAGTAAGAAATCACATTTCCAAGAAACTGAATTAAATTTCTTTAATATCGACAGCAACAGTTTTGATGCTCTGCTGACAAATTCCTAAAAGCTCTCACTCACTACATTTGAATGCCTTACAATTTAAATTATCTTGAGCACTTTATTCATGTGCAAAAGTCGCTTGATTGTGTTGCAAAATATTTCAGACACTTAAAAAAAAACACCCTGTCGGACATTCAGTAGTCGACTACTAAATAGTTAACTTTAATGCACTAACTTCAAGACAGAAATGTAATTCTCAAAAAAAAAAAAAACTTAAGTGGCGTTATACCGGGCTTTCTGAGGATAAAAAGGCGACACTTTGAGAAATAGGAAAAAAGGCATGGATGCATATATGTAGGTTAGGTTGATAGGAGAGACATAATAGCCCATGTCTTTCGGTATACACATAATCTAATGTAGGGTTGTTGTGCACCATTTCTTAGGAAAATGGGCCACTTTGAGAAGTTCGAAAAAGGACATATGTGACGCGCGAAATAGAAAGGGACCTAAGGGTAAAAACCGGTTTTGTTCAGGAGAGACACTTTAAAGGTTTAAATGGTGTACTTCACTTTCATAAAACGCGCATATCTATGGGAAGGAACAATTTTGGGACGTGGAATCGGTCTCATTCGGTGCTCAGATGTTGTCCACATTAAAACGAAAAAAAAGTGAAAATCGATAATTTTTTTTTACCCTTAAGTCCCTTTCTCTATGCGCTGTCACATATGGGTTAGGTTAGTTAGATAGGAGAGGCGTGATAGTCCATGCCTTCCGGCACGCACATAAGCCAGTGTAGGGTTGTTGTGCGTTCCATGGATTTAATCATAATAGTGTCATGTCCGGTAAGGTGTCGCTCCTTAGAAGGCGGGCCCGCATTTGTGAGAAACAGAGCTTTAATGTCTCACTATTCATTTACTTCCCCTGTTCCTATGCGGTTTAGATGTTTAGTAGTTGTGAGAGATCTGCTCTCCCATTACTTCCATTATTCTACTCAATTTGGGCTTGCTAAGTCTTTGTAGCCCCTTTTTTTTCTTTGCCTGAGTCCCCCGTAGAATTATTGTACTGTGTCCCATCTTTTCTTTACTCCAGAGAGCTGAGTGACTTCTGTGTGTCGAACACTTTAGCACAGATTTAACTGCGTCTAACAGTGCACCCTAAATTAGAGAGTAAGACGCAACGTAATTTAGCGCCAGGCTTTTACGCTTTATTGAGTAATCTAAACAACGACGTCAACGTTGTGCCAGAGACAGTAGTGTACCACTAAATAGAAATAATAAATAAAGATAAAATCGCTAAATGGACTGGAAAGTAGCTGTATTGGTATTACTTGAAAAACAATAACAAACACAATTTAGAAAACTTTTTTTTAAACTTTTTTGCAGCCAGCTTCACTTTTACGCTCTGTCAAAATCAAATTTTCCAATTACGAAACGTTGACGACGCGTTATTTCGGTTTGATTCATACATTTTGTATGGGCATAAGGATTTTTGACAGATAAAAAGCGTCTTACGCTCTAATTTAGGATGCATTGTAAAAGTTAGCGCACACAGAATACCAATATAGAACTGTTATTCCGACTGCCAGACACTTGCACAATTCTGCAGATGTAAGTTCGGACAGTACCGGCATGTATTAATGAACTCAATGCAATGGCAAGACTATGGTCCGTTAATATATTAACGGGCAGTTAAATGGTCATTAAAGCTACCTTAGTTGAGCGGAATAAATCACGGACAGTTTGGCAACGTGAGTACCATGGCCACATGGTACTGATTTCTTCGTCGTTCGCCGGCGTAAGAAATAGAAATAAATCTATTTCAAGTTCGCCGCGTACAACGAATTTCGCCCGACGCTGTGATTGTGTGCATTTTCATATACACCAATGTGTTTTATTTTTGACTGCGAATATTCGCGGCGAAAAACTCGTCGTTCGTCCCAGTTGTGTTCCTAGCATAAAGCGTAAAAGCAAGGCGCTAAATTACGTTGCGTCTTAAGCTCTAATTTAGGCTGCACTGTTAAGTAGTTAGCTTTAAGTTAGTTGAAATGTAATGCAGTGCCAGACAATTGAAACGACATCGCAATGTCAAAATAGTTAGTTGTTTCCATTGAAAATTAGTCCAATCTATTGAATCAGTCAGTACCTGTGGTGAAATAGTTTTAATATAAAGTTACATAACTTCGTTTCCGACAGGGTACTTGTGCGTTCTGTGTATGAGTATGTGCATACATACATGTGTGTGTGTTTATGTACATACATGGATGTTTATGTATATACATGGATGTATGTGTATTTGTACTCCTTTTTTGTCCAACTTAATAGTTTGTATGCAAATTGAGTATTATTGGCATGAAAAAAATACACATGCATACAAAAGTGACATAATACATTTACGTTTTTATACATACATACATAAGTATGTATATATTTATTTTTGTAGTTCTTTGTTATTGTTGCATTTTCGTTCTTTCTTCATCATTAAGTTCGGTCATTCCCATGCGAAATTCTTCATTTAACTTGTTGGATGGAAGATACATACATACTTATGTACATATGTACATATTTATTAGCTTATTGGCGACTTGAGTCATCATTGTCACTACGATGATAATCAGTATACCCACCATTAATTTAACCGAATCAATATTGGGCTTTGCAATAGTGAGTGGCGGCTGCTGGCACTAAAAATTGGCATAAGAAAAAGTTCTACATACATACATACATATGTACATGCCTATATTTTTGGCTTTAAATAATATGCCTATAGTGTAAATGAATTTAAATTACATATTTAAAAAATATGTGTATTATGACAACTTGTGCAGGGACAACAAGTTTGAAGTGGACCACATTTTTGTGAAAAAAGTTACGTACCTGTTCCCCGTTTCGTACGAAATGCTGTCAAAACTTCTTATAAAAAAAATGTATTAATTTTTTTATTGAATTCTTTTACCTACCTATTTTGAATTGACTTTGAATATAATTTTTGTACTAAATGTTGCTAGAGTTGACAAATGGAAAGTTCCATATGAATAGCGCGAGTCATAACTTTCTTCATTGTTCTTCATTAAAAAACTTCTGGTCACTTCTTGATTAACCATCACCAGCTCAATTTGCATTTAAACTTTAAAGTTATTTAATTTTGTATTAAAACGAAATACATAAAACTTAAATCGTTTAGAATCGAACCCACGTACCTCAACAAATTTCAAGTCAACAGACAAAAACTAGGGAGAGTTTCTCAAGTCACTCAAACCCTAATTAATTAACTAAAAATTTTCATTTTCCTTTCCCTAACTCAAATATAATTTACTCCTTGTAAATTATATTTAATAAATTGGCAAAGAGTAATTACTCAAAGTCAATTTATTTTAACATAAAATTCAGAGCTGAAAGCTGTCAATTTTGTTCACTGTTGATGTTGTAATAACTTGGGAAATGATTCTGGCAGCGTTATTCAACCGCAACATGTTTCCAGCAACTTTTTTTTGAATACAAAATAATATGAACAGCATTTATTTCCTATGCAATGTTTTTTTTTTTGTACTAAAGGTAAGTACTGTGTTCGAAACTGCGGAAAATGTTAAGCAACATTGATTTTTTTCGTACGGAAAATTTGACATGTATCTAATGTTACCTATATTGCGGTTTTACACAATTTAACGAGTTTTTCATTAAAAGTATGCTACATTGTTTTACGTTTGTAAACAAAACCCATATGTTTTGCAATTGGGATTGTGATGAGAAAAATTTTATTATAGAATAAAAAGTTAATTTTTTATACAAATATATATGTACATCAAAATGAACAAAGAAGTCCCAAATAATTTTCTTTTTCTTCACGGCTGATATCATTTCCCGCATTTCTGTCGCACTGAATTTAATTTTTTGGTTTTCTTTATTACTTTGCATTTCTTTTTTTTGTCCAAAAAATTTTACATTTTTACTGAAAATTTTAATTTTATCGAACATCTGTATTGTAATACATTTATATTAAATTACTTTTTCAGGCTTAAGTTCAAATCTTGGTTTGTCACTATTTTAATCAATATCAATTAAGTAAAGAAAAGTAAAATTTAAAGCTAGGTGGACAACCGGCTGTTTTATTTTACTTGAATTTTTGCATTGAAAATATCAGCAGTCAGCTGTTGCTAAAAATTTCACGTGGAAGAATTGCCACTTCAATTATTTCGCAGCAAAAAGAAAATGTTGCCAGATACATTTCATATGTTTTTCTCAAAATGAGCAGAGTACTACTTCTGCAACATTTTTTCACGAAAAGTTCATGCGAATTTTTTTTACATGCATTTTGACAACTTTCCCCGTGGAATTTTAATCAGAGTACTTACCTTAAGGTTTGTTTGTATACACTGAATAATTCATTCAAATATTCAATACTCAAACAGAGCTCAACACAATTGAACGAATGAACGCACAACAAACACAAATGAACTGCGTTTTAAGCCCGAGCGTAGCGAATGTACCATTTACTTTTGTTCGTCAGCTTCCACCATTCATTTATTTGGTTTGTAAATTCATTTTTGGGTGTCTGTGGTGCGAGTAATATTAATATTCATTGAACTCATAAGTAAATACCAGTAAATCTGTGTATTCGAAATCTTTTTTAATTACAATGATTTAATATAAATGTATTCATTTTGGATATCAATGAATTTTTTTATTTCTGTAAAAGCACGTTTGATGCCATTATGTATGCAACTCAATTTTTTTTTGCATGGCCACCACGGGCACGCTTGCAGGAGTCCAGACGCTGAACCCAATTTTCGACGGTTTTCAAGCATAAATTGGCCGATACGTTCGATATTCGTACGAAGTTCATCAATCGTCGCTGGCTTCTTGGCATAGACCATAGACTTGACGTAGCCTCACAGAAAATAGTATAACGGCGTCAAATCACACTAGCGGGGCGGCCAATCGACAGGACCATTTCGTGAGACAACACGTTCTCCAAAATTGGTTTTCAATAAATTGATTGTGACATTCGCTGTGTGGCTTGTGGCGCTGTCCTAATGGAACCACATAACCTCCAAGTCCATGTCATCCAATTGGGGCCAAAAATATTCGGTTACCATTGAACGGTAGCGATTCCCATTCACAATAACGTGCAGGTCATATGCATCACGGAAAAAGTACGGCCCATAAACCGCACCAAATCGTAAGCTTTTCCGGATGCAATGATGACTCATGGAGTACGTGTGTGGATTGCTGCCTGACCAATAACGCATATTATGTTTATTGACGAAGCCATTCAGGCAGAAATGAGCCTCATCATAAATTGCACGTAGCGCTCTTAACGTTGAGAACACTGAATCCGAATTTTGGTAGTAAATTTTAATAATTTCGTCTCGTTGTTGGCTCGTATATCTTTCCATCATAAAATGGCAAACCTTACTGAAGAGAAATGTCAAAAAATTAGCAAGAAATATGGCGTCGTCTGCTGTACTTTTGTAGCGTCCCTGTTGAAAAACCCATTATAGCATGATACAATTAACAAGGTAGCCTTTTCGCTACAATAAGAACAACTTCAATAAAAATAACATACATTTTGTTTTTGTACAACTTATGCAAACCATGATACAATTAACAAGGTAGCCTCGTCAGCTAAACCGTTAATCAACTGACTACTTTAGGTTGTCAAGAGATTGCAGAGGTGAAAGGCAGCCAAAACGAGATAGCTAATCCGCGTAAGCTCAGTGCATCTCTCTTCTGCAAATGTAGAAGTGGCGTCTTTTTGACAGTTTGCATAAGTTGTACAAAAACAAAATGTATGTTATTTTTATTGAAGTTGTTCTTATTGTAGCGAAAAGGCTACCTTGTTAATTGTATCATGATGCAAACTGTCAAAAAGACGCCACTTCTACATTTGCAGAAGAGAGATGCACTGAGCTTACGCGGATTAGCTATCTCGTTTTGGCTGCCTTTCATCTCTGCAATCTCTTGACAACCTAAAGTAGTCAGTTGATTAACGGTTTAGCTGACGAGGCTACCTTGTTAATTGTATCATGCATTATAGTAGTCTGAACTGTCCTTAAGCGCCTTGTCAAAATCAGATGTTCCAATTGCAAAGCATTGCCGCCGTGTTGTTTGGTTATGCTTCATACACAATTTGTATGATTGCGAGAAATTTTTGACCGCAAAAAACAAAAAACTCTTTCCGCAGTGTTCAAAAAAAAAAAATGTTAATGAACTGAAAAAAAATAAAGTATTGAACAATTTGTTTGTCAAAAATCTTTTCTCTAAGGAAATGTTTTTTGAATTGGGAAGTCTGTGAAAAGCCTGACATTTTAACTACACAAGCCATACAAAGAGACAAATTGCATGCTAAAATTTATTATTCAAAAATTTTGTTTATTACAAACTCAAGTTTTTTGTTTTTCTTTTGAAAACTTTGACTGCAATTTCAGGACTTTCGCTTAGTTTCTTCATAAAACAAAGCAAGTCTATATTGTGAGAACTTGAATTTTTTGAATGTCGCATTGATTATAATAGTTTTACAACTCCCTAAAACCAATTGCTAATATCAAGTTCATTGTTTCTTATAATTAAATTCACTATTTGTTAAATTAAGCTTTTGAGTGGAAACTTTTTGTCGGTTGTTTCAAGTCCCACAGCGTATAACAACTTGTAGGTAAAAATTTTTGTGAAAAGACCCAAAAAAATGCACAAATTTTAATATATGTACATATAAAAACAAAAATTATTAATTACTTTTAAACATGCAATTCAATATGCTTTCACAGAACTTCACAATCGAAATGGCATCTACACTAATTAAGGGTTTTTTTATACACTACGATTATAAAACATTTAAGGTTTATGTGAACAAAGTTAATAACAATTTTATGTTAAAAATACTCGAGGAATTTTAATGCATTTGCATTTTCCGTTTCATAAATATGTATGTGCGCAAGTGTGAACAAATAAAAGTGTTAAATCCCACTCGTATTAAAAAGCAATACATTAAACATCAGATCAGACAACCAACAACAATGCACAGTGGGCTAATGTTATTAAATTGGAAAATAAATCTGTAATGGTTCGATAGCTCCGTTGCTGCTTTAAAGTGATGTTGATAAAATTCTAAGAACGAATCTCGCGAATCTCTTTCAAAATTTTGATTAAATTTATATCCGCAGGTTGTACAGGGTGGCTCAAAATCAACGAAGGGATTTGAATTGCTTATAACGATCTGAAGCTGTATAAAATAGTTTTTCAAATAATTAAAAAGATCAAATAAATATATATTTATAACTTTTTTATTTAAGACTTAATTATTAAAAACAATTTTTTTTAATACAGTATAGAAATTGGGAATATTTTTAGTTTAGTTATGAAAAATAATATCTCGCAAATGGTGGTTATTTGCTGCTTAAGCCCGTATGATACTTCATTTTTCTTTCATTAATTGGTATAGAATTGATAGAAAGAAACAGCAATTGCTAGAAAGAACCAAATATACAAAACGTAAACAAAACCGGCATCTGTTGTATTCTTTTTATATCAAGAAAGCGCTAGGAAATAAAAATTTTCCAAAAAGAAGCGTTAAATCGCAAAAATTGTCCATAAACCGCTGACACAGCAACATTCAAGTTTGAAATGTCAATTTTAAGTTGAAAAATTTTACATTTTTTTTGACATAATCTCATTTTTTATCGATAACTTCAACAAAAATGTTGACAGTTTTGCATTTATCTTAATATACCTGAACGCGTTGCACATACTAAATTCTACTATTACATTATATTTGCACTGTTCTCCAAAATTTGAACAATGCAAGAAAAATGTAGTGTCATACGGGCTTTAGCAATTCGTGCTTTTTCCAACACATTTTCCATAACCTTTGGCAAAACTTCAGGTGTTATGTTGTTTATTTCGTCGCGTATATTGCTTTTTAATTGCTGGATGGTTCTTGGCTTATTAATGTAGACTTTTCCTTTCAAATAACCCCAAAGAAAACAGCGGTTAAATCCGGTGAACGCGGAGGCCAATCAAAATCATTTGTACGCTAAATAATTCGTTCTGCAAAGATGTCCCGTAAAAGAGCCCCTTTGTCCCTTGCAGTGTGCGCTGTGGCTCCATCTTGTTGGAACCATACTTGTGGATGGTTTTCCACGGTTGTTCTTAAAAAATCTTTTAACATTGTCCTATATTTGACACCATTGATGGAAACGGCGTCGACCCCGTGTTCATTTTCAAAAAAATAAGTAAGGACCAGTTAGGACACACGTGTTCTCCATGTACAAAAATATGAGCGAATTAATACCGTTGCTCTGCCGGCGTCATGTTCATGTCATGCTCAAGTTGATAGCTGGTGAAGTCGTCGGTCGAGTAAAACGCGTTGAACAAACAATTGCTTCATTTCCATTCGACACTATTTCCAGCGCGTTTAGAGCAAAATTGTTGTGCTTTAAATACTTTAAATTGATCAATCATTTTTTTTTTGGCCGAAAAAGCAAACTACACCGGAACAATTGAAAGCAATAGTAGAATTTACGCTTCAACACTGAGGGGTGTCTCAGATCCATGACCCGAAGAACAGAATCAATCATCTGTTGGATAAAATTTGTAAAAAAAAAAAAAAAAAAAAGAAATGCGGTCGAGGGCCCCCGTTAGGAACGAAGTTCCTTACGTTTTTTCTTCATCTTCGAATGTAATACAAGGTGAAATCTGTATGTTGTTTTTTAAATTTTTAAATTTTATATGCTTCTTAAAATTTTTGGAACGTTTTATTTTTTTACTTTTGACACATGCAGTATTTTTTTGTCAATCTGCTACAAAACGAAGAAAATTTTTCAATATTGCTGTTTTTGTTGTGACATACTTTACTTTAGCGACATCTATCAACTGATAGCGTCCGTTTTCACGTGACTCCGCTGACAGCAGCGGAGACACCACAATTGTTTGTCGACAGATACACCAATACATATAAACAGCTCACACGCTTTCGTGACGATTTCTACTAAATCCATTGTATTGTACGTCAGTGTCTTTAATACACGCCGAAGATCATGTTCGTCAATTTCATTTAAAAAAAACCACTGGATCTATTATTTTGTTTTGTTTGCAACTTTATTTTACAAGTGATTACACAAACTCGATTAATTCTATCGATTTCTCTTCGCGCGTATTTTAGAATCTGTCGGCGTCGAGCCGTCGAAAGTGAACATTCGACGGTAAGGAAGAGAAGCGTGTATTTTAGAATAACCCATGATACAACTAATAAGGTAGCCTCATCAGCTAAACCGTTAGTCATCTGACTACTTTAGGTTGTCAGATGACTAGAGAATGCAGAGATGAAAGGCAGCCAAAACGAAACACCAAATCAATATAAGCTCTGTTATCTCTCTTCTATAAATGCAGAAGCGGCGGCTTTTTGACAGCTTACAGAAGTTGTACAAAAACAAAATGCATGTTCCATAAAAATGAAGTTGTTCTTATTGTAGTGAAAAGGTTACTTTATTAGTTGTATCATGGAATAACCCTCAATAATATCACAAGATAACCTCTTCTCTTTAGGACAAGATCACACGAGGCAATTTTAGTTGGACAATTCTAAGGCGAATCCATAACAGCTGCCCGCATCCCAATTCGCTTCAAAATTTTTCCAGGATCTTATCTTCTGAGTTGTCAAAGCTGATAACAAATGACAACAAAACGTATGACAATTCGAGAGAAAATGCTGAAGCGAATTGAACTGCGACCAGCTGTAGTTGATTCGCCTTGGACAATGCTTAAACTTGAAGAAGCATTGGGAGAGGGGAATAAGAAAAGAAAACATAATTGCCCGTACTGGACGATTTTGTTTTGAGCTACCATTCGCTATTTTGTTTGTTGGCTAATAATTGACATTTATTTTTATTCTCCGTTTCAGCTCGTGGTGTGTGTACCCACAACCGTAGTAGTATAACACCGGTATTCATAAAAAATAAAACGTTGCTCAAATACATTTTAGAACAAATTTTATATAAAAAATTTGTTGTAAAATGTGTTTCAACAATGTTTTATTTTTTATGAATACCGGTGCAAGAGTTTAAAATATTAATGGTAAATAAATAAAGCAAACAGGTGTTTATGTGAAACTAAATAAAGCTAAAGGAAAAGTAAAAAGTGCAACAAAAAAGAAATTGCTGGAAAAATTGTCGTGTGTAGCCACGAAAGCAAGTTCAAAAGAGAGTTGCCCAGCTAAAATTACCTTTTGTGATCTATGACTTACACCCTCTGTAGAAAAGCACAAATTTTACTCACACTGTAAGTATGCATATACTATATAAATTTGCTTCACAGCAGCCTTGAACTTCAAGCCAAAGTTTACAAAGCAGGAAAACCTGTATGACTCCGCATGTTTTTCTTTGCTACGAATACTATTTATAACTTGACACTCATAAATTGTACTAAATAAAGCGCTCGATACACAAGTTCTTTTAGTCCACCTAAATTTCTGAGCAGCAACAATATACAACTTATGTATGTACATACATTGGGTTGACTGACTGTCTGGTTGGCTGTTGCCATTAAAGTTTGACTCCATTCCAAAAGACGAAATGCATAAAGCATAAACAAAACTTACATACAAACATACATACATACATGCATACGTACATGTACATATGCATAGTACAATTGTTTTGAACTTGATTTGTAAATGCTCTTGAAATTGTAATTTATTGGCAAATTGTTAAACAAATGTTTTTAGTAAAAATAATAATAATAAGGGTGCAAATGAGTTTTAATCCGATGGAATGTAACGATTGGTTTCTTTTACTATTTTTTCTTTTCAAATTATAACAAAGTGTAACAGCTGCTCTACGCTTTAACTAAAGTAATCAAATTCACGGTGGAACGTTATAAACTCATTCATTGAGTATTATTTATTATTATGTTTTTTTTTTTATAGTTGTATTCAAGTCATGCACTGGAAATTTGATCATATAACAAAAAACAAAACACACAAAAAATGTAAAATAGTAACAGCAAACAATTGAAAAAGAAATAAGAAAATGGCAAAACTTTCTAATAAATTAATGAGATACATATGTGTTTCAGTTAATGGTAGAATTGCATCCATAAATGTATTAGCTTGTGCTTGTACGAAGACAATACCAAAATTATGCTTCAGATAACATACCGTTTACACATGCAAGTAACCGTTTACACATGCAAGTAACTTCCCTGTTGAGCATTGAGTAGTCGACTACTAAAATAGTTAACTTTTATATACCAGCTTCTAATTAGCTAATATAGGGTCCGCCATCTAACGTTTTTTTTTTTTTGAACTAGTGCTTATTGCGTGAATGGTAACACTTAACTCATGTCTGATTTGACAGATAATTAGTTTTATCCTTCCGCTGAACGCGTACGCTAAGTGTACGCTTCGCTAAGTGGCCCTGCAATCGACTTACAGAAGATGCCGATTTTGGAAAAAAAAAAAAAAAATCATATTTTCAGTTGAAGCTCATTTTGATCTTGGCGGGTATACAAACAAGCAAAATTGTCGCATTTGGGGCACAGAAAACCCGCACGCACCTTTAGTGTTTGACTATAGTTGAGGCCCCACTCCTTTTTTTCTTTTTATCAGTTTACGAACATGCTAGTGAAATATCACTGCCAATCAAAATCTCTTGCAAGAGATCCCACAACTTGCAGAAGTATAATTGTATTGACAAAAAAAAAAATTGTGTGTGTGTGTGCAAGCGGTAGGTAAAAAAAAAATCTTGAGATAAAAAATCATTAAATTATGGCTAATTTTTATTTTTATAAAAGTTTTACTCAAACGATTTTGGCCAAGTAATTTAAAGTTTCAATAAAAGGTACACTGGCCCATCAAAATGTAATAAATTTAAATTGCCCTTAATAGCCTTCTATATATTGCTGAGAAAAGTGAGATGTTTAGCAATGTGAACATATTATTTTTAATTCCCATTACTTTTCGTAATACAAGTACAAGTAAAAGTTTAAGACATTTATATTAAATTACTTTTTAGGCTCAAGTTCAACCCTTGGGTTTTCACTACTTTTTAATCAATATCAATTAAGTAAAGATAAGTAAAAATTTATTTGCTAGGTGGACAACCGGCTGTTTCTGGGTAGCAAACACCCTTCATCAGCACCCTATGAACTTTGGACGTGTCAAATTTCACAATTTTGGCACAGCCGCTTTAACCACTCGGCAACCAAAGCTCACGCAATTCTAAAATTTACAGCAAAATGTTAATAACGCAGGGCATGGCGAACATGTTCAAATTGTATCAATAAAAGAGCATCTAGATCTCAATGATGCATAACAGAACATGTATTAAAAAGCTTTCATATAAACAGAGAGCAACAGTCTTCTGAGACGACAAATATCGTCCAAGACTGCAAAAATATCATTGCTTTGGTTAATGTTAATTAAGTATACAAACAGAAAGTAGAATTGCGTGAGCTTTGGTTGCCGAGTGGTTAAAGCGGCTGTGCCAAAATTGTGAAATTTGACACGTCCAAAGTTCATAGGGTGCTGATGAAGGGTGTTTGCTACCCAGAAACAGCCGGTTGTCCACCTAGCAAATAAATTTTTACTTATCTTTACTTAATTGATATTGATTAAAAAGTAGTGAAAACCCAAGGGTTGAACTTGAGCCTAAAAAGTAATTTAATATAAATGTATTACAACACAGAAGTTCAATAACAAAATTAAAATTTACAGCAAAAGTTTAAGACGTTTTTAAGGCGTTTCTAGTATACTAACGAGCTGAGTTGCATCAATGAAATAGAAAACTCTTAAGTAGTTCTTTTTAGCTCCCTTGATGATGCAAATATCTCTTAGAACCCAGCTTCAGCATTCCGCTCTGTCAAGTGAATTCTGAGACCAACTTCATCGGTATTTCTTTTTCTTTTAAAAAAGAGCGGTGAAGCCAGCATGAAAGCGATTAATGTTGTTATCAACTCTGTCTGTGCATTGTTGCATTCACATCACCTCTACTATCTTTTACGGTGTTTTTTTTTTGCTGTTTTGTTCGCTTTAACTACTAACGTTTAACAATTTTTTTATTTGTGCTTCACAGCTACTGCTTGCTGATTGCTTTGACAGTGACTTCATCCACTACACTTGCTTTTATGATTTTGTGGCTTTGATTTTTTGTGTGTTTCTTAGCATAAGATACATATGTATTATTGTGTGTGTTGCTTTTGCCACAAACACCAATACCTTCAATGTTTTGCAATTTTTAAATGTTTAATTTTTTTTCTATTCTTTTCAGAGGTTTGCGCTCAAGAAGAAAAGGGAACCCTTTTTTAGTGGTTACGATGCAATCACAGGTATTTGATTAGTTTTTTTTTTTTTTTTTTATTAAAACTAAATTTTGTAAAAATAGTATAAAAACAACAAATATGAACTTAATTATATATTTGATTTAAGAACCAATTGGAATGTGCTAGTTAACTCAGGTCCAAAAATAGTAATTTAATATAAATACAATATAGACCTTACAAATGTTTTCTCGCTTTGTAAGGTCTATTTTTGGACCTGAACTATTACGTTTGAAAACAATTACCGCGTTTTTAGATTTAGCAAGATTTCATTTTTACATAATCTATTTTTTGAGATGTTTGACAGATCATATTGATTCATGTGGCGAATAAACCGTGTTTAAATCATGATAGATTTAATAAAATAGCCTTGTTAGCTGGACCGTTAATCAGACCGCTTCGTAAATCTGGCACGAACCTTAAGCACCGGCACAGTTTTCGTGCAAATTGGCATCCCGCGCGCTCCCAGTGTTGAGTACGGAATGACTAACGTTCTTGCTCTTCTGACCCGAAACCGTCCGCAATTTTTCCTCGTTTCAGCGATTCGCTTCAGCATTTTTCCACGGTTTTATCTTCTGAGTTGTCAAAGCCGATAGAAAACGACAACAACACTTGTGACGTCTCGAGAGAAAATGTTGAAGCGAATTGAATTGCGACCACCTATACTTGATTCGCCTTGACTGAGCCAATATACACGAGATTATTTTTTAGTCCGCATAACTGTTGTGCTTTCCCAAGGCAAATTAAAGTAGGTGGTTGCAAGCGAAAATCCCATACATTTTGTTAGTGTAAAATCTTCTTGTTATGTCAAATTCTGAATTCGCCTTGACAGCTCCACTCACTCGATCTCACAGCAGAGGAGATGGCTTGTAAACAACTTTTGACATAATAAGATGAAAGCAAACGGGAAACAAACAGTTATCATCTGAGCTATCAAGTTCACCTTGTTTATTAATACGCCTTGGTGCTTCCCAAAACACACGGGATTAATGTCATCTGGCATAAAATAGTATACATATTCACAGCTTTAGGTGGAGGTTAGTGTTTTTTGTATTTATTTGACATACATATGTTTTAGTTTCAAAAAATGCTGTCAAGATCAAGTGTGTGAAGATAAATTCGAATTTAAATCCCCGGACACAAACCAAATTTTTTAGCAAAGACAATTTTTAAAGTTAACAGAGCCCTTTTAATGGCTTAACAGTGGTCGCATATTTAATCTTAGTTTATTGAAAGGACTACACATGTCCCGGAGTGCCGTAATCTTATCAAGATCATAGCGCAAATAACAGCTTGGAAGTTGCACTATGCTAATTGATCTAATTTGTGTTGGAAATAACAAAAAACTAATTTTGAAAAATCTAACAATTTTCTAATTTCTGCAGAGAGAAGATTAGGGAAGTTTTTCGAAAATTCTACTCTACAACGAACTACACACCATACACAAATGGTGGCCTGAAGGGTCCTCTAAGATTCCTGGTGGGTGTGAAATCTGAAATAATCTTGGGAATCAAGAAAATATGAAATTTCCCAAAAGCGCGGATTTTCAAACATTTATAAATGTTGAGATGCCACACACTCGATTTGTCTGGCAATTTGTTGGCTTCAGCAATCGCATTCATATGTATTTGTATCACACACATAATTGTGTCGTTCCCGGAAAGTTTTTGCTTTTACTTTTACATATTATCACATTATATGAGCTCCTCTGCTATAAATAGCCGCTTTATAATTATTCTTAGAGCAAAATTGTAATAAAAAACTTAAATATGTATTTACGTACATATGTATGTATGTATGTAGTTCAAACTAATTTTAGTGGCAGCAAACAAATATAAAAAAAAAAACATTAAGCATGAGGCGCTAATGCTTTTTAATATTATTCCTGGGTATGGCTGACATAACTAGGCCGTTCTAATTGTTCTTAGTCTGGTAAAATTTCACAACCGAATAAATTATGACATTTGCGGTATTGGTGGTGTTCAAAAAAAAAAAAAAATTATCATCTCTTAAAGCTTTTCCAACACAGTTGTGAACATGAAAATAGTCGTACCACTGAAAAAAATCTTCGATCTACTGTACAAAATCAACTCCAAATCGAATCATTTAGTTTTTGGGGTCTTATGGCCAGCAATATGTGCGATGTGCACCTTCTGTTGCATGTTAATTACAATACGCTCTTTTATAAGTTAAGCAGAGGTAATAATAGGTATAGAGCTGTCCAGATGTCAGCCATTTTAAAGCATACATATGTATGTATATTATTCTCCTCTATGAGTTTGAAGGCAAATTTCAAAAATATAAATTCACTACGTTCTTATACCCTTAACAAGAAGTTTGTTTCCTCAATTTTAATTTCTGACCACACAAACTATAGTTATGTACATATATGTCGAGTATCGAGAGGAAAATCGATTAAAGGCCGTGTCCGTTTGCAAGCTGTTTCTGAGGAAACTAACCCAGCAAAAACAGTATCGGTCATTGGATGCATCATATGACCGACACTGCTGATGGATTCATACATCAGAGTTTCTATCATTTTCTTAAGGGCAAAATGAAAAAACTGATGTAGACATTCGTGTACGTGTGATTTCTTTTTTAAAGCAGCGCTACCACCTCAGCAAAAATCGTTGTAATGGCAACGCTGAAAGCTATAAAATTGATTTGCATGTGTTAGTAATTATGTTGTTAATGTGTTAGTTTCCATCAGCTATTTCTTGCAGGGTAAATGACTTGGAAAACAATTTTTTTGATACCAAACTGTTTGTTTGTCGTATTACGGACTTGCTATTGAAATTCAGCAAAATCGGTTCATCAATAACCGAGCTATAGCCCAATAACGGCAAAAGGTAAGAAAAATTTGCTTTTTTTTTATGACATTTTTCAGAAAAAAATTGTTTTATATTAACGTGAGTACACTGCCTATATTATTTGGCACAGTTATTAAAAGCCAAAATATTTCAAATTCCCAACATCGTATCCTATATAACCGAGATATAACGAAATCCAATTTCTCAAGAAGTTGATCTTGAACGCGAACTGAAACACAACTTGGCGCCAAAAAGTTAATGTTACAAATAATTAATAAGAGCAAAAAATTAAAATTTTCGACATTGGATAATATATAGCGCCAAGATATAGCGAAAACCGATTTCCCCAGAAGTTAGGCCTGTATGCGATCTTAACAGTCCAACCTAAATTAGCGCGTCAAGCGTATTATTGCCGTCTAAGCCACCCAATTTGTATGAAAATGGGTGGTTTACACAGAAAACATACGCTTGACGCTCTAATTTAGGTTGGCCTGTAAAGAAGTTTGGTACGCAAAAGATAGATGATACTGTAAAATAATATAGAAAACCAAAACTTACGACATCGGTCCATATATAGCCGAGATAAAGCGGACCCAGATTTCCCAAGAAGTTAGGCCTCAACTCAAACGGAAAAATCCTGGCGCCGAAAAGTCGATGCTATAATAACATAGCTTACCTGAAGGTAAAAATTGAAACTTTTGATATCGATCTGTATATAGCCGAGATTTGTCGAAAACCGATTTCCCAAGAAGTTGGGTATGCGCGCGAGCTGCAACAGCACACAAGAAAAGTTGGTGTCATAATAAGATCAACTTACTTAAAGGTAAAATGTAAAAGTTTTCGACCTCGGGCCACATATATGTATCCATAATATAAAGAACCCCGATTTTTCAAGAAGTCGATGATACAGATATAAATGGCGTCATTACAAGCAAAAATAAACAAACAAAAATTCCGACATGGGTCCATATACAGCCGAGATATGAAGCAGACCCCGAATTCCCAAGAAGTTATACGTAGACACCAGCGCGAACTGAAAAAATTCTTGATGCCAAAAAGTCTATAAGAAAATAAGCTTAATATTTTACTGAAATTTTAATTACATTGAACTATGCTAGTGCAATACAGTTATATTACATAACCTTTTCAGGCTCAAGTTCAAACCTTGGCTTGTCACTTTTTTTTATCAATATCAATTAAGTAAAGAAATGGAAAATTCTGCGTTTCTGGGTAGCAAACACCCTTCATCAGCAGCACCCTATGAACTTTGGACGTGTCAAATTTCACAATTTTGGCACAGCCGCTTTAACCACTCGACAACCAAAGCTCACGCAATTTTACTTTCTATTTACATATGTATATATTACATTAATCAAAGCAATGCTGTTTTTCGTATATATGTATGTATATATACATATGTATTTATATATATGTATGTATATATCGAAAACCTGAGCACGACCTGAAACAATTTTCGGAAGAAAAAAGTCGATTTTATAACCAGATAAGCTCATTTTTTTCAGATAAGTTTATTTATTTAAGCCCCCCTAATTCATAAAAATTATAACAGGCTTATAAGACTGTTTGTTATTTGA
The DNA here is from genome assembly GCA_963662145.1 of Sturmia bella. Classification (NCBI taxonomy): domain Eukaryota; kingdom Metazoa; phylum Arthropoda; class Insecta; order Diptera; family Tachinidae; genus Sturmia; species Sturmia bella. The sequence continues at coordinate 42,650,932 of OY759168.1, read as the reverse complement.
CATATTTGTATGGAAAATCTGTCAAATAAGAACTTTATAAACCTGTTATAATTTTTATGAATTAGACGGACGAAACTATTTAACATTTCATTACATACTATAATAAACACTAGATAAGCTCCCTTAAAGGCAAGAACTAAACAATTTTCGAACTCGGTCCATATATATGTACATATGTACATAGCTCTATTATAACGAAACCCGATTTCTCAAGAAGTTGGTGTAAGTTGTAAGTGAACTTAAACAGTTTATGTTTACTCAATGGCTAAAAATACAAAATTTTGATATCAGATCATATATAGCCGAAATATAGCGATAACCGATTTATTAAGAAGTTGGGCTTGTAAACAAACTTAAGCAAGTTTTGATGTTTAAAAGTAGTGTTTAACAGCAAACAAGGTTAGTTAATGAAAAAAAAAACTGATACGATCTATATATAGCCGAAATATAGCGATAACCGATTTATTAAGAAGTTGGACTTAAGCAAGTTTTGATATTTAAAAGTAATTGTTATCAGCAAATGGGGGGGTTACTTAAATTAAATGGGCAAAACAAAAAAAAATTCTGATATCGATCTATTTATAGCCGAGATATAGCGAAAACCGATTTATCAAGAAGTTGGTCCTGTTTGCGAACTAAAACAATTTTTGGTACCAAAAAAAAAAGAGGTGATAAAATATTGTTACTCAAAAAAAAAATTCGACTTTGATCCACATATAGCCTAGATATAGTTGATCACTACAATTTCATTACAAAAAAATCCTTCTCAATTATTTTTTAACAATCGATTTCACAAGATATTAAATTTGAACGTAAAACTAAACAAGTTTTGGTACTAAACAAGTTTTAGAACTGAAACAAATGTCAGTGTCAAAAAAAATCGGACATTATTATTTTATTATTAAAATTGTTGGTGCCAGGATGCGGTTGCAACAGTAAAACAGCTGTACAAAAGACAAAAACAAAAAGAAAAACTTTTTATATCGATTCATATGCATTTGGATCTGTGGGTCCGAAGGGTTGATTATGAAGGATATTTGTGGCTCAGCATTTGTTTTCAATCGGTTTCATTGTACGTAGATAAATATTTATACCCTTATTCATAAAAAATATTTCAGGTTTATAAAGCTCTTATTTGACAAATTTGTATGGAAAATTGTCAAATAAGAGTTTAAAAAACCTTAAATATTTATTATGAATAAGACCCTTAAACTATTGCTGCGCACCGGTTCACCTGTGGTACGAAATAGTTCGGGTATTTTCTTATTCTCTTCGCGTTTATTTCGCAACTAGAGTTGCTAGGAATGCAAACATTTTTGTGCCAAAATGTTTTCTAATACCCCCCAAAAATACACCTTACAAATAATTAATAAAAAAATAAATAAAAATAGTTAGGTAAATATAAAAACACAACAAAAACAAAAAATTACATTGAAATAAGAGTTTTAATAAATGTGATTGATTTATTTCCAAAATATTACAAAGTTATACCATGTTCATAAAGCGCCTTTATTGAGATAATCGCAATAAAGTCCATTATTGAGCTCAATATTTCGTACAAAAAGTCAATAAAGTTATTGCTTAATAAACTCAAAATTGCTTTGAATATTGAGAAAGAGATGAAACACAACACTGTAAAAGATGTGTTTAATAAGCAAAAGTATACAATGCGAGATGAATGACGAGATAAATGTCAACCAAAGCAAACAAAACAAAATAATAAAAATACAAAAATAAAAACATAAAAATTTTTAAACATTGCAGCATTTCCAAATTTTTATTTCTCTTTCTTTTTATTATTGCCGCTTTGGAGTCATAACATGAACGCACTACTTGTACAAGTTCCACATTTTTATTGTACAACAATAAAATCTTTTTAATAAAAGGCAGTTTTTCTTCCATTTTTCTTATTTGAAAATATTTTTCACTTTTTCTTTCTCACTACCAAAACAAAAACAACAACTTTTTTCCAGCTGTCAAATACTAATTGAGTTAACGCAATATTTGTATGTATGAACGCAAAAAATATTATGTCAATAAACTGAATATTATCTCAATTAAAAATGCATGTATGAACAAGGTATTAGTTTAAATTTATTCTATTTACTATTAACACAAAATTATCAGGGATTACAAACTTATTTAACGAAGTATATTTAAATTATCATCTCTTACAAAAAGGTCCTTTATTGAAACTTAAAAATATCCCAAAAAAAGGAAGTAAAAAAAGGGAGGTTTAAAAAATGTGCTCTATACCATATATACGTGTTTGTGTGATGATGGTTTCCTTATTTCTGCTATAAATAGCGACAACGGTAGACCCAAACAAAACAAAAAAATAAAAATAAAAAAAAATAAAATTTGATGCAGTAGTTCGTAAGATGTCATCAAGGCAGGAGTGTTGCGAATATTTTTATTTTATTTTTTTTTTGTTGTACTTATTTATTCTCTATAAAACAAGGCTATCTATCTTTCTATCACCTCTTCACTGACAAAAAATTCTATTTACTTACATATTTATTAATTTTTTGCAGTTTTCGAAAACATGAACCAATAACAGGGCAGTAAATAATATTACAACTCTACAAAAGCTCTTCTCAGTATTCGAATCGTAAAGATGTTCAAAACAACGGAAGGTGAAAAGAATCCATCTGTAACCACAACACCAGACTTAGATGATTCCATAAGTTTTTCCGACGATGTGAATCCAGATATTGATGTCGAATCTGTGGCCACCAAGAAACCGCACTTTCTGGACTATGATGCAGTGCCGCCGCCCGATTTTGTGGAACATTTCGACAGAGTAATGAATCTGGGTAAATCAACTGCCGCAGCTGCATCAACCGAAAATGCATCCTCTAATGCTATAGTAAAAAGCACTGTAGTTGGCGGCAGCGGAGAAAATCTTAAGTTGGATAAAAAATATGAAAGAGATGGAGAAATAAGCGATTATGAATTGGCAGCTAGTGGTTATACCAAAAAAGAATTTACGCAAGACGATAATACTCTGAATATAACAACTGTTTTGTCGGCGAATGTCAGCAAGCCGAGAAAACATTTTTTAGATGAAAATCCCATACCGCCAGATTATATGTTGATGGATCATCAGATGCGCGAGCATCACAGCTTAGATCGCAACTTTGAGCGACACAACGAACAGAAATCGGCTTTGGATTTACATTTAAATCTGCCGGGATTCCGTTTATCAAGAGAACGCTTTAAAGATTTTCCCACCATAAATCGTTTGCCGAAAGGAACTGCTTGGACTCAGAGCTTTGATAGTCGCTACGATAATAGTTTTCCCGATGACAAATTAGACGATTTTGGCCCGAAAGTTGAGTGTGTTTATTCGCTGCTTTCGATGTTGGGCTCAAATGACCCCTTGGAAATGTCAAAAAAATTTCATGAACTCTCCAAGACTCCCGAAACTTGTAATACGTTAAGAAGATCAGGCTGCATACCTTTGCTGGTGCAAATGATACATGCTGAAGGTGGACCCGATGAGCAAAGAAAATGGGCGGGAATGGCCTTGCACAATGTAGTGCATACACATCCCGATGAAAAATGTGGACGACGCGAAGCAAAAGTCTTGCGTTTGCTAGATCAAATAATGGACTATTGCAATTTCTTACGCACTCTACTGCAAAGCGGTGGTGAAGCCATAGCCGATGACGCCGATCGTCATCCCTTAGCTGCAATGTCCTCGCTGATGAAAGTTAGTTTCGATGAGGAGCATCGTCATGCGATGTGCGAATTGGGCGCACTACAGGCTATTCCCAGTTTGGTGCATCTGGATCATGCCGTGCATGGTCCCAAGCCGGAAAACCAGTGCTGCAATTCCCTGCGAAGATTCGCTCTAATGGCTTTGACTAATTTGACGTTTGGAGATGAAAACAATAAAGCTTTGCTTTGCAGTCAAAAGCTTTTTATGGAGGCGCTGGTCGCTCAACTAGATTCCGCACCTGATGACTTACTGCAAGTAACTGCCAGTGTTTTGCGCAATTTATCCTGGAGAGCTGATGCTCAAATGAAAGCAGTGCTCAATGAAATTGGAACTGTGACGGCCCTAGCGAAGGCAGCTATGAAGAACAAATGTGAAAATACGCTCAAAGCTATACTTTCAGCACTTTGGAATTTGTCGGCTCATTGTAGTACCAACAAAGCAGAGTTTTGCGCCGTTGAAGGTGCGCTTTCCTTCATTGTACGTATGCTAACATATGAAGGTCCAAGCAAAACCTTAAAAATCATAGAAAATGCTGGTGGCATACTAAGAAATGTATCCAGCCACATAGCTGTCCGAGAGGACTACCGCCAAATTCTCAGAGAACACAACTGCTTGTCCATATTATTGCAGCAACTTAAGTCGGAAAGCCTGACTGTTGTGAGTAACTCGTGTGGAACGTTGTGGAATTTATCGGCACGTTGTCCTGAAGATCAGCGATTTCTTTGGGATAATGGTGCTGTGCCCATGTTAAGGTCTCTGATACACTCGAAGCATGCCATGATATCGGAAGGCAGTGCCTGTGCTTTGAAAAATCTTTTGAATTTCAGGCCCTCATCGCAAAATACAAGTCACATGGATAATATTGCAAGATCCTTAAACTTGAAGAAACTACCAACACTCAATGTACGTAAGCAAAAGGCTTTGGCCCAGGAGTTGGGAGCTGCTTCGAAATCACATAGTGAAACATGTGATAATTTAGATTCAACCAATCCCAAAGACAGGCCCACATATGATGCCTCAGCTGCCATAGGTTCGTCCATACAAAGACATCGCTTTCCTTTACACGGTGCTCTGGGCTCGGTTGTGGGGGGAGTAGTTGCCGGTTGTGGAACAGGCCGTCTGACACGTTCCGCAATACTAACAAAAAGTGAAAGTCGCGATTCTGTATTTTCTGCCAAATCAGAAGGTGCTGCATATGATCATCTCATGAGATCTCAATCAGCTTCTGATGCCAACAGAAAGTTACGTCATAATACCAGAGCCCAGCCATCTAGTGCATATCAGTTGGAGGGAGATGCAGAACCATCAGAAGAACAGCCTATTGACTATTCACAAAAATACAAAGAGCACATTTCGAAACATAACGATCGTCCCGAAGATGAGGAAATTTGTCCAGCTGTCTACCAAGAAACAGATTTAGATCAGCCAACAGACTTTAGTTTACGTTATGCTGAAAACCAAATTGAGAATGATATTGGACTGCCGCTCCCTGTAAGCGGTGAAGCGACTGACGCTCGCATAAATCTGTCTGCCGTAACTCAACAACAGCCAAATCCCAGACCCGAAAACACCGGAGATGGTAATGAAATATTATTAATATTGGAAGATAGTGTTAAATGCTATCAAACTGAAGATACACCTTACGTTATATCAAATGCAGCTTCCGTAAACGATTTAAGATCAGTGCCAGCTTCCGTGAAAAACGAAGGCAACGAATTATCCTCAGGGCCAGACAATTCAGAAGCTGCGTCATCGACTGGAGTAGCACAAATACCTGCACGCAAGTTCAGTAGAGTTAATTCACATCATCAGACGGCTGTTCAGCATTCCAGTAACCCTTACGGATCAGGCTCATACACACCCGAAAAACCGGTCAACTATTGTGAAGAGGGAACACCAGGATATTTTAGCCGCTATGAGTCCCTAAGCAGTTTGGATGAAGCCTCACCACAAGCAGATACCGCTCAAAAAGATTCACAAATAAACAAAGTTAAGGCTTCAGCAAGAAGCGACTTGAAAATTTCTAATAATGATGCTGAAAAGTCTGCTTCACCACCCGAACCGCCGCCTCTGAGTCAGACACCTCAAATAAATTCAGCCTTAGAGACGCCTCTAATGTTTTCTAGGCGCTCCTCTATGGACTCGCTGGCTGAAGAAGATGTTGGACCCATAGACGATAAAAGTTCTGTAGTCAGCGATTTCAGTCGTTTAGCTAGTGGCGTAATTTCGCCATCGGAAATTCCTGATTCTCCTACACAAAGTATGCCTCAGTCACCCAGACGAAATTCCGGTTCAGGCCCAGCATCCACAGCATGCTTTTCGGCTGGCATATCACCCAGTGCTCAACGCATACAAAACCGCAGTGGCGAAAACAACAAACGATGCTTACGCAGCGTATTCGAAGACGATCTAAGCACTTTCAATGTAGAAAATACGCCAGCACAATTTTCAACAGCCACCAGCTTAAGCAATTTATCAATTTTGGACGAGGAAAACTCCAATCAATCTTCCCAGCAACAGCAACAGTCGCTTCCGCCCCCCACAACGAACACAATTTCAGAAGGCGAAGAAGAGGAAGATGCAAATGAGAACAACGATGATTTGTTATTGGCTTCCTGCATCAATATGGGCATGAATAGAACAGCAATGCCGTCAACATATTCCCAAAACACTGACACTACCTCATCAGTAAATCACTCAACTGGCATGCCAAACGATGAACCTAGGCAATACTACACCGAAGACACACCGGCTTTGCTCTCAAAAGTCGGCAGCAACACAAATCTTTCGGCCATTTCAATATGTTCCAGTACCAACGACCACAAAGAAAACACTGTCTACGAAGTTCTGGAATGCACATCCAACCATCCTGCCCACATACATCCCATACAATCGATTAATAGGCGTTCTTTGAATTTGTCCGATGACATGTCATCAAATGCTTCCGAAAGTGGTGCTGGTGGCACCATTGATATATTGCAACAGTGTATAAGAGATGGCATGCAAAAGCCTTCGGCCAAAGAAAAGGTGGGATTGACAAAACATACAATGTCTTCTAATCTCATGGATCCCATAGCGATGTTGCGCAGAGGGGGCCACATACTGCCACCCTTTGTACCGGTTAGTGATGAGGTAAATAAATATCGTGTTGAAGACAGTCCTTGTAATTTTTCCCTTATGTCGGGCCTCTCAAATCTAACTGTTGGCTCTAGTCTGGTTGGACCGGCAGTTACTCTACAAGGAACAACGAACGTAACGTAAGTTTTAGTCTGAGTTATATACATACATATACATATATGTGTATATATAAATTGAGTTTTATATGCTTTATGCTTTTTTTCAGGTCTTATAACGATGAAAATTCAGGGCAAACTCAAAAAAGCGTACCACCGGCGGCAGTGGCACCTGTTCTGCTTGCAGAAACTTCACAATTGGCTGCTGTTCCTTTAGAGGATGCTAGAAGGGACCCTCAGTGGCATGATGATTCTTTGAGTTCTCTTTCAATAGAGTCTGAAGATGATACTAACCTATTAAGTCAGGTAATTTTATAAATACTTCTGTTTTTGATTTTGGAAAAGGTTATGTTTATAATACATCTATATACATATGTATGTATGTATGTATATCAAAATTGTTGGTTTTTAGTGTTTTAATAAATTTTTGTTAATTTCTTAGGCTATTGCCGCTGGTTGCAATAGACCAAAATCGAATTTGGGTTTTACCACTGCACTAACGTCAACTGGAAAACACACGACTACATCATTGTCATCCTCTCAGCCCATACCCATTAACGCAGCAACCTCGACATCCTCTTTGACATCTCAAGCAACAGCACGCAATTTTGGAAAGCAACATCATCATCATCATCTGCAGCATGAACAGAACCTTGAAAAGCACAACTATCGTGACCCTCTTCAGATGGGCAATGAATCGTACAGCTCTGTGGACTCAAGTGATTCGAACGACAATCAATCAAAATCATTGTTTGAACTGTGTATTCTTACGGGAATGCACAAAAATAGAGATCCAAATCTGGTGGGTTCTTCGGGCGGTAGCTCAACATCTCGCAAACATACGAGAAGTGCCCAGTTGCATCGTTCGAAATCAGGCCACATGGAATACAATACAACGAAATCTAATCCCAATTTAAAACAGTTTGATTCGCTGCCTATACAGGGGAAACAGTTGACGCCAAATCGTCATGTTAGAGAGCGTGACCGTAGAGATGAGAAACTCTTAATGGAGTGCATCAATACTGGAATATTGAAAAAGATCGGAGAATCGAATAAGCAAACATCACTTTTGACCCGTGAGGCTTTAGTTCTACATAATACACAGCCAAAAAACGGGCTGGCTACGTCTGCAGCTGCGGAAATGGAAGAAGCAATTCACCCAACAAGTGCCAAATCCATCAACAACACTCACAACAACTCCTCCATTACCACAGCCAACAACACCATCATCACCACCATCACCACCACCACCAACAGCCCCATTCCCATCACCACAGCAGCTCCAGGCGTAGAGATGAACGACAAACACACCTTGGTCCCAGAGACCACGAACAAAATAGCACTGCAGCAGACCAACATCAGCAGCTTCACCAATCCCGTAGAAGACACAAAAGATCCAAAAAATCCCAACAAATTTCAGCCACAAATACAGCAGGAGCAGAGACAAACTTTTCAAGCAGAGGCAAATCCTCCAAATCACGTGAACGCTCTCGTGGCAACGAGAGATATTGGGTCTAAATATAATTTGGATAATTGCGATTCGTTAGGCAATGATGATAACACTACACATAGTGACGAGTCTAATCAGTCCTTCATATTGGAAACGACCGTTTCGTTGGAGACCAAGTCTCCGGAATATGCAAGTTCCTTTAATAATTGCACCAACAAACACAAAGATCCAGATTTGATGTTGAAATCCGTAGAGCGTTTAACACTAGAGTTTGTATCTTCTGCAGAACAGTTGAGAACAAATAGCCATGCCGCCATAAACGGGACACAGTCCTTAAGTCTAGACTCCAGTGAAAATCAAAAGAAAACTAATTCATATAAAAATGCCGCTAATAATTCCACTTCCAATAACACCTGGAACGAAGACACCTGCCCCAATGATGTTAGTTTTCCCAGTGTCAGTGTTACTGCACCAAGAGTGGCATCGCTCAGTTTCGATGAGGACGAGGATGAAGATCAAGCAACCACAGCTGATTACAAAGAGCTAAACGATTTCGCAGAGAATACACCAATTAATGAAGAGTTACCTGCACCTGATATGTCTTTGGACTTTGATAACATTGGCTTACAACAGAATGCCTACTCTTTAGATTCTTTGCAACCAACTTCTTTGGATTGCCTTACGGAAATAGAGAAAACACTAGTTAACGGCGAAATCAAAGATGAAAACAAGTGCGAAGATAAAGAAAGCAGCCCTGCAGCTCCGAACAATGGTTTGAATTTTAAACTGGGAGGAATAGTTCAAACTGCTGCCACAGTTCCCTCATTGTTTTTCAACTCATTATCGAACTCCACTTTTATGGCACAAGAGGCCAGGAAGCTGGCGGCCAATCTACACACTTCTGATCTAGAAGAAGAAGAAGAGGAACTGACATTCAGTATTAACAGTTTAGATTTAGATAATATAAGACCTCCTTCAGGCATGGACTCCCTAAATATATCGGGCTACTTTCAAGATTCAACACAACCAAATTCACTGCAAAAAATTGGCAACTCCGTGCACAGCCCTCAAATGTCATTCAAGTCACCAAAATTTCCAAGAAAAAATTTACCAGCAGGCTTAGTAGCTCGCAGAGCTTTGGGCCATATGCCACCCCACTTAACAAGCAGTGTAGAGAGCATTAATTTATCATGTAATCTTTTACTTGATAATATTAAACCACCTTCATTGATGGATGAGCTTCTAGACTCAATGATAAGTGTGGCCAGCATACAATCAGAAATTGCCGATGATTGTGCCAGCATGGCCACCACTGTTACTGTTTCAAATTATGAAACATGTGCCGGCGGAGAAGATGGCGATACGGTGACATTGCAAAGTTGTTGCGATAACTTGTTGCCGAAAGATGACGATCACACTTTAAACGACGGCAGTACAACGCCACTGCCATCGGACTGTGACTTTAGTTCGGTCGAGAGTACACCAAAAAAATCAGGAGCGGCTTCTCCAACGACGTCCAACAAGAAAACTCTTACACCAAAACAAAAACGCAAAGTTGTCAAAGACCGTTTTAAAACGTACACCATTGCCACAGACATGATGCTAAGTGATGAGTTACAGAGAAAAGCAGATGAAGCTCAGCAGGATGAAACGTTAGCCATTGAGATAACTAATTTAGATGACGATGACCATCACTATGAACACGAACAGCATTCGGCGAATGAAGTAATAACCACACCCCGCAGCAGAAGAAGAACTAGTCAAGATCGCTATAAAACACAAACTATAATATATTCCGACTTACTTTTGAATCAGCAAACGCAATTGAGCAGCTTGGAATCCACCAACGATGATCTAATGGATGACAACAGTTCTAATTGCTCTATAAAAAATATGACGCAAAATTTTAAATTTCTAACTACAGCTGCAAAAGAAACGATTGCTTTAACACAAATACCGCAGCCGGAATGTGAACTGCCGAGTCTGGAATATGAACAAAACTCAGAAACAGAATCGTGTAACAATTTCGGCAATAATATTAACTCTCTAACTGATGACGACGAAAACGATAATGATCTGCCAGAAGAAGAGCACAAATCTGCACAAAGTATACATCCCAGAATTGTCAAGCCAAACGAAAAAGATCTAAGCAAGCCAAATGAGCTGGAGGAACCTGAAACAACGACGACAGTAAAAGCTTTACGAGGTGGCAAAAAACCCCAGTACGTGTCGCCTTACAGTATAAAATACCAAAAATCTTCTGTAGAAAACAAAACAAATTGCAAGCTGCAAGGTCCTGGCAATTTTAATTTCCTACGGAAGCGTAACGGCGTTGCCAATACTGCTGCAGCAGCTCCTCAACAACCGGCTGGCAATTCTAAAGTTGCACAAAAAAAGACAATAAATACGGAGAGGCAAGCAAAAAAGGCAGAATCAGATCCAAATACTCCACCAGCAGCAGCATCTCTTGAGCGTCAAGGCACTTTTGTTAAAGACGAACCATCTTTGGATGCGCACAGCGTGCCTGTGGTGGATACAAGCCCTTCGAAAATAAAAACCTCAAAGCTACCAACCAAGCGACAAATTTCTGCCACCAAATCAGCTCACACATCACCTCAAAAGACAGCTAGTACCAGGAAGCTGCCAACATCCTCAGCAATTCAAGCCACAAATAAACGTAACCTGGGCTCCATCACCAAACCCCAACGAGCCAACAGTACAGTCAATATACGCGTTACCACAAGTGCGGCTCGCATTGCCGTCCTAGCACACCGGGTGTCTACCACAACACCGCCTTCACGTAGTAACTCTTCGCTCAACTCTGCAAATGCTGCTGTTACGGCAGCACAAAATGCGGCTGCAAAAATAAATCAGGCCCAATCACGCATTGCAGGCATATGGCGTAAAGTGGATGAGGTCAAAAATCGCCAGCAACACTTGTCACCCTCGAAGCTGCTCAAGGGAACGCAGTTGAAAACAACAAAAGCCCCACCACAACCAGGCAAGCTAAAACGCGGCACTACGTTTGATAACACACCTCCAATAGAAGAAAAACCAGCCAAGCCCGTGGTGACCCAACTTAATGGTTCTAAATTGCCAACAAGTGGTGCTACGAAAATTGTTACAACACAAAGACAAAGCGAGCGAAAATAATTCTATTCAAAAAAAACTTACAAGGTTTGTGAAACTTAAAATGTAATTCATATTATTTGTTCAGCAACGTTTGCGCCATACACCCATGCAATTTCATTTTATAGCTTACAAGCAAAAAAAAAAAACTGCTACGCATTGCTGAAATGTATAGAAACACTTTAATTGGATACACGACCGGGTAACACTTGTTCATTTAAAAATTCTTGTAGCTTGAAAAAAGTATTACAATATCGTAGAAAATGAAAGTATCCAAAACTGGGGAAATGATCATATTTAAAAAATATTATAATTCACAGAAATTGAGAGAATGGAATGTCAAAGTAGATGACACGTGATCCCCTGATATTCGAGCAACACTGTAAGCTGTGGATGCGATTTGAAAAGAAAGCAGAGACTGTGCCATTTGCTAATTAACTAACTGTCTGGAGTCTCATAACACCTGACTTGCACGCGGATTTTGCAACTCGTGCCTTTTTCTTATTTTGTTTTAAAGGCCCTTATGAACAACTTTCGATTTTCGATAGTCGTCGAAAGGTTTTATCCAACGAACTTTAATTTGGTCATTATGACGGTCATTCAATAAATAAGAGCTTTTGTGAATTTCGCTGATGTAGATTATTCACAATAGTTACGTAGTTAAAAAGCAAAATGTTGTTTATGTGAAACCATGATACAACTAATAAGGTAGCCTGGTCAGCTAAACCGTTAATCATCTGACTACTTTAGGTTGTCAAGAGAATGCAGATATGAAAGGCAGCCAAAACGAGATAGCAAATCCGCGTGAGCTCAGTTCATCTCTCTTCTGTAAATGTAGAAGTGGTGTCTTTTTGACAGTGTGTGAAACTATTTAAATTTATAAGTACGTATGTATGTGTGTGTTTGCAGTACATTTAATAAGAGTTCTGTATATTATTGTTGTTTTACTTAACGCAAAATAAAAACATGCGTCGTATTGAAAGAAAATAAAAGCTAAAGGACACACACACACAAATGGTCATAAGAATTGTTGCAAAAGTTGTGCTGTGTAGACACGAAAGCAAGTTCAAGATAGAATTGCCCAACTAAAATAGCCTTTTGTGATCTAGTTCTTAAAGGAAGAAAATTTAGCACTTAAACTTTATAACCTTTTTACACTGACGCACATCCTACATCTTTCATCAATGTGCAAAGATGTTTACATCTTCCCATAAGAATTATACAGGGCGAAAATTTGACATCTTTTTACATCAGCAGCAGATGATCCTTTCTCATTTTGTTCCATCTTACATCTTCCGATTTTTTTAATGCCATCACTAAAAAAAATTGCAGAAAGTCTATTGCTTTTGTACCACTACTAGCAAAATGACATTTCAGAAAACAAATGCATTTCTCTGTGGACTCCTCTGCATCATGCTGAGTTGGACATTGTATTTCCCCTATTCGGCCCTGCACTTGTTCTGAGGGTAGATTGCATTCAGCATAGTAAGACTCATTATGAGCAACTGACTCTTTTAGGCAACCACTCCTAACTGGAGCAGGGGGAGAGTTTATGTGCGTGACGAGCAACTTAACCCTTCCAATCTGCCTTTCCACCCCCACAGTCAAGTGAGCAGCCTTTTCTTCTGGCACTTTTGATAGGAATGACTTAAATTTGACTCCAACTTCCCAGAAATATGAAGGACACCTAAGCACTTTGTAGACTGAGGCCGGCTTAATGAATGGGAAGCTAACTGAATAGAAACAGCAGCCATCTAGAGGTAGAATGCACTTACCCAGAAACTCACTTTTGACTCTGGTGCAGGATATGAGGCCTGGGCCAAGTCCAAATGTTATCCCTTCCTAAGAGAGTATCTGCCTGCTGATGTTTGCTCTCAGGCAGGTCGAGTCCCCCCAGCAATCACAGTTGGTCTGGATCAATGGTTCTGTGTCATATGTCCAGTATAAAAACTCTGGAGCGCACCTAGTTTTGACTGATGTCATCGCCACATGGACAGAGCCCATCACCCCATCACCACCCTGTATTAGCAAACATGCATCACCTCCTGTGGTCCCCACGGTTAGCTCAAGATCTTGCTGTGGTTGGCAAACTATCTTCCCATCTATGGGCTTGCAATCTTGAGAAGTTAAGTTGAGATGTGATAAAGTGGTGCACCCTGCAACACAATTTATGAAAGCCAGGGATATTAAAATGACTAGTGCGATGCTAGAGGGGGAAGCTCGGGACTTAGATGGGAGTCGAGTTTTGGTGAGGAGCTTCCATTCCTGGTGTGACATGGTTTTCCGTGGTTGGCTAGGGGCATAGTGGGTTCAGTGCAGACTTCTGACAACTCACTGAAAGTCTCGACTCTCCTACAGATATTTTTGGTAGTGGACATGCTCTTACCACACACTTTGTATGAGATGATCAGCTGATCAGCAGAAGTGACATTTTATGAGATGATAAGTGACTTCCTGTACCCTACTGTGTCTCCAGAAAAGACACTAACTCTTAGGGTCGAGGGGATAAGCATGTACAGAATGGGAACGTTCACCAACTTGTCAAAAGCTGTAATTGAGCACATGGCAAACATACACAACTTGACTGATGTGGAGCTTTTGAGGGAAATCCGTGAGCATGACTACTCCGTCACTACAGCTAGCCTTACACCCGAAGCATGATGGGCCGGTTACAGACGAGCCAGACATTTCAGGGGTCATTTCTGAAACCTGTTCCACTGATGACATTCGTTAGGCTATAGGGTATGCTGCGTCATCAACAATTATTGACAGCTGGCCATATAATGGCTTATCCAGGATGTCACATCTGCAACCCAGTGCGTCTATTGTGGGTCCAAAGTTATCAACAAAGTACTGGTCCCCATCACAGCGAGAGCAAGCATCCGGCTCGAAGGACCATGAACACGATGTAACTTTGGTAGTACCCTGATTAGCGGGATTGAGTGGACTGCATGGGTGGTTTATACCAGAGAACTACCTTTTTTGTTTCCTCGATGGTACGAGAATTTATAAATGAATGGGTAATGAAATGAGACGATGAATTTCAAAGATTAGTATACAAATTTATTATATGTATGTACATATATTATATGATGTTCACCATTGGCCAGTTGAATTGATAGTGTCTTTGGCGCCTTTTTAGAAATTCTTATTACATGAAATATTCTTCCATTTTGGAGATTTTAAGTGACTACATATTCCAATTGTCAACGAAAAGCATAATTCACAAGAATTTAATTACAGAATGGTAAATATTATTTTATGTTTAATTTGCCTGTTAACTTGTACGTTTTTTAAGATACATAAATAAATTCAAATATGTGCAGTGTATCTTCAAGATGTATAAATGAAAAAAAGTGCTTAAGGTTACAGGTTGTAAATTCATGTTTGTTAAAAATATTTTGTATTTTGAACAATATGTAACACGAAATTTTGAAAGCACAGTAGAGGATTCGGTTGTGCGTACATTATTACAGTTACCACGTTAAACTAAGCTAAGAATACATATTTTAATAGAAAGAAAAGTGTTTTCGCTAACAACTCAAATTGTAACAGTTGAATCCTAAAATTAAATAAAATTAAAACTTCATGCATACAACGTTTCATCGCAAACTACAAAAATCCACTTCTGCAGAAAATATAAAACAACCCGTTTTTTTTTTTAATTAGTCAAAGTATTATAAATAAATATCCTTATGGAAAATCAGTAATAAAGCATTAAATCAAATATTAAAGTCAAAATTATTATAGGAAATAATTTCTTCTGTTTTATGTACTTCCCCTTCAGCCAAATTTATTACAAATAATTAGAAGTCTGTCATAAAATTTAATTTACACTTCCAAAATTGTTTAGTAATCAAAAACAAAAATGTGTAACGTTTTTTAGGTATTTAGTATTTTTTGTTCTTTCATTTTAAATGAAAAACTGTGTACAATCCTCAATTTAGACGGTGATTAAAAATTGTGATTTAAATTCATGATGTTATTTTATTCGAGCTAATGGACCTTCTATTTATTTATTTGCACCTGCTTCAGGGTAATAGTATAAACAAGAAGGACCGTGAAATATCGGCAAATAAATAAATAAATAGAAGGACCTTTAACTCTAATAATAAAATAATATTGAAACAAAAAAAAAAAAAAAAAAAGAGTCGAACAAAGATAATAATTAATAAATTCTTGAAGTCGTTTTTTACAGAAAATTTCCAACTTTGATTGTGATCTTATTCAAATATTTTTATTTTACCTAAATTTTATTCATGATTCTTAATCACAGTCTAAATTAGCGAGAGATACTGTTGTCTTGTGTTATTTCCACTCTAAAACGTGTTTCTTGATGAACTATTTGAGATTTTTCTGATACCAAAAATGTTGTTTTTTATCTTGCTTTTTATGCATATTTAAAACTTAACGATATTTTCAAAAGTCTGTTTTAGTATTTCATTTTAGAGCTGTTTTAATCATTTGTAGTTTATTTGATATTTTTTATAACTTAATTAAATTTAGTGGTAGCATTAAGAAATTTATATGTTCGAGAAAACTTATTTTATCGATTACAAATAATAATTAATATATATTAAAATAGTTATTTAAATAAAATGAAGATGTATTGATAAAACTCAATCATATTAGAGTTTCAGTAAAATAAATATCTTTCAAACACAAGCACAACCCTCAAAACAAAAATCTTTCGGAAAAGGCTCTGTGGCGCGTTATGAGTGCTACAAAAAGTGAACTCATAGAGATACATGCACTAAAATATAAAAAAAAAAATTGACAATGGGAATAGAGTGCTTTTCTGAAATTTTACTTTGCAGTTTTTAGTTGACAACGATGGTAAGAAGAATCATTTCTTTCTCAGCACAACAGAAAGTTTTTAACTGATTTTCTTTTTATTTATTTATTTTTTTTTGTAGAATATTTTGGCGTAAAAATTGCAAAAATTTATTTGAATTGCCCCTTTGGATGTTGAACGTTATTTTGTATATCCGGCTTGCTTTTACACGCAGTCAAGTATGATCGTTGACTCAAACCGTTTAGCTGTGACTTGGCTAAAAGGAAAGTTTTCGTGGTGAATTTATTTGGGAATTTGTTTTGTCGAAGATGCCACTTGTTTTTAGGTCATTGAGAGACAAACATTTTCGTAATATGAAATTCTCTCCATACTCAAGAAAAAGGGAATAAAAATCGGTTTTAAGTATTTTTCATGTTCACATGGTTTTATTTTGTGGGAAGATACATATTTTGTTTTAGTGGCAGAAAACAAACAGAAAAATCCTAAGTTTGATTTTTTCTATTTCTCTTTAATATTTTCTTATTAGTTTTATTTTTCTAATTTTAGTTTACCATAAAGGCCATGATTCACTATCCTGCTGAATCGTACAATCTGTTAAAAATGACATGTGTGTCCAAAAAGTGTAATAGTCTGGACTAAAAGTGTATGTGTGTGAAAGACTTTTTAACAAGTCTGTCCGATGATTTGTTAATCTTTTGAAAATTTTCAAAAACTATTTTTTTCTATGCGATCAGAGTTGCCCTTTCGAAGTTGTTTACAAAAGTATAATAGAATTCTATCAGATTTAGCTAGCAATTTTCAGTGAATGAGCCGTACGATTCAGTGCGATGATGTAACACAGCCTTAAACTATAATTTTGTTGCATTTTCCTTTTACATGATACGGTTTTATCCAATATACAGATATTTTTCACATGTTGTAACACAAAATATTACCATGTAAGCTGGCCTTTAGTGCTTGGTTTGTAATACACAGCCAACAGCACTAAAACGGCGAAGGCATAAGCATAATTATGATGAAAATTAGAGCCATCAGACACTCACAAACTACGTCCCTCTGTCTGTCAGTCTTCCAATGTCATGAAGTACACTAGTGTTGCTATTTTATTATTTTCTGGCAAAAAAAAATATATATATTTTGTATAAGCCATTAAGAATACAAAATATTATATTAAGCATAAAGCAAATTACATAAAAACTTGCTTCGAAGGCAAACTGTTTCCACAATTTCTTGCACCTGAAGCGTTTTAAAGAAGTCATAACGAAATTTTTTTTTTTTTTGCTGTAAATTTTAATTTTGTTATTGAACTTCTGTGTTGTAATACATTTATATTAAATTACTTTTTAGGCTCAAGTTCAACCCTTGGGTTTTCACTACTTTTTAATCAATATCAATTAAGTAAAGATAAGTAAAAATTTATTTGCTAGGTGGACAACCGGCTGTTTCTGGGTAGCAAACACCCTTCATCAGCACCCTATGAACTTTGGACGTGTCAAATTTCACAATTTTGGCACAGCCGCTTTAACCACTCGGCAACCAAAGCTCACGCAATTCTACTTTCTGTTTGTATACTTAATTAACATTAACCAAAGCAATGATATTTTTGCAGTCTTGGACGATATTTGTCGTCTCAGAAGACTGTTGCTCTCTGTTTATATGAAAGCTTTTTAATACATGTTCTGTTATGCATCATTGAGATCTAGATGCTCTTTTATTGATACAATTTGAACATGTTCGCCATGCCCTGCGTTATTAACATTTTGCTGTAAATTTTAATTTTGTTATTGAACTTCTGTGTTGTAATACATTTATATTAAATTACTTTTTAGGCTCAAGTTCAACCCTTGGGTTTTCACTACTTTTTAATCAATATCAATTAAGTAAAGATAAGTAAAAATTTATTTGCTAGGTGGAACATGTATTAAAAAGCTTTCATATAAACAGAGAGCAACAGTCTTCTGAGACGACAAATATCGTCCAAGACTGCAAAAATATCATTGCTTTGGTTAATGTTAATTAAGTATACAAACAGAAAGTAGAATTGCGTGAGCTTTGGTTGCCGAGTGGTTAAAGCGGCTGTGCCAAAATTGTGAAATTTGACACGTCCAAAGTTCATAGGGTGCTGATGAAGGGTGTTTGCTACCCAGAAACAGCCGGTTGTCCACCTAGCAAATAAATTTTTACTTATCTTTACTTAATTGATATTGATTAAAAAGTAGTGAAAACCCAAGGGTTGAACTTGAGCCTAAAAAGTAATTTAATATAAATGTATAACGAAATTTATTTATTTTCATTCTTCAATTTACCCTCTTACACTAATTTCAAACCGAATATTTTTCAAATGATTACAATTTGGTTTAAATCACATGTAGATATCAACCAAACATATTGCCTAGAAACACACGTAAGTATTGAAATTTATATGCTAATAATAATTTCTTTCGTAAAGAAGAAACGTCTTTCTTTTTCAAGTGTACAAAAAGTAATAAATTTTTTATTCAGTATAAAAAATATTGACAAAAATTACAAATGCCACCATTACTCCAGAGCTTAGGATCCATGGGTGTTAAATTGGGTTACATGACGTCATATCAAATCTCTCAAGTAGCATTTGAATGTACGCTGTCTGATCAATAGATATATTTTCCCCTAAATTATAAGTAATTCTCATTCCAAGAAAATATTTATCTGCACCAAGATCTTTTATTTTAAACGATTCTTTTAAACTTTTAAATATTGATTCTCTAACCTTATCATTTTTCCACATTATAGGTCATATTCATAATAATTATTGTAAGTTCTTATTTGAGGTATTTTTACGGAATATTTGTCAAATAAACGAGTAATAAACCTTCAATAGTTTTTATGAATATGGGTGTATAAGGATATCATCCACATATACAGATATTATTATATATTTAATATTTAGTTATTTTGACCCCTTTTTTTCTTATATTTTATATATTTATTTGAGCTTAAGGTCTTTTAGAATTTGAGAAATTATTTTTGTCAAAATAATTACTCAAATTCTAAAAGACCTTAAGCTCAAATAAATATATCAGATATAATAATTATATCCTCTGTATTTTCGTTCATTACATAAGCACACTGGTCCGTCTTTAACTGTCGCATACCAAGACCTCTCAACTTATCATTTAGCTTTTCGTTCCACATTCTGGCTTTTTCCGTTTCTAGGGATACGAGAAGAGCAATAATAATACATATTTACATAATATGAAAAACAACACAAACAAGATGTTTTCGAACGAAAGAAAAATGTATGTTGTTGAAATTTTTAAAATGGAAAAATAGATAAGGACTAATACGAAAAAATCAGAAATCAAAATCTTGCATTACAAGTCTATTCCGGAAAAGGAAATGTGTTCTTTAAAAGAGTGCGTCCGGTAGCCCTGTCTGTCAGCGTGGCATTTTGCGTAAAAATTGAAACTATTTTACTTTAAAAATATTAAAAATAAGCCCTTATAAATATTTTCCAACCCTTTTTTTTCATATGTATCAATTTGAATGAAATTGAGTGTATTTCATTTATTTCAAAACATTACAACAACCAATTTTCAATTCCCACCTCAAAAACATGAATTTTCCTAGCACTGACAATTTTTTTCACCATACCTGGTCAAAAACGCCATGGCAACACCATTTCTACTGTGCTATACTTAAGCTGTCATTAATAAGTAAAGTCCAAAAGAAAGAATCAAAGATAAGAAAAGCCGACAATCTATAATTGCTCTCTTTCATAAAAATCGTTAAAATAATTTATTAAATATTGATATAAACGTATAGACACACTAAATAATTCTATTCCTTCAATCCATACATCAAATACATACGTGGCAAAATGGTATTAAAAGAGGCGGGGGAAATGACGCTGTATTTATTGTTCGGATTGCTGGTTGCAGAATGTGCTGTTAGCACAAATGAATATATGAAAAGGGAACATTCGTTAGTAAGACCCTTTCAGGGTGAGTCAGCTACCGGTGGATTATTGACTCTATTATTGTTATGAACTATGTATTTTTCCAGGCGTTGGTGTGAATTTACCCAACTGGGACTTTATAGGTCACACAGTTGTAACTAGTAACTATATAAGATTAACGCCGGACTTGCAGTCAAAAAGTGGCGCTTTATGGAACTTCTCAGTAAGTGTTGCGTGCTTGCTCTAATGTAAACTGGAACAATGTTTTAATGAGTAGATTTTTACAGCCATGTTTAACAAAAAATTGGGAAGTACATGTGACATTTAAAGTCCATGGCAAGGGAAGTGAGCTCTTCGGCGATGGCTTTGCAATTTGGTATACCAAAGAACGTATGCAAAGTGGGCCAGTGTTTGGTAGCAAAGATCACTTTTCTGGCTTAGCCATCATTTTAGATACCTACAGTAATCACAATGGCCCACATAACGTAAATAACATAAATAGCACTTTTGGTTCTTATTCGCTTATTAATGCAAAAATCAATTTTAGCATCAGCACCCTTATCTTAGCGGTATGGTTAACAATGGATCTTGGAGTTACGACCACGATCGCGATGGAACTCATACCCAATTGGCCGGCTGTGAAGTTCGATTCCGCAATGTCAATTATGATACGCATGTTTCTATACGTTATGAAAACGATGTTCTATCTGTATCGACAGATATGGAGAATCGTGGGGAGTGGAAAAATTGTTTTGTTGTTAATAATGTTGAATTGCCCACAGGCTATTTCTTTGGAATGTCAGCAACAACAGGAGATCTTTCTGATAATCATGATATCTTAGGCTTCAAATTTTATGATTTAGACACAAATGTGACAGTAAGTAGATAAGCATAGCCGATATTATAATAAGTGTTTCCCCCCTAACTGTTGTGTGCCATTTGCAGCCTGAACAGATAAGGGACCGAGCGACTATAATACCGAATGCTAAAACTTTTGAGGCCCCCCGTGAACATAGAGATGACCCAAAACCGGGTATGTCAAATATTAAAATCTTTTTCATTTTATTATTTGGCATGCTGGCTGCAGTCGCTGTTGCAATTTTCGCCATTTCCTACTTCAAGGAAAAAAATTCGCGAAAACGTTTTTATTAGCTTTTAAATCTTTTAACTTCTACACAGTTCTTCGAGAGAAATAGACCTGACTTTGAAATTACAACCTAAAGTAAATATCGAAGTTTTACGAACCAATTTCAATTAACGAAAATTATAAACATTTCTGTTTTCTATTTAAAATTTATATATACATATATATATATATACATATATATATATACATATATATATATACATATATATATATATATGTAAAGGGATTTTTTTAATATCGTTGATCTCATGTGGCAAGGTGCTAATTTGAAAACTTTTCCATCCCAGGTTTTCTGCGCATTTCAGTATAAGATCCTTCAATTATTCAAACCCCGAGAGTGAAAAATGCGATTTCGATTCTTTCTACATGAGACAAACGATATATGTATACTTATTTTCTTTTTAATTTATTTATTTGTTGCTCTCAAGTCAAAAACTAAATTTCCAGTGATAAGCATCTCCACAAATTTATATATAGCGAAATATTAAAACGAAATAAAAATTCAAAGGTTTAATGTAATTAAGAAATTCTATGAAAAACGTTTATTGAACAATTGTAAATAAATGGTTTTAGAAATATTTAATATAAACTTGGGAAGTATAAGTCTAATGTTTATGAATGGCAATCAAATTCCAGTAGCTGTGGAAAATTTTAATTCAAATTCTTTTGAGGTTGGTATCAAAGCGAAATAAAATCGGATATTGGTGATAAGGTCTAAAAAAATACGTTAATGGTCACCTAAATGTATTTATGCAAGCTTGCTGTAATCTATTTATTTGCAATAAAGAAGTCATACATGTCTTCGATAATAGTGTTGCAATAGTATATATAAAAAAAAAGTAATTTGATGATTAAAAAGCCATCATTTTTTGGGGTTAAGACGTGCAGATGTGAAATGGAACCCTGTACAGTAATACACATGCGTAGTCATTAGAACAAAGTGATGATTTCCGAACCCTGCTTTAGGTGTATGGCTGTCACACATGTAAATTTTTGCTCAGCTGTTTTTGATGTTTTATTAAAAAAAAAAAAAAAAACAAAAAGGTTTAGTAGTTTTTCCTCTTGCTAAAATTAAAACGAAAAACAATAACAAATAAATGCAATCTGAGCTAGAATGAACTCTGATGAAAGAAATTTTCGATCTTCCTACTATGAAAAAGTCGGTTGCCACAGTGTTGAAGAAAAGAAATCCTTAAATAAATTGCTGCAAGATAATATACGGAACCATGCAAAGTTAAAACAATTTTGTTTAAGCTACACCGTACCCACAACACACCGTAGTCTTTTATGGAATATTATATTGGGTGTTATGCCACTTTATAAAAACTCGACTGAATATATAACGGAACAACGAAAAGCAGTTTATGACGACCTTCTAAGAGCAGTTACTATAATGCAGTATGTAAACCAGACTACACCAAAATATAAAGTCCTTTTGAATATGTGGCAGTTGGAACAAAATCGTCTTTTGCATTCCAACAACAAGTTGGAAAATGATCAGAATTTTGTGGAAATCGTAAAAGTGCTGCTGCAATTATTTGATGATGATGTGGAGATTTACTGGTTGGCAAAAGAGTTTTATGCCTGCACTCGAGAAATACAGATGGAATGTGGAAAGCTTAAGGAACTGACACAGAACTTGCTGAAAAAAGAAGATAGCCAGCTATACAGGTAATGTTGTTGGTTCTTAGTAAAATGATTGTGTTTTAACTTTAAGTATATTGTGCTATAGTCACCTGGACAATTTAGATGTTTTTACTGCGGAAGATCTTTTGGATCACTGGTATGTAACTTGTTTTGCTGGTGTAATCAACGAATCAAGTTTGGTTCGTGTTTGGGACAAAATATGTGGAGGCTCCAAGAAAATAGTAGCATTCATATTCGTAGAATTAGCCAAAGCTCTAAGTGAAAAGGCTTTGAAATGTGATACAAAAGGAGAATTTAAAAATTTGGTGGAACAGGTGAGTTTCTTTTCAATTTTCTTGGTTTTAAATGCCTGATTAAAAATGTAACACATGAATTTTATTTTTTGATAATTCTATCGATTAAATTAGTTTTAATGTTTTGAATCACTTTCAGGTAAAAGACCCCGATGCCCTTATTGTCAACAAAGCTATTAAAACCTGGCAAAACAGCAACCAGCACAATGAAAAAATAACTGTCCACTAAAAAATTAGTACTTTAAAATTAGATTTTATTTAAAATACATATGTAGAAACTACACTTAAACATATTTAAAAATCACATCTTTTCTATCTCGAACCGTCTGTAGTTCAAGGGTGACAGGACACTGTAACCAATACGATAAGAGTTCTTCAGTGTAACCAATAAGGAAGTACATTTTACGAGCACTGATACCCTGTCGAACTATGGCTGCTATACGAATCATATTATGCTGACGTTTAATAATGACTTCGGAGCAGACCAAGGCGTGCCAAGTGCCTGTCATAAATTTTCTTATAAAGACGTCTTCAATCGCTGTCTGCGAAGGGCGCAAGCCATCCAACATTGTTGCTAAAAAAACATTAATGGTTTATAAACAAAAATAAAAAATCCTTTATTTGAACTTACAAGTGTTCCACGAATTCCAAGACTTTCTATGGGCTATGTAATGCGGGGGATTGGCCATTTCATAAGTTAGGGGTTTATCGCGTTTTGTGGTTATGCGGTAACGGCCTGATTGAACTTTCGAACAACAGGCCGTGGTGTGCAGCAGCGATGTTGCATATTTACTGTTTGACAAATCCTTTATCCCAAGCAGCAAAACACTCTGTGAAAATAGATTTGTTTGTTTTATGTTAAATTTGCTAAGTTTAATATATGCTTACTTTTTGTAAAGCAGACATTTTCTTCCCACCAGCACAGGCCAATTCTACTCCGTTCTTTTTATGTCAGCTGTTTGTGACATAACTTTTCGTATGAGTGTGTTCAGTGCAAAGACAAGTGTCATCCCCGTTTTCTTTGCCAATGTCATTTACTTATAAGAAGCAGAGTACTGCAAGAAAAAATTGTGTTTTTCTGCTATTGTTTGTTAAGTTGATTTTTATATATAATTTTTTATTAAAGTTTGTAATAAATTTTATATACAAATGTTAATCAGTAAAAAAATTGGCATTAAATTCTGTGAGAGATTTAAAATCATCTTTTAAACAATATAATTTAAAAGAAAAGGTATTATGCAAATGCTCTTATTATGGTGGTCTTCTTCGTCATGTAACTATTGACCTGTGCAAAAATTTCAAAATTTTTCATATGTGATGGACATAGTTTTGTTTTACACGCAAAAATAATGAAATTAGTTCTCCCGAGACAAAAATCTACATACATATATGTGTATATTGAGTAAGTTTTACAAAAATATAACTTTTTAAAAGACGGAGACATCTAAGAAGACAGTAATTTTTATTAATTTTCTTATGAGCTGTCTTACCTTTATCTCAATTTTCCCCAACAAATATAAAATCGATAATTTTTCAATCAGCAATATGTATGTATGTACATACATACATATGTATATTATTGTCCTGAGAAACTGTGGAGAAAGAAACTAAAAATGTTAATGCAGGTTCAAAATTCTTTAATTTTTAGAGGTAAATCATAAAAAAAATTTTTTAAATGTTTTTAAAATTTTGAAATACATAACTACTAGAATTTCTTGAATCTGTAGTTGAATACAACAACAAATTTTTATTTGTTTATAGTTAAATATTTGTTCGTTTTCCAGAAACAGGCCGTAAAACAAATTCTAAATTTTATGAATATGCCCATTAATATACAATATAGTGGCTTATCGTCCATTTGTATCGTTTTCAGGGACAACTTCAAATATAACAAACGATGCTGGTGTTGGGAATTGGGTCTAGGTTGGCTAAATTTACAAGCCTAGTTATAGAGTAAGTGTCCATAAAGTTGACAGGCCGATATGCAGATATATTATAATAAATTGAGTCAAGTACGAGGCTGGCTCGCACTCTTAGGGTTCCGTACGTATGTATGGGTAATGTATGTATGGAATGGCGTATGTGAATACATATGTATGTATATTTTATAAATTTCATCTCTCTGTTTTTAAAGCTACTTTATGTTGTATGGGGACTCCTAGTAATTTTCCACTTGTTGTTTTTTTTTTGTAATTTATTGTTGTAAGGCATCTGGGAATACATACACTGTGCGAATTTCGGCTCTCTATCTCTTACGGTTCGAGAGTTATAGCTATTACTCTACGTTGTAAAGGAACACCTGGTAGTTTTACAGTTGTTGTTGTATTTAGCATTTGTTGTTGTGGAGCATATATGAATACATATATTATGCAAATTTCATCCCTCTGTCTCTCACGGTTCGAGAGTAACGATTAGTTGTTACTTTACATTGTATAGGGACACCTGGTAGTTTTCGACATGTTTTTGTTTTTAGCATTTGTTGTTGACAAGCATCTATAAATACATACACTATGCAAATTTCAGCTTTCTATCTTTTGCGGATCAAGAGTTATAGCTAAATGTAACTTTTGGTTGTATGGGGACACCTGGTAGTTTTCGGATTGTTGTTGCTTTTAGTATATGTTGTTGTGGAACATCTATAAATACATACACTGTGCAAATTTCAGCTCTCTATCTTTTACAGTTCGAGAGTTATACCTAATTGTAACTTTTCGTTGTATAGGGACACCTGGTAGTTTTCGACTTGTTAGTTTTAGTGTTTGTTGTTGTAGAACATCTATAAATACATATGCTATGCAAATTTCAGCTCTCTATCTTTTACGGTTCGGGAGTTATGGCTAATTGTAACTTTTCGTTGTATGGGGACACCTGGTAGTTTTCGACTTGTTGTTGGTTTTAGTATTTGTTGTTGTAGCGGCAAGGTACAACAACATTCTGTAAAAATTTCAGCTCTCTAGCTCTTACCGTTTCGGAGAATGGACGCTGTGACGGACGGACGGACGCACTTGTCTCCGTAATAGGGTTCCGTTTTACTCTGATGAGTACGGAACCCTAAAAATGAGTTGGTCTACGATAAAAATATAAACAATATTATATTAGAAATATTGTCTTCTTTCTTTCATTAATTTTCAATTAATATCCTATTTCTCTGCCAACTTTTCAACGTAAGCGTTTTCTTGTCAATTTTCTAGTAAGTAGCAAATCAAAGTAGCGACATTCAAATATTATTTTATACTAATTGATAGTCAAAAATGTGTCAGAAGTAAGAAATTGTTTAACATTATGTTTTAAAACTATAAAATTTTGCATTTTGTTTTATGTATATTTTTTCTTAAAAATTGATGCTGAGTTTGCGAACAAGGTTTTCATTCTTTTTCCAATGATCGGCAAAGTACACCGACCACTGGTTTTGTTGCACTTTTGAAGGTCTCCTTAAGTAGATTTTCAGTAAAACTTTAATAATCTAAAATGTTCCACTTTTGTAATAGATGCAATTTTTTCTTTTTTTTTTTGTGATAAATTGTAGTGCTCAACATTTTTAAAAGAGCCAAGCAGAGTAAAGTTTAAGACTTACTGGCTGGGGTACGTAGCATGGCTGTTTCATGTCCACCATGACTTATCAGCACCCAAATTGCTTCGAGCCCACCTCACTGTCTACATTTAATCTTATTGTGTTTTTCGTGTTGATGGGAATATATTTTATATTCTCTCACCAGCATCCTATTGATTATTAATTTTATCAGAAAAATAATCTTTCTCAGTTTTGAAAAAGTAAAATCGAACACAATCCTGATAAAAATGTTAATTAATAATTGTATATCATAAAGCTCGTCTATAAAGTTAAAATTAATGATTATTGTAGATCTATAATTTCATCATTTTCAATAGAAAAGCGTTAAAACAAAATTTAAGATTCCATAATTAATATTTTAAATTACATTTGCTCACTAACGAAATGAGTAGTGCGTGCAGTTTCTGAAGAAGAGCAGTATGATATACATACATACATAATAGTAAATTTGTTTTTAGTACAAACTCAATTCTTATAATTACATTTATTTTAACAAAATGCAATTTTTCCACAGAAAATACTAAAATAATTACTTGTGAAAATGGAACAAGAAATTGGTACTTGGGATTCAGTCTTGTTGGAAAATCTTTCTGAGGATAGTTTTATCAATAATATACACCAGCGCTTTAAGCGCGATCATATTTATGTAAGTTTCTATATTTTACATTGTTGTAAAATTAATTAAAAATTCCTTTTAACAAAACAGACCTATATTGGCACCTCTGTAGTTGCAGTAAATCCATATCATCACATATCAGAACAATCACTGGAACTTATACGCAATTATGGCTGCAAGGGTATTTTTCAGCTGCCACCACATATGTGAGTTGAATAATTAATAAAAATACATTCTTATCTTTAAGCATACATGCATATGTACTAGTTTTATCATTTCTTTCAGTTTTATAAAGCACTAGCTGACCCGGCAAATGTTGTTCTGCATTCAAAATTAATTTTTTGCTTTTGCAAAACATGCAATGATACACATATTAAATTTCTTATGTGCACCCTCCACACAGACCCCAATCACTTGTGAAAATTTCATTTAAATCGGGCAAGCCGTCTAGAAAGGATAAAAATCCGAAAAAACACGTAAAGCCAAACAGAATTAATGTATTTTTTTTGATACACAAAGATACACACATTAAATTTCTAATTGTGGCACCCTCCATACAGACCCCAACCACCACTGAAAATTTCATTGAAAACGGGCAAGCCACTTAACGTTTTGCCACTTAATTTTATATATACATATATAGATTAAAAATTTCATAATATTTTTACTGTTCAATTTTTTTTTTAACTCGAATGAATGAGGAATAAATGAACATCTTTATACGAATTTTTTTTATATATATGTATATTAATGTTTTCTGTCTTTTTCAGCCGTATATGTGTTGCCGGCATTTAGTTGATGTTTTTTTTTGTTCTTCTTGGAATGATGTTTTTTTTGTTCTTCCGGAAAACGATCTCTTAACACTGACTTGAATGGCAGCCAAAACTTATAAGCTATTTCTATGCATTCACGATTTCATAGCTGATAATGGATAAGTCACATAATATATTATATTCGTATAGAAATTTGAATGAAGCAGCATATTATATATAATACATACGGCATCAACAAAAAAAATAAGAGTTTTGAATTGATTTTTATTATTGATATAAAAATATAAAAATCAAAAATAACTTTTATTTTTCATTTAAAAATATAAAAATCAAAAATAACTTTTATCTTTCATTTAAAAAAAATAAATATCAAAAATAACTCTTATTTTCTATCTAAAAATATAAAAATCAAAAATGACGTATTTCTTGATTTTTTTGATAAAAGTCATAAGAGTTACGGTAGACTTTATATATAGATACTTACTTATATGTATAGTCTTTGGTCAAACTTGTTCTAATTGTTATCTATTTCGTGATTCCGTTATTTCTCTTTCAATAAAATATCGTTTTTTAATAAGAAATCACAGAGATATTGTCGTTGGCAGCTGGTTATATTCATTCGCCATCAAGAGGTTGTTTGTCTGAAAAGCTGGTGTTTATGAAAGGAAATAAAAACTTTTTTGATTAAAAGTATTTTGTATTTTAAATACATATTTTCCTTGTACCGTATTTTGTATTTCAAATACTTGCTTTTAGAATATTGTATTTTAAATACATGGAGTGAAAAGTATTTATGTTTTGTATTTCAAATACACAACTTTTATGTATTTTGTATTTTAAATACATCAGAGTGGATGCATAAAGAACCACAAAGCAGCAAAAATTGTTTTTTTTTCATCCGCACATTTACATACATACTATGTATCTATCCATCACGAAATTTCAAAACCAAATGATGTTTTTTCTACCGATTAATAGTAGAGACATGCGAAAAAAGGCTTCAACAAAAATATCAAAAACTTTTGATTTTTGCTTCAAGCAGAGCCGATCGCATGTACGTGTGTGTAGCTGAACAAGCACCAACGCACATACGAAATCAAACGAGTGATGAGCTTATTGAGCTTTTTCTGAGCACTTTAAAGTTTTGTTTGATCACTTCTGTTCATGGGAATTATAGCATAACTGGTTGGGCTTCAAATATTCTTTTAAGAGTCTCGAGTCCACTGACGAGTTGAGTGGCATCAACGAAATGTCGACGGCATTTAGATGGCTGCAAAAGACAGAAGAGATCAATAAGATTTAGTTTTAGACCTAAACTGGTAATATAACTTGCAATTTCCTTGGAAAAAAACAAAAAAAAAAAAGACGTGTATGAATCGAAAACATTTAAATTTTCTAACATTATGTAGTCACTTGAAATGTATTAATTCAGGTCCAAAAATGAACCTTATCAACAAATTTACAAACAAACTTTTAAGAATTTTTCAAGTCTACTGATGAGTTGATTAGCACCAACGAAATGTCGTCGGCATATAGACAGCTGAAAAAGACAGCAAATTTTTTGAAAAGGTTCATTTTTGGACCTGAATTAATGCATTTCAATTGGCCCTTAAAGCAAATAAATAATTAAGTTCATATTTGATTATATGTGCCCATAATTATGAAAGTGATCTAAGTCAAAATTTGAAAAAATGAGTTTATCAGTTATTTCATACCACATTAGTTTAAACTAAATATATTCAATGTAATTTTTACGAAATTGTCAAAAATGAACCATTATCTTGTATTTTCAACATTATTATAATTAATTTATAATTGTAATTTCAACATTATATGGAATTCATTTAGTGTTAATTATGAAAGTGGTCTAAGTCAAAAATTTAAAAAAATTATAATATAATATTGAAATAATAATATTGAAACGGTAGACCACAAATTTTTGGTATCAGGTCATTCCTTTCTACCGAATGATCGTGATTTTGGGTTGATAGAAATGAAAATAAAAAAAAGCAAATTACTTATACAACCCTGAGCATTATTATGAATTGATAGAAAAGTGCAGAAGAAGCAATATATTTTCGATAAAGCGAATGTCGCAGCCGGATTTTATTTCAACGAAATCATTAGAAGATACAGTAACAAGAAGAGTAAAAAATACCACGGGCGAATCTGTCTCTTGGCTACAAATTCAATGGATGAGATTCTTGAAAAATGAACCTTATAAAATGTTTTATAAAACTTCTTTAGATGATTCTATATTTCACGTTTTGGATCTTTCACCTAAAAGAGGAAGACCAAAAATATACGGAAATATTAAATTACTTCCATTATACACCAGCATTAGACCCGTATCGGAAGAAAAACATAAAGATATTATGAGTTTATTACCGTACATCCCTCCAGTTTTTCAGGAACATTTTAAGAATCTTAAATACTCGAAATAATGATAAAAATGGATTACTGTTTAAAAATAATTAATAAATGTTCACGAATTATTTCAATAAAATTATTGTTTCAAATAAAACTCAAAGTTCTTTATTGCTTTAAGTCATTTATAGGACATTCAGTTAATTTTGAAAATGGTCTAAGTCAATTCAAACTTTAAAAACAATATTATCGTATGAAATTCACACAAAATTTCATATTCATAATAAATTTCCATTAATTAAGACTAATAAAATTAAAAATTACAATGTCGCATCATGTAAAAATATTTTTTAATTTATTCAAATGCAATTCATTAAATATCTCGAAACAAGAAATATATGACTTAGACTACTTTCATAATTATGGGCACATATAGTCACATTAATAAATATGAGTTTCCGTAATTTGTTGTTTTTTTTTAATTAACTCAAATTCGTCTTAAACTAATAATTAATAATTTTTGTGTAATCGATTTTTTTTCTGCTCTGAAATTAGTTATGGCCTCTCAAATCTGGCCTTTCAAGCGCTTAAAGATCAAAGTGAGGACCAGTGTATATTTTTGGCAGGTACATTTGAAATTGATTTTTATTTTTTTCATATTTCTAATTGAAATCCGTTTTTGTAGGTGAAAGTGGATCAGGTAAAACAGAGTCCTTTAAAATGATTGTCAATTTCTTAACACATATACAGGACAAAACGAAGGATATAGAAAGTTCACTACGTAAGCAATCATCGGATAGTTCAACTTCACCGCAAGTTGTGGCTATTTCTGGCAGTCATAAACATCGTCGTGCTTCTAGCTCATGCTTGGTAGAACCATTAGCGAACGTTTTGCTGTGTAAAAATACCACAGCCACTGCCAGCACCAGTACCTGTTTGTCGACACAGAGACATCAGTCACCTTCTCCTGGACCGACGGCAAGAAGATGTGATATTGCCTTACAGCATCGATCGCGTGCGGATAGTACCGAACGTCAGGTCAAACTTGCCAACCCCCGCGAAAAAGTGGTTGATTTCGATTTTTCCCATCACAAAAGTATCGATAATTTAGGCACTTTCGATAGTTCGTATACCACAGCCGCCTCAGTACATTACAGTCAAGCTCAACGTAGTTCAGCATCTACTGTAACATTGTCGGCACACCCAACCAAATCATGTTTTAAACATCACCAATCAACGCAAGTTCCATGTAACACTGCCACACCTTTGAAATCTACACTATCAATAGCATCATCGTCGGCATATGCCCGAAGCGCTTCCCCAAAATACCTGTCATGCAGCAGTAGAGGGGGAGGAGGAGGAGGAGGAGGTTGTCGACAATGCGGCCATAACAAATGTACCAGAGCTCAAAGCTTCGAAAGAGATGAGCCCGATTTTGGTTTTCACCAAGTAACTGGCAGCCGTAGTTTATCTGCGTATCCCTCAGTACAACTACAACGCGGCAGCTGCTCAAATCTTGTGCGTCAAACTTCAACGGAAAGCTATTGTCGCGATGAGCGCTCCTCTCTAATGGGTTCTATGCAACGGATTTCATTATACGATGCTCACAAATTGTCGCAATCAGCTGCACAAAAATCTCCTTCAACGACGGCAAGAAAATTTAAAAGCCCTTTGAAAAGGTTAAGAGAATGCGTTTCTTATGCAGATGTTTTCTTGGAGGCCATGGGCAATGCTTCAACTCATAAGAACAACAACTCGAGTCGTTATGTAAGACCCACAAGTATTACAAAACTGGTGTTTATGTTGAATAAAGCTGTTTGGTTTTTCTTTTCAAGGGCAAACTGTTTGACATAGAAATTGATTTTAAGGGCGATCCAATAGGAGTTCACATCACGCATTGTAAGTTTGAATGTTATACCACTTGTTGTTAATGCCTAACACCCATATTCATAAAAACTATTGAAGGTTTAGTACACGTTTATTTGACAAATATTCCGTAGAAATACTTCAAATAAGAGCTTAATAAACTTACAATTGTTATTATGAATATGGCCTTAATTGTTTATTTTTGATTTGAAATAAAGTAGGAAAACTCATAAACATATACACGTATTATTAAGCTCTACATATTCTACTCTGATAAACCCCTATTAAAAGTATAAGAAAACTAATAATGTTTTTGATTAAAACAGTCTTTTTTAACTCTGCAAAGCCAATACACTAAAGCCCCGACTTGCGTCGTTTCGATTTGCGTCGCTTTTTAAAACTGGAAAAATTCGATTTGCGTCGTTGCGATTTCAAGTTGCGTCGGCTTGAGTTGCGTCGTTTTGACCCCGATTTGCGTCGATTCGATTTGCATCGTCTTGACTTCGATTTGCGTCTCTAAACACGGTTACATTTTTAACTGCATCATTGTGGATTACCATTTTTAGCATTTGTAGTGTAGTATGTATTTAGCATCTTGAATTCATTAGTTTTTACAACTTCTGGCAACAACGATCGTCACCTGTACGTTAAGAAATTTTCAGATTGCGTGAAAAAAGGGGAAACCCCTTTTCTTTTTTATATAAGTGGTGCTAAGAGCACCACTTAATAATTTGGTTATGATAATAATTTAGTGTGTGATTCACCAGAATATGGGCGTAAAACATGAGTCAAAGTAAAAGAAAAGTAATAAGTCTGGAATTAAAATTGGACGTAATAAAACGTTTTAAATCGGAGGAAAAGGCTGCTTTGTTTTAAATATTTTCCCCAACAAATTAAATTTCAGTGCATTTATATAAAAAAAAGTGATTCAATTTGCGTCGCGTTTCTCCGATCCCCATTAACGACGCAAGTCGGGGCTCTATTGTAATCCATTTTAGAAACAACAATTGTTTTTATTTTTTATATTTAAAAAAAATGGGTTTTTAATTCAATTACAAAGGTTGCCTTTTGCGTTTCGGGATTTGGCAACCCCAGTGTTGCAATCTGGCAACTGACAGCTCTATCGTAAAGTTGGCCATTTTTGAGGTAGGTTATACGTACTCAGAACGCTTTGACATACAAGCGCTATTTGTGTGGTTTGCAGTAACTTAAAAGATCCATCTCGGCCCAAAAATGGAAATAAATCGTGAACATTTTCATTCGGTTATTTTTTACAACTTTCACCATGGACTAACTCTGCAACAGGGCGTGGATGAACTTGATACAATTTTTGGCGATGAAGCTCCACCACAAGGATCAGTGTTTATCGATGGTATGATTCGTGGTCGTAGTTCATTCCCTGACGAATTTCACGAAGGTCGTCCAAAATCAGTTGTTGTTCCGAAAACCATTGATGCTGTGAACGATGTGATATTGCAAGATTGTCATGTGACCCGTCATGAGCTTGAGACAACCTTAGCCAATAGTAGGACCAACATACATTCAATAGTCATTTGACTATAAAAAAAACTTGTTCGGATATACATAGATCCCACACAATTTGTCAGTCGCTCGAAAAAAGGCTCCTGTCGATTAGTCGAAAGAAATGTTCCAAAAATACGATCGCGGTGCTTCGATACACGGCTATGACATCGAGACAGCTGATGGATTGTGGATTTATGCGTGCGTATAAGCGCGAAAGTAGACAACTGTCTGTATGTGCGCACACAAAGCACTTCCAAGCCAATGGTCGCCTGTCTAATGTCGCCTGTGTAATGGTCGCCTGTGTAATGGTCCAAAACACTGAACTTTTCACAACTTTCGACGTGGATTAACTCTGCAACAGTGCGTGGATGAACTTGACAAAATTTTTGGCGATAAAGGACCAGTGCTTATCGATGGTATGGTTAATTCAATCGTGTCCGTAATTCATTCCAATACCGATTCCGGGAAAGTTTGTTTGAACATTTCTGATTCTCATTTTGTTCATGGGAATTATTTAATAAGTAGTTAAGTTTCAAACAAACTTTTAAGAATTTTTCAAGTCTACTGATGAGTTGATTAGCACCAACGAAATGTCGTCGGCATATAGACAGCTGAAAAAGACAGCAAACATTTTGAAAAGGTTCATTTTTGGACCTGAATTAGTGTACATAAACATGAAAAAATACATTCCAGGACTCTCTTTTCTCTGGCTTTGAATGAAGCAAAATCAAAAATTTTTTTTAGATTTTGTGTCGTTTGGTACGCAACTGTTGAAGTAATGGAAAAGTACGCGGATGAAAAAAATATATAATTTTACGGTTTATTGAAAACTATCTTTGTGCGAGACAAAACAGCACAAGACAAAAATAACTCACCAGCCGACGGCATAATAGAAACGAACGCTACAAAGTCACAAAAATCGTTATGTTTGCCGTCTTTTATTGAATGTCTGCAGCAAATTATTGAAATAAACAACACGTACACAATCAAACGCGAGCGACCACTTTATTGAGTGTTTCTTGGGCACTTTACATTTAATGAAAAAACAAAAATAATAATAATGATTTTGGCAAAAAAAAAAAACTCAAAACTCCTCAAATTAACATTTAATTTTTAATGGCAAAAAAAATATTTCTTTCTTTTTCCATGACTGTTCAAATTAGACATGTTGGAAAAGGTTTGTCTTCATAGCGAATTTATGCATATTTTGAGCATATTGCGCATAAAGTAAATTACTTGTAAAGTATTAATTACGTTTCCATTTGCAGACGCGAATCACAAATACCGCAATTGGAGAACGGAATTTTCATATATTCTATCAATTATTACTGGGTGGTGATCTACAGCTGTTAAGTAAGTACAACATAAATTCATTAATGTAAGAATGTTAAGAATTTTCTCAACTTTTTCCAATTTTTTGCAATACAGAATCTTTAAAATTATATCGTAATGTGGAAAAATACGAATTATTGAAAAATACAACTGCCATTGAAGAAGACCGTTCCAACTTTCATTATACAAAGGTTAGTTACGCCCTGTCTTAGCGAAAAATTATAATTAAACTGAAAATAATTTAAATTATTTATAGAAATCTTTAGAGGTTCTGGGTCTGTCATGCGACGAAGTAAATGCAATTTTTCGTGTAATAGCTGTTGTCCTTAAAGTAGGTAATTTCACATTTGTTCCCGTTACAAATATTGACGGCACCGAAGGTTGTCAAATATCGAATATTTATGGTGAGTAACTATTTAGGCCAAAATCTCCAGTACTATATACAGCATGGCCCAACGAATTAACGAAGGGGTTTGAATTGCTTATAACTTTTTAATTTAACTGCCTGTTCCTCCATGTCGCAAGAAAATGTAAGCGATCGTAATAGAGTCGATCGACTTCGAATCAATTTGGATTCCTCTATGTCGACAGCTTGCGTTCGCATGGGCTTACTTCATGAAATTTTTGGCATTTACCTCACAGAGATGCCAGATCGGTATATTAAAGTTTTGGTTGATATTTTATTGCAGTATTGAAAATAAAACTACTAAATTATTCTTGTGTAAATACAGCCCTTCATAAAACTGATCAGTTGTGTCTGACAAGCCAAAGCAAATACATACATAAATAAGTACAAAATAAAAAAGCAAACATTTTGAAAGTGTTGAAATAGTTTTTGTGGTGTTTTAAAATTTAAAAGTATTTTTTTTTTCATAGACATTTAACAAATACTTTCACGCACTGAGTCCACTGGCAAACTCAGAGTTTTTTTTCCATCCAGCGAACAACTGAACTGTTTAGGAAAACTACATAAATACAGATGATAATTGTTTAATATATTTACTAAGTAAAATAAAAATGAAAAATATGTGGGGTTTCTAGTTTTATTTTCCAGTTTTTTAACAAATAAATATAAGATTTTTTCTATAAAAACTCCCACTCGATAGCAAAACAACATGTGCTTGATTTTGACATTTGTGTTCGCAGTGCTGACGACATGATCGATATAGAGGAATCAGATTTTGTATGAAAACACTTACGTCTTTTCGACTTCTCGATCGAGTCATCGTTCGAATAAAAGAACGTCATGCGATTGATCGCTTTCGACATTGAGGAACAGGCAGTAAAGCAAAACTTGATAAAAATCAGTTAAAATTTCTACAAACATGATTATTTAATTTTAAATTGTTTGTTATTTCATTCGTTTTGGCTGATCAACGTGAGTTTGCGGTTCGAGTGCCGTTAGAGGCAAACGAAAGATTTTGCAGAGCAACAATAAAAGAAACGAAGCATTAAATAGAAATAAGATTGAAATACAAAATTAAATGTGGAGTACGGGAACAAACTTATGGTTGTGTACATTTTTTCTATTTGCTCAAGGGGTTTTTTTTTAGTGCAAATCAGAAAAAATAAAGCAAAGTGCAAATACATAAATTTTGTTGTTGTGTGAAAAAAAGCAGAGTATTTTTGCTCACATTTGCTTCGTTTGCACAACCCATCGTGAAAACTCTTGTTATTTTAAGCTCTTAAGGCCAGTAATGACATAATGAAAGTAATAACATAATTTTATTAACTACATAATACAAAACCAATTACGCTTAAAACTGCAAAAAAACCTTAGAGAAACCAAAGAGGTTTGCGTCTCAATTAAGAATTTGAATAAGAATGATCTTTATTGTATTTAACCCTCCGATGAGTGACAGTTCTGAACTTCACGGCAAATCACGTTTTTTTTTCATATAAAAAACTTTTTTTTTGATTTTTTTTGTTTTTATTGTTTATAACTAAATTCTACATACAAAAATAATTTTTTCAATATTTTTATTGTTTCAACACATAATTTACTAGTTCTGAACACAAAAACCTAAACGCAAAGAGGGAAGATGATAAAAACAAAAAATTCTAAGAAAAAATTCTAAGAACAAAAATACTAAGAACAAAAAATACTAAGAACAAAATATTAAGTTGTAGTGGCTGAAGTAGGAGTAATTTCAGTTTCAAAAGGCAAAAAGGTCCCTAGGGACCTTCTCACTCATCGCAGGATTAATAATAATAATAGATTAATAACAGACAATAATAATAATAGATAATAAAATAATAAATAATAACAAATGAAAATTAATAATAACGTATAGTAATAAAATTAATTAATTAAACAATTTTCGCTTTCTCTTAAAATTTACAGAAGTACAAGAAACTGCTCATTTACTTAATTTGGAAGCTCAAATTTTAATTAATTGCCTTACAAGAGCAAGTTGCTCAAACAGTACACAAGAGGATGTCGGTAAGTTTATAAATGCTTGAACCGAAAAATACATACAGATTGCACTAGAAGAAAAAGGCGTGCCGTGCCGCATCCGCCCGCAAGTTAAAAGAAATTGTGAAAAAAATCACCAAATATATTATAAATGCCGTGGAGTCAACATACCAATCTCATATCTCTAGGAAGACTGTCATACAAAAATAATTTTTGGAAAAATTTTCCTCAGCGTCTTAACTAGCCTCAGGGAGCTTCTGCAGTAGTCAAATGTATGACCTATCCCCTTTAATTTTCCCTGCTCGACATTTTCTCGCAACAAACCAGCACTCTGTCTCCCCTCCTTTGGGGGCTCCCATACAGAAATGTCTAAATATTTTCCTCCAAAATCTTAGCTAGCCCCAGGGTGCTTAAATGTATGAACAAACCCCCCTTAGTTTTCATTTTTCCACGTTTTCCAGGAACAAATCAACCCTCTGTCTTCAATATACAAAATTGGTTTAAAAATTTTCCACTATTGTCTTAATTAGCCCCTAGGTGCTTCTGAAGCAGTAAAATATATGGCCAAGCTCCCTTAATTTTCCATTCTCAACATTTCCTTGGAACAAACTAGCCCTCTATCTCCCCTCCTTAGAGGGGCTCCCATACAAAAGTAGTTAAAACATTTTTTTCTCAACGTCTTAAACAGCAACGGGGTGCTTCTGGAAAAGCCAATGGTGTAGCCAATCAACTTTAGTTTTCCCTTCTGGAAATTTTCTCGGAACAAACCAGCCCTCAATTTTGCGTATTTAGGGGGATTCCAATACAAAATAGTTTTAGAAATTTTCCCCATTGTCCTAACTAGCCCCAGAGTGCCTTTGGAAGAAGGAAATGTGGAACTGACTCCATAATTTATTCTATCAAAGAGTGATTACAATAATAAGGCTGAAGTGTATACAGGCTGTACACAGGGTGCCCCGTAACTTAACGTTCAAACGAAAACTGTTGATACGTCAATTGGTGACTGCTCCCAGAATAATTATAAAAAAAAAATATTTCGCTTAGTTTAGAAGGTATTGTTATATTAAAAAAAAAAAAACACACACACACACACACTGATGATCTTTTCATTCCTGTAATCACCTGTAATTGAATTTAAAAGTTTTTTCTCTAATAATTCGACAGTTATACTTCTTTTATCTACTTTTAAGACATTGATTTTTTTTTTATAGTTTTTCTGGAAGCAGTCACCACTTGACTTATCAGCAGTTTTCGTTTGGACGTGGTACCCCGTTTAAATGGATCGATTTCAAAGATTAGTAAAAACCGTATCCGTCTGGTTCACGATGTCGTTTAGTTAAGTTCGTTAAGCTCGTAAACATATTGGAGGTCAAAACACTACTTTGTAGATCTTTTTTTTCAATTTTCTTTGACCAGTCGCATTAATGCAGCTCAACATTTCGTAACTAGACCATTTAATTTACTTTTAATCGATTTTCTGAGGCACAAAATGCTGGGGAACGTTAAAGAAACGACATCGTGAGCCAGGCAATGTGTTGACGGTTTTTAATGTATGAAATATTATGTTTTATGAAAATTTTGAACTGGTTTATGAACTTGTTATTTTTGGCCTTTATTTGTAAAATTCATATGTATGTCTGCCACTTTGCTTAAATATTTTTCCTTACAGGTTGCGAACTGGATGCCCGTCAAGCCTCTATTGTACGTAACACTCTATGTCGCACCCTTTACGGAAGACTATTCACTTGGCTGGTGAATAAAATAAATGAAAGCCTCAAATCAACACAACGGGAAAAGAATTTAGCTTTATTAGATTTTTACGGTTTTGAACTATTGGATAACAACTCGTTCGAGCAGTTCGCTATCAACTATAGTGCAGAGAAAATTCACCAAAATTTTGTTTGCAATGTGCTCAAAGTTGAACAAGAGCTGTACACCCGCGAAGGCCTCGAATGGTTGCGAATTGATTATTTTGATAATGAGTCGATATGTGAACTTATCGATAAACCGAACTATGGAATCTTAAGTTTAATAAACGAACCACATCTGGCCACCAATGAATCGCTTTTGCAGCGTATACAACAGTGCTGTGCAGGCCATCCCAACTTTATGATTTCTCAGCCAAACTCAATGTCTTTTCGTATACGACATTATGCGAATGTAGTTCAATACTCAGTTCACCGTTTTTTGGAAAAAAATTCCGATATTCTGCCAAAATATATTAGTTCAGGTTTATACCAAAGTAAACTGCCGCTCGTACAAAGTCTTTTTCCCGAAGGGAATCCAAGAAGACAGGTCACTAAGAAACCCACCACTTTAAGTTCCAATATACGCACTCAATTACAAACTTTACTCGCCATAGTTAAGCCCAGACGGTCCCATTATGTATTTTGTATAAAGCCCAACGAATGTCGTCAGCCCAAAAGTTTTGATATGGCTTTGGTACAGCATCAAGTTCGCTACATGTCCCTAATGCCTCTAGTCGGCTTATGCCGCCAGGGGCATTGCTTTCACATGGCCCATGCCAAGTTTTTTCTGCGCTACAAGCTGCTGAATAATAAAACTTGGCCACACTATCTTGGTGGCAGTTGTGTTGAAGGTATCGCCATTATAATACGCAATCTTCCACTGCCAGCGGCTGAATTTACAATTGGCACAAAAAACGTTTTCGTGCGAAGTCCGCGAACGGTTTATGAGCTGGAACAATTTCGTCGGGAACGTATGAACGAATTGGCCGTGCTAATACAAGCGAAATTTCGTATGTACAAACAGAAGACGTTGTATTCACGTATGCGTCATAGTCAAATTGTGATAGCCAGTGCTTGGCGGATTTGGAGGGTAAGTTGCCTTTAATCGTTTGAGCATGTTGATGTTTTTGATGTTAGCAAACACACTACATCTGTATGTATGTATAACTATCTTCCTGTTTTTGTAAAACGAATGAACATTTTTCATTCATAATTGCCAGCATGTTTTCGGAAAACATATACAAATATTTTTATTCTCGATTTTTGTTTTCTTTTTACGAACTAAAGCAAATTGTGAAATATTAGAATTTATTGAACTCGTTGCTATGACTGACATTAATACACTGTCTGTCTTCTGATGGCTGGTGTTGCGTTAACGTTCTTCAACATTTTGAGCATCAGCAAACTGATTAACACTGCATTTAGACAGGAAAGTAAATTCATTAAATTTTTGTATACGTACAGGGCCACTTTGTGGTTTCAAAAGTATACGTAAATAAAACACATATAAAATATTTTGTTTTTCATGATATTTCTTTTTTATTATAAAGTCTGAACGTTGACATTGTGTGTGTGAAACACTACATCATTTAAATAACCACCAGGCGAAGTGGTGCCAGCATTGATTCTTTTGGGGTAATTTTCGACCACTTTTTGAAACATATTGGGCGGTATCTCAGCCATAACTTGACGAACGTTGGGTTTGTGTGATTGTTAAGCGATCCATTTTCGTCAATGTCAGACTTTCAACTGAGAAGAAAAATTGGTTTAACAACTAAAGGCTGTGTTACACTATCCTACTCAATCGTACGACCGACTCATTCACTGAAAATTGCTAGCTAAATCTGATAGAATTCTGTCCTACTTTAAAAAGTCGCATCAAAACGGCCACAGTATTATACTTCGAAAAGGCAACTCTGATCGCATAGAAAATTTTCAAAAGATTAACAAATCGGACAGACTTGTCAAAAAGTCTTTCACACACATACATACACTTTTAGTCCAGACCATGATACAACTAACAAGGTAGCCTTTTCGCTACAATAAGAACAACTTCAATAAAAATAACATGCATTTTGTTTTTGTACAACTTATGCAAACTGTCAAAAAGACTCCACTTCTACATTTACAGAAGAGAGATGCACTGAGCTTACGCGGATCAGCTATCTCGTTTTGGCTGCCTTTCATCTCTGCATTCTCTTGACAACCTAAAGTAGTCAGTTGATTAACGGTTTAGCTGACGAGGCTACCTTGTTAATTGTATCATGGTCCAGACTATCACACTTTTTGGACACACTTGTCATTTTTAACAGATCATACGATTCAGCAGGATAGTGAATCATGGCCTTTAGTTTGACGGATGTCAAATTCCAGTCCTATACTTTTGAAACCACGAAATGGATAATCCCTTATAGTTACTTGCAATGTTTCAGATAATTCCAAGAAATTAATTTCCCAAATGTCTTCGAACAATGCGATGTTGTCCATCCAGATTATTCTTCCTGTAGTGAAATTATTGCACGGATTCTAATAATTTATTTTAGTTTTTGTTTAGAATCAAGCAATTTTACACAGTTTTTATATAATTTACTATTTTTATATTCTCCTTATTTATTTTACTTTCATGTATGTAGTGTATATTCACTACGCACTAATTGCACGGACATTAGTTCCCATGAACTTCGCGATAGCAATTTCCCCTTCATGGGGAATGACAATTTTATGGAGACAAAAATCTCCCATTTTAATCACGATAGAGCTGAAACAATTTGTCGGGCTTTCTAGTTCGATTTTTACTTCCTCAAAATTGAGACAGATTTTTTTTGTGATAAAATTGGAGTGATCAACATTTTTAAAGAAAACAAAAAAAGTAAAGTTGAAGACTTACTGGCTGGGCTGTTCCGCGACCACCACGTCACTCATTAGTACCCAAATTTCCTTTGAACCCAGGCCACAACTAATTGTATACTGTTTTTTTAAGCAGCAGCCCTGAGACATCCTACCACCTGAGCTCTTCGTTACTAACTGCCTATATTGAATCTTGTGGATCAACTTTCCATTTTATCACTGTGTTTTTGGTTTTACAGGCTGCTGATCATGAGATCAGACCAGTTCGGGTTCTTATTGGTACCGTTGTTGAACCAGCCAAATTCTTGGGTGAAATTCGCATTCCGATTTATCTGCGAACCCAAACATTGTTGGTCTGTCCAGATGTTTCGCTCTTACTCCAGAGAGGACTGGACAACGGCAGAGGAAGTGTTCGGCAGTCTCCTCTTCTTCCAGCACTCATGAAACAGTCTAGATGTCCTGTAGACAACTAATAGCATATTTATTGCGGCCGCAAATTAGCATGTGCATTCCTCATCCATTGGCCGCTCTCTTTATTGCCGCAATTTCGGCCTCAATAACGCTCCATTCATTTCATGGCCTAAAGTTAAACCTCCGTTAAAAACGGATGATATATGTAGATAGCCCCACCAAATCCTAAGTCCGACTTTGATCTATCCTCAAAAATAATGATCATGTTCTCTGGCTAGTCTGTGTCGACACAGTCAGAGGCCGTGCTCAGCAGGTTTAAATTGAATCGCTTGACGGTCATTGACGTTTGTGAGTCCAAGCCAAAAACAATAAAAA
The DNA here is from genome assembly GCA_963662145.1 of Sturmia bella. Classification (NCBI taxonomy): domain Eukaryota; kingdom Metazoa; phylum Arthropoda; class Insecta; order Diptera; family Tachinidae; genus Sturmia; species Sturmia bella. The sequence goes on along the minus strand of OY759168.1, from coordinate 42,607,731 downwards.
ATTGTAAGGAAGACAAAAACAAACATTTTAAATTGTTTTCTTGACCGCAAATTGCAACACTCTGTAGAAAGTATAGGAACAGCAATTCCGTGTCAATTTTTAAGTTGTGAGTGTAAGACCAGTGTGTTATACTCACTTGATAGCCAAAAGTTGATCATATAACCCCCCAAGTAAATCCAATTCAAGAATCGTTTTACAAAAACAGGATCTTAACTGCATGTTTTTTTTTATTTTTTCAATAATTCTTATTCATTTAAAAACATTTGTACAGGAATGTCGCTTTGGCATTCCATTTAATGGACGCCGAAATTTGTGGAGTCTTTATCGTACAGTAAGCATGTTCATTTATAGTTTTTTATTTACAGTTTTTTTCCTTTAGTTTCTTAATATCCTTCACAACAAGTATTAAGGGCCTATTTCTCACCTGCGAACGTTGTCGTTCGTTTGCACAATTGCATTGAAAGCAAAAACAAAATAGCGGTACTCAGCGTTTGGTGCGTTTTTGGTTGCGACTATTTGCATTTGCGATTATATTGCGAACGAACGACAACGTTCGCAGGTGAGAAATGGGCCCTAAGAGTGTGTGGTTCCGTTTGTAAGCTCGACAATTTTAATTTCAAAAACCATATATACATATGTATATCGATAGAAAATTTGCTTAAGCAATGTTCGTCTGCGAGCTGTTGAAATACTCTTTCTGAGAAAACTACCTGACTCAGAAATATATATTTTGTGTGTTGTTAAACCATTTATATGTAGTATCTCGTGCTGCATATTATCTATTGAAATGCAGTAAAGTCGTTCCTTCGACGAATAGTCGAGATATAATTTATCTTGTCTCAAGCAAGTTACATATTTTCTAAATTTCTGTTTTGATAAAACAACTTCTTTGAAGAGAAGTTGTTTTGTTAAAACAAAATGTATATGTTGTGTGAAATTACAATAAAAAAAATAAAAATATTAAAAAAGTTCAAAAGTTCCTATTAAAAAAGTTCATGAATGGAATTTTATAAATGGATATTTTATCCATTCTGCGCAGAGACTTTTCCAAAGCATCCAACACTTTAGAGAGCACTTCGCAAAAAGCGGATTGCGCCATTCCTACTACGTAATCTCTTCCAACACTTTTTTAGTATACACCCACTGCAAAAAAACGTAAGCCTGCGCTTAGTTTTACGATGTGTGGAATACCAAATGATTTTTTTTTTTGTTTCCGGCAGAGAATCTGTCAAAATATTCAACAGCATGAAAACGTCGATTTATTCACCCTTTTTACCTTTTAAACTACAAATTTCCGTTTATTAGTTATAAAACATAAATTTAATTACTTTTTACATCACTTACCTACAAATTTTCAATAAATTTCCTTTGTATTTACATTTTCTCTTCCCTATTGCACACGCACTACATATTGATAGCAAAACAAACGATCCCATAATATTCATAGCAAATTTCCCTACTTGGGAAATGAAAATTTTATGGGAATAAAAATTTCACATTTTACTCACGATATGGGTAAATAATGAGAAGCTGAATATTAAACAGTATACATACATATATGCAACAAAAATATTAAATACAATTTAGATGTTTTGTCAAAAGGATAAACAATTTTATTTTTTGCATTTTAGAAAATTTTTAAACCGTTTCAGATAAGATATTTTTTCAAATATTTATAATGAGCCAAGAACTGTAGATTTTCAATCAAATGGTGTAGATTACATCAAAAAGATTAAATCTTAAAAAACAGATGTTTTTTGTTTACATTCTAAAATAAAAGTTGTTAGCGAATAGAGCGCAAATTCTTGAGCGATGGTTGGAATTCCCTTGATTTGGTTTACAAGGCGTAAGTTGTTAAAACAAATCACCAATTATGAAAATTTGTACATATGTATGTATGTATGTATGAAAGTTTCCATTTAGTTTTATTAAAAACTTCCGGCTGAACAAATCTTAACAATTCAATTTTTAGCAGAAGGTGGTGATCAGCATAGTGTTAGAAAAGATGTGGATGCTGCAATGGCTTTTTCGTACCACTTTTGCATACACACATTTAATTCCATACATAAAAGCCGGCTTTTTGTTTATATGGTTAATTATTTTCCAAGCAATCTGCCAGCTGCTGCAAATGGTGTATATGAAGCGATTTTTCAACACCTAAAATCAGCAGTTAATTTGTTTTACTTTTTTTGATTCAAATCATGGCAAAACCAATAACACTGTGCTAGTTGAAAAAACCGACAAACGGGGCACCCAGTGACTAAACATAATTCGGGTATGCTGAATTCAGTGGTGCTATCCGTTTTTCTAGGTTAGCTCGCGTTTTCGAGATTTACCGTTATTTTAAAAATGGAGGAGGTTGCACTACATGTATTGAACTAACTAAAAAAATTTTTCGTTTATTGAACTTTAGTAAAAAACCGAAATTCCGCAATAAAATAACCTTTAATCTGATATATAATTCTTAAAATAGAAATTTCATTTTTTAGAAAATAAAATTTTTTTTTTTGAAAAAAAAAATTATTTTTTGCAAATTCTTGAAATTTTGTGATCTTTAAAACTGCATAAAAAATTGAAAAATTAAGCTATGCCAACAAATTTTCCCGTGTATATAAAAAATTATGTTTGACCAAAATCTGTGGGCAACTTTTGATTTTATTCACAAAAGATGAAAAATTGTAGTTTCAACCTGTTACCAGACGAAGCCTCAAAAATTGAAAAAAAATTTTTTCTTGTTAATCAAAGTATGTACATTACTGCATGTTCATATAAAAAATTTTTTGTAATTATCTAACATTAAGATGGGTTAAAAAAGTGTTATGAAACCTTTTTGCATAATTTGTACGGAATTTTTTTACTAAAGTTCAATAAACGAAAATTTTTTTTAGTTAGTTCAATACATGTAGTGCAACCTCCTCCATTTTTAAAATAACGGTAAATCTCGAAAATGCGAGCTAACCTAGAAAAACGGATAGCACCACTGAATTCAGCGTACCCGAATTAGGTTTAGTCACTGGGTGCCCCGTTTGTCGGCAAAAAAAAGTTTCAAATTCAAGCACAGTATAATTATTTTATATATTAATTAATTATTAAAGTATATTAATTTATTATTAAAGAAATATAATTTTATAACTACTCAAAAATAGTTTCTATTCAATTTAAAAATGTATTTTTACTTTGTTCTTATTTTAAACTACTTTTCGTATTCTGCCGACAGTGAGAAGAGACGGAATTCATAATAAGCACTTGATTTTTCATTACTTCCCACCCAGCAAAAATATTTTCGTTAAATTGCTTTTTCAGGCTCAAGTTCAACTCTTGGTTTGTCACTTTTAGATCAATATTAATTAAGTAAAGAATATTAATTAAGTGATTAATATTCTATTAATTAAGTAAAGACAAACCAAGAGTTGAGCTTGAGCCTGAAAAAGCAATTTAACATAAATGTATGTATGTAGTTCAAAAATATCCATAAAAATATTTTCAATTAGTTCACTCTCTAAATTCTCACACAAACAAATGACGTACAACGTCCAGGTAAAGTAAAAATCATGCATAGTGATAAATGCATGATTGAACCGGATCAGGGGAGGACCCCTAATATTCAACAGCATTGTTGTCATGAAATTTTTTGGTGGGCACCAGAAAAATTCGTTTTAAGCGACATTCTTTCATGCCATGATTTCCAAGCCGTGAAAATGATAAACTTTTAGAACTACTTCAAATAATTTTTGCTGGGTTCTTAATTTATTTTATAAAAACAAAATGTACTGCTTTATTTTTATTTCTAATAGTAATACTTTTAACTATTTGTTAAGCTTCTAATTTATTTTAAAACCCATGAAACATTGCTATTTTGCACATTTCTTTACAAACAACAATGTTATTCTCTCATATACCAATTGTCGTCAACGTCGTCAGATCAAGACAGCATCGAAAAATTTACGCTTGTACGCTCGCTTCTCTTCGACAACAAATTGTCTACATCTTTGTAAGCATTTGGCATCTTCTAGACTTAAGAACTAGATGAAGCCTTCAATTGTTGGTGATAAACAGTGAACTAGATCTAAACTTTTTTCTTCGTCTTAATATGACGACGATGACTACAATTGGAATATGGAGGATAGTTGGCACTTATTAGCAACTGAGCATTTTTGCAACTTCGCTTTGCCCAATATATTTTTTTAGGTGCATTTAAAGCAAACTAAAGCAATTTGCACAAAAATATGTGTTACTGTTGTGTAAGAAAGAAAAAAAAAATTGAAGCATTCTTGCTCACATTTGCACCCAACCATCGTGAAACCCCTTATTGTTCTATTTGAAAAACAAAGAAATTTCGATACAATAAAGCAAATACTTTTTCTTTATAGGCTCGTGAAGAATATCGCAATATTCGTTATAAAAAGCAAATCAAATGGGCTGTCGATGTTATATCACGCTACTATTTGCGTTGGAAAATACGTCAGTATTTTCTTACTATACCGCTCAGATTACCACCAAATACTTTAAGTCCTTTATCGATGGATTGGCCCACGGCGCCGAAATTTTTGACAGAAACGTCTCGCCTCTTAAGAGCTATTTATCATCGTTGGAAATGCTACATATACCGTAGTTCATTTGATCAAACTTCAAGGAATCGAATGCGAGAAAAAGTTACAGCCAGTATTATTTTCAAAGATCGTAAAGCGTCCTATCCGAGAAGGTAAGTAAAGACTCGTACTCATGTATTTTTATTTATATAAATACATTTAAATTTAGCTTAACATACAGAACATTTAAAATGAGTAATAGTATACTTTAGGTCCTTTCAATAATTAAAAATTGTTACGAAAACAATTGTCACTGGAATGTTTTCATTAACCAAAAAAAAAATAAAGTAAAAAAAATTGAGACACAAAGAGATTAACGAGATTATAGCGGTACTCAGCGTTTGGTGCGTTTTTGGTTGCGACTATTTGCATTTGCGATTATATTACAACTAATATTGAGCACCCTTTTTAACAACTTTGCAAATTTTATTGCACTCCAAATAACAGCTGATAAATTAATACACAATTTTTAATTTTTCACATTTTTTTTTTTTTGGTAATTGCTGTTGGCTGCATATCTACAATTTTTTGTTTACTTTGTTTTAAAATGTCAGCTGTTCGAGTTTCAGTGTTGCAAACGCAATACTCATGCGAAAAAAGCAACACGTAATTAGCGGTGCGTAAATGCAAAGAAAAAGCAACGATTTCTTGCATTCGCACTTGCGCAAGACATTTGCACCAAATAATGAACTGCGCTTATTTTTTAATGCGCATAACTTTTGTTCTTTCCAAAACACATGCGATCAATTCATCTGGCCCCAGGCCTCAATACCAGGTAGCCTTACAATCCCAGCTGACTACGGCTTTTAGTCTGAAGAGCTGTCAAAATACGCAAACGCGAACAAATGGGTGACATAATTTTAAAGATTTCTACTAACAAAATACATACAAGTGTTTGTTGGTGTTGTGTTGTCCAGAGCAAACTGGAATTTAGCAAAATTACTCTCAAAAATATCAAAAAGCAAATGAACGCTGTACCAGCAGGGCTGCCAGATAAATTTGTGCAAAAATCGGCATTTTTAAATAATCAATTGGATCATTAATTCTTCTTTTGTAGTTTATTACTTACATATACATATATTTTCCTTTTATTTTGGCTCTTTTTCCCCTCAAAAAAGAGGCAAAACAAACGGAAAATATATATGTACATAAGTAATCAACTGGATGTTGGTGAGAGAATATAAAATATATTCCAATCAACAGAAAAACACAGTAATAAAACGGAAAGTTGATCAATAAGATTACAAATATAGACAGTCAGTGGTGAAGAGTTCAGATGATAGAATGGATATGCTCTGCTGCTTTAAAATAATATATAATTGATCATGGCCTGAGTTCGAAAGGACTTCAAACAGCCAGGGTATGTACCCCAGTTAATAAGTGCAATGATTGCTTCAATTTTATCACAAAAAATCTTTCTCGATTTTGAGGGAGTAAAATCGAACTGAAGCCTGATAAAACTATTAACAGTTGTAAATCATAAAGTACAACTATAAAGTTGAAATCAATCATTATTTTAGGTCTAAAAAAATATACCTTATTAATGTTTTCTGTCTTTTTCAACCGTAGCGGCGTATGTATCCGCTGACATTTCATCAGTAGACTTGAAAAATCTCAATAGAATTTTTGAAACAATTGCTTATTCCAAAATTCCCATAAACAAAATGAGAACCAGAAACGTTCAAACAAAACTTGAATACAGAAAAAAAGTTCTTTTCGTCTTGCGACAATTTTACTTTTCTTAACAACTTCTAAACAACGAGTTGCTATCGGTCTATTTTTAGACCTCAAATAATACATTTCAATTGGCTCTTAAAGCAAATAAATAATTAACCGGCCAACCTAAATTAGCGCATCAAGCGTATTTGTGCTGTGTAAACCACCCATTTTCATACAAACTAGGTGGCTTATACGGCAATAATACGCTTGACGCTCCAATTTAGGTTGGCCTGTAAGTTGTTGAAATTAATAATGGCGTTTAAAAAATCGGAACACTGAAATTGCCGATCTTAAATTGATCTTGTTCGCCCGAACAGTTTTCTAGACAATTTTTGTTTGAATTAAAGTTGCTTGAAGATACCTTGTGCTTTGGCAGAAAAATGAGACGTTACGTTTTGAATTTATGAATGAATTCTGAAAATAGTAAAAAATGCGATGAAGAAATGATTTACTAAATACATATATAATATTTATTTGATTATTTGAAAAACTATTTAATACAGCTTCAGATCATTTTTATATAAACATTTTATTCACAATATTATTCAATATTTCGATAACAATTTGTTATCATCTTCAGGATAATATTTGTAATTAAATTGAAAATGTTAAAAAAATTTTTGATTTAAATAAAAATAAAATCAAAAATTGAAAAATAAAAACAATATAAATAACAGTAAAAAATAACACAAGTAGAAATAAACTAATTCTATGTCTAACATTTGTTATGTTAACATTCCCAACATGTTGCATTGCAACGTTATGTTAACACAGCAAACATTACCCATAGACTAACAATGATAATATTTTAATATAATAATAAATATTAAAAAACATTCAAGTTCCTAATCTCTTATTAACTAAATATCTATAATTCTGCGCTAAATTCTCTGTGTCTACTCTAAAGTTCATCCTATGTGTTAATGGTGTTTTAATTATCTCTAACATTTCTAGCATGTAACGTTTCTTATAACTATTTTCTGTTTTTAACACTGAAACATTTTCAAAATGAGGATAATGATTTAAACTACTGCAGTGCGAAGATAATGCTGTCTTCTGTGCATTTATATGTCTATACTTTTGGTCCGATCTATGTCCTGCTATTCTAGTCCTTAGTTTGTTTTTTGTAGTCCCTATATATACTTTAGCGGAACTCATCCTTCATTGCAAATTACCCTTGAAGACCTTGCAGATATTGCAACCGTAGCATATGTGCCATAGTCTGCAGCACTACAGAAACAAAATGTATGAAACCGAGGTTTGCATCACTTAAGCAAATATGCAAAACTAAAAACCATTGCAGATCCGTATTTGCAAATGTTGCTAAATGCTAAAACAGCTGCTTGTTTTTCTACATTTCAACACGTAAACTCCTGCGCTCAAGAAACTGTATGACGGCAAGGCCGCCACAAAACATGCCTGTGCTGGAATTAAATTAATGCTAACGTTGCTCAAAGAAGCATTTACAAAATAGTAAAAAGTGAATATTATACCTATTATTATGCATCATTTTTATTAAATTTTATGAAATAAGCAAAAAAAATCGGGCGGTTGCTTCACGTGCAAATTTTATCGACGGTGTTGTTTTTAAAATATTGGCTGCGGCTTAGCTTATTTCTTGCGGCAAACTCGCTTTATTAAATTTTCTAAACAAATAAATAAAACAGGGAAGAAAATGAATACGGAAGAAAGTAAGAATAAAATTAAGGCAATTAAACAAAAAGTCAACAATAAAAGATGGCCAACGAAAAGATGAATAATGAAATTTTTGCAATTTGTTTTCTAAACTTCCTTCTCAATTTGCAAAACAAAAATATTTATATTTTCCGTTACTCTAAAATCAGCTGATATAATTATTTTGCTACACACTTGAAAAAGACACTCACGCTTTGTAGCAAAAAATCATCAAATGTATCTGAAGCTGTATTAAATAGTTTTTCAAAGAAATGATTTACTTTTCGTTCAGAAATCTTTTTCCAAAAAATCGCTTGATATAATTTTCTCTAAATCTTGTTTATGTTTTTCACTACTAAAATGTAAAACATTTTAATCGCTTCAAGAGTTGCCATATTTTTTTATGTTTGAAAATTCGTTAAAAATTGTTTGAGATAAAAATCGAAAAATCGTGGAAAAACATTTTTTTTAATATTGGGATTGGGATTCTATTTGTATGGAAGGCGAACCACTCTATGTACATATACGTGTTTGTGTGATGGTAATTTCACTCATTTACTGCTGCCCACAAAAAGAGAGCATATTGTGTACCTTAAAAAACACCAAATTTGTCTCATTTCAACAAAGGCTCTTATTATTAATAACAACATTCGATATTCGTTGAGTACCGAATAGAGATGTGCGGTTGTCGTGAAAATGTCGTGTCACGCGTGAGTCACGCGGGAACGTGATCAAATTTTAGAATAACCACGGTTGTGATCGTGAGCGTAATTTAAAGTAATTTAATTTAATATAAAAGTAATTTAAAAATAAAATTTCGTGCATGATTACGATTTTGAGGCAGTTCACGAAGTTTCACAAAATTTCACGAAAAAGTTAAAACACTAACGTTTGTGGTTCAGAAAAAAAATTCACACATTTTTTCATTAACCATTTCTCAATGCAGATTTTAGTTCAATTTCTACTACACATGTAAAGTACATTAGCCTGAGTCGATTTGTAGAGAAGGAAAAAAATCGGGGAAATAATTCCATGATTAATTTTAACACAATAATGCCGATGAGAAGCTGTCTAAAGGCTATTGATGTTTTCTCTGTTGGCTCGATGACAGACGCGCTAGCCAGCAAAGCCATGGCATGGCATCCCTGAGGTCAATTATTTAGTTTTTATAATCGTTGGAATGAATTTTCATAATTGTTGTATTGTTCGAACAGCTAATTGACTTAAAACTTTCAAACGACTAAATAACTAAAAAAATATCTTTTCACTATATATTTTCAGTGTACCTCATCCATTCATTGGCGATTATGTGCGCCTGAGACACAATCAGCAATGGAAGAAAATGTGTGTCGAAACAAATGATCAGTATGTTGTGTTTGCCGATATAATAAATAAAATAACCAGATCAAGTGGAAAGGTAATTATGACAATATTTTAATAAAATTTATTCGATTATTCGATTCGATTATTTTATTTCTCAATTTCCATGCTGAAACTATTTTAGATTGTGCCTATTCTATTAGTCTTATCAACGTCGTCTCTGCTGTTGCTGGATCAAAGAACTTTACAAATAAAATATCGTGTACCAGCTGCTGAAATTTATCGTATGTCCTTGAGTCCTTATCTGGACGATATAGCGGTGTTTCACGTGAAAGCAGTAAGCAAATAAAATCACCCATCTCTTGATACTTTGGCATGTAAAGTTAAAATTTACATATGTTTTCAGTCTGAATTTGGGCGTAAAAAGGGCGATTTTGTATTTCAAACGGCACATGTTATAGAGATTGTTACTAAAATGTTTTTAGTTATACAAAATGCTACCGGGAAACCACCTGAGATTCATATAAGCACAGAGTAAGTAAACGTATTCAAGGTTCCCAATGTTTCCGTACTCAAAGCTCGTGCAAGTGAGAGAGCTTCTGAGAGAGAAATATTCTTGTTCTGCCTGCACAAAATAGCCCGCATTTTAGAAAATATGCGCTAAAAATTATTCCATTCACACATCAACTGAAATCGACAATTTTCCTACTTATTTTCAAAAAATAGCAATACCACAATTTAATTACCAAAGTATCTGTGTAAAGAAAACGCAACTGAATGCACATACATTGAGAAAGTCGCCAAACTGTCAGAAAGTTAAATAAGGAAAAAATAAAATACAAAGAAAAACTGTATTTGACATTTTAATCTAAAACGAGAGAAAAAAAAACATCAATCAAATGTTGACTTGGATAGACTATATATAGTTATATAGCATTTGGTGAAACGTTTTTTAATTTCAATAAAATATCGTTTTCTAATGAGAAATTTTGCCGTTAGCTGGGTTTCTTTATTCGCCATCAAGAGATTGTTTGTCTGATATGTATCACTTTTGAACAACTTTTGTTTATGAAAGAAAATAAAAACTTTTTTGATTAAAAGTATTTTGTATTTCAAATACTTGCTTTTAGAATACAGTATTTTCGGGTCTGTTCTAGAATCCGAATTCACTCTAAAGTGGATTACTTTAGAATTTTTGGTGTTCTGCAATACGAATCCCCATGTTTTTATTCGTTTTCAATTAGAGTATTATAGGGTGAGTGAAAGTAAATAGAATCGGCTTTTATTCATGCAAGTGATAACTTTTTTAATAAAAACTAAACTTTATCTTTTGATTTGAAGTGTTTTTATTAAATATAATAAAAAAAATTTTAATTTACACTCAATTATTAGTAGTAAAAAAAAACCTTTTTTTTAATATCTTCCAAAATTTTGTATGTTTTGTCAAATGGCACTTGCGCAAAACAAAAATACAAAAATTTTGCTTATGTTCGAAAACACGAAATTGGCCCATATATTACAGTGTGATAAGTCAATGTTTTTTTGGGATGATGCTTAATGCAATCAGAATTTATTGAAAAAGAAAAATTGACATTTTAAAGGAAATTATAATAAATTTCCTATATTTAGTGTAATTTGAGCAATATTTATATTAATATGATTGTATTTAGTGGTCAAATTCCATTGTAATAGTCCGGCAATACAGGCCGTGTCAGATAAAACTTTGTTGCTTTGCGTGACGTTTATAACTTTGAAAGAAAAGCGTAAAACAAAAAGTGTATGTCACAATAAAAACTTTGACAAGACCCGCGCATTGTTTGTTTATCAATAAAATATTGAATATATAAAATATTTTATATACATATGTACTTATTTGTAGTTTTGTTTATTATATTTTTCAAATGAATTTATTCATTAAATTTATTTATTTATTTGGATTTTTTTTTTGATTTCTGTTGACGCCAAGAAAAAAGAAAAGAAAATGAAAGCAGCTAATTGTCAAAGCGAGCAAAAAGATGGAAGATGCCCAACTTTTTGCTTTGCTTTGCGTCAAATAAAATTTATGTGACAAGTGTCATATAAACATGTACATTTATCTTAAATGTCAAAGCGTGTATGTAACGCAACGCGAAGCAAAAGTTTTATCTGATACGGCCTTACGTTCTTTTTACAACATATGTATGGTTGTTATAGATCGTAGTTCATGTGCTCATAGCCGGTAAACTGCCGCGCCGGTAATTTCACAACCTTACTTACACCCGTCGCGGTCAAGAGCGAATGATTGCTGCTTGCGGTAGAGCTGCTTTCTCAGAATAATCTATTAATGTTTTAGTTTTTGTCATATTTTAACTTAATTTTTAAATTTTTCTGCGTGATTGTAAAAACATTGTTTAGACGGTCGTCAACCGTCGGTTTTTGGTTTGCCACCGGCGACTATTTGTATGTTAAGCTATCTTTTATCATCGGCTTCGTCCTCTGATAGTTCTTTTCAAAACATAAAAACCTGTTTTTTATGTATTTGACATTTAGAATTTTTTTTCGAACAGAAACTTCGAATATCTAAAAACATTCTGAATTGAGAACACTAATTTATGAATTATTCGGATTAAAAAAATTTTTCTAAATCAATCCGAATCGGATTCTAGAACAGACCCGTTTGCATTTTAAATACACGGAAAAAAAGTATTTGTATTTTGTATTTTAAATACACAACTTTCATGTATTTTGTATTTTAAATACATCAGAGCATGTATTTTGCCCAACACTGAGTATGCATATACAATGCAACCCACTGGGTGCCGCATCTGTCGGTTTTTTCAACTAGCACAGTGTAATTTTACAGATTTAAAAATACAAAAATGTAATGGGTATATACATACATATTTATGTACATAAAATGCTGAAATGAAGCAAAAATATGAACGAAGTAATTTTTTCGAGAAATCAAAAATTATGAATAGTTTGGACACACACGTTTGCCATGTACAAAAACATGAGTGAATTAATACCGTTGCTCTGCCGGCGCCATGTTCAGGTCATGCTCAAGTTGATAGCTGGTGGAGTCGTCGTGTTAAGTAATGTTTATCAATGTAATACTAAAAAAAAGGCTCTACTTCCAATTTTTCTTTTTAATGAAAAAGTTTCTTTCATACGCAATAAAAACACATATTCATTCCTTCTAAAATTAAAAGACAAGCGTACCAAATTGTTAAAAAAAAGTATTATAATTAAAAAAAAGTAGGTCATATTCATAATAATTATTGTAAGTTTGTTAAGCCTTTATTTTACGTATTTCTATGGAATATTTGTCAAATCAACGTGTAATAAACCTTCAATAGTTTTTATGAATATGGGTGGTAAAGTTTTGTTATTGTGACTCTTCACATCGTCAGCAGGCGAATCTTTACGGAGTTGTTTAGTAAACATACTCATTTTACAAGCAGCCTAATACTGGCTGGGTGGGTATAAACAACCATACAAAACCTTTTAAAACATGAACACATCATACATACATATGTACAAATACAAAACTATTAATTTTGCTTTTCTTGTTTAGATTTGAAGCAAATTTTGGCCAACAAACAGTTATTTTTAACTTTAAATATGGTGGCATGTCTAATTTAGCACAAGGACCCCCAAAAGTTACTAGAAAGGCTAACCGCATGGAAATCATTGTATGATCCGCATCAAAAATATATCGCTGGACTTCGTTGACATTTTTAAATGCCTACGAGCTTGATGCTTTGGCAGATTGATGCATACTTACTCTTCCTTCATTCAAATTTGGTGTCATATTTCCTTTCGCCTACACCCCCTTACATTTTCCCAGTTCATTCCCCGCAAAAAACTGACAATCATACCGATTCAGTTGTTCAAAACTAATAATTGTTATAAGATAAAATGAAAATGAATAAGAAAGAACAAAGTGTTTAAAAACAACTTGAAACATATTGCTTCAAATTTGTTTGTTATGTGTACTTGTGCCAAAATAAAAATAAAAAATAAAAAAAAAAAATGAAGAAAATATTTTGAATACCTTTCAGGCTTCAAAAGAGAAATCCTTTTATCCTTAAACTAAAAAAAAAAAAAATAAATAAATAAATAAATTTTGTACACATATTTTGACTAATTAGTTTTTAAATATTTTTACTTTTACTTTAATTAAATATAAGAATCATTTGTTAATTATGTGAAAAGTAAATTTATTATGGAAATATTTATGTTGACGATTTTTTAATCTACCAAAAGGCATTTAACTTTTTTATGTTTCTTACAGCTTAGTCGTTCACTTTTTAAACAATAGTCATTCTTCCAACCGGTTTCACAGTTTATTTTTCTTTTCTATTATAACCATTAGTGTAACACAGCATTTCTTCTGTCTTAATAACGTTTTTACAAATCTAAACTTTGTAATGTATTCGAACAAAGTGAAAAAAGTCAACACATATTTACAATAATTGCAAACGGAACAATATCTAAATACACAAAAACCTAAGAAAATTTTAAATTCGAATTGTTATTCTGATCATAAAGAAATTAGTAAATATAAATCTTTATAAAACACCCAAGGTATTTTGTTATGAAAAACCTTATAAAAATCAACTGAATTTAAATAAACATACCTTTACATACAATTACACCTCTATATAGAAAAAAAGATGAATAAAATTGATTTAAAAATAAAACAGTTAAATAGCATATTTATTAATTCTAATAAAATAAAACAATAAGCGAATATCTGCTGTAATCCATTAGAGAGAAACAATTCAAATAATATTTACTCCACAACAAAAGAATAATAGTAAGTTTTGTTATTTTAAACAACGTCAAGATATACTAAAATAATTATAACTACTTCAATTACTTTTAAGTTATACGTTTATAGTTGGAATTTAATAAAAGAAAAATAACAAACTATACATTCATTTAATATTATGTTAATATTATAATATTTATAGTTTATAGCAAAATAACGAAAAAATATAGATTTACATAACTATTGAAAAAAAGAAATCTTTTAAGTAAATGAATTAATGAATAATAAAAACAAAAGACATGAAAATATGAATAATAAAACTGCTTTTAATAAATTTATTTTTAGAAAATTGACGAAGAGAGCATTTTCATCACGGTAACCGAAATGGCTAAGATAGTTGATATTTTTGATGTATATATACAGTGATTATTGGCGTAGGCTCAAGGGGCCAGGAGCAGATCCCTTTCGTTTCCTTTGCTTTTGATAGCGAATCGTTCTTGTATGAAAAATAAAGCGACAAAACTAAGATTCGATATGTACAAACTCTTACAAACTAACAAACCTACACTACTGGTATATAATCGTGACACCAATTGAAAAAGTAAGAAAAACTAATAAATATTTTAAATTAATAATTAGAGCTTGAGGTCACTTGGTTTTTGGAACGAAGTTCCTTAACGCGGCTTGCTGGTACTGCAAATTACTAGAAATCGTCACGAAAGCGTGTGAGCTGTTTATACATATGTATGGGTGTGTCTGTCGACAAACAATTGTGTATGTGTCTCCACTGCTGTCAGCGGAGACACCTACCAATAAATATTAATTAGTTGTGAAAACGGACACTTGATAGATGTCGCTAAAGTAAAGTATGTATGTCACAACAAAAAACAGCAATATTGAAAAATGTTCTTCGTTTTGTAGCAGATTGACAAAAAAATACTGTCAATGTGTCAAAAGTAAAAAAAATAAAATGTTCCAAAAATTTTAAGAAGCATATAAAATTTAAAAATTTCAAAAACAACACATAATAAAACATGCAGATTTCACCTTGTATTACATTCGAAGATGAAGAAAAAACGTAAGGAATTTCGTTCCTAACGGGGGTCCCCCGACCGCATTTCTTTTTTTTTTTAAATGCTTGTTTAATTCAATATTTCGATACCTCAATGGGTATCTTCTTCCGGAATTTTTTCGGTTTGATTGTTTTTCTGAAAACTTTTTGAAATTCTTAAAAAATTTTTTGAGGTATCGAAATATTGAATGAAACAAGCATTTAAAAAAAATACAAGTGACCTAAAGCTCTAATTATTAATTTAAAATATTAAACAACAAAGATCGAAAAATTAGCATCAAGAATAAACTAATAAATTTAAGGAGTTTCCACCAATAAACGCTCTTAAAACTTGCGAAACGATTTAAGATAAATTAGTGAAAGATCAAAATAAAAACACAAATTATTTACAAAATATCAATTAGCGGTCCTATCCTGCAACTAAATAAAATTAGAGACATCGACAACCGTACTGGTATAAAATTTTGTGAGAGAATTGAATTTTAGCGCCGATGCTTTTGTTCAAAAAAGTCAAATTTTTAGCTTCAAAAATTGTTTGTTGCTAAACAATTTACTTTCTTGGAACGAAAAATTAAGATTTTAGCAATAGCGTTAAATTTCAATTTTCGTCCACAAAAGTTTTTAAAAGTGAAGTCATCGCTAAGAATCGCTTAGTTCAGTTTAGTGATTTTTAGCGATGTCTCTAATTTTAGCGAGTTATAGAATAGGAACGCAGGTTTTCGTAATTCACATTCATGTGAAACCGCCATAGACTATGTGATGAACCGATGGAAAAAATGTGATAAAAATAAAAATATATTAGCAACTATTTTAGATCTTAAACGAGCATTTGAAACCAAAAATTCTATTACATAAATTGCAAAAATATGGTATACGCGGACCGGAAGTAAACAGTTTGAGGTCAGATAACATTGATGTTAACCATGGTGTTCCACAGTTTATCATTTATATAAAAAACTAAAGTACTATAAAACAATATCACTGGCCCTCAATATGAATATTAAGAATACATGCAAATATATTATTTCGCAAATAATATTATAAACAGATTGATTTATTAACGATTGGTTTCCAACGACCGTTACCAAACGAGTAAAAATTAAAGATTTGATTTTAAATTCAAATGAATTATTTAACTTTGAACTTGGCAGCACTATTGCAAAAATCGACCGAATAATTGCTACACAGTTTTCCAACTCTGTATTTTAGTTCCGTTAGAAGTCGATTGCGATGAGATCTTCTTGTTTCTTTCTTGTGAAAAAGTTTATAAAAGTAAATATTTTGTGTTTTTAAAAGTGTATTTTTAATAGTATAAGCATTATTTGTGTATAGATATATATGTGTGTGTGTGTGATGATGTTTGCTAATAAGCAATAAAAAGAAAATTTGTGGCGTTGCCCTTTTCCGAACGGCCTAAAAGCTAAGAATAACAGTTGTGATACACCTTCAACAAAATAAAACAAGTAAGAACTCCAAATTTTATACAAAATTTATTTGTTTTTTGTAATTTAAGTAAATGCCTATTTGATCGCTAGCACCTTACTACAAATTATTCTGCTATCTTTTAGTGCGTAAGTTTCCATTAAATGAAAGACATCAAGAGATTAGCAAAAAATATTAGGTTATGTATAATGCCGTACGCAAAATGGCATAAGCTTCCAGTTCACATACATATATGTATGTATGTGACCATAAACAATAATATTGTAAACATACACATATAGGTTTTTATATATGTATGTACATACATATGTACATATGGATCTGTAGTTTATACTTTACAACTTTGATTTGAAATTTGTTTTTAGCATATCACGTAAAACACGTCTTAATATCTTGCCACTGGGATTTTTTGGAATTTCGTTTACAAATACAACACCGCCTCTCAGCCTTTTGGCGGGTGAAGTTCGTTTACCTATATAATCAATAACTTCTTGTTCGGTCAGTAGAACATTGGCCTGTTTGACCACAAATGCCATGGGCAGTTCACCGGCCGCTTCGTCGGGCTTACCAATAACTGCTGCATCTTTGATTTTAGGGTGGGTCAAGAGTAAAGCTTCAATTTCTGCCGGTGGCACTTGAAAGCCTTTGTATTTAATTAGCTCCTTAATACGATCAACAATAAAAAATTCAAAATCATCATCGTAATAACCAATATCACCGGTATGCAACCAGCCATCCAATATAACACTTTGTGTTGATTTCGGATCACCAATGTAGCCTTTCATTATACAATCACCTTTAAAACACAGTTCACCTCTTTGATTTGGTCCTAAAGTCTTGCCGGTGTCAGGGTCAATCACTTTGGCATAAAGGCCTATTTTCAAAGCACCAACACTGCCGGGCTTACAAGCATTGTCATTTTGCACCAACAAACTCAACGTAGATTCACTTAGACCATAGCCCTGACGTATAATAGGCACACCAATACGTTCTTTAATTTGATCTTCGGTTTCTTTGCTCAACGGAGCTGCACCACACAATAAGGCCATTAAAGATGATAAATCATATTTGTCCACAATGGGATGCTTCGCTAAAAATACCATTAATGGTGGCACCATGAAAGCCATCATTATGCGATATTTCTCAATGGCTCTTAGGAAGAGATGGTCCTCAAATTTTGGCAGGTAAACCAAACATGTTCCCAAACAGGCAGAAAAAATTAAGGTTAAACAGCCGAATGAATGAAACCAAGGTATGACAGTCAGCATCGTAATGTCTCCCAAAGGTATGGCGGTGGGTTGTCTGCCAATTGTGCAAGCATTTAACACACGCAATTGAAAATACAAATACAGATGATTTAAATTCGCTACTTACAACTGTGAATCTAAGGTGGACAATATATTTGATTGCGTCAACTGCACACCTTTTGGTAGACCTGTGGTACCAGAAGAACAAACAATCAAAGCAACATCTTCCTGCTTGTCTGCATCTAAACACGTATAACTGGAATACGAAGGAATAGTCTGGTCTGTCATCAGCTGTTTGAATGCGTACACATGTGGGTTGGCAGAGTTGTCTGCAAACACCACTACCTTCTTGATAAACGATTTGCTTTTGGCTACCTTGTTTACCCGTTCTATAGTTTGCTGAGAAGCAAACATTATCTTTGGCTTTGAAAGGTTAATAGCATGATCAACTTCCCCTAAAGTTTTGTGAACAAAGAAATTATTTTAAATACTCTAAATTCCTAGAACAACTACTTACTTTCGGAATATGTAATATTTATGGGTGCTACTGTGGCATTTAGGACAAACGAAGCAAACAGTGTTAAAGCAAACTCTACGCCATTCTCACTTGAGATGCCCACCACATCATTGCGCTTAACGCCCAAATGTTTAAGAACATAGGCCAATCTTATAATGTTATCATGCATATATTGGGCAGAAAACTCTTGACCACTCACAGCATCGATCTGTCGATGGATACCAAAACAAGTGGAAAACTTTACAAAGAAAAATATTAATTTAATAAATCATTACCATAACAGTACGTTCTCCAAAACTTTTATATTTTTCTAAGACATATTGACCCAATGAGTTGTAATCTTTGGTTTCGCAGCTGGTTATAGGTCCGCCGTATACAATATTCCCAGGTAACAAAGTAGCCATTGTTTAACTGAAATCGTAATCTGTGGCGGAAAATAATGTAATTTGTAATCTGGGTACAAGCAAGTGTAAATGCGTAAAAATGTGCACCATATCAAAATTTGCTTTAACTTTTTCTGCAGTCTTTATCTTATCTAAAATGCATCACAAATATTACAATAAGCCAAAGTCTTGGTAGGTACATACATATGTATGTACCTATTTATGCCAAACAAAATTAATATTAAACACGTTCAAAGTTCATCAGTACTTTTTTTTTAATTTTAGTTAATAAGTATGTGCATCTTTAATAATGAAACGATTTCGATTTGTAAACTTTAGACTTTTGTTATAATTTTTGTCACATTGTAATTTAAAGTTTCATTTGTTGTTATGTACCCAGGTGGGTGCAATATTATGAGCTTCCAAACCGACTTAAGGAAAACTTACAACTGTGGTTATATTATTTATTTAGCTTCTTTATCCCTTTTCGATTATTTGCTGTTGTTACTAAGATTGAGAACTGCTCAAGTCGGCGTTCAGAAAACAATTGATAACAAATTGTTATACACTCGTCCCCCACAGTACATACTTTTT
This sequence comes from Sturmia bella, assembly GCA_963662145.1. Lineage (NCBI taxonomy): Eukaryota > Metazoa > Arthropoda > Insecta > Diptera > Tachinidae > Sturmia > Sturmia bella. Next base: position 42,588,417 of record OY759168.1, on the reverse strand, counting down.
TCACACTTATTACACATGCTATTAGCAATCGCTCGAATTTTAATGAATAAAAGCTTTAATTTAACACTAGCCTAGCAAAAGGAAAATAATGCATGTTAAGTTTTACGAATTGGTTCTAAAGTTTTCTTTTTTTCTCATTAAATAAGCAAATAAGTATGTATGTATGTTTGAATCTAATTGAAATACAGGTATAGTTACGCGAGAGAAAAAAATATGTTTGTAGGTAAATGCAGCTACATACATTTCTGACATCTATTGTTTATTAGGGAGGCCTTGATTTGCGGGTTTGCCAAATTATCCGCGATACGGAGGAAGATCAAACGAATTTCTATCAGTTTTATGTAGACTAAATTCTAGGTTGATATCCTGCAATATTTCACGAATAATGCCAGGCAAACTATCTATATTTATTTATTTATTTATTTATTTATTTATTGAAAGTATTTTACAAAGATAAATTTATAAAATACGACATTAGAAATAGTGTGGACATTACACTATAGTATATATTCACCGGTATTCATAAAAAATAAAACATTGTTGAAATACATTTTAGAACAAATTTTTCATATCAAATTTCTTCTAAAATGTATTTGAGCAACATTTTATTTTTTATGAATACCGGTGATTGAATTTAAACTTCATGTAATACATTTGCAGATTGAAGAATGTTTTTTTATTTTTTTGCTGAATTCTTGTCACTGCAGTTTAGGATTTCCTCTAGGGACTCGTTTGTTGAGCTTATCGGGCAACCTCTGAGGATATGGTTAATTCTTCCGTGCAGGTTTCACATTCCCTAGGCCGAGTTCTTTCGTAAAAGTGCTGTGTTGCGGTAAATCTTGTTGTTCCGTCTCTTATTCTGGCTAATATGATGCAATCTTATATGCTGTTGTTGTGGGATCGGCTATTCTTATGGTCTTTGATCAGTTTATAATCGGCAAACTTCTATCCGTGCTAACAGAGTTACATTATGAATAAATAATCACTTGGGCTTACTATTCGTTTTAATTCCAATAAAAAATCCGGACTAATACGAATTCACCACTTAATACGAATTCAGACGATTTTTTTTTTTATTTTTTATTTTTATTCTATGATCAAATATAAACTTAATTATTTATTTGCTTTAAGAGCCAATTGAAATGTATTAATTCAGGTCCAAAAATGAACCTTTTTAAAAAATATTTGCTGTCTTTTTCAGCTGTCTATATGCCGACGATATTTCGTTGGTGGTAATCAACTCATCAGTAGACATACATATTTTTTAAAAAGGTTCCTTTTTGGACCTAAATTAATGTTATTCTATGATCTTTAGTAATTTTAAACAACACAAATTTCTAACTGCGCCAAAAGGGATGTCTTCTAGTATCCACCAAGAAATGCTGTTGAGTTATGGTTTCAAGTGTATACGATCCGGTTCAATTTAGGTGAAAAATGCATGATTTTTACATCAGCTTATAAAATCCAGAGATATCGAATTACCGATTTTACTTTCTTTGTACAAAAATTGCTCATTTAAAGATATTAGATTTTAATGAAACCAAATTAAAAAAAAAATTTATTGCGATGTATATGTGACGCGCAAAATAGAAAGGGACCTAAGGGTAAAAGCCGGTTTTGTTCAGGAGAGCTAGTTTAAAGATTTAAATACGTGTATCTTTGGTGTACCATCACTTTCATAAAACGCGCATATCTCTGGGAGGGAACACTTTTGGGGCATGGGATCGGTCTCATTCGATGCTCAGATGTTGTCCACATCAAAAAAAAAAAAAAAAAATAAGAAAGTGAAAATTTATTTTTTACCCTTAGGTCCCTTTCTCTATGCGCTGTCACATACATATACATGTGTATATGGAAGAGAATCAAAAATAATCATTGAAAGAAGTAGTTGGATTGTTTTTCATTATATATTTTTTTTTTTTTGTAATACTTGAAGTACTTTCGATTGTTTTTAAATTACTGGAAACCGTTATCAATTACCAATCGCAAATCTCCTAAAATATACTAATATAATTACAATACAATTCCTTATGAGAAATAGTGTAATTGACTGCTAATCGCAATCAAAAATATTATTAACCAAAAAATTTCTGGCATTTGAAAAATTTAAAATTTTGACCGAATTTCATAAATATCGTAAGATTTTTCCATGCCATTTTTCGTATATCTAACAGCTTTGCTATATAGTGATGACCTCTGAGTGACGTGCCAAAAATAAGGTTTTAATTTTATAATTCACAAAGCAACGCCATATTTTAAATGAGAAAAATTTTCAAAAAAATTTTGTTTTGTATACAAATATGAACTTAATTATTTATTTGCTTTAAGAGGTAATTTAAATGTAGAATTTTTGGTCTAAAAATAGACCATATTCATGTTTTCTGTCTTTTTTAGCCGTCTATATTTTTCGACTCTACTGTTGAGTTGATTAGCATCAACAAATTGTCGACGACTGAAAATGACAGAAAACGTTAATAAGATCTATTTTTTAAAACTAAATGTTTTATCATTTGTATACAAATTTTCAATTGCACAAAAAATATTGGAGTAGAATGTGAATTATATTTGGACTTGTAGGCTTGATTCTTAAATTCAATTAATAAAAAAAAGGTCCATTGCCTCTTTTCGTATATGCAGACAAAGTTTTCATTCGCATATTTGTATTAAAAACAATAACATTTTTTAAATTTCCACTGTTGCTTCGTTCGCATTTAGAAAAACAGGCAGTGAATTTTATATCGTTTTGTCAAGTTTTTCACATTTGTTATTGATTTCCTCATTAATTCTAAATTGCAAAATTAGTCCTTAAATAAAAAACGAAAAGTTTACCATTTATCTACTTCTTTCAGCAGCCCTAAAGTTTTGCGCTTGAAGTAGAGATGTGTGCGTAAGTGGCTTTTGCTCACGTCACACGCTCACGATCAGAATAATTTTCCCCATGCACTTTCACGCACCACAATTTTTTTAGCCTCACGTCACGCACGCTCACGAGCAAAATTTGTTCAATCACGCATTTTAACGCACGAAAAACGAAAAAAGTTCTCACAATCAATTACGTTTGTATTGAAACAAAATAAAAATGTCAAAAAAATGTAACCAAAAAATAAAAATGTTAACTTTTTCTTTGAAATTTCTTCAAATGCCTTAAAATGGTAATCACGCACGTAATTCTAATTTTACATCATGCTCACGCACTTACACGTGATTTTTCTAAAATTTAATCACGATCACGCGTGACACGATATTTTCACAACAACCACATATTTCTAGCATGAAGGCCATATAGAGTGTGCTACTCGGCGCCCAAATGTTTAATTGATTTTGTGTCATTTTAAAATGATAAAATAATTGTTTTGTCCACTTAGTTCATGCACATTTAATACCGCAAGGTGTTCACATCTCTGCATTAAAGTAAAATAATTGAATACAATACTTTTCAAATTAATCACACCGCAAATAAAAATCATATGTTTTGTTTTTTTGTTGTGTTTTTTACTTTATTTTATGGTTCTAAATGTGGGAGGTAGTAGGAGATGCCGAGAACTCAAGTTCTCTTTTAGAGATTTGCTTAAAGAAAAATCGTTTGAAATCTAAGGCAGTTGAGTTAAATGTTTAAATAGTATGAGTGTTTATTTTTATATTCAAATCTTGTGTTCTGTTTCACTCGCAAAATATTCTTAAACAAAAAGAGAATAGAATTGGTATAAGGGATTGAATTGTTAAGTCTGTCCAATTATTTGAATATTTCACTATAAACAGTACAAAAATATACCTACTAAAAACTTAGATAAAGATTATCAGTAATTTTTTTTTATTGCGAACGAAAAAAAGGAATTTATGTAAATGATTTTTGCTGCATAAAATTATACTTTTGAATTCCAACTTCACAAACAAACAAGTGCAACAAAGAAAATGGTAAAGTTTTATAAAGTAACAATTAATCGCACAGAATGGGAAATACCAGAAATCTACCAGCAACTACAGCAAGTAGGTTCGGGGGCTTATGGGCAAGTGTGTAAGGCCCTTGTAAAAGGGACAAACATGTATGTGGCTATTAAAAAATTGGCACGCCCCTTTCAATCGGCGGTACATGCTAAACGTACTTATAGAGAACTGAGACTACTTAAACACATGGATCATGAGAATGTCATTGGGCTATTGGATGTCTTTCATCCGTATCCGGCAAATGTGACCTTGGAAAATTTTCAGCAGGTGTATTTGGTGACTCATCTTATGGACGCAGACTTAAACAATATTATAAGGACACAACGGTTGTCGGACGAACATGTGCAGTTTTTAGTATATCAAATATTGAGAGGCTTAAAGTATATACACAGTGCTGGTGTAATACATCGGGACCTAAAGCCATCGAATATTGCAGTGAACGAAGATTGTGAGCTGAGAATTTTAGATTTTGGCTTGGCGCGTCCCACAGAGAGTGAAATGACTGGATATGTGGCTACACGTTGGTATCGTGCCCCCGAAATTATGCTCAATTGGATGCACTACAATCAAACTGTGGACATTTGGTCGGTTGGCTGCATTATGGCGGAATTGCTTACAGGCCGCACTTTGTTTCCCGGCACGGACCATATTCATCAATTGAACCTAATAATGGAAGTGCTTGGCACTCCACCGGATGACTTTATGCAAAAGATTTCTTCCGAAAGTGCACGCAATTACATTAAATCTTTGCCACCCATGAAACGAAGAGATTTCAAAAGTTTCTTTAAAGGTGCCAATCCCTTAGCTATTGATTTGCTAGAAAAAATGCTAGAGCTGGATGCTGAAAAGCGTATAAACGCTGAACAAGCCTTAGCACATCCCTACATGGAAAAATATTCAGAACCAAGTGATGAACAAACTTCACCACTTTACGATCAAAGTTTTGAAGACATGGACCTGTCTGTTGAAAAGTGGAAAGAGCTAATCTTCAAAGAGGTCACCAGTTATAAGCCGCCTCCCTCTTTTGCTCAGATCCTAAAAGAAATAAAATAAATCATTCAACACCAGAGAACTAATAACGAAGATGAAAGTAACAGCAGTATTTCATATCACAACGTGTGCTTGAAAATTACTTGAATTAAATTTGTAAACTTAAGTGAATAACTACTGCTCAAAAACTCTCGATGGTATTAATTGAATTTTTAAAGATATTTTTTAATGCATGCAATTGTCCTTGTTCATTCGTGTACACAGTAGTGCCTTAATTGTTAACGAAAATACCAAAAATTATAAATATTGCCTAAAAGTAAATGCTACAGCTGCTTACAGGCATAGCTAAATGTAAGCAATAAATATCTCATAAATTTTATTTTGTGATAATTTCAAGGTTTGTGCAATAAAAGTTGTTTGTTCTTTTTTTTTTAATAGAAACTTTTTCATTTTCCAATTGCTGCCAAACGAACGTTTGAAATGACTTTCATTCTTAATGCTGACTTTGCAAAGCAACGTTGCCTCCTTCCACGAAAACTATGCCTGCTGGTCTCAATGAAACTAAAAGTAATTTTGTTTTGTTTTCATTATGTACACCTGTACTGGTACCATTTGTTTTTTATTTTACCATTTTTTCTGTATAAATAACTGAAAAACAACTAAGAAATTTATTCATCTTCGGTATCTATAGCGCTTAAAGTGGAACCACAACTGAAAAATATTATTATGAAATTGACAACGAAAACCCCGTTTATAACTGAACTCCCATTCACGATGTACAATTTTAAAGGCAATATCTTCATAGGGTGGCCCTGCATGGAATCTTAAAATAGCAAAATCTGGATTCTCTTCGCACTGCGTAAGGAAATATTGTGGAGTTTTAGTTTTATCTATTAGATCTGGATAGAATATATTAAATTTATAGCCTTGGACAATTTTTGGCGGTGGATTGTCCATGTCATAATGCGTCTGATTATATTTATTCCACTCAAAACCAGTATGGACGCGATTAAAATAACGAGGCTTGCGGGGACGATATTTGTCTGTAGCCAATTGTATGGCTAGTGAATTATCACACGGCATTTCAACGCTAAATTCCACTTCATCATTTGACATGCCTTTTCGAGCTTCTTGACGCATATTCACTTCTTCTTTGCTGTAGTTGATGTTATCCGGATTTGTTTCAAGTAATTGTTGTCGTTGATATTGCAAATTCATTTCGTCTTCCTCTTCGTCCACAATATTTATGGAAGAGAAATTAAGTTCGTGCGGCGAATATTGAGGACTATAGTTGCCTTCATCATATAGATTAAAGCAATCATTTTCATACATTTCCTCTTGAGTTTCCTCGCTTTCTTCTCGAGCTTCTTGGGTTTCCCGATTTTCATTGAGATGTGGAGAGCTTTGTACTTCGTCCTTAATTGTTGCAGTCTTAAGTAAATCTAATTTTTCACGTAGCTTTTTCTGGTGATGGTCCCTCAAGCGAGCTCTTGCCATATGCGCTTTTAATTGTGATAAAATATTTTCCCAATAACTGATGTCCACACCTTCAGTGCGAGCGTTTATTTTGCCCTCTATTTTTGCTCGCATTTCATCTAGTTGCGCTATTGTTTTGTTACGAAATATCCCCGTTACATCTTTAACTACACTCTCATGTATACCTTCTCTGCGGGAGCTTGTAGCTTCTTCACGTTCCGCTTGCTTTTTCTGCTTTTGCAATTCGTCCTCTACAATTATAGTCATATCGTTCCAAAAGTCAATGTGTTCTCCTTTTTCTAATTCAATATAAACTTTAATATCAACCAATAGGTCCTCCAAATCTTTTATGCACAATCCGCTGAGTATGTAGTAGGGCTCATGCATTTGCATTTCGATGGCGTCCTCCAATTTAGAGCTATTTATATACTGGGCAAGTAGATCTATCGGTTTCGCTCTGCCATCTTGTATACGGATTTCGCTACGCAAACGTGCTTGTTCCAAGTGAAATTGATCTTCTTGTTTCTCCCACTCGTGAAACTGTGCCGCCTCCTTTTGCCTTTGCTGCAAAACCATATCATCTTCTCGTGTTTGTTTTTCCTTTTCCCTTTCAAGTCTTCTCTTTTTCACCTTTTCTAACTCCAATTTGTTTTCCATTTGTTTTTGTCGGTTCAACGCTTCTACCGTTTGCAGAGGTACATCTTTTAAACCCTGTTTCTGTAATTTCTTATTCCATACAAATGTCGAAGTCAAATTTGAATCTCCAAACGGATTATCCTGATCGGTGTAGGTCTGGTATTCGTTATCCCAACCCATTCTTTGTTTTCGTCTTAATTCTTTAGCCTCCTTCTCCCTCAACCGTCTTTCTCTTTTTTGTTCTGGGGTTTCTTTAGATTTCAACTCTTCCTTAATACGTTTTCTTTCCATTTCCTCTTTAATACGTCTTTCTTCCAGTGCCTTTAAAAGCTGGATATTTTTTGGCAGAGATCCTTCATCACTTGATGAGGAACTTGAGGATGACGAAGACGAACGATGTTTCTTCTTGGACTTTATTTTATGCTTGTGTTTAGATTTGTGTTTATGGTGCTGTTCTCGATGGTCGTCTTTTTTGTGTTTCTTGTCTTTCGGCATTTTGATTTTATTATTAAAAGTTTTTAAAATAGAAAATTTGTACAACGTTTAGAAAAATACTCGGCAGATGAATTTGTTTTTCTTTCTCCTGAAACAGCATGGAATTAAAAGAAACAGCTGATGTGCTGCCAGACTGATAGAATGAAGGGTGTGAAATTTTTTCACCACATACCTACATATGTTTCAACTTTAGTTGTGATACCGTATTCAACATTGGCAAATTAGAGTTAAACTGTTCTGTTGCCAAAAAAAAGAAAAATTCATCTAAATCAACCAACATAACAACAGTTGATGCTTTTCAATTAGTATTTTCATATAAAAGTGCCTGTTGAGCACTTTTAGGTTTGAAAGTAGAGTAGAGGAACAACTCGAGAGAAAATGTTGAAGCGAATTGAATTGCGACCACCTGTAGTTGATTCGCCTCGAATTATAGAACAGTTTGGCGTTTTTTTTTTTCGAATTTCTAGTTAGTATAAAATTAGTAACTAACACCCTAATTCATAAAAATTATTACAGTCTTCTAATACTGTTATTTGACATATTTGTATGGAAAATCTGTCAAATAAGAGCTTTATAAACCTGTTATAATATTTATGAATTAGACGGTAAGTCTCTAGGCGATTTAAATTTCAGCTTTGTGGGATATGTGACGCCCCTCTGCAAAGCCCACACATTTATAATAACAAATAATAAATAAATCGATAAAACAAAAAAATATACAAGTGTTGTCGAGAAACATGTATTAAAAGCCAACAAACTGTTTTACTTGTACATGTCAAAAAAAAAAAAACTCATAGACCCCTATATGTATGTATGTATATGCATTGCATTGTACTGGAACTAAGAAAATAGAAAAGATGGATTTGTTGGCGAAAAAACGAAAATGGGAAATGTTTGTGGACGTTTGATTAAACAAAAAAATTATAACATAAAAGCAGAACATTTATTTTTTTTAGAGCTGAGTAAGTCAGGATTAACTGTTGCTAATTTGTCTGTTTAGTGTCCAGTGTATACGTATACCTTCGACGAAACCTCTTCAGTATTGCTCTATCGTGCTTACGTCACGTCACGTCACAGCAGCAGCCACGCATGGCTAACGAGCTCATCACTTGTTACGAGTTATTTGAGTCAGCTGTTTCTGTTAAAAAACAACGTTTTGTTTATCGTCACAGAATCTGTGTTTATCGTTCTGTCGCAGAGTACTTTGTGGTTCTGTTCTGTAGTGAAGAAAAAACAAACCGCGCTTTTAGTCTATTTGAAAAAGAAAAGATTTGCTAAATAAATTTTATGGAATGGCGTTGGAATATCTAGCATATAGTTTGTCACTAAATGCTGAATCTCACAATCGTAGAGCTAAACGACGTGTACTACATGATGTAGCTAGTCCTTTTGAACTACCACACACGGTATTTCAGAAGCTTTTCCGCATGAATCCAGAGTCAGCAGAGGACTTGATTTCTGAGCTTGACAATAAATTAAAACGCTCAAGAATAACCGCACTTTCCACCGAGAAACAGGTAATACGTACTTATTATATTTTAACCGAAGCCAAATTAATATGCGCCGGCTTGTAGGTTCTAGCAGCTGTGCGGTTTTATGCAACCGGATGTTATCAAAGACCTGTGGGAGCACACTGGGGGACATCAATGAGCCAATCATCTATAAGCCGTTGCATACATCGTGTAACGGATGCTATAAATGAGGTCATGTTTTGTAAATATGTAAAATTTCCGATGACTCAAGAGGAGCGTCAAGTAGCAAAAGCAGTATTTGCTTCATCCTCCTCACCTTTTGTAAGCGGTACTATTGGTGCTATTGATTGCATGCATGTTGCGATATTCACACCCAAAATTAATGAGCAAGCGTATCGCAATCCCCAAGGCTACCGCTCCATCAATGTTCAAATGGTAAACATAATTTTAAGTCGGCATTTACATATGCATTTGTACATCTGTGTGTATGTGTGTGTGTGTGGATATGCTTAGAATTTTTTCTATCATAGATATGTGATCCAAATCTAAAAATTTTGAATGTTAACGCAAAATACCCGGGAGCTTCGCACAATTCTCACATTTGGAGCTGTTCGGCGGTACGAAGAGTAATGCAAAGAAGTTACGAAAATGGCAATCAAATGTTTCTCATCGGCAAGTTCTTTGTTTGTAAATAATAATCAAAGGATGTATCTGAAATTTACATGCATACATAGGTGATTCTGGTTATCCTTTGGAACCGTGGCTAATGACTCCTCTGGCGGAGAATCAACCAGAAGGGACACCTGGATTTCGCTACAATGAATCATTGCGCGAAGCAAGAAAACCGATTCAGAGACTTTTTGGCGTTCTGAAAGCAAATTGGCGATGTTTATCGCAAGAAACGCCTCTTTTCTATGTGCCAGGTTTCATTGGAAAAATTGTGAACGCTTGCGCAGTTTTGCATAATATTAATTTGCGTGACGGTAGCATCGAATTCGATACTGAAGAAAGTTTCGAGGAAGAGATAAACAGTTATGTAGCACTAGAAGTACCGTCATTAGCAGCTGAGCGTGTTCAAAATAAAATTATTGTAAACCATTTCCGTTGATGACTCTAAAAAAATATACATATCATTAAATAAATTATTCTTAAGATCTTTTATAAAAAATAGTTCGAAACAATTATATTTTATTTTCGATATTTCGCCAACAGTCTGTCAGCATCGTCAGGAAAATAATTTATAAAATTCCAAAAACAAGTTATTGAAAAAATTTGATTAACAAACATTCAAAAAATGTTTTGAGTTTGTTTCCATACTCAACGTTGGGAGCCCGCGGGATCCCAATATGCACGAAAACAAACGGTTTCATTACCGGCGGCCCGCGCAACATTATTATTTCATAAACAAACAAAAAATACCTGTCAAGTTCGTTGTATGCTAAGAGTGTCTCATGTCTCTTTTATTCATTATAACCAACAACATGCCTGAACGGATACGTTTATGACATTTACTTAAATCTATTACAACCTTCACAGATGCTTGAAATTGTATTGTAATAACACTGTGCTAGCTGAAAAAACCGACCGTTTTTACAGTTATTGAAAGGTAATTTTGTTGCCAAGTGTCGGTTCTTGTATCTCTTTCAATATTTTAAACCGTTTTTGTGTTAAGGGAATATATGTTGTCCTACCTCCTCCATTTTTAAAATAACGGTATTTCTCAAAAACAAGAGCTAACCTAGAAAAACGGTTATCACCACCGAATTCAGCGCACCCGAATTAGGTTTAGCCACTGGGTGCCCCGTCTGTCGGAAAAAACAGTTTCAAATTCAAGCACAATGCAACATTTGGTATACTCTCACACTACATCCTCACACTAAAAAAGGGACACCTGGTAGTTTTAAAGTTGTTGTTAGCATTTGTTGTGGTGGAGCATATGTGAATATATACATATATTATGCAAATTTCAACCCTCTGTCTCTCACGGTTCGAGAGTAACGACTAATTGTTACTTTACGTTGTATAGGGACACCTGGTAGTTTTCGACTTGTTGTTGTTTTTAGCATATGCTATTGTAGGCCATATGTGAGTGCACAAATTGTGCACATTTCATTTGTCTGTCTCTTACAGTTTGGGAGTTACGCCTAATTTTTACTTTCCGTTGTATGGGGACACCTGGTAATTTTCGACATATTGTTGTTTTTAGCATTTGTTGTTGTAGGGCATATGCAAATACATATATTGTGCGAATTTCAGCTCTCTGTCTTTTACTGTTTAACAGCTACGGCTAATTGTTATTTTAGGTTGTATAGGGACACCTGGTAGATTTCGACTTGTTGTTGTATTTAGCATTTGAACATCTATAAATATATAAACTGTGCGAATTTCAGCTTTCTATCTCTTACGATTCGAGAGTTATAGCTAATTGTAACATTTCGTTGTATGGGGACACCTGGTAGTTTTCGATTTGTTGTTGCTTTTGGTATATGTTGTTGTAGCGGCAAGGTACAACAACATTCTGTGAAAATTTCAGCTCTTTAGCTCTTACCGTTTCGGAGAATGGACGCTGTGACGGACGGACGGACGTACGGACGGACGTAGAAGTCTCGGTAATAGGGTTCCATTTCACTCTGATGAGTACGTAACCCTAAAAACAACTTCCCCTATAAAATTTTGTATTGATTGATTAAATTTTGTGGCGGTAATGGCACGATATGGAACTATCTTTTTACACCATTTTCTGTTTTCAGTTCTATTTCTATTTTTTTTAATTTTTTTTTTTTTTTTTTTTTTGTAAAAATAAAACAAAATTTTAAGCTGTAAGAATTATTGGGTAATTTGTAGAGTTAAGAACAAATGCATACGGAAAATTAAAAGCAACTTAAAACTGAATTATTGCCTGCGCTAAACTGTTAACAGCTTCTGCAAATTGATCCAGGCCTTCGCCCATAATTGTAATGGCCTCCGCCATTTTCTTCATATCCTCGGAATTGGCTGCACTCGATTCAGCCAACAACTGTTGAAAATAAAATTACATCAATTTGAAAAAAATTCATGTGATTTTCAAAAATACCTTTAAGGAATTTTCCTGCTGTTCAGCGATTCGCAAAAATTTAGCTTGCAAACCCTCTTCAGTGTGTTTTCTTTTGCGTGCCTTTTGGGCCGTGCAGAAATATTCCTGATTTGTATTGGTATATTTTGGAGTGTCATCATCAAGGTTGCTATCATTTCCACCCTCGGGGCGCAGTTGCAGTCCCTAAGAACAAAAAAAAAAAAAAAAAAATTTAATTCAAAAGAACAATTAAAATCAATTTAAATACATATGTATTTATGTAAATATTTTGATCTTAACTAACTTCGGTTTCAGAAACATTTCCAGCAACCATTTCTCTGCCTCCAATGAATTCTTCATCAACTAAGGCAGTATAAAGCTTTGGGATCTCCTTGGTTGAATCTGAAATCGTATTGGAATTCTTTGAAAGGTTGCCCTCATTTCCTCTCTCGAGGCGCAGTAGCAGTTCCTAAGGGGGAAAAAAGAACAATTAATATAACTTTATGAGTGTATTTAGGGACATATTTTAATTTTAACTAACTTCGGTTTCAGAAACATTTCCAGCATCCATTTCTCTGCCTTCGATGAACCTCTTCCCAGTTAGGGAAGCATAAAGTTTTTCGGTCTCGCTGGTTGAATCAGAACTGGTTTCTAATTTTTCGCTCTGAGTTGTGTTCCGGCTAGCCATTTTACTATTCGCGCGCGTCTTTAAGTTGCTCCACACCTATAATATCCTTGCATTAAGATCACAGCTCACTCACATGCATGCACAGTAATTCACGGATAAATGCATTTCACAACAGCACAGACAGACGAAGTTTGTTCTTTTGAATCGTGTACCACACATTAACTGCCTGTTCCTCGTGCGATTGCTCGCATTCTAAGTGAAAGAAAATTGTTTTGGGTTGCTCTATGACGTTCTTTTATTGGAACGATGACTCGTTCGACAAGTCGAAAAGACGTAAATATTTTCTTACAAAATCCGATTCTTCTATATCGATCATGTTGTCAGCACTGCAAACACAAACGTCAAAATCAATCACTTACTGATTTGCTATCAAGTGGATGGATGTTTTTATAGGAAAAGATTCATATTTATTTGTTAAAAAAAAGCATGAAAATAAAACTAGAAAATCCATATATTTTTCACTATTATTTGACTTAGTAAATATGTATAGATATTAAACAATTATCATCTGTATGCATGTAGTTTTCCTAAACAGTACACTTGTTCGCTGGATGACAGAAAAATCCTGAGTTTTCCAGAGGAATCTGGTAGTGTTCAGTGCGTCAAAGTACTTTAATAAATATCTATGCAAAAAAAAAATACTTTTAAATTTTAAAACACCACAAAAAATATTTCCACACTTTCAAAATGTTTGCTTTTTTTATTTTGTACTTATTTATGTATGTATTTGCTTTGGCTGGTCAGTTTTAAGAAGTGTTGTTGTATTTGCACAAGAACAATTTAGTAGTTTTTTAAATAAAAAAATAATATAAAAAAACAACAAATAAAACTTTAATTTACCATTCTGGTATGTCTGTGAAATAAATAGTAAACATTTCATGACGTAAGGCCATGCGAACGCAAGCTGTCGACATAGAGGAACCCAAATTGATTCGAATTCGAGCAACTACATTTCGATCGCTTACATTTTCCTGCGACATCGAGGAACAGGCAGTAATAGTTACATACATACGTAAATATGCTTTTAACAAATTGCGGGATGATGTGCTTCAAAACGTCCGTTAGTGCAGAGTGGGTTGCATTTGTACATAAAAGAGATGGATCAAAGAAAATGCTACCATTCAGGATTACATAAACGTGAAACTCATTTATTAGTGAAATACTACTGTACATGAACGTCATAAAATTTACTTACATCACGCCATTTTTCAACCGACTTCACTGCACCGCCCAAAGAGTTTAGAGTTGCTGCTAAATCTTCCCACAGTTTATCCGTCGCTGCGGTGCTATAAACTTTGTTGAATTTTCCTCCGGACAGACTCTTGTACTTTTCCATTAAATTTAGCATGTATTCTGTTTGCACGGTAGATGCACGGTGGCGCCTTCTTCGGTCAATACTAGAATCCTTTTCATCCTTTTTTTTTTTTTTTTTTTTTTTTTGATTACGTTTCATCAGTGTTGTTAAAAAAAATAAGAGAATCGTTAGCAAAATCGTAGTCAGTTTGTGATATGTTTGAATTCAGGATACCCTTGTTCTTTTCGCACTCGTTACTTGAGTAATCTTATAATATACATCGCTAGGCAGCGCATTGCATTATTCTTTTTAATGTTTAAATAAACGAGTTTTATTTGTAATTAGCGATCTGAAGGACACAACAGTTTGATCGCTTACTTTTTGTGCAAAGTCCAATAAAATCAGAACAATCATGGAATTTTTCTCAAAATTTTGCCCAAAAAATTCGGCATCAAACTCCATAAATAATTTTGATGTTTTTCAATTAATATTGTGCATCAAAATATCTGTCATAGACTTGAAAATGTAAATGCATTCAGAGAAACACATCGTCGTCTCGAAGTTATCTTCAAATATATCACAAAATCAAAAAAAAAAAAAAAAAAATTTAGTATAATACGGGCTTAAGCAAAACACTATGGGTTTTTATTTATTTTTATTTTTTTAAATTTATATTTACAAAAATATGTAACGGGTTATCCATTTCGTGGTTTCAAAAGTATAGGACTGGAATTCGACATCTGTCAAATTAAGTTGTTAAACCAATTTTTTTCTTCTCAGTTGAAAGTCTGACATTGACGAAAATGAATCGCTTAACTATCGCACAACGCATAGAATTATCAAAACATACAACAAAAATGGTGGTGACTCTGCCACAGCTCTATATCGTGTTTTAAGAGGAGACTATGATTTACATAATCAATCGTCCCAATACGCAAGCAATTGGCAAAATTGTGAAGATATTTGAAGAGACTGGGGCGGCTACATCCGCTCGTTCCGCTGAAAATATCGCTGCTGTAAGTGAAAGTGTTGCCGAAGACCTGAATGTCGATTCATCATCGTTGTCAGGAATTAGGACTGACTTACGGCACATTATGGCGTATTTTGCATTTAGATCTACACCTCTACGTCCATATAAAGTCCAGCTCACACAACAACTGAAGCCAGCTGCTGACCATTCCAACTCAACATCGTAGATACGTGTAATGGGTGCTTAAACAACAGGCGGTGGACGGCGATTTTTCGAACAAAATTTTCTTCAGCGATGAATGACATTTCTCACTCGGTGGGCAGGTTAATGAACAAAATTGTCGTATTTGGGGTTCTAAGAATCCTCAAGCAATTGAAGAGAGGCCATTACATCTAGAAAAAGTCACTGTTTGGTGCGCTCTTTGCTCCGAAGGTGTGATTGGACCTTACTTCTTCGAAAATGACGATGCAACGACTGTCACCGTCAATTCGGAGCGTGTTATGGTCATATGATAACCGATTTTTTTTTTTTTTTTTGCCTGCTATTGAAGAATACGACTTGCAGAATATGTGGTTTCAATAAGACGGTGCCACATGCCACACAACTTGAGCGAATATGGTTTTAGCGCAAGAGACGTTTCCCGACCATCAAGATCATGCGATTTGACACCATTAATCTATTTTTTGTGGGGCTACGCGAAAGAACCTATTTATGCAGATAAACCTTTTAACTCTTACCTCAAAAGAATCAATGCTTGCAACACTACGCGTGGAGGCCATTTACATTCACACATAATGGCAACATTCAAACTTTATAATAAAAAAGAAATATGGTGAAAAATTATATTTAAATATTAAAAATTAAAATTATATATTTCATATGTGTTTTACTTAAACCAGGAGGCAAATCACCGCATTCGAAATCGAGTGCTTTGTCATCGAAATGCTGTTAACGTGGATCATAGGACTCGTTATCGAAACGCATCTAATCGATGTTGTACTCGATTGTTACTACACTATCGAAAATAAATAAACTTTAGCTTTTAGCAGCAAAACAAATAAAATAGCAAAGCGATAAAAAATTAAAGAAATAATTTAAAAAATATAAATTTTATTTGTTTTTAGAGAAAGTGAATACCAAGAAAAATATTTTCCACTAAGTAGTGTATATCATTTGTTACATTTTTCACCGCTTTGCACATAGTGCTTTGTGCCAACCCCACTAAAAAATAATTCCCGGCCGTGTGCTGAAAGCTGCCACTGGCCAAAAGGGACAATGTAGCGTCAAACTGCAATACGGGTGGTACGCTCATCGACATGTGACCAGAGATATTTATTTCCGATAAAACGTATTCAAAAGCTTCCTTAGAGAGCCGAAAACGTCTTTTGAATCTATGTACAAACGATGAAACATTTAGTTCTAATCTTTTGCTTTAAACTCACAACTTACTCAGCTTCTGGCAATGAAAAAGGATTGCTTTTGTTACGAATGTTCCTACTTATAATGGCAATATTGGACTCATCCTCCGATTCCGAAGATGAGAAACGTAAAAACACATTTGGATTCATTTATCTTGAAGTTTTTCATCAATTTATTTATAATTTGTTTTCCTTTTTCGTTTTGTTTCTTTTATTGTCAAATGCGTACTGCGATGTAAAAAATAGTAGTAGACAATATTAATTGCGATCGAATACTGTGATCCAAAAAATTGCAGCCGTCGAAATATTTGTACACACGAAAGAAGACTCGATTTCGAATGCGGTGATTTGCCCCCAGGTGTTTTACTTAAACAAGGGTATCCTGAAATGCTACTTTTGAAACCGCAAAATGGATAACCCTATACTTTTGTAATCAGAAATGTAAGTATTTGCTATAACGTTTTCTGATCACTAAGCACCGCATTTGGTAAGCGAAGTTTTTGGTGGAATACATATCAAATAACAAATATTACATACAGATGTATTTTGTATTTTAGGGTAAACTATTTCAATTAAATTTGGTACTGAATGCTAACTGCTTTTAAAGTTGACATAATGTTTGTTATTTCATATATGTACATACAGATGACTGATATATTTTTTTGCATTTATAAAAATATTTTTGTCAGTGTTTCGCTTCATTGTCCTGAAAAAGCTATCCGAAGGAGAGCGAAATATCAACACAAATATTCGAATAAATACACAAAATATATATGTATGTACAGCAAAAAGACCTTCAGCGCAAGAAAATAATAATATGAAATCAATTGAAGCAACAACAAGAAACTTAGAAGCTCCTTAAAAATTAATGTATTAAAAACAAGTATTTCTCTTAAAGAATATTTAAAATTTAATAGCTGAGGTTGTATTGGTGGGGTTTCATAAATCCCCCGAATTATTAAAAAGGTTAAACACAAATGTGAAACACATACATATGTATGTTCATATCCATAAAAAAATTTAGAAAAAAAACGTATTTTTTCAGTTTTAAAAGCAGTGAGCATGAGCTACTAAATGTTATTAAATGAAATTACCCTAAAGTACAAACTACAATCTTTTGTATAATTTTTTTTTTTATCATTTTATACGTATAAAAAAACTTTTTTTTTTTTTATTTTGATATACGTGCAGATAACTTGGGAACAGCGATATTATGTAGGCACATACATGCATACATATGTTAATTTTAGCTAACCTCTATTTCAGGAACATATTCATCTTCCATTTCGCTGTCTTCGATGCATTCTTTTACAATTGCGTAAACATCACGTCTGTCCAACTCCTTGGCTGACTCTAAACTGTTTTCTAGTGCTTTCTTCCGAGCTCTTTTCCGCTTACGCTGTGCATTTAAGCGTACCTTCAAGTCCGACCACACCTATAAATGTCCTTCCATTAAGACCACAGTATTGATGTACAAACGTGTGTATATATGTAAGTACATACATACAAACATACATATACAGTAATTCACGGATAAATGCATTCAAAAGTACACATGTCAAAAGATTAGCACTCTTAAGCCCCCGTCTAAATTAGCAATAAACATCTTCACCATACATATATACATACGAGTACATACATATATAATCTAAACGCTAAATCCATTACTATAACCTGCAATGATCAGCAAAAGTTTGAAGTTTGATGCATCATAATTATGACCGACTTTGCTGATGGGTTCATCAGCAAAGGGTTTTAATCAGGGTTTTTATCAGTTTCTTAAGCGCAAAATGAAAAGAAACTGATTTCTTTTTTAAGCCAGCGTTACCACCTCAGCAAAGTGATCATTCGAAATCTTTTTTTTTTTTTTCAAAATGCCCACAAAATTACATATAATAGCTCTGTTTCTTTACTTTTTGGACAAATTTCGGTAAAATGAGAGTAAACTATAAATAATTTCTCTCAATAAGAAACAAAAATGCAAAAAAGTACGGGAACGAATAAAAACACATATTTTTACCACAAAATAAAACGTCAGGGTTATGACAGCTCAATTTATAAAAAAATTTTTTTTATGTACATATTTTATTTAATTTGTGTTTAAAAAAGTTTTCTCCAAACAATTAAAAGGAATGAAATGCATAAAACTTTTTAGGAACAGAACAGAACTCATAAATGCATAAACATACATAAATGAATTCGTAAATACATACATATGTACATATGTATATATGTACATATATTTATATAACAACAACTTTTTAGAGAATGTTTTAAAAAAAATTTTTTACACAAATTTAAAATTTTTCTTTTAGCTTCCGATAAACATTTATTTCTTCAAACTAGCCCGAAGAAAAAGTACAGGCTGTTTCGTGCAAGAAGAAGAAGCATAATGTTCTCTCATTTGCCCAAATTTAAAATACGGGAACACTTTTCGTGCAAATTGGGATACCACGGGATCCCAAAGTAGAGTAAAGAAACAGAGCTAATGTGTGTTATTAGTTTCTTTATTATTAAATAAAAAAGCAGTTTTAACAATATGGAAAAAACTGAACCATATGGAAAAAACTTCCGGCACCATTTTTTTTTCCAAGAAAAAAGGACAAATGATTAAGTTGTTAGTGTATTAGTTTCCATCAGCTATTTCTTGCAGGGAACACATGCAAAGCAATTTTATAGCTTTTAGCGTTGCCATTACAATGATTTTTTTAATATATAGATTTTCCCCTATTAATTTGGTAATTTAGTGGAAGTTTTTTTCCATATGAATTAGTATTCTATTGTTAAAACTGCTACTTACTACTGTTTTCTCTTAATTTTATCTAAATATCTCTAAAATAGTTTATTCTATTCTCTTTGTATTGTTTTTTTAAATTTTTGGAAAAACTCTTATTTTTATTTAATAATAAGGAAATTAATAACATTAAATGTAATTTTGTGGGCATTTTGGAAAAAAAAATTTGGAATGATCACTTTGCTGAGGTGGTAACGCTGGCTTAAAAAAGAAATCACACGTACACGAATGTTTACATCAGTTTTTTTGATTTTGCTCTTAAGAAGAACAAGAACATTTTTCTCTCGAAAGCTCTCTCACTTGCTCGAACTTTGAGTACGGGAATAGATTTCGTGCAAATTGGGATCGCGTGGGCTCCCAGCATGGAGTACGGGAACAAACTTTAATATGTAAATATGTTAAAGATATTTATTGCCCATGATTTAACTAGTAAGCTGAACCGTTAATCAGCTGACTATTTAAAACCGTCACACAGAATACAGAGATGAAAGTCAGCCAAAACGAGATAACAAATCTGCGTGAGCTCTGTTCATTCATCTCTCTTCTGTAAATGTAGAAGTGGTGTCTTTTTGACAATTTACAGAAGTTGTACAAAAACAAAATGCATGATATTTTTATTGAAGTTGTTCTTCTTGTAGTAAAAAAGTTACCTTATCAATTGTATCATGTTTATTGCCAATCTGGACGGAGGTAAGCCACAGAATACTACCAGTCACCAGCTCTACCAGACTACAAAAATGACCAATTTGCGGTACGAGTGAGTCTAGTGAAGGACAGAAAGCATGAAAATCGTTATATAGCTATCTCTGTTTGTGGACTCCTCATTTGTTTACATTTGATTTTTGGTTAGGAAAATTCAGCGCAAATCGAATGCAAACAGAACAGCTTTACAAGCACACAAGTAATAATTATTTGTATTTAATATTTTATTTCCATCGAGTACATCGCTAGCTATGCATGGAATATGTTTAAAACGTAGTTTTCAAAGCTTTTCATTTATGTTTTCTACTTTTTTCGTAAAAATTACAACAAAACCAATATTTGTCCGAACACTTTACAACAACATTTTTTCATTGTTTATGTTTGTTTTTGTATACACTAGTTGTTCTCACACACTCATGTTGCCACGATTTTCTGCACTGCTCACCGCTGGCCCGTCCCCAAACAAATGATATGGCCATTTGACAAAAGTCATTTTTGGGATATCTGGTTATGTCTGTGAGGTAAGCGACGCATTAAAAAAATCTTGGTCAAATGCGTTATTGGCTCATTTAACAAAACTGATTTTTAACGTTTTTTTTCACGAAATTTTATGATTTATATACATACTTATGTATAGCATTTTCAGTTTAAATTAAACCTTTTTCAAAATGAACGAAACCTTTTTCAGATTAAACGAAACTCTTTTTAAATTAAACGAACCCTTTTTCAAAATAAATGAAACTCTTTTCAGAGTAATTTAAACTTTATTCAAATTCAATTAAACATTTTTCAAATTAAATTAAACCAGTTTTAGAATTTTATAGAAAACAAAAGAAAAAAATAAAACATGTTAAACATATTCATTTTTATATAATATGTACTTGTTAAAATTAATGAAGAATTTATCCACTGACCGCTTTAGGAATTATCATGATCATATCCATAACATAGTTCGCACAATCATTTTGATTAATTTGTGCGACACTTTCCTCAATTACACTTACTATGTTATGCTCTGTGGTAATGTCACTTAATAATGGTCGGACGTGGAATTTTATCTTAGAAAATGTTTTCTCTATGGGGTTTCTTCTAAATCACTCATTTTCAACTTTTAACTTTGAATCTGCAATTACATACATATCAAAGAAAGAAATTAATCCAACCTATTGTTGTTGGTGTCAGACACCAACAACAATAGGTCATGTACAGTAATCGATTAACAAAAAAAAAAAAAAAATTACAAATCAAAAAAAAAGAAAAGAAATATTTACAACAAAATATGATAAACCTACAAATTCTAAAACTGGTTTAATTTAATTTGAAAAATGTTTAATTAAATTTGAATAAAGTTTAATTTACTCTGAAAAGAGTTTCATTTATTTTGAAAAAGGGTTCGTTTAATTTAAAAATAATTTCGTTTAATCTGAAAAAGGTTTCGTTCATTTTGAAAAAGTTTTAATTTAAACTGAAAATGCTTTCAATACATTCATGTGTAACAAGTTTATCTGCTAACTATGCACAAAGCCGCACAGAATGTAAATAGGTGTAAATATACCTTTTAAAAACTTTGTTGGAATTGTGTTTGATGTTTCATCATATATACTTACATACTTATGTATGTATGTATACATATATACAAATCAGAATTACATGTTACAATGCAGCATATGTACATACATATGTATGTATGTATGTAGGAATAAATGAAATACTATATAGGTACATACATATGTATCTACTACTTACAACACGCCATTTTTCAACCGACTTCGTTGGACCGCTCAACGTGTTTAGAGTTTTTGTTAACTCTGCCCACAGTTTGTACGTCGCTATGGTACCATGCACATTCAGGAATCTTCCTCCTGGCACACTCTTGTGTTCTTTCATGAATTTTCGCATGTACCGTATTTGCACGGCCGATGCCCGTTGGCTCCTTTTTACTTTAGAAATGGACTCCATTCTATAAAAACGTTCAAAATTATTTATAATTAAACAATTATTACAATAATATTTTGTTGTGTTTTACTTGATTGTGTTTTGTCAATGTCGTTAATAATAATTTAGAGAATAGCAGAATCGTTAAAGCAAACAGGAGAATTGACTGACAAATAAACAGCTTTTGTTATTGTTAAAAGTTACAGAATCGCAGTACTGGTTTACACAGTGCAATTTTCGCTGTGGAATTATTGAATTGCCTGTGCTCAGTGATTTCATTTTGCGTCAGCATCCCATTGCTATATTTGACATTTATTTTTATTATTTGCTCAGATTTTGCGTTTTATATGCTGCGAAAGCAGTGTGAAAATTTGTAATACTACTGAAAAATATTAATTATTTTATTAATACTGAACATATTCACTTGATATTAGTCAAGTTTCTTAACACAACAAACCAACTTTCTTATTCAAAAAATAATGATCATAAAATAGAAATGTGGTTATTGGTGTTCCCCTACTTCTGTGCTTTTTTTCTTGTCTATAATTGAGAGAAATTCATGATTGTGCTCATTTAAGCGAACTTTGTTGCCCCCAGAAAGTACGGAAATAAACCACATGATATGTATCATTTTGCTTCAGATCAAGTGATTTCCAAACAGAAATTGTATAAAAAATCAATCGTCTAAAAATAAATCGTCTTAGCTAAAGCAAGTAAGTAGGGCTTTTTTTGATTTAAAAACGTGATTTGCAGAACAGACTTGATAATAAACCATTATCTCTTCAAGATTTTCACTCTACCCCAAATGGTTTCAAGGGCATGATTATCCCTTACGCTTCCGTTTCTAATTTGCAATAATTAATACATATTTAAATCTTATTCCTTTAGCTGAATTGATCAACAAAATAAATTAAACATTTAATTGAATTTATTCTTTGGTTGGTTGTTCATATTCGTTTCATATTTTGCTTATTTTGCTAATTTTTGATATATTACAAATCTGAAATATATTTTCATTGTTAATTTTTTTCTATGTTCTTTTTTTTAAATTAATTGTTTATATATATTTTCCTTTTTAATCATTCATAATTGGTATTGAATAATAAATAAATAAATTTGCAAATATGAACTTAATTATTTATTTGCTTTAAGCGCCAATTGAAAAAATAAACCTGAATTAATAATTGCCTGTTCCTCAATGTCGAAGTCGTGCGATTGCTCTGTAAGCGAAAGAAATTTGTTTTCGATTCCTCTATGAAGTTCTTTTATTCGAACGATGACTCGATCGACAAGTCGAAAAAACGTACGTGTTTTCATACAAAATTCGATTCCTCTATATCGATCCTGTCGTCAGCACTGCGAACAAAAATGTCAAAATCAAGCACTTGATGTTTTGCTATCGATTGGGAGTTTTTATAGAAAAAATTGTTCTTTCTTTGTTAAAAAACTGGGAAATAAAACTAGAAACCCCAAATATTTTTAATTTTTATTTAGTAAATATTATATTAAACAATTGTCGTATGTATATGTATGCAGTTTTCCTAAAAAGTTCACTTGTTCGCTGGATGGAAGAAAATCCTGAGTTTGCCAGAGGAATACCAGTGCTTACTGCGTCAAAATACTTATTAAATGTCAATACAAAAAAATACTTTTTAATTTTAAAACACCACAAAAACTATTTTCGCACTTTCAAAATGTTTGCTTTTTTATTTTGTACTTATTCATGTATGTATTTGCTTTGGCTTGTCAGACACAGCTGACCAGTTTTCTAAAGGGTTCAATAATGCAATAAAAACTCAACCATAACATTAATTTACCGATCTGGCATCTCTGTGAAGTAAATGCCAAAAATTTCATGACGTAAGTCCCTGCGAACGCAAGCTGTCGATATAGAGGAATCCAAATTGATTCGAAATCTACCGACTTACATTTTCCATCGCTTATATTTTCTTGCGACATTGAGGAACAGACAGTAAAAATAAATTTGCGCATACATATATAATTTTCTTGACTAATTTAACAAATTTTTATTTGTAGTCTATCAACTTTGTATGTATGGCCTCATGTGGCTCTGTTGATTATTTTTTAGTGATTAACTGCCTGTTCCTCAATGTCGCAAGAAAATCTAAGCGATCGAAATGTAGTCGCTCGATTTCGAGTCGATTTGGATTCCTCTATGTCGCCAGCTTGCGTTCGCATAGCCTTACGTCATGAAATTTTTGGCATTTACCTTACAGAGATGCCAGATCAGCAAATCAAAATTTCGGTTGATTTTTTATAGCAGTATTGAAAAAAACTACTAAATTGTTCTTGTGTAAATACAACGCTTCTTAAAACTGGTCAGCTGTATTTGACAAGCCAAAACAAATATATACATACACAAATAAGTACAAAACAAAAAAGCAAACCAAAACAAATATATACATGCACAAAAAAACAAACATTTTGAAAGTGTGAAAATAGTTTTTGTGATGTTTTAATTTAAAGTATTTATACATATATAAAAAATTAATAAATAAATTATGGACTTAACCATCGCCGTGCATTTCGTGGGAAGCGAGGAAGAGGATGGTGAAGATGTACAGATCACTAGACGAAATCTGCGTGACATGTACAATGTTATGGAGATGCCCGCGAACCAGTAAGTATTTAAATATTAAGATATTAAATGAACTTCATCATTTACATATATTTTTTATTAGATTTGTTGCAAACTTTCGTATATCGAAAGATATATTTCGTCTGCTTCTGAAAAAGTTTCAGGCAACTAGCGGACCTCAGTACAGAAGTACATATTTAAGGCCGGACATAAAGCTTGCAACATTTCTTCGTTTTTTAGCTACCGGAAGCTATCAGCAGAGTGTGGGAAATGAAGTTCTTTCATCCACTGGTAAAACGTCAGTCTGCAGAATAATTGCCGAATGCTTGAAATTCTTTGAGGAAAACATTTGTAATGAATGGATTAAAATGGTCCAGCCTGAAGAAGAGAGTAAAGTGAAACTAGCATTTTACGACTCTTTTGGTTTCCCTGGCATTATTGGTTGTGTGGATGGAACACACATTCGAATAAAATCTCCTGGAGACGATGTCAAACATCTGTACTATAACAGAAAAGGATACTACAGCATAAATGTTATGGTGGTAAGATATCATTTACATATGCAGATGCATACATAGTAAGTATAAAAATTAAACGTACATATGTACATTTTTTGTACTTTGCAGATTTGTGACAACAAAATGTACATTATGTACGTTGACGCAAGGCACCCTGGAGCTAACCACGATGCATTTGTATGGGAGCATAGCATTGTGGACCAAAATCTCCAAGAACGCTTTGAAAATGGTCAGAAAAATACATGGATTCTCGGTAAGTGCGCATAATTTTTTTTTCATCTATTGTTTTTAACACACATTTTTATTTTTTTAATAGGAGATGCTGGCTATAAGCTGAAGCCGTACCTCATGACACCATTCAGAAACCCTAGCAACGATCATGAAAGGCGTTATAATCAAAAACACATTAACGCACGTAACGTAATTGAGCGTTGCTTTGGTGTTTTAAAAAATAGGTTCCGCTGCATCATAGGCTCACGAGGCCTTCATTATGAGCCTACAAAAGTCACACAAATAGTAAATGCATGTTGTGCACTCCACAATATGTGCATTTTCTATAAATGTGACGAGCCAGAAGTGGTTGTAGAAAATGTTTCAAACACCGGCAACAATGAGGAGATCGCCGAAGAAGACTCTGATGCAAAAGCAATCAGAAGAAATATTTCAATGAATTTATAAAAGATTGGATTAATTTATAATATAAATACATTTATTTCACCCCATTTTTAAATTAAATATCCATTGAGGTACATATTTTGCTTTCTATATTGTAAATTATTAATCAATGGTATTTGTTTAATATAACGTTTACGTTTATGTATATTTTTATGTTACTTGTATATGTAAATAAAAAAAAAAAATAAATTCTGTAAAAAATAAATTAATTAAAAATAACGAGCTTAATTCATAGCGCTTCAAACAGTAACAAAAAAGTAACAATAATAAAAAACATAACAAAAATAACTATATAATAATATTTAAAAAAATAATGGTGTGGTATCACATCTTTCAAAGTTATTGAATTACAAATGAAATACATATGTATGTAGGTACACATTGTTACCCAAAAAGCCATAAATATTTCTGTATTTAAGACACAAATAATTTTGTATTGCCTATTGTGTTTTGGGCAACAATATGATCACCGTAATGTGTTAAAGTTGAAATTATGAAAATTATAAAAAAGTTTTTAAAAATTGGCTTGGAGAATACACTCATGGGTACGTATTGTTCATATTATTGCCCAAAATACAATAGGCAGTACAAAACTATTTGTGTCTTAAATACAGAAATACTTACGGCTTTTTGGGTATAAATATGCACCTACATACATACATATGTATTTCATTTGTACTTTCAGCAAAATTATTAAAAAATTTACTGAAAATTACTTGGAGAAGTACATATGTATGTACTGTCTACGTAGTTTTGCAGCACCGATTCTATTCGCTGCGTTGTCCTGCTTATATCTCTGATAGCCGCTGCTGTTGCTTCTGCTGCCATGGCACTTTTGTTTGCAGCTTCAGCTTGAAGTTCTGCAGCATTGGCTAATCTTTTAAGAGCATCCGCCTGCTCCTGAGCTGCTGCGGCACTACGTTCAGCTACCCTAATTTGACGGCGGATTAATGTTAACTGTTCATCAGTTCTTGTTTTCTTCCTTTTTGATGATGAACACGCTGGTTTATCATTCTCACTATCGCTGTTATCTATATGAGAACGCTTATTACTGTAAGATTGCAATTGTAAATTTTTTGGTGTCGGCAGCTGTTTTTGACCCATTCTCTCCATTCCTCTGGTTGGAGTTATAACCGCTACAGCCTTTGAGCTTTTTGATGGTGTGTCCACGATGCGTTGAAAGCACTCAATAGTCTGGACTTCGGTATCTCCAACCATACACCCAAAAGTTTTACCGCTTGGTGCTGCTGCTGAGGAAAGACTCAGTGTGCGGTCAACAATTTGCTCCAGTTCATTTAAATTGTTGCATCTGTACAGACCACCACCAGTTTCCCGTAAGCTCTTCTTATTTTCTGATATTTTTTTTTTGGTCCGACACTTTAAATCAGCCCAAGTCTATTAACAAAAATAGTATATGACACACATGAATATACATACATATGTAGGAGTAAAAAGGAGCCAAGTCGAAACTTACCTTTTTCCATTCAGCAATTGCACGAGTAGGGGGACCAAGAGAGTTGAGTTTATTGCACAGCTGTTGCCACTGCTCCTCCATTGAATTTTTTGATGCACCGAACACTGGTATTCCTTTGGCAAACTCAGGATTTTCTTCCATCCAACGAACAAGCGCCAGCAACTGTTCCATTGTTGATTTTTTTAAACTAATGCAAAACTGTTAAGGAAAACTACATACACATGATAATTGTTAATATATTACTTACCATTTATTTTCCATTTTCATTTCTCACTTTTTTAACAAATAAATATAACATTTTTTCTATAAAAACTCCCACTCGATAGCAAAACAGCAAGCGCTTGATTTTGACATTTGTGTTCGCAGTGCTGACAACATGATCGATATTGAGGAATCGGATTTTGTATGAAAACACTTACGTCATTTCGACTTGTCGATCGAGTCATCGTTCGAATAAAAGAACTTCATAGAGGAACCCAAAACAGTTTTCTTTCGCTTAGAAAGCGAACAATCGCACGACTGCGACATTGAGGAACAGGCAGTAAATCAAGTATTTTTATGTGTAGATAAGACCGATAGTATATATAATATCTTGTATATGCACTTGTGTATAAAAATATTAAAACTAAAATAAATAAATATGAACTTAATTATTTATTTGCTTTAAGAGCCAATTGAAATATATTAATTCAAGTATTTTTTTAAAGGTTCATTTTTGGACCTGAATTAATACTAAAAAATAAATATATTTTTGAGCTTAACCAACATAAACAATTATCATTAGGTTGTCCAGAAAGAGACAGCGGTATTTTTGTTCCAAGTGACAGAGTTATCCAAATATGTGATTCAAATCTGGTGCTTCAGGCAAAATAGCAATTACATATGTATATGTTACATTTCAAGAAAGTAAAAGTAAAGTCATTTCTGGTTTTCAGTTTCCTTTCTCTCTCTCTCTCTCTCTCTCTCTCTCTCTCTGTCGTTTTGTATGTTGCTGTTTGTTTCGCGATTTAGCATTACTACAGCTAAAGGCCACTTTCATTAGATGCACTTGAAGTTTCGGACTGTTTTAATTAAGCGGCGCAAGCAATAAATCGTCTTAAATATTTTTTGTTTGCTTTCTTTTAATAGATTTTGTTATTGACTGTATATTTTACTTGATGTCTTTGGGTTATTGAACAATGATTAAAGCAATATTAAACTGCTTTCTAATATTTCGCTATTAATTGTTATTGCTTTTTCAGCCCGTCTTATGTGCCGCCGAAATTTCATTGATGGTACTCAACTCGTCGAAACTCGAAGCTTGACTAAAATTATGTATTCTACTGTTTTCACGAACTTTTTGGGAGTAATAGATTCCGATACAAATCTATTTGAATAGTTAGCGAAATATTTTAAAATTGATTATTTATTGCAAATAAAAAAAGGATTATGGAACAATTTATTAAGGCTAAGTAAAATATGTAGTTAAAAACAAAAATGAAAAAAGTTAATTTCAGAACCGAGTGATTGCTTGCGCTAAATTGTTAACAGATTCTGCGACACGTTTCAGGCCTTGACCCATAATTGTAATGGACTGCGCCATTTCGCGCATACCTTCGGAATTGGTTGCGCTCGATTCAGCCAACAACTATAGAAAGTAAAATAACATTAGTTTGAAGAAATGTATGAGATTTTTAAAAACACCTTTAAGACATTTGCCTGCCCTTCAGCGATACGCAAAAACTTTGCCTGCACATCCTCTACCTGACGTTTTCTTTTGCGTGTCCTTTGGGCCGTACGGTTAAAATATTCCTGATTTGTATTGGTGTATTTTGGAATGTCATTATTAAGGTTGCAATCATTTAGCCCCTCAAGACGCAGTTGCAGTTCCTAAGAAAAAAAAAATTGAGAAGAACACTTAAATTCAATTTATGTACATATTTTGATTTTAACTAACTTCAGTTTCAGGAACATTTTCAGCAACCATTTCGCTGCCTTCGATGCATTCGTTTGCAATTAAGGGAGTATGAAGATTTTCGATCTCCCTGGTTGAATCTGAATTCATATTTGAATATTTTGGAATATCATCATCAAGGTTGCTATCATTTCCTCCCTCGAGGCGCAGTGGCGTTTCCTAAAACGAAAATAAAATAACTCAAAACAACAATTTATATCAATTTGTGTACATATTTTAGTTTTAACTAACTTCAGTTTTAGGAACATTTTCAGCAACCATTTCGCTGCCTTCGATGAATTCTTTATCAATTAAGGAATTACAAAGTTTTTCGGTTTCGCTGGTTGAATCAGAACTGGGTTCTAGTTTCTCACTCTGAGTTCTTCCCCGACCCCGCAGTTTATTATTTGTGCGTATCTTTAAGTCTTTCCATGCCTATAATAACCCTCACATCATCAGATCACAGCTTGATGGACAAACGTCACGTCATAAAATTTACTTACAATACGCCATTTTTGAACTGACTTCACTGGACCGTCCAAAGAGTTTAGAGTTGCTGCTAAATCTTCCCACAATTTTTCCGTCTCTGCGACGCTATATAAATTGTGAACTCTTCCTCCGGCCAGATTCTTGTGTTCTTTCATGAATTTTGCCAAGTAGTGTAGTTGCGCCGTAGATGCACGGCCGCTCCTTTTTCGTTCAGAACAAGAATCCATTCTGTCCTTTTTTCTTTATTCGATTACGTTTTATCAAAGTTGTTAATAAAAATTAGAGAATAGCAAAATCGTTACGGCAAATAACACCATTGATTGTCAAATAAACAACTTGTTATTGTTAAAGAAAAAAAAAAGTTACAGAATCTCAGTGCTGGTTCAAACAGAGCAATTTTCGTTGCAGAATTCTTCAATTGCCTGTACTCAGCGATTTTATATTTGACATATCTTTTTATTCTGCGTTTTGCGGTTTATATGCGAAATGCTAATAATTTTCAATATTAAAAATTGAACTGTTCCAGTACTGAAGGTAAGAGAGATTTTGAAAGAGAAATATTCTTGTTCCGCTTTATTATCTTCTAGCGCACAGCTGGCAAAGCGCTTTAAAATCTAAACGCGTGCAAAAAAATATTTTATTTTCCCAAAATGTACGTTTTAATTTTCATTACATCAACAAAATATACCAGATGTTATATATATATATGTATATACATATGTATATTTTTTTAATAGAAATGTGGTTTTTGGTATTCCCGTACTTTTGTGCTTTTTTGTCTATTATTGAGAGAAATTCATGATTGTTCTCATTTTAGCGAACTTTGCCTAAAATGTATGATTTGAAATCATACGATTTTCAAAACAGACCTGTAGCGCTCACTTTGCTTCAAATGAAGTGATTTCCAAAAACCGAATTTGTGTAAGTCGTCATTGATTTTTCTGAGGTTAAATCGCTTAAAAATGTATTCAAGACTTTATTAATAATATAGAATTATTTCTCTGCTTATTTCGGTTTTAGAAATCACGCGATTTACAGAACAGACCTGATAATAAATCATTATCTCTTCAAGATTTTCACTCTACCCCAAATGGTTTCAAGGGCATGATTATCCCTTACGCTTCCGCGTTTAATGTACAATGTTTAATGTACAGAACATATTTAAATCTTATTCTTTTAGCTGAATTGACCAACAAAATAAATTAAACATTTATTTATTTGATTTCAATACAAAGAAAGCCTCATGGCCAATAATAATACATGTATTGTTAGTGAAATGTCTATGTAAATTAATTTGACTAATTCTAAAATTAAAAACTAATTGCTAGTTAGAAGGCTGCTCCCCAACCATCTAAATATCGCCAAAAATATAAAACTAGTTTCGATATTTAGAATTACAATCACATTTCCATTTAATTAAATTTGTTCTTCGCTTACGAATTTGTACTTGTTCGTATCATATTTTGCTGTAATTTTTGATATATTACAAATCTGAAATATGTACATACATATATTTTGTATCGTTGTTCAATTTTTGTCTTTGTTCTTGTTTTTTAATTAATTGTTTTTAATAGTTCATAATTGGTATTGAATAATAATAAATAAATTTGCGCATACATATATAATTTTCTTGACTATTTTAACAAATTTTTATTTGTAGTCTATCAATTATGTATGTACGGCCTCATCTGGCTCCGTTGATATATATACCGCTAGTATATATACTAT
The DNA here is from genome assembly GCA_963662145.1 of Sturmia bella. Classification (NCBI taxonomy): domain Eukaryota; kingdom Metazoa; phylum Arthropoda; class Insecta; order Diptera; family Tachinidae; genus Sturmia; species Sturmia bella. The sequence continues at coordinate 42,557,134 of OY759168.1, read as the reverse complement.
GTACCTATTTTGTATATGCACTTGTGTATAAAAAGATTAAAACTAAAACAAAAAACTTATAATAACTCAAGTAAATTTATTTCTTCCCACAATATTTGTGAGCTTAACCAACATAAGCAATTATCATTAGGTTGTCCAGAGAGAGAGAGAGAGAGAGAGAGAGAGAGAGAGAGAGAGAGAGAGAGAGTGACAGCAGTCTCAAGTGACAAAAGTTACCGTTGTTATCCAAATATGCGATTCAAATCTGTTGCTTTAGGCAAAATAGCAACTACATGTTAAATTTCAAGAAAATAACTGGAATAAAAACGAAGATAATCAAAAAAAAAAACCTTGTTCTGTAAATTTTTGCATGGTTATATTATGTATTTTCACAAACTTTTTGGGAATAATAGATTCCGATATAAAACTATTTTAAAATTGATTATTTATTGCAAATAAAAAAAGGATTATGGAACAATTTATTAAGGCCAAGTAAAATATGTAGTTAAAAACAAAAATGAAAAAAGTTAATTTCAGAACCGAGTGATTGCTTGAGCTAAATTGTTAACAGATTCTGCGACACGTTTCAGGCCTTGACCCATAATTGTAATGGACTGCGCCATTTCGCGCATACCTTCGGAATTGGTTGCGCTCGATTCAGCCAACAACTATAGAAAGTAAAATAACATTAGTTTGAAGAAATGTATGAGATTTTGAAAAACACCTTTAAGACATTTGCCTGCCCTTCAGCGATGCGCAAAAACTTTGCCTGCACATCCTCTACCTGACGTTTTCTTTTGCGTGTCCTTTGGGCCGTACGGTTAAAGTACTCCTGATTTGTATTGGTATATTTTCGAATGTTATTATTAAGGTTGCAATCATTTACCCCTTCGAGACGCAGTTGCAGTTCCTAAGAAAAAAAATTGAGAAGAACAATTAAAATCGATTTAGGTACATATTTTGATTTTAACTAACTTCAGTTTCAGGAACATTTTCAGCAACCATTTCGCTGCCTTCGATGCATTCGTTTGCAATTAAGGAATTACAAAGTTTTTTGTTATTTGTGGTTGAATCTGAAATTGTATTGGAATAATTTGAAATGTCATCATCATTGTTTTCTCCCTCGAGGCGCAGTGGCAGCAGTTCCTGAGAAAAACAAAAGTAATTCAAAAGAACAATTAAATTTAATTTATGTACATATTTAGGTAAATATTTTGATCTTAACTAACTTCAGTTTTAGGAACATTTTCAGCAACCATTTCGCTGCCTTCAATGAATTCTTTAGCAATTAAGGAAGTATAAAGTTCTGGAATCTCCTTGGTTGAATCTGAATTGGTTTCTAGTGTTTCGCTCTGAGGTTTTTCTCCACCAGGCAGTTTATTACTTGTGCGCATCTTTAAGTCTTTCCATAGCTATAATATCCTACCATTAATACTCCATTCACAGTATTGATGTGCAAAGAGACATACATATGTATATAGTAACTCACGGATAAATTCATGAAGAAACAGGTAAAAAGTTAGCGATCTTAAGCGACAAATGCACCTATCCAATATCGGTTAAATGCGCTACTGACGATTAAAAAGGTTTAGATTAAATGCCCACTTATAGAGGGCTTTTACAACAGGACAAACAGACCCATGCATTTAAATATGCTTTTAAAAAATGTTTGTATGATGATGCTTCAAAAAGTTTGTTAGAGCATTTAAGTCCATTTATTTATGTGTGGTTTGTGGATTGATAAAAAAAAACTGCTACAATTCAGGATTATATAAACGTGAAACTCTTTTAAGCGGGAAGTGTTTATCAGTGAAATACTACGGTACATGTACGTCATACATTTTACTCACAGTACGCCATTTTTCAGGTGAGTTTGCTGGACCAGCCAATGTGTTTAGAGTTGTTGCTAACTCCGCCCAAACTTTTTCCGTCGCTGGGCTGGTGTATACCTTCTGGAATTTTCCTCTACACAGTCCCTTGTGCTCTTTCATAAAATTTGCCAAGTACCGTATTTGCGCGGAAGATGCACGGTTGGTCCTTTTTCGGTTAGAACAAGAATCCATTCTATGCTTGTTTTATTTGATTAAGTTCTATCAATGATGTTAAAAAAATTTTGAGAATATAACAAATTCGTAACGGCTGGCAAAACTATTTATTGCCAAATAAACAACTTGTTGTAACAAGTTGTTTATTTTTTAAATGACATTACCCATTATAATATCATGAATTAGTTGTATCATGATTGTTAAAAAAAAGTCACAGATTCGCAGTGCCCATTCAAACAGAGAAATTTTTGTTGCGCAATTCTTGAATTGCCTGTACTCATCGATTTCATTTTGCTCTAGCGCTCGATTTATTTTTCCATTGGTCTATATTTGACATTACTTTTTATTCATTGCTTCCGTTTTCGGTTTATATGCAATTGTTTTCAATAGTAAATTTGAACTGTTCCCGTACTCAAAGTTCGGGCAAGTGAGAAAGATTTTGAAGGAGAAACATAGGGCCTATTTCTCACCTGCGAACGTTGGCGTTCGTTCGCACAATTACATTGAAAGCAAAAACAAAATATTGAATATTGTTTTTGCTTTCAATGTAATGGAGAAATAGGCCTATATTCTTGCTCTGATTGAACGAAACAGCACGCTGTTTTTCTTCGGGCTAGTTTGGGCCATGATACAGCTAACTGGTGTCTATTTGTCAATGTTCTGATGTTGTATAAAAACAAAATGCATGTTATTTTTCTTGAAGTTGTTCTTATTGCAGCAAAGAGGTTACTTTATTAGTTGTATCGAGCGCCAGACCCAGGTACCTCAAGACCAGGTAGCCTTACAAGCCCAGCTGAAGATTTTTTTAAAATACACAACATAAACACAATCGCGAACAAATGGGTGACAGAATATAAAGTATTTCTACCAATAAAATACATGAAATGTTTGTTGTTGTTGTTGTGATTGTTGTAGTTATGCGGATACCTTGTCTCGAACTATATGAAACTATACTTGTCTACGTTGTTTTTATGTTTTCATACAAAGTTTTTGATGTATGTGTCAACAAAATTTTGTTAAGTGTAGAAGTTGTTTTGCATCACTATCATATTAATCTGGCAACTCCCTTATATGTGTATATTCGGGAACCGGCTATCAGCTGGTGATGGCAATTTTGCAAAACAAATCCTAAATTTTAGTACTAAATTATCCGAGCTAGAAAATTATAAATAAAAATTTGTAAATAAAATGCAAACAATAGCCCAGAAATGTTATAAATTTGTACCTCGCTGTGGGCATGTTTCCATCATCCGTCGAGTGTCCGCCCTCTATGTATCTCGCGAAAAGACTAGTGAAAACTATGTCACTATTCAACCATTTATGGATTTTGAGGAAGTTTTCCAAAATACAGAGAAATTGGAAAAGTCAATTGAAAAAAGAAAACTGTCCATTGATTTGAGACGGATAATGGAAATGTTCAGATCTTACCAAAAGGTCATCAAGAGAATAGAAAGCTTGGAAAGTGAACGTGAAGTTGTAGCAAATCAACTAAAGCAATTTTCTAAACAGTCTGTTATAGACGAGGATTTGATAATAAAACTAAAAGAAAGAGGCAAACACTTAAGGAATACTGTGAAAACCGTGAAGACAGACTTTATTCCTATTGAGGATGAATTCATTCAGAATTTTTTGGATTTACCAAACACTTTACATGATAAATGTCCAGTAGATGATTACAGAAAGATTCTTTATCAAAGCCAGGACAAGCAGATAAAGACAGGAAAGCAACACTTGGACTATGAAAATTTGATAGACTTTATTGATGACTCCTGTTATTATATGTTAGATGAGGCAGCCGTATTTGATACAAGGTGTCCGCAAGCTTTTGTAAGATATATTATTGATAAAGGTTGTTTCACACAAACTGCAAACCCCGATTTCACTCGTTGTGTTTTATTGGAAGCAAACGCTACCCCGATCAGTCGCTACTACAAAGTTATGGAGGAAACCTTACAAAACAAATATAATCCATCGTTTTTAACTGGAGGTGGTTCATTTGAAAGCCTTCTTGGCGCTGTCACAAAACTTTGCGTTTATCCCAACGTATTGCCTTTAAAATTCGTTAGTATGGGTCGACTATATGAAAGAACACATGCCAACACCAACAATAATCTCTTTACTGCCACACAAAATAATGCTGTACAAACGTTTGTTGCTACAACTGATCCCGCGGAAGCAGATGAACAAATGGAGAATATATTAAATCTCTGCGTTGATTTCTATAAAGTATTTAATATTCAATTCCGTATAGTTTATGTCACTGCTGCCCAACTACTGCCGTCCGAAAGTCTACGAGCTCAAATCGAAATCTACTCACCGCATGAGAAACGCTACATTGTTGTGGGCAGTGTCAGCAATTACAATGACTTTGTTTCGAAACGTATACTTTTTACGATGCGTCAACAGAAAGAGTATCGCTTTTTGCATCTAGTTGGTGGACCCGTTTTATATACTTCACGTTTAATTGCAGCTCTCCTGGAATATGGCGAAGACTTAGACTATAAAAAAATTTTAGAAACTTTAAAGTTAAATGTGCCAAACGATGCTATACCTTCAAATGCTCTCAATGAGTTTAAAACACTTTTTAAATAAAACAAATGTTTGCTTTAAAAAAATACGTTTTTTTTAATTGTCATTCTTAACATAAAAATTTCATTTTATTTTATAATTTAACACTTAATATTAGCTTTTGGATGGCTTTTACGAAACACTTCACATTTCGGTGTGGTAAATGTAATTCCCTTCATATTGTCATCGTCTGTTACAGAATTGCTTCGCGGTTTGAAACTGTACGTTGTGTTGTAACTCAGTTTGCTAAAAACTAAAGAATCTCTCTAAAATCAACAAAGAAAAAGAAAAAGTGAAATTAAATTCGGTTAAACCATTTCTTAAGCAAATTAAAGTAACAAATATTGTTTTAAACACATTTTTATTTATGTATGTATGTAGAAAATAAATTGATATAATCCTGCAGAAATTATAGGAGTACATGATCCGTTTTAAGTAAAAAGGAGTAGTTGCAACATGGTCCGTTGTAATGCAAACATGAACCATGATGAATAAAAAAAAATTATTTTTCAATACTCGCAACACTTGATTACCATGCGGTAATCCAGGGACTAATGACATGAAATAATTTCAAGACTAATCCTGTGTTAATAATGTAAGCAGTAGTTACTTGGACTAGTTTTTAGATTACATGATCCTCTCCTAGAATATTGTTATGTAAAAGAGATCATGTTTTTCTCATGTATTTTTTTTTTTTTTTTTTGATTATTTGAGTTTCAGTCTACGGACAATAGAATCCTTACAGACGACTATGCCAATATAAAAAATATATAATATAACCATGTAACATAGGAATCACAAAATAAAAGAAAAAATTGGTAGTTATAACTAATAAAAAATAAAAAGAAATAGTACATACATAAGTAAGCATATTAAGACAAGGTCATTTGCATGCATTTGGGAGAATTAATTTAAACTGATATTTTTCCGTGCTGAATTCGATAAAAGATTTTGAGTTTTTCTGCATAATAACATTGATTTCATTGAGGCATAAATAACCACGAGTTAAAACACCATTACCAGTGTAATTCGTGCGATGTGAAGGCAAATCAAAAACTTTAGCAAACCTTAGATTCCTCGGAGGAATGAAAAATGGCACTGTATATAATAAATCAGGACAATCAATGTTACCATTGATTATGTCAAAGATTAATAGAGGTGATTGAATTTTGCGTCTTACTTCCAAAGTATGCATTCCAATACACAAGCATTTAGATTCATAAGGTACAGTAGCCAAATAAGGTGGAGACCTAGTAGCAAATTTAATAAATTTGCGCTGAAGCCTCTCAATACGAACCACTAGATAGGATACATGTGGACTCCAAATTGAGGAAGCATACTTGGACCATCTTGGACCGCACAAATGCCGTATAAATATGTTTTAGAGCAGGGATGCCCACGGCCTATACGCTTGGTACGCTTTTGTTTTTGTAAAACCGCGAAGCATTGGCTGAGCATTCTAATATGTATACACAACTCTTTGCATGAAATACACACATACACACATATCCCAAGTTCAAAGCAACAACACTTTCATATGCACAGCAATAAGAACGCAGGCTTTGTTGGTACACATTGGTGCCAAGCGTAATTTTTGTTGTTTTTGGTTTTTTTGTTTTCATGATTTTGTTGTTTTTTTTTTTTAATGATTTCGTGAGTATGAAACACTTGAAGAAATCATTTTTTGTTATGAGTTTATTTCTGTTTTTCTTTGTGTGCGTCAATAAAGTGTATACGTATTGGTGTTTGCGCTTCCATAAGAAGATTTTGGGCACCCCTGTTTTAGAGTGTAAGGGTCTGAAAAACACGAGCAGTTTCTTTTAATAAAACCAAGCATCTTATAAACCTTAGGCAGAATATATTCCACATGACTTGAGAATGACAGTGAACTGTCAAATACTACGTCCAGCTCTTTGGAATACTTTTGGACTGGTCTCGGTCGATTGTGGAGTATTCTTTACACGCGTGTAAGGAGTAGTCTCGTAGGCAATTGCAAAGAGGCATATGTAAGTAAAGCATAAACTCATTTGTTCAAATTCTAATTTCACTACCAACTTTTCAAAGAAATTGTTTTCTGAAAACAAGTTTTACAAATTTTTATTTTCGTTTCTTATCAACTGTAACGGATTAGTTTTATTCCTGCGTGTTGTATATACACGGGTCGGGTACTTAAGTATCGAGTACTCGGTGGCAACCGCTTTGTCACACTAGCGGTGTCGGTTGCTATTTGATTTTTACCCATTTTGCGGTTTCAAAAATAAACGTAAATAAAACACATATAAAGTATTTTTTCACAATATTTCTATTTTATTATAAAGTTTGAACGTTGACATGTGTGTGTGTGTGTGTGTGAAACACTACATCATTTAAATGACTACCACGCGAAGTGTTGCCAGCACTGATTCTTTTGAGGTAATTTTCGACCACTTTTTGACACATAATGGACGGTATCTCAGCCATAACTTGACGAATGTCGGTTTTTACCAACATTCAATATTTTCGATGAAAAAAATAAAATTTTTTTGCAAATTCGAAATATTTTGTACTTTAAAACAGCATAAAAAATCTAAAAATAAAGTTATGCTGATGGATTTTCACTTGTTCATAACAAATAAAGTTTCAAACAAAAGAAGCCATAAATGACTAAAATCGGTGCACAAGTTTAGAATCAAAAATTGCAGTTTCAAACAGTCACCATACGGAGCCTCAAAATTTAGAAACAATTTTTTTATTAAATGAAAGTAGTATGGAAGAAACATTTTGTTTGCTTATCAAACTAAAGCAATTTCAATTCACAGAAGTAAAAAATAACTTAAATATCGATACCCAAGAGGCAAAATTCCGTAACTAACAAATTATATACACAGACACATACATAGTACATACGTACGTATGTACATATGGCAAGAAACTTGACTCGCTTTTACAGGATATACATATGTATGTTGGAATCTGCAGGAGGAAGAAGAATGACTTTCTAAACACACATTTACACTTCAAATAACCGGTCTACCGAATAATAAATCAAAATATGTATATTGCAAAACGCAAATATTAACAAAATATAAAATTGTGCGTGTATATTTTTTTTTTACTAATTCTGCGTGTTTCATATAGAAACTATAGAAAATTTGTTAATTATAGCATTTTGCCTTTTGGGTATCGATATGTCAGTTATTTTTTACTTCCGTCAGTTGAAATTGCTTTATTTTGGTAGGCAAACAAAAGCTCTGTTTCTTTACTCTACTTTGGGATCCCGTGGTATACCAAATTTGCACGAAAAGCGTTCCCGTACTTTAAAATTGGGCAAATGCATGATACAACTAACAAGGTAGCCTTTTCGCTACAATAAGAACAACTTCAATAAAAATAACATGCATTTTGTTTTTGTACCATTTATGCAAATTGTCAAAACGACGCCACTTCTACATTTACAGAAGAGAGATGCACTAAGCTTACGCGGATTAGCTATCTCGTTTTGGCTGCCTTTCATCTCTGCAATCTCTTGACAACCTAAAGTAGTCGGATGATTAACGGTTTAGCTGACGAGGCTACCTTGTTAATTGTATCATGGGCAAATGAGAGAATTTGTGTGCTTCTTCTTCTTGCACGAAATTGCCTGTACTTTTTCTTCGGGCTAGTTTGGGCAAGTAGTTCAGCTGTCATCGGTTTCAAAGTGTAAACAATAACATGGAAGAAATAAATGTTTTGCGGAAAATAAAAGAAAACTTGGAAATTGGTGTGAAAAAATATTTTAAAGCATTCTGTAAAAATTGTTGATTGTTATATATGTATTTATGTTTACAAATTCATTTATGTGGTTACATATGGGTGTTTCCATGGTTACGCACGTGACATTTGTACACGTTTAATTGTTTTGAATATTATAAAAATATAAATGGGTGGGAATTTTTGAATGGAATTTAGCCATTGTTACATTTAATGTGATGAGTTCCTTCCAAAAAGTATATATGTATGTATATTGGAAAATTGAGCACTGGGTACCCAAGTTCCATGCGATCAAAGTTGACTTACGCACGTGACAAAAAACGTAAGTGCCTTTTAAAGCAGCATGAAATATTGCAAAAGTAGGCGAATTGTAGAAGATTTTTATTTCGGAAAAAATGTTTTTATAAAGGTTATTAATGGACCTTTATAATCATGGTTTGTTCAAAAACAAGTGTGCATGGGTTGGCTAAGAAAAAAAAAAATTGTTTGATTACGCACGTGACACTTTTTACCTTCATACATATTTTTGTAATTTAACATATATTTTCAGAAGTTTTTACCATCATTTAAAATTATTATAAGTTAAAATTTTTTTTACATAATAAAATGTCAATAGTTTTTTTTCAATTTTCTGTGCTTAAAAAAATTGTGCGAGCGTTTTGATTTTTTAACTAACGGTGGACCATTTCATGGAAATACCCATATGTATATGAATTTGTGAGTTGTGGTCATAAAAAGTTTTACGCATTTAATTTGTTGGAGAAAACTTTTTTTACACAAATTTATTAGTATTTTATTTAATTTATATTTTTTTGGAACGAAGTTCCTTAACGCGGCTTGCTGGTAGTGCAAATTAGTAGAAATCGTCACGAAAGCGTGTGAGCTGTTTATATGTATTGGTTTATCTGTCAGCGCAGGCACCAACCAATAAATATCAATTAGTTGTGAAAAGGGACACTATCAGTTGCTAGATGTCGCTAACGTAAAGTATGTCACAACACAAAACAGCAATATTGCAAAATTGACCAACAAATTGACAAAAAAAAAAAAAAAATACTGTATGTGTCAAAAGTAAAAAAATAAAACGATATATTTGAATTTTTCTGATGTAATTCGTTCTTCTATATTATTTGCTTTCAAAAACAACACAAAATAAAACATACAGATTTCACCTTGTATTACATTCGAAGATGAAGAACAAACGTAAGGAACTTCGTTCCTAACGGGGGTCCCCCGACCGCACAATCTTTTTTTATAAGTTTAGCTGTCAGAACCCTGACGTTTTCTTTCGGGGTAAAATATTTGTTTTTATTCGTTCCCGTACTTTTGTGCATTTTTGTCTCTTATTGAGAGAAATTATAGTTTACTCTCATTTTACCGCACTTTGCCCAAAAAGTAAAGAAACAGAGAGAGCTATTATGTTTCTTCCATACTACTTTCATGTAATACAAGTACGACTTCAAACTTATTATTTCATCTGATAATAGAAACAGAAAATAGAACAATCTCGTTAAAGATATTGAAAATTTATCAAATTCAACGAAATGTGTTCTCGAAAAACAGAAAAAAAATGTAAAAACTTTCACTGGCCTTGTGCTGAAGAAGTTTTGGAAATTAAACTGGCCTGGCCCACGATCTCACTCGACATCGATCGCTCGCTTATTTACATGCAAAACAATAACAAATCGCGAACGATGTCGAATGACATCGTGGGCCTGGCTGGCATCAATTATGTACATAAATTCTATTCTACACGCGCTTTGCCAGAAAATGTGTTTTAATCGAATGAACAGAAAGAAAATATTAAAACAAGGAATTTCACTTCATTCGTAATCAATAATCAAATTCCATTTGGCATTGGGTTAATTTGAAAACGTAACAGAAAAAAATAGAATAGAATAGAATAGAATAGAATAGAATAGAAATACACAACTACGGGTACTCAAATTACTTCCAAATTACTTCAAAATACGAATTTACAATCAGAACAGGTGAAATCTTAAATAACTTACGTTTACTCGTATTGCATTGTATTCGCCTTCTCCGCAATTCGTTTCGATGGGACACAGTTCATAAATTCTGCCGAATAAAAGAAGAAAAAAAGAAAACAATTGACAAGTGAGAATTTTCAATCTACTTACACGTATTTAAAAGCTTATGTCACCCTTTACGCTAAAATAAATAGCTTAAGTTTTAATATCGCTTTTTTTTCGCAATGCGAGCAAAACAAAACAGGGAAGCAAAAAAAAAAAAAACAAAACAAATTAGTACTGTCTGTGTCCGTGTGAACAGCCCTGCTTAATATTTTAGGTCTACATCAACAATTTCATTGTTGACACATTACACCTCAGTTGTTCGTGAACTCAAATACACACTCGTTGTCAGAATCAGATTATAGAAACAATGTTGCACTTGGCCGCATACGGTGGATGTGCACCATTGCACTGTGACACAATAACGGAAAATTCAATTCAATTCAATTCATTCGCACTTAAATCCAGCCCAAGTGGTCTAATAACAAAAATAACGGGTTATCCATTTCGTGGCTTCAAAAGTATAGAACTGGAATTCGACATCTGTCAAACTAAGTTGTTAAACTAATTTTTTTCTACTCAGTTGAAAGTCTGACAGTCTGACATTGACAAAAATGGAGCGCTTAAGAATCACACAACGCATAAATATTATCAAAGCATGCTACAAAAATGGTGGTGATTCTGCCACAGCCCCATATCGTGCTTTAAGAGGAGATTATGGTTTACATAATCAATTGTCCAATTACGCCAGCAATTGGCAAAATTGTGAAGAAATTTGAAGAGACTGGAGCGGTTACAAATATTGTAAGGCCTGTGCATCAACCGTTCGTTTCGCTCGTTCCGCTGAAAATATCGCTGCTGTAAGTGAAAGTGTTGCCGAAGACCCGAATGTGTCGATTCCTCGTCGTTCTCAGGCGTATTGAGCATATTAGATCTACACCTACATCCTCCATCCAGCTCACACAACAACTGAAGCCAGCTGCTGACCATTCACAACGTCGTAGATACGTGGAATGGGTGCTTGAACAACAGGCGGTGGACGGCGATTTTTCAAACAAAATTTTCTTCAGCGATGAATGACATTTCTCACTCGGTGGGCAGGTTAATAAACAAAATTGTCGTATTTGGGGTTCTAAGAATCCTCAATCAATTGAAGAGAGGCCATTACATCCAGAAAAAGTCACTGTTTGGTCCGAAGGTTTGATTGGACCTTACTTCTTCGAAAACGACGATGCAACGATTGTCACCGTCAATTCGGAGCGTTATGGTTATATGATAACCGACTTTTTTTTGCCTGCTATTGAAGAATACAACTTGGAGAATACGTGGTTTCAACAAGACGGTGCCACATGCCACAAAACTCGAGCGAATATGGCTTTATTGCAAGAGACATTTTCTGGCCGCGTAATTTCTCGTCATGGCGATATCAAGATCATGCGATTTGATACCAATAGTCCATTTTTTGTGGGGCGACGCCGTGTTTATGCAGATAAACCTTTAACTCAGGAGCACTTAAAAACCAACATTCGTGAAATTATGGCTGAGATACCGTCCATTATGTGTCAAAAAGTGGTCGAAAATTACCTCAAAAGAATCAGTGCTGGCAACACTTCTCGTGGTGGTCAAACGTTCAAACTTGATAATAAAAAAAAAAATATCGTGAAAAAATACTTTATATGTGATTTATTTACGTTTATTTTTGAAACTGCAAAATGGATAACCCGTTACATTAAGCACAGATTTCCGTGCTTAATTTCAGTCCTAAATTCTGAATTTCTTGTCTTCTTTGTCTTAAAATGTTCATACCTCCAATTTTATTGCCAAAAAAAAAAAAAAACGTATCTCAATTTTGATTAAGTAACAATTGCCTGTTTTTATTGCCAAAATCCTTCTCGTCGACACTCTGATTTTAGTCTTCTGTACTGATAGAGTGAAAACGGAACCCTATTACTGAGACTGCGATGTCCGTCCGCACATCCGTCACAGGCCCCATTCTACCAAACGGTAAGAGCTAGGGAGCTGAAATTTTCACCGAATATGTGGTTACCCGATCGCTACAACATCAAATACCCACAACAGCAAAAAAAAAAAAAAATTAAGAACTAAAGGGTGCTGCTATACAAAAAACTGTGAAATTAGCTCAAATTAGTCATAAGAGTTGGAAAACTGAAATTTTCACAGATTATATGGTTACCCGGCCAGTACAACTACAAAAATATTCAAAATACTAAAAATTCAAAATCCAAAGGGGGTCCCCATACACAAAAATCTGAAAATTAATTAAAATAAGCTGTAACTTTTGAACCATAATGGCTAGAGACTTAAAAATTTCAGACCTCTACAACAACAAATACCAAAAAGTTCATACACGGAGACACTCTTCAAAATGAAATTCTGCTATAAGTTTTAATCCGTAAAGGCCGTGCTTCACTATCCTACTCAATCGTACGATTCATTGACTGAAAATTGCTAGCTAAATCTGATAGAATTCTGTCCTACTTTAAGAAGTCGCATCAAAACGGCCACACTATTATACTTTTGTAAACAACTTCGAAAAGGCAACTGTGATCGCATAGAAAAAGATGGCTTTTGAAAATTTTCAAAAGATTAATTAGCAAATCGGACAGACTTGTCAAAAAGTCTTTCACACACATGCACTTTTAGTCCAGACTATTACACTTTTTGGACACACATGTCATTTTTAAAAGATCGTACGATTCAGTAGGATAGTGAATCACGGCCTTAAGAGGTAGACTCTGGAAGTTTACGAAGATTACTTTTAATGCTACGGGATTTGGCAACGCCAGTATTGCAATCTGGCCATTTTTGAGGTTATGCGGTTATGCGTACTCAGAACGTTTTGACTTACGAGCGCTATTTGGGTTTATGTTTTCAGTAACTTAAAAGATTCAACTCAGCCCATAAATTGAATTAAATCGTGAACATTTTCATGTGATTATTTTTTCACTCATTAACAGTGTAGGGATGAATTTAATAAAATTTTTGGTGAGAAAGCTTCATCAATGGCCAGTGTTTTTTTTCATCGGTAGTTGGGTGAATTATATCGTGGTCGTAGTTCACTCTGAGACAAATTTCGGGAAGGTAAGGGGGTTCCGTTTCACTCTGATGAGTACGGAACCCCAAAAAGAACAAACTGAGAGGTCAACTTTTTTTGGACACTTGAAGAGGTGGTTGTTGAATTTAGAATGCATGTTTTGGAGAAACCTCAATCAGAGTGGCAAAAATGCTGCGACAATTTGCGCAAACGCATGCAAAAGTGCATGTAGATCTTCATGGAGAATATTTTGAAAAGCAATGAAAATGATTTTCGATGATTAGTATCTATTAATGACTAGATCTACCATAAAACCATAAAAAGCTAGAATTTTAAAAATACCCCATATGGAACGCTGGCTGTGCAAGTCAGTCTTGTACTTGGGTCAATTTTCTTTTTTAAGATTTAACTTCTGAATCTGGCAATTTTAACATTCATTTAATATTTTATGCGATTGGAAAACGTTAAAAGACGCAAGTTGTGCGTGAACCCCAAACAAATATGTATGTATTTGTATTTGTACTTATGTATTTGATCAGGAGTGTAAAGTGTTTGCTAAGTGTTCGACTGTGCAGTGTTTTAATTAACACCAGATATGGGGTGAAATTTATTTATTTGAGCATAATTTTAAGTTCTTTAAACAGTTGGGGTTCAACAATTTCGAAGTTTTTTGCAACATACTAATTTTAAAACTCAACCGATTAGCAAACAACAACTCAAACAAGTTAAATGGTTTTGATTCTCAACCCCAACCCCCCCTTCTCAAGTCACGAGTTTCGTACGTCATATCTAAAGTTAGGTAAGAAAACAATGTACCAGAAATTATTACACAAGGTGGGCCAAAAGCAACCGCCCTAATGAAAGTTGACCTTATTTTTGCGAATGGCGGCCAATATCAAATCTGTTTTTACATTTGTGAACTGAGACAGCTATAGAATACAAGTGGATGGAGCGATACACTCCCCAAGAAAGCAGAATAATCATGTCTATTTTTTGCCTTCCGGCATCGACTGCACAAACACCACCATGGTACCAGCCATAACATTTTGAAATGTGATATTAAAAGAAAAGCAAAGCCGCGTAATTGTCTGTTGTTTGGATATGTCTGTGTTGTTCATAAGCGATAACAACCTACATAAGTCGACTTAAGGCAAACTCAAGTTATATATGCTACAATATTCTACTAAAGGCAGTGATACACTATCCTATTGAGTCGTACGATCTGTTAAAAATGACATGTGTGTCCAAAATTGTTATAGTCTGGACTAAAAGTGTATGTGTGTGAAAGAATTTTTGACAAGTCTGTCCGATTTGTTAATCTTTTGAAAATTTACAAAAAGTATCTTTTTCTATGCGATCAGAGTTGCCTTTTCGAAGTTGTTTACAAAAGTATAATAGTGTGTCCGTTTTGATGCGACTTTTTAAAGTAGGACATAGTTCTATCAGATTAAGCTAGCAATTTTCAGTGAATGAATCGTACGATTGAGTAGAATAGTGTAACACGGCCTTAACAGAACTTCATATTGGTGTTAAGTCTGCATGTCTCTAACGAAGTTTGTTAAAAAGATACCATCAGAATAATCCTTAATAAAAGTCCTATATAATTTGCAATAAGAGCCAAAATCTCCTACAAGACATGTTTTTATTGAATCTTATATGAATTCTTCAACGTTATAATCTTTTTAAAAAAACTTTTATTGTTTCAAAATTGTTCCACATTGAAGACACGGCTTTCTCGAAACTAAGTTTTAAGACTCAATCTGTTATCGCTTACGACTAGAGTTGTATGTATTAGAAATAAAATTAAGTTTTCTTACGTTTATAAAGGGTGTTTTTTTTCGATGCATAGAACTTTAAGTTGCAATAAAACAACGATGGATTATTCAATTGACATGAATTTTATTTATCCGAAAGATAATCTTGTGGCATTACATTTTAAATATGATTTCTGGCACATGACCTCCACGGCTAACGCGGATGTAGTCCAATCTGGACATCCAATTTTCGATGACTTTTTCCAACATTTGTGGCCGTATATCGGCAACAACACGGCAAATGTTGTCTGCCAAATGGTCAAGCGTGTGTGTGGCTTATCCGCATATACCAATGCGGATAATTTACATAGCCCCACACAAAGTAATCTAGCGATGTTAAATCACAAGATCTTGGAGGCCAATTCACAGGTCCAAAACGTGAAATTAGGCGGTCACCAAACGTGTCTTTCAATAAATCGATTGTGGCACGAGCTGTGTGTGATGTTGCGCCGTCTTGTTGAAACCACATCTCCTGGACATCATGGTTATTCAATTCAGGAATGAAAAAGTCAGTAATCATGGCTCTATACCGATCACCATTGACTGTAAGGTTTCATCGTGGCCATCATCGTTACCAATGATTCCACCAGGCCATAAAGCGCACCAAACAGTCAGTTTTTCTGGATGTAACGGTGTTGCGGCATACACTTGAGGATTAGCTTCACTCCCAATGCGGCAGTTTTGTTTGTTGACGTAGCCATTCAACCAGGAGGGCGCTTCATCGCTAAACAAAACTCGCTTAAGAAAATCGGGAATAACGGCAATCCCGTTTTGTACTAAAATTGCACTATTTGCAAGCATTGTTCGGGCCTGACTCTATTCATGGTGAATTGCCAAACCAAACTAAGAATAAATCACTTGACAGCTGTTAAATCGGTCACCATCTTGAACAGTACTGCCAACTTAAAGTTCAATACAGCGTAAAAAACACCCTTTATATATGTATGTATGTATATATTATTTTTAACACAAAAGTGCTTGATCGTGAAAGCTTATGTCGCTTTTCGTGCATGAAAATGAGTGATTGAAAAAACTTTGCTCGGTAGTGCGCGTGAAGTGAGGCCCGAAAAAGAAATTGCCATGCCTGAGGAAAATTATTCTGATCGTAAGCGTGCGTGACGTGAGCCGAAAACCATTCACGCCCACCTCTCTAGTATTCATATCCATATTATCTACATATGTATGTTTTTTTCTTCAAATTTAAACAAATGTTATAACATGTTTCCACGACATGTGCTTCGTTCTCTATTGGTGCTTGATGCTAAATCTAAATGCTTTAAGACCAACATTGTGACTTTAGTTGCATTATTTTTTTTATGAATTTTTAAATAAGAATTTTTTTTTTAAATAAAAATTGTTATTTTTTTTTTTTCAAAACTACAATAATATCTCTGAAAATACTCGTTCAAATTAAAAACAATGTAGGCACGGATTAAAGATAATTTTGTTGATGAATTTCAATTTTTTAATTGAATACGATGAACCGTTTTTTATTTAAATATTTGAACCGTTTTTTATTTAAATATTTGTACTGGAAGCGCCATAATTGTAGACATAACGGTATATCTCAAAAAGTCGAGCTGATACAAAAAAAAAAACCAAGTGCAGATTTGGATTCAGCGTCCCCTTTAAAACAACATTCAGTTCATAAACAAGAAATACCTTGTTCCCTTGTGTAATTAATATAAAAATAAACCTTGGATGAAAGACATCAGTTCTTTTGTT
Source organism: Sturmia bella (assembly GCA_963662145.1). Classification (NCBI taxonomy): domain Eukaryota; kingdom Metazoa; phylum Arthropoda; class Insecta; order Diptera; family Tachinidae; genus Sturmia; species Sturmia bella. Next base: position 42,540,186 of record OY759168.1, on the reverse strand, counting down.
TAATTGAAATCTTACATAAGGTATATTTTTGGACCTGAATTAATACATTTCAATTGGCTCTTAAAGCAAATAAATAGTTAAGTTCAGATTTTGATTTTTTTTACTTTACTCTCTTTTTACCCGTTTTACCCCTTTTTGCTTTAACCCCAGACCCGAGACCACGCTCGACTAACTTTTCTCTAGCCGAAAACCACCAAATCCCAAGTTATCAGCGTTTGAAAATGATTCTGAACAATTGTGCGTGAGCCCGTTTGCAAATTAAAAAAAAGGCAAATTGTATGCAAACATACACACACACACACACACACACACACACATATAGAAGAAAAACTGGGGCAACCGTTTGTAGCACAATACTTAGAAGAAATTATTTTTCCAAATACGAGTCCATAATTTTTCAATGTTCGATGTGTGTTCCATTAAACTTGAAATGCTTAAACCAATCATTCAAATATGTATGTATGTATGTATATTTTTTTTTATTGTTTTTCCAACACACGATTAATATTTTCGTTAAACAAGTGTAATTTCTTGTGGCAAAGAAGAAAAAAAAAAGAAATCTAGTAAAAATTAATTGTGCATGAAAATGCATGAAAAAAAACTTTGGGTTTCACATGACAAAAACAAATAGTATATTTCAATTTTGACATTAAGCTGACATTAAATAATTTTTCGTTAAGCTGAAACTGACAGCTGCAAGTAAAATAAAATGATTAAATTTTGTCTATAATAAATCAATATGGTTGTTAAACAAGACAGATAAATCATCTCTTAGTTCTATTCACAATCTCATGCAAATGGTATTGCAGGATTGTATTTGCTCACTGTCGCTTGAACGATATGTGGTTCCAAGGGGATGGTGCCACATGCCACACAGCCAACAAAACATTGGCTCTTTGGTGCAAGAAAGTCAAGGTGAGTGTTATCTCGTATCGTGGCGAGTTTGATTGGCCGCCCCAGATCATGAGATTTAACGCCGTTGGCCTTCTTCAATAAGCCAAGAACAATTCAACAGCTAAAGCATGAGATAATTCGGTACATTGATAACTTTGAATCGCAATTATGTCTCAGAGCTATTGAAAATATGGACCCCATCGGATGTTTTGTTTTATACACAATTCTCCTACATCCTCATGCCATAATAAAATAATAAATTCAGGCAAGTAGAAGACTGACTCGTACAGCAAGTGTGGCGTACTACCATGTACAAGTGACTCCAACCCATTTCATTTAGCAGACGCAGCAGAATGCCTCTTCAAATTTTTGCTTGTTGTTGTTTTATAATTCGTTGTTGAAGCGGCCAGGCAACTACATACGGTACTGAGTAGTTGTATTTTTTTCGTATACTCAATACTCAAAAGTAGTTACTCAATACTTTCAGAGTTGCAGAGTTTCGTTTGTTATTCAATTTTAACGAAAAATTCAAAATGAAATACAACTCTGATTTGAAAGTCAACTCTGATTAATGATGCTAAATTTGTTAAAATGCATCAGTTGTCAAATTAAAGGATAAAGGGTGCCCCCATACATATATTGGTATTGCAGAGGTACACGATCAAGTTTTGCTATCAAGTTTTTTTTCACATACTGCCTGTTAAAATTCAATAAAATTGATAGCTGTGACGTAAGCTGCACGCAATTTCATAACAATTCGTTTTCAAGATGCCGTCAAGAAGAAAATTAAAAATAGCTGCTTCATTACAAGTACTATCAGAAATAAAGAAAATAAAAGAAGAAGAAAAAAACCAGAGGGCAGAAAGGAAATACTGGGTGAAGCCCTTATTGGTAAGAAGGTTGTTAAATATTTAAAAATTATAATGAAAGTAGATATGCTCTATAAATCGCAGCACATCATTATATTTCCTGGTTTTGCACGTAAACATTTTTATTCCTATTTTTAAGCTTCAATCTGTTTAATTTTGATCACTTTTAGTGGCAACTTTCAAACAAAACAAAAAAATATTTGCACACAGAACGAAAAAAAATTGTTGTCAGCTGTTTTGTTGATTGTGACTTGATGCTCTCTATGGAAAGCAAAAATTGTCATCAAGCTTGCATCAATTTTCAAAATTGTGAGTGTATTAGTAAAAAAGTGTGAATGTAATAAAACTTGAAAGGCAAAACTTGATCGTGTAACCGCCAAGTAACAGACCATAGTCTATTCCAGAAGTAAGCTGCACGTTCAGTTATTTTTAAATGACAAAACGTTTAAAAACCAATGAAATTTTAATTTTAACTGATTTGTACAGTTGCTTAAATACGCATTTTCGGTCACTGTTAATAATGACAGTAGTAACTTACGCTACACATACATACATGAATATGTATATACATATTTATAATTCTTTTCTACATACATACATTTGTAGCATACATACTCTTTACTTAAATTGATTGTTGATGAATTTGTTCTGATTGTTGCGAAGGCTGAGTGGGAGCTGCTTTCAAGTCGAGATGTATGTATATTGCATGTTCGAATCTCAGCAGACGCTTTGCAGTACAAAAATTAAATAAGCGAATTATTGTGAAAGGAGATAATGTAGATAGAAAACTATAGTTGAAAAATAAAATGAAGTAAAAAAAAATCATCACGGAAGAAAAAATAAAAAATTGTTTTCAAGTTATTATTTCGCATTAATTATTTGACAGAATAAGGGTAAAATCATTGGGCCATAACTATAGACATCGAAAAAGTTTACTTTAATCAATTTTAAGTCACTGCTAAATTAAAGTAAACTCTTTCCCCCTAATTCATAAAAATTACATATAACAGGCTTATAAGACTGTTATTTGACATATTTGTATGGAAAATCTGTCAAATAAGAGCCTTATAAACCTGTTATAATTTTTATGAATTAGACGGTTTGTCTACTATAGACAAGAAAAACCGACTTTAAGTCGACTTTAAACGCAAAAGTCTGCAACACTTTTGTTGAAAAGGCGAGAGGCCGAGCCAGCTGTTTCCAATGGGTTTTGGATAAAACGCAAATGCAAAGTAAAACACTTGATTAAAATGCAAATGTGTTATATTAAAATTCTTTTTGATTTGAAAATAACTGAAAATACATACATATGTAGAAAGTAGGAAAAATTCTTAAGCTCAAGAAGTGCTAGTTCACCTGGCAAAGTTAAAGAGAAAAAAATAGCGAACGCGCCAGAACATGACACAGACATACAAGAAACTGAAATTAGCTGTAACTTATGAACCGTAAGAGATAGACTCTTCAAATTTGCACAGGATATATAAATAAATAGTTACCAGGCCTACACATACCAAAAGTAGTAAAATGTGAAAATTCAAATGTTGACCTTCCTACGGGGACACCCTTTAATTTGAAAATTGACTTTGCTGTCTGTTTGAACCGTAAGAAATAGAGACTTGAAATTTTCTTAGTATATGGGTATTTCCATGAAATAGTCCACCGTTAGTTAAAAAATCAAAACGCTCGTAAAATTTTTTTAAGCACAGAAAATTGAAAAAAAAAACTATTGACATTTTATTATGTAAAAAAAAAATCTAACTTATAACAATTTTAAATGATGGTAAAAACTTCTGAAAATATATGTTAAATTACAAAAATATGTATGAAGGTAAAAAGTGTCACGTGCGTAATCAAAAAAATTTTTTTTCTTAGCCAACCCATGCACACTTGTTTTTGAACAAACCATGATTATAAAGGTCCATTAATAACCTTTATAAAAACATTTTTTCCGAAATAAAAATCTTCTACAATTCGCCTACTTTTGCAATATTTCATGCTGCTTTAAAAGGCACTTACGTTTTTTGTCACGTGCGTAAGTCAACTTTGATCGCATGGAACTTGGGTACCCAGTGCTCAATTTTCCAATATACATACATACATATATACTTTTTGGAAGGAACTCATCACATTAAATGTAACAATGGCTAAATTCCATTCAAAAATTCCAACCCATTTATATTTTTATAATATTCAAAACAATTAAACGTGTACAAATGTCACGTGCGTAACCATGGAAACACCCATATGTAATTTGCAGGCCTCTACAACAACAAATATCAAAAATAGCAAAAAGTTTAAATTAAATTGGTGTTCATACACGGGTACACCCTTTAGCCTGAACATTTGCTATAAGCTTTTGACCGTAAGATATAGAGCCTTGAAATTTACACGGTGTATCCAGTTGTCTGGTCTCTAAAAGCAATAAAAAAAAGTTAAAAACTATAGGGTACCATATGCCAGGGGTAACCTTAGCCTGTCAGTTGCGCGGTAGTACGAGTCAGTCTCGTACTTGGCTCAATTTATTCTTATTGCTGGCAATTTTTCATTTGCGATCGTTTGCCAGCACGTTTGTTGGCTCTTAGAATGTACTCGTAGTAAACTGTGACCATCGTCTGCACCCAGGTACCAAGCAGTAGTCAGCTGGGCTTCTAAAGCTACCTGGTATCGAGGTACCTTGGTCTGTACATACATAGTTTTTTATACATATTAGTTGAAATTTTAAACTTACTTTTCGTTTCTTGTATAGAAACCGGATATAATCACCAGCATGCCAAGTTTACGATTCGGACGATATTTGACATCAAACTTATCCGATTTTGTATTATAAGTACTGCCGGTGGTGTTTAAAGTTGTGGAACTGGATGAAGATAGAGATGACAACGATGAAGCCGATGGCAGCAAAAGAGAGCCATCGTCATTGTATAAATTCTTTTTCATAAAATATCTTTCGTCATTAAATGCATTACTGAGACCATCTATTAGAATTTGATGTTCTTTGCCACATTTTAAGGCACCAAACGCCTGAGTCGGCGATACGGTTGTATTATACAGTATTGAATGTTTGTCGGATTTTAAGCGTCGTTTGCCATTTATGGACATGGCTTGCACTTGTATGTAGTAACTTGAGTCCGGTAATAAATTAGGAATTTCAAATTGGTGACGCTGTGAAAAAAAGACATTTCAAAAACATGGTGTCGCCGGAACGAAACTATTGCACTGTATTCACTTACATCCTTGACGAACGCTTCATTAGATATCAACGATTCGTCGCGTATATTATTTACGTATAAAGACCATATAATTTTATACTTTTCGATTGGAAGATTCGACTTGGAAGCACACCATACAATTTTAATGTGTACATATTTGCCATCAAAACGTGATGAGACAATTTTTAAGTCTCCGGGAGCTTTTGGTGGCTTGGGATCTGCAAGGGAAAGAATAGGAAGTTTTTCTTAAATTAAATGATTAATTAATTTTTTTATTTGCAGCGATAGCCTATGCAGCTACTACCCCTAGTGCAATTAAATATTAGGTTTTTTAAATCTAATAAAGTATAATACAGTTATTTCCGCTTAATTGAGTTTCTAAAAATGCACGACTTTTGACGCAATTAAACGGGAAGAATCAATTAGGCAATACTCGGTTAATTGAATCGCCGACGCAATTAAACGAAAATCGCTCAATTGAGCAATATGTGTGCAATAAAGCGAAACACCCATGTGTAGAGGGAAAATAAAACTCATTTCTTTAGTTACATATTAGGTTGAAAAATTGTTTAGATTTATTAAAAAAATAAAAATAAAAATCAGGTACGTTCATCGTACAATGTTTATAAAGGAACAGAACCATGACCATTTTGCCGCAATATATTTTTTTTATGTTTGTGGAGCAAAAAACAAAATTAAGTAGATGGAATCAATTAAGCGAAACATTTGCTCTTGTTTTTTGCAATGCAGTCTTAATTTGCGAAACAATTAAGCGGGTGACGCAATTAAACGGAACTCAATTAAACGGGTATTTTAACATAGACAGGTATACTGAATGATTTCGTTGCACGATTTTTAGTGCAATAAAGCGGGAAACTCAATTAAGCGGAGCTCAATTAAGCGGAAATAACTGTAATAATATTTTGTTATTATTGCAACTTTTTTCTTATATAATTATTTTTGCAATAAGTTTATCAGTGGCCCTATTCGATAAATATCAATTAGTTGTGAAAACGAACGGATCAGTTGTTAGATGTCGCTAAAGTAAAGTATTGTTACGAAATTAGTCGTGAACAGACCAATTGTAATTGTTCTAGAACGTACTTAATCGTTGTTATTTTATATGTGCTTATATTGTCTGGTTCTTATTTGTAAATCAGGGATGCCCACGGCCTATACGCTTGGTACGCTTTTGTTTTTGTAAAAGCGCGAAGCATTGGCTGAGCATTCTAATATGTATACACAACTCTTTGTATGAAATACACACATATCCCAAGTTCAAAGCAACAACACTTTCATATGCACAGCAATACAAACGCAGGCTTTGTTGGTACACATTGGTGCCAAGCTTAAATTTTGTTGTTTTTTGTTTTTTTGTTTTCATGATTTTGTTGTTTTTTTTTAATGATTTCGTGAGTATGAAACACTTGAAGAAATCATTTTTTGTTATGAGTTTATTTTTGTTTTTCTTTGTGTGCGTCAATAAAGTGTAAATGTATTGGTGTTTACGCTTCCATAAGAAGATTTTGGGCACCCCTGTTGTAAATGAACACAGGAGGTATATACACCCTGCCAGCAAATTGGTAGTCGACTACTAAAATAATTAACTTTACGTTAACTTTTATGGACTAGCTTCAAATTAGCTACAATACAATCGAAATGTAGTGCAGAGTTCACCCAAAATTCAAAAAATACACACATACACGGTAAATAACTCTTGAATTAAATTGCTTATTGTCGCATTCGTTTTAAATGTTGCGATGGCTGAATGGGTTAAGTTGGCTGCTCACCAGTCTTGAGGCTTAGTGGTTCGAATCCCACCAGAGGCTAACAAAAAAAATAGGATGAAATTTAATTTAATAAAATATAATATTACCACCGAGAAATGTAAAATCAGCCTTGATTTGTAAATTTTTTTCTGTGGGTACTGACTTTTAAGTAGCTAACTTTAAGTTAGTTGAAAAGTAATGCAACGTCGGACAATTGACTACCTCCTAGGACATCGTAATGTTAAAATAGTCAGTCATCTCCATTGAAAATAATCTAAGTGTCAACCACCACCAGTTGTAAAAAAGTTAGCTTATAATTCATTACTAGTTAACTGAGTTGCCGGCAGGGCACACACATGCATACATACATAGAAACTTGTTGACAAACAGAGCGGCAGCACAGCGAGTGTGCACATACTGACACACATGTGTGGATAAATAGGCACAACAGCGAAATAAAAGAAACCACCACCGCACGATACAATATTCGTGTGTGCATGTATGTGCGCGACTCATATGCTTAAAGGTGGGATCATACGATTGCCGCAATGCACCAATTTTTGTTACATTTTGTGTGGCAATCGTGTGATAGCACAATTTATTGGCTCATGCGACAACTAAAACGAATGTTGTTACTATTTGTCCCAATCAAATACAACCCTGATGCGACAACCGTGTGAACACTTGACATACAACTAATCACCAATAAAAATTTTAAAAATGCACCAATGTTTATTGTGTTCTCATGCGGCAACCAGAGAAGACAATGCCCGCCAATTATCTGCATACATACATATGTATACATTTATTTAGTTTCAAAATTGTTTAAACGAGTCTTCCAAACATGATTTCTGCTTTTCAATCAGTAAAATTTAATTGTTACTATTAATTTTTTGCTTTTTTAGGCCGCACAACATTATAATAATAGCCTAAGCAATTTTCTCTCTATTTAATAAAAAAAACCATATTTTTAACATTTAATTAATTTTTTTTTTTTTGGAAAACAAAGTTTGTCATCAGCTACAACAGCTGTTTCTCAGAGTTACCGTATAATATAACAATCGTGTGACTATAATGCGGCAATTATTGGTACTAAATTGTTTTGCGGCAATTTGCGACAATAAAATTTCAGTAAAATGTCACAATCATGTGATTGCAGAGAATTTGATTGGGACACATTTTTTATTATGCTCCAATTCAGCCCAATAAAAATTGTGTAAAATTGGTGCATTGCGGCAATCGTGTGATCCCACCTTAAGTTTCATTGCCGTGTGTATGTAAGTTTGTCGGTGTGTGTGTGTATATCTTTTGTTCATTATTAGTTTTATTGCTAGGTGGCGTGATCAGCTTCTGTAAACTTCTTGACTGTTCAAGTAATGATCATTGAGAGGTATAAAAGCAGCTCAGCTTAACGCTCAGAGGCTCATGTTTCTAAAGCGACAATCATGCCACGGGACGCAACAAAGAAGCAGTTGTGGCATTCAGAATGCATGTTTTAGAGATACCTCAATCAGAGTGGCAAAATGTTGCCACATAATTGGTTCAAACGCGCCTGCAAAAATGCACAGGTTTTAATGGGGAATATTGTGAAAAACAATACAGTGATTTTAGATGATTTATATTTGTTTTTGTTCTCTAATTCCGAAATATAAAAGGTAACCCTCGTGCAAGAAACAGATAAAAAAAAAACTAATTTGCTTTTTATGCCTATAAAAAAAATGGTTGTTCTACGACGATGACATTCCGAGAGCAACATAATAAAACTTAAAAGATTGTTGGAAACTTTAGTACAACATATCCTATAATTCCCATGAATGCAGTAAAAAATATATAGACGGCTGAGAAATAAAAAGAATAAAATTAATAACGTATATTTTAGACCCAAAATAATACACATCAATTGTCTCTCTTATTGCAAATAAATAATTAAATAAAATAATTAATTTCCTTAATTGTTATCGCAGAAAACTTTGTTAAATGCAACAAAAAATGATCTGTGCAACAACTTGTGGGAAAATCCACTATCACTGCAAAGAACATTTACTCTGTGGCTTTACAGGGTTTCCGTTCACAAAGTGCCGACTTATGAAATGTAAATTACATATGGTATACTTACGATTAGGTAGGGTAAATGCTTGGGAAGGCTCCGAATATCCTCTAAAACCATAAGCATTAATGGCTGCCACTCTCACTTGATACCAACGTCCAGGTCTCAAATAAAATGCAACAGTAGTTCTGAAATTAAATAATTAATAAATTAATATCTAAAAGCAATAAAAACAAGTAAAGATGGGCTTTATTCTGGCTGGGCCGAATCTCAAATACCCTTCACAATAAACACTTCTTCTGACCCTCTGATTCGATGCAAGTAAATCGTTAAAAAAAAGTTTTTGTCAAACGAATTTCGTTGCTTATTTTGTTTTTGTTTTACATTCGCCCTTGTAAGTGAATGCCTTTTTTGCGGCGAAAGTCAAACGTTTTTTGAAAAATGATGTGATTTTCAAAATCTACTAAAAGAAATTCATGAAATTGCAACCGTGGGCTGTTAAAAAGCAACAAAAAAGTGAAATTGACGTGTGTATGAAGATAAATATGCCGCGTTAAATATGTTTGACGTAACGAAATAACATAACGACATGTTTGAGTGTGACGATAAATATGTTTTTCGTAAGCGAACGTTGTACCAACATGTTTATCTGTGAAAGTATATATGTATATGGAATAACTTATAATAAAACAAAAGAATATTTAAAAATATAAATAAAAACCTGCAAAATTTTAAAATTGAGAAAATTAAAAAAAAAGTCTTAAACAACAACACCGTGAAAACTCGATGATCTCTGAAAGAATTAGGATGTATATGGGCACATTTTTTGAGTGTAACTCAATTGGACCACATGGAAAAGGAAGCGAAGAATGTGGTCTACTTAGTGGTACAAGTGCCATTTCTCAATAGAATTTGAGAATTTTTAAAAAATTTTTTGGAATTTTGACTAAGTGAAAAATCGATGATCATCGAAAAAATTTTGTGGACACATTCTGAGAGTGTAACTCAATTCGACCACATGACAAAGGAAGCCAAGAATGTGGTATATTTAGTGGTATAAGTGCCACTTCTCAATTGTAATTGAGAATTTTTTCAAAATTTTTTTTTGGAAATTTTGATTAAGTGAAAAATCGATGATTTTCGAAAGATTTTGCACATATATGGAAAGAATTAGGATGTATATGGGCACATTTTTTGAGTGTAACTCAACTGGACCTCATGGAAAAAAAAGCCAAGAGTCTGGTTTATTTAGTGCTATAAGTGTCATTTCCCAATTATATTTGAAAATTTTTAATAAATATTTTGAAAGTTTGAATAAGTGAAAAATCGATGATCTTCAAAAGAATTTTGACATATATGGGCACATTCTGGGAGTGTAACTCAATTAGACCACATGACAAAGGAAGCCAAGAATGTGGTATATATAATGGTATAATTGCCATTTCTCAATTGCATTTCAGAATTTTTTAAAAAATTCTTTAAATTATGACTAAGTGAAAAATTGATGATTTTCGAAAGAATTTTGACATATATGCTCACATTTTGGTAGTGTAACTCAACTGGACCACATGGAAAACGAAGCCAAGAATGTGGTCTACTTAGTGGTACAAGTGCCACTTCTCAATTGCGTTTCAGAATTTTTTAAACATTTTTTTAAATTTTGACTAAGTGAAAAATGGATGATCTTCGAAAGATTTTGCACATATATGGGCACATTTTTTAAGGATAACGCAACTGGACCACATGGAAAAAGAAGCCAAGAATGTGGTCTATTTAGTGGTACAAGTACCACTTCTCCATTGTATTTGAGAATTTTCAAAAAATCGAAATGAAAAATCGATGATCTTCGAAAAAATGTTGACATATGTATATGGACACATTCTGGGAGTGTAACTCAATTAGACCACATGACAAAGGAAGCCAAGAATGTGGTCTATTTATTGGTATGAGTGCCATTTCTCAATTGAATTTCAAAATTAAAAAAAAAAAAAAAATTTCAATTATGACGTAAGTGAAAAATCGATGATCTTCGAAAGAATTTTGACACATATGGGCACATTTTCGGGGTCTAACTCAACTGGACCTCATGGAAAAGGAAGCCAAGAATGTGGTCTACCTAGTAGTACAAATGCCATTTCTCAATTGCAATTCAAAATTTAAAAAAAAAATTTTGAACTAAGTGAAAAATCGATGATCTTCGAAAAAATGTTTGCTTACGAAAAACATATTCATCTTCACACTCAAATATGCCGTTACCTTATTTCGTTACGTCAAACATATCTAACTCGGCATATTTACGTGGAATTGACAGCAGCAACGTAAACTTTCGTTGTTAAACTACGCCAAACACAATAAGGGCGATTATTTTTAACCTCTCGATTCATTCGATATCGCATGCGGTCATTCGGCTCCAGTTAGTTTTATCAAAAAACGTGACAAAAAAAAAAGAATGAAAAATGTCTGGTCATCGTCTTCAACAAATATTTGCCCCAGTTCCACTATATCTCTCGAAATTGGTCGCTCGCTTAGTAACATGTAATAGGGAATAACAAATTTTTAAATTTTATTGCTGTATTCAGTTTCTTTCTTTAAGCGAACGATGGCGAGTGACATTGTGATCCTGGCACTTAGTCTAAAAGTGTGGCTAACTCCATTTTTTTTTTTTGCTCACCACCATATTGCGCACTTACGTATATTCATTTATTTTACTTGGACATCTTACAAATATACAACAACAAAAAAGATAAGAAAAATACACAAACAAAAATACTTACAACAATATATTCAAATCTAAAATTTCTGCTAATTTTTGCACGGCCTGATATTGCCACGTGCCCAGTTTACGCGGCGACAACAGCGACCCAATATGATAACGTACTTCAACGTGAAAATAATATGACGAATTCGATTGTAATGTTATTTCGACTTTTTGTTCTCGCGGTATAAGGCCACATTTAAGTATCTTTGGTATGGGAGGTAAAAGAGTATCGTCGCGTACGCCAATGGGCTGCATACAAACCGGACCACAGTCGGATGCGCAACACTTTTGCACTTCTGGACAATCGAAATCGTAGCTGCAATTGTCGAGGCAGGACAGCTTTTGCAGTGGCTGTACATCGATGTTGCGGAATATTGCATTTTGCATGTCGGGACAGTAACCGCGCCTGGGCGCCTTGACCATTTCAATTTGACATTTTGTCAGGCAGGGCTCATAGTTGAAGTTATTGCCTCTCATTGATTCATGGCACTTGGCATAACATTGCAGTTCGAGTATTTTATCACGGACATCAATATTCGATAGTTGTTGTGCTTGTAACGCACGATATTTGCCACCGACAATTAGACCACCACTGCTGCCGCTGCCGCCGCCGATGCGATTATGATGGCGACACTGAACTTTCAGGGGCAACTGCAGTAACCAGAGTGTAACAATTAAAATTTTTAAAATTTTGTTGATCATTTTTATTCATTTGTATTGTTGGTTTTCACAGAAAACTTTTCACTACATAATTAAGATTTTCATTATTCTTCACTCGCCATTTAAGTACATAACGCTGTTTCATGTGGAAGTTTTTGAAGAACCTGCTTTAAATAAAATATACATAGACACGGTCAAATTAAGTCAGGTCCAAAAATAGGCCTTACCTTTTTCAGCCGTCTATATGCCGCCGACATTTCGTTGATGCCAATCAACTCATCAGTAGACTCGAATTATGGAACAAGTAGTGAAGTTTCAAACATTCTTTTAAGAATTTTTCGAGTCTACTGATGAATTAAAATAGCATCAAGGAAATGTCGGCGGCATATAGACGGCTGAAAAAGACAGAAAACATTTGTAAGGTCTATTTTTGGCTCTTAAAGCAAATAAATAATTTAGTTAATATTTGAATACACATAAATATTTATTAAACGATTATTTTGGTAAAAAAAATCCTTTATAGCTGTTTAGTCCAAAAAGTTACTACATTTTAACTTTTATGGCCATTTTTACAACTATCTTTTAGTTAAAAGAAGGATTTTAATGTGTGGATAAACCATTTATCATTATTACAACTTCCCTTTAATAAAAAGTGAGCGTTAAATTATCGGAACAATAATCCAACTAGTACATTAACGGGAGGTTTAGCACTCACCACATTTGATTGTGTCTTTGCTATACCACACTGAAATGGTTAATTAATTGGAAAAATTTCCCTCAAAACAAACTTCATTCTTCATGCATTTACTCCTTCTCCAGACTTTAATCTTTCAAAAGTATTGCCACAGCATTTCTTTTTACCGATAAGTTGTAATAATGAAAACTGCTTACCATCAGTTTATAAACTACTTACCATCCAGTTTAACGCTCACTTCTATTAAAGCTACCTTTAGCTAACGCCAACCTTAACTCCAAGTCGTAATAATGGCTCTTATTGTTATAAGATAACACTTGTTGAGAGTTTTACGATTTCAATCGTGATCGAGCATTCGCATAAATACATTTAAGAAATCGAAATAGTGAAATTGGTGTTCCTTTAGTTACATACATACATGCCACATTTCTATAATTAACAAACTTGAGCGGCTTTGCCAAAAAAAATTTAATCTGCCCCACAAATAAAATTTTCCTTATTACAAAAATCAACACTGTTGTCGCTCGGAGTCGACATGAAAAATTGCCACTCAAATACTCCCATAAATAAAATTTTCCTAATTACAAAAATCAACACTGTTGTCGCTCGGAATCGACATGAAAAATTGCCACTCAAATACTCCCACAAATAAAATTTTTCTTACTACAGAAATCAACACTGTTGTCGCTCGGAGTCGACATGAAAAATTGCCACTCAAATACTCCCATAAATAAAATTTTCCTAATTACAAAAATCAACACTGTTGTCGCTCGGAGTCGACATGAAAAATTGCCACTCAAATACTCCCACAAATAAAATTTTTCTTACTACAGAAATCAACACTGTTGTCGCCCGGAGTCGACATGAAAAATTGCCATTCAAATACTCCCACAAATAAAATTTTTCTTATTACAAAAATCAACACTGTTGTCGCTCGGAGTCGACATGAAAAATTGCCACTCAAATACTCCCATAAATAAAATTTTCCTTATTACAAAAGTCAACACTGTTGTCGGTCGGAGTTGACATGAAAAATTGCCACTCAAATACTCCCACAAATAAAATTTTCCTAATTACAAAAATTAACTCTATTGTCGCTCGGAGTCGACATGAAAAATTGCCACTCAAACACCCGTTTTTAAGCAGGAGCAACACGTTCAAAGTGCTTAACAAGCATGTTTATAGTATTTGTAAATTTAGTTCATATTAATGTTTGTAATTATGATTGTGTCAAACACGTCTCAGGTAATAATATATGTTCAGACCTAAAGTTTATATCTTATTATTGTATCAAACATGTTTCTATATTTCCCAGCGCCATGCAAAATATCTATTTCAACGTGGTATACGATTCTACCAATGAAACCATTAAACATTTTTGTTTCATAAATTAGTTTTTTATCAAATATACTTACGCCCCATTTACACATGCAAGTAACTCAATAGATTGATATATTTTTACTAATACCATCATACTTCTGCAAGTTGTGAGCTCACTTGCAAGAGATTTTGATTGCCAGTATTTTTTTTTTTACTTGCAGCATGTCGGTAAAATGACAAAAAGCAAAAACAGTGTTACCTTATAGAGTTCGTATTTAAATTTTAATAGATAACTTACAAGGAATAATTTTTATTTTTTTATCTCACATACCGAAAAATAAGATAAAATATAAAAAGTAGTGAAATAAAATATGGCTTTTATGGATTCCTGATATAAAGTTACTATTTATTTGATAAAAAAGCTATTTGCAAATTATTTGCTTCCCCATAACAGTTCGTATGTCGATACTTTGGCAACCCAGCCATTAAAAGGTCATGTAGACGGTCAAAAATAGAATAAACAATACACAAAAAAGGCAAAAAATAGAGATTTTTAAATATAAAAAATGGAACAGTGATTTTGTAGATTTTTTCCGCAAATTGTTTTATTATTATTGCTTTTATTTTATTCTTTTATTTTGTAAAGTAAAGCAATTTCCTTTAAGACCATTTTCTTTGACAACATATTAAAAATGAGCTTGCACTTGCCTGTGTAAACAATCAAGCAAGTGACAATAGCTTTTATTATCTCTGTCAGTGTATTGGTTGTTAATATGTACATACAACTTGCAACAAGTATATCTTGCATGTGTAAATGGGGGGTTACATACCTATTTACAAATTTTTACTACCTTTTTTAAACACACGCCATGGAAAAATAAATAAAATCGACACAGGCCATGTTACAAAATAAACAAAAATGCCCATAATATATGAACATACGTAATTTTTCTTGAAGTTGTTCAGGATCGGCAGCGATAATCTTGGTTTTTTTTTTTTTTTTTTTGGTAGAAGAAAGGCAGCTATGTAATTATTTATATGCCTATATATACGAGGTCTGATCAACAAATAACCGTTATTTTCGAATTTCGTGAGTTAGGTATGTTTGATTTTTGCATTTTTTTCTGTTGGTACACATTTTACTGTTATATGTTATATATATGGTGGTCTAATTGTTGGCAATATCAGCCATTTTGGATTGTCAGTTTGTTTTTGACAGATAAAAAGCTTAATCGTGTTTTAGTGTGCTCTACGATTTTTTACTATTCGAAAAAATGGATCATAGAAACTGTATTAACTGTCTGTTCCTCAATGGCGAAGTCGCGCGATTGTTCGCTTTCTAATGGCCGTATGACACTACATTTTTCTTGCATTGTTTAAGTTTTGGAGAACAGTGCAAATATAATGTAATAGTAGAATTTAGTATGTGGAAAGAGTTCAACTATATTAAGATAAATGCAAAACTGTTGCAACTTTCGTTGAAGTTATTGCTAAAAAATCAGGTTATGTAAAAAAAAAATGTAAAATTTTTCAACTTAAAATTTACATTTCAAACTTTAATGTTGCTGTGTCAGCGGTTTATGGACAATTTTTGCGACTTAACGAATCTTTTTAGGAACATTTTTATTTCCTAGCGCTTTTTTGAAATAAAAAGAATACAACACTTACAACAAAGATGCCAGTTTTGTTTATATTCTATACCAATTAAAAGCGAAAGAAAATTCTTTTGGCTTCCTCTATGACGTTTTTTTATTCGAGCGATGACTCGATGATCGACAAAGCGAAAAGACTTAAGTGTTTTCTTACAAAATCCAATTCTTCTATATCGATCATGTCGTCAGCACTGCGAACACAAACGTCAAAATCAAGCACTTGTTGTTTTACTAACGAGAGGGAGTTTTTATAGAAAACATTTTCCGTCTAATTCATAAAAATTATAACAGGTTTATAAAGCTCTTATTTGACAGATTTTCCATACAAATATGTCAAATAACAATCTTATAAGCCTGTTATAATTTTTATGAATTAGGGGCGTTTATATTTATTTAATAAAAAAACAGGGATATAAAAATAGAAACTCCGCATATTTTTCATTTTTGTTTGATTTAGTAAATATATTCAACAATTATCATCTGTATTTATGTAGTTTTCCTAAACCTTTCACTTGTTCGCTGGATGGAAAGCAAATTCTGAGTTTGCCAATGGACTCTGGTAGTGTTCAGTGCGTCAAAGTACACTAAAGCCCCGACTTGCGTCGCTTTTTAAAACTGGAAAGACTCGGTTTGCGTCGTTGCGATTTCAAGTTGCGTCGGTTTGAGTTGCGTCGTTTTGACCCCGATTTGCATCGTTTAGATTTCGATTTGCGTCACTAAACACGGTTACATTTTTTACTGCATCATTGTGGATTACCATTTTTAGGTTTTTATGAATAGCATACATTTGTATTTATGTAAATGGATCTAATGTTTATGTTTTTTTGGAACGAAGTTCCTTAACGCGGCTTGCTGGTAGTGGAAATTAGTAGAAACCCTGCCGGCAACTCAGTTAACTAATAATGAATTACAAGCTAACTTTTTTACAACTGGTGGTGGTTGACACTTAGATTATTTTCAATGGAGATGACTGACTATTTTAACATTACGATGTCCTAGGAGGTAGTCAATTGTCCGACGCTGCATTACTTTTCAACTAACTTCAAGTTAACTACTTCAAAGTCAGTACATACAGAAAAAAATGTACAAATCAAGGCTGATTTTACATTTTTTGGTGGTAATAGTTACTTATATTTTATTAAATTAAATTTCATCACACTTTTTTTTTTTTGTTAGCCTCTGGTGGGATTCGAACCACTAAGCCTCAAGACTGGTGAGCAGCCACCTTAACCCATTCAGCCATCGCTACATTTAAAACGAATGCGACAATAGGCAATTTAATTCAAGAGTTATTTACCGTGTATGTGTGTATGTTAGTATTTGAATTTTGAGTGAACTCTGCACTACGTTTCGATTGTATTGTAGCTAATTTGAAGCTAGTCCATAAAAGTTAACGTGAAGTTAATTATTTTAGTAGTCGACTACCAATTTGCTGGCAGGGAATCGTCACGAAAGCGTGTGAGCTGTTTATATGTATTGGTGTACTGTCGAAAGGAAATTGTGTATGATTGGCCGTGTCTTCACTGACAGCAGCGGAGACACCAATATATATTAATTAGTTGGAAAACGTTCCAAAAATTTCATAAAATTTCAAAATTTCAAAAACAACACAAAATAAAACATACAGATTTCACCTTGTATAACATTCAAAGATGAAAAAAAAAACGTAAGGAACTTCGTTCCTAACGGGGGTCCCCCGACCGCATTTCTTTTTTTTTCTTAATTTATGGTTTTGTTATGTCTTTATAATATATGTATATAAACATTTGTTGAAGTAAAATAAATAAAAACGTACTCATACTAGTATTTTTTTATTATCAAAAATACAACATTTTTGCTTTGTTTTAAATATTTTCCCCAACAAATTAAATTTCAGTGCATTTATATAGACAAAATTTATTCGATTTGCGTCGTTTCGATTTGCGTCGCGTTTCTCCGGTCCCCATTAACGACGCAAGTCGAGGCTCTAGTGTACTTTAATAAATATCTATGCAAAAAATACTTTTAAATTTTAAAACACCACAACAACTATTTCCGCACTTTCAAAGTGTTTGCTTTTTTATTTTGTACTTATTTATGTATGTATGTATTTGTTTTGCCATGTCAGTCACAGCTGATCAGTTTTAAGAAGGTTTGTATTTACACAAGAATAATTTAGTAGTTTTTTTCAATATTGCAATAAAAATCAAACAAGACTTTAATTTGCCGATCTGGTA
This sequence comes from Sturmia bella, assembly GCA_963662145.1. Taxonomy (NCBI): domain Eukaryota; kingdom Metazoa; phylum Arthropoda; class Insecta; order Diptera; family Tachinidae; genus Sturmia; species Sturmia bella. Next base: position 42,522,098 of record OY759168.1, on the reverse strand, counting down.
TGTCTGTAAAATAAATAGCAAATATTTCATGACGTAAGCCCTTGCGAACGCAAGCTGTCCATCGACATAGAGCAATTCAAATTGATTCGAAATCGATCGACTACATTCCGATCGCTTACATTTTCTTGCGACTTTGCGGAACAGTCACTAAGTTTTGTATAAAAAATTATATTAAATGGCGAGTCTACTATGAGCAGAACACAAGTTCAATTGTGGTATAAGCGGATTAAGGAAGGCCGAGAAGATTTCAATGACGATGCTCGTCCTGATCGACCGTGTACGTCAATAACCGATAAAAACATTGAAGCAGTGAAGAAAATGATTTCATATAATCGTCGTATGACTATCAGAGAGGTTGCTGATGATGTTGGCATATCGTTCGGCTCACGCTGAGCAATTTTTACGGTTGTTTTAGGCATGAGACTTGCGGCAGCGAAGAATGTTCCAAAATTGTTAAATTTTTAGCAAAAACAACATCGCATGGACATCGCTCAGGAGCTGTTGAACATCGTCAACGACGATCCAGATTTCCTCAAAAAGGTCATAACTGGTGACGAATCATGGGTGTACTCGTATGGCTGGGACATTGAAACCAAAAACCCAATCATCACAATGGAAGCGTCCAGAAGAGCCAAGAGCGAAACAAGCACATCAAGTTCGGTGAAATGTGAAGGTTTTGCTCACTGTTTTCTTCGACTCCAATGGCGTGGTGCATCATGAATTCATGCAACAAGGTCGTACAGACAATAAGGAATACTACCTAGAAGCTATGAGCCATTTGCCCGCAGCCATTCGTCAGAAACGCACGGAATTGTAGAAAAAACAATAATGGATTTGGCACTATAATAACGTACCAGCTCACACATTGATGCTTGTGCGTGAGTTTTTGGCCAAACGGACTTTGGCCACCGCTGACCTTTTCCTCTTCCCAAAACTGAAGACACCGATGAAAGGAAAGCGTTTTGCTACGATTGAGGAGATAGAAGAAAAATCGAAACAGGAGCTATTGGCGGCGATACCCAAAAGCGCGTTCCACAAGTGTTTCGAGGATCGGAGAAAATGCTGGCATAAGTGTATTATATCTGAGGGGGATTACTTTGAAGGGGACAAGATAATTATGGATGAATAAAAAAATAAAAATAAAATTAAAAAAAAAAACGATTAATTTTTGATCAGACCTCGTATTTAAAAAAATGTATTTATAAACAAATAAGTTGTCAAATTATGATTTTTAAAATTAAAACAAAATTTGTAGTATCTTAAAGTTTGCCCCCTTTTTTTTTGCTCTAATAATGGCGCCCATTAAAAGAAAATCTTTACGAATAAAACTGCGTAGTATTGGAACGCAAGTAACCGAATACGAGTTGAACGAAATATTCCAGTCAATGTGTGAAAATCCTCAAACAACTTTTGATATCTATAGACAACAGTTGTTGAAACGTAAAAAGGAAAAATATCGCAATATTCTTTTGTCAGCAGAGACGGTGGCTGAAACATCAGATGAAAATCTGCCACAAACGGTGTCCTACAAATTCGGAACACAAACAATATACCAAAATGATAGAAGATTGGATCAGCAGTGTTTGTCTGTCGGTGATGTGGATGGCATGTCAAACATGAAATCACATGCTCTTTGATAATCGTTAAATTCACTAAAGGTGACAATTGCATGCATAAAAAATCTATAAAATATGAATTTTTCTTATCACTAATTTAATTTTTGTAGAGAACTTAATTAATTTCTCATTATTGGAACTTTTTCTTGTAAAATTATTTTTGTATTAACTTTATCAAGCTCACATTCTTTCTATATTATTTGCGTGATCAATAGCAATTAAATAAGACAAAGAAAATACAGTAGAACTTCTATAACTCGAATCACCATTATCCCAAAAAAAAAAAAAAAAAACTTCGAGTTACAGAATTTTTCGTCAAAATAGAATAAAAGGTTTTTGTACTATTTTATTTAAAATAGCCTCTAATGGAAAACTACATACTTAAGAATATAAAAGAACAAGCATATGTACTCATATATGTACATACATATGTAATGAAAAAATTACAGTTAAGTAAAAAGTAAAGGTGTTGCAAGACGTAAAATGCTTTCTGTATAAAAAGTTTGTTTGAGCATTTCTGATTCTCATTTTGTTCACGAGAATTTTGGAATAAGTAGTTGGACTTCAAACATTCTTTTTTGCTTTTACAAGTCTACTGATGAGTTGTTTAGCAGCAACGAAATGTCGGCGGCATATAGACAGCTGAGAAAGACAGAAGGCATTAAGGTCTATTTTTTTTAGACCTAAAGTAATAAAGTTAAGTAAAATATTATGAAATAAGTGACTGACATTTTAATTGTTTTTTTTTTTTTGTTATTTTCAGTAAAAAATATCTCCAATGTGCCTAAAGCTTTGTAGTGCTAATCAGTTGTTGCGTCATTTGTCTGTAAATAATTATTTAATATTCGGAAAGAACTTTCTACATCATGTCTTGCTGGCGTTTGAGTAGTTTCTTCTACCGAGCTCTCGACATCATCACTCTATGTTCCATTTAAGATTTGATTCATGGCAATTTTGCTCAACAATATCATCATCTGTAGGAAAATCAGTTGTGCAGAGCTCATTATATACCTCAATATAATCCTTAAGAGTAGCATTGGAAGATATTTTGTTTGCTTTTAACCAAGCTTCGTAATCAGCTTCAATTTCATTTTGATTTATTTTCATCAATACTACTCAAAAAAATTGAAGGCATGTAATCTTCTTCTTCCCCATCAGAATACTGACCAAATCCGGAATTTTGAAAGCAATTAGCTATTGTTTGCTTATTGACATCAATATTCCAAGCTTTTGTTGCATGATTGATGCAATCTAAAAGTGTAATATCGTGTTTTTTGTTTATCTCTATGCACTTAAGGGCTTCTTTTACAATTCTGCTACGATAGAAAACTTTGAAGTTTTGCATTACCCCCTGGTCAAGAGCTTGTAATTTAGACGTCATATTCGGTGGGAAAAATGTCAATTGATTGGATTTCAGTTCACTTTGTACGTCTTTTGGATGAGCTGGACAGTTATCAATAAACAATAACATTTTTCGACCAGCACTTTGAAAGAGCTTATCTAATTTTAGGACCCATTCTTCAAATAGCTGTCCAGCCATCCATGCCTGAGAGTTAGCTTTATACGTTACTGGTAACCATTTTACATTGCGAAAGCAGCGAGGCCTGGCACTTTTACCAATAACTAGAATTTGAAGTTTTTCAGAACCATCCATATTTGCTGCCAGCATTAACGTAACACGCTGCTTGCTATTTTTGCCAGAGAGTAAAACAAACAAACAAACCAAAACTAAAACAAAAAACCAATTTAACAAGCAAAATTCTTCGAGTTATAGAGTTCATGTGTATGTTTTTTGTTCGAGTTATGCAGAACTTTGACTTATGGCAGTTCGAGTTACGGAAGGAAAATTGTATGTGATTTGTTCTTTTAACGCTACTGCCAACAAAATTAGTTCGAGTTGGAGAAAATCCGAGTTAGAGAAGTTCGAATTATGGAAGTTCGACTGTATTAAAGATATTTAGCAGGATGGACAACTAGTTGCCAGACTTTCTCGTTAGCACCCGTCCTTGAACTGAGGGGGCTCATGTTTCTAAAGCGACAACCCTGCCACTCAGACAGCCAAGTTGTTGTATATTTTCTGTATAAATGTTTAATTATATCCTATTTCATTTTATATGTATCATTGCACATTTACCGGGTGACAGTTTCTCACCACACAAAGGTAAACAAGTTGTATTACAACTTCGTTACCTTTTGTAGTGAACTATACAATTTACAACTGTTAATAATTTTATTGGGCTTTCGAGTTCAATTTTTACTTCCTCAAAATTGAGAAAGATTTTTCTTGTGATGAAATTGAAGTAATCAACATTTTTTAAAGAAAAGAAGAATAGTAAAGTTAAAGAGTTACTGGCTGGAATACACACTAGTTAGCATCAAGTTTAAATTTAAATTCAAATATATTTGCTTTTTCAAATGCACTCAGTTTAAATAAAAATTACGAACAAAAGAATCAAATTCAAAGAAATAAAAGAGAAAAATGAAAATGTTATTCTCTTTATAAATACATCCAAGATATTTGTATTTGCTCCGATTTGTATAAAAAATAAATTCGGTCAAGTACGAGGCCGGCTCGCACGCTTAGGGTTCCGTATGTACGTACCATATGTGTAATGTACATATGAAATGGCAGATGTGATTACATTTATTGTATAAATTTCATCTCTCTGTCTCTTACAGCTTGAGAGTTATGTTTAATTGTTACTTTACGTTGTATGGGGACACCTAGTAGTTTTCGACTTGTAGTTGTTGTTGTAAGCCATCTGGGATTACATACACTGTGCGAATTTCAGCTGTCTATCTCTTACAGTTCGAGAGTTATAGCTAACTGTTACTTTACCTTTTAGGGACACCTGGTAGTTTTACAGTTGTTGTTGTTTTTAGCCTTTGTTGTTGTGGAGCATATGTGAATACATACTTGTGCGAATTTCAGCTGTTTATCTTTTACGGTTCGAGAGTTTAGCTAATTGTAACTTTTCGTTGTATGGGGACACCTGATAGTTTTCGATTTATTGTTATTAGTATTTTTTGTTGTAGCGGCAAGCTACAACAACATTCTGTGAAAATTAAAGCTCTTTAGCTCTTATCGTTTCGGAGAATGGACGCTGTGACGGACGGACGTAGAAGTCTCGGTAATACGGTTCCATTTCACTCCGATGAGTACGGAACCCTAAAAAAGCAAGTGACCTGAAGCTCGAATTATTAAGTTAAAATATTAAATAACAAAAGTCGAAAAATTAGCATCAAGAATATGTGTTAAAGGTTTGTTTGAACATTTCTGATTCTCATTTTGTTCATGGGAATTTTTAAATAAGAAGTTGAGTTTCAAACATTCTTTTAAGAAGCTGATTAGCATCAACGAAATGTCGGCGGTACATACAGACGGCTGAGAAAGACAGAACACGTTAAAGTCTACTTTTAGACCTAAAATAATACATTTCAACTGGCTCTTATAGCGAATAAATAATTTTTCTGGAAAATTTGTTAACTTCTTTTCTTAACAATACGAAACGTGTAAATTATAAAAAAAGATGTTAGTACAAGTTAAAGCTATAATAATTTCAAACTTTTTAACATATCACATCATAAAATCGGACAAGCATTTTTTAAGTTGTGACTAGAGGTTTGCATCAACATTTGCAAAAATCTCTAATTTTTTAGAAGAAAAAAAAAAATTGTAACAAAAAAACTTATCCATAGAATTTAAAATTTGTATGATTTTTTCACTAACACACATGCAATAATTTTATATTAAATTTTTGCTACCGGTACAGCCATTGTTTAATTTTTTTGGTCTAATTAGAAGGATTGTTTTATAATGCATCTATCACATTTTTATACAGTAATTTTCGTTCATATTGATTTAAGTTTTATGTATATTAAAGTTTTATTAAAAAAAAATACAGATTATGTCTTCATAAATTATAATTACTTGATTAATTATTGTCAAAAATATATAATGGGTTTTGGAGATTTTGGGGGTTTTTAGAAAGAAAAAAAAACGTATTGAACACAAATGTTTTGTCCCATTTACACACTCAAGTACAAGTGCAAGTAACTCAAAACATGGTAATTTTTTTTACTAATACCATCATACAACTGCAAGTTTTGTGAACTCACTTGCAAGAGATTTTGATTGCCAGTATTTTTTTTTTTTACTTGCATGTCGGTAAAATGACAAAAAGCAAAAACAGTGTTACCTTATAGAGTTCGTAATTAAATTTTAATAGATAACTTACAAGGAATAATTTTTATTTTTTTATCTCACATACCGAAAAATAAGATAAAGTGTAAAAAAAGTAGTGAAATAAAATATGCACATATGAACTTAATTATTTAAAAAAAGTTTACTGTCTTTTTCAGCTGTCTATATGTTTCAAACAAACTTTTAAGAATTTTTCAAGTCTACTGATGAGTTGATTAGCACCAATTAGCATATAGACAGCTGAAAAAGACAGTAAACTTTTTGAAAAGGTTCAGTTTTGGATCTGAATTAATGAAATAAAATATGGCTTTTATGGATTCTTAATATAAATTTACTATTTATATTCGTATAATTTGCTTCCCCATAACAGTTCGTATGACAATACTTTGGCAACCCATCCCTTACAAAAAAGGCAAACAAGTTTTGATTTTTAAATATAAAAAAATGGAACAGTGATTTTGTAGCTCTTTTATTGTTTTATTATTATTGCTTTTATTTAATTCTTTTATTTTGTAAAGTAAAGCAATTTTCTTTAAGACCATTTGCTTTGATGACATTTTGGAAATGAGCTTGCACTTGCCTGTGTAAACAATCAAGCAAGTAACAATTTCTTTTATTGTCTCTGTACACACAACTTGCAACAAGTTACTTGCATGTGTAAATGGGGGAGTTAAAAGATATCAAAATTGTTGTTATGTTGGTTAATTCAGTTGAACTGTTTTGTTTGTTATTTCTTAGTTTTTACAAGGAATGATTTTTAGTACATTATTATTTGATCTCTTATACCGAAAAATAAGATAAAATATAAAAAAGTTGAAGTAAAATATGGCTTCTATCGATTTGTAATATAAATTTACTGTTTATTTGATTTAAAAAAAAAAGAAATTATTCGTATAATTCGTACAGCTTGCAACAAGTTACTTGCATGTGTAAATGGGGGGGTTAGACAAGTGTAACAACACATCTAAGAAAATTTAGTGCCTTTTCAATGTCAGACATTTTTTTTCCTCTTGTTGTTTTCTTCGCTTTTCATACGCTGTGAAATGAAATTTTCCCATGTGCGAACGAATAATATTTAGAAAAATTTGATGACTTAAAAATATTCATACATACAAAATAAAAAATAAATTTCACAAAACAAAATATAAAATAGCATAATGCAAACCAAAAAAAAAAAAAAAAAAAAAAAAAAAGAAAGAAATCAAATGTGTTTATTGGCATTTTTATTGCATGTCATTTAATATTGGCCGCGGTACGCAGCGGTGGTAATGACGGAAACATGCAGCTTTTTATGGTCTTTGGCGGCAAATTTTTATATTGTTTAGATGATTGGTAGTTACTTTAGTTATGTATGTATGTATGTATCTGCATACATACATACATATGCGTTCATAACACCAGGTTCCATACACTAATGCCATGTATGTATATGTGTGTGTGTGTGTGTGTGTGTTTTAAAAGTATGAAAACAAAAAAAAAAAAATTAAAATAACTCCAACCGGTTGGTTGTAGCAGCTCTCAATAATGTTTAGACATTAAAAAATGCTGAGAAAATACAGAAGAAAGAAGAAAAAAAAAACGCAAGACTTCTTCAAGGATTAATAGCTGATTTAAAATGGACAGCTAAAACTGAAGAGGAAAAAAATGTAAAACGAGAAAAAACTGATTACAAATGGAATGCAAACATCATGGCTATTAAGTATATTAAAGTTTGATGTGATGAAATTTCCCAAACTGATGATGAACTGAAAAGAACGCGTACAAACGGACAGATGCAAAAAAAAAAAAAAAAAAAAATAACTAACGAACGCAAAGAAAAGAACGGACGGACGCACATTTCACACACAAATGGACTATGGACGGGTTAAATGACGAACGGGCTGGCAGGCTGGAATTGTTTGCTGGAGCAGCATGTACGACAGTCATGTTTCGTTTAGAAGGCATTTATTTTCAGGTCTGAGTTTTTTTTTTTTTTTTTTTTTATTCTTTTTATGCATTTCACAAACTACAAGTATTGATTTGTATCTTTTCGTTTCATTAATTTCTTTTTTTATTCTCATACATTATATTTTTAAAAGTTCTAATGTTGCTGATGTCGGCGCTGCTGAATGGTGCTGGTGCCGGTGTCGGTGCCGGTGCCGGTGCTGGTGCTGTTTGTGAGATGCTGGTGTTAGTGGCTGTGATGGCAGTTCCTAAACACATTTTTAATGCATTTTAATTGCCAAGGGTCGGTCTATCATGTTGTTGGATTTATGATATTCATGCTGTTCTTTGTATAAACTTTGTTGCTGGCCTTTTTATCACTTCTTCTTAAATTTCATGTTGTGTTACGTTTTTTTTTTTGAGCAAATAAATGTCTTTGACCTTCTCAATGCCAAAAATGTTTTTCACATTTAATTAACAAATAAGAGAGCTGCGCAAACTGTTTATCAGCCACTCAGTGCAAAAAGGTAATCAATCCTTTTTCTAAATTTTATTTAAAAGTAAAAAAAAAGAGAACACATTTCTGCTCTTACGGCTCTCGAAATGTTTGCGATTTTTTAATAGACCAAAACAAATGCGAGAATTTTTTCTCTAGTAGTTTTTCAATTTTAGGATTTTGTAAAACCCAAAAATTAACTTAATTATTTATTTGCTATAAGAGCCAATTGAAAGGTCCTATTTTGGGTCTAATTAATGTTTGTTGTTTTTCTCAGCCGTCTATAGGCCGCCGGCATTTCATTGATGCCAATCAACTCCTCAGTAGACTAGAAAAATTCTTAGAGGAATGTTTGAAACCCAACAACCCATTCCGAAATTCCTCTGAAAAAGTGAGAATTAGAAATGTTGAAACAAAATTTTAATACAGGAAACATTTTCAGAAAAGTGAAAGTGTTGCAAGACGAAAAAATTTTTTCGGTATTAAAGGTTTTTTTTTTTAAATATGAACTTAATTTATTTATTATTCTATTATAGTACATTTACACTAGTAATTCCTAAACTAGTTTATGATCATAAACTAGTTTCATAAACTATACCATTTACATTCTAGACAGTTTACTTGATTTTGTTTGACAATTTACAATAAATTCAATATAAAAAATAATATATGTAATATGGAGGCTTTTGCAGAAAAAAATATTTATGTATTTTTCATACTAATTGAATAAAACTCAATATAAAATTAATTATTTAGCATGGAAAATAAGGAAGCACCTCTTATTTTCATCATCCATGCCTAAATTTTATGTATTTTAATAAATCCAAGAATTCCGGAAGTTTTGAAATTATTTAATTTTAAAATATTTTTTCCTTTTATTAATTCAGGTCCAAAAATGAACCTTTTCAAAAAATATTTGCTATATTTTTCAGCTGTCTATATGCCGACGACATTTCGTTGGTGCTAATCAACTCATCAGTAGACTTGAAAAATTCTTAAAAGTTTGTTTGAAACTTAACTACTTATTCCATAATTACCATGAACAGAATGAGAATCAGAAATGTTCAAACAAACCTTTAACACAGCAAACATTTCTTTTTTCGTTTTGCAACACTTCTACGAAAAAAGAAATGTTTGCTGTGTTAAAGGTTTGTTTGAACATTTCTGATTCTCATTCTGTTCATGGGAATTATGAAATAACTAACACTTTAGGTGTTAGTGGGACCAGCATACCTTCAATATTGCATAATAGCCTTTTCACACTTATCAACATTTTCGTGGAACGTGTTGAAGATGTTGAAAATGTGAAACATGCGTTCACACACAACATCTAACATCACATATACATACACAGCTGCCAAAATAAATAAAGCCACGTTTTGCATTAAAGATAATAAAAATATAATATAAATAGATTTTGAAGACAAAATAATAGTAGGAATAGCAGCAAGGCTTGTACCTAGACAAGCACTAGCAGAGCAAAAAAAAAAAATACACGAGAGTTGTTGGTAGAAAAATAACTGCATACTGTCAAATTCTTCTCTCATTTGTTTTGTTAAACTGGTTTGTGAGTGTATACAAAAAACGAAATTACACAAATTTCGTAAAATAAATTTATTTAAACCACTTAAAAATTATTACTTTACTTTTTTATGGAATAAAAGAAGCAAAATCACTGGCTTATTTTACTTTTTCTTCAATAGTAGCTACAAAATCACTTGCACATTTCTTAGAAATCAGAGCACGTTAAACGGCTTGTAAACAAACTTTTGACACTAAGCAGTTAATAAACAACGAGCAGCTGTTTTAGTGATTTTACCTGTTTAATCTGCCTTGATTAGCAGTTAGCTTGCAAGAACAATCTCTACTACTAATGCAGTGTATAGAATCCATAAAAAGCTTGCTGGAGGAAGAAGAACATGAAGACATCATTTTGGACACAACTCCTTTTTTAATGATTTTGAATGTCAAAATTTACAGTGATGCCACTACAATTTTGTAATTTTTTTTAGTGATGACACTAAAATAATCGAAAGATGTTGAGTGGAACAAAATGAGCTAGGAACATTTTATAAAGATGTTAAAAGATGTTGGTTTTTAGCCCTGTATATTTCTTATGGGGAAATTTCAACATCATCGCAAATTGATGGTAGATGTTAGATGTTGATAAGTGTGAAAAGGCTATAAACATTCGATTGTCAAAAAAAAAAAAAAAAATGTTCGCGTTGGATGCCACACAAATTTGTGATCGCTGAAAAAAAAGGCCCGTGCCCATTGGTCGAAAGAAATGTACGTTGACGGTGCTTCAAAACACGTCTAAGATACCGTGACCGCTGCACAGTGGTGTAAATAAAAAAAAAAGTGGTAAAGAGTCTTGAACTTCTAAGCCACAAAACGGATCTCGCTGAAAATCGCAGTTGCCATAGACAAGGAGTTATATTTTTTGTCTCATGTCTTTTTAGGCCTATAGTTAAAACAGGGGCGGGGCTATGTGGGCTGAAATTTACCTACCTCGAGCTAGGTAAACAAAATAGGTTAAACAAAATAAAACTTATACACACTCTTAGGAGATTATCTTTCGCTACGTGTAAAAATAAATATAAAAGCTGGAACAATATTTTTTTACAAATTCAAAAATAATGAAGCCACCTTTTCTGTGAAAAACTAAAATTTTTCGGTGAAATTTCAAAGTTTAGAATAAAGACCTATTTTATGACTTATCGGATCAAGATATTTCAATAAAATGGTACCTTAAAATTTTATAAGGAATATAACGGTGGGCCACAAATTAAAATTAAGATTTCAACAAAAAAGTTATAAGCCAAAAACCAAAAGAGAGTGCGGCGAAAATAATAAAAAATATTATTCAAAGGCGAATATCTCTTAAACTGTAAGAGATATGAAAACATGTTTCATAACATTTCTTTGCCTTGCTAAGCAAAATCCAAAAAGGTAAAAATCTTTAAAATCGGCCAAGATATAAGAAAGTTATAAGCTGCACAAAGGCTTTTTTACTCGAGGTAGGTAACTTTCAGCCCCAATAGCCCCGCCCCTGTTTTAACTATAGGCCTAAAAAGACATGAGACAAACAATATAACTCCTTGTCTATGACAACTGCGATTTTCAGTGAGATCCGTTTTGTGGTTTAGAAGTTCCAGACTTTTTACCACTTTTTTTTTATTTGCACCAATGTGCGCTGATAAATCGTGGATTTACGCGTATGAGTCCGAGAGTAGACAGCAGTGGACTGCTTGCTGTAAGGGTGTTTCGCGATGAACAAAATCCAACAAAAGCTGTTCGCGCACGAGGCACTTCCAAGCAAATGGTGGCCTATTTTTGCGGAAAAACTGAACATGTCGCAACTGGACCACTGGAATAATGCAGAATAGGGAATTCTAAATGGTATACCACGATTTGTTTGCCAGTTCTCTTCCAACCACCGAGGATGGGTTACTTTTCGCCAAGACAATGCCAACCCACATTGAGTCACATATCGGCTCAAACATCGGCGTTTTTGAGCACCCAAAACATCGATTTAGCACCGAATGGTTTCTCTTTATACCGTACGTAAAAAAACGAAACTGAGAGGTCAACGTTTTTGGACACCTGAAGAAGCGTTTGCTGCATTCAGAATGCTTGTTTTGGAGATACCTCAACAATCCGAGCAGCAAAAGTGCTGCGACAGTTGGTGCAAACGTAAGCAAAAGTGTATAGATGTTGTTGTATATATTGTATAGGAATATTTGTATACAGTATAGGAATATTGGCTGAATAATATTTGCTTTGGGTGTCCAGTCCCGCAATGAAAAAGGCACCCCTCGTATAGTCATTGTTTTTTATTTTTTATTTGTTCCGGTTGAACAAAACCCAAAATCAAATGAATAAATGCATTATCTAATAAAATCATCAACAATTTTCCTCAGTGACATCTGAAACATGTAAAAGATCTTTGCCACTCACCACGAAGCCAAAATACCGAATTATATTTAAAAGCCTATATGTAGACTCAATATTGGTTACAATCGGGTTTTTTTTTTTTTTTGTTGCGTATTCTTCTTCTGTTTTGTATGGCTTCATTGAAATTGCACATGTTAACACCTTCCACGCATCATCTCGTTTCATTTAATGTCTTCTACCACTCCCAAGTTCCTCTACCTCTCAACTCTCAACCAACCGTACACATGTACTTATTGTTGTTTTTTTTTTTTTTTTTTGTTTTTGCACGCATTTTCCCTAATACATACAAACAAACAAACAAACAAACATATTTATATACATAGTTTTGCGGCTTTTATGCTCGGTTTTTTAATTTAAAAAGAAGAAGTTAAAACGTTTAATTGCTCTGCAGCATCCACAATAACAATAAATATAAAAGATGGTAATGATCATCAAACTGAACACTAATGATCATGCCAAAATGGTTGATGTTACAAGAGTGACGGACGGACGCTTAGGGCCTTTCGGTAAAGGTTTCCAGTTACACTTTGCAACAGAGAATGAAGACGAAAAACTTTGACTGGATATTTGTTACTTAATCACGCAAAAACGATTGAATAAATTTCAATATACATACATATGGTTTGTGCTTCTAACACGGAAGAGTCTGCATTAGAATGCTTTTGCACGAGTAGAGTTTGTTTTGCAAAATGTTGTGGTTGAGGCTGACAAAGGAAAAAGGGAATGGGAGGGTGTGCCGTTTTCATCGCACTTGCAAAGTTTTGTTTTATTTCCTTCGATGCTTCGATGTGTCAAAGGAAACTAATTGCACGCACTGTGGAACAAATTAAGTTAGCAAAAGTCAGGTAGACTCTGAGAGAGAGAGAGAGAGAGAGAGAGGTGAAAATAGAGGCCATGTTAGAAGAGCCGTATCGCGGCGTTTGTTCATGTCAGTTCGATTTCTTTTTTAAACGACCTTTTAACTTTGCAGTCAAATGCCGATTTTCAGCATATTGTTTACATGGTTTTTTGGAACGAAGTTCCTTAACGCGGCCTGCTGGCAGTGCAAACTAGTAGAAATCGTCACGAAAGCGTGTGAGCTGTTTATATGTATTGGTGTATCTGTCGACAAACAATTGTGTAAGTGTCTCCGCTGATGTCAGCGGAGACACATACCCATAAATATTGGTGACTATTCTGAAAAACGCGCCGAAGAGGTGAAACTTTCCTTGGCAAACAAAAACAAAATATGAAGAATTGTTTGTGTTTTCCCTACATCGCAAGAATAAAATTAACGAGGTAGTTGGCCACGCGTATCTCTTTCACCAGTAAACGGTAAATTTTGTACGAAACATAAAAACAATTTGTTTGTACTCTTGACATTTTGTTCTTGTTTTACATGTACAGATTCACTTCACTAGCACGTTTTCCCGAATAAGCACCATTAATTAAGTTGTGAACACGGACGCTATCAGTTGATAGATGTCGCTAAATTAAAGTATGTCACAACAAAAAACAGCAATATTGAAAAATTTTCTTCGTTTTGTAGCAGATTGACAAAAAAATACTGCATGTGTCAAAAGTAAAAAAATAAAACGTTCCAAAAAAGAGGCATATAAAATTTAAAAATTTCAAAAACAACACAAAATAAAACATACAGATTTCACCTTGTATTACATTCGAAGATGAAGAAAAAACGGAAGGAACTTCGTTCCTAACGGGGTCCCCCGACCGCATTTCTTTTTTTTTCTATAAATTGTCTTATACATATATAAATTATTGCACAGGTCTCTAGCAAAAAAGACAGAAGACACTAAAGTCTAATTTTAGACCTAAAATAATAAAGGGTTATCCATTTTGCGGTTTCAAAAGTAAGCGTAAATAAAAGACATATAAAACAATTTTTTTTACCATGATATTTATGTTTTGATAATTTCTATGCGGCTGTGTGTGTCTGTTAAGCGATCCATTTTCGTCAATGTCAGACTGTCAGACTTTCAACCGAGTAGAAAAAAATTGTTTTAACAACTTAGTTTGACAGGTGTCCAATTCCAGTCCTATACCTTTGAAACCACTAAATTGTATAATCCGTTATAATGTATGGTGGCTTTTCAAGGCAGATTTACTAGATACAAGCACTAGCAGACCAAAAAAAAAATACACGAGAGTTGTTGGTAGAAAAATGACTGCATACTGTCAAATTCTTCTCTCATTTGTTTTGTTAAACTGGTTTGTGAGTGTATACAAAAAACAAAATTACACAAATTTCGTAAAATAAATTTATTTAAACCACTTAAATATTATTACTTTACTTTTTTATGGAATAAAAGAAGCAAAATCACTTGCGCATTTCTTAGAAATCAGAGCACGTTAAACGGCTTGTAAACAAACTTTTGACACTAAGCAGTTAATAAACAACGAGCAGCTGTTTTATCTGCCTGTTTACCTGTTTAATCTGCCTTGGTGGCTTTTCTTTGTAGCACATCTTTCTTTTGCTTAGTTTTCATACAATATATTGCCACTTGGGGGCCGAACTCCGAAATCGATTTTAATCGATTCCCAAGACTATTTCAGATATCACACCCACCAGCAGTCTTAGAGGACCCTTTAGGCCACCATTTGTATATGGTGTGTAGTGCGCTGAAGAGTGCACGTTTTTCCAAAAACGTTCCTAATCTTCTCTAGAAATTTCATATTTTCAAAAATATGGTCTGTTAAGTCTTTAACAGTGCTCTGTTAACTTCAAGATTTGTCTTTGCTAAAAAATTTGGTTTGTGTCCGGCGACTTAAATTCGAATTTATCTTCACACACACATAATTTAGCGGCGGTCGTACAAAATCAAGCTGGAAGCAGCAAGTCAGCTGATCTTGTAAGGCTAGCTGGTATAGAGATGATTTGGTATGGTGGAAGAAGGCAACGAGTTTCCCGCCAATTAGTTGAGGTGACTTTCTTAAAAGACTTTGGTAACAAGTGTCATGGAATGTGTGAACAAATGGAAGCAAATTTTTATTTACTGAATTTATTTGGTTTCATTTCAAAAAAGAAAAAGTTGTTATTATACCATACATACATACATATATGATTGTGCACAAATTATATGCATCAGATAGACGAGACAGACAGACAGACAGACGCTGTAATATTGTTTTCCTTTATTTATTTATTTATTTTTTTTTTGCATTCGCATTTGATCCCACTTTGTTCCTCTTTTATCGCGTCATCTCCTACGCGTTGTGTAAGTAGCCGCCAAATGCCATCTTGTGAAAACGAATAAGGGACATTAGTTTTAAATTTTTATGACTTTAAAGCAGTTCTTTGTCCAGAGCTTCCAGCCGTCCAGATCCCACCAGTGAACACAAACGTGAATGGGCAAGTGCGTATGCGTGTGTGTGTGTGTGTGTGTGTGTGTGTGTAATATGACTTGAAAACTTTTTGTTGTTGCCATTTTTCCATTCTTTTAATTGAAATGTTTTCTTAATTTATTTGTTGAGGATGATTTGCTTTTCTGTGCTTTTTATTGTCGAATGAATGCATGATGTATGGGAGTGTACGTGTAATGTGGGCCGCCTGCAATACCCAGCCACGCAACAGACATCTTTTATAACACACACACGCACACGCACACACCAACAGGCATTAGTGAACATCCAACATGTTGTTGTAGGCATTTAATATTGTTTTACTTTGATCTGTTCGATATTGTTTTTATTATTATTATTATTATTATTATTTTTTCTTTTTGCTGTGTGTTGTTAATGCACCAGCACATGAGTGGTGCGTAGTGGCACGCACGCTCAATTCCTCAATGGTTTGTATTACTTTCTTTGGAACTTGATCAATTTGCCTTAAGAATAATGAGCAAAAAAAAAAAAAAGAAGCAAGAACATTTCGTTTTCTTTCTTCTCTGCAATTCTTTCGTTCTTTTCTTCTTAGCCTAGATAAAATAATTGATATGTGATCCAAATAGATATTGTGTCGCTGCTGCAAATGCGTTTGTGAGCAGTACTAAGAAATGTGGGCATGCAGCCATCCACACACACACACACACACACACACATGCAAGTGCATTTATTAAATGCCATGTACGCTATCAAAGGCTAAATATTTGGTAATAAAACTTCGCTACTAACTGGAGGTTCTGCGAAGATATTAAAAAAAAATAAATAAATAAATAAATAAGAAAAAACTGTGATACACAGGCGTATCACAATTAATGCAACACAAATCTTTTATGTAAATTGATTTAGGTTACCTACTTAATTTATTTCGAAAACTAAATACAATTCATTTATTTCTTTCTACAATTCATTTATTATTTGACAAATCAAGGCAAACTTTAAAATAATATCATGTTTTTTTTACACCCTTTGGCAAAAGGGTGTGCATAGATTTGTCGTAAAGCATCTGTTTTCGGGCACCGGTTGTGCAACCACCAGCTGCTTAATTCACCTAAATCTTACTTTAAACGTTTTATAAATATCCCCTCTGCTTAGGGATTGAAAATAAGCAACATCAGGTCTATAATTACGGAGATATAGACAAAAAAAAAATTAACATTTTTATTGCATTTATTATTTTATTGAAAAAAAAAAAAGCAAAAAGAACAAGTTGGGCTCGAACCAGCAACATGCAGGTTGACAGAGCAGCTAACACTACCGCTGAGCCATCGCTGGTTGTTGGTGAGAGTGGCATTTTAGATGAATAAAAAGCAAATAAATAATTCAGTTCATGTTTGAAAATTCAAATAACTTTTACTTTTTGATACCTTCAAAAATACAAATCGTAATAACCTTTTTTCGAGCGATTGACAAAGTTCGTTTAAAATTCTTTTTTGTCAGTCAAATGTTTATGTATTATTGAATGTATGTTGGTCCCACTAGTGCCTAAAGTTGTTTCACTATCACAATAGATCACATGACGATCTTGCAATATCACTTCGCGCACAGCATCAATGGTTTTCGTAACAACAACTGATTTTGGACGACCCTCGCTAAATTCGTATTGTAATGAACTACGACGACCACGATTGAATTCACCACATCATCGATAAACATTGGCTCCATTGTGATGGAGCTTCATCGCCAAAAATTGTATCAAGTTCAACCCTACACTGTTAATGAGTTAATTCACATCGAAATTCAAAAATAATCACACGAACATTTTCACGATTTAATTCCATTTTTGAGCCGAGATAAAGCTTTTAAGTTACTTTAAACGACACAAATAGCGCTCGTATGTCGAAAAGCTGTGAGTACGTATAATCTCGTATATGAATCTTAACTACTTATTTCATAATTCCCATGAACAAAATGAGAATTTGGAATGTTCAAACAAACCTTTAACCCAGTAAACATTTATCTTCGTTCTGCAACTCTTGTACTTTTCTTTGCAACCTTCTCTATACAACGAGTTTTCATTGGTTACTACGATTTGTATTTTTGAAGGTATCAAAAAATAAAAGTTTTTTGAATATTCAAATATGAACTTAATTATTTATTTGCTTTAAGAGCCAATTGAAATGTATTAATTCAGGTCCAAAACCACAGCTTTTCAAAATGTCCTTTTCATTTGAAAAGGTCTATCTTTGGAAATCAATTGATACATTTCAATTCGCTCGTAAAGCAAATAAATAATTTAGTTCACATTTAAATGTTAATGATTTTATCAGGCCTCTTTGTTCGAGTTTTACTTTTTCAAAATTGAGAGATTTTTTTTTTTTTGAACGAAGTTCCTTAACGCGGCTTGCTGGTAGTGCAAATTAGTAGAAATCGTCACGAAAGCGTGTGAGTTGTTTATATGTATTGGTGTATCTGTCGACAAATAATTGTGTAGGTGTGTCCGCTGCTGTCAGCGGAGACATCTACCAATAAATATTAATTTGTTATAAAAACGGACACTATCAGTTGATAGATGTCGCTAAATTAAAGTATGTCACAACAAAAAACAGTAATATTGAAAAATTTTCTTCGTTTTGTAGCAGATTGACAAAAAAAAAATACTGCATGTGTCAAAAGTAAAAAAAATAAAACGTTCCAAAAATTTTAAGAAGCATATAAAATTTAAAAATTTAAAAAACAACGCAAAATAAAACATACAGATTTCACCTTGTATTACATTCGAAGATGAAGAAAAAACGTAAGGAACTTCGTTCCTAACGGGGGTCCCCCGACCGCATTTCTTTTTCTTTTTTTTTTGTGATAAAAACTTTAGTTATCAAAATGTTTTCAAGAAGACAGATTTTTGCTTCTTTTTGCAGTTGGCCCTGCAGTGCAGATATTTTCTCATTTTCTAAACTCTTTTTTTTTACCCAAAAAAAGAAAAAACATAATTTGGCTTTATGTGCTATAATGAATGACACAATTCCAATTTACCAAAAAAAAAGGGGGAAAAAAACATTTTCTAAATTGAATCCAAAATGCCGGCAACGATTATAAGCGAAATTTATTTTTCTTTTCAATAAAAATTCAAGATTATCATCCACTTAATGTCCTTTAAGTAGTCAGCATGAAATTGTGTATTTTTAATTACAAAACAAACTGTAGATTTGCGCTCGAACGCACAGCCATGCACACACACACACACACACACATGCATACATGCATATGTACACTCAGAATATTTTTGCAGTAACCCTGCCAGCAAATTGGTAGTCGACTACAAATAAAATCGACTCATAGTTCACCCATGTCGGACATTGAGTAGTCGACTACTAAAATAATTAACTTTACGTTAACTTTTATGGACTAGCTACAAATTAGCTACAATACAATCGATTTGTAATTCACTTTTTGTGTACTGGCTACCACCTAGCTGAAACGTAGTGCAGAGTTAACCCAAAATTCAAATAATAACATACACACATACACGGTAAATAACTCTTTAATTAAATTGCTTATTGTCGCATTCGTTTTAAATGTTGCGATGGCTGAGTGGGTTAAGTTGGCTGCTCACCAGTCTGAGGCTTAGTGGTTCGATTCCCACCAGAGGCTAACAAAAAAAAGTAGGATGAAATTTAATTTAATAAAATATAATAAATATTACCACCGAAAAATGTAAAATCAGCCTTGATTTGTAAATTTTTTTCTGTATGTACTGACTTTGAAGTAGCTAACTTTAAGTTAGTTGAAAAGTAATGCAACGTCGGACAATTGACTACCTCCTAGGACATCGTAATGTTAAAATAGTCAGTCATCTCCGTTAAAAATGATCTAAGTGTCAACCACCACCAGCTGTAAAAAAGTTAGCTTATAATTCATTACTAGTTAACTGAGTTGCCGGCAGGGAACTGACCGCAGTTTATTCTAGAAGTAATCAGTGCTGTTATTTTTATATGACAAAACGTTTAAAAAAGAATGAAATTTTAAGTTTAACTGATTTGTACAGTTACTTAAAAAACCAACTACCGATAAATACGGATTTTCGCTGACAGTTAATAATGACAGTAGTAGTAACTTATGCTACACATACATACATACATACATGAAGGAACCAAGCTGTTAATACATATTTAATTCGGTTTCTGTATACATATGTATGTAGCATACATACTCTTTACTTAAATTGATTGTTGTTGAATTTGTTCTGATTGTTGCGAGGGCTGAGTGGGTATGGCAGCTGCTTTCAAGTCGAGCTGCTGCATATTCGAATCTCAGCAGAGGCTTTGCAGTACAAAAATGAAATGAGCGAATTGCAATAGAAGATAATACAGATAGAAAACTATAATGAAACAAAATGATCACCTAAGAAAAAATAAAAACATTTTTGCAAGTTGGTTACGCATTAATTATTTGACAGTTATTAGAATAAAGGAAAAATCATTATTTTTGCCGATTGGACTCCGTAGTTTTTTTTTTAACATTGAAATTCAAATGAAGTAATAAGTAAATTGAAATGAAAAATACCTAGGACGGTTTTCAAATGAAGTTTCATTTATTTAAAGAGTATTTTCAGTTAATTTTACTGACAAAGTTTTCTGAGTGTACATTTGTCTGTTAATTGTTGTCCATATAAATTTTAATAAACGTTTCTCGTTTTTGTTCCTTCGAAATGCATACTGCATGCATATTGAATAAATAGCGTGCTAAACTGCGTGTTGTTGCACTGCCCAATACAACAACTATAGATGTTGGTTGATGATGCAGCAACTAAATACAATAATGTTGCTGCTGCTGGTGCTGGTGCTGGTGCTGCTGCTGCTGCTTGTTGTGTGCTTTTGTTTAAATGTGTAGTGTTTTTCTTAAATCATTTTTGTTTCCTTTGTTTTTATTGCTGGTATTTTTGTTGTTACAATAATCTGTCTTTTTACACAAATGTATGCGAATCGATTAACACTTCAGCACAAAGGCAACAACCAGAAAAAACGACTAATGGCAACAAAAACAATAACAATAGCAACCAAAGCAAAAAAGCAAAAACCAAATTGTGAGATCTTAATGCCTCATTTTTAAGGCAGTCGTTGTCGTTGTCGACGTTGTCGTCGTCGTTGGTGATGATGACCATAATTACGTTTGTAATGTCTTGGCTGGTGGTGCCCTATATGTTAGTTAGATCGATCACTGATGCAAAAGTTTGTACAATTATACTTTCTTTTTTTAGCACTATTTAATAGTCAAAATTACAACAGCACGCCAACGACTTTAGCACTTTTTCAACGAATTTAGCACTTTTTCATTATATTTCAAGAAGCTATTAATAGTATTTTGGAACAGTGGGAGCCACTTCACACTCAACAATTTTGAAGCCGATTCCCAAAACTTCCTGCCTGTTCCTCAATGTCGACGTCGTGCAATTGTTCGCTTTCTAAGCGAAAGAACATTGTGTTGGGTTCCTCTATGACGTTTTTTTTATTCGAACGATGACTCGATGATCGACAAGTCGTAAAGACGCAAGTATTTTCATAGTTTTGCCTTTTGGGCATCGATATGTAAGTTGTGTTTTACTTCCGTCAGTTAAAATTGCTACTTTCATTTGATAAAAAAAATAATTTTTGGAACGAAGTTCCTTAACGCGGCTTGCTGGTAGTGGAAATTAGTAGAAATCGTCACGAAAGCGTGTGAGCTGTTTATATGTATTGGTGCATCTGTCCGACAGATACACAATTGTTTGTCGACAGAATCTGTCGACAAACAATTGTATACCCATAAATATTAATTAGTTGTGAAAACGGACACTATCAGCTGCTAGATGTCGCTAAAGTAAAGTATGTCACAACAAAAAACAGCAATATTAAAAAATTGGCCAACAGTTGCTCTTCTTCATTTTGTAGCAGATTGACAAAAAAATACTGTATGTGTCAAAAGTAAAAAATAAAACGTTCCAAAAATTTAAAGAATCATCAAAATTTAAAAATTTAAAAACCAACACAAAATAAAACATACAGATTTTACCTTGTATTACATTCAAAGATGAAAAAAAAACGTAAGGAACTTCATTCCTAAAGGGGCTCCTCCGACCGAATTTCTTTTTTTTTTTCAAATTTTTGAGGTTTCGTCTGGTGACCGGTTGAAACTGCAATTTTGAATTTTTTGTGAATAAATTCCAAAATTGTGCACCAATTTCAGTCATTTATGGCTTTTTTTGTTTGAAACTTTATTTTTTATGAATGCATGAAAACTCATTAGCATAACTTTATTTTTCGATTTATTAGGCTGTTTTAAAGAACAAAAAATTTCGAACTTTTGTAAAAAACTTATTTTTTTTCGATGAATTTTTTATTTTCTAAACTACGTGGCCGATAATTTTTACAGTTTTTGGTTTTTGAAACGTAATTTTGTTGCCGAATTTCGGTTTTTGTTTTAAACCGTTTTTGAGTTAAGGGAATATATGTTGTGCTACCTCCTACGTTTTTAAAATAACGGTTCATCTCAAAAACAAGAGCTAACCTAAAATAACTGAATGCAGCGAGCGCACCCGAATTAGATTTACCCACTGGCTGCCCCATCTGTCCAAAAAAAAAAGTTTCAAATTCAAGCACAGTGAAATCAAAGGAATCTGTTCCTTGTTTCGACTGTCTCCAATATATTTCAAACAAAGGATTTGTTGAAGTCATCTGATTCAGGCTGTTACAACATATAAGTGAGTACGAATTTGTTACCAAGAAGCGCAACCTAATTAATCATTTTATTTTATGATCTCAACCACTTCTAGTCTTTTGTTCCCTGTTTCTGTTTAACTTATATATATTTTTTTTTTGTTAAGTAATACCTACATACATACATACCTATTGATACATATGTATGTATGTATGTATATAAGCACTGAGTACAAATTGACCTGAAGGGGACTTTTTATTAATTAATAAGTTTTTTTACTTTTATAAAGTGTGTATGTGTATGTTTTAAGTTGGCTGCTAATATAAAAAAATGAATTAATTCAGTTCCAAAAATGAACCTTTTCAAAAAATGTTTGTTGTACTCTTCAGCTGTCTATATGATGAGTTGATTAGCACCAACGAAATGTCGTCGGCATATAGACAGCTGAAAAGTACAACAAACATTTTTTGAAAAGGTTCATTTTTGGAACTGAATTAATACATTTCAATTGGCTCTTAAAGCAAATAAATAATTAAATTAAATAAATTCAATCAAGTACGAGGCTGGCTCGCACGCTTAGGGTTCCGTACGTATGTATGTATGTGTAATGTACGTATGTAATGGCAGATGTGAATACATATATTCTATAAATTTCATCTCTCTGTCTCTTACAGCCTACTTTGCGTTGTATGGGGACACCTAGTAGTTTTCGACTTGTTGTTGTTGTTGTTGTCACTTGTTGTTGTAAGGCATCATGTATTCCCAGACACTATGCGAATTTCAGCTCTCTATCTCTTACGGTTCGAGAGTTATAGCTAACTGTTACTTTTCCTTTTAAAGGGACACCTGGTAGTTTTAGATTTTTTGTTGTGGAGCGTATGTGAATACATATATTATGCAAATTTTATCCCTCTGTCTCTCACGGTTCGAGAGGAAAGGGTAATTGTTGCTTAACGCTGCATAGGGACACCTGTTAATTTTCGACTTGTTGTTGTTTTTGACATATGTTATTGTAGGCCATATGTTATTGTAGACATATGTTATTGTGGGTCTATATATTGTGCACATTTCATATCTCTGTCTCTTACAGTTTAGGAGTTACGGCTAATTTTTACTTTACGTTGTATGGGGACATCTGGTAGTTTTCGATATGTTGTTGTTTTTAGCATTTGTTGTTGTAGGGCATATGCAAATACATATATTGTGCGAATTTCAGCTCTGTCTTTTACAGTTAGGGAGCTATGGCTAATTGTTACTTTAGGTTGTATGGGGACACCTGGTAGTTTTCGACTTGTTGTTTTCTTTAGCATTTGTTGTTGTAGAACATCCATAAATACATACACTGTGCGAATTTCAGCTTTCTATCTTTTACGGTTTGAGAGTTATAGCTAATTGTAACTTTTCGTTGTGTGGGTATACCTGGTAGTTTTCGCTTTGTTGTTGTTTTCAGTGAAAATTTCAGCTCTTTAGCTCTTACCGTTTCGGAGAATGGACGCTGTGACGGACGGACGAACGGACGTACTTGTCTCGGTAATAGGGTTCCGTTTCACTCTGATGAGTACGGAACCCTAAAAAGTACAATCGGTGTGAAAAAAGTACATTTTTTTTTAAATTAGTACAATTTGTTGAACGCCACTTTGCATCCCTGCTATAGATTTTGTTTTCGATGACGATGATGGTGATGATGATGATGGTGACGAAGCAGCTGCTGCTGTTGGTGATGAAATAAAAGACGATTTTACGCTTGCTCTACTCGTGCTAAATAAAATATTATTTTTATACGTCTACGTGCTCAAAAGAGACCCTACACGCTAATAATTATAACCGCAGATAAATGAAGTAACTCAACGCTTAACACTTAATATTATTATGCTTATTTTTTCATTAATTTTATCGAGTCCGTTTGTTTTAGTGGCGAAATTTTTGTGCATGGAAAACAAAACAGATGACAACAAAATTGAAGAGTGTCAATACACATTAGGAGCCTTTAAATACAGAGGACTGAAGAGTAACAAAAGAATTTAATCGCCAACATACCCACATATGTATAACAGGTGGGCCAAAAGAAGTCATCCGTTGTTGTGGGGCTGTCAGAATATCGGTAGTGGCTCACGCAATGTGTGGCGTTGCTCCGTCCGGTGGCAAGTTGCAGGGCTGGGCAGTATTTGAAATACAAATACATACGTATTTAGTATTTGTATTTTAAATACCAAGAGCTTGAGTATTTTGTATTTCAAATAATTGCGCTCTCAAAATACAGTTTTCTAAATACATTTTAAATTTATGTTAAAAAATATATTTTGTATTTTAAGATTTTCTTCACTTTTCAGTTTATCAGTGCACATATTTTCAATAAACTGAGTAATAACTTTCTCTTTATCCTCGAATTGAATTTCTGTGTGCTCAAACAAAAGGCAACATAAATTTTTATAAACCAATCGCCATCGCTACTGTAACTGAAATAGTATCTTATATTCTAAAATATTCATTTATCACCAAATATACATCTCGAAAATTTTTCGCTGTTACCAGGTAAACAGTAGCAACTGCATATATCGACACACATTAATGCAACAGGTGCACAAAAGGTCACGTATCGCAGCTACCTGGTGTAATGAAACATATACACAAGTACATATTAACTGTTTAAATGTGGGGCCTAGGGCACGCAGGGCAGTAACACTTGGCAGGGACACCACAATTTTTCAGGCGGAACTATAGGCTGTACTGGAAGCTGTAGGGGTCCTATCCGAAAGGGGATACACAGGAGTCAGAATCAAGATATTCTCCGACAGTCAAGCGGTACTCAAAGCCCTGAGTAGCTATACGTTCACATCCAGGACAATACTGGAATGTCACGACAAGCTAAATGAACTGGCCACTCACAATCAGATTACTCTGATATGGGTGCCAGGTCATGAGGGGCACAAGGGTAACGAGTTGGCTGACACCTACGCAAAAAAGGGAGCCAATGGGGCTTTCATTGGACCCACTCCATCCTTTGGCTTTAATAAGCTCCTTCTCAAGGGGGAGATCAGAAAATGGACAACATCCATCACAGGAAAACTATGGAACGGCACTAGGGGTCTGGAACACTCGAAGAAATTTCTTAACTTTGATGCCAAGAGGGCGGATCGCTCTAAAACTAAATAGAAAGAATCTAAAGACACTGTGTCGGGCGCTAACAGGCCCACTATACCTGCAGGCAGCATCTGCACAGAATGGGACTATCCAGTACGGATTTTGTGGAGAAGAAGAGGAGACAATGGAACACTTGATTATTGAATGTGTGGCACTAGGCCACAGAAGACACAGGCTGTCGCAGGCCTACACATTGGGCTCACAGGACTTGCAAGGGCTTCCACAGAAGAAGCTAATACTGTTTCTTGATGTGTTAAACTCGTGAGGAAAAAGGGTTGCACAATGATCATCTATGGTCGCAGTACAAAGGGCCATCCTGGACCAACCTAGTAATAATACAATACAACTGTTTAAACCACCTACATCGGCCTGCGATAGATGAAGCGACCCACTTCTTTCAAAAAGTTATAATGAGAGGCATTAGTCGGCTTAAACAAAAGAGTTATTGAAAAAAGAGAGAATATATGCATGTATGTATGTATGTATGTACATATATAAAGGTCTACCTTCTTACACTACATTATTTTTATTTGTAAACATTTTCTGGCAAAATCCCGCATGTAGGTAGCATATGACGTAGTTAATAGATAAAAGTTAAAACCGATGGGATTCACTTCTTAGAATCCCGGAATTCCCAGAAAAAATCCAAAAAAATCCCCCAAATGCGCTTTTTTCTTATGCTACAAAATTTTTATTTTTTTTATTATTTTCTGCTAAAAATTGTCATTCACATAGAAAATAACGTACTTAATAGGAAAAATATAAAAGCTGGTAAGATTTAATTCTTGAAACCCCGTAATTCCCAGAAAAAAAATCAAAAAATCCCAAAAGCGGGATTTTTTTAATTATTTTTTTTTTTTGTTGTATTTCTTGTATGTAAATATTTTGCAAGGTGCAGTTGGAAGAGTGGTGAATTTTAAAAAACATGCTAGGCCTTAGGATTGTATAAAAAATTATTTGTTTCAAGCTTTGGGATTGGAGAAAAAAAACGCCATAAACCGAGAATTTGCTATAAAAATTCCTCTGTTTGGCAATACTCTGCTTTCTTAAAACAGAAAAATTTTCATTTTCTTTTCTGTCATAATTTACCACCTAGTATATTCTTTCAAACAAATATAAGTATAGCGTAGAAGTTTTTTTATAATTACGAAATAATGCACGTACTTTTTTTCCATAAAAAACGAGGAAAAATTGAGTTTTTTAGGAATTTGAATTTAAACTGCGTATAACTTTTGGCGAAATAAGTTTTTCAAACTAATTCTTTTTTGTTGGCAAGATGGAAAATTTTGTTTTAAATGCGGGCAAGAAAAGATTTTGTAAATCTGATGAGATTTGTCTTTGCTATTAGCGAAACAGTGGGCCAGAACAGGGAAAAAATTAAAAAATTTCAATAGTATTTGTCGTAAATCTCCTCTTAACCTGCGAATGAAAATCCATCAATGTTGCACATTTTTTTAAAGCTCTTGAGTAGGAAAATCTAGCTACAAAATTTCGTTCTATTCGGATCAAAACCATAAGTTTGACATGCTTTCGAATTTTTCACATACCTGTGGAGGCCCACTTTAGGGGCGTAGAACTCTGCCCCCTTTAGGTGTATAAAATTTAAACTCCAAACTTAAGCTCAACAATACTTCCTTAAGATGTGTGTGCATATTTATTAGAATCGGTTTACCCTAAATTGCAGAATTATTTCAAATTCCCCCACTGTGCGCCGTTTAAAAAAAAAAAAAAAGTTATTTGGCGGACCCTTTAGTATTTTAAACGTCTAAACCAGGGGAAAAGTCCAAAAGAGTTGACGTTTTATTACAGTTTCATTTTTTTTTAGAAATCCTATAATTTCAAATGAAGTGGTACTCAGCATAGACTTATAAGTCTCAGTTCATGCATTTCAAACTTTGCTGATGTGTGTAATTCGTTTCAATACTCTTGCAAAGTTGCCTAAATGTAGATGCAGAAATTTCTTTGTGTATAAATTTTTACAAGCAGTTCGCTACTAATTGCTGCACTTCTTTCACCGCCGCCCTCCCCCAACTCGAGAGTTGATCATCAAAAAGATTGAAATGTGTGAACCAGCACTCAAAGAGTTAACTGTGTAGGGTGTTGATTGTTTCCTTTATTTAACTGATCTTCACACTCACTCCTACTTGTTACACAAAGTGCAACAAAAGCATACATGTGCACATACATTTAGAAAGATGGATGTGTATGCACATACATACATATGTATGAGAGCTGCAGAAGTTGTTGTGAAACTGCAACAACACAACGCAAGCTATAAAATTGCGTGCACGCGTCTTTAAATGCGGGTCACGATCACGATCACGAACCAAATATTGTTCAGAATATTATTTTTCTCTTTTTTTTTTGTTCTTGTTGTTGCTTCACTTTGTTGTTGTTGTTGTTGTTGCTGCTGCTGCATGTGCATTTGTATTCATAAGTGTAGATATTTAAAAATACTTAGTAAATACTACGAGTATATTCATCATACCAATAATGTTGAAATTCACAATGATGTTAATGAAGATTGCGCGAAAATTTAAATGTGAAAATGTTCTAAAAAATAAAACTTATCTTTGCAAAAAAAGCAACACCTAAAGAAAGGAAAAACAAAGACATCGAGACATATTTTGATCAAAGCAAATGGGGATGCTTCAAATACGACAACAGCAACAACAACAAGAAAACACAACTTACAAATTTACAAAACAAATAAATGCAAATATTTCACACAAAATTCTTCAGCAAATGTAAGAATGTGTGTACTTTTGCAAAATGCACAAAAAAGAGTATTGCATTTTACATGTAAAATTAACAAGATGAAAAAAGAATAACAACAAAAATATTTCAATTAAACATGCAAATTTTAAATGACACGCAATGCACATACATGTATGTATGAAAAACAAACAAAAAAAACAAAAATCGTATGCGAGCAAACTTATACGAGTTCACAAATATGCACTGCGTATGTGTGTGTGTGTGTGCGTGTGTGTGCAAGCTCATGTGAATCTGTTTTCGTGCTTGTTTGTATGTTGCGCAAAAAATAAGTATACAAATAAGTAACTTTGTTAACAGAAACGCATAAAATTACCACACTCCCAGCAAACATTTGCTGGTGAATTTGCGATTGCAACTGACACCGTATTCACATCGCTCAACTCAATCATAATTAAAGTGTATGTTGGGACGACTAAAAGAAGTTTAGGAGTAAAGGTGAAGTTACATGGCCCGCTTTAGACGCGTCCACGCTTTTCATGCTTTTTATACGTTTTATGCGTTCTATGCGTTTCATACTACAAGTTACATGCAACGCTTCGTATGCGCCATATTTCTTTGTTTTGATAAGCTGTTGTGCAAATATGTTTAACATACAAAACAAATATTAACAAAATGGAACTGCTCATGCAGCTGCACTTATATTTTTGTTCCGATAGAGCAGCAAGGTTTTATTATATAAAAGCTCGTGGTTTTTAATTGCATTTATTAGCTTCTCTTCCATATCGCTTGTTTTAATATATTGAAAATATTTGCAAACATAACAGTGATGATACTCAGTACGCAAACGCAATCGATAAATCGAATCAAAATTTTGTTAATGAAAAAAGTGTTGAAAAAAACAATTACAATTTGTCTTACTCGTGATAATGTTTATAAAATTTGTAACAAAACTTTTCTTTTTTATTAAAAACGTTTTTTTTGCAAAAGATTTTATACATTATTTTACGATATAAAAGGTATTTATCGATAACGTTGAGAGTAGGCACATCATTGGTTAATAAAACCAGCTGACATTTTCTCATGACGCATGTGACGCATATAAAAGTAGAAAGTAGGTCTACTTTATGCGTTCTACGCGTCTTCGCGTTCTATGCTTTGTGCTCTGTAACTTGTCACATACAAATGCACTAATCCTACTTTTTTGACAACCGCGTGAAAAGCGTCGACGCGTAGAAAGCGTACTGTGTAACTTCAGCTTTAAGGCCGTGTCAGATAAAACTTTTGCTTCGCGTTGCGTTACATACACGCTTTGACATTTAAGATAAATGTACATGTTTATATGGCACTTGTCACATAAATTTTATTTGACGCAAAGCAAAGCAAAAAGTTGGGCATCTTTCATCTTTTTGCACGCTTTGACAATTAGCTGCTTTCATTTTCTTTTATTTTCTCTTGGCGTCAACAGAAATAAAAAAAAAAACAATTCCAAATAAATAAATAAATTTTATAAATTTAATGAATAAATTCACTTGAAATATATAATAAACAAAACTACAAATAAGTACATATATAAAATATTTTATATATTCAATATTTTATTGATAAACAAACAATGCGCGGGTCTTGTCAAAGTTTTTATTGTGACATACACTTTTTGTTTTACGCTTTTCTTTCAAAGTTATAAACGTCACGCAAAGCAACAAAGTTTTATCTGACACGGCCTTAAGGATTGCTGAACATAAATCTGACATAGGAAAAAGTAAACAAACAACAGCAATAGCAAAGCATTGCCTTGAACACAAGCACACACCGGACTTTGATGCAGTACGAATTTTAGACAAGGAAAGAAAAGTAAGAAAGCGCGGTATACATTGATGAGTTTGAGAATAAAACAACGAGCGGGTAATGCAGTCAATTACAAAGAAAACATTGACAAGTTGAGCGCCAACTATAATAACAAAGTTCTACGTTAGTTGACATTAGTGAGATTGGTTACCTGTGATATTTTCTTGTGATAATTAGTTATTTTACCAATTATTTATTTTTGTGTTTGTGATTGTCCAGTTTACAATGAAAAACTGTGATATATGTATTTACATATGTACATGCATGTACAATTTAAATAATGTAACATAATTAATTTGAAGAAAAGTAAGTGCAATTAATTTTGTTATTTATTTCTCCCATTACATTACCAAAATCTATTGTTGTTGCTTAATATTGTTTTTCAATTTTTTTAATCATGTTGCCAGATTGCACTAAATAAAAATTTACCCCTGAAGAAGTTGGAAATAAACCAACGAAACGTCGGGAACAATTTAAATGAAAAAATGTAAATTTTTCTTTTAAATGAAAAGATAAACTAAGGACCTTGAAAGCCCATTTTGGTGGGACACCATAAAAGGAATCAATTTACATAATTCAGCAAGTTTAGCAAAAAAAAAAAAAAAAACACCAGATATTTACGATGTTTTATGGTTTCTTAAACACAATTATCATCATTATTTCAGCTTCTATGAACAGGGGTTTGTTTTTGAGTTTTTTTCTCCAAAATACAAAATTCAAATATGAACTTAATTATTTATTTGAGCCAATTGAAATGTATTAATTCAGGTCCAAAAATTAACCTTTTCAAAAAGACAGTAAACTTTAGAAAGATGAGCCATCGTGTTGGCTCATCTTTCATCATCATGCTGCTCAGCTTTAGAAACAGGAACCCCTGAGTTCAAGGACGGGTGCTGATGGGAATGTGTTGCGGCTTCGAAACAACTAGCAGTCCATTCTGTAGTCTTGGCAACTCTATTTCAGTAATAAATAAAACTATAACGATGGGGGCAAAATTAAATCACCAAAACACATTAAAATGAATTAATTTATATCGTTCATACCCAATTTTGTGGGATATGAAAAATAAATTTAAAACAAGAGGCATATGAAGAGGTTGCAAAGGTTGTACTAAGATATGTTCTAATTCTTTTCATTTTTGTAAAATAATAATACTTGCAAATCTTCGCCTGGACGACATTTCTAAAATGAACTTTCACGATCCTTTGTAATTGAGCAAGAAATTTTCATGAAAGTCACAGGTTTCATTGAAATTTGTATTCATAATACATGTGCAAACATTTTATGAAAGTACTTTCCCGTCTAAATGCAGTGTTAGCACTTTTCGAACATTTTTATTCAGGCTGCAGCAAGAAATGTATTTTTTTTTTGTTTCCTCTACGTAGGTGTCTATCAAAAAGGTTAACTGGCAACACTGGTCTTGGCCGTTTTTCGAGAAAAATTGTGTGTTGAAATAAATGCAACTTCTTTCAAGCGCGAAATAAGAACTATTTTTGGAAACTGCACGATCGGCTTGGTGACGTTACTCTTTATGTTCGTTGGGTTGTGCTCTTCATGCATACACATGTACACACATGCAAACACTTGTAAGTGCAGATGCAGTGGTACGACTGAATTTTTGTCTATTTTGTAACGTTTTGTGTACTTATTCGCACAAATATGATTCATGCGATGTTTTGCCATGGTTTGTACTAAAACCAGATAAGCACTAAGCACTTAGGGAAATTGGAACACCCACTCACGCATATTTTTACGCGCAGGCAGCTTTAGTTCACTTCATACAAATGTGAATGTATGTATGTGGTTGTTTCGTGGTAGCGCATTTACATATTGCATAGAAACGTCGTCGTCGTCGTCGTCGTCATCATCAAGATTGTATGAATTTCTTTGGTGGAAGGAAGATGTAAAAAAAATGGGTGGGAAATGCAAAAGCAAAGTATGCACTCGTTTGCATTTGGTTTTTTCTCTTAACGACTGTTACAGTTTAGTAAAAAATATTAATTGTTTGGAGATCTGTAGTGAAATCAAGAATGGCCACAGCAATCATAAATCTTCGCATCCTTGTACTGTTTGTTGGTGGTTTTCTCTGCCAAAAGCTGTCGCTTTTGGTCTTAAAGAATTCGATTTTTTTTTTGCATCTGGTGGCACATTTTCATTTCATTTATTATTTAATGTTTTCAAGCAAAATTAAAAGTAGTGCACATAAATATTGAATTATGCAATCGTAATTTATTTATTTTTTTTTTTTTGCAAATTAACCTAATTTTTTTTTTTTTTATATTTTTTTGCACAAAACTACAATGAAAACAATTGAAATGTGTTGCTTTCATTGATTTCAATTCATCATATTTATAGAAAATTTGTATAAAACTGTAACAGTTTTGGCTGTTTTAGGCCAATTTAAATAAAATCTTGGCGATTCAAAAAAAAAAAAAAAATAATGTTCTCAAATTTAATTTTTATGTTTATGATGTAAAAAAATACTTGAATGTTTTTCGTTTTCAAATTAATACAGTTTAATTTGTTATTTTTCAGACATTCTGCCGACATTTCACGTAAATGCACATGCAGAAAAGCAACAAAAGGAACAAGTTAAAAACAAGGTTGATTTTCATTTTAATTCAAACGGATTTTGTGGCAATTGAAACCTGAGTTTAAAGCAATTAAAGTTCTAAAGCCGAATGCCAGCATTCATGATCGAATGACATCATGATCGAATGATGTGCGTTTGTTGCTTATTTTGTTTTTGTTTCACATTATTTTCACTATTGAGTTTATTCGATCACATTTGCCGGAAGATCAGAAAAGTCTAAAGAAAGGAAGACCAGAAAAGTATATTTCACGTGCGCCACAACGATCATCAGGGCTCGAATGTTGAGTACGGCAGCACAACTAAACTAAATGTTAATAAATTCAATCAAGTATGAGGCTGGCTCGCACACTTAGGGTTCCATACGTATGTGCAGTGTTGGGAAAAATACATGCTCTGATGTATTTAAAATACAAAATACACGAAAGTTGTGTATTTAAAATACAAAATACAAATACTTTTTTCCATGTATTTAAAATACAAAATACAAAATACTGCATTCCAAAAGCAAGTATTTGAAATACAAAATACAATGTAACAAACATATGTATTTAAAATACAAAATACTTTTATCAAAAAAGTTTTTATTTTCTTTCATAAACACCAGTTTTTTAAAAGTGATATCAGACAAACAATCTCTTGATGGCGAATAAAGAAACCCAGCTAACGACAAAATCTCATTGATTTCTTATTAGGAAACGATACTTTATTGAAAGACCTATAACGGAATTAAGAAATAAGTGGCAATTAAAAAAGTTTCACCAAATGCTATATAACTATATATAGTCTATCCAAGTCAACATTTGATTGATATTTTGTTCTCTTGTTTTAGATTAAAATGTCGAACGCTGTTTTTCCTTGTATTTTATTTTTACATTATTTAACTTTCCGACTTTTTCAATGTGTAGGCATTCAGTTGCGTTTACTTTACACAGGTACTTTGGTAATTAAATTGTGCTATTGCAATTTTTTGAAAATAAAACAGTAGCAAAATTTTCGGATTTTAGTTGGTGTATGGATGGAATAATTTTTAATTTTTAGTGCATATTTTTTTACATAAATTTAAAATGTATTTTGAAAAATGTATTTTGAGAGCACGAATATTTGATATACAAAATACTCAAACGCTTACAATGGTATTCATAAAAAATAAAACGTTGCTCAAATACATTTTAGAAAAAATTTTATATTAAAAATTTGTTATAAAATGTGTTTCAACAATGTTTTATTTTTTATGAATACAGGTGTAACACCTATTTAATACATTTATATTAAATTACAGAAGTTCGATGAAATTAAAATTTTCAGGAAAAAAAGCTTAGTATTTAAAATACAAAATACAAATACATTCATGAGACGTATTTAAAATACAAATACAAAATACGTATTTGTATTTTAAATACGTATTTCAAATACTGCCCAGCCCTGCGTATGTGTAATGTACATATGGAATGACAGATGTGAATACATATATTATCTATCTCTTACAGCTTGAGAGTTACGTTTAATTGTTACTTTACGTTGCATGGGGGCACCTAGTAGTTTTCGACTTGTTGTTGTTGTAAGGCATCTGCGATTACATACACTGTGCGAATTTCGCCTCTCTATCTCTTACGGTTCGAGAGTTATAGCTAGCTTTTTCTATACGTTGTAAAGGGACACCTGGTAGTTTTAGAGTTGTTGTTGTTTTTAGCATTTGTTGTTGTGAATACATATACTATGCAAATTTCATTCCCCTGTCTCTCACGGTTCTAGAGTAACAGCTGATTGCTACTTTTCGTTGAGTGGGGACACCTGGTAGTTTTCGATCTGTTGTTGTTTTTAGTATTGGTTGTTGTAGGACATATGTAAATACTTACACTTTGCGAATCTCAGCTGTCTATCTTTTACGGTTCGTGAGTTGTAGCTAATTGCTACTTTTCGTTGTATGGGGACACCTGGTAGTTTTCGATCTGTTGTTGTTTTTAGTGTTTGTTGTCGTAGGACATATGTAAATACTTACACTTTGCGAATCTCAGCTGTCTATCTTTTACGGTTCGTGAGTTGTAGCTAATTGCTACTTTTCGTTGTATGGGGACACCTGGTAGTTTTCGATCTGTTGTTGTTTTTAGTATTTTTTGTTGTAGCGGTAAGGTACAACAACGGAGAGTGGACGCTGTGACGGACGGACGGACGGACGTAGAAGTCTCGGTAATGGGGTTCCGTTTCACTGTGATGAGTACGGAACCCTAAAAACGCATAGGCTATATTTCATTCCTTTTTCCAGTCATTTTGATCGTTTTTTTTTCTGTGCTATTTTAAACTTGTCCTGTTAATTACCATTAGGCTTTAGTTTGGTTTTACTTGCTCAAAATTGGGGAAAAAAATGTTTGTGGTAAAATTGTAATGATCAACATTTTTAAAGAATACCAGAAAAGTCTGTTTTTTATAGAAACAAACACAAAACTGCGAAGCCTTTGGCAGGAATCGAACCTGCGACCTCGAAGACTCTTGGTAGAGCACTCTACCAATTCATCCATCGAGGCGCACGTTCGCCTTAATAATAATCAGGGGTGGAATTGCGATATTAGTAATCGAATGAATTCCATGGCTATGATGTGTGTTTGTTGTTTACACTGCATTTAGACGGGAACGTAATTTCATAAAATTTTTTTATACGTATTATGAATAAAAGAATTCAATGAAATCTGTGACTTTCAAGAAAATTTCTTGCTCAATTTCAAATGAAGATGAAAGTTCATTTTAAAAATGTCGACAAAACGCAGAGTTGCAAGTATTATTATTTTACAGAAATTAAAAGAATTAGAACATACCCATCTCCTTTGCAACTTCCTCATATGCCTTTTGTTTTAAATCGCTGCGTCTCTATGATTTATGATTCATATCCCACAAAATTGGGTATGAATGATATAAATTAATTAATTTTAATGTGTTTTGATGATTTAATTTCGCCTCCATCGTTATAGTTTTGTTTATTACTGAAATAGAGTTGCCATGACCACTACAAATATAAATTTATAGGGCAACATTCACAAAATAATTTTTATTACTAAACTTTTATTAAATAATTTATTAATTATCACTATAAATATTGTTCATTTGTGTTCATTATTCATATTTGCTGTAAAAATGTTTCAAATATTTTCTAATGTACAAAATAATTTAAAATTCACAATTATTATTCTACTGCAATCCTGCAAAAAATTTGTATGTGCCGTGGAGTGGGCAACCGTGTTTGCTACCCCTTGTCACTTTACTTTCAGTAAATGTCAAAAAATTACTGTCAGGAAAATTTTGCCGAAAGCTGAGTTGAAAGTTAGAAAACTGTGAGTATATTGCAACTTTCAGGCATTTACTTTCCCGTCTAAATGCCACGTTATTTTGTTTTACATTGGGCAGTACGATTGATTCTACACCGAACAAAACATTGAATGGAAAGAAATAACGAGTGATATGAAAATTGCAATTATTCATTCCTACGGTATACGCTTTCCACAAAGTAAATTTAACATCTCTATTTTAATAATTTCAAGGTTAATTTCGCAGAAGCTGTTGGCAGAGAAAAGCATTAAAAAAAATGTTGTTTAAATGCGTGCAGAAATTTTGCCAAATGTGCGTTTCAATTTTCATTACAGCATCAAACTTCTGTACCATATGTTATTTTTTAGGATAGAAATGTGGTTTGTGGCGTTCCCGTAATTAGTTTTGTGCATTTTTGTCTAGTATTGCGATAAATCCATGCTCTCATTTCGCCAAACTTTGCCAAAAAAGTTTTATTGCATAGTGCAGGGAACATTCATTGTGTTGTGCGTGAAACTTTATGATTTATGCTTTGCAATAAAGCCAAGCCATTTGCTCTGTTACTAAGCTCCCCTCTCTATTGCTCCCCCCCCTCTCTCTCTCTCTCACTACTGTAAGCTGAATCTGCTGCACCAGCACGTTCAGCCAAAATTGCAGAGAGTTCAATTGCCGAATTTTTACTTGTTTGCATTGTTCAAAGAAACTTATTTAACCATTTTCTTTTCTGCTGTGACGTCAAAACATTTATATTTTGCTACACGTGCTCACTATGTTACAAAACCAAAAAGAAAAAGAAAATGTGAAAACGTAGACAATTTTAGCAGAATTTAATTGGATTAAAAGTATGTATTAACAAAAAATATTTTTATAATTTCAATAAGCAACTTTTAATAAAATTTTGAGTGTAGAGATTTTAATTCTTCAATAAAATCGTATACATTGTTCAGAATAACCGTCTTTTTGCAACATATTCGTAGTTGGGTCAAGCATGACAGAAACTGCAGCCACTCGACAAATTGAAAAAACAAACTAGGCCCAATTCGTAGCATTCGCAATCGAAAGAAAATGAAAGTCCGACGCTTATAAACTAGGAACACAACTGGGACGAACGACGAATTTTTCACCGTCAAAAATAAAACACATTGGTGTATATGAAAATGCACTGTGACTGTGTGCGTCGCTCGAAATTCGTTGTACGCAGCGAACTTGAAATAGATTTATTTATATTTCTTACGCCTGCCAACGACGAACAAATCAGTACCATGTGGCCATTTTGGTTTTAGTTTTCAAGTGTTTTACTTTAATAGTTTTTATTTTAAGCATTTAAAATAAAAAGCCATCATATTAGATTATAAAACACATGTTTGTAGTGTTTAATTTTTTGTATTTGGTAACGCCACATTTTTTAGCAACCAATTTTTTTAATATGGTCACCCCATCAGCTGTTCAACTATAATAAGATAAAATTAAAAAAACTGAGAAAATGGATGCAAGTGAAATTATAATTGAAAATGTTAAACTTAAAGGCTTTTACCATAATGAACATGATGTTCATTATTTTAATTATTTTTACAAAATTTGAAATTCTTTTATTCATTTAATTTTTCTTTAACTTTGAACAAACAATAAACAACTTTATCAATTATAACAGATGTTTTTGTTTTTCGTCGTTATTGTGCTTCATACAACGAATTTACACAGCGAATTTTAACCGGCGTATTCGTCGTGTTGGGCGAAATTCGTCGTTCGTCCCAGTTGTGTTTCTAGCAATACCGTGTGTTTACTGTTTATATTGTTTTTGTTTTACATTGCTCAAAAATGAACTTCATTATTTATTTGCTTTAGGAGTTAATTGAAATGTAAAGGGTTATCCATTTTGCGTTTTCAAAAGTAAACGTAAATAGATCACATATAAAATATACATGCATATTTTTTTATGATACATATTTCCATTTTATTATAAAGTTTGAACGTTTACATGTGTGCGTGAAACACTACATCATGTAAATGGCCACCACACGTAGTGTTGCCAGCATTGATTCTTTTGAGGTAATTTTCAACCACTTTTCGACACATATTGGGCGGTATCTCAGCCACAACTTGACGAATGTTGGTTTTTAAGTGCTCAAGAGTTGAAGGTTTATCTGCATAAACACGGTCTTTCGCGTAGACCCACAAAAAATAGACTAATGCTGTCAAATCGCATGATCATGATGGCCGGGAAATCTATCTTGCAATAAGGCCTTATTCGCTCGAGTTGTGTGGCATGTGACACCAACTCCAAGTCATATTCTTCAATAGCAGGCAAAAATAAAGTCGGTTATCATATGACCACAACGCTCCGAATTGACGGTAACAGTGGTTCCATAGTCGTTTTCGAAGAAGTAAGGTCCAATCACACCTTCGGACCAAACAGTTAATTTTTCTGCAAGTAATGGCCCCTCTTCGATTACTTGAGGATTCTCAGAACCCCAAATATGACAATTTTGTTTATTAACCTGCCCACCGTGTGAGAATAGTGCTTCATCCCTAAAGGCGGTTTTTGTTTGAAAAATCGCCGTCCACCGCCTGTTGTTCAAGCACCCATTCCACGTATCTACGACGTTGTGGCTTCAGTTGCTGTGTGAGCTGGACTTTATATGGAGGATGTAGGTGTAGATATAAATGCAAAATATGCCATAATGTGCCGTAAGACGGTCCTAATTCATGAGAACCACGTGGAATCGTTACATTCTGGTCTTCCGCAACACTTTCACTTACAGCAGCGATATTTTCAGCGGAACGAGCGAAACGAGCGGATGATGCACAGGCCTTGCAATATTTGTAACCGCTCCAGTCTCTTCAAATATCTTCACAGTTTTCCCAATTGCTTGCGTATTGGGACGATTGATTATGTAAACCATAATCTCCTTTTAAAGCACGATATGTGGCTGTCGGAAATTTCGTGCCACATCAACCGCAAAGAAAAAAATTAAATTAACAACTTAGTTTGACAGATGTCTGTCAAATTCCAGTCCTATACTTTTGAAACCACGAAAAGGATAACCCTTTATTATCTAAGCTCTAAAAAGAGATCTTATTAATATTTTCTATCTTTTGCAGCTGTCCATATAGTCAAGAAAAGTAATAGTGTTGCAAGACGAAAAAAAATGTTTTCTGTATTAAATTTTTGTCTGAACATCTCTAATTAACACTTTCCTCATGGAAATTTTAGAATAAGTAGTTGTATTTCAAAAATTCTATTAGGAATCGACTATTAAGTTGAGTTGATTACCACCAACGAAATGTTTCAAACCTTCTTTTAACCCGTATCATCCCAAGCAATCTTCTAGTCATTAGATTTTGATAAAAATTGTAAGTTATTATGTGAACACACACCCTCGTCAACAGTAATATATGTATATCGAAAAAAAATTTAGTTACACGTTTTTGAACTTTAGTACCGTTCCAAAAATAGAACAGTAGGTTCATTTGCCACTGGACCCTTTTATAAACTTTACTTAGATATTAAGAAAAACAAATAGTTTTTATTTATAATTGTTTATTCAAAATTCAAATTATTAAAAATTCTTTAATTCAAGGTTATAATAAATCAATTAGAAACATATTATTTTACTTGGTATGGAAACTAGGAGCGAATTTCTGGTGCAAGGCGACATTGCATTTTTCATATTTCATTGTGCTATTCTTGTGACATTATTACGGTATAGTTTTAGACCTAAAATAATGCATTAAAAACGAACAAGATTATGTCTGCATAAAATAGATTTTTTATATCGTGCTATCGACTTTTCTATAGACTTTAGCATGCTACGACATATCAAAAAAACAAAATCATTTTCGATGGATCCAATTTTTTTTTCGTATGGCAGCCACTTCAAAGAGGCGTAGTACGCCTCTGGGTGTTGGTCATACATTTGACACCCTGTAGCAAATTAGTGTATTTGCCGGAAAATTTAGTTTTCTTGGCTTCAAATACGGTCCCTACATACATACATACATACATATGTATATGACCAACTCCCAATAATTTCTTCTGCCCAATGTTTTTGTCGAATACACCAAGTCTATACGTTGCCTCTGTGGGGAGAAAAACAAAAAAAAAAAACTGAAAATCGTAAGCCTTAAAAATATATGTATATATTTTTTTTTGAAATGCTGTAGTGGCATTTGTTTCCTCATACCAAAAGCTTTCGAAAAATCCATGACACAATACCGATTGCGAAATTACATATGTATTTTATTAAGAAAACAGCTTGACGATAACAATGTTAACCCGACCTCTTTTTCATTACAAAATTATACGAACTAAAATTCTTTACTCTTGTGGCGTATGAGTGCTATTTGATAAAAATTACGTACATCAATTGTTACGTATACGCATAGCTGAACATTTGTGTCAGTGAGGAGCTGCAACAAGTATGATCGAGCCGTCTTATTCGCATTTGAAACAACTTCGATAAGATTAAATCAAGGCTACAGCAGTTTTGTGCACGTTAGAGGTTGTGTACAAGAAGAAAACAAAAATAATAATTTAATAGCCTTTTTACACTTTCATCAATTTGCAAAGATGTTTACATCTTTCCATACGAAATTCTACATATTTCTACATCAGTAGAGAATGATCCTTTCTCATTTTGTTCCATCTTACATCTTTCGAATTTTTTAGTGCCATCACTACAAAAATTACAGAAAATAAATTGATTTTGTACCATCACTAGCAAAATGACATTTCAGAAAACAAATTTAACATAAAAAAAAATGAGCGGAACATGTAGTTTGTTATAATTTTTAATTAATTATAAATAAATTCATTTTAATTGCAGTGCAAAAGAAAGACCATCGCCTGGTCAATAAATATGAAGAACATGTTGCTTGACGTATAGAAAGAAAAAAGCCAAAAGTCCTTCTCCAAGTCCATTTAATTTTTTTTTTATTTTTCACAAAAATGTTGCGGCTTCTTTTTTTGATATCTAAATAAATGAAAGATGAAAGATGTTGTCAATGTAAACGGCTGTTTCACATTTTCAACATCTTCCATGCGTTTCACGTGGTGTAAAAAGACTATAAAGCTATTTCTAAATTTTGAACAGGCTTTTTAATTCGTTTTTATAAAACGCTGCTGTTTAAACGCTGCTTAATATTGAACTAAAGATAATACAAACTTAGCGCCAGATGTTTCGGAGCTGCCACGCTCTTCGTCAACACCCTTTGG
Source organism: Sturmia bella (assembly GCA_963662145.1). Lineage (NCBI taxonomy): Eukaryota > Metazoa > Arthropoda > Insecta > Diptera > Tachinidae > Sturmia > Sturmia bella. The sequence continues at coordinate 42,481,082 of OY759168.1, read as the reverse complement.
TTAGTTCATTAGGGTGCTGACGAAGTGCGTGGCAGACCAGAAACATCTGGATGTCTACCGTGCTAAGGCCCAACCATAATGCGCTCGCTTAATCGGAATTTAGAATACACACATTAAACAATTTTAAAAATAATTAATTTCTATTTGAACTTCTTCTTATATAATTATTTCTGTATTACGTTTATCAGGCTCAAGTTCTTTCTATATTATCTTTGTGTTTGATATTAATTAAATTAGACGAAGAAGACATCAAAGACATTTAGCAGGGTGGACACACACACATTCTCGTCTTTGAACTCAGGGGCACATGTATAAATTTTAAAAATTTTAAATTTTAAAAAATCTGCTTAATTTGAAGGATGTCGTTTTTCCCAAAAACGTGAACTCATCAAACATTTATAAAATCTCCTTTGGCTTTCGCTTTCAAAATAAAACATCAAACATTATGATGAGTTTGATTGAAAAATAATGCGTTAGCACTTTATTTACCTTTTGTTGTAATTGTCTACATTTTACCACTGTTGCCAGGTGTTGCCATCTCTGCACATTAAGAAATCATTAAAATATTAAGCATGTATGCAATAAAATATCAGGTGCACTGTTACACGTTTATTACTTTGTTATTACATTTATTTTTTTATAACATCATAATTATGATCACATGTAACGATTTGTAATTAATAACTCTCCACTGTCGCTTTAGCATACGGTTAGTTACATATTTTATTGAATTCATTCTGCAACTTAAAGGCACCAGGCCAAGTACTAATGAAATAAAAAAATTTTCTGCGTGAAATAAATTGCGCCAACGAGTTTTAATATATTACAACCACACAACAAGAAAAGTGCTAACAATTAATAAAAATGCACATTAAACAAATTTAAATAATTATTTTCTTCGTTTAAATAAATATATTTAAATTTTTTTTGTGCTGTCATACGCATAAACCACCAATTCGATCATAAAATTAAAAGTGATTTAATTTCGAGAAAATAGAACGATTTTGATTTTCTGCAGAAGTTCTTCGTTATCTAAATTCGTTTTGATCGAAATGAATTTCGTAATGAGCAATTGCAAATTATAAAGTTCAACTAAAGGGTTTTTTCCAATGTATAGAACTTTAAGTTGGCATTACTGTTTAAGATGGCGACCAATTTAACAGCTGTCAAGTGATTTATTCTCAATTTGGTGTGGCAATTCATCATGAGTAGACTCACACCTGAACAACGCTTGCAAATAGTGTAATTTTAGTAGAAAACGGGATTGCCGTTATTCCCGATCATTGGTCTATGCGGATAAGCCACACACACGCTTGACCATTTGGAGACAACATTCCCCGTGTTATTGCCGATAGACGCCACAAATGTTGGAAAAAGTCATCGAAAATTGGACGTCCAGATTGAACATCATCCGCGCCAGCCGTGGCGGTCATATGCCAGAAATCATATTCAAAATGTAATGCCACAAGATTATCTTTCGGATAAATAAAATTCATGTCGATCGAATAATCCATCCTTGTTCTATTGCAACTTAAATTTCAATACATCGAAAAAAAAACAGCCTTTAATTAGTTAAATTAGTCAATATTTTTCAATAAATTTATATTAAATTTACATTAATTATAATATTAATATTATGCAATAATTATCATACTAATCGCTTCTCGCTCTCTCTCTCTTTCTCTCTGTTTTAGGGTAAGTGCTTTTCAATTCTTGGTAGAAGGTAAGAGACAAAACGAAATCATTTTTGATTATGTTTTAATTAGAGATGTGCGATTGTTGTGAAAATGAGGTGTCACGTGTGATTAAATTTTAGAAAAATTTTAAATTGAAATTTCGTGCGTGATGGTGCGTGAGTACCATTTCAAGGCAATTCACGAAGTTTCATGAAATTTCGCGAAAAAGTTAACACCCAAACTTTTTTTGTTTTACAAAACAACTTTCACACATTTTTCCTTAAATTATTTTTCAAAGCAGATTATTTTAGCTCAATTTCGACTACGCTGTCACGGCTGTATTCATAAAAAAAAATGAACCGTATTTGAAACACATTTTAGGGAATTTTTGATAAAACTGTATTCATAAATTAATTCATGTTCATTTTAACGTCTTTTTAAAATAATTTGGTCTTAACTATAGTCAAACGCTAAAATCGCGTCTTTTTAGAAACAACTTAAATTTTAAAAAGTGTTACTAACTTTTTTTTAACTATAGTCAAAGCTAAAGTTGGCTTTAAGTTCAACCAGCTTTAACTGGGTGCCACATTATTTATCGAAAATGCCAAATTATTTATCATACAATCATTTACAAATTTAAGTAAAATCCCATCTCTAATGAGATGGCTCTCAAAAATTAGGTATAAATGTAAACACACACACACATGCACATGTAAGATTGTATTAGTATGTTATGTTATGTTATGTTTTCGGGCCGCCAGTACAACAGACCAGCTCACTTGGGTCCCAACAGGTCCCGTTGTGATACCCTGAGGGCAGCAGGTAACTCCTACTCCCCCTCCCTTGGTTCAACTTTGAACCATCCAGATAACCGGATGAAAGATTCCACCCTAAACAAGTCACATTCCGATATGTCCGCCAAACTGTTCAGTATCGGTCTGCTCTGAGATTGGATAGAGCAGAACAATTACAGAGGAAGTGCTCAACACTCTCCTCCTCTTCTTCGTCTTTACAGCTTCTACAAAAATCATTATACGGAAGATTTAGTCTTCTCGCATGTGCGCCTATATGACAATGTCCGGTTAGAACTGCCACTAAGGCGCTTAACCTTTGTCGGGGAAAATCCCACAGAGCTAAGGTTTTGTTTTGATCGTAAACGGGCCATGTGAGCCCCGATATTCGACAGCCGGTCACATTTGACCATCTGTCTTGAGCGATTCCTAGCAGCTGTTGTTTTATCAACTTTTTGCAGCTACTAAGTGGAACACCGACAGACTCGTCAATGTCCTCCTGTGGTAGTCGGGCCCCAGATCTAGCCAGTTCATCCGCGACTACATTTCTAGACACTCCACTGTGTCCTGGTACCCAGAGAAGCTCTAGGCTTGAATGTCTCGCTATCTCATTTAGAGATCTCCGGCATTCATGAACCAACTTTGATGTCGTATAAACACCAGCCAGTGCATTTATTGCTGCCTTACTGTCAGTACAGATCTGAATATGCAAACCGTATATCCTATAGTACCTCATCCAGTTGGCTGCTTTCTTTATTGCCGTGATTTCGGCCTGAACAACGCTGCATTTGTTATGCAGTCTAAAACTGATTCTCCGTTGAAAACGGGGAATATAGATAGTAAGTAAACAAAAAATCATCAAAGCGAATTGGATAAAAGTAAAATTTCAATGAAAATTCTGATTAATAAAAGCCCTCAATTAATAAATTGATCTTTGGTTTTTTTTATAAAAAATAATATTAAACAATTATTTATTTATTTTCAATATTTCGCCAACAATTTGTTGGCATCTTCAGGAAAATAATTATAAAATTCAAAAACAAAAACAAATTATTGAAAAAATTTGATTAATGAACATTCAAAAATATTTTTCCCGCCTTAAAATGTATTAACAACATAAATATAAAAACAAAATACAAATTAACATACAAGGCGGGAAAAATATTTTTGAATTTTTTAATGTTTATTAATCAAATTTTTTCAATAATTTGTTTTTGTTTTTGAATTTTATAACTATTTTCCTGAAGATGCCAACAAATTGTTGGCGAAATATTGAAAATAAATAAATAATTGTTTAATATTATTTTTTATAAAAAAACCAAAGATCAAATAATATAAAGATAAACTGATTAATAAAAGTTAAAATTAATAAAACTATTTTTTAAAGCTTTAGGTCTTTTATTTTTTTCTTTATTAATTTTTCGATATTTCGCTAACAATTTGTTAGCATCGTCAGGAATCTTTAATTGTTTTCATTTTCTATTATTTTGTATATAGAAAATAAAAACAATTGAAGATTCCTGACGATGCTGAAAAATTGTTAGCGAAATATCGAAAAATTAATAAAGAAAAATAAAAGACCTAAAGCTTTACACCGGTATTCATAAAAAATAAAATATTGTTGAAACACATTTAACGACAAATATTTCATATATAAAATTTTTTTTTATAATGTGTTTGAGCAACGTTTTATTTTTTATGAATACCGGTGTTAAAAAATAGTTTTATTAATTTTAACAATCAAGGTCAAAAATTATATATAAAATGATTATTAAAAATGGTTACAATATCTTTAATTTAATTATTTAATGAAAAAAATTTAAAAAATTCAAAAACTTTTACATTTAAAAGTGACATTTGTTTGAGCAAAGCTGTTGCTAAATATGTAAGTTAAAGACAACTTCTGCTGGTTTTAAGTTTAGAGCAGACTTTTAAGGGTAAAGTTGGTTTTTTCTTGTCTATTGTAGACAAAAATTTTACTTTTATTTAGCAGTGACTTAAAATTGCTTAAAGAATACTTTTTCGATGTCTATTAAATGTGTTATTAATATCGACCTTTTTAAATTAGATAAATTGATTCCTTTTCTGGTGTCCAACCAAAATGGGCTTTCAAGGTCCTTAGTTTATATTTTCATTTAAAAGAAAAATTTACATGTTTTCATTTAAATTGTTCCCGACGTTCCGTTGGTTTATTTCCAACTTCTTCAGGGGTAAATTTTTGTTTAGTGCAATCTGGCAACATGATTAAAAAAACAAAATGAAAAACAATATTAAGCAACAACAATAGATTTTAGCGATGTAATAGGAGAAACTAATAACAAAATTAATTGCACTTACTTTTCTTCAAATTAATTATGTTACATTATTTAAATTGTACATGCATGTACATATGTAAATACATATATCACAGTTTTTCATTGTAAACTGGACAATCACAAACACAAAAATAAATAATTGGTAAAATAACTAATAATCACAGGAAAATATCACAGGTAACCAATCTCACTAATGTCAACTAACGTAGAACTTTGTTATTATAGTTGGCGCTCAACTTGTCAATGTCTTCTTTGTAATTAACTGCATTACCCGCTGACTACAGTTATATGGCCCACTGTTTTTAAAATTGCTTGCACCCATGTTTAAGGCAACTTGAAAATGACGTTTGTGTTGTTTGTTTGTTTACATTTTGTATTGGGAAAAATTTAATCTATTACATTAAAAAAACACGTCCGCTCTGACTTACCATTTGGGTGAATGGGGCCTGCGGCGGACGGAGGAGCGGACGTAGAAGTGTCAGCAATAGGGGTCCGGTTTTTACTCTATGAATACGGAAACCCTAAAAATTAGCTTAAAATTTTAAAATGGCACATTGATTTTGCCCGATTAGGTGATTGTTCGAACAAAATCCTGCGAGTTGTTTGCTACTTGAAATTAGACATTTTCATGAGTCGATCAAATTATATGTACAGATGTAAATAAAAATAAAAAACTTCTGTGATTGCTCGACAAAACATTATCAGAATGGATGCAACAGACACACACACACACACACACACAGAGACATCATACATTCTTCATATTGCGCATTGAGAAATCTATTTGAATTTCACCAATTTTGGTAAACGCTGCTTTACATATTTTTTTTTTGTGGACACGGCGGCCACCATGCTCCTCCTGCTTTGATCTTGTAAACAAAACAAACACTTTCAACAAGTAAAACTGAGTCAATGTAGACTAGACCGGCAGACCTCCGCTGCCATGCAAAACCACCCATAAGTCACAAATACATGATAGAATAGCAGCAACAATAACAACAATACATACATACATATGTATGTATAGCGCACGCACGCACACTCGCTATCAAAATGCAAACAAACGCTTGTTGTTGTTGTTGTTGTGGTTGTTGCTGCTGTTGCATTACTAATAGTTGTCGTTACAATTTTCAATGGTGATTACAATGATGAAACATTAAAATATTTCAAATATTCAATTTGTTGTCGTCTTGTACGTTTAGTTTCTGTCGTGTTCTGTTTCGTTACATTTTTTTTCATTTCAAATTTCACTTGAAGAACAAAAAAAGAAAGTAAAAAAAATGTATAAAAAAACAACACACACACACACACAGACACACGCACACACAAAAGGATTGTCATTGCAAATTATTTTAAACTGTTGTCATTTTCTTTACGTTTTTTTTTCATGTAATGTTTTTATTGTTGGTGTCATTTCCCAGTTGACCATGTCTTGCAGATATCTTGCAAGACGGGTGCATGACAATGTTAATTCCTGGACAACTTGTTAGTGATAGCTCAAACAGATCAGCGAGGACTTTTTCGAATAAGTGGCCTCAAAATTCACACACGACGAAAAGAGCGACACTTTCGCTCAGTATTTCCTTGACACAATATTGCAATTTTTTTTTTTTTTTTTTTGGAACGAAGTTTCTTAACGCGGTTTGCTGGTAGTGCAAATTAGTAGAAATCGTCACGAAAGCGTGTGAGCTGTTTATATGTATTGGTGTATCTGTCTCCGCTGACAGCAGCGGAGACACATACCAATAAATATTAATTAGTTATGAAAACGGACACTATCAGTTGAAAGATGTCGCTAAATTAAAGCATGTCACAACAAAAAACAGCAATATTGAAAAATTTTCTTCGTTTTGTAGCAGATTGACAAAAAAATACTGCATGTGTCAAAAGTAAAAAAATAAAACGTTCCAAAAATTTTAAGAAGCATATGTATAAAATTTAAAAATTTCAAAAACAACACAAAATAAAACATACAGATTTCACCTTGTAATACATTCGAAGATGAAAAAAAACGTAAGGAACTTGGTTCCTAACGGGGGTCCCCCGACCGCATTTTTTCTTTTTTTTTCTTTTAATATCACGACGCAAAGATCTTTCTCCTCTGAAAGATTTCAATAAGGAAAGGAATAGTTTTTAGGTATTTACCTGTATATCCAATGAATTATTAATTATTTATATGATGCACACGATCTATTAACTTTTCAAACTAGCGTTCACTATTCTGGCACTTAATGCTTTTCCTCTTCAAAGTCAACTAAGTATGTATTCATAGTTAGATAATTAAAAACAAGTTTAAAATTCTTGTGGCGTTATTTCTTAAGTCGCGTTACATGTTTTGTTTTTTTTTCTACACTTATTTTACAATAACAATTCGTGCAATTTGTCGTTCCTTCATCATTAGTTCAAATTTGATTTAAACAAAGCCAGAAAAAATTTTATAAATTGATGGAAAAAAACAGACCGACAAATTCCACAACAATGACATTTACTGATGCACGAAGTGGTTTCACCTATTTTTTTTTTTTTTTCTTTCAAGATCAAACAAGCCAGTACATACTAAAATGTTTAGATGTAGGGACAGAGTGAGCGACAAGCTCCGCAACAATTTAGTTTGTTGGTACACGAAGCGAGGAAACTTTAGAATAAGGAGCCAGGCTTTGAAAGAAATGAGTTTTATAGGTTTGTAGAGGGGGTCGTGGACCTCTCAAAACTCTAGTCAAAGTCTGCCGGAGGCTTTTAGCTTATTAATAATTCGATGTTGAAGTTGCGGAATTTACCAAGAGAAATGTGAAAATGTTGGTAAAACAGTGCTGCCAGAGAAAAGTTTTTACTCAGAACATAAAGTCGCGAATACGTAAACAGTTTCAAGCACCCAAATTCTAATTTTTTTTTTAATTTTTTAATTTAATAAATTTTTTCATAGGTATGTAAAATTTGTTCTTGACAACCGGCGTTGAAAGTAATAGGATTTGACACTTTTTTACCGTTTTGGATTTTTTATGAATTAAAAATTTTAAAACTCCAATTTTTTTTTGGCAAAAAAAATTTTTTTTCTTCATACATTTATTTATAACTGCGAAACTTTTGCTTATGTAGCGAAATGTTGTATAAGAAATTGAAGTTATTAATTTTTAAAAATTTATTTCAGTTTATTTGGACTAGTGGCTCTCGAGTTATCACAAACAAAAGAGCCTAAAACGTGACAAACTCCCCTACACGATACTTACTAACTTCAAATTAATTTTTAAGTTATTATTTGTGGTACCAAGACCAAACGAATGATGCATAACTTCTTCTTTTTAGGGCTACTTTCATAAACAATTATTAGAATTGAGTCCCGAATCAATCACGTGAAAAATGTTGTACTGTGTTATACTAAAGCCGACCCCACGAAGCAGTGCTTTTTCTATTTTGACGCTGTTTCAATTGTTGTAAATTTGAGTGTTTCGGTATAATGTTATAGAAAATGTCCACCAGCGAATAGTATACATACATATGTACATGATTGTTTGAGTTTTTTTCATTCACATGGTCTGTGAATACGAGTCCACTCAGATTGTCTTAAAAGAAACTACAATCTACAAATATCGTGCATCATAGATCTGAAAATATCGTCAAGTTGTCTTTGACGACAGTGTCCTCAGCGACATGTTGGCCAGCTGGGTTGTATTGTTTATTTGTTGTTGTACTCTCTCCTCAAAACAAAACAAAAAAAATCGATAAATTGCGTTTAATTTAATTACATGCAATTTAAAACACAGAACACAACAAACACTTCGCACAAACAAATGTGCAATTTTACAAACCAACAAACACACACATATGTACATACACATTCATACAGCTAACGAAAAGCTTATTATTTTTTTTTTTTTTTTTTTGAATTTATTGTTATTTTTATTACAATTTGTTTGATTTACACTTGAGGGTTTTAAAGAGTGTTTTTAAGCTTGAAGGCTCAAATATACATACATATGTATGTTTATGTGTTTGTAAACTGTATCCGTTTAATTCAATAATTTTATATACTATTTTTTTTTTATGACCACTGGCAATTTTATTTTCTTTTCAATACACTTCTAATTAGATCGCCTTAAAAATGTTGTTTCAGTTTTCATTGTGTGGTTTTTATATATTTTCTTAATTTATTGCTTTAACCCGTCCAAACAACCAATTTGTTGCTCCTGCGGAAACCAACTGATCGATCGCAATTTTGAAAACAACTGCGTCTGCTGTCAACAACAGTTTTTATTATGTTGGCTGTGTGTTTCAGCCTCTGCCGCTGCTGCTACTGCTGCTGCTGCTGCTACTGCTTGTGCCCATATGCGTGCATTTCAGCATTTGTTTGTTGTATGCAGCCGGCAAATTTTAGCCGGCAACAGCAGCAATTCTTTATGTTCATGTTTGTTTACATGTATGTATGTATGTGTTGCTGGTCATGTTATTTAACGTAAATACTGTAAATTAACATGTGCAAATAATGTAAACAAAGTCTTCTCACAGCCAAAGCTCTACATACATACATACAAACCTATTTGCTTGTTTGAATGCGTTCAAACAAAACTTACATGCTACATATGATTGCATGTATGTATGTGTGTATGTAAGCAATATTCCCGAAAATTAAAATAAGAATTACTAATTTCTCATTACTCTTATCAGTCACGCAACGAATAATTCGCAAAACAGGTGCTCGGTGCGGAAGGCACTTCTGTAGTGTAATTCAGTAATCAATTTTAACGCTAATAAAATCGTTTAAATAATTTAACAATTAGCGGTTTTGGTAGTCAAGAAGAGGGGTTTTTTTTTGGTGAAAGTGTGTACTTTCGCAGGAGTAGGCAGGTAGCAAAAGGGTGCGAAAATACGAAGTCTACTGGTTATTGTAGCTTAACATTTGATTATTTTTTGATATGTATCTATTGCATTCTACTGAGATGAGCAATTGCTTCAGTTTTGGGCAATGACAGCAAAAAAGGGTGTTTTTTTTGCAAAAATGAGTTTTTTGCCTTTTCGGGTATCAAAATAAAAATTTACACACAGATTTTAATAGATGAGTGCTCATTTTATTGCTATTACATGCAGCAATATGAATAAATAAAAAAAAACTCTAAGATATTTACAAATTTATATTTTTTATAAATTTTCCAAAATCATAAAATTTTGCAATTCCAAAAAAAAAATATTTTTTTTCCTAATAACTCTAAAATTATTAACGACACCAAAAAATGATTTTAGCAAAACTTAAAACTGGCATAATTTATAATTTTTTGACGTATTACATGATAAAATCGGACACGCCGCTTGTTACTTTAAGTATGTTTTTTCTCTGCTTAACATTTTGAGTTCAACACCAACTTTCCTGTTCGAGACCTACTCATACATTGTGGAATACATTTTTGTCTAACTGGCGGTTAAAGTTCCAATGAAATTATAATCAGACCTGGTGCCAGAGGCCATAAATACATACAATGATAAGCGAAACCACCTGGTTTATGAATCCAAGGTTTCTAAGGTTGGGTTTTTGAGATCTCAGTTAAACTAGGGTTAGTTAAACCCTAGTTAAAGTTAACTGAATTAAAGTTAAAAAAAATATATTTTCTTTACTTAATTGATATTGCTTAAAACTTGAGCCTGAAAAAGTAATTTAATACAAATGTATTACAATATCATAGTTCAATAAAATTAAAATTTCAGTAAAATGTTAACAAAGAACGCATGGCATGGCGTAAATGTTCAAGTTGTTCAATAAATGAGCATACTAGATCTCAATGGTGCAAACCAGAACATGTATGAAAAAAGCTCTCATATAAACAGCAAAATAACGGTCTTCTGAGATGACAAAAAATCCTCCATAAAACAGACTGCAAAAGGTCATTGCTTTGGTTAATGTTAGTTAAGTATAAAAATAGAAAGTAAAATTGCGTGAGCTTTGGTTGCCGAGTGGTTAAAGCGGCTGTGGCAAAATTGTGAAATTTGACACATGCAAAGTTCATAGGGTGCTGCTGATGAAGGGTGTTTGCTACCCAGAAACAGCCGGTTGTCCACCTACATAGCTATTAAAATTTTACTTTTTTTTATTTGATTGATATTGATAAAAAAAAAGTGACAAACCAAGGGTTGAACTTGAGCCTGAAAAAGTAATTTAAAATAAAAAATTAATTTTTATTTTATTTCATCTTGAGATTATGAAATTAATTATTCAAACTTTAGATCTTTGTTTTTTTTATAAAAGATAATTTGAAACAATTATTATTTATTTATTTTCAATATTTCGCCAACAATATGTAAAGAACTATAAAAGAATTATATTCTTAAGTGTTCATGTTTCAAAATAAATAAATATGTTAACATCTTCAGGAAAATATTTCTTTTTATTAATTTAGGTCCAAAAATGAACCTTTTTAAAAAATATTTGCTGTCTTTTTCAGCTGTCTATATGCCGACGACATATCGTTGGTGCTAATCAACTCATCCATAGACTTGAAGAATTCTTAAAAGTTTGTTTGAAACTTAACTACTTACCCCCTAATTCATAAAAATTTCTTATTTCAGCTTATAAGCTGGTAATAGTTATCATACACTAACAGTGTTATAAGCAACTCATAAGAAATTCAATTCATAAACACATTATATGGGTGAAATAACTATTAAACTGTTTTATTAATTTTGTACTTTATTGTTGGCAATACCATGCAATGCTCACTCTAATTTTGTGCCTAGTGCTGCATATATGAGATGTATGTAAGAAACTGATTATTTGGGTAGCTGCGAAAAATGCAAAATATTATTTACTTATATAACATAATTTTGTTCGAATATAAAATAATTTATTGGTTTACCTATTTTTATTGCGAAAAATATGTATACAAGACCTAGAATCGTAAAAAATTTGTTTCTAAACACATTTGTTTAACGACTGGTACCAAAAGTAGTCGACTACTTACTCTCTAGCATTTGTTTGTGTAGCACTATAATTATTTGCAAATATTTTTCATGAAAACATAATGAAAAGTGGTAAATATTATTTAATTCGCAAATATCTTTTATTAAAATTATTTTATTGCTGAATTCTTTCTTCCCAACTCTTCATCAACTCAACGAATGTCTCTTTATCAAACGCTTATAGTTAGGTAGAGGCCAATGCGTGTGTATACATTGTGAATACAGGCAGGATCGCTACTGTTGTTTGTGCGTAGATATGTATGTGTATGCATGCATACACACATACACATGTATGTATTTCTTTGTGTATTGTATCGATACAAGTCGTCAAAATACTTGTTGTAATTTATGTGAAAACTAAAGAAAAATTTGTTTGATAAAAAAATGAGATGCTTTTTGCAGGGTTAATGTGTCTTTATGAGTGTATATTACTGATTTTTACACCATATTATCAGTAGAATTTAACCGACTGACATACATACATACATTCGAATTTTATAGTTTAATGCGTAATGATGATTTGGTGTAAGAAACAATGAAATGCAATCATATAGACACATTCAAGAAGCAAAAATTGATAAATAACGTTAAAATAAAAAAATCATCAATTCAACAATTTTCACTATTAAACGCTTATAGTTGGGTAGAGGCCACAATAAAAATATCCAATTTATGAGATGGTTATAAGCAGCATAATAAGCTATAAGTCGATTATGAATACACTTTTCGGGATTTTTGCTTATAAGTTGGTTATAATACTCTTATAATGTGTTTATGAATTAGGCCGTTATTCTATAATTCCCATATAGACAGCTGAAAAAGACAGCAAATATTTTTTAAAAAGGTATTTTTTTTTTTTTTTGAAAAACATCAAAACATTCCTGAAGAAGATATCCAGTGATATCGAAATATCGAATTTAATAAACACTTATAAAAAAACAAGTGACCTTAAGGCTCGAACAATTAAAATTTTAAAAGGTTAATATTTGGACCTAAATTACATTTCAATTGGCTCTTAAAGCAAATAAATAATTAAGTTCATATTTGAATAATTATTTTTCGGAAAATAATTATTTTTCCAAAGATGCTGATAAATCGTTGGCGAAATATTGAAAATAAATAAAAATATAATTGTTTCAAATTATTTTTTATAAAAAAAACAACAAAGATCTAAAGCTCGAATAATTAATTTAATAAACTGAAAAAAATATATACCACTATTACCAATATTATATACAATTTTTTTGACGCTCTTATTTAGTTTTGTTTAAAGCATTCTTCTCTAATGAAATCATAAAAAATAATGTAATTTTGAAGTAACAGCATCACATACATAGCTATCTTCGGTTTAACTAAACCTAGTTTAACTGAGATCTCTAAATCCCAGCCTAATGAAAAACTTTGCTTGCTACTTACATTTTAATTCACAAAGGAAAAATGCCATGCAATCTTATAACTTTACAAAATACATTTATTTAATTTAATTTCTTTTTTATTTACAACGAGATTACGTTAACGTTCAGTCTTCAATTAGAAAAAAAAAATTTTTGAAAAAATTATAAAAAAAAGACCACAACTTTTTGCAAAGAAATTCATTTTATTTACGAGGTGATTACAACTGGCACTCTGAAACAAATGACATCTTCGTTATATTCATTTACCGCTTCCCAAATCATGGTACCAGAGATCTGCAAAATAAATTTGATCTCATTATTATCTAAAAGGCACATGTGTGTATAAATTGTTATTAATAATATGTTCAATTAAACAAATTAAATACATACATATGCATGTAATTTATTTCATCATAAGGTGGTTTACAAAAAAAAAAAAATAAGGGCATCGTACTGATTTTTTAATTATTTCAATGAGTTTAATTCAAAGGAGGGCAGATAGAGAGCCTTGTATTACAAAGAATAAATAAGAACAACAACAACAATATAAAATTATTCGGAACACTTTCTTTATTGAAATGAAGTCAACCACTGCGACAAATTAGTAGTTGTTTATCTTTGATTGTTTTATTTAGGGCTGCCGTTGAAAAATTACAGCTAATTTCAATTTCTTGTATGGGAGTATTCTTTTGTTTTTGGCATTTTTGTTGCTAAAGAACCTTGTAATCACAGGTCCTGTGAAAATTTCAGCTCTCTTTTTCTTTTCGCTTGGGAGAATGCGGCCTGTGGCTGACGTATAGACTCACGGACCGCGAAGTCCCAGCAAAGGGTTTCGTTTTCACCCTATGAGTAAGGAAGCCCAATTACCACCCATTTACACATGCAAGTAACTTGTTGCAAGTTGTGTGTACATATTAACAACCAATACACTGACAGAGACAATAAAAGCTGTTGCTACTTGCTTGATTGTTTACACAGGCAAGTACCAGCTCATTTTTAAAAAGTCGTCAAAGAAAATGGTCTCAAAGAAAATTGCTTTGCTTTACAAAACAAAAGAATTAAATGAAAGCAATAATAATAAAACAATTATGCGGAAAAAAACTACAAAATCACTGTTCCATTTTTTTATATTTAAAAATCACTATTTTTTGCCTTTTTTGTGATTATTTATTCCGTTTTTGTCCGTCCGTCTACATGACTTTTAATGGCGGAGTTGCCAAAGAATTGTCATACGAACTGTTATGGGGAAACAAATTATACGAATAGCTTTTGTTTTATCAAATAAATAGTAAATTTATATCAGGAATCCATAAAAGCCATGCTTTACTTAAACTCTTTTTATATTTTATCTTATTTTTCGGCGTTGTAAGATCAAAAAGAAAATCATTCCTTGTAAGTTATGTATTAAAATTAAAATATGAACTCTATAAGGTAACACTGTTTTTGCTTTTTGTCATTTTACCGACATGCTGCAAGTAAAAAAAATTACTGGCAATCAAAATCTCTTGCAAGTGAGCTCACAACTTGCAGAAGTATGATAATATTAGTAAAAAAAAATGTCAATGTTTTGAATAACTTGCACTTGTACTTGCGTGTGTAAATGGGGGGTTAAGTATTTGCTATAATTTGCTTGAAATTATCTTGGGTTTATAACCCCAGATAATTTGTGATTTAATGTCCTGTTGTAGCATGCAAAGGCAAAATCTTTTTAAACACATTTTGTATTCCTGATACTAGTTCTAAGACCTTTTTTATTAATTTTTTCTTCGATTGAATATTCTGAGCTTGAGGTCAGTTTTGCTGTAATAAATAGTATATTTTATTATTAAAGTCTTTGATGCTCCTTTGTGTATCTTTTCCGGGTAAATCACATTTTCACTCGAGTTTTATGTTTAAGGCTGCTGTCACGATTGAGTTCTCTTCCTGTTTTGACATGTAGATGTCGCTGTATGTGCTCATCTCTAATATAACGTTGCGCGTTCACAATAGTTCGCTAGATTTTTACGCCGTTCTTCCAAATTGGCGCTATGATTGTGTTTAAATATGAGCAGTTTATTTTGAGTTGATAGTTTAGACCCCCTTCCTAATACGAGGGTTGCCTTTTATATTTCAAGACTAGAGAACAAATATTAATCATCGAGAATCACTTTATTCTATTTGAAAATATTCCCCTTGAAGATTTTTACACTTTAGCGTGCGTTTGAACCAATTGTCGCAGCACTTTTGCCGCTCTGATTGTCGAGGTATCTGCATTCTGAATGCAGCAACCACTTCTTCAGGAAAACGTTGACCTCTTACCTTGCTTTTGTTTAGGTACGGGAATAAAAAGAAGTCATTCGCTACCAAGTCCGGTCTAGACAGGGCGGTTTTCGCATCAAATCGATGTTTTGAGTGCCCAAAAATGCAGTTGTTGGAGCCGACGAGTGAGAGCTTGCATTGCAGTGGTAAAGAGTGATCCGTCTTCAGGGGTTGGTTTTCTTGATTTCTTGACTGCCGGCACATTAGTCGTTGTGTACCACTTAAGGCCGTGATACAATATCCTACTCAATCGTACGATTCATTGACTGAAAATTGCCAGCTAAATCTGATAGAATTCTGTCCTACTTTAAAAAGTCGCATCAAAATGGCCACACTATTATACTTTTGTAAACAACTTTGAAAAGGCAACTCTGATCGCATAGAATAAGACAAGTTTTTGAAAATTTTCAAAAGATTAATTAGCAAATCGGACAGACTTGTCTAAAAGTCTTGCACACACATACACTTTTAGTCCAGACTATTACACTTTTTAGACACACATGTCATTTTTAACAGATCGTACGATTCAGTAGTGAATCACGGCCTTAGGAAGTGGCACGGTTGCGACATGTTCAGTTTTTCCGCAAAAACAGGCCACCATTTGATTGGAAGTGCTTCGTGTGTGAACAACTTTTGTTGGACTTTGCTCATCGCGAAACGCCCATTTCGGGCTCATACGTGTAAAAAGCACAATCCATTATCTGTCACGTTGTCTTAGATGTGTTTCGAAGCACCGCGATCGTATTTTTTGAGCATTTCTTTCGACCAATCGACATGAGCCTTTTTTTTTTTTTGGAGCAATAGACAAATTGTGTGGGATCCAACGCGAACAAATTATTTTGACGGTCAAATGTTTATACCATATTGAATGTTTGTTGGTCCCACTAATGCCTAAAGTTGTCTCAATTTCACGATGAGTCCCTTGACGAACCTGCAATATCAGTTCGCGAGCAGCATTAATGGTTTTCAGAACAACAATTGATTTTGGACGACCTTCGTGAAATTCGCCTGGGAGTGAACTACGACCACGACCAAATTCACACTACCATTAATTAACACTGGTCCTTCTGATGGAGCTTCAACGCCAAAAATTGTATCACATTCATCCCTGCACTGTTGATGAGTTAATCCACATAGAAAGTTGTAAAAAATAATCGCACGAACATTTTTACGATTTAGTTCCGTTTTTGAGCCGAGAAAAGCTTTTAAGTCACTTTAAACAACACAAAAAGCGCTCGTATGTCAAAACCTTGTGACTACGTATAACTTCAAAAATGTCCTATTTTACCATAGAGCTGCCCGTGGCCAGGGTTGCCAAATTCCGAAACATAAAAGCCAACCCTCGTGTGCAAACGATTTTACCAATTATGTCACTTTGAAACTGCTATCGCACACCTTTCAAGTCATGGAAAATAAACTCCAAATATAGTTTGATAATAGTAGTTAGTGGTAGTTACGAGTTAAAAGAAAACTCCCAATGAAACCAACAGAAAACTATTTAGTGTCTTAAGCTGATAATTTACTTTTGTCTTTTTATTGCTGCTGCTAAATTTTCTGTTTGTCTTTCTATTTTTCTTTTTTTTTTCTTTTGCATGTATTATGGGTTTGCAAAAAGTCACAAGCCAAGACAAATGCTCCTGCTACCGCTGCTTGCAATTGTTTTGCAGAGTACTAGTTTTAGTAATATGTAGTGAAAAAAGTGTTTACGTAACGCAGTTGTTGAAAGCGTGAACGTAAAGCTCACTTACAATAATAATAAATAATAATAAATGCGTTTCATCATCAATGGATTGCGATCAGTCAACATCGTTCTCAAATTAGAAAATTATATACATATTACGCATTAACTTTCATATCTATCTAATCGTTCTTCTTCTTCTTCTTCTTCTTCTTCTTCTTCTTGAAAAAATTGTATTGATTAATCTCTATTTGTTTAATTCCAAGAAAAGAAAAAAAAAATCGAAATTCCCAAAACCTCACAAAGATAAAGGTTTAAATAAAAGTAACGGGTTATCCATTTCGTGGTTTCAGAAGTATAGGACTGGAATTCGACATCTGTCAAACTAAGTTGTTAAACCAATTTTTCTCTTCTCAGTTGAAAGTCTGACATTGACGAAAATGGATCGCTTAACAGATACACAGCCGCATAAAAATTATCAAAACATACAACAAAAATGGTGGTGACTCTGCCACACCACAGCCACATATCGTGCTTTAAGAGGAGATTATGGTTTACATAATCAGTCGTCCAACTACGCAAGCAATTGGCAAAATTGTGAAGATAATTGAAGAGACTGAAGCGATTACAAATATTGCAAGGCCTGTGCATCATCTGCTCGTTTCGCTCGTTCCGCTGAAAATCTCGCTGCTGTAAGTGAAAGTGTTGCCGAAGACCCAAATGTGTCGATTCCCTGTCGTTCTGAGGAATTAGGACTGTCTTACGACACATTATGGCATATTTTGCA
The DNA here is from genome assembly GCA_963662145.1 of Sturmia bella. Classification (NCBI taxonomy): domain Eukaryota; kingdom Metazoa; phylum Arthropoda; class Insecta; order Diptera; family Tachinidae; genus Sturmia; species Sturmia bella. The sequence continues at coordinate 42,463,201 of OY759168.1, read as the reverse complement.
TTTAGATCTACACCTACATCCTCCATATAAAGTCCAGCTCACACCACAACTGAAGCCACAACGTCTTAGATACGTGGAATGGGTGCTTCAACAACAGGCGGTGGATGGCGATTTTTCAAACAAAAACCGCCTTCAGGGATGAAGCACTATTCTCAGACGGTGGGCAGGTTAATAAACAAAATTGTCGTATTTGGGGTTCTGAGAATCCTCAAGTAATCGAAGAGGGGACATTAATTGCAGAAAAATTCACTGTTTGTTGCGCTCTTTGGTCCGAAGGTGTGATTAGACATTATTTCTTCGAAAACGACTATGGAACCACTGTTACCGTCAATTCGGAGCGTTGTGGTCATATGATAACCGACTTTGTTTTTGCCTGCTATTGAAGAATATGACTTGGAGACGGTGCCACATGCCACACAACTCGAGCGAATATGGCTTTATTGCCAAAGACATTTGGTGGCTGCGTAAGATCATGCGATTTGACAGCATTAGTCTATTTTTTGTGGGTCTACGCGAAAGACCGTGTTTATGCAGATAAACCTTCAACTCTTGAGCACTTAAAAACCAACATTCGTCAAGTTGTGGCTGAGATACCGCCTAACTTGGGGGTTACACGATCAAGTTTTAATACATTCACACTTTTTTTTACTAATACACTCACAATTTTGAAAATTGATGCAAACTTGATGACAATTTTTGCTTTCCGTAGAGAGCAATCAATCAAGAAAACAGCTGACAACAATTTTTTTCGTTCTGTCTGCAAATATTTTTTTGTTTTGTTTGAAAGTTGCCACTAAAAGTGATCAAAATTAAACAGATTGAAGCTTAAAAATAGAAATAAAACTGTTTACGTGCAAAACCAATAAATATAATGATGTGCTGCGATTTATAGAGCTATACACAAGCCACGAAGTTCTGTGGAATATGAATGTGGCGTCATATCGTCAGTATTTCCTTTCTGCCCTCTGGTTTTTTTCTTCTTCTTTTATTTTCTTTATTTCTGATAGTACTTTTAATGAAGCAGCTCTATTTTTAATTTTCTTCTTGACGGCATCTTGAAAACGAATTGTTATGAAATTGCGTGCAGTCCACGTCACAGCTATCAATTTTATTGAATTTCGACAAGCAGTATGGGAAAAAAAACTTGATAGTGTAAAACTTGGTCGTGTAACTGCAGTGTAATATGTGTCAAAAAGTGGTCGAAAATTACCTTAAAAGAATCAGTGCTTGCAACACTTCGCGTGGCAGTCATTTAAATGAAGTAGTGTTTCACACACACACACACACACACACACATGTCAACATTCACACTTTATAATAAAAAAGAAATATCATGAAAAAAATAGTTTATATGTGTTCTATTTACGTTTACTTTTGAAATCGCAAAATGGATAACCCGTTATATCATATAGTTCGACTATAAAGTTAAAATAAATATGTTTGTTCATCATAAAATAGAAGACGCTCTCTTGAAAATTGTGGCATGACTTTTCCGCATGTTTCTTACAATTTCGAAATCACGTGACTTGTATGTTGGCATTTAATTCCCAAAATGAAGATCAAAAAGCAAAATATATGTACATATGTATGTATCAAATCTGGCACACGTTTTTTGAACAAAACTTACCGTGGGCAATGTATTGGTAACTAATATTGCCGCATTATATAATTTTCCATCGCTGTCATTGAACAAACATTTATGAAGGCCATCACAGGGATCAGGTATTATTTTAGCCTTAGTTTTGACAGTATTAAAAACCCAACGTACGCGATGCTTCAAATAACTCGTGTCACCAGCTGTGGAATAAGAAAGAGCAAAAAAAAAAAACCAAATCAGAATTGCATTTCAATTGAATAGAGCCTGACTCTAAAGTGCCCAAATAATCAATGTAATTTCATTTTCGAGTTGGGTTTAATTTACGTCTAAACTAGCGAATACTTAAGCCACAGCTAAACGTAGAAAACTTAACGTTTAAACTTCAGCTGGCAAGCAGTGCAAAACATCAGCTGTTTGGCATATTTGTTTTTGCAACGTTGCCAAATTTCTGTAATAAATGGTTCACTGTCTCACTACAGTCTAGTTTAAGCAGCAATGAAATAACTGAAAAGTTTTGTGAACACACCATTCACACATGCAAGTAAATTGTTGCAAGTTATGTGTACATATTAGCAACCACCAATACTTTGACAGAGACAATAAAAGCCGTTGTTGCTGGCTTGATTGTTTACACAGGCAAGTGCAAGCTCGTTTTTAAAATGTCGCCAAAGAAAATTGCTTAACATTTTACGGCAATTTTAATTACATTGAACTGAATGGTGTTGTAATACATTTATATTAAATTACTTTTTCAGACTCCAGCTCAACACTTGGTTGGTCACTTTTTTTTTATCAATATCAAAGAAAAAAAAACATTTTTTTTTTTTTAAAAAACATCAAAACATACCTGAAGAAGATATCCATTGTGATATCGAAATATCGAATTTAATAAACACTTATAAAAAAAAAAAAACAAGTGACCTTAAGGCTCGAACAATTAAAATATTAAGTAAAGAGAGGTAAAATTTTATAGCTAGGAGGACAACCGGCTGTTTCTGGCTAGCAAACACCCTTCAATAGCACCTTATGAACTTTGGACGTGTCAAATTTCCAAAGTTCCCATGAACAACATGAGAAGCAGATGTGTTCAAACATTCTTTTAAGATTTTTCGAGTCTACTGGTGAGTTGAGTAATATCAACGAAATGCTGGCGGCACTAGACGGCTAAAAAAGCCAGAAAATATTAATAAGATCTATTTTTAGAACTAAAATAATACATTTTATTTGTCTGTTAAAGTAAATAAAAAATTAAGTTCATTTGTGATATTTCAATGAAATTCATGTGATAAAAATATCACCCAACTTCCATCCCAGATAGAAATTTCACCGCAACATCTTACTCACTCAATTTATATAAGTCTTCAATGTATGTATTTACAGCTATAACTCGATTTCGAAAAAAAATATATATAAGCCCCCTGTGCCTGAATGACTCCATAATGGTGTGTTATAAAATACAATGTTAAGCTATGTTACGTTATGTTATGTTATGTTATGCTATGTTTTGTTACGTTATGTTATGTTATGTTATGTTATGTTATGTTATGTTATGTTATGTTATGTTATGTTATGTTATGTTATGTTATGTTATGTTATGTTATGTTATGTTATGTTATGTTATGTTATGTTATGTTATGTTATGTTATGTTATGTTATGTTATGTTATGTTATGTTATGTTATGTTATGTTATGTTATGTTATGTTATGTTATGTTATGTTATGTTATGTTATGTTATGTTATGTTATGTTATGTTATGTTATGTTATGTTATGTTATGTTATGTTATGTCATGTTATGTTATGTTATGTCATGTTATGTTATGTCATGTTATGTTTTGTTATGTTGTGTTGTGTTGTGTTATGTTATGTTATGTTGTATTGTGTTGTGTTATGTTATGTTATGTTATGTCATGTTATGTTAAGTTGTGTTATGTCATGTTAAGTTATGTTATGTCATGTTATGTTATGTTGTGTTGTGTTGTGTTGTGTTATGTTATGTTACACTGGCTGCCAGTCCTAAGACCGGCCTAGTTTGGTCCTACAGGGTCCCCTTATGACCTCATAAGGTTTCTAATAAACAAATGTTTTAAATACTTACTGTAATCGTCAAACAAAACGTGCACGTCAACAGTTGAACCTCGGCTCATGAAACACGGTATCGAATTGCAACTGGAGATATTCAAATATAATATAAGATATTTAGAACCTGGAAAAAAAATCGAAAAGATAAAAAATTAAATGTTTTATTTTAACATGTTTCATTCAGTCATCAATAACTTTTTTCAGTGTTTTTTTTTTCATATGACTTAATTGTTGATGATTTTACAGCTACAAAAATTATCAACTGTGTTGTGCTACTTATTCATGTACATATAAGAAATTTTGTACATTACTAACTCGATGTTTGTAACAATGTTGCTAAATTAGAGATTTTTCTCCAGTGGTAGAAACTTTTACTGCAGTAATCCCATTGCTGTTTTTTTTTAATTAAAGTGCTGCAATAATGCTCTTTGTTAACTTCTTTCAACTGCCCGTGTTGTCTTAGAAATGAATTTAAAACTTTCTATCAGAGTCAAAGAAATTTGTCGTGTTAGTTATAAAAGGACCTCTTTAAAAGAGACCTTTTTAAAGAGGTATTTTTAGGTCTACATACTTTCTATTCTTTCTCTATAACTTTTTTGTTGTTTTGTGGACAATAGAAGATGCCAACTGATTTTTTTTTTCGCGAAATGAGATAAATAGAATATTTTTATGTAGCTGTGAAATTAATACATGTATGTAATTTAGATTTCAATTAAAACTTAAAATTTAATTGTGTGAAATAAATATTTTAAATCGATGGGATCATCTTGAACTGTTAGATTACACTACCCAACTGCCAAAAAAAACCATCGATGACCACTATATAGTTTTTTGATGTGTTATGCTTAACTAAGTACAAAAATCATAAAAATTTCAAATTCTATAGATCAGTTTTTTTTTAGATTTTTTTCTTCTAAAATATGAGTTTGGCGCAAAGGTTGATCCAGAGCTCTAGTCATAACTTAAAGTTTCCCATTTTATCATGTAATGCGTCAAAAAATTATACATTATGCCAGCATTTTATAAAATCATTTTTTTGTGTCGTTAATAATTTTAGAGTTATTTTGAAAAATAATAAAAAAAAATTTTTTTTTTAAATTGCAAAATTATTTTTTTTGTTTTTTCCAAATAACTCTAAAACTGTTAACAACACCAAAAATTGATTTTAACAAAACTTAAAGCTGGCATAATTTATAATTTTTTGACGTATTACAAGATAAAATTGGACACGCCGTTTTTATGTTATGACTAGAGGCCTGGATCAACTTATACAAAAATCTTATATTTTAGAAAGAAAAAATGCTATAAAAAAAAACTGAGCGATAGAATTTAAAATTTTTATGGTTTTTGTACTTAGCAAGCATCCATGGTCAGAATTTTTTTTCCATTTGTTGCGTAGTGTTATTGTTATAAAACCCGTACAGAGTGTGAGATCTATGGATGCATCCATATGGTAAAAGTTCAAAATACGATAAAAGGCAGAATTATATAACTAAAAAAATCGGCGCACGACCTTTTAGCAGCCGCCGAAATTTTTGGGCTTGCTTCACTGTGGCACACCTGACATTAACACGAATTTTCCCTCCCTCTCTCTCTCTCTCTCTCTCTCTCTGTTAGTGTTTTCATGTCTATTCAACACTATTCCATAAAAAATAATATGTATGCATGAATCAATAATATTATCACAAATGTTTGCTAATGGACAATATCTGGGGCTTCTCCATATAACATATGTATGTATGTACAGGGTCTGCAAACTAAAGTTTTTTTTTCAACTAGTGCTTATTTCGTGAATGGTAACACTTAGCTCATGTCTGATTTGACAGATAATTAGTTTCCTTCCGCTGAACGAATATGGTTCAGCGTGTATACGCTTGTTCAAGCGTGTATTTGTTCAAGCATGTATGTATATGCTTGAGCAACGCTGGGAAATATTGCGACATTACTTTGAAAATCGTGGTAATGTTGCAGAGTGTATGGGTAAATTGCATATGGATTTTGGAAGAAGAGAAGTACCGTCAGCTTCGTATATTCGTTATCTTGTGAAAAAAGTGAAAGAAACTGGCATCCTCGTCGATAAACCGAAGCGTGAAAAGCCAAAACCGGTGCGTACACCCGAGAATATTTCTGCAGTGGCAGAAGGTGGTCGTGAAACGCCATCAACATCAATTCACCGTTGCGACGTTCTCAACAATTGAACATTTCGGAGACATCCATCATTGAGACGAATTTTGCATAAATAAAATTTAAAAAAAAGAAATTTGAGAAAATTTTCAGTAGTTTTTTTTTTATAGCATTTAAAAAAAAAGTTATTTGGCGTACCCTATATTTATGCTTATCAAAAGTAGTTTTTTTTTAGAAGAACTATTTTTAGTTTTATTCACACCCGTTTGATGCCAGTATCAGTAATCACCAAATCCGTCATCATTGCTGATGACTAAAGAGAGGCATTCATCACTTTTATATGTCATTATAGAAGTACCAGTTCGTAAGGGGGATTTTTATTTTTCAAGTACTTTGATTGTGGCTATCAAATAGTGGGCCAACTATCTTTTGCCAAATTTCTAATGCTGATTTAGTGGTACGAATCAGATCTACATACATACATATGCACATAGAAAAGACATTTGTATCGACCATGTGATTGATAAGAGTGAGTGGAAAAAATACCGAAATCGAGTTAGTCAAAATTAAGTCCATTATTATCTCAACCGCCTCATGGACAAATAAGACTGGGCAACAAACATTTTACTTTGGATATTAACAGAGAAAATGTGAAGTTGGCATTTCTGAAGTTTTTAAATGTTCACGCTCCGGCGATATCCCGACCATAGTGATTATACCACAAACTGAGGGGTCAACGTTTTACGACACCAGACGAAGCGTTTGTTGCATTCAGAATACATGTTTTGGAGATACCAATTGGCTCAAACGCCTGCAAAATTGTATAGATCTTCATGGGGAATATTTAAAAAAAAAAAAACAATAAAGGATTTTCCATCATTGATATTTTTTCTTTTTATTCGCTAATCCCGAATTATGAAAGGCAACCCTCCTACTTGACCAAAACGTAGAAGAGTAGTGGTCACGTTGTTTCTACTTGCATGCTCTTCTTTTTTGTTTTTTTTTTTTTTTTTTGTTTGCTTCAATAAATTTAGGGATTATAATCTTATTGTTAATTTGTTTCTCCAAGTCTAAAACCAGTTTGCTTTAAGTCCTGGTTGCTTAAACAGTTACTTGTTGTGTGATCCATATTTCCACTTGATTGCATTCAATACTCAGCTCATCAAACAAAGAGTTTAATGGCTGTCACATAAACTTATCTGAATGGTAAATACTTAATTTAGCATTGATAACGAGCAATAAACCCCAAAAAGGTAGTCAAATAAATTTGAACAATTTGAAACTCCCATCTATTTTTCAAATCACTTTTCAAAAGTCATAAAATAATAAAAAGTGATTTCAAACACCTCATGACTTTTCCCCAGGGACCGTAACTCTTATGACTTTTATCAAAAAAAATCAAGAAATAAGAGTTATTTTTGATTTTTATATTTTTAGATAGAAAATAAGAGTTATTTTTGATATTTATTTTTTTAAATGCAAAATAAAAGTTATTTTCGATTTTTATATTTTTAAATGAAAAATGAAGGTTATATTCGATTTTTATATTTTTAAATAAAGAATAAAAGTTATTTTTGATTTTTATGTTTTTGTATCAATAATAAAAGTTATTTTTGATTTTTATATTTTTATATTAATAATAAAAATCAATTCAAAATTCATGACATGGGTAACATGTCCGCAAAGCTTATTTTGAAATAGACAATTACAAAGAAAAGCGTTTCGATACTTCTGCTAATTTATTGGAATATTGGGAGAGCAAAAAATTTATGTTTCCATGGCTTCGAAAATTAGCTTTAATTGTTCATTCTGTGCCTGCCACTCAAGGCAGTGTAGAAAGGTCATTTCCAGCACTCAGATTAATATTGGGAGATTTGAGATATAATTTATCTGAGGAACATTTAAAATCAATTATGATGGTAAAATTGAACACCGGAAAACGACCTCTTAACACTGACTTGAATGGCAGCCAAAACTTATCTATAAGCTATTTCTATGCATTCATGTTTTTATAGCTGATAATGGATAAAAGTCACATAATATATTATATTCATATAGAAATTTGAATGAAGCAGCATATTGTAATACATACGGCATCAACAAATAAGTAAGAGTTTTGAATTGATTTTTATTATTGATATAAAAATCAAAAATAACTGTTATTTTTCATTTAAAAATATAAAAATCAAAAATAACTGTTATTTTTCATTTTAAAAAATTAAAATCAAAAACAGCTCTTATTTTTGATTGTTAAAATAAAAATAAAAAATTTAAAAATCATGCAATATGTTGGATGCACTTCGCCTAAAAATCATGATGGTGTAATTAAAAGTTTTCTACGATGTTCATTTACGTATGATTTATTTCTTCAATAATTTAAAAATAACTTATTTCCGGTCCCTGCTTTTCCCACAATATTTTGCCACGCGTGATAATAAATTAAAAGTAAAAAAAAAAGTATTATCGCAAGAACTGGCCATTTTATTGTTTCTAGACAATATTTGTATATGTACATATTTTCACAATTTGTTTAAAAATTTTTCCAATTGGAATATTTTTTATGCCAACATGCTTGGTTTTTGCTTTGGTAACCAATCATTGATTGTGATACTAATTTAAATCGCGTATCAGGTTGATCATTTCACTAAAGGTGTATTGAACAAGTTTTAAGGTATATTCACATTAGCAAGTGTTAGCTGTCAAACAACGTGACCCCTACTCTCTTCTCGACCTTGGTTTTAGCCATATGCAATGGGACAGACAATGAAAAAAATATCTACAGTGTCGAACAAAAGTAAAGCACGAAACTTACCTTTTCACCATTCTATTGAATAAAGTTTTTGTTTAGGTTTAAAATGAATTTTTTTCTATCAAACTTATGCAAACAAATGTACATTTACCGTTAGAAAACAAACAGAATTTGTCATAGTATTTCATTGAAAACAAAAATATTAAAATAAAGCTACACTCAGAAAATGTTGTCAGCAAAATTAACTGAAAACACTCTTTAAAATAAATGAAACCTCATTTAAAAACTGCCCAATTTATTTTTCATTTAAATTTACTTATTACTTCATTTAAATTTAAATGTGGAAAAATCTACGGAACCCAATCGGTAAAAATAAATATTTTTCCTTTATTCTAACTGTCAAATAATTCATGCGTAATCAACTTGTGGTCATTTTATTTAATCATAGTTTTCTATCTGTATTATCTTCTATTTCTATTCGCTAATTTCATTTTTGTACTGTAAAGCCTCTGTTGAGATTCGAATATGCAGCAGCTCGACTTGAAAGCAGCTGCCATACCCACTCAGCCCTCGCAACAATCAGAACAAATTCAACAACAATGAATTTAAGTAAAGAGTATGTATGCTACAAATGTATGTATGTAGAAACCGAATTATAAATATGTATATGCATATTAACAGCTTGGTTCCTTCATATATGTATGTATGCATGTGTAGCGTAAGTTACTACTGTCATTATTAACTGTCAGCGAAAAACCGTATTTATCGGTAGTTGGTTTTTTAAGTAACTGTACAAATCAGTTAAAATTAAAATTTCATTCTTTTTTAAACGTTTTGTCATTTAAAAATAACTGCGGTCAGTTGCTGGAAAAATATTCTGAGTGTAAAACTATTACTAAAATGACTGCAACAAAACTATAGCACATTATCTGAGTATTCAGGAATAACGTAGTTTTTTCTAATATTTGGTTGAAAGATCCACTTCAATGGCATTTCTTCTTCCGCATGAAGTAAACTGACATCTGGGAGAATATACATATTTGTTGACTCTATGAATTGGGCCGATTCCATCCCCACAACTTTTGCCGCAACTTGATGAATTGGGATAGGAAAACATGTGGTTCCAACAGGACGGTGCTACGTCACACACTGCACGTGCCACAACCGATATGCTGAAGGATGCATTTCCCGGACGCCTAATCTCCCGTTTTGACGATTTGCACTGGCCAGCAAGATCGCCTGATTTGACCGCTGCAGACTTCTTTTTGTGGGGGTTTTTGAAGTCGCGGGTTTATATCAACAAGCCTCAGACTCTTGCAGCTCTTAAAGACAAAATCCGTCAAGAATGTGAGGACCTATCGCCGGAAGTTTTGCCCAATGTGATGGAAAATGCTATAAAAAGGGCTCAAATGACAAGTAACTGTGGCGGCGGCCATTTATATGATATCATATTTTCGACTTGATGTAAAAAATTAAAAGACCAAATAAACATAATCCACAAGAAGAATCAAAGTTTTTAATTTTTTTTTTTTTTTAATTACAGCCAAAAAAAACATCGGAAGGTTATTTTTGCGCCACCCTGTACTTTGTAGTACTCCGGTTTTTATGTAATGGTTCGTCCGTTGTTATCAAAAATGTTTAACGCATTCTTGGTTGAATTATCCCTGCAAGAACAGTATCGGTCATTTGATGCATCATATGACCAACACTGCTGATGGGTTCACACATCAGGGTTTCTATCATTTTCTTAAGGGCAAAATGAAAAAACTGATGTAAACATTCGTGTACGTGTGATTCCTTTTTTAAGCCAGCGTTACCACCTCAGTAAAGTGATCATTTGAAATCTGTTCTTCAAAATGCCCACATGTTTTAAAGAATAAAAAATTTCGAATTTTTGCAAAAAATTTTATTTGTATTTTCTAAACTACTAAGCCGATTAAAAAGATGTTTGCAGTTAGTGAAAGATAATTTTGCTGCTGAATTTCGGTTTTTGTACTTTTTTTTTCAATGTTTTAAACCGTTTTTGAGTTAATATTTTAATTGTTCGAGCCTGAGGTCCCTTGTTTTTTTTTAATATTTATTAAATTCAATATTTCGATATCACAATGGAGTTTTTGAGGTAAGGAAATATGTATATGTTGTCCTAACTCTTCCATTTTTAAAATAACGGTATATGTCGAAAACATGAGCTAACCTAAAAAAAAATGAATTTAACGCACCCGAATTAGGTTTACCCACTGAATGCCCCGTCAGAATTACCCCACGTGTTTTGATCACCGTCAGGTTGGGGCCTATGGCCAGGTACTGACGTTAATCACTCCACATCTGCACGCCAATAGGATATTTTTCGTTTTCAATGGTCAAAATCAATAACAAAAATCGCCAAACATTTTTTTTTTTAATTACTGGCAGTTTCACGATTTCCAGCCTGTTCGAGCGTTCACTTGAATACAACAGGGATTTCAGAATATCGGTTGTGGTTCGCGCAGTGTGTGTCGTTGCTCCGTCCGGTTGGAACCACATGTCCTCCAGACCTGATTCGTTCAATTGCGGCATGAAAAAAATCGGTTAATGTGGCCCTATAGCACGTCCTCGAAAAATAAATGGCCCCATGACTCCTCCACCATGCATTCAAAGTGACTGCAACTCACACTGGCTCACACTGCACGATATTCTGAAAGTCAAACTACATCGGATGACTTCTTTTGGCCCACCTGTTTGTTATATTCACACCGGTATTCATAAGAAATAAAACGTTGTACAAATACAAATTTTATGTGAATAATTTGTGAGAACAGTTTTATTCTTCTCTTCGACCTTATCTTCCTCAAGCAGTTGGTTATTTATTTCCTTGAGCCTGAAATAAATAAGCAACTACTTGTTGAGCAGTTTGTTCTAAAATGTAATTCAATAATATTTTATTTCGTGTGATTTACCGTTTTCACAAACTTGCATTTAATTTTAAGAGTGTCCAGTAATAAAATAAAAACTATATTATTAGAAGCTGCTGATAATAAATTAAATTTTTAAGGCTTAAGATCTTTTTTATAAAAATGTTTGTAACAAAAAACAAATATATTTATTTATTTCGATATTTCGATATTTCGCCCGCAATTTGTTGGCTTCTTCAGGAATATTTTTTAGTATTATTTTAAAAATAACAATGAAAAAAAAGTTTTGAGTTATAAAAATTCAACATTCAAAAATTCAAAAATTTAAACTCAAAGAAAAATTTTTAAAAATATTTACCCCTTAATGAAAAATTCATACATATTCAAACCAAATAATTATAATTCTACGACTAACATTTCTTTTATTAATATCTCAAACATGTTGTGTATTAAATTAAATTAGAATTAGAATTATTTGGTTTGAATATGTATGAATTTTTCATTAAGGGGTAAATATTTTTAAAAATTTTTCTTTGAGTTTAAATTTTTGAATGTTGAATTTTTATAACTCAAAACTTTTTTTTCATTGTTATTTTTAAAATAATACTAAAAAATATTCCTGAAGAAGCCAACAAATTGCGGGCGAAATATCGTAATAAATAAATATATTTGTTTTTTGTTACAAACATTTTTATAAAAAAGATCTTAAGCCTTAAAAATTTAATTTATTATCAAAATAAAAGAAAAGATCAAATAAACTATACGTTAAAATTAGAAGCTGCTTCTTATACATACATATGTATGTACTTACCACAATCTTCAAATGGCAACGATCTGTTGTGGAAAAACTTTCTTGCGATACTATTTGCATATCGGGGTAAAGTGGTTGCTTCCACAGTCAAGCGAATTAACAACGTCAAGTAAAATGGTAACAATAAAATCGTTAAGCAATGAACGCCTTTCATAATACCCGCACTTGTTTCAAAGCCAACGTTATTTCAATTTGTATGGTATTGGCCGTTTCAATGTCATTTATATTCTCAAGAAATAAAAACGAAAAACGAAAAACAACAAACACTGGCACTTCAAATTTATCAACAAATTCTTTATTTGAATTGAATTGCCTTTTTCCGAAATCAGCTTTACTTTCGATACCTACGTCGGTCGTCACATGTATAACACACAAACAAACTCTAAATGAAAATGTTTCTTGGCTGCTGGTGAATTGATTTGATTAACTCCAGACGTTCGCGAAGCAACTGCCGTACAGGGTTGGAGCGACATACAGTTATTTGCCAAGTTTAAATGAACAATAGAAAAGAATAAATAAATAAATTTCACTTGACTATTAGATGATAATTGATTGTCAATCGCTTCAAACTCTTGCGCGTACGTGCTTTTCAGTTCACATCGCTATCAGTGATTTTGGGGCTGATAATTCCAAGATTTTTTATTATTTGAATGTTTTTTTTTTTTTTAAATTATTATTTTGTTATTTAAGATCCATCCAAGGCAGTTTTATACCAACCAGGCCGTCTGGTATATACTCCATGTATTTTGTTGCTAGAATTACTCTATACTCAGCGATCGCACTATATGAGTTGTTATACAAGGTGGTCTAAAAGAAACCACCCCAATGGAAGGTTGTTCTTATTTTTGCACATGGCTGAAAATATCGAATCCGTTTTAACATTTGTGAACTAGACAGCTGTAGAGCGATACACTGCCCAAGAACACGAAATAATCGTGTCTATGATGAAGTGGACGATTTTTCGACCAAAATCATAATGAGCGATGAAGCTCATTTCCACCTCAGTGCAAAACTAGTGCTTCTACGACTGATGCACTAGGAGCCATTACACCCGCTCACGGTGACTGCATTTGTGGTGCGCTGGAGGAGTCATGGGGCCATTTCTTTTTCAAGGACGCCGTTGGTCAAACGACAACGCGCTATGAAGCCATTTTAAGCGAGTTTTTTCTGGCGCAATTGAACCAATTAGATCTGGGGGACATGTGGTTCCAACAGGAGGGAGCAACGACACACACACTGCGCCACTGCGCGAACCACAACCGATAGTCTGAAAGAACAACAACATCGGATAACTTCTTTTGGCCCACCTGTTATATTCAAGTGAACGCTCGAACAGGCTCAAAATCGCGAAAGTGCCAGTAAATAATAAAAAGTTTTGGCGATTTTTGTTATTGATTTTGACCATTGAAAGCGAAAAATATCCTATTGGCGGGCCAGATATGGGCCCCAGCCTGACATTGCTCAATTGCAAGTGGTGTAATTCTGACGCCATAGCACCGCCCCCGAGCAGCCGGAACAACTGCTCGGGTGGCAATTTATTTGCTACGTTTCTTGGCCCATAACAAAACCCCTTGCTGGGGAGTTTGATCTATCTAATCCCTGCTGCAGTGCAATTTCCTAGACGAAATTGGGAAATCACGACCGCAATTGGTAGCCCGAAATCCCGAAGAACATCAGTCCTTGAACCAACCCTAATGATTCCACCAATCCAGTTCCTTTCAAGGAAGTAGCGTCTGTTGCTTAGCAACAGCACTACGGGCCCATTTGGGCCACCGAACATAGACCCGAAGGTCACATGATCAGTGTGACTACCAACGTTCCCTTCCATGTGAACTTATGGTAGCAACCACAGCCAGTACGTTTCAGCCAAGGATACTCCTCAACCTATGACCGGGCGAGATGACTCCGTAGTGTCATCCCGGGGCTGTGGACCCCGTACTACCGAATAGCTCCTCGGTGAGGGGTTTCAGGATACGCCGCTATCCCTCGGGACCTGCCTAAGATTTCTGGCCACCAGGATAGTCGAGGCATCCTGCACCTCTTTTACCCCGTTGTTACGACATCAAGCTGGTTACGATCAGAAAGATGCATACTATGCCCCCCGGTGGACTCCCCAGGGCAATTGAATTTTTTTCTTTTCTACCATAAATTTTAATTTCATTTTCAATTACTTCGGTTTTTATACATTTATGACAGTTTTAATGGCGCTATTGAGTTTTTATGATCGAACCGTTTTACAGGCTTTTTGAATGATTTTGATTTAATCCCATATAAATAATTTAGTTCAATGTGAAACTAAGTGCGGTCTATGGTGTCACTCTGTTTTCTTATCAAATCGTTAATTTGTATTTATTTTTAAATTTATATAAGCGAAAAAAATGTTTAGACAGGTGGTTTTTTTTAGGTGAAACTACAAAAAAAAAACTTGAGCTACATACATATGTATACTACATACTAGAGATGTGTGCGTGAGTGTTTTTAGCTCGCGTCACGCACGCTCACGATCAAATAAATTTTCCTCATGCTCTTTTACACTTGACAATTTTTTCGGGGCTCACGTCACGCACGTTCACGAGCAAAATTTTTTCAATTAAATCTATTCGAATTAAAAAAAAATTCTCTTTGATTTTGGCCAATTTTTCCTGTCCTGATAAATATTTATATCCTGATCGTAACAGACAATTAAGCCGTTATAAAATTCTTCACTAGAATCTACACCACGCCCATTCTTGTCCACAAATGCCGGGCATCTAGGCCCTTAAATGGAGTCATACAAAGTACATACATACTTAAGAATATAAAAGAACTAGCATACATATGTACTCATATACATATGTATTTAAAAATTTACAGTTAAGTAAAATATTCTGAAATAAGTGACTGAGCAAAAATAGCATGTAAAGTATACAAACCAGCTCAAGCAACCAAAGAGAGTAAAACAAACAAACAAACAAAAACAAAAAACCATTTTAACAAGCAAAATTCTTCGAGTTATAGAGTTCCTGTGTATGTTTTTTGTTCGAGTTATGGAGAACTACGACTTATGGCAGTTCGAGTTACGGAAGGAAAATTGTATGTGATTTGTTCTTTTAACGCTACTGCCAACAAAATTAGTTCGAGTTAGAGAAAATTCGAGTTAGAGAAGTTCGAGTTATGGAAGTTCAACTGTATATGTATGTAAGTACAAGCTTAGAATTAATGGCGAATTTTTGTTTGTTACAACGCATTTTATGGCAAAGATTACAAAAAATTGTACATATATAACAACTCGATAAGAACAATGTAGTAACTTCTACAAAATCTGAGTTCGTTTATCCCATTACCTCCCTAGATATTTCACAATAAGTCCAATGTCCTTAAACGAGCAATTCTTGTTTTTACATATACATACATATATACATATGTATATATTTACATACATATATAATATCTTGGCGTTCTCGAAAATGGCTCTAAAGATTTTGATATATGTAACTCGGTATTTGGGGGCTTTCAGGTACGAAAAGTTGATCTAGCGTGGTCTCGGATACGGAGTTAAATCGGAAAGAGCTAAAAACGTAAAAAGATAGTAAAATCGGTAAATCAATATCGAAAAGCACCTGAAAATATAATAAAAATAAATGGACACATGTCTGGTACTTTTTTAAAAAAATTTAACAGTAGCAGGATAAAACAGGTAAAAACTGAATTTGGATACTTTTTAGGGTTCCGTACTCAAACGGAACCCTATTACCGAGACAACTACGTCCGTCCGTCCGACCGTCACAGCGTCCATTCTCTGAAACGGTAAGAGCTAAAGAGCTGAAATTTTCACATGCTGTTGTTGTACCTTGCCGCTGCAACAACAAATACCAAAAACAACAACAAAGCGAAAACTACCAGGTGTCCCCATACAACGAAAAGTTACAATTAGCTATAACTTTTGAACCATAAAAGATAGAAAGCTGAAATTCGCACAGTGTATGTATTTATAGACGCTCTACAATAACAAATGCTAATGACAACAACAAGTCGAAAACTACCCGGTGTCCCCATACAACCTAAAGTAACAATTAGCCGTAGCTGCTAAACTGTAAAAGACAGATAGCTGAAATTCGCACAATATATGTATTTATATATGCCCTACAATAACAAATACTAAAAACAATAACATGTCGAAAACTACCAGGTGTCCCTATACAACGTAAAGTAAAAATTAGCCGTAACTCCCAAACTGTAAGAGACAGGGAGATGAAATGTCCACAATATATGTACTCACATGTGGCCTACAATAACAAATGCTAAAAATAACAACAAGTCTAAAACTACCAGGTGTCCCTATACAACGTAAAGTAACAATTAGCCGTTACTCTCGAACCGTGAGAGACAGAGGTATGAAATTTGCACTATATGTGTATTCACATATGGCCTACTATAACAAATGTTAAAAACAACAACAAGTCGAAAACTACCAGGTGTCGCTATACAACGTAAAGTAACAATTAGCCGTTACTCTAGAACCGTGAGAGACAGAGGAATGAAATTTGCATTGTATATGTATTCACATATACTTCAGAACAACAAATGCTAAAAACAACAACAACTCTAAAACTACCAGGTGTCCTTTTACAACGTAGAGTATAACTCTCAAACCGTAAGAGATAGAAAGCCGAAATTCGCACAGAGTATGTATTCCCAGATGCCTTACAACAGCAAATGACAACAACAACAATAAGTCGAAAACTACTAGGTGTCCCCATACAACATAAAGTAGCACTTAAACGTAACTCTCAAGCTGTAAGAGACAGATAGATGAAATTTATACAATATACATATGTATTCACATATGCCATTCCAAACTTACATTACACATACGTACGGAACCTTAAGTGTGCGAGCCACCCTCGTATTTGACTGAATTTTAATTTTGAATTGCATTTATTTATAACACTGGTAGGAACAGGAAAAAAAATAAAAACTGAATTGAACTCCCCATAGAAATTTTAAATACACTTTATAATTTTTTGAAATTTTGGACTTTTGGGATTGTAAAAAGGCCAAAATTGGTAATGCTGTATCTCAAAGTCTAATACAAGCACCGGAAAGCCTACTAAAAATAGTCGGCTAGGTGTCTGGTACTGCTTTAAAATTCTAATGCAGATAAAAGGAATAAAAACAGATATTTGGTACTTTTTTTCAATTGTAGAGGCGAATGGGAGCAGGAAAAAAGTAAAACAAGAATTAGACTCCCAATGAAAAAAAATTCTAATGCAGGGGGTAAAATCAAGGGATCAAACGGGCAAAATCCCTAATTCAATTTTTTATTTTCTAAACATTTAGGGGGTAAAAAGGGATAAAACGCTCAAAAGGGCCGAAAACCTACTAAAAACAATCGGACAAGTGTCTGGTACTTCCTTCAAATTCTGAATTTTAGGGGGATAAAACGAGTAAAAACAGAAATTTGGCACTTTTTTTTTTAATGCAAAGATGGATATTAGCAGAAAAAAAGTAAAGCCAGATTAAACTCTTGAGAAAAAAATATCTAATGCCGTATGGAATTTTTTTACTTTTTAAAAAGGGATGAAAACGGGCAAAATCTTTAATGCTCTATCTCCGGACCCAATGCAAATAGCACAAATATTGTAAAAGGGTCTGAAAACCTAATACAAACTATCGGTCAGGTGTCTGGTACTTTTATGAAATTCTGAATTTTGAAGGGATTAAAGGGGTATAAAAAAACAGATATTTGGGGGGCAGGAAAAAGGTAACACGAGAATTGGACTCCTAAGAAAAAATGTTCGAGTGCACTAAGCTGTTATTTTTGACTTTTTAAACATTTAGGGAGGAAGAAGTGATCAAAACTGGCAAAATCTTTAATTCTCTATCTCCGGATCCAATGCAAATAGCACAAAAATTCTAAAAGGACCTGACAATCTAAGACAAACATTTGGACAGGTGTCTGGTACGTTTTTGAAATTCTTAATTTTAGGGAGATCAAAGAGGAAAAAAGAAGAGTGTTAGCTTAAGTCCCTGAACTTGTTCGAAAACCGCTGATTTAGCAACACTCTTGGTATTTCTATTGGTATAGTTGAACTCTTTTCACACCTGGTGGTACATTCTCCTACTATATACCTTTGCTCTCTAGAACTTGAACAATGCAAGAAAAATTATCATTAAAACATTGTGCTACGAAATATTTTTCTATTTCTAAAAAAAACACAGATAAAGTTAAAAAAAATATGATAATGACCTGAAGATGCTGCCGCAAAATTCATCTCGAAATGCTAATTTTAAAATTCCGAGCAAAGCTCGGTCTACCCGGTACTATTTTAATATAAGACAGCTGTCACGCCCACTAAGCAATTTTATGCCTAAAAAAGTTATTCATTTAAAATACCCAGACAGTGAGAAACTCATCAAGCTGTCAGAAAATTATTGATTACAAGAACAGAACACAAACAAATCACCTCATTTGACATTCAAATGGAAAACTAAACAAGAAAGAAGTCAATCAGCTGATGCTTTATTATTTATTTTTTTTTTTTTTTCTGAAAAGCCATTTCTAATACAAATATTTAATAATTTTTATATTAAATGAAAAAGAAGAAATAAGTAATACATTTTTGTTGAGTAACAAGTAGATAATCAGTTTACTGTATTGTATCTTCCGCAATGCACTTACATACTTACATAATTCACTCGATGATACCCTTCAAACTATTTGTGTTTTTGATATCTCGAAAATCTGCACGTAGCTGTATAAATTGGCGTACTACAGATTTGTCCAAATAATTCTGAGAAATTAAAGAGAAATTAGATTGAAGCAGTTTTTAAAACTCTAACAAATTTCTTTGCCACTTACCAATGTTTCACCCGTACAGACTTCTAATAGATTCTCCTGCTTAACCAATAGCAAATTGCACAGAGCGTGTAGTATGTCAAAAAGTTGGGAGACCAACGGACTTTCCAGCTCTCTAATACATTTACGGTATTCATTGACATCACAAATGGCGCACATTGCGCCCGCTGTATTGAATTGCATGGTTTGCAAATGATCGTAAATGATACGATGTAAACGCACACCGAATTCGTTCAAAATATTTTTCAGATTTTCGCCGTCAATACATTTTTTTATTTGCTGTATGACGGGTAAAATGTTTTGACACACATGTAAACAGGCCTTTAAAGAAATAGAAAAATTTGTTTTAGAAATTCTAGATAAATACAAGCGCTAAATCTGCAACATACCGCCGATGATAATGTATCAAAATCAGAGTCTGGTTTATTGTAATCGGTTTTCTTTTGCTCATTTTGTAAATAGAGTTTAACCCAACCAATCACAGCATTCAATGTGCGATCTAAACCCTGATCGAGTTTTCCCTCTACTTGCTCCATCATGATACGTTTTTTGAAAACGTATTCGGAATATTTGGGGGTATTACTAAAATAATAAATAAATAAAAATTCATTTTAATCTGGAATCAGTGTTCGTTGCATATTCACACTTACATAATACAAGGCACCACCGAAGTGTTGCACTGGTCCTCTAACAGGTGCGTTATTGTATTGGTTTTCTGTACCACATCAAAGAAATACAGCTGTGGAAAGGATCTGCCGGCATCGGCAATAGGTATTATATTTAAGCCCAAATCTACAGCATAGTTTGCATGTTCGTGCATAAGAAATCTCAAGAGAATATCGTTTAATTTGACAATGTTGGCTGGCAAATCTGATTGATTGGACAGTAGACGACACCGCTTAAGGGCAGCATTGGCTTCTTGCAACAGTTTAATGGCCAATTCTTCGGAAAGAAACGTTTCGCCGCCATAATCTTCAACCTGTGCTATATTAATATTTGCCTTAGTGCGTATGAGTACTTGCATATCCCTTTTTAATTCCTGGAAGCGTTCTGCTGGTTTCTTTTGGTGATTTTTGCTGACATAAAACTTTTCCAATTCCATGGAACATTTTGTTTGTAAGAACTTTGACTCAATTTCGATATAGTTTGCTAGATTTTTTTGGAAAATTTGTTGGGTTAATTTGTTCAGTAAATCATCGTCCATGGCGGACATGTAGTGTTGCAGTTCCGCAGACAGCTTCAATGTGCTTAATGTAAAATAGAGATTTAAAGTGAAATTTATTCATATCCCTTTATTTTCCTAACACCTACCGTGAATATAATTCGTATAAAGTTTTTAAATACTTCTCCTCATCTCTTCGGTCGTCCAGTTTTGTCAGGGCATATTGATGTAGTTTCAGTTGGTAAATATTCAATATAAATTTTGTCATGACCTGCTGCGGGTTAGCAAATACTTTTTTTATAATTTCATAATGATGTTTGCACATTGGCACAATCCCTATGAATATATCTTTGCCGCCATATGGGGTCATTTGGCTCTGTTCAATGTAAGCATCAATGCACTGGGCATAGCCCTTGAAATGAGACAAAATCTGTGCCAACTTTTTCATTTTTTCTATATCTTCATTCTTCTGGGCAGCGGCAAATTCCTCAATTAATCTTCTCTCTACTTCGTCATATTTGCGTTCTATTTTTCTCTTAGATTCTGCAAAGTTTTCTAAAGGCAAGTCCTGAGCAATGGCATACAGTTTTTGGATGACATCAGCTGCTTCATACAAACGGAAAGGATCCATAAATATATCATTCACAATCGGACCGCTTATAAGAAACTCCGACATGTAGTTCAAAAGTTTTTGGGCCTCCACAGTGCGACTGCGCGGCGTGTTGACATTTTCCAGCTGCTCTCCTAAGTGAATAATTTTCCCAGCCACCGAATTGATTTTCTCGTCCAGTTGCCAGAACACATCGGAAGCCTGTTGATGACGTTCCTTTAGTTTAATTATATTTTTTGTGTGCGCCTCTTGCTCTTGCTTTAATGCCTCCTCTAGTCGGTCGCATTTGGCCTGTTGTTTCTCCTGCAGTTTCTTTAGATCCTGTATTGTTTGTATGAAGGTTTCGTGTAAAGCTGTTGGATTAAAGTCTTTTATTTCGGCTGCGATAATATTATCTGTAGCTAATTTTTTGCTATTGCTGCATTCATTGTTGGTACGCCAAGTCAGTCTTTCCACAAATTCACTGACCTCAAAAGGCTCCTAAATTAAAACACAACATGATGGGCTTGAATCCCCTCTTTGTTTCAATTCATATTTTACAAACCTGTTCAAATTCTTCCATGTATTGCGATAGCATTTTGTTGATAATTAATTTTTTTAATTTTTAAAAGGCGTAAACAATTGCCTGCATTTCTTCGAGTTCACAACAATTGATCTGCCAGCTGTTTCGTGACGTCTTGCCCGTAAGAAACAAAGATGCCACACATTTAATTCTTTTACAGCTTGTTATATCATTATAAGTACACCACACAACGGTTGAATCTTTGGATATTGTAATAATTCAAATTTTTTTGTCACTGGGCGTGTATCATTCAGGAATAAATTTGGGGCCAATTTTCCACCTGCTAACAACGCCGTGCAAAAAACTGCACTCAAAATTCTGTTTTCACTCTCAATGTTCGCGTTTCTGTTTAAGCAGTTTGTAAATAAAATCAACTGTTTTTGTACGGTGGCCTGCCTAGGCAGAAACAAGTCCTATTCAACAAATTTTTGTTAATTGACAGCAGCTTCAGTCGAGCACGCAAAAATTGTTACTGGTTTGCATTCGTGTACAGGAACTCATGAAATGGGAGTGAAAATTCAGAGAGTAAAAAAAGTTTCAAACTCTATTTGCGGGTCTTTAGTATAATGGTACCAATTGCCATAAAATTAAAAAGTGTGCTGCAGACGCTTACAGAATTTGTAAGCCAAGTTTTGCATAACTATGAAAAAATTTATGAAATGAAAATAAAAAAAATTGTATTTTGAAAGCTTAAAACCGTTTATGAGTCCGCCATTTTTCGTTACGTGCAAAAACTTTCCTCTGGCAGCACTATTTTACCAACATTTTCATATTTTCCAAGGTACCTCTATACCCTTTAGCATGATACAACTAATAAGGTAACCGTTTCACTGCAATAAAAACAACTTCAATAAAATAACCTGCATTTTGTTTTTTGTACAACTTCTGTAAGCTGTCAAAAAGACCCCACTTCTACATTTACAGAAGAGAGGTGATAGCTGATTTGCTATCTCGTTTTGGCTGCCTTCCATCTGTGTATTCTCTTGACAGTTTTAAGTAGTCAGATGATTAACGGTTTAGCTGATGAGGCTACCTTATTAGTTGTATCATGCCAGGTAGCCTTACAAGTCCAACTGACTACTGCTTTTAGCTGGAATAACTGTCATAATATACAACACTAACACACAAACGCGAACAAATGAGTGGCAGATATTAAAGATTTCTACAAAAAAAAAAAAAAAAAAAAAAATACATGAACTTTTTGTTTGTGTTGTATTTGTTGTAGTTATGCGACTACCTGATATCGAGGTAACTTGATATTTTCCTTGGTAAATCCCGCAAGTTCAACGTCGAATTATTAACACTAAAAGCCTCTGGCAGACTTCGGCTTCAGTTTTCCACTCCCCCCTCTACAATCCCATAAAATGCATTTCTTTCAAAGCCTGGCTGCTTGTTACGTTTCATGCTGTTACCTCTTGAAAATTCCATTACTATAATTTCGCCGTTACACCGAAGGCGAATCAAGTACTGGTGGTCGCAATTCAATTCGCTTCAAAATTTTCTCTCGAGTTGTCACAAGGCGAATCTATTACAGGTGCCCGCATACCAATTCGCACACTTCTAGTTTGGCTGTTAACGCGTGCGGTTGGTTTTTCAAATCGTTGTGTAAAAATAGTTGAAGTTAAAGAAGTTTGTTTGTGCATTTTGAGTGAGCGAGTCAGGAAATTACTGATTTGTATACGAAAAGTGAGTGTAAGAAAGACAAGAAATTGTACTTTAAAAAGTGGGTGCTCCAGTTTCTTGGAAATTGAGACACCAAAAGTAATAAGAAGAAGCTCCGGCCAAAAGTTTGGTTAGAGTGAAGAAAAGTGAAAAACTCCATTGCGGGTGGAACTAACGTTGTGTGTTGGCAACTTGAGTGATTCGGGTGTTGAACTTGATAGTCTCTTGTGATCTGGTGCGTGAACTAAATAGTAGTTTTTGACGGCTTGGCAACTCCCTTTGGTTTTTGTTTTGGATAACGTTTTGGACTTGGTTGTGTCTGGTCTTTTGAGTTCCGGTACGAAGGTAGGTGGCACTTTTTAGTACACTAGTAAATAAGTTTCTGCGGAAACATGCCGTCGGGCAGAAAAACGCGGCGCAGGACTGGTGAGGGTGGCGAGGAAGTGACGGCGTCGGATAGCGCAATGGAGGAATCAATGCCGCCACCTAAGGGGAAGATAGCAGCGTCTGGATCGGAGAGTGATCAGGAGGCGGTGGGTAAGCGTTTCAAGCCTGACTCACCCCTGGCAAGAAGGGCTGCTGCAAAGGCGTTGAAGGCAGAAGCGGCAAGGCTTGCGGCCAAGAAAGCTGCCGAGGACGCGGCGAGTGCTGCTATAGCTGCGGAGATGGAGGTGGAGGTGGTAGACTCGGGCACCACAGAGGCGGAAGGGCGCGGAATGGGGCCCAGGCTGAAATTCAGGAAGAAGGTGAAACCGAGTGGTGGTCGGACCCCTTCTAAGGAAAGGGTGGAGGAGATGAAGGCGGTAACGCAAAAGCTGACGGAGGCGCTGTTGGAAGGGAAAATCCAGTCGGCAGTGATGAAGGAGGTGCTGGGGTGCGCAGCGGAGTATGAAACATTGCTGATGGGCTTGATGCTGGAGAACGAGCGGCTCAAGGGGCGTATCGAGGCGACGACGGCCTACCCAGCCGTGGCTCAGGCGGGTGCGGTGAGGGTGGGTGGTGCGGTTTCCGGACCTCAGCCCGCATCGGCGGCGACCTTCCCGCCGCTACCGGTGGCGAAGCCAGTGGAGACCTGGTCGGTTGTGGTGAAGAGTAGGACTGGCAAGACGTCTAAGGAGGTGGTTGAAAAGGTGGTGGAGGAGGTAGGTCCTACTCTGGGTGTGCGGGTCCACGAAGTGAGACAGACGAAAGAGGGTGCTGTAATCCGCACGCCTTCGGTAGCGGAGAGGAGGAAGATCGCCGCAAATACTAAGTTTGCGGAGTGTGGGCTAGAGGTTGCGGTCAGCGACAAATTGGGGCCTAAGATAGTTGTCCAGCGGGTCCATAGACAGATCTCCCCGGATGAATTCATGGAGGCTCTGCATTCCATGAATCTCGGGGAGATGATGGATTTGGCGGCGTTTAGGCGGAGCGTCCGGCTGGCCAGCGCACCGTGGAAGGCTGGAGAGGAAGGTACGGTGAATGTCATGCTCGAGGTCACACCGAAGGTTGCTGAACACTTGCGGGCCACTGGCGTTTATGTCAAGTGGTTCCGATTCGCCGTGAGGACGTTGGAGCCGGTCCCGGCTTGTTATCGGTGCCTCGGGTTTGACCACCGGGTGCGCGACTGCAAGTTCCAGTCGGACGTATGCCGCAGATGTGGAGATGCTGGTCACTGGTCGAGCAATTGTCCGAACCAGCTGAGGTGCAGGAATTGCGCCTTTAAGGGTCTGTCGGCTGATCATCTTATGATGTCACCGGCATGCCCTGTATATGCGGCCATGGTGGCTAGGGTGAACGCCCGTCACTAGTATGGAGTCGATTATCGTGATTCAGCAGAACCTGCAGAGGTCGTACGTGGCAACGTGTTGGATTGGTCAGGAGATGCGGCGGCGGGGTGCTTCCTTTGCATTATTGCAGGAGCCTTACATTTCCGGTGACAGTGTCAGGGGGTTACCTGGGGAAATGCGGGTCTTTGTCAATTTGGCAAAGAACTCTGCAATTGCTGTAGGTGATAGGGACGTGGAATGTACAGTGGTTAGTCGGTCGCGCTGGGGGATTTCCATCTTGGTGGAAGGGGCGTTTGGGCGTATGCTCCTTGCGAGCCTGTACTGTCGATGTGCTGGACCCCTGGAGCCGTATTTGCGATACATGGATGCCGTCTTACTCCGCGGGAGTAACACACCGGCTATCCTAGGTCTTGACGCAAACGCATGTTCCTCTGTGTGGTTCAGTAAGATGCCCAGAAGTGCTTCTGGCCATCCGAACTACAATAGAGGAATAATGCTGGGCGAATGGCTGATGACGGTCGGTGCGTCGGTGTTGAACGAGGCGAGCACCCTGTATACGTTTTGCGGTCCCATGGGTAACAGTGACATCGACGTGACAATTGCCAATAATTTGGCTTTGTCACAGTATGATTTTAGGTGGAGGGTGATAGACAATGGCGGGGTGAGTGATCATAATCTCATTGGGATTCGGATGACTTATCACCGCAGGGGGGACTGGACAGGGAGGGATACACTTCGCGGGTGGCGCAGGCGTGACATTGACTGGGGCGGGTACGTGGACAGGATTAGGATTGCTGCCTTCGAGCAGCCTTTGGAACAGTTTAGGGAAATGTCGACGGACGATCAGGTGCGTCAGATAGACGGCTGGATGTGCGCAACTAATGATGCGCTACTTGGCCGCAGTCGTTTGACTAGGCCAAGAAAGGTCAAGTGGTGGACCCGCGAGCTCGATCAGATGCGGAGGAATGTTAGGCGCCTCAGGAGGCGATTCCAGGGGGTTCATCGTTCCGAAGTTGAAGAAAGAGCTCGTCGCAGATCCGTCTATCTGACTCACTTGAGGGAGTATAAGAATAGGATATTAGGGGTTAAAGAGGATGAGTGGAGGGAATTCGTACGTGAGAATAGGGACGACCCATGGGGAGCGGTTTACCGCATCTGCGCGGGTAGGTGTAGAGAATTGGCGTTAGAGGAACTTCGGGTCGGTGATAGGGTACTGTCAAGCTGGGGTGACTGTATGGGCGCGTTGATGGGTGTTTTCTTTCCAGTCGTGGGGGGCGATGGTAGCCCTCCTCTCATTGGGGAGGGAGCCATTCCCCCTGCCCTGGAGAGGTTCGAAGTAGAGAATAGTATCTGCAGGGTCCGGAGCAGAAAATCGCCGGGTTTGGACGGTATGACCGGAGAGATGTGTAAAAGCATCTGGAAAGCCATACCGGAATACTTGGTGTCGATTTTTGAGAAGTGTCTCAGCGAGGGCTACTTTCCTGATGCTTGGAAGAAGGCGCGTGTTGTGGTGCTCTTAAAGTCCCCCGAAAAGGTGAGGAGTGATCCTCGATCTTATAGGGGCATTAGTCTGCTTCCGGTACTTGGAAAAGTGCTTGAGCGAATAATGGTCATGCGACTTAAAGAGTGCCCGGGTGCAGCACTATCCGACTTTCAGTTCGGCTTCAGGGAGGGGAGATCTGTTGAGGATGCCTGGCTGCATGTCAGGTCAACAGTTGCCAGTTCTGCGGCAAAATATGTCCTTGGCATATTTGTCGATTTTAGGGGCGCGTTTGATCATCTACTCTGGAGTTCGGTTCTTGGTAGACTGCGTAGTGTAGGTTGCCGGGAGCTCGCTCTGTGGGAGAGTTACTTCTGCGGCAGGGAGGCTTGTGTGGTAGGCGCCGGCGGCACGGTTTGGAGTGATGTTGTGCGTGGCTGTCCGCAGGGGTCTATCTGTGGTCCATTCATTTGGAACCTCATGATGGATTCCTTGCTGAGGGCACTGCAGCAGGATTACAAGTTGTGTGCATATGCTGATGACTTGCTCATTCTGGTTGAGGGTCAGTCGCGTGCTGTACTTGAAAGCCAGGGTGAGGGGGCTATGAGCCTTGTGCGTGAGTGGGGCCAAGGTGTGGGTGTTGAAGTGGCCATGGATAAGACTGTGATGATGTTGCTTAAGGGCAAATTATCGCAGGGTCGTCCGCCACTTATTCGGTCTGGCGGCTTTAGTCTCCAGTACAAGACGGAAGTCAAGTACCTGGGAATAAAGGTGGGTGAGAAGATGAACTTTCTAGTTCATCTGGCTTACGTGAGGGACAAGCTGACTGCCGTGGTGGGGAAGGTCAGGCGCATTCTGAGAAGTGACTGGGGCCTTAGTAGGCGTGCCACTCGTACCATATATGGTGGGTTGTTTGTTGCTTGCGCTGCATATGGTTCGCCTGTATGGTACGAGACGGCTATGTCTGTGGTTGGCAGACAAAAGGTCTTGACGTGCCAAAGAGTGGCTCTGCTGGCCTGCATGCCGGTCTGTAGGACCGTCTCAACGGATGCTCTGCAGGTCTTGTTGGGTGTGGCGCCCCTTGACCTTGAGGTGATTCGCCGTGCGATAGTTTTCAGGGTCAAGAAAGGGTTACCGCTTCTCGAGCATGATTGGCTTTCTGCTCGGGATCTTGCAGATAATAGGGACGTTGGGCGTGTCAAGGCCCTCCTTTGGGAGCGCCTTGTATCTTATTGGAGGGCGCGTTGGGATGCTAGTGAGAACGGGAGAGTCACGTACGAGTTCATACGCGATGCAGCTTTTGTGGTGGGTCAGCCGGACTTTGGCTTCAGTCTTAGTACGGGTTTCCTCCTCACGGGGCATGGGTCGATGAATGCATTTTTGCATCAGAGACGCCTTGCAGACACCGACGGGTGTAGATGTGGTGAGGGGCCCGAGGACTGGAGGCACATTCTGGTCGAATGCCATCTTTACGATGACATTCGGGATTTAGTGGGCATGGGCGTTTTGAGGATAGATGGTAGATTTGTTTTTAGTAGGGTTTTGACCGATAGGGACTCCTTTGGGGCCTTGGGTGCGTTTGCCCGCGAAGTGTTTAGGAGAAGATTAGGGCAAAGTTAGGGAGGGTAACTTCCCTCACATTAGCCACCGGTGTGTCCGTCGTCGTTGAACCGCAATCCTGCGCGGGGTGGCGTGCGTCCCCTGTGGGTGACGTTGTGTTGCGTGCGTCGGCGAAGTATTGGTGGGTCACCATGAAGGCATATGGCGCGGTTTCTGTGCCTGGGCTGGTTTGTGACCCTTCGTTTTTGCTTCGTTTTGCTGATGGTAGTGTCGCTGTATTGTTCGCCGTTGCACTGTCCGTAAAGTCCTCCGTGAGGGGGTCCTGTTTATTGTCGTCCTTGTAAGTTGTTCGTGTTGTCCTTGCTGGTGTCGCTTGGCGACCATCGAGCCATCCGTGAGGGTGGTTGTTGATTGTTTGTGACGATATTGTTTTGTGTCCTTGTTGTTGTGTTTGTTGTGTGTGGGCGTTCTTGCCCATGTAGCGGGGAGCAACCAGTCTCTGGGACCATTCGGGGTCTAAAATCTGGTAGTAGTCCTTCTCAGTGGCTACGAAGGCTGACCAAAACCTTAATTTGGTACTACGGGATCCGGAGCCCCGGGAACTTGTTCCCGCCGGATTGGGTGCGGCCCCTCGGGGAGTATCGTAGTGGCTGTGGTTGATACCCAAATCGCGGGGAGAGTTCAGCTGGAACTCGGTGTGGAGTTGCACTGCAACCAATCGTCGTAAGGAGTGTAAGATAGGCTCCGACCCCAAACCGAGAGGGAGATCATGCCCCGAATAGCATGTGATCGAATCGGTACTCATGGCTGACTTGTCAGTTGTGGGGGCGTTGGTGGACGCATTGTATTCACCCAGTGATTAGATCACCGTAAGGTAAGGCCTCAGGGCAGGTACTTACGTAAATCGTTTTCACACACATACCAATTCGCTTTAACATTTTTCCAAGATTTTATCTTCTGAGTTGTCAAAGCTGATAGCAAACGACAACAAAACTTGTGACCAAGGCGAATCAAGTACAGGTGGTCGCAATTCAATTCGATTCAACATTTTCTCTCGAGACGTCATACGTTTTGTTGTCGTTTGCTATCAGCTTTGACTATCATGGAAAATGTTGAAGCGAATTGGTATGCGGGCACCTGTAATGGATTCGCCTTGCTTAGGACAACTCTAGAGAAAACGATAACAAAACTTGTGACGTCTCGAGAGAAAATGTTGAAGCGAATTGAATTGCCACCACCTATACTTCATTCGCCTTGTGTCGCTGGCTATCAGCTTTGACAACTCAGAACCAAGGCGAATCAAGTATAGGTGGTCGCAATTCAATTCGCTTCAACATTTTCTCTCGAGACGTCACAAGTTTTGTTATCGTTTTCTATCGGCTTTGACAACTCAGAAGATAAAATCGTGGAAAAATGCTGAAGCGAATTGGTATGCGGGCACCTGCAATGGATTCGCCTTGCTCAGAACCAAGGCGAATCAAGTACAGGTGGTCGCAATTCAATTCGCTTCAACATTTTCTCTCGAGACGTCACAAGTTTTGTTGTCGTTTTCTATCGGCTTTGACAACTCAGAAGATAAATTCGTGGAAAAATGCTGAAGCGAATTGGTATGCGGGCACCTGTAAGGGATTCGCCTTGCTCAGAACCAAGGCGAATCAAGTATAGGTGGTCGCAATTCAATTCGCTTCAACATTTTCACTCGAGACGTCATAAGTTTTGTTGTCGTTTGCTATCAGCTTTGACATCTCAGAAGATAAAATCGTATAAAAATGTTGAAGCGAATTGCAATGCGGGCACCTGTAATGGATTCGCCTTGCTCAGAACATAAAATCTTGGAAAAATATTTAAGCGAATGCGCGATGCGGGCACCTGTAATGGATTCGCCTTGCTTACACTGAATAAGTAAACCCGCACCTAATAAATACAACACTGCCGTTTTGCTCTGTTGACATTTACGCAGATGTTTTGTTTTCTCTTATTGCAATTTTTATTTATCGCATTAAACAAAGAGAAGAAAAAATAGAACTGATTGTATTTGGCTGCAACTGCGTAAAACAATTAGAAAAGTAATATATTGAGCCAAAAAGAAAGGTGAAAGTAAGAATGGCCTTAGGAAATTGGTTAATGTTGAGCCAAATAACTGGTCATGTTTTAATAGTGATTTTATCGTTTTGCATCATTGTGCCGTTAGGCGTGAATCTGCATGACTTTTGGTAAGAACTGCATTTGTATGTCTTTGATTTAATCACTTGGATACATATGTATTTGCGAATTTTCTTTCTTCCATAAAGTGGTCATTGTTTATTATTCACTACTGGCAAATGGCGTGAAGAGGATGGCATGTTTGATCCCAGTTGGTCCTCTTCTGGATTTTGCAATTTTCCATTGGTGACCGGAATATTTATGTTAATAATATCGTGTGTACAAATCTACCGTTATGCCCGCATGAACGACGAGGAAGGTTTTTTGGCTCTTTTCGTTGATGTTGTGTTGAGCATATGGATGATGGCCATGTCTATCATATCATCCATAATGATAACCTTGGGTTTCATAATTTGGTGTGACAGCATGACTGAACGTTTCCCTACATGTGAAATAACTGCCGGTCAAAATATCATACATGGCAATACAGACAATATAGATACTTCGGGTTTTTATATAGAAATGGGTTCGGCTCAGGTATGTAAAAATAATGCATAGATATGTATACTTTTTGTGAAGCATTAATATAATTATATGTACATGTTTAAAAACAGTTTGGTGCTTGGGGTGCATTTGCCATAAATGTAGGAGTAGGAGTTATTGCACTTCTGAAATTAATTAATAACCACCAAGTGCGCAATATAAAAGTTTCAATGTACTTGGAACGCCAGCGTTTAGTAAACCAACATCAGGTTCAATCTGATGGTCGCTCAACACCGCCTATTGCTGCTGAATCGAGTGATGGCGAGCAAGTCAAATAGTTAAGTCAACACGAAAAGCAATATTGTGCTCATCACTCACTCCCTGAACATCAGGTTCAGCAAAAAGAATTAACTGTATTTATATGTTTTATTATGTGCATGTCGTTGTTAATATTATTTACACATTTAATCGTCATTATGATATATGATGATGCATCTTTCCTTAATGATAGGTTTAACATTTAAGTTAATTCCCTTTGTTTTTCTTACTTCAAGTAAAATATTAAGTTTGTTATTTTATAAAATACAGTCGAACTTCCATAACTCGAATCACCATTATCCCAAAAAAAAAAACTTCGACTTACGGAGACTTCGAGTTACAGAATTTTTTGTCAAAATAGAATAAAAGGTTTTTGTATCATGTATTTTTATTTAAAATAGCCTCTAATGGAAAACTACATACTTAAGAATATAAAAGAACTAGCATACATATGTACTCATATACATATGTATTTAAAAATTTACAGTTAAGTAAAATATTCTGAAATAAGTGACTGAGCAAAAATAGCATGTAAAGTATACAAACCAGCTCAAGCAACCAAAGAGAGTAAAACAAACAAACAAAAACAAAAAAACCAATTTAACAAGCAAAATTCTTCGAGTTATAGAGTTCATGTGTATGTTTTTTGTTCGAGTTATGGAGAACTTCGACTTTGGCAGTTCGAGTTACGGAAGGAAAATTGTATGTGATTTGTTCTTTTAACGCTACTGCCAACAAAATTAGTTCGAGTTATGGAAGTTCGACTGTAATACGTAATTTATTGATAAAATATACACCATAATATGTAGTATGTATATATTCGACGATAGCAAAATCAATCTCAAATAAATATCTTAATAAAATTGAAAGTTAAGTCCAAGTCCCGTATTTTTCAAATCTTCCAGAAATAGTACCTATTTATTATCTGAAAGAAAAAAAAAAACAATCCTCCTTATGCAAAAAAACCGACCATCTTGAAGTGCACATTAAGAGAAATTTTGTATGAAAAATTGGTTCTAAGGGGAACGTCGGTATGTTTACCCATTACTGGCCATACATATAACAACGGTATTCATATTATTTAAAATGTTGTTGAAATACATTTTAGAATAAATTTTATATGAAAAAAATTTTCTAAAACGTAATTAAACTACATTTTATTTTTCATGAATACCGGTATAAATCAATAAGCATAAATTTATATTGAAATATATAAATGTGTTATCGGTATTAATATCAAAATTTTACTGAGATTAACAACAATTAAGGCGCATATGAATTTAAAAAAGTTTTATGCATTAAATATTTTTCAAAGATGAACTTAATTATTTATTCGCTGTAAGAGCCAATTGAAATTTATTATTTTAGGTCTAAAAGTAGACCTTAATGTTTTCTATCTTTTTCAGCCGTCTATATGACGCCGAGAAATTATATAGACGGCTGACCTAAAATAAAAAATTTGGAAATTTAGAAAAAGTCCTGACAAAGCCGCAGTTTAAGATAAGAGAAAAAAAGATTTCTTTTAAATGTTTTGTAGGAAACTCCAAATAGGTTTAGATTTCTAGTTACACTGTTCCAAAGAGCATTCAAAATAAGATTTAGTAATGCGTATTTCTAAAAGATCTGGAGAAAGTGAATTTTTTTTTTTCGTAAATCTGGTGATGATGGGTAATAATTATGTTATAAAAAAACATTCAGAACTTAAAATCAAGAAATTCTTTGAAACTGCAGCCTAATAACTAAATAGCATATGGGGATATGTGATGGATCTCTCCACCTTACGCATTGTACAAAACGAACGATTATGTTGAAAAGTCCTTCTCTAACCTTGAGACCTGTTAACATCTGCGATGTTAAAGCCGCCAAAACCATTTTTCTTTTTATACGTTGTGGTAAATTTAAGTTTATGTTTGATAACATACACCTGTGCAAGGTGTATAAAATTCTGGGTGCAAGCGTATCAAAGTGCTTGCGAAAATTTAGTTTGTGGTCAATTACAACGCCCAAACTCTTGAAATTTGCCACATACTGCAACCAGACCATTTGTGCAAATTTAAAATTTTGAGAATTTCCAAATGTTATGCATTTAGTTTTGGTTAAGGACATTGAAACTTGTTTGTTGTTAACATCCAAGATGATATTTTTGACAGACACCGAGAAAATTTGTATCCTTATTCTTAATAGCCTGCATCCATGAATATATTTACTGTAGGCAGGATCTGTTGGAAATGTATCCTTTGTTTGAAACAAAGAAGCAATCAACAGTCAATACAGTGCTGTTTGCGAAAAAAAACTTATATTGACTTATCGTTTCAGAAATGCTCTTCAAAAAATTATTCTCAACTTTGCTTATGAAGGCGGCAATCAGGAATGTCGCGAATCAATTTGCATTATCAATTTCATGTTTCACGGGCTACCAGTTGTGAGACCTTGTGTCCCAGAAAGTCCCGTTGTGCTAGCATTGCCATCTTGTGAATAGTATTATCTCATTTAATGCAACTACATTATAATTTTTTTTTTTTTTTTTTTTTTTGGTTAGCTGGCAACTCACCTGTAGTTCGGTTGCCTTCCATAATATAGCGAATCAAAAAACTGTTTTAATGTTCTTTTTTTTTATAATAGCCTTTTTATTTGTTTTGTGTTTTTTTTTTTTTTCTTCTTTTTATCAATCATCTTTTGTTTCAAATCAATCAATTGTGTGAAATAATTATTTTTTTTTTTTTTTAAATCTTTTAACATTAAATCGTATGAATTAAGAATTAGGAGCATGTATGTATGTGCAGTTAATTACCGTGTTTGTAATAGTTTTATTTTAATTATATTTTACGTTGTGTTTTTGATTTTAAAAGCGCAATAAAACATACGATATACATAATTCAGAGAAAAATCATACAAATACCAAGTGAATACCAAAAATGGTTGGGAATACAAAATCTTGATGGTCAAGGTCTGATATATTGTTGTTATTGTTGTTGTGTGGCTTCTAGTTTAGAGTTTTGTTTTATATAATTATGTATGTATGCTTGGAATAAATGTTTAATTTTAAAAAGATTCTATTGAAAATTAATTCGTTTGGTGGTAAATTAGTTTTGAGTTTTAGCTGTTAGTTATTGGATTCATTGTAATTGTAATTGTAGTTTTGTTGCTGTGTTTGGAGGAGTTGCGAAGCATGGCTCCTTGATCGAATTTTTTTTTATAAATTTATCTACAAAGTCGCTTTTTTTTGGAAGGGAGGGGGGAGAGGTGACCGTTGAATTACATAGTTAATCTGTTGGTGGTTTATAAGTCTTTGAAGTTGATGGTTGTTGTATACTAGGATGCATGTGCGTTATAGTTGGATTATTACTGCTGCTAATAGTGGTAGTGGTGGTGGTGGTGGCGGCAGCGGCGGCGGCGGTTGAATAACTTGTACTACTGCTGGTCAAAGACTTCATGGCTACTGATGTCGAAGGTGGCAATTCAGTTTGTTGTTCACTTTTTACATTAAACATGTTGGTGGCAGTATTTGCCGAAGAAGCCAAATCTAAACTTTGTGGAACTATACGTTGGCCATCAGCTATATTGATGCTACCGGTTATAGTTGTGGTGCCGCTGTTGGAGAACGTGGTGGCGATTTCAGTGATTGGATTCTCTACTAGTTGTTGTAGATTTCTCAGTTCTGATGATTTTAAACTTGTCGATAGGCTTTCGCTTGAAGCCAAAGATGTAGACAAAGGTGAATTTCGTTCAACCGATGAGGCCATGTCTGAAATCAGTATACACAAGTTAATCGAAATTCGCTGAGATATTGGGAAATTATGCTGAATTTTACCTGTTTTATCAGTGTCTGGTGAGTGGCAGGCATTTCCTTGGGCCAAGGGAAAAGGTTTGTGCAACAGCATCATAAACTTCTCTTCCATTTGTGTTATTATGGTTTTCTGAATTTCATACTTCCTATTCAAACACTAAAAAATAAAATATTTTTTTTTTATATATTTTACTTAAATATATACAAAAAAAAAAAAACAATAAAAACTATTTTCATTATTATTATTGTCCTGAAGAAGGAGAGCGAAATATCGACAGAAATAATTAAATATTAAAAAAAACCTTTATATGTATACCATTAATTTTAAGTTTATAGTCGGCCTACATACATATGTATGTATATGATATTAAATTGTTAATAATTTTATTGGGTTTGGGTTCGATTTTTACTTTCTCGAAATTGTGATCTCGATCGTATTGATGTGTATCTATTGCATTTTAAAATAGTTCTCATTGCTTTATTTTTTAACTTTTGTAGTCTTGTGATTCATTGCAGCATGTACATATGTATATATTATCGTGGACCCAAATTCAAAATGTGGTTTTATAATTGTATTTTATATATTTATTGCCGTCATTATAGACACTTTATTTCTAATTCTTTTAAAAAACCCAATTTTTTTTTTACCAATTTTTCTGCACATGTATTCTATATGATCCTTAAATTTCATTTCTTGATCTATTATAAATCCAAGATATTTTATATTTTTAACTTTCTGAAAATTTTAATTTCATCGAACTTCTGTATTGTAATACATTTATATTAAATTACTTGTTCAGGCTTAAGTTCAAATTAAGTTCAATTGGTTGCCGAGTGGTTTAAGCGGCTGTGCCAAAATTGTGAAATTTGACACGTCCAAAGTTCATGAAGGGTGTTTGCTACCCAGAAACAGCCGGTTGTCCACCTAGCTATTAAATTTTACTTTTCTTTACTTAATTGATATTAATTAGAATAGTGATAAACCAAGATTTGAACTTAAGCCTGAAAAAGTAATTTAATATAAATGTATTTTTAACTTTCTCTATAAATTGATCATTAATTTTAAATGTTATATCACTATTCATATTTATTTCTAGCATTTTTGTCTTTTTTTTTCATTTAACTTTAATTGGTTCATTTTTAACCAATTGTTTGTTAACTTTATTTATATCATTAATCATATTGTCTCTGCACTCTTCAATTGTAGACCCTTCTGTGTATATTAGTGTATCATCTGCATATAACACAACTTCGCTCTTATCTATTATATTTGGCAGATCGTTAATATATATTATAAACAATAAAGCACCCAATATTGAGCCTTGTGGGACACCGAAATCATTAATAATTGTATCAGATTTTATTCCATTAACTTTAGTGTTTTGCTGTCTGCTTTTCAAGTATGATTCAAACCATTTGAGCTCTTTGCCTTGGTTGCCATACATACATATGTATATAATTTCTGGATTAAAGTTTTTCTGTCAAAGGTTTCAAACGCTCTTTTAAAGTCTAAAAATAAAGCCAGAATTTTTTTTAATTTTTGTCAATGTTTTTCCACCGATTTATAACAAAATTTACAGCGGATTCACAAGAAAATTTTTTTTCTGAAACCAGATTGATATTTTGAAAATAAATTGTTTTCTTCCATATATTTTTCTAACTGCGACTTTTCACGACTTTTTCTAATATTTTCTCACATGTTTTTAAAGTATTTATGGGACGATATTCTTCACATTTTCTCGTGTTTGCCACTTTTTTAGCTGGGGTTACCATAGTTTCCTTCCTTTCAGCCCAAATTTATCACAAAAGATCTTTCTATTTCGAGGAAGTAAAATTATTAACAATAAAATATCTACCTGTATAAATTATTGTTTAGAAAATTTTCTTAAACAAGCAAAATTATATAACTAAAGAAAGAAAGAAAGAAATTTAACTTACTTTAAATTTTTCCTCGTACTCATCTTTGACAGCCTTCAGGAGACGCTTTTGTTCTGTTATGACTTTTTCATTGTTCATTAGCTGTGATTGCATTTCCTGTATTTTATGGCGCGCACTATCCAGCTGCGACGATTTGTCATCCAAATTGTGTTTAAGATCTGAGAAAAACAAAAAAAAAACAAGAGCGTAAGAGAGTTTGAGAAATATTTCAAGTTAATGTTCCTTCTTTAAGCAATATTTCAATTTTTGATCGTTCTTTTGTAAAAAGGATCCACCATGCATAGAGTGTCCTTCCAAATTTTCCTATTTATTTCAACTGTGAAGTTACTCAGACAAATTAACACAAAAGAAAAAAAGTTTGATCTGTTTGTTTATTGGTCGTGTTGGTTATAGAATTCCTAACTATTCCTTTCTTTAGTCATTTTTTTTCTCTGCGGTATTTGTGTGGCTGGGGAGCCTGGATTAAAGTATTAATGGCAATTAATAAATCAAATCAAGTTATAAGAAAAAAGTTAATATTAATTCAGGTCCAAAAATTAACCTTTTCAAACAATTTTTGTTGTATTTTTCAGCTGTCTATATGCCGACGACATTTCGTTGGTGGTAATCAACTCATCAGTAGACTTGAAAAATTCTCAAAAGTTTCGTCGGCATATAGACAGCTGAAAAATACAACAAACATTTTTTGAAAAGGTTCATTTTTGGATCTGAATTAATACATTTCAATTGGTTCTTATAGCAAATAAATAATTAAGTTCATATTTGAAAAAAGTTAATATTCCAATTAAAACAAAAAATTATATATAATATGAATTAGAGCATTTTTAGGTCATAGCATTAATCTATAATACAATACAATACATAATTTTATTGGCCAGGAAGGCTTTCTTGTATCTATTGGTATTGAGTAATAAATAAATAAATAAATATGTATACCTTTTAACTCGATATTGAAGGCCTCTTGCAGCACATGCAGCTCCTCGTCTTTTGCTCTAAAACTATCCATTTCGATTAATTTTTCTCGACATTTTACCTGAGCTTCGCCCATAACAATGAAATCAGCTTCCAGGCGCGCCAATTCTTGACGACACTGCAAACCCATTTCAGCTTGTTGTTGAGCATGCTGCAATTCAGTGGTTAAACTAAAGACTTGGCCGCGTAATGCTTCCAACTCATAGTTGATGTCTTTACGCTGGCTTAACTCTTCTTTCAGTTTTGTTTCCAAGTTTTCTTTTGTCAAACGTAAAAAGCGATTCTGTTCCAATTCATTTTGATATTTATCTTTCAGTGCTTCCAGTTCTTCTTGGTATTCGTAAACTTTTTCATTGGTAGCTTTCTTCGTTTTGTCAAGCTGCAGACTCAATTCTTTATTTTTCATTTCAAAATCTTTGAGTTGTTCCTTCAAGCGATCACGTTCCATTTCGAGACTTCTTTTATCGCGAGATCTGCCCATGAGACGGCGATTGCGTTCAGCATGTATTTCCCTTCTATAGCGCTCGTATTGCAGTTGCAAACAAAGTAACTGGAACTGCTCTTGATCTATTCTATCCACACCGTTGTTGCGTAATCCTCGCACAATAAATTGTTCTAGGATCTCGTTGGGTGTACACCTGCTGGCCTCGTAAGCCGTACGATATTCCTTACTTTCGATTAGCATCTGTAATAGAGAGCTTTCATTGCTCTCTGGCAGCACTGCTTCTAGTGTTTGGATCGATTTATCTTCCATAAAGGTATCGGCTTGACGTGAGTTCTTCATGACGGATGATATGGCCAACATTTTGGGACACTTTTGCAATGGCCGTTCGTTAGGCATCGCTATTGAGTCCTCTTCGTTGGAATCCGAGTTATCACCAGACAGATGTGATTTCTTCAAAGAGACGTGATAAAGAGATGACAACGATTTTGTAAGCCGAATCTTATGTTGAGTGACAAACGGTTCTGAGGAAGAATTATTCTCGCAACTTTTCTCATTGTAACAATAGCTGGCCATACGATTGCGTCGCTTGATGCCTTTTGCCAGTATTTGCATTGAGCGACTTGTGGGCACTTGCAGACCACCTTGTGTGCACGTTGTTTGATCAGTTTCATTGCACTGATCACAGACTTTGGTTATGGGTATTTCCATGGGTGTGCTAACTGAATGCAAGGGCAGCGGTGTAGAACCCGGAGTTGGTGTGGGCGTCGCAGTCAAGGCCGACAAGGGAGTCATGGAGTTGGAGTAAGGATATCTTCCACCACCAGCAACTCCATAGTTGCTCGTTAATTCAATGTCGGGCGTGCGACATAGTTCGTTTTGGGTTTTTATGGACAACGATTCAATGGTTTGAAACGGACTCTGGGTTTGGCGGCGATCTTGTAAAATCTGCTGGAGCTTACGATCATAGTTTGTATTGGCTCTGGTTACCAAGCGACTATTCAACTCCTGTTCCACGAAAGCGGTGTTAGAGCCGCCAACGGAGGCTGTAACATCGGGAAAATTAAAGTGTTGCTGTTGTTGGTAGTTATGAAAATGCTGGCCGTGAAAGGATTCCTTGCCTCTGTGGGGTGAAGAAGGTTGACTGGAGGCAAATATATCTCTAACGGCCAATGGGTTGGTCACACCTGAACCTCCCATCAATGAAGGCCTTTTAAGGTCGCGATTGTCTTTCAACGGCGTAGTTTCGGGTGTCGCTTCAACAGCAGCCTCAGGTGGGGAACAATCATTGCCCCCTAAAGTTCCCTGATTGTGAACTGTTGATGCAGACGATGAAGATAAAGGCATCATGTATGGTGTCGGCGTAGGCGTTAAAGGTGTGTGACTGGCATTTATTATTTCATGATATGGACTCCAAATGCCCGAACTGCTGCCACTGCCACTGTGCTGCAAGTTGCTCATTAGTCTTTGATGTTGCGGTTCTCTATAGTGGGGTGGTCTACTTAACATTGAGGTAGATGATAATTCATAAAAAGTTGTGGTTGTCGTTGTCTTAGCCGATGTTAGTATCACATTCGATTTGGAAACTGTTATGCCTTCGACGTTGTCCGAGCTTGCTATGTCCTGATATTTCATTGGCAAAGACAAGCACATGCACTCAACAACAACATCATGTGGTTGCACATCTTTCCAACGTTCCGAATTCATTTCACTCTCAGTTGTGGCGGTGACAAGCATTGGATGCAAACGCACCGTTTCTAATAAAGGCTTTATTGTATGCTGAAATATGGCGCCTTTTTCTTTACGTATAAAATCCGTTAAGAACGCCACAAAATTACATGGAAACATGCCATACAAACGATGAAATAACATTTGCAAACCAAGCTGTAAATGCACCAGTTTATCCTCTGACAAACGTGCGGTATGTTGATTATTCCACGATGCCAAGTGGGCAAAAACAGCAAATAAATCATTGAGAAAGTTCGGCACCAAGCTTGGTATGATGGGTAGCAAGGTTATGATCGCCAATAAAGCACTCATTAGTGGCACAATCTCTTTTTCAATCTGAAAGGTAAAATGAAAGTTAAATCATGGGCTCTAGGACACACAATGTTCCTGATCAGAAAGACAAATATATCAATATTGGAACTGGCAGAATTAACAGCATCAAATCAACAGCATTGATGAAATAAAAACATTTGAATAATCGAATAAATAAAAAATATATACACTTATAAAAAAAAGACCTTCAGCTCAGGAAGATAATGTTAAGGGCCTATATAAAAAAAAGGAGACGAAGAAAACCAAATATTAAATCTTTTGAAATTTGTTTTTATTTTAAATTTTTTAAGCGAACAGGTTCGATATCAATGAACTGGAAATCTGTTCGTAGCTTTGTTTTGGCTTGTTATTTTGTATTACGTTTATCGGGCTTATGTTGATTTTATGCTATTGCTGTGACAAGTAAAAAACATCAAAGACCTTTAGCTGGGGGAGAACTCAAATAAAGCGACATGTATGCCCCTCCTCAGCCAACCAAGTTCTTGTATATTTTAATATGCATATTGGCGCATGAGTGTCACTTTAACAAATTAGTCTTTGAGTTCAAGGTGGGGTGATGATGACAAGTGTGGCGGTGTCGAAACAGCTACTCGCCCCCCAGTTAAAGATCTTTGATGTTTTCTTTGTACTCTTTAATTAATACCAATTACAACAGTCACATAAAATAAACTCAACCTGGTAAACGTAATACAAAATAATTATGGAAGAAATGTTCGAATAACAAAAATTAATGTATTGGTTTTTTCAGGGACCGAAAATAACAGTTATTTTTATTAAAATTAAAAATCAAAAATTCAGGTGGATATAATTTGTCTATCAGATATTTGAATACAGCATACTGATGCTGTTATGCTAAGGAATAATAAACTTAAAAGACTTAAATTTTTTTGACTTTTTGATCAAAAAGTCACTTTATAATAATTATTTTTTGACCGATATTTTTTTGGTCAAAAACTATAATTTAAAATTTGACTTTTGTTTTTTAAGTAAAAAATAAAAGATTAAATATGACTTATTTTTTAAATAAAAAATATAAGTTAAAATTTGACTTTTATTTTTTAAGTCAAAAATTAAAGTTAAAATTTGACTTTTGTTCCTATTGAAAGCAGATGTTAAAAAAGTTAAATAAAATTTTAATAAAATAGTGAAGCTGAAATATATAAAGCAATAAGATTAATATTTCGCGATTGAGAGTTATAGTTTGCCGAAATGAATTTTGGTTAAAAACAACCAAAACAACAACACTGATTGTCATCGATCTTATTTTTCTTATATGTATTTCCATTACATTGTTATTATTAAGGCATAGTCAATTTTTTTCTGACTTAAAAAATAAAATTAAAATTTTAACTTTTATTTTTGACCGAAAAAATAAAAGTCAAATTTTAACTTTTATTTTTGACTTAAAAATAAAATTCAAATTTTAACTTTTATTTTTGACCGAAAAAATAAAAGTCAAATTTTAACTTTTATTTTTGACTTAAAAAATAAAAGTTAAAATTTAACTTTTATTTTTGACCGAAAAAATAAGTCAGATTTTAACTTTTATTTTTGACTTAAAAATAAAATTCAAATTTTAACTTTTATTTTTGACTTAAAAATAAAATTCAAATTTTAACTTTTATTTCTGACTGAAAGAATAAAAGTCAAAAAATAACTATTATATTTTGACTTTTTTGAAAAAAGTCGTAACTGTTACGGTCCCCGGTTTTGTTTTTCATTTAATACAACTAATGTATATTAAAAGTTGATTTGCATTAGGACTTAAAAAAGTTCATTGACATTGAGAAGATTCCATGTGAAATTGAGAATTTCAACTTGAAGTTGAGAAAGTTTCAAATGCATGAGAATTAAATTCAAATCAATTTAAAATGAGAAAATGTTTAATGAAATTGAAGTTACAAGATGTTTTTAGATCAGATAAGACTACAAAATTTTCATTGAAATTGAGAAGAGTCCAAGTGAAATTCAGAATTCTAACTGGAAGTTGAGAAAGTTGCAAGTGCATGAGAATAAAAAATACTGAGAAAATTTTTAATGAATTTCAAAACTTAACCTTGAAATTGAGAAAGTTTCATAACATGAAAATAAAATTGAGACATTTTAATTTTAAATTGACTGAACTCTTGTTTTTATTCACAACACAAGATAAGCTTCCAAGTAAATTCAGGGAAAAAAATATGAACCATATAAATCAGAATATATTCCAGATCCAAACGATACTGCTGAAATACTTTATTATCCTCTGTAAGCAGCTCTACTGCAGCCTCAAATGGAAATTCTAAATTTGGTTTTGAGACTTCTCAATTTCAATGAAAAATTGTTTATTTCGGCAATTTACGTTAAAGTGGTTCACGTATCTTTACTCCGCCCAGGAAAGATATGAACTTCGGCGACCAAGATGTAAACGGAAATACAAACCCTATTCACTGTAGAAAAAATTAAAGGAATTTCACTACCAATAAATGTCTTCCGTCCGCAAATTTTCTATCAAAGTCTCCATGCATTTTAATTATAATTTAATCAAAAGGAACAGCCGATATCGCTGATGTTTAAAAAGAAAAGTTCAGCATGAATAAATGCCACAACAAACCAGCGTTTAATCAAAAATGTAAGACATTAAAGGAAACAAAAAATATGGCCAACATTTTTGGCAAAATTTATATACTCACCTCCAACTGCTTCAACCAATGCAACATGTCTTTAATTAAACGATGTTTCTCTACCTTAAAAAGCCAAGTTGGATGACGGCGAACTACATAGCAAAACAGATTTAAAGAATGAAGCCTTTGCGATGGTGTCTTTAACCAGTCCGCTAAGCGATCAAATAAATAGCCGTCATGAGGAGACTGGGCTTTAACCAAAACCTCTATGATGCGAGACGAACCAGTTTTCAAGTAATATTCCATCATATTATGAACTAGCCATTGATCTTTGGCTGGAAAAGAATGTAATCAAACCCACGTTCACTTAAAACATCATCAACGCCATTATTCATAATAAAAAAAAATGTGTGCTGATTTCCTGATATATTTCTTTATACACACAAGAACGGTTTCAGGTAGATAGCGAATTATTTTTATTATGAATAACTATGTAATGGTAGGTACCTTTTCAACAATACTTACTTAAAGTAAATTGTTCCGCCAATTTCTTTTTAGCTTCTTCACTCTCATGGTTTTGGTTCGATTCTAAATCGTTAAAAATTTTCTCTAATTCCATGTTTTTCAAAGCCCCAAGGCAAATAAGGTATGAGAAATTTTTAATTTGCTGTTTGCTTTTCCTTAAACAATGGTAATAACTCGAATCTAATTCGAATTCAAGCTTTATACTTTCCTGTGAAAAATACTCCACTCCTCCTCAAACGTTCTAATGTAAAGATGTGATTGATAAAATAAAGAACAAATTTTAAGTTGAATCTATGTAAGAATCCAGAGTTTAAGCAGGACGTGTAGTGGGCTGTTTTTGTCTAGGTTGTAGAAGAAATTTATTGGATACGCCACCACTTTTAATTGTTTTTCGTTATGGTAACGGCCTGCTTCTGTTCGATGTGTTGGTTTAGCAATAACGGGAAGTGTTGTATGAATTACTGAGGAATAGGAGGATATCGTATCTAATTTTGTTGTATTTACTACGTCTTCGTCTTTTTCTGCTTCTGCTGTTGTGCAAACCTAAATTCAGCATAAAATAAAGTAAAATTAAACATTTTTTTATTTAACAGTAAGCAATGTTTACAATCAGTTGCACATCTTCCTGTCTAATATGTTATTAGAAACAACTATTCTTTAATGGCATTCCTTCTTTTGAATGTTTATTGACCTTTTTTCTACCTGTAGGTTGCTGTGCTGCATGTTTCCTATGTTACCCACAAAAAACCTGGTCGTGGTTCGTAATAATTTCCATAAAATATACATGTGTATGTACAACCGGACGGACCTCTATACCCAAGATCCCCTAGATCCACGTAATTTATGACATTTTCATCAAGCTAATTGTAATATCCATACTTGGGTCGTTTAATACCAAATATTGTTTTTGCAGTACAAATTACCAAAACATATGTATGTACATACATACATATATACACACCTTCTCTTCTTTCATTGTTTTATTCTTCGTATCCTCCAGTTAAATTTCTTCTTTCTTTTCGGATTAGCTCCTTCTTAATGATTATCTTGACTTTCCAAGCAAAGATTTGCTCGGTTCTAATGTGAATGTTTTATC
Source organism: Sturmia bella (assembly GCA_963662145.1). Taxonomy (NCBI): domain Eukaryota; kingdom Metazoa; phylum Arthropoda; class Insecta; order Diptera; family Tachinidae; genus Sturmia; species Sturmia bella. The sequence goes on along the minus strand of OY759168.1, from coordinate 42,418,938 downwards.
GATCTTCTGGTTGTGTTCCTTTTACCAACGTGCCAATTGTTCCGAAATTCTGCCGATTAGAAACTCTAGCAATATTAAATTTTACAACTTTTAGATAATTCTAAATCTCATCGTGCACCTTGTGTCGTATCATTTATGATTTTTTTCTTTACATTCCTCCAAAACGAACGATATTACCAGCAAGTTGGATGAGCAGCAGAAAGAAAACACAAGTTAAAAACAGAATAAAATGAAAAAATCTGTTGATGACGGTGATGCCATACGGATTTTTTTTTTTTTAGTTTTCGCCGTTCTATGTTCAGAGCAAGGCGATTTGCCTACAGAGCTGAAAAATGTTTAAAATATCTACATATAGTATATATTATACAATTTACGTTGTAATGCATATGCTACAAATTAATAAAAGCAAATCTCGAATAAAAAAAAAAAAAAGCTCTATCTCAATAGGAATTAATGTATTTCCTGCAATAGCGTCACAACTCAAAAAACAAAATTTTTAAAGTCAGCACTGCAAACATAATCGTAATTAAACACCAGTTTAATTACAGTTTAATTAAATACAATTTTTAATATTGTGTAAAATTGTTCTTGAGAGAAGAATTAATTATTACAATTAAGTTGTGTGTTGTCTCGAAACATTAAATAGAAGCTTTTTTGAGTTTTGACATTATTGCAGCGAATTTTTATATTAATTACTAAAAATTAATTAATTAATCATAATATTATTTTGTTTTTCGAGCTTTAGATCTCCTTTAATTTATTAATTTTATTTGCTGATCTTTCGATAGTTTCTTCGAAATATCGACAAATAAAACTTATAAGTTAAAGGAGACCCAAAACAAAATAATATTAAAGTAAAAAAGGATCGAAGAAACTTAACAACTATTAATTAATAATAGTTGTTTTTTTCCAAAAAAAAAAATCAACGATCTGCAGCTATAGAAATTGATTAAACACCAGTAATCAAAACTAAAAATAAAGAAATAATTTAATTGAAAATTTATCGCCAGTTCTACGATGTCACTCAACATCGTTCGCTTGCACAAAAACACTGAAAACAGCAACAAAATTTTGAAATTTGTTGTTGTTTTACATGTAACTAAGAGTTCAACCTAAATTAACTGCTCACCACACAAACTTTAACCCGATAGATACGAATGTGGCTGCTTCGAAGTAGTTAGTTGTCTCCTATCTAAAGGTGTTTTCTTTATCTTGTTTAATTAATATACATAAATCACAACAATAATACAGAATGAACTTAAGTCCAATAAACGTAATATAAAAGTTTTATAAAAGAAACGTTCGAATAATAAAGATTAAGAGAAGTTTTTTAGGAAACAAATACCATCAGGCATTTGCTATTCAAGGTAAATAAACTTGAAAGGTATTGCAGCTTATTATAGTTAAATGCGTTATGTTTCTTTGTAGAAAAGTGAAATTTGAATTATGAATAACAATTTATTCTTCAAATTTTTCAATGTAGTTGAACATTGAAATTCATAATTTCAATATTTTTCTGTCTTATACTGACTGTTATGATAACATCGCAAAATTAGCAACATACATATTTATATACACGGTGACTAATATTCCGAATACTGAGAATTGTAATCCAAATCATAACATGGAGCATAAAGTTCGTAATACAGTACTAAATGTTAATAAAATTAAGCTGAATGTGATATAAAATTGAGTGTAACACACTTCCTCATTGTACTAAATACCTCACGCCTATATGCTATTTCTTAATATAACTACAATGTACAAAGTGTGCAATAATGTGGAATATCATCAAAAGACTTCATGAAACAAAATAAAGCCGAAGTGGTAGGTTCTTGTTTTAAAGTGTGCTGTTTTTAATTATGGCTGGTCTCTTTTTCCAGATAGCTGTTATAAAACTAATTTGAAATCATGAAGAAACTATGAAAGAATTTATATTTCCTCCCAAACCAAATCATATAAACGTCTTTTAAGACAAGATTTTTTCGCAAATAGTAAAAATAATTTTAACAAACTGAAACAGCTTCATCTTTTATATTTGTACTTTGTATAGAAACGATTAAATGTGTGAAATATATTCATGGGTATATCAAGACAGATTCTGAAAAGTACGGAAACAAGAAAAATTGGTAAAAAGTAAGACTTTGAAATCAAATGTTTAAATATTATTATTAATAAAATATAAAAACCAAATATGTTTATAAAAATACAGACGTTATAGGAAAAAGTACATTATGTTAATGACAAGATTATCTATTGAGTATACGAAAAAGTATTTCGCTTCACATGCCAGTCGACTATACAAAGTGTGTAGAATTGTATGAATTAAGGATACTCTCTCGTATACCTTGTGGGCTGGTGGTAATCAATAGAAAATCGGCCATAATGTAAGCCTAGAATATACACAGTAAACCATACACACAATGTAAGTCACACGTAATTCAGTAGGTGTAACACACATTCGTCACTGGGTATTATTATGTATCTACATATCAAGGCGAATCCATTACAGGTGCCCGCATACCAATTCGCTTCAACATTTTTCCACGATTTTATCTTCTGAGTTGTCAAAGCCGATAGAAAACGACAACAAAACTTGTGACGTCTCGAGTGAAAATGTTGAAGCGAATTGAATTGCGACCACCTATACTTGATTCGCCTTGCAACATATATTCTTTCCGATATTCGGGGAAGAATATTCAAATCCCCAAAATGAGCTAAACAATCAATATGGCATCGTTAAGGTGCTGTATGTGTGTATGGCAGTGTGTGATACAACGAACAGCTGAGTTTTGTTTTGCTAGACTTTAGCACAGTTACATATTGTGGCATTGTATAACAGTTTTTAAATTGGATAAATACAAGTGAATATAGGCAAATGTTGGGAAAAATTATTCAAATGCCCTGTTATGTATCAATTAGAAATTATGCGACAAAAGTTAAACCATCAAGTGCTTTAAAAGGGTAAATATGTTATGCCATAAATGTACTGCCATTAAAATACATAATGCCTTAGCAAGTGGAAAAGTGTCATTGGTTTGGAAGTTCATGCTCAAATAGCTACCGACTCTAAATTGTTTTCTGGAAGCGCTGCAGCATTTGGTTCACCTTTAAACACTGCAGTTTCTTATTTTGATGCATCTATACCAGGAACCTTGCCAGTGTTAAATAGAAAATGTGTGGAGTATGGTGTTAAAACGGCTTTAGCTTTAGGTTGTAAAGTAAATGAAATTTCAATGTTTGATAGAAAACATTACTTTTATGCGGATTTGCCGGTAATTAGAGGATATTTAACTTCTAAGTATGTATGTACACATGTGGTTGATCGTATTTTTATAGACAGGCTACCAAATAACTCAACAACGCGCTGCCTTAGCCAACAATGGACAAATTGCTTTTCCCGTCATACAACCAGGCAAAAAGGTGTATTACAAAACAGCTCGTTTGATTCAACTGCAACTGGAACAGGATAGTGGAAAGTCTTTGCATGATGAAATACTTAAAAGAAGTCTAGTTGATTTAAATCGTGCGGGCTTACCGCTCATGGAACTAGTATTTGCTCCTGACCTGGAGACCGGCGAAGAGGCATCCTCTTTGGTAAAAGAACTGGTGCTGACTTTAAAGCGCCTGCAAACTTGTTCTTGTAAAATGGAAGAAGGCGCATTACGTGTCGATGCAAATATATCGGTGCACCAAGTCGGAGAACCACTGGGTGTGCGCACAGAAGTTAAAAATATCGGTTCGATTCGCAGCATTTCACAAGCAATCACATACGAAATTGAACGTCAGTTTGCTGTTATTTCCCAGGGTGGTGTAATTACAAATGAAACAAGATCTTGGGATGCAGAAAATCGTTGCACAATAGCAATGCGTGACAAAGAAGTTCTACAAGATTATCGTTTTATGCCCGAACCAAATCTGCCACCATTAGTCTTGAACATGGGTGAGGATAAAAATAACAATGACAGCAACGATGCATCATTATTGATATCAGTGGATGATATAGTAAAATCTTTGCCGGAACTGCCAGAAGAGACAAGGAAACGTCTTGTAGATGAATACAAATTAAACCTGGAAGTTGCAATTATATTAGTGGTAATATGGTATTTAATATAAGTTGCACCGTCATATAGTGTCAAATTGGGCCACATCTACTTGCGGTTGATTTTCATATTACCTCGGTAATATTTTAAAGCCGAGCTTTAGCTGTTCAATAGTAATAACTTGGCTTTAGCATGTCTTCTTGAATGACAGTAATACACTGTTATAAAGAATTACGTCGGTAGTGGAATTTCCATTTTTATGGCATTTTAATTTTTGATTGTTTTTTTTTGTGGGTGCTTAAAAATAATTTTTGATTTATTTTATTTATTTATTAATTCTTTGGTAAAGTATTTTCGAATTTTATCCAAAACTCCACTTGTATCTACAAAGAACCGGTAGCCATTTAAAGGTTAAATGTGTTTACACATTGAAACTAATGTTAATTGAATTGGTTTTGTCTTCATTGGAAGTCCGTTTAAAAAATAACCGTCTAATTCATAAAAACTATAACAGGTTTATAATACTCTTATTTGACAGATTTTCCATACAAATATGTCAAATAACAGTCTTATAAGCCTGTAATAATTTTTATGAATTAGGGGGTAAGTGTGTGCAAAAAAAAACATTTTCTTTTCAGAACGAACCTATTTTACTAGCATACTTTTCGGATATTATTAAAAACCTGGAGGGTATACCAACTAAACTTGTGACAAACTTTCTTATAAATGACTTGCTTGCTTTCAGCAACAAATCGAATATTGATTTAGAAAACTGGTAAGAAAACTTTCTTAACAACATATTAAAAATTTATTTAACACTTTTTATACATATTCATTTAGCCATTTAACTTACAACCACTTGAAAGACATTCTTAAAGCCTTGCATGCCGAAGAAATCAATTTACAAGCAGCCAGGCAATTGATTGGATTAGTACATGATACTCAAATGGATGTGGATAGCGTATGTTAAATGAAATTAATTTATTCAATCGAATTTCTTTTCATGAATGACAACAGTGTTTTCTGTATGAAATGTCAATTTCTTCAGTAGGATATCCTCAAATCTTGCTTTTATGCCAATAAGAATATTGCATTAAAAATCGCCAGCAATAAAATGATATTGCACGAAAAGCCGCCACTAACTGAGATAAGTAAAAAACAGAAACAATTTTTGAAGAAATAAATCATACATAAATGACCATCGTAGAAAACTTTTGATTACGCCATCATGATTTTTAGGCGAAATGCATCCAACATATTGCATGATTTTTAAATTTTTTATTTTTATTTTAACAATCAAAAATAAGAGCTGTTTTTGATTTTAATTTTTTTAAATGAAAAATGAAAGTTATTTTCGATTTTTATATTTTTAAATGAAAAATAAAAGGTATTTTTGATTTTTATATTTTTATATCAATAATAAAAATCAATTCAAAACTCTTACTTATTTGTTGATGCCGTATGTATTACAATATGCTGCTTCATTCAAATTTCTATAAGAATATAATATATTATGTGACTTTTATCCATTATCAGCTATAAAAACATGAATGCATAGAAATAGCTTATAGATAAGTTTTGGCTGCCATTCAAGTCAGTGTTAAGAGGTCGTTTTCCGGTGTTCAATTTTACCATCATAATTGATTTTAAATGTTCCTCAGATAAATTATATCTCAAATCTCCCAATATTAATCTGAGTGCTGGAAATGACCTTTCTACACTGCCTTGAGTGGCAGGTACAGAATGAACAATTAAAGCTAATTTTCGAAGCCATGGAAACATACATTTTTTGCTCTCCCAATATTCCAATAAATTAGCAGAAGTATCGAAACGCTTTTCTTTGTAATTGTCTATTTCAAAATAAGCTTTGCGGACATGTTACCCATGTCATGAATTTTGAATTGATTTTTATTATTAATATAAAAATATAAAAATCAAAAATAACTTTTATTATTGATATAAAAATATAAAAATTAAAAATAACTTTTATTCTTCATTTAAAAATATAAAAATCAAAAATTACTTTTATTTTTCATTTAAAAAAATAAATATCAAAAATAACTCTTATTTTCTATCTAAAAATATAAAAATGAAAAATAACTCCTATTTCTTGATTTTTTTTTTTATAAAAGTCATAAGAGTTACGGTTCCTGGTGAAAAATCATTGGAAGCAAAAAATAGTCTTAATTTGAACCAGTTTTTATTCGACTTTCGCAAAAATGCCCAAAAATTTTGTTACAACTTTGCGAAAAAAAAATTACTGAAACAGATACGTTTTTTTTTTTGTTATTCATGAAAATGGAATCTCTTAAATAATAATTCTGCTACACTTTATACATGTGTTCATATCTTTTCGTTTCTATTCTATTTAAGCTCCTCAAAACACACAATCTCATGCAAATTTCTGACTTGGAAACCATTGATCTGTATTGCAGACAAGCCATTGAAAATCAGCCTAAAACTGTTAAACAGTATCAGAGTGGTAAAACGAAAGTTATTTTTGCCATTGCCGGCGAAGTATTTAAATTATCTAATCAAAAGGCAAATATGAAAATAGTGGTCAAACATTTAGAAAATTTACTTAATAATAAATAAAACCATGTTTAATTTAAAGTTTTTTTAACTGGCCTGCTTACAAAAAAAAAAATATTATGTTTATTAAACGTTTATTAAAATTTGTCCAATAAGATCTTAATAAACAGACATATAACACTGGCATAAAAAAAAATGCTTAAAACGCCTTTCAAATGCATTTAAGAACAAATTTTGTATGAAAAATTTGTTTTAAAATGCACTTCAACAATATTTTATTTCTTATGAAAACGGGCGCAAATATTTTTTTTATTAATAAGACCGTTAATATTTTCATATTTTTATTCATTCATTTAAATGATTTTCTTAAAAAATTATTTATTTCATTAGTGGTTACAATAAGTACATGTACTATGTATATTTATTACTGTATAAAATTGTTTGAAAAATTAAAACAATAAAAAAGTATAAATTCTTGTAAAATGTTTGCATGTTTCTTTATTTTAGTTTAGGAAACATCTATAGTTAATCAAAATAACACGCCTTGCAGTTGCGATAACTTTTAATCATAATGCTTTTCTGTAAAAAAACAAATGAATTTAAAATTTATCCCATTTTTGTACAATGATTGAGCTTGAGCTCTTCCAAGATTTTGTAAAAATTTAACAATTAACGTATTTTTTTATTTTATCTTCAATATTTCGTTTTGCTTAAGTGCCCCCACGCGACGTGTTTTTACATGTCGAATTCATGAGTTCTGTCGTATTCGTAAAAAGTTTTATGCATATGTACATACATAAAACTTTGTGTTTTTTTACACAAATTAAATAAAATATATAAATATTTTTGGAACGAAGTTCCTTAACGCGGCTTGCTGGTAGTGCAAATTAGTAGAAATCGTCACGAAAGCGTATGAGCTGTTTATATGTGTTGGTGTATCTGTCGACAAACAATTTGTAGGTGTAGACACCTACAAATAAATATTAATTCCCTGCCAGCAAATTGGTAGTCGACTACAAATAAAATCGACTCATAGTTCATCCCTGTCGGACATTGAGTAGTCGACTACTAAAATAATTAACTTTACGTTAACTTTTATGGACTAGCTTCAAATTAGCTGCAATACAATCGATTTGTAATTCACTTTTTGTGTACTGGCTATAAGCTAGCTGAAACGTAGTGCAGAGTTAACCCAAAATAGATGTCTGTCTTCAGTTTACTATAGGGGAACTTCATTTTTAAAAGTACACATGAACATGAAAAATATGCAAAATCAGTTCTCAATTGATTTTCTCTGGCTTTAATTGAAGCAAAAAAATATTTTTTTTCAAGTTTTTATGTGTATTTGAAGCGTTCATGATCAAAAGAAGTCATTTGTTACGCAATTGTCGAAGTGATGGAAAAGCGAAGCGGATAAAAAAAAAAGATGATTTTACGGTTCATTGGAAACTATCTTTGTGCGAGACAAAACAGTACGAGGCAAAAATAACTCACCACCCGACGGCATAATAGAAACGAACGAAGCCACACAGTCACAAAAATTATGATGTTTGCGTCTTTTATTAAAATAAAACGACATGTACACAATCAAAAGTGAGTGACGACTTTTTTGCACATGTCCTGGTCAGTTTACACAAAAAATGATTTAAAGGTAATACACAATATATAGACGTTTACATGTGTAAAATTTGGCAGATACAATGTGAAAAACAAGTCGTCTGTGGGGTAGTTGAATAAAATTTTGTCAGACCGAAATAGTGAGAATAAAAATACATCAATTTTCAATGGTTTTTTTTATAAAAGTCCAAAACCTTAATCTTAATCATTGTAAATGTCTGATATTTTTTTTAAAGGACTAAAGGAATTAGTATCAGAAGAACTGAATTTATTATTTGATATTAATAAAGCCAACTTATTACTACAGAATATAAGATAGAAGTCATCAAGTTGTCAGTGGGCTTGCAAACATGTGGAGCTTTTAACTCTGAATTCAATTGTATTTGGTACACTGAAAGAATTTTCATTCATAGTTCTAATGAATTTGTTTCATTAATATTTTTTTCGTTAATCAAATGAAAATGTTCAATACGGCAATGCATTAGATCTATGAACTAAAACTTTTCATTAGTTTGCATAATTTCGTTAAAAAATATCATTGAATTTATGAAAAAAAAGTCATCAAATCAATGAACAATTTCATGAAATCAATGTATTCGTTTATTGAGATTTCAATTCTCATTTGACTCAGAAAGAAATTTGGATATATGGTAACATATTTTAATATTTCTCAAAGGTTTTGAAGTCTACTTCTAGGAACACCAAAAAAGTGGCATCACACAAAACGGGGTTTTTTTTTTTGGAACATCTATTAGTAATAAGATTATCCGTAACCTTGATAATATACATCATAAAAATTATGTTCTGTTTTCATTAGATCAATGAACAAGTTCCCTTATTTCTTGAAGGGTTTCATTTCGTTAAGAATTTGTTGTCATTAAACCAATGAAATACTTCATTATCTTAATGACTAAAATTCATAAATTGAATGAAACGATCATTAATATAAATTTAAGGAATCAGAATTCATTGATTCAATGAACCCCAACATTGGTTGCAAAAGAGTGAATTTTTTCATTAAATTAATGTCGGAATTCACTGGATTTATTAACAAAATTCTTTTAGTGTAAAAAGAATCAAACAGAAAAATTTTGAAAAATGTTTCAACACAAAATAATACTCAAAAAACATTTCTGCGTTCTGGCAACGCTGTTCATAATTCTGGCGTTACTCCACAACGGAATGGTTGGAAAAAAACCCAGAAATGACAAATTTTTCTGTAACTCATAAAAAATATGTATGTGCAATATTTTTTGTCTTATTTAAACAAATTTACTGTAAAACATTGTTCTCCTATTAAACCAGGAGAACCGTAACAGTATTTGAAAGAAAAAAATTTAGTATATTATTTTGTATGACATTTATCAGGGTTAAGTTCATTATACATATGTACATATGTATATTATTTTTGTGATTGATATTAATTAAACAAGTCTAAGATAACATCAAGGACTTTTAGCTAGGTGGACAATCAGCTGTTTCGAAGATGCCACACTTCTCATCAGCACCCTTCCTTCAGGACAGGAGCTCATGTTTCTAGAACGACACTCTGCCACTCAGCCATCCAAGTTGTTGTATATTTTCTGTAAAATTTATTAATTGGAAAAAAACATACTCATTATTACTTTTTTATGTACATATGTATATATAAAGTAGACTCCCGAAAACGTGAACATTTTTATTTTAATATGACTACTCTAAAACGTGAAATTTTTTTTTAATAATTTTTTATATTCTTAAGTCAGTTCTGCAGTTTTTATAAATTTTGGGAATAGCGGTATTTTAATTTATTTACAGTTTAGTGACAAAAACATCTTTTAGAACTGTATACACACCTACTTACATACATATGCACACATACAATACTCAATTTCAGTTTTTATGTGGTGATTGTGGTGGAAACATCTCTACGCGTTTGAGTATTAATAAAGTGTACATAGTGAATTTAAACTCAGTTTCAAAGGAAAATGTCTGCCAAGAAACCAAAAGTTTTAACTCTTCAAGAAAAGTGTGATATTTAAGGAATGGTGCGTCAGTAACGGGGTTGTCAAAATAGTACAATATAGATATAGTACAGTATATATTTAATTGATTGCTAAGTCGGAAAAAATTGTCTACTTTTTCATAGCTTTACATCAACTGAAATGAAGTATTGCAGTAAATTTATTAAATAAAATTTGTTATATATGATTAAGCCTATTAAATGGTTCTGCATACTGATTTTCAACGTATTTTCATGTAAAAAAATCCAATCTAAAACGTGAACACCTTCGGTAAAAATTAGTTCACGTTTTCGCAAGTCTACTGTATATGTACATATATAGAATTGCATATGTGCCGGGTGGACGTTTCTACAATTAAAAATATATAATGATATAATTACAAATTTGGACAGAAAATATACAACAACTTGGGTGGCTGATTGGCATGAGTGTCGCTTTAGAAACATGAGACCCTGAGTTCAAGCACGAGTGCTCACAAGAAGTGTGGCGTCTTCGAAACAGCTGGTTGTCCTCCCTGCTAAATGTCTTTGATGTCTTCTTTGTCTTATTTAATTAATATCAATCACAAAAATAATGTGGAACGAACTTAAGCCTGGCAAACGTAATACAAAATAATAATATAAGAAAGAGTTCGAGTAATAAAAAAATAAAAAATAATTAATTTAAAATATATTACACATGTTATTGCGACAAGTTGTGTGTTTTTCCTTTAATTTCCAATGGTATTGAATACACTATATTCGATTGTCTTTCTAAGCAGACAACGATAAGCCTTCTTCAAGGATTTTTTTTTGCTGTTAGTTGTTCTTTTCAATAAAATATTTAATGCGTTCAAATAATGACATATATATAAAATTAAATTAACTAATAAAAATGTTGAAATCATTAAGGCCTGGGCTTGCGAGATCTCAATTAAATTGGGTTTGGTTAATCTGAAAATAGATTTGTTAAAAAATACAAAAATGAACTTAATTATTTATTTGTTTTAAGAGCCAATTGAAATGTTATATTTTAGGTCCAAAATTAGACCTTACAAATGTTTTCTCTCTTTTTCAGCCGTCTATATGTCGCCAACATTTCGTTGATGCTAATCAACTCATCAATAGACTCGGAAAATTCTTAAAAGTATGTTTGAAACTTAACTACATACTTATTCCATAATTCCCATGAACAAAATGAGAATCCGAAATGTTCAAACAATCCTTGAACACAGTAAACATTTTTTTCGTTTTGCAACTCTTTTTACTTTTCTTTGCAACCTTCTTCTCTATACGACGAGTTACCATCGCTTACTATGATTTGTATGAGTTGATAAGCATCAACGAAATGTCGGCGGCGTGCAGACGGCTGAAAAAGACAGAAAACATTTGTTAGGTCTAATTTTAGACCTAAAATGTTACATATGTTAGAAAAACATTTTAAACAAAACTTATGTAAGTTGTAGCGTCAAAAAAATTTTTTTTTTTATTTTTTAAAATTTCATATTTATGTATTTTCCGTTTAACTGAGTCTACCTTTAACTGAGATCTGAAAAATGCAGCCTAAATAAATTATTTATTTAATATAACATTTCAATTTTAGAAATTATTATATGAGTTATTAGTTTGGTGCAAATTTCTTTGAAATGTTAGAAGTAGTATAATAAGTATATATGCATGTATTTATGTATGTATTTATGAATGAACTAATGTATTTGTATATAATTTAGTTAACATTTAAAATAAATGCATTGTTTATCTGTTTTTTTTTTAGGAATACGGCAGTGTCAACATGCGCCCTTATGCCAACTGTCACAAGCGTCAACACATGTAGTCGGCATGAAAAATGTATGTATTATTTTTATTTATTTTATTTTACGTAGCCCATGCTCTACACAAAACTGGTCAAATCTAAAAGGATTTTGTGTAGCAATGAAACAAGCGCTAAGATTTTCATGACGACATCATATGATAACGATTAGGACATTTGAAATAGTATGGGAGTTATGTTGTGTTCTTTCTTTGAATTAGTCTTGACTTAAGAATACTTTTAATCTCGTTCATAGTCTCTGCAGGTGGATGGCGGTAAACTCATTGAAACTGCGTTGTCCAATCTGTAAAAGAAAAAACATGTATAAAAATGTTAAGATATTTTAATTTCGTTAGTTCATGATTATCATTACATGTGTAAGAAAACATGTTTGACTATCCTTTTATAAAATTCAAAAATTTAAGCGGTGTTGTAAAACTAAGGCTTCATTAAGGTACGTTCATATTAAACATACTCACCTCTGTGAGTGACTTTTGAAAATCACCCAAATCAGCTGCTGGACAGTTTGTTTAAAGAGATAGCTATAGTATGCATTTTGTACGAAAAACAAATGCAAACAAAACAAAAAATAACACTTTACTGTAAATTTTAATTTTGTTATTGAACTTCTGTGTTGTAATACATTTATATTAAATTACTTTTTCAGGCTCAAGTTCAATAACACGTTTTTAGAATAACCACCACCGAAACAGCACAAATTTAATAATTTAAATTAAATTAAATGTAAAAGATTGCTAAAAAGTGGTCAACTAAAAATCCTCTTTGACGTAGGATTTGATATTTGAGTTTTTGAAAGTTGATTACGGAGAGCAGGTACATAATTTTTTTTCCTCACAAAACCACCACTACAAAGTACAATTAAAACACTGTCCTTTAAATCGCAAAATAAACCACCCATAAATATTGTTTAGCACATTATAAACAATGAAAACTATAAAATTTTATATTATAAAAAACAATTTAATATACTTTTTAAATTTGTGGAGGCCAGACAACTAAATACACTGTGTACATTTCAAGCCTCTATCTCTTACGATTCAAAAGTTACAGCTGATTTTCAAACATTTGGAAAAAGGGATTCCATATTTTTTGGGCAAAGTAAAATGAGAGCAATCTTGAATTTCTCTCAATAATACAAAAAAGTACGAGGCTGGCTCGCCCCGCATACGTACGGGTTTCCGTACGTATGTGTAATGGACGTATGGAAGACTTAAAATATTGTAGTAAAATACTAGTTGCTAATTGTTACGTTTCGTTGTATAGGGACACCCTATAGCTCTTTACTTGTTGCCGTTTTTAGCATTTGTTGTTATAGGGCATATGTGAATATACATACATATATACTGTTTCAGCTCTCTATCTATATTGGTCGAGGGATGCAGCTAAATGTTACTTTTCGTTATATAGGAACTTAGTATTTATTGTTGTAGGGCATATTTGAATACATATATTGTATAAATTTCATCTGTCTGTCTCTTACAGCTTGCGAGTTACGTTTAATTGTTACTTTACGTTGTATGGGGACACCTCGACTTGTTGTTGTAAGGCATTTGGGTATACGTATACTATGCGAATTTCGGCTCTCTGTCTCTTACGGCTCGAGAGTTATAGTTAACTGTTACTTTACGTTTTATATACGGACACCTGGTACTTTGCGACTTGGTGTTGTTTTTAGCATTTGTTGTTGTAGAGCATCTGTAAATACATACACTGTGCGAATTTCAGGTCTCTATCTTTTACCGTTCGAGAGTTATAGCTAATTGCTACTTTTCGTTGTATGGGGACACCTGGTAGTTTTCGACTTGTTGTAGCGGCAAGTTACAACAACATCCTGTGAAAATTTCAGCTCTCTAGCTCCAAAAGTTTCGGAGAATGGACGCTGTGACGTACGGACGGACGGACGTAAAAGTCTCGGTAATAGGGTTCCGTTTCACTCTGATGAGTACGGAACCCTAAAAAGCTCAAAAGTACGGGACCACCAAAAACCACATTTCCATCCAAAAAATTACTATATGGTATATTTTGATTCTGTAATGAAAATTGAAATGTACATTTGGGAATATTTTTGCACACATTTAGATTTTTAAGCGCTTTGCAGGTACTTTTATATGAAATATTAATTGAAAAACATAAACATTATTGTTATGCTGGACGATTCAGTTTGTTAGTGCTTACTTTTTGCAACAGCTGACTGTTTAACTACTTGCCCAAACTACGACGAAGAAAAAGTGCGGGCTGTTTCGTGCAAGAAAGAACAGGAATATTTCTCTCTCAAAAGCTCTCTCTCTCTCTTGCACGAACTGTGCTCCCAATGTTGAGTACGGGAACAAACTTATTGTGCGTGGCTAAGATGTTAAAGAAAGTTTTCAAGTAATCATACTTATTGTGTTTGGCGTGTTTTTGCGGCAAAAAGAGAGACGTTTTCGTGCCGTGAGTTGTAAAAAATACGACACTAGTTAACTAGTCTACCACAGCAATGCCGTGAAATTTCAGTTGTGGTTGATTTTAAATTCGACAGCAACAACGCCAGCAGCCGTTCTCAAACTGCACCAAACACAATCAGTGTGAATATCTACGATCCTCTTTTTACTCTTTTGGGGAGCTTTGAATTCATGATTTTGATTAGATTTGTTAGCATTTCCCTACCTTCTGGATTCACTCTCCAAAAGATTTGGATCTAAAGGATGTTGCGAGACATGACGCAAACTATCGCCCAAAGTATTTCGTAAGTGTTGCATTTCACGGTTGGCCTTAGAGCTGCGTAATATGTACTGTTGGCGCCTTTTTGCTTCCTGGGCCAGTTGTTCTCGTAACATAGATATCTGTAAATATATAGAAATTTCTAGATTGCTGTGAAATGTTCTTCTTGCTGCACGAAAACACTCTGCTGACCTGATTTTCCAATCGTAACACCTGCTGTCTGTGAGCTTGCTCTCTAGCATCTAAAAGTTTTTCAGCATGCATTTGAGCACTTCGATATCGATCGGTATCCAGGCCATCCATGCACTTGGCACTGTCGTGTATGCGTGCCTTACAACGGGCTAACTCGGACTCTTTCTCTGCAAGCAGAGTCTCCAGACGTCTTACTTTCAAACGTAAATCACGATTTTCATGTTCGATTACAGCATGATCGAGGCCACAGTTGAAGGTGCCACCGATGGCAGGTGCCGTTGAGGTCTTCAGATAATTATCGTTTTTACTGGCATTGTTGCTCTCCAAACGATTGGAATCGTAGGTGCCCTCGTAGAAGGCGGTGGAGCTGGGGCCGGCTTTTTCCGATCTCTCGTATATTGAGTCACCAGAAAATTTACTTTTGCGTTCGTTTTCCAATTGTTTTACTTTGTCCTGCAAAACCTGCAGTTTTGAGCGTAACTCGGATTTTTCCCTTTGTGATGACTTCAATTGACGATTTAGTTCATCTTCTTCATTGCGGCTGGCAAAATCATTACTTTTATCGCCAGTTTCCTGATTCCATTTGGCAATGCGCAGTTGTGACTCCAGAGCAGATTTTTGTACCTCCAAATCGTTTACCTGGTCTTGCAAACGTTGAGCGCTGTCCAATTGCGCCTGTTGTCCTCGGCGCAGCTCGTTTATTGATGATTGAGCTTTCTCGAGTCGCTCAGCCATAATGCGTTTTTCGTTGTCGGCCGTTTGCAGCGATTTTTGCAAGAGTTTAAGTTTGTCCTCGTTGGTTTGAGAGCTGTGGCTTTGATCAGTCAATTCTTTGCGGGCAGTTTTCAATTCACCCCTGAGTTCGGCCTCTACAACAGCACCTCTCTGTAGCCTTTCTTTCATTTGATCAAGAGCTGTTTTGAGAGAAGCACACCTGTCCTCCAATTGAGCTAGAGATTTGGTTTGGTTGTCCAAACGCTCTTGAGCTTGTCGTAGATTGCAGTCCTTCTCTTGCAAAGCCATTTGCAAACGCGTCAAGTCTCCCTCTAGAGCAACTCTCTGCAAATCCAGTTTTGTGGCTCGACCTTCGAATTTGGCCAACTCCTCCTGCAAATGACGTTTTTCATTTTCAAGTTTAGCGCCGTGTTGTCTACACTTTTCTAAACGATCTTCGTTTTGTGAGTTCTCTTCAGAGCAAGAGTTCAGCTGCATTTCCAGTTGGGCCAATTTTTCGCGTTGTTGTTGACATTCGTCTTGTTTTTTGTGAAGTTTTTCTTCGATGGCATTTAGAGCTGAAACTTTCATGCTGCGTTCCGTTTCCAGGTTGCTCTTCTCCTGCTGAAGATGACGTATCATTTGCTGCAGTTTAGAAACTTTGGCATCGCACCTCAATTGCTGCTCGCCGGCATCCTGTAGCTGCTTTTTCGCAGTGAGCAGTTGCATTTTAAAGTCGTCTTTCTCCCGCTCAAGCTGGACCACTTGATGCATAAGGCACCTAACGCCTTTGCGTATTAGATCAGGATCGCAGTCCAGGGCTGGTGCATCGGGGCAATGCGAGTTACTACGTGTCTCAAAGTCATGGCAGCTCTGGGTCGCACCTCCAGACACACTTCTAACCGGAGAAAAACGCCGCGATGGACTGACCAGGCGATGACAGAGATTGACACTGCCATCGATTTGTATGCCAGCAATGCGTCTGAGGGTGTGAACAACGGAGCTCAATTTATGTTCCGTTTCACGTTTGTGTAGCTCCACACAAGCCAACTGTTCATCTAAAGCTCTTATACGGCCTTCTGCTCCGCCTAGGCGAGCCTTGAGCTCTTGAATTTGCTGAGTAGCATCTGCCAAACAGACTTCCAAATTATGTTTCTGATCTTCCAAACGCTTTTCGCGGCCACGGGCCTCCTCGATGCGCGCCACCAACTCCTGTTCTCTGTTATGAAAGCGATGCTCTTCCTGGTTCGAATGACATCTGGCTCTGCCTAATTCTTGTCGTGTCGCACAAAGATTGGCTTCCAGATCTGCCAATTGCTTCTTGACTTGATTCAATTCCTGCTGTGCTCGTTCTTTGAGCTCGGACTCAGCTATTATTTTGTTTTGTAGCTCTTTTCCTCCCTCGTCTTTTTGGGCAAACTCCAGCTGTGTCTTCTGCAGTGTGCTGCGCGTGCTATTCAATTCTTGGTTTGTTTTCAATAAGTTATTCTCAGTTTCCTTGAGTACGGTCGTCAAACGTGTTCTCTCGTTTTCCAAAATGTTTTTGCCTTCTTCCAAATTACTTATTTTCTGCAAAGCCTCTTCTATGGCTCGGCCCTGCTCGCGTTTAGAACTCTCCACCCGCTTAACATGATCTCTTAACTCTTTGTTGCTATCGGAATACTTGTCACGTTCGATGTTGCTGTCGGCCAATTGTCGTCTGGTATCAGTCAGGTCTTTGCGCAGACTCTCTATGTAACCTTCACCTGGTTTGAGGCAAAAGATGGGTGTGCATTAAAAGAAAGCAGGAATGCAAGAAAACTGTGATTTACCTTCTTTATTTTTTCTCATGGTATCCTGCAATTCATTTGTAATTGCGTCTAGCTTGTCCTCCTTCAGGCGTATATCCATTTTCAGTTCCTCTGCCAGTCTTTGTAAATTATCTTTTTCCTCTCTTAAGGCATTCATTTGAATTTCCTGTTTGCGTATGTAATCCTCCAGTTTGATTCTGAAAATACACTCAGAAAAATTTTACATTTACTGAGTTGTACATTTTCCGTTGAGTTAAAATTAAATGAATCTTTAGTTGTTTTAGTAAGAAAATCATATTTTAACTTTCGAGGCAGGTTTTGTTTAAAAAACAAATTACAAAAAACTAATGATTTTCTGTTCAGTTAAAAGAGGACGTTGCTTGCACTTGTCCGAAAAAAGAAAATCATAATTATAAATTGTTAACATTTTACTGGATACAATTTTTTAATTACATTGTACTATGGTGTTGTGCCAGGTCATGAGGGGCACAAGGGTAACGAGTTGGCTGACACCTACGCAAAAAAGGGGAGCCAATGGGGCTTTCATTTGACCCACTCCATCCTTTGGCTTTAATAAGCTCCTTCTCAAGGGAGAGATCAGAAAATGGACAACATCCATCACAAGAAAACTGTGGAACGACACTAGGGGTCTGGAACACTCGAAGAAATTTCTTAGCTTTGATGCCAAGAGGGCGGATCTCGCTCTAAAACTAAATAGAAAGAATCTAAGGACACTCTGTGGGGCGCTAACAGGCCACTATACCTGCAGGAAGCATCTGCACAGAATGGGACTATCCAGTACGGCAACCTGCAGATTTTTTCTTGAATGTGTGGCACTAGGCCACAGAAGACACAGGCTGTTGCAGGTCTACACATTGGGTTCACGGGACTTGCAAGGGCTTCCACAGAAGCAGCTAATACTGTTTCTTGATGTGTTAAACTCGTGAGGAAAAAGTGTTGCACAATAGATCATCTTTGGTCGCAGTGCAAAGGGCCATCCTCGACCAACTTAGTAATAATACAATACAATGGTGTTGTAATACATTTATAACGGGATCGAAGAAAACCAAATATCATTTGCTTTATATTTTTTTGTCCTTTAATTAACACTAAATAAATCTAGAAACTTACTTTTGTTCTTCCTCTCGAGTTCTGACAGCAACAATTTCATCTTTTAGCTGGGCTATTGCGTTTCGTTGTTTTTCATCTCTGGTGTTGTGCTCTCTTCTTGCCCGCTCCAAACCATCCTGCTCATTTTTAAGTTCTCTAGCCAGTGATTCTAGTTTCTCCTGCACTGCTTGCTTGTCACGATGAGCTTGAAATAGTCTAAAGTTGAACAAATGCTTTCGTTAACGATCTCATGAGCTGTCAGCTTACCTAGCAGTAAAGCTTGCTGCTTCTCATTTTCGGCCCGTATTAAGGCTTCTTCGTGTTGTTGTATCAAGCCTTCCAAATGAGTTTGTAGGGTATCCAAACGTTCCTGTTGTTTTTCAATTTCATCATCCTTGGCCGTTTGTAGGGCCTGCAGGGCCTGCTGCATGCGCTTCTCTAAGCCATTGCGCAGTTGCAATAACTCGTCGGAGTGCTTCTTGGCATTCTCCTCGGCAGTGGACTTGAGAGTTGCTAACTTTTGACTAAAATCGTTTTCAGCCTCCCGGGCAGCATTAATGAGTTGTGTTTTGGTCTCCTGGGCTCTGCGTTGGCATTGCTCTAAGTCTTTTTGTAGGCGAGCAAAGTTATTTTTCAAAGATTCTTCTCGTACTAAAGCTTCTTGTAGCTCCTTTTCCAATTGGGCTCTTTTTTCTTCAGTGGCCTCTAAATTTGTGTTCGTATCGAAAAGTACAGCGTCTAGAGATTCTTTCTCGGAACGCAAAGCTGCCAAAACCTCCTAAATTTATTGTATTATGAAGAGAAAATATTTTTCAGTACAAAATATATTTTTTTTGTATACTTGAATAACTAGCAAATCCCATGCGATAATTTTTTTTTTTTCTCAATAAGTAAAAATGTCCGTAAGAATTATGAATAGAAGATGCAGGAAAACTTTGCCAACTGATTGCGACCGATGCACAGTGGGGAAAAATGGGTAATAAATCTGTATCTTTGAAACGTGCAAGCTGATCATAAAACAAGTAAGAGTGCTATATTCGGCTGGGCCGAATCTTAAATACCCTTCACAATGATATACATATGTACCGTTCTGGTTGATTTTTGGTGCCAAAAGTTGTTTTATTTGGCTGATAAAGCCGATTTCTTGAAAAATCGGGAGACGCTATATCTCGGGTATATACATATGTATATGGACCGATTTCAAAAATTGTCGAATTTTGCCTTTAAATATGTACCATTCTGATCGATTTTTGGTACAAAAAGTTGTTTTATTTGGTTTTTATGACGACTTCTTGAGAAATCGGGAGGAGTGTTATCTCGGGTGCATATGGGCCGATGTCCAAAAATGTTCTAATTTTGCCTCTGAACAACCTATATGTACCATTCTGACAAATTTTCAGTGCCAAGAATTGTTTCGTTTGGCTTCCAGGGACGACTTCTTGAGATAACGGTAGGCGCTATATCTCGAGTGTATATGGGCTGATGTCAAAAAATATTCCAGTTTTGCTTGTGAATAGCCTATATGTACCATTCTGATTGATTTTTGGTGCCAAAAGTTGTTTTATTTGGCTGATAAAGCCGATTTCTTGAAAAATCGGGAGACGCTATATCTCGGGTATATATGGACCGATTTCAAAAATTCTTCGATTTTTGGCATCCAATGGGCATTAAAAATGATATGGCTAACTTTTTAGGAAAAAGTTTTTTTCCAAAATCTGACCAAAAAAAATGGCCAAAAATACGCCTCAAAACCCGGTTTTTTTAATATATCTCGGCTATTTGTGGACCGATCTTACTGAATTTCAATAGCAAACCCACTACCGGGATTTAACACATTTTAGCGAAAGAATGAGTTTTCTACCGTTTTCTCAGAAACGGTATTTCAACGACTTCAGATGGACATCGCTTAATCGTAATCTCCATTGATTCTGATCCAGAATATATACATATATACTTTATCGTGGGGTCTTAGATGGTTATTTCAATACGTTACACACGGAATCATGAACTTATATATACCTTTACACATTTTTGTGAAGGGTATAATAATAATAAAAGGGAATCATAGAGAATGAGCTGGTCTTTAAGAATATTGAAATTTGAGACACTCTGTTGTGTCACGCGGTGGTCTACAGGGTGTCCAAATCAACTACCTTGGGTATGAAAAAGTTTGTTCGATTTATAACTTTTGTAAATATAATGTGATCTTATACTGCAGTTACACAATCAAGTTTTGCTATCAAGTTTTTTTTTTCACATACTGCTTGTCAAAATTCAATAAAATTGATAGCTGTGACGTAAGCTGCACGTAATTTCATAACAATTCGTTTTCAAGATGCCGTCAAGAAGAAAATTAAAAATAGCTGCTTCATTAAAAGTACTATCAGAAATAAAGAAAATAAGAGAAGAAGAAAAAAACCAGAGGACAGAAAGGAAATACTGGCTGAAGGGCTTCAGCCAGTATTAGTAAGAAGGTTGGTAAATATTTAAAAATTATAATGAATGTAGATATGTATGTATGTATTTACTTTAGAGTGGAGCATTTTTATTTCTATTTTTAAGCTTGAATCTGTTTAATTTTTATCACTTTTAGTGGCAACTTTCAAACAAAACAAAAAAATATTTGCAGACAGAACGAAATAAAAAAATTGTTGTCAGCTGTTTTGTTGATTGTGACTTGATGCTCTCTATGGAAAGCAAAAATTTTTATGTCAAAAAAAAAATCCAAAACTAAGTTGCTATTTCCCACAGTAATAGCCTTTTTTTGCGTTGTTGTTGCGATGATGTTGAAATTTCCCCATAAGAAATATAAAGGGCTAAAAACCAACATCTTTCAACATCTTTATAAAATGTTCCTAACTCATTTTGTTCCACTCAACATCTTTCGATTATTTTAGTGTCATCACTAAAAAAAATTACAAAATTGTAGTGGCATCACTGTAAATTTTGACATTCAAAATCATTAAAAAAGGAGTTGTGTCCAAAATGATGTCTTCATGTTCTTCTTCCTCCAGCAAGCTTTTTATGGATTCTATACACTGCATTAGTAGTAGAGATTGTTCTTGCAAGCTAACTGCTAATCAAGGCAGATTAAACAGGTAAAATCACTAAAACAGCTGCTCGTTGTTTATTAACTGCTTAGTGTCAAAAGTTTGTTTACAAGCCGTTTAACGTGCTCTGATTTCTAAGAAATGCGCAAGTGATTTTGTAGCTACTATTGAAGAAAAGGTAAAATAAGCCAGTGATTTTGCTTCTTTTATTCCATAAAAAAGTAAAGTAATAATTTTTAAGTGGTTTAAATAATTTTATTTTACGAAATTTGTGTAATTTCGTTTTTTGTATACACTCACAAACCAGTTTAACAAAACAAATGAGAGAAGAATTTGACAGTATGCAGTTATTTTTCTACCAACAACTCTCGTGTATTTTTTTTTGGTCTGCTAGTGCTTGTACCTACTAAATCTACCTTGCTGGTAATCCTACTATTATTTTGTTTTCAAAATCTATTTATATTATATTTTTATTGTCTTTAATGCAAAACATGGCTTTATTTATTTTGGCATCTGTGTATGTATATATGATGTTAGATGTTGTGTGTGAACGCATGTTTCACATTTTCAACATCTTCAACACGTTCCACGAAAATGTTGATAAGTGTGAAAAGGCTATAACCATCAAACACACAGCCTAACAGCCTGGTCACTTTTCATGACAATTATGTCTATTTGTGACCAGTTAAATGTACATAAGTCTGTGAAAATCGCCACCAATATTTTGCGACAGCTTTCACTTAAACGGCTAGCAGAATACAAAGTCTGGTCTATAAATGGGGAAGGAAATAAATATAAGTCGCTTAGTCAAATGTCTAAGCGATAACCGCATGTAAGTGAGCCTTGATTTTGAGAATGCTAAGGAATTGCTAAAAACAATCAACTTATCTGACAATTTCATTATTTTTCCTCTTTCTTGCAAGTGAAATAGATTTCAAAATCTTACCTGTAACCGATGGGTTTCCTTCTCATGCAAATCTATAACAACCTGCTTTTCTTCCACATCTTTAACCATTTCTTCTAAATTACGATTGAGGCGATTATTCGTTTCAGTAGTCTGTTCTAAACGTTGACGTGTACGCATTAAATCTTCATTCAGAGACTCCCTTTTGCGGCACAATGCCGTAAGTTGATTGTGTATATCACTACGATCTCTCGTGAGACAGGCCAGATCTTGTAATATTTTTTCCTTCTCCATTTGCAAACATTTGATCTTCTCGCTGAAGCCAAGATTATCGGTTTCCAACTCTAAGCGCACCTTATCCAAATTGCTTAGCTCTTTGCGAACATCGGTCAGTTCATTGCTTTGATCGTGTAACTGTTGTGTTAATTTTTTGCGTTCCTCTTGTACTTCGTAAATATTTTGTTGCAAAATTTTCAACTCATCTGTTGTGGTAGAGCTATTGTTTGAAATTTTTTCAAATCTCTCTTGAAGATCAGATTTCTCTAAGAGAATTTTATCGAGATCATATTCCAGATCAGCCTTTTGTTTTTCCAATAAATTAATTATATTATCGGACTCAATACGCTGCTGTTCCAGTAAATCTCGACTCAAGCTGACGCGATTGAGTTCCTCTCTCAATGATATAGTCTCTTCTCTTAAACGGCTGCCACGATCTTCCTCAGCTCTATTATGAAATAAATGCATATAAAATTAATACGATACTTGTATTTAAAATGTTTAACGTGATTTTAATTAAATAACGCTACGTAGAAGCCAACCAACTCGTATGTCAAAATGTTCTGAGTACGTATAACCTCAAAAATCTCGAAATTTACGATAGGGCAACACTAGGGTTGTCAATTGCCGTAAACGTAAAAGGCAGCCCTCGTATTTCAAATCGGGTTTTTTAGAATTTTATTTTTCTAAAATAAAGATTTTTGAAAAAGCTGCTGAATATATTTTGTCATAATTTTAAAGTGAAGTGCTCGATTTTTTTTTTACAAAATCTGCACAAAAATTCTTACTGCCGTTCTCCAATGGCAAAGTCGTGCAATTGTTCGTATTCTCAGAGAAAGAACTCCTCTATGATGTTCTTTTATACGAACGCTGACTCGATTGACAAGTCGAAAAGACGTAAGAGTTTACAAACAAAATCCGATTCCTCTATATCGATCATTTCGTCAGCACTGCGCACACAAATGTAAAAATCAACTACTTGCTATTATGCAAGTGGGAGTTTTTGAAGAAAAAATTGTATATTTATTTGTTAAAAACTGCGACATAAAACTGGAAATTCCACATGTTTTTCATTTTTATTTTATTTCGTAAATACACACACAGAGAAAAAAGCACCTAATAAAGTAGAACAAAATCAATAAGATATCTCTATGGTTTTTTTTCAAGAAGGATTCCTTATTATTTTAAATGGGAAAACCTTATTCAAAAAACAACAATTAATGAAATTAAAAAGATGATTTACGTGTGTTTATATAGGAAACTAATAAAACCAATAGGGAAAAATTAATAGGATAACCTAATAAAATCAATAAGAAATCCTTATTGTATACAATTTACAAGAAAACCTAATAGAATCAATAAGTTCTTCTCTATAGAATTTTTTTTTAGTACCATGCAAATCGGAAACTGAGTAAAAACAAACGTGAGTAACAAGTTTTCTTCTTGTTTTTATGTGTTTTTCTTGTTGAGACAATTAATAAGATTTGCAACATGGAAATAATAAGAAATACCCATAGAAAAATCTTCTTTTCTCTCTGCTGGGGCACCCCTCACCCTAAAAACGTTTCAAAGAGAATATCTTATTGAATCTATTAGGAAGTTTTCGCTCTGTATACATTAAACACTTATCATTTGTATGTCGTTTTCCTAAACAGTTTTGCATAAGTTTAAAAAATCAACCATGAACCAGTTGCTGGCACTTGTTCGACGAATACCAGTGTTCAGTGCGTCAAAGAGTTCAAGGGAAGAGAAGTGGCAACAGCTTTGCAACAGTCTGTACTTCTGCACTAGCCTCTTCCTCGGTTTCCACGAAATGTACGGCAATGGTTTAGTCTGTAATTTATTTATTAAATTTGTATAAAAAACTACTTTTAAATTTTAAAACACTACCGAAACTGCTGCCGCACTTTCAAAATGTTTACTTTTTCATTTTTTACTTATTTATGTATGTACATATGTATTTGCTTTGGCTTGTCAGATACAGCTTAGACCAGTTTTAGAAGGGTTGTATTTACACAAGAATAATTTAATAGTTTTTGTCAATAGCTTAATAAAAAATCAAACAAAAATTTAATTTACCGTTCTGGTATGTCTGTGAAGTAAATGCCGAAAATTTCATGACGTAAGCCCTTGCGAACGCAAAGCTGTCGAAACACAGGAATCCAAATTTCGATCGCTTATATTTTCTTGCGACTTTGAGGGACAGACAGACAGTATATTATATTTTTGATGCTAATTCTCCAACCTTTATTAATTCCCAATTTTCCAGCTCTTTTGTTCGAGTTTTAGTTTTTCGCTTTTTATTTTTCCAATGTTTTGCCGCTCCTTTGTGTGTCTTACCCCCAATTTTTGACTTGGATTTTAAATGCCATTTCAATTTAAATTTGATTTAAATACAAAATCGAGTCAAACAGTTGCTATTTAAATCAAACTTAAACGGCCTGCCGTGCCCATTTAAAATCGATTTAAGTTTTTCGTACTGCCATATGATTTTGACAGTTTGGTTTTGTTCTGCAAATGAAGAAAATTGCACATGTTTTTTGTTTGTTTCATAATTTGATTTTTTATTATTTCCGGAAGGTAATCAACTTCTGTGGCAGTGAAATTGGGAGTCCGTTTATCACTTTTGCTACTCAATTTAATAATTTTTACAAAACAATTTATTATTTTCTAAACTTTTCACAATTTCACTTGCTTCCAAATTTGTTTAAACAACTGTTTTTTTATTGAGTTATAGATAATTTTTTGACACTTACATTGTGCTGCCGTACTTTTATTACAATTAATTACCAACAATAATTTTAGACTGTAAAACAGAAAGCTATTTTAAATCCAACTTAAATTTTAAGGAAAATTTACTAATTTTGTATTTAAATCCCAAGTCAAAAATAGGGGGTTATTCAGTAAAACTCGAAAAATCTTCCTAAAGAAGACGACTCGCAAGGAAGTGTCGGAATATTGAAAAATTAAAAAAGAAAATTTTACAAAGAGTAGGAAAACTGGGAGTTTTAAATTAAGCTAGCTTTAAATTGTTCTAAACACTAAGAGAAAATTCATGCATTCGGGTAACAAAAGAGTTTCATTGAAATTTATACACTACACCGAATGAGCAATTTCGTTTCTACATGCGTGACGCGACATTTTCACGACAACTGTAGTACATTTCCATTTAAAACTTACCTTAAATTTAACTCAGTTATATTTTTATCCTTCAAAATTCTTTGTATCTCCAATTCTAAAGCCTTCTTGTCATCTTCCAAGGCATCAATTTTCTTCTGCAATTTGCCGTAGTTGAACTGCAGCTTTTCAAAGTCCACACTCAAGTTTTCAAACTGTAAACATTATCAATTATATGCCTACATAACATACATACATATATAGAATTGAGCGTTATACCCTGTTCAGATAGACATTTTTAATCGAGTCAAAGCGCTGTTTATTGACAACATTGTTTTTCATTGTTCACACATACAAAATTTGATTAGTTCAATAAAAAAAGTTGTTCACAAATGTTCGTAAAAATGTTACGTAACAAAAAAATATTATTTATTGTATGCAAAATTTTGATTCGTGTTTTGTATGTTTGATCGATCAATGGATGAATATTTGACCTTTCCATGGACCGATAATTGAAATGTGTCAATTTTTAATCCCTAATTTTTATCAATAGAATTTTCTTTTAAATTACACGTTAAATACAAGAATTTAATTTTTTGAGTTATATTTGTATATACTATGTACATACACATGTACATAAAATAAATTACATTATTATTTTTTTAATAAAATTTTTTTTATTATTTAGTGGTTGTTATGTTATGTATGGGGGGTACGTATTTTGTTACGATCTGCAAAAATTGCATTACGTAATTTGTGAACAGCCTCTAAGCCAATTGTAAAACAATCTGCCTTGACTTTAGTTATCTAAAAGAATTTGGAAATTATAATAGCCATCGTAGTAAAGTTTTTGCTCCTTAAAATCTGCTAAGTCATAGATCACAAAAGGAAATTTTAGTTGGGCAATTTTCTATTGAAGTTGCTTTCGTATCTACACAGGACAATTTCTATGACAATATTTCCTTTAGCTTTTATTTTCATGCAATTTGACACTTGTTTTTATTTTACGTTACTTGGGGGGTTACACGATCAGGTTTTGCCTTTCAAGTTTTAATACATTCACATTTTTTACTAATACACTCACAATTTTGAAAATTGATGCAAACTTGATGACAATTTTTGCTTTCCATAGAGAGCATCAAGTCATAATCGACAAAACAGCTGATAAAAATTTTTTTTCTTCTTTTTTCTTTTTTTCTGCTAGTACTTTTAATGAAGCGGCTCTATTTTTAATTTTCTTCTTGACGGCACCTTGAAAATGAATTGTTATGAAACTGCGTGCAGCCTACGTCACAGCTATCAATTTTATTGAATTTTGACAAGCAGTATGTGAAAAAAACTTGATAGCAAAACTTGGTCCTGTACAAGGCAGATTTACTAGGTACAAGCACTAGCAGAACATAAAAAAATACACGAGAGTTGTTGGTAGAAAAATAACTGCATACTGTCAAATTCTTCTCTCATTTGTTTTGTTAAACTGGTTTGTGAGTGTGTACAAAAAACGAAATTACACAAATTTCATAAAATAAATTTATTTAAACCACTTAAAAATTATTACTTTACTTTTTTATGGAATAAAAGAAGTAGAATCACTGGCTTATTTTACCTTTTCTTCAATAGTAGTAGCTACAAAATCACTTGCACATTTCTTAGAAATCAGAGCACATTAAACGGCTTGTAAACAAACTTTTGACAGTGAGCAGTTAATAAACAACGAGCAGCTGGTTTAGTGATTTTACCTGTTGAATCTGCCTTGGTCCTGTAACTGCAGTGTTAAGCAAAACAACAATAATACCACAGACTAAACAGTAGGGTCACCAGTTTACCGGACTACAAAAATTACCAATTTCTCTGTTAATTTTCATGAAAGTGACAGTCCTGGGGTGCTGGTGCATTCAGTGAATGACAGAAAACATGAAAATATTTATATATGTAGCTACGTATCTCTGTTGGTAGACTCTGCAATATTTCTTCTAGAGTAAGAATTGCCTTGTGTGATCTTGCTGTAAAGTGTGTAAAAGCTCACATTTTGCAGTGTTGCATTTTAATTTTGGGTTAATATTCGCAACAATTTTGTACTAATCGAATAATAAATTGTATTGCGCTCATTTACAGTGATAATCGCAATTAAGGAGTTTATCTGAACACGGCATTATTGTATACAGTGGTTTCCGCTTAATTGAGTTTCCCGCTTTATTGCCCTAAAAATCATGGAACGAAATCATTCGGCATACCTGTCTATGTTAAAATACCCGTTTAATTAAGTTCCGTTTAATTGCGTCATCCTCTTAATTGTTTCGCTAATTGATACCGCATTGTGAAAAACAAGAGCAAATGTTTCGCTTATTTTTTTCCGTCTCCTTATTTTTTTTTGCTCCACAAACGTAAAAAAAATTATTTCCCGGCAAAAAGGTCATGGTGCTATTCCTTTATAAACATTGACTATGAACGTACCCGATTTTTATTTTGATTATTTTGATTATAATAAGCCTAAACAAATTTTCAGCTTAATATGTTACCAAAGAAATGAGTTTTATTTTCCATCTACTCATAGGTGTTTCGATTTATTGCACATATTGCTAAATTAAGCGATTTTCGTTTAATTGCGTCGAACTAACCGAGTATTTCTTAATTGCGTTCCCGTTTAATTGCGTCAAAAAACGTGCATTTTTAGAAACTCAATTAAGCAGAAACAACTAGTAGTTTTGTTTTTGTCATTTTACCGCATTGTTGATTTCTGCTCTTCCCTGATCAGACTGCTGCTTCTGACCTCTTATTTCGTCCAATGTTTTCTGCAGACTGTCGCGTTCCTTTAACAGCTCTGATAGTTTTGAATTACTAGCATCCAATTTTTCGGTTAGCTGTTGAACTTTTGTGGTCAGTAGCGTTTTTGTGCCCTCGCTGGTCTCCAATTGTGTTTTTGTAGAGCGTAGATTTTCATTTGAATTTTGAAATCTAACCTGCATATCGTGTAAAGCCAGTTGATATTTATGCAATGCCGCTTGCACAGCAGATATAGTGCCTTCGGCAAAAGCTTGTGATGCTCGGGCCGAAGAGCGTCTGGGTGATTTTGCCGAAGCTGTTGGAGTGGTATCGCGCGTTAAATGCATATGCTGCACCGAACCTGATGTCGCCTCAGCAAGTCCGGTTGTTGTGGCATCTGCCGCTTGCTCGCGATCTGCTATTTCTGCATCTAATACAACAGCCTGTGCAATTTCTCTTATTGAGCTGTTTAAACGTTCGATTTCGTCATTATAACGGCTTGCCAACATGGCTTGAGACTCCGCCTGCGCACATCTGTCCTCCAGCTTTTTCAATTGATTAACCAGATCCAGTAAACGTTGATCACGTTCTAAAACTTCATGACGTGCACTTTCGTGTTGCACTTTAAGTGTGGCCAACTGATTTTGCAAATCATCATTTTCGCGTTTTGCTTGCGCTAGTTGTTCATCAAACACACGTTTTTGTTGCTGCATATTAAAGCTGACATTGCTACATGTTGCATTGATATCCTTTGCAGCTCCATTTACTTCTAGACCCACTTTGATGACTTCATTTTTCATTGCAGCTTGTAGATCTTTAAAGGCGCGCTTAACAGCCACAACTTCGCGCCACATTTTCAACAGACGATTGTGTTCGCTGTTGTAGTAGTCCTTAAAGGCCTGACGTTTCAAATAAAATATGAATATAATGTCATGTTCGGTTCGATTTTAAATAATAAATTAGAAGATTTTTAGGTGTGTTTTGAAAATCACTTTGCTGGAAATCATATGATTTTCAAAAACAAAATCCATTAGTAACCTGACTTTCTAAAGTAAAGTCGGTTAAAATGTCATTCCAGACCTCAATAATAATATTTATTAATTAATTCTTGTTATTCGAACGTATTCATGGCTTTTCTGTCTTTCTCAGCCGTCTATTTGCCTCCGAGAGCTGATTGTAATGTATTATTTTAGGTCTAAAAATAGACCTCATTAATGTTTTCGTCGTCTATATGCCGCCGACATTTCTTTGATGCTAATCAACTCAACTTAACTAGTTATTCTGTATGAACATTTCTAATTCTCAATTTTTTCATGAGAATCATGGAATAAGTAGTTTAAAAGTCTCAAACATTCTTTTAAGAAGTTTTCGAGTCTACTGACGAATTGACTAGCATCAAGGAAATGTCGGCGGCATATAGACGGCTGAAAAAGACAGAAAACATTAATGAGGTATATTTTTGGAACTAAAATAATACATATCAATCAGCTCTTACAGCAAATAAACAATTAAGATGACTTTTTTATTATTCGAACTTTTTTTTATATATTTTTATTTTGTATTACGTTTATCAGGCTCAAGTTCGTTTTATATTCATATTTGAATATAAAAATTTCTCTTCAAATTTGATTTAAATCACTTGGAAAATATTGTTAATAATTTACCTGTTCTTCTTCTTTAAACTCGTCCTCTTTGACCATAAGTTCATCCCTTAAACAGGACCAATCGTTGGTAAGTTTCTGTAGATCATTCGTCAACGCCTCATTTGTGCGATTCGATTCCATGAGCTGTTGACGCAACGCATTATTTTGTGCCAACAACTGTTCAGCTCTTTTATGTTCCTCCTCCAATTTGCGGCACAATTCGCTGCTATCTTCGTGTATAATAAAGTCTCGACCAGTTCCAGTACATGTCGGCGGTGAAGGTGGAGTTTCCAATGATGAAGAGCATGGCTGACTGGAATGACCTAAAGTCATTGACGTGGTACACTTTAAATAAAGGAAATCTTTATGTTTTAGCAAAGATGACGAAATGTTTACTTAAAGAAGAAAAAAATTGATTTAACAACTTAGTTTGATAGATGTCGATTCCCAGTCCTGTACTTTTGAAACCACGAAATAGATAGCCCGTTATGCCTTGATTTATAGAGTTACGTAAAATTAAACGTAAATTAAACCAAACTCAAAGATGAACTTGGAGTGATTCTTTGGAAATAAGAAGGAAAGGTAACGAGTGTCTGTGTTCTGAAAAACTGTTCAAGAGAATAAGTCAGAGAGTCAGTAATATTTTAGATTCTTCCAGGGGCACACCCTGTGGATAGTCAATGCCGATTTCTTTTCTGAAAACCCAGCGCGCATTTCTTGGGCTAGTTGGAATGATAGGCAGACGTTTTATAAAAATATTATTCTTACATGAAATCCCACCCAAGAATAAGGACACGCAGTTGGTATGTTTGGCAAAAATGTATTTGGCGACGAACAAGAACACTCCACGGTAGTTATGGTACATTTTGTAAATTTTTTCACACCTACAACTTGGCACGCCTTCTTCTAATCCCATCTGCCTAAAATGTTTTACAATTTAGTTTATTTTTTTTTTTTTTTATTGGGGGAGCGACTGGGAAATTTCGAATTTTTGAAAATAAAAAGTACTCTAAACAGTATATTTACGGCTGTATTGATAAAAACATTGGACAGCATTTGAAACACATTTTAGGGAATTTTTGATAAAAATGTATTCAGACATGATGAATTTTAAGCTAAAATGTTCATTTTAACATCTTTTGAAATCAACTGTTTTTAAAATTGTAATTAATTATCTTCTTCATTCTACTCTCCTTGTTTTTCATTTTTAGGGTTCCGTACTCATCAGAGTGAAACGGAACCCTATTACCGAGCCAAGTACGTCCGTTCGTCCGTCCGTCACAGCGTCCATTCTCCGAAACGGTAAGAGCTAGAGAGCTGAAATTTTCACAGGATGTTGTTGTGCCTTGCCGCTACAATAACAAATGCTAAAAACAACAACAACTGGAAAACTACCAGGTATCCTTATACATCGTAAAGTAACAATTAGCCGTAGCTGCCAAACTGTAAAAGACAGAGAGATGAAATTCATACAATAAAAATAAAAACAAAAACATGTCAAAAACTACCAGGTGTCCCCATACAACGAAAAGTTGCAATTAGCTATAACTCTCGAACCGTAAGAGACAGAAAGCTGAAATTTGCATAGTGTATGTATTTATAGATGCTTTACAACAACAAATGCTAACGACAACAAAAAGTTAAAACTACCAGGTGTCCCTATACAACCTAAAATAACAATTAGCCGTAGCTGCTGAACTGTAAAATACAGCGAGAAATTCGCACGATATATGTATTTACATATG
Source organism: Sturmia bella (assembly GCA_963662145.1). Classification (NCBI taxonomy): domain Eukaryota; kingdom Metazoa; phylum Arthropoda; class Insecta; order Diptera; family Tachinidae; genus Sturmia; species Sturmia bella. Next base: position 42,386,930 of record OY759168.1, on the reverse strand, counting down.
CGCTACAACAACAAATGCTAAAAGCAACATGTCGAAAACTACCAGGTGTCCCTATACAACGTAAAGTAACAACCAGCCGTTACTCTCGAACCGTGAGAGACAGAGGGATGAAATTTGCACAATGTGTGTATTTACATATGCTCTACAACAACACTTGCTAAAAACAACAACAACTGTAAGACTAATAGGTGTCCCTTTACAACGTAGAGTAATAGCTATAACTCTTGAACGGAAGAGATAGAGAACCGAAATTCGCACAGTATATGTATTCCCAGATGCCTTACAACAGCAAATTACAACAACAACAACAAGTGGAAAATTACTAGGTGTCCACATACAACATAAAGTAGCTGTAAAAACAGAGAGATGAAATTTATAAAATATACATACATATGTATTCACATACGCCATTCCATACATACATTACACATACATACGTACGGAACCCTAAGAGTGCGAGCCAGCCTCGTACTTGACTTAATTTATTAATTATATTTAATGTTCAAAATTTTACTTTCTTAACAATTTTTGTAGCAAATTCAATAGTGATATGAAAACAAATCAAAATAAATTAACTAAAAGTCGTTATTCGACTTATTTTTTTTTATCTCACAAAAATTGTTTGAGCAATTATTTTATTTTTTTTTTTTTTTTATTAAATTACGAGTTTGAATAAATTCTTTAAATCATTTAAGAAATATTTTTCTTAAATGTAACATAAGCTTTGTTGCGTATTCGGTTATTGTTAAAAAAGAAAGTAGTCATTGCGTTGCATCATTAACACTAAAGTGGCAAGAAAAAAATAATAGTGCTGCCAGATCATACTGGATAAATTCGATAAAATCGGTTTTAGTTAAACAACTGATTATGAATGCAGTTTTTGAAAAACTGTTATTTAAGAGATAAAATCATTTTCACTAAAAAGTTGCTAAAATGCGTTTTAAGATTTTACTATGAATACAGCCGTTGTTATTGTTTAGAAATTCGAAAACACCCTTAAAAAAGTATTGAGTACAATCAGGGCTGGACAGTATTTGAAATACATGTTTAAAATACAAATTCGTATTTTGTATTTGTATTTTAAATACGTCTCATGAATGTATTTAGTATTTGTATTTTAAATACTAAAGGCCATATTCATAATAATTATTGTAATTTTATTAAGCTCTTATTTGACGTATTTCTACGGAATATTTGCCAAATAAACGTGTAATAAACCTTCAATAGTTTTTATGAATATGGGTGTAAGAGCTTGAGTATTTTGTATTTCAAATACTTTTGCTCTCAAAACACATTTTTCCAAATACATTTTAATTTTTAATGTTAAAAAATATGCGCTAACAATGATTAAATTCATACATCAATTAAAAACGGAAAATTTTGCTACTAAAAAAATGGCAATACAAATTTCGAAACGTAAAATACCTGTGTAAAGTAAAAGCAACTGAGAAAGTCGCCGAGCTGTCAGAATGCTAAACAAGGAAAAAATAAATTACAAGGAAAAAACAGCATTTGACATTTTAATCTTAAATAAGAAAAGAAAACATTATCAATCAGCTGTTGACTTGGAGAGACTTTATATAGTCTTTGGTCAAACGTTTTTTCATTGTCACTTCATTCTTAATTTCGTTATTTCTCTTTCAATAAAATATCGTTTTCTAATACGAAATCATAGAGATATTGTCGTTAGCTGGTTATATTCATTCACCATCAAGAGGTTGTTTGTCTGATACCACATTTGAAAAGCTGGGGCCAAATCGTCGCATACGCGATCGAACGAATTTCGTTGCCTGGTCCTCGTCCTTGTGGTTGTTGTTTTGTTTTTGTTTTACATTATTTTTAGTCGATAGTTCATTCGACATCGAATGCAACGATTTGGCCCCAGGTGTTTATGAAAGGAAATGAAAACCTTTTTGATGAAAAATATTTTGTATTTTAAATACATGTTTTAGTTACACTATATTTCGTATTTCAAATACTTTCTTTTAGAATGCAGTATTTTGTATTTTAAATACATGGAATAAAAAGTATTTGTATTATGTATTTCGTATTTTGTATTTTAAATACATCAGAGCATGTATTTTGCCCAGCACTGAGTACAATTGAGTATTGTCGAGTGATGGTGCAGAATGATGAAACTCTCCAGCGCTGGGAAATTTACAAAATTAGAAAGCATTGGCCGTCTAATTCATAAAAATTATAACAGATTTATAAAGCTCTTATGTGACAGATTTTCCATACAAATATGTCAAATAACAGTCTTATAAGCCTGTTATAATTTTTATGAATTAGGGGGCTGTTGTGTAAAACTTACCATAACCTGATTTGAGGTTGGTCCGGTGGTAATTTTTGGAGTATGACATGGTGTCGGTGGCTTAATGGTTTCCTGCATGCGATCCTCAAGATCGCTACAACGTTGGCGATATTGTTGAATTTTTGACTGGAGACGACTGACGAGGGTCGCCTGATTCTGTTGGGTCTGCTTATAAGTGTCCAGACGTCTGCGATAGATATTCGCCTCCTCGGCCAAACGTTGTCGTAATTCTTGATTTTGGCGCAACAAGGCCGTGGTAGAGGCAGCATTGCTGCCAGCATTTTCCGATGGCGAAGGACTTAACATTCTTGGCGTAGTTACAGCGGCCGTTCCAGCGGAATTAGTTGGATTAAAGTCGTTGCGATTGCGATTGTTGGTGGTCTTAGAAAACGGAAGTCTGTTTGTGGAAGAATGTGTTTGTTCCAAGTTCGAAGGACAAGGTGTTTGTTTAAAATTATCGCGATATGCCTGCATCTAAAACAAACAAAAAAAGAAAAATGCAAACTAATTTTGAAAATTGTTTTCAATCATTTGTTAAGAGAAAAGTTTTTGTTTTGATTTGGCAACCAAATAACACAAAAAACAAGGAACTTATTTGCCTTAATAATGACTTTGATGACTGCTTTGTGGAATTGCTAAAGGAAATTGCATTGATTTATGAAATCATAAATAAAAGTTACAAATAGTACGGTATAGTTTTCGGTCACCATAGTTTTAAGGTTGTGAGTCGAAATGTTTGTTACAATTTGATACATACTACTTACATTCATACGTATGTACATATGTAAGTATGTGTAGTCGATTAAATTGAATTCTAAGCTAAATAAATATGTACATATGTACATACAAGCAATTATGTTTTGTTTGTAAAACATATTTCAAACAGTTTATGATTTTCCAACACGCATTACACGGTCTGTCACCGTATAATCCCCCCTCCTCTGTTTTTGTTTGTTTGTTCTTTTTTTGGTATTGTATCCCCGAACTGATTCGAAACCATTTATGTTGTTTATTTATTAATACATATGTATGTATTTCTATTGCTGAAAATATGTTGTTTAATGTTTGCATGCACACACATACATACATATGTATGTATGTATGTACGTGCAGAATAGATATACATAAGTTCCTCAATAACGCAAATATTCAATTTATGTATTGAAAAATAATAAAATAGTTTCATTTTTTGGTAATAAGTTCGAGCACGCATTTAAACTGCTATTCAGTTTAAAGCAACTTTGAAAACTTTGACAAACAAAAATTTAAATGTACTGGAGTAAACGGCCAGGACCTTAAACTGGGATCTTATGATTCGTATGTGTTGGGCTTTTCTTATGCAGAATTCTTTTCTGTAAAAGGTAACATCTGTTTTTGCGTCTTTTTTTCTTCTCAAAATGCGAGTTTCAATAGTTCCGTGAGATTAAGATCAGAAGAAAAGGTTATAAAAACTATGAATAAGTAAAAAAAAACAAGTAAGAGTGCTATATTCGGCTGGGTCGAATCTTAAATACCCTTCACAATGATATATGTATGTACCATTCTGATTGATTTTTGGTGCCAAAAGTTGTTTTATTTGACTTATAGAGCCGATTTATTGCCAAAACGGGAAACGCTATATCTCGGGTGTATATGGACCGATTTCAAAAATTCTTCGATTTTTGGAATCTTTGGAAAAATTTTTTTTCAAAAATATTACCAAAAAAAAATGGCCAAAAATACCCCTCAAAACCCGGTTTTTTGGATATATCTGCTATCCGTGGACCCATCTTACTGAATTTCAATTTCAACCGGCATTTAACACATTTTAGCGAAATAATGAGGTTTCTATCTCAAACCGTTTTCTCAGAAACGGTATTTGAACGACTACAGACGGACAGACGGACATCGCTTAATCGTAATTTCTATTGATTCTGATCCAGAATCAATCCACTTTATGGGGTCTTAGATGGTTATTTCAATGCGTTACACACGGAATCACAAACTTATATATATGCTTACACATTTTTGTGAGGTGTATAAAAATAGTAATAATACAGTTATTTCTGCTTAATTGAGTTTCCCGCTTTATTGCACTAAAAATCATAGAATGAAGTCATTCAGTATACCTGTCTATGTTAAAATACTCGCTTAATTGTTTCGTAAATTAAGACCGCATTGCGAAAAACAAGAGCAAATGTTTCGCTTAATTGATTCCGTCTACTTAATTTTTTTGCTCCACAAACGTAAAAAAAAAATTATTTTGCGGCAAAAAGGTCATGGTTCTGTTCCTTTATAAACATTGTAGTACTATGAACGCACCTTATTTTTATTTTGTTTTAATAAACCTAAACAATTTTTCAACTTAGTATGTAACTAAAGAAATGAGTAGTATTTTCCATCTACGCATGGGTGTTTCGCTTAATTGAGTTCCCGTTTAATTGCGTTAAAAGTCGTACATTTTTAGAAACTCAATTAAGCGGAAATAACTGTAAAAAGATTGCTCATCTAAATTTCTTGGGCAAAACAATATTGAAAATATTGTACTTGTTGTAGCATGTTTTTCGATTCATATATTTTGAAACATATGTATATATGTATGTATATTCAAATATGAACTTAATTATTTATTTGCTTTAAGAGCCAATAGAAATGTATTAATTTAGGTCCAAAAATGAACCTTTTTAAAAAATATTTGCTGTCTTTTTCAGCTGTCTATATGCCGACGACATTTCGTTGGTGCTAATCAACTCATCAGTAGACTTGAAGCAAAGAAATAATTAAGTTCATACAGTAGACTCCCGAAAACGTGAACATTTTTATTTCAACATTGACTATTCTAAAACGTGAACAAGTGATGATGGCTCTAAAACGTGAACTTTTTTTCTAATGATTTTTTATTTTCTTAAGTCAGTTCTGTAGTGTCCATACATTTTGGGAATAGCGGTTACATTTTGGGAATTAGGGTTTTGGTTTATTTACAGTTTAGTGACAAAAACATATTTTAGAAATGTATACACACCTACTTACATACATATGCACACATACAATACTCAATTTCAGTTTTTATGTGGTGATTGTGGTGGAAACATCTTTACGCGTTTGAGTATTAATAAAGTGTACATAGAAACAAGTGAATTTAAACTCAGTTTCATGTCTGCCAAGAAACCAAAAGTTTTAACTCTTCAAGAAAATTGTGATATTTAAGGAAAGGTGCGTCAGTAACGGGGTTCTCAAAAAAGTACAATATATATATAGTACAGTGTAGATTTACTTGATTGCTATGTCGGAACAAATTTTCCACTTTTTCATAGCTTTACATCAACTGAAATGAAGTATTGCAATAAATTCGTTAAATAAAATTTGTTATATATGATTAAGCCTATTAAACGGTTCTGCATACTGGTTTTCAACGTATTTTCATGTAACAAAATCCAATCTAAAACGTGAACAAAATCCAAAACGTGAACACCCTCGGTAAAAATTAGTTTACGTTTTCGCGAGTCTACTGTATTTGAATATTTAGAAAGCTTTTACTTTTTAATACAAATCAAAAATACAAATCGTAGTAACCAACTACGTGACTCGTTGTATAGAAGGTTGCAAAGAAAAGTAAAAGAGTTGCAAAACAAAAAGAAATGTTTGCTGTGTTAAAGGTTTGTTAAATGTTCAAACAAACCTTTAACACAGCAAACATTTCTTTTTGGTTTGCAACTCTTACTTTTCTTTGCAACCTTCTATACAACGAGTCACGTAGTTGGTTACTACGATTTGTATTTTTGAGAATCAGAAATCAGATTCTCATTTTGTTCATGGGAATTATGGAATAAGTAGTTAAGTTTCAAACATACTTTTAAGAATTTTCCGAGTCTACTACTGGTGAGTTGATTAGCACCAACGAAATGTCGTCGGCATAAAAGACAGCAAATATTTTTTTTTTAAAAAGGTTAATTTTTGGACCTAAATTAATATGTATGTATATTCATTTATATATGTATTCGTGCACTCCTCAAAATATCTAATAGCCGCCCATCTACACCAAAACAAAATCTGTATCGTTTACACCACTGTTTTCTGATATTTATCAAAATTTCATTTCAAAGTATTTTATTTTTTTACCGTTATATATATCTATGGCAATATGGAAGAATAGCTTAAGTCGAAAATTTAAGTATTGAGATATAATCAATTTTGTGTAGTTTTTATTCCGCTTGATTTTTGCGAATAACTAATGAATTTATATATTGGTAACATGTTTATTAGAGAAGAAGGATGAATATTAAAAAAAAAAATATTTTTGAATTCAGAAGATGTTACGCATTTTCTATTTAAGCGCTTTTTCGCAACTGAAATTTGCATTGCCCTGGACCTGAAGTAACTTAAGCGCTTTCTGTTTAAATTAAAAGTATTGATGTATTGTGAAGTTTTAATAAACATAACACTGCAGTTACACGACCAAGTTTTGCTCACATACTGCTTGTCAAAATTCAATAAAATTGATGGCTGTGACGTAAGCTGCACGCAATTTCATAACAATTCGTTTTCAAGATGCCGTCAAGAAGAAAATTAAAAATAGCTGCTTCATTAAAAGTACTATCAGAAATAAGGAAAATAAAAGAAGAAGAAAAAAAACCAGAGGGCAGAAAGGAAATACTGGGTGAAGCCCATATTAGTAAGAAGGTTGGTAAATATTTAAAAACTATAATGAATGTAGATATGCCCTATAAATCGCAGCACATCATTATATTTGTTGGTTTTGCACGTAAACATTTTTATTTATATTTTTAAGCTTGAATCTGTTTAATTTTTATCACTTTTAATTGCAACTTTCAAACAGAACAAAAAAAGATTTGCAGACAGAACAAAAAAAAATTGTCGTCAGCTGTTTTCTTGTTTGTAACTTGATGCTCTCTATGGAAAGCAAAAATTGTCATCAAGTTTGCATCAATTTTCAAAATTGTGAGTGTATTAGTAAAAAAAAGTGTGAATGTATTAAAACTTGAAAGGCAAAACTTGATCGTGTAACGCCCAAGTAAGAGATTTTATTCAAGTTTATAAGAAGATGGTGTTATTGTTTACATGACAATAATTTTGTTTTTAATGAAAAATTAAAAACTCCTGTAAACATAAGTTGTTTGAAAATAATGACTTTATTTTTTCAAGGCTAACATTTATACAGCTTAAGTGAAGTTAAACGATACCGTTATATGATCAATGGAAAATCTGAATATGTAAACAAAAGTACATATGTGTACATAAGTTGTTTTGATCAAGGCATTATTGATTCCAAAGACTTAAGGTAAAAAGTAAAAGTACATAACATTGCAAAAAAAAAACAGAATTTTTCAAAATGGACTAAACACATTTAAGCGCCTTTGCTTCTGTAATGTGCCAAACGCCTTAACTCAATTCTATCTTATGTCGACTTAAGCTACTCTTCCATATTGCCACAGATATATAAGTATATATAAGTTTGTCATTCTGTTTGTAACTTCCGAATCCTTAAAGTATATTTATTCTGCATCAGTATCAATAGAAAAATCGATTAAGCGATGTCTGTGTGTCTGAAAACTAATTGACTCATATATCTGGAAATTCAGAAAAATCGGTTCACAACGCACCGAAACATATAAAAAAAACAGTTTTTATGGGTACTTTTTGCAAACATTTTTTTGCTATAAATTTCTTCATATTGTTTAAATATGTGAAAAAAACAGTTTTCTTTTAGGTCTAAAAGTAGACCTTATTAATGTTTTCTGTCTTTTTCAACCGTCTATATGCCGCGGACATTTCATTGATGCTTATCAACTCATCAGTAGACTCGAAAAATCTAAAAAGAATTATTCCAAAATTCTCATCAACAAAATGTTCAAACAAACTTTTTATACAGAAATCATTTTACGTCTTTGCAACACCTTTATACCTTGTTCATACATGTATTTCTAATTGAGATAATATTCAGTTTATTGACATAATATTTTTTGCGTTCACACATACAAATATTGAGCTAACTCAATTAGTATCTGACAGCTGGAAAAAGTTGTTGTTTTTGTTTTGGTAGTGAGAAAAAAAGTGAAAAATATTTTCCAATAAGAAAAATGGAAGGAAAACTGCCTTTTATTAAAAAGATTTTAGTGTTGTACAATAAAAATATGGAACTTGTACAAGTAGTGCGTTCATGTTATGACTCCAAAGCGGCAATAATAAAACGAAAGAGACATAAAAATTTGGAAATGCTGCAATGTTTTTATTTTTATTGTATTTATTTTTGTTGTATTTATTTTTATTTTTTATTATTTTGTTTTGTTTGCTTTTGTTTACATTTATCACGTCATTCATTTCGCATTGTATACTTTTGCTTATTAAGCACATCTTTTACAGTGTTGTGTTCCATCTTTTTCTCAATATTCAAAGCAATATAGAGTTTATTGAGCAATAACTTTATTGACTTTTTGTATGGAATATTGAGCTCAATAATGGACTTTATTGCGATTACCTCAATAAAGGCGCATGTATGAACATGGTATTACTTTTCTTAGCACTTCCTTACAGCGGAACGGAAAATTTTATATTTTATTTGTGCCATCTTGTAAGTGGGCGTGCGATATGGAGACATATTCATACAATTTCTCTGACCAGCCAGTGTTAGTGTGCTACAATTTGCTAAGCTGATAAAAATTTGTTAAATCAGCAAAAAAAATTTATTGAAACAAGTAATAACAATTTTTGCAAACTGATGTTTTATTGATTTTTGAAACCGATTTAAAAAAAGAAGTAGAAGAAGAGGTTATCAATTCGCGTGCATATTTTTTTCTTTTCTTTTAATCATTGCATAAAAATATTACACCATTGTTTGTATAAGGTTTTTATACTCGCAATTCCTTTTTTGTTTAAACATTTATTTGCATCAAAATATTAGTCCATTATTTGCAAAAGGTTTTTAAAATTCCTTTTTTTTGTTGAACATTTATTTGTTGAAATCAAGCACGGAGCTAAATTTAAAAACTGCTTAGTACCACTAAATTCAGCGTAATTCGACTTCAAACCGATTGCCCCATTTGTCTGATTAAAAGTTGCCAATTGCAGCAGTCTTATTATTATAATTTTTTTTTTTTTTTTTGGTGAATATTTTTAAGCTGTTTATTGTATGGTAATTTCCTTCTGCCAGCAATAAAATTTTAAATTGCAATTTACTGTAATATGCTACGACGTATTGCTATTTGTGAAAAAAGCCAAAATGAGTCAAAATATGGTTTTACGATTTTACACTCACTAACTCACTCAACTTACACTACACAACAAATGGAAAAAAAAATTTCTGACCATGGGTGACCACCATATTTTTTTGATGTGTTATGCTTAACTAAGTACAAAAATCATAGAAATTCAAATTCTATGGATCAGTTTTTTTTATATTTTTTTTTTTTTTTCTAAAATATGAGATTCACGTAAAGGTTGATCCAGACCTCTAGTCATAACTTAAAAATCGCGTGTTCGGTTTTATCATGTAATACGTCAAAAAATTATAAATTATGGCAGCTTTAAGTTTTGCTAAAATTATGTTTTGGTGTCGTTAATAATTTTAGAGTTATCAGGAAAATAATAAAAAAAGGAGAGTTAGATCGGAGGAACACGGAGGCCGTGTGAAGTCCACAAAGCGACTAATCAGTTTTTGGGAGAAATTTTCCCGAAGCAAATTCTGCCTGTGTGTGCAGTCGCTCCATCCTGTTAAAACCATGTGTGTGAAAAGTAGAACAGATGGGCTCGCAGGTTTGGCAAAAAGAATTCTGTAATCATGCTTCGATAATTTTAACCGCTGGCATTCATCGCCTGACCTCGAGAAATTTCGAAAAAGATTGGCCCAATTATCTCAGGCGTGAATAAAGCACACCAAACATTTACGTTGGGTCAATGCAGTGATTTTTAATGTTTCAATGGAGGGTTGCGGGTTCTCGGAGACCAGCCGTTTGAGTGCAAATGAACCTCATAGATCCAAAAGACGGGCCTTACAGTACGAAAACGCTCCAACATCGTTTCACAAAAGATTTGGCGTAAATCAAAGTCACTTTCTTTTAGTTCTTGAACAATTTGAATTTTAAAAGGATGTAACTTCAGATAATTTTTTTAAATTTCATGAATAATCGCCCTGGAAAATCCCAGTGAAGCTGTTCTTTTCCGTATAGAAAGTCACGGATTTTCACGTAAACTGCTTTCAACTAGTTCAACGTTTTTGGGAGTTCTTAAGGATCGACTGGACATTCTGAAGGAGTTGAAGAAGTTGCACGCAGTCTCTGCATCCACGTACGAATTAAATTTACACTCGGTCCATCACGTATTCGCCGAATACCGAACTTTGAACGAAATTGTCGACGAGCAATTACGTAAGGATTATTACTCTCGCGATATGCTCACTTTACTCGACCACTGCGAACAATCGATAATGCCAACGGCGTTACCCCCTCCGCACTGTTACTTTATGAAATAATCGCATTTAAAAATATTAATTTGCCACCAGACACCCTACAGTTAGATAAGATTAGAAGCAATCATACGAAAATTATGCACAAAATATGTATTTTTAAAATCTATGCTTTTTAAATCGGTAGTGTTTATTCCAAATTCTCGGTATTGTGCAAATTTCTATGCACTAATTGTGCCATACACGTTTAATAAGCATGAAATATTTTTTTATAAATAAATTTGTTAAAATTTTGAGAAACAGTTTTAAGATAAAAATAATTTTTTTTTTTAATTCTTTTGACACTGCATGTGCTTAAAAATGTTTTTTTATAAAACTCAGTTATTTTTTAAAATTTAATCCCACATTTATTTATTTGCACAAAAATGTGAACGCTGTGCATAATTTAAATAAAGATGTACCATTAAACCAATCGCTTAAATAATCTCAGGCGTTAAGGTGTTTATTTTATTTGTTTGGAAATGTTTTGCTTCACGATTTTGCCGCGCTATATTCCTGTACGTTGTTAACCGATTAAATGAAAAACGAAAACTTGGATATTCTTAACTGATTTGCTAAACTTAACGCCTCGTATTTTGAAGTTCCAATAAAAGTGTTGGCATAGATACAACAAAGAAAAAAAAAACACTTTTTTTATGTTAATTTCTATTTTCAATACTGGGCCTTTGCAGTAAAGTGTTTCAAGACGCTACACTTTCACAAAAAAAAAAAAAAACAAGAAGTAGACATAATTAAAAAACAAAACTTCCTTGTTTGAACTAACAAAAGCAAAAATAGTCAAATGCCCAAAAACGCTATAAAAAATTATTAAACTTTTTGGAAAAACTCATGAGAATAGTAGGTTTGCTAGAGATGTGCTCGTGAGTAACTCACATCACGCAATTTCACGCTCAGAATAACTGTCTTAAAAAGGTAAACACTCGCTATCACACACGAAATTTCGATTTTATATTACGCTCACGCACTCGCACGTGACCTGACATTTTCCCAACAACTGCACATCTCTAGTATTTTCGTTATTATCATTGCCTTTATGCAAATTATGTATGTTGGGGAGTGGAAAGCACAGCGATGAACATTGAATTAACAAATTCCTTGTTTCCAGGGACACCATAAAAATACAAATAAAACCTGATTTACCACAAACATTTCACATCCAAATCTTTTTTTTTTTTTCTGCTGCAATAATAGACGGCAAGTTAGTGCAACAATGTGCACTTAACAAGTCATAATCGTCTTATTAGATGCTTAAAATAAACATTTTAGGTAAGAAAATTAATGAAAAGTCATTAAGTAAACATTTCGTTATAAATACATATTCAGTATTTTAATTTGCTGAGAGAAAAAATAACGGGTTATCCATTTTGCGTTTTCAAAAATAAACGTAAACAAAACTTATATAAACTACTTTTTTTCATGATATTTCTCTTTTGTATTATAAAGTTTGAACGTTGACATGTGAAACACTTTATGTGGCACCACCACGCGAAGTGTTGCAAGCATTGATTTTTTTGAGGTAATTTGCGCCCACTTTTTGACACATATCGGGCGGTATCTCAGCCATAACTTGACGAATGTTGGTTCTTTAGTGCTCAAGAGTTAATCTGCATAAACACGTTCTTTCGCGTCGCCCCACAAAAAATAGACTAATGGTATCAAATCGCATGATCTTGGTGACCAGTTGATACCGCCACGACGAGAAATTATGCGGCCAGGAAATATCTCTTGCAATAAAGCTCGTATTGTGTGGCATGTGGCACCGTCTTGTAGTATTCTTCAATAGCAGGCAAAAAAAAACTGGGTTATCATATGGCCATAACGCTCCGAATTGACGGTGGCAGTCGTTCCATCGTCGTTTTCGAAGAAGTAAGGTCCAATCACACCTTCGGACCGAAGAGCGCACCAAACAGTGAATTTTTCTGCATGTAATGGCCTCTCTTGATTGATTACTTGAGGATTCTCAGAACCCCAAATAAGACAATTTTGCTTATTAACCTGCCCACCGAGTGAGAAATGGGCTTCATCGCTGAAGGCGAGAAGTTTTTGTTCGAAAAATCGCCATCCACCGCCTGCCTGTTGTTCAAGCACCCATTCCACGTATCTACAAGGTTGTGAATGGTCAGCTGGCTTCAGTTGTTGAGTGAGCTGGACTTTATATGGAGGATGTAGGTGTAGATCTAAATGCAAAATATGCCATAATGTGCCGTATGACAGTCCTAATTCCTGAGAATTCCGACGAGGAATCGACACATTCGGGTCTTCGGCAACACTTTCACTTACAGCAGCGAGATTTTCAGCGGAACGAGCGAATGATGCACAGGCCTTGCAATATTTGTAACCGCTCCAGTCTCTTCAAATTTCTTCATAATTTTGCCAATTGCTTGCGTATTGGGACGATTGATTGTGTAAACCATAATCTCCTCTTAAAGCACGATATGTGGCTGTGGCAGAGTCACCACCATTTTTGTAGTGTGTTTTGATCATTTTTATGCGTTGTGTCAATGTCATACTTTCAACTGAGAAGAAAAAAATGGGTTTAACAACTTATTTTGACAGATGTCGAATTCCAGTCCTGCACTTTTGAGACCACGAAATGGATAACCCAATCACAATTGTAAAAGTTTCACAGCAACGTATGGGGTGAAACGCCGTTTTCATAAAGCAAACCAGAATCAGAAAATAAGTGATCGTGGAAGAGTAATATGAAAAGTACTTATGAAAATTTTGTTTTTCATTTCACTTTATCAGAGAACGTTTTTCAAAACATACAAATTAATATTGCAAGTAAATTAAGCATTCAAAAAAAAAAAAAAAATAATGAAGAATTTATTAACATTTATATCAACTGAAATGTTTTCCAATAGAAGGCCTTAAAGTTTATCTGCACATTTTTAGAAAACAAACAATTTTTTTTTCTAATTTTTTCTCTCTCATTTTTACTTTTATTAAAAGGAAAAGTTGCAAATTTGGTAACAATGTTTCAACAGCATCACTCGCAGCAACTGAGAGGGGGGGACTTTACTTACCGGGCAAAAAAATACGAAATACTAGCTACACCTAGTATATTTGTACAACTATAAATAATAAGTGCTTAAAGCGGTGATAACCTTTTGCCGAATAAATTAGAAAAACTTTAGACTTTGAGGGCGGTCATTATAAAAAATAAAAATAACTATAAAATGCCCGTTCTGCTCACAGAACGATGTTTACGAGTAAAACAAAATTAAATAATTGATAGTGTGTACAATAGGGTGGGTCAGTTTAGCAATGGATTTTTCGTTAGCATTTTGCATGAGGAGAAAAAAGTTCCACAGCGGCATATCAAAGAAATCATTTTCGAGTCATCCGATTTTAATTTTTTTTTTATTGGAACCCTTCTAAGGAGGCGTGATACGCGGTGGGTGTGTTCGAAAAAAAAAATAGTGGGGAAAAAATTTATGGGTGATTGATCACACACTTGACTCCGCTGCTGGCAACCTGGGGCAAGTTAGAGTAATGCATTTTCAAGGCGCCCAAACACAGGTTTCTTGACCTCTTAGAGGAGTCAAGTATATTACCAAACCCCAGTAAGATTTCCTCCCAATATTTTTTCGAAAACACTGATCCCATAGCACCTGGAAGTTTTTTATTCCTCAAGCCAAAAGCTATCGGACAAACTGTTATGCATATAAATCGACTAATGTATAAGAAAAAATAAACAACACTCTATTTTAAAGATGCTTTTTTCGGTAAAAACATTGTCAACAAAGCAGCCCACGAAATTCTATGCTGCTTTTAAAGGTTGTTGCAAACTATTTTTTAGCCAAAAAAAAAAAGAACAAAAAAACTTCGTATCGTTGATCTCATACAGAAAGGCCCCAACTCACAATTTTTTTAATCTCAAATTTTCTACTAGAGATGTGCGGTTGCCGTGAAAATGTCGTGTCACTTGTGAATCACGCGTGATCGTGATTAAATTTTAGAAAAATCACGCGTGAGTGCGTGATTCAAATTTAAAATTAAAGTGATTTAAAATGGAAATTTCGTGCGTGATAGTGCGTGATTACCATTTTAAGGCAGTTCACGAAATTTCGCAAAAAAAGTTAAAGCACCAAAACACTAACTTTTTTTGGTTTACATGTAAAGTACATGAGTCTGGGTCGATTTGTATGGAAAGAAAAAAATGTAAAAAATCGTTGGGAGAAATAAATCCGTGAGCAATTTTAACCCCCTAAGCCACATATAGCGCAAACCCAAAAGTTAAATCAGTAGTTGAACCTACGAATATTGTTTTTTCCACAGCCCATGTAACTTTTTTGTTTGTTTATGAACACAAACTAACACCCTGAAAGCATAAATTTAACGACATTAAGTTCCAAAAGCATGGATTTGCAATCCAGAGAGTAAATAAAATGTTAGAAGATTCGAGAGGAGATTTGTCGCCGTACTCTTTTGATGAGTATTACAGTAACATTTTGAAATGCTGCCAATCGACGGGTGCTAACCTACTTTTGAAGCAGTGAGCAGATATTAAAAGGAAAGCAAAGCCGCGCAAGTGTCTGTTGTTTGCGTAACTGAACGATATGTTCAGTACAAACATGCTGGATAGTGAGAACTTTTTTCGTTTTTCGAGCGTGAAAATGTGTGATTGCAAAACTTTTGGTCGTGAGCGTGCGTGACGTGTGGCCCAAAACAATTATTCTGATTATAGACGTGACGTGAGCAAAAACACTCACGCGCATATCTCTGTTTTCTATATACATATGTATCTCAATATAAGATTCTTCAATTAATCTAAAAATGTTTATGAAATTCAAAAATAATTAGGTGAGAATAACCAACGTTTACGGTGTTCAGCGTTATCGTTTGACGATTTTCCTTTGCCCTTTTCTTTACTGTCTGGCCAATTTTTGTGCTTTTTGTTTGCAAAATGATACTACAGGGGCAATAGTATCATTTTGCATTATTTTGGAGCCACAATGCAAAATTTATAGGATTTGCTACCGACAAAGCGTTTACTATGGTGGTAAAAACTGATGGCGTCACTTACTTAAAAAAAATGAAACATTCCACATTGGTTCTACATATTTTATTTAATGGCTCATGCCTAACGTGCATTCCTAACAGTCATGGGCCCTATTTCTCAAAATTTACAATCTTGTTTCACAACTAAAATATTGGTTTTTGTTTTCATATTAAAAAAAACCAGAATCATAAATTTTTATAAGGTCGTATTTTACTTTCAAAACGCAAAAACAGATTAGAGAAACAGGGCCCTAAGCAGCTGCATCGTAACATTTTTAATTTCTTCAAAAGTGCAAAATTTGAAAGAGCTGCGAAACATTTCCGATGCTTCGCAACATATGTACATATATTGTCAAGGCTGAGAGACATTGTAGAATGTTCGAACAGTCATCAATACCCGTTCAATTGTTGAGAAAACAGCGTCCAGCTTCGAAAAAACTAAAACCGGAAGGATGATTATAACTATAATTTTTTACTATTATGTAGCTATAAGATTTATACAGGTTTTAATAATTTTGTGCATAAAAGTAAAAAAAAATATAGATACAAGTGTCTCTTTCTCCCATTTCTTAAAGTGGCCTTTGTGTCACCCCTTTTTTTGAGAATTCTCTTTCTGTGCAGCTTTTTGAATATTTTCAGCGGTAATCCTGACGGCGTTAATTTCTCGGGAAAACGTCGTTTATAGAGAGAGGTAGATAGAGAGTTAGTTTGTTCCGTGGAAATATCAAGAAAGGAAAATTAATGGAAATTGGTTATACACTTGACTCCTCCAGAGCCACAGTGGAGCTGGTTAGGACGATGAAGAGAAGATTTATGAAAATCTTAGTTTTTTATGCGAAGCAACGCTAAGGAGAGAAGAGAGCGAATTGGTTTGTTCTGGGGAATTGCCGAGAACAAAAAACTAAGGGGGATTAGTCATGTATTTCATTCCTCCAGAGGAATGGCTGTTCATAGGAGGAAAAAAAGAATTCGGAGTGTTTGGAGGAAATCTCGGAAAAGGAAAACTAATGGATATGTTGGTTATATATGTATTTGACTCGCTCAGAGGCACAATAGCGATTATTTAGCACGATAGAGCGAAAATTTATACATAAATATATTTTTGTATGGCAGTCCCTAATGAAAGTGATACGAGGTAGATATGTATGTGTGCAAGAAGTGTTGCGGAGTAACATTTTATTCCACTAGAGCTGCCTCCATGGCAGTTGTGTGGTACCTTTTGCGAACTTTATCACCATGTCCTTCAACTTTTGTTCTCTTGCGGCACGCCACGCTTTCTTCTATTGCAATCTGCCTTAAATTTTCCACAATGTAGTTCTTTGCTACGCGACAATTTTTTGGGGGGAAAATTGACCCATATAAGTATGGCGCACTCTAATTTACACACATACATATGTATGGGCTTAACAATTGAAATGAGATTTGTTGATTTTAATACAATGCAATTCTTATCAAATGCAAAACAAACATATTTTTTTTTTATAATTTCATTAAGTGATCTTCACAACCTTTTTAAGCCATACATACATGCATACATACATATGTATGTTATGTCGAACAAGTTGCCAAAAGTTATGATAAAGCAGCTTATGTACATATGTATATTCAACAAATATGTATTTGGAGTAAAAAATTTAAAGAATGTAAAAATATTTTGTTTTTAATAAATTATGTTTAACACACGCTTACAGTGATTAAATCGAATGAAGGCAAAGATATAAGCAAAATCATTGTTAAATTTTACCGCTCCTACCTGCATAACTCGATACTGATCTGTTATTAGTTTTTAGGAGTAAATAAAAACTTCATAATTTACTCAAAATTAATATGAACCGAACAAACAAACAATAAAACACTGAAATAAGAACATGTTTTTTTTTTTGTAATCGTTGAAACAAGCGCAGAAAAATCATAAAATTTATAACAAAAAAAAATAATAATTTATAGGTTAACCGTCTAGTTCATGAAAATTATAACAGGTTTATAAAGCTCTTATTTGACAGATTTTCCATACAAATATGTCAAATAACAGTCTTATAAGCCTGTAATAATTTTTATGAATTAGGGGGTTCGTGTACGGTAGATAGTAATCAGCAGGTATCAACTTCTAATGCTGTCGCAAGTGTCGGAGCTGTTGTGCTGTTAATACATCATCACTTAAGGATTGTTCGATTCTTTAAGATGGTCAAACTCGCAATAAATTTACCTCAAGAAATTCTCTAAACTGTTTGAAATGTTTACTTGTTGTTTTATGGGAAGCAAATTTTTCAATTTATGTGTGTGTGCAGATAAATATGCCGAGTTAAATATGTTTGACGTAACGAAATAACGTAACGACATATTTAAGTGTGAAGTTAAATATGTTTTTCGTAAGCGAACATTGTACCAACATGTTTATCTGTGAAAGTAAAAATGACCGTAAATATATACATATAAGTAACTTGTTATAAAATAAAAGAATATTTAAAAATATTAATAAAAATCATCAGAATTCTAAAATTGAGCAAACTAAAAAAAAAATTTAAGAGCGCTCTTTGGTCCGAAGGTTTGATTGGACCTTACTTCTTCGAAAACGATGATGGAACGACTGTCACCGTCAATTCGGAGCGTTATGGTCATATAAAAACACAGTTTTTTTTTTGCCTGCTATTGAAGAATACGACTTGGAGAATGTGTGGTTTAAAGAAGACGGTGCCACATGCCTCACAACTCGAGCAAATATGGCCTTATTGCAAGAGACATTTTCCGGCCACCAAGATCATGCGATTTGATTCCATTAGTCTATTTTTTGTGGGGCGACGCGAAAGACCGTGTTTATGCAGATTAATTCTTGAGCACTGAAAAACCAACATTCGTGAAGTTATGGCTGAGATGCCGTCCAATATCTGTCAAAAAGTGGGTGCAAATTACCTCCAAAGAATCAATGCTTGCAACACTTCGAGTGGCAGTCATTCAAATGATGTAGTGTTTCACACATGATGTCAATGTTCAAACTTTATAATAAAATGGAAATATCATGGAAAAAAATATTTTATACGTGTTTTACTTACGCTTACTTTTGAAACCGCAAAATGGATAACCCGTTATAATGGCATTTCTTTTTAATTAGTAAAAAAAAGTGAAGAAAATTAACGGAAACGGCTTGCAATAACTCTATTTATCGTCTCTTCCGCAAATTTAGACCTGCGACCGCAAGTCCGATGTCTACATTTAGAAAAATATGTGTACGATTTGAAAAGTTATTTTTGGCAAGAAAAAAAAATTTTTTTTTCAATTACCAACCAAAATTTAATAGATTTTTCATGTGCTAAATGTAATATCGCATTATTTTTCCATTAAGTTCAATGAAAAAATAAGACGCGACGCCAGTTCAATTACTTATCAGTTTTCAGAGCAGTTAATTAAATAACGTATTTAAAATATTTGTAATTTTATAGAGTTAAATAGGAAAAACAAAAAAAAAAAGAGGATCAAAGTACGTGATAATACAGAACACTCAACAGAGCAATGGGCCAAACAGAGATTAAGAAAACTCAGGGATGGTTAATTGGGAGACACATGTTTATATTCGGGATTATTATGTGTATGCTTTATGCCGGTAATATTTTTATACGAAAACCAAATCAATTTATTTATAAATATACATATGTATATTTATATACACAGGCACAGATCCAGCTTGACCTTTTGGAAGGAGAACTTTCAACTGATGTACAATATTTTCCGAAATTTCCCTTGAAAATTCAATGGATATGCATTAGGCTTTGGGGAGGAAAATATGTCATATTCCCCTCCCCTCCCCACCCTTCCCCTAAATATCCTAATGGTGTACATATGTACATATGCATATATATGTACATGCTTATTACATGATAATTTTTATACGCGACTAAATTTAATTATATTATTTCTGTGAAATAATCCATATACATATGTATATCACGCTCTTCTAAATGCAATCAAATGTTGAATTTCTGTAGCAAATCCATCGTTCTCTTATGTATTGTCTGTAGTATTGATGAACGAACATGCTTGAAGTCACGATTTCTAGATTCCAGAGCTTCTTCCGTGAGCTCTCCTTATGGTAGTATGCTATTTTCTATTATTATTTTTCCATGACATAATACTTTGTGCACTGTTGGTGTCATAAGAACAAGAATATTTCTCTCTCAAAAGCTCTCCAACTTGCACGAACTTTGAGTAAGGGACAAGTTTTCGTGCAACTTGGGAGCCCGCGGGATCCTGCAGGCTCCCAATGTTGAGTACGGGAACAAAATTTATGTGCCACACTTTTGCGGCAATCAAATTTGCATAAAATGGGACAATCATGGGGGAAACTTTAGAATACGGAGCCAGGCTTTGAAAGAAATGACTTTTATAGGTTTGTAGAGGGGGTCGTGGACGTGCCAAATCAGAAGTCGAAGTCTGCCGCCGGCTTTTAGTTTATTAATAATTGGATGCTGAAGTTGCGGAATTTACTAAGAAAAGTATGAAAATGTTGGTAAAAGCAGTGCTGCCAGAGGAAAGTGTTTGCGCAGAACATAAAATCGCGAATTAGTAAACGGCTTCAAGCATCCAAAATCGTATTTTTTTACATTTAATTAAAAATGTTTTTTCATAGATATGAAAATTTTTTTCTTGACAACCGGTCTTCGGCCAGGCTAAGGGATTTTCTCCTCCATGGTATAACCAACACCGGCTTCGTGTACAAAATCTGTAAGCATCTGGCAGCACACTTTTTCATTTTAGGACAATTGGTACCATTATACTAAAGCCGACCCTAAGAGAGAAATATTGGGAGCCCGCAGGATCCTAATTTGCACGAAAATAAGAATAGATGTGATAAAAAGTGTTTATATATAATAATAATAAGTTTGTTCCCGTACTCCACGTAAGGAGCCCGCGGGATCTCAACTGTTCCCGTATTTTAAGTTCAGGCAAGTGAGAGAGAGAGAGCTTTTGAGAGAGAAATATTCTTTTTTTTTTCTTGCACGAAACAGCTCGCACTTTTTCTTCGGTCTAGTTTACTCAAGTAGTTAAACAGTCAGCTGTTACAAAAAGTAAGCAATAACAAACAAAACAGTTCAACTGAATCATGGTCCAATTATCAGGTCAATGCACCTCTCCAGATGATTTTTTGGGTTTTCATTGTGAAACTGTCAAAAGTTTCAGTCTCACTCACCGCTATTATTACACAAACAAAATACAAGCAGAATTTTTGTTGTTGTAGAGTTTTGCACTGACCTGATAAATAGACATTGAACTGCATCAACCAGCATAACAATCATTTTGATGTTTTTCAATTAATATTTCATATAAAATCACCTGCAAAGCACTTTAAAATCTAAATGCGTGCAGAAAAATATTTAATTTTCCCACAAAGTACGTTTCAATTTTCAGTACAGCATCGAAATATAACATATGTATGTTATTTTTTTGGGGTGGGTTGAAATGTGGTTTTTGGTGGTCCCGTGCTTTTTTGTGTATTATTGAGAGAAATTCATGATTGCTGTCATTTTACCGAACTTTGTCCAGCAAGCACGGGAACAAACTTATTGTGTGCCAATGTGTGCCCAATAAAAATTGGAATAGATTGATGCATTTGCGGCAAATCGTGTGATCCCAGCTTAACGGCACTAAAAATGAATTTACAAAAAATTTCAAAAATAATTTAAACTAAAACCAAGAGAGTAAAGGGAAATTTAATAATATTTAAAATCAATTTTGAATGTTGTAAGGCATTTTGTATTTGTCATGACGATACTTGTTGTATTTTGTTAATACTTTTATGTATGTACATGTGTATGTATGTATGTACCATTATGCTGAGATTATATTGCTTGAAGTTAAAATTATAATGCAATAGTAAATAATAATAATAATAGAACGCTGACGAGACGAAGAATTTGTTCGTAGAGAGAATAATTTACAAAGCTTCCTCACGTATGCATCGATTACGGCGGAGATATCAAAATTCGCAAAACAACACTGTTGTTCAATTGAAAACAGACCGACCGTGCAGCAGGTCTGAGCGTGGTGAAATAAAAAACCAAAAATAATCTTGAATCGAGAAGTCATTAATTTGTTTTTAAGGCACACAAACTAAACTTAAAAAGAAAATGTGAATTTGCTATAAGAACACCACACGAATTTCTTTTAAAACAGGTTAAACAAAATTAAAATTCATAATCACTTGTAAACTGAAAAGGAATTCAACGATAAAAGCAAAATAAAATGATGCAGGATTTTCAAACAAAACAAGATTATGCACGTCAGTTGCGTTATGCTCGCTCCAAATTTCGTCGCCTCAATTCTCTAGATCTGATACCGGAAAATCCCAGTCAAGAGGAAACGGATGATGAGATTATAACGACGCCGACTTTAAGTCGCTCCAATACGGGCATAGATAAAGCACGAAATAACGGACGAAATGGGACTAATCAGCCGTTAAACAAACGTTTATGCAAACTAATCTTATTCTGGCCCAATATTTTAGTTAATCTAATTATGGCTATGCTAAGATACGTGCTTTACATACCGCTATCTATAGCGGCACCCAGCTTTTGGTTGTCGGCAATGTTGTGGATTTTCTGGAAGGTATTGCGCTTGCCGGTGGAAATATTTAAGTGGTTAATTAATACGAATTCCCATTTTTGTACTGGACATGCTCCTTCCCAAAATGTCACAGCAAAGCGTACTGTTTTAATAAGTTGTGGTAGTACTATACAGACTTTACACTTGGCACGCAATTTCTTTTCATCAGGAGCACGTGTAGTAGTTTTCGAATTCGATGGACTGTTTGGCTTGGCACGTTTTTCAACGGCCGTGGACAAGTTTTATGCTGTGCCCCCACCCAACCCAAATAATGTGGAAAGCTATATATCGGCTCTTTGTCATATCGTGCGCAAGGAGAAGCCATCAGTTTACATACCGGTGTGTGCCACCAGCCCGGCATATTATGATGCTGTTGCTAAACCCCATTTGGAACTTTTGGGCTGTGCCACATTTATGACGGGAGTGCAGGAGACTTTAGTGCTGGATGATTGCTTGCAATTCTACCAACGTTGTGCGACTCAAAACATAGAAGTACCTCCCTATGTTGCTCTGTCCTCTCCAGCAGAACTATGGGAGCTATATGAACAAGGCTTCTTGCAACACTTTCGCAACATACTGGTAGCTGTGGGTATGCAAGGAATATTGGAACGTTACAAGTATATTTTGCCGCGCCAGAAACGTGATTTACATTTTGCTCATGAGATTAGCGAACGTCAGCAGTGGCTGGTGGTGAGAGATGTGCCCGGCGAGCATTACGTTACCTGCACCACGGTGAAATCATCACAGATTGTAGCAAATGTAACCTGCCGCGTCGAACAGGACACAAAGAATTTGGTGCCCGTCTCTGCCACCGATGCCAGTTTCATAGCCAACTGGCTAAACACTTTCTTTGCCAGAGTACGATTTCACCGTCCAGTAAATTGTCACATCAGCTTTCGATTAATTAAATGCCAAGTGACGGGACAATTGTTGCCACTTGGAATACGCTTAGGTGTCTCATTGCCCTACATTTGCTACAGCCGTTCACATGCTCAAATTCTATGCCGCACCATAAAATGTATTCACATGCATTCACTAAAATCTGTCGCATCAAGTGTGGCGGATACTTCCCCTTCAAACCAATGGTGCGCTTTTGAGACTACCCGCGTAATGCCAGCTCTGGATAAACGCGAAGCTTTGTTTACCTATTGGGATCCATTACCTTATTGTGCTTACTACCACTTCCAATTACCTCTAGAATCGGTTAAAACTTTTCTGCAAAAAAAGCAAAAAACAAAAACCAAATCCAACCGTCTCGCCATACAACACGTACATTAGCGCTGGCAGAAAAATGAAAAGGCTTGTTGTGGAGTCCGCAAACTGGGCAGACATAATATTTTGTTTGAGAGACAGAGAGAGAGAGAGAGAGAGAGAGAGATTTTAACAGACTGATATTATTTTGATTCTGTGTTGTGCAGTAACAAACCCCGATCTTCGAACAGATTTAAGGCCATATTTTTTAGTTATTATCTATTACTTTTCGGTTTAATTGCACACAGGCATACATAAATATGTATGTATGTGTGTGTGTGTTATTTCAATTCTTTAGCTTGTAATTTATTAATTAACACTTTTAAAAACGTACGTATATTATTTATACAATGTGAATACATACGAATAAATTGCACATGTACGACCATGTATCCATCCACTCAAATGCATACACCCGTATGTATGTATTGATGTGTATAATGTTTGTCCAAAATAAAATATTCTTTATTTGCTCAACACATATTCGGTATTTGATGTTTTCTTTGTGGCACCTCAACAACTTTTTAACAACTAAATCATCCTTAAAGTAGTTCGCTTAACGAAAGGGGTGGTGTTTACATTCATACATAAACACGAATACGTGGTATGCGGCGGCTATTTTCTGTTTGTTTTTGTTCTGCTTCTGGCCATTTAGTGGCTATGTACATATGTATGTATTTAATCCTGTTCTCTTTCCCACTTTATATAAAAACAAGTAAGAGTGCTATATTCGGCTGGGCCGAATCTTAAATACCCTTCACAATGGTACATACATTCCGATTGATTTTTGGTGCGAAAAGTTGTTTTATTTGGCTTTTAAAGCCGATTTCTTGAAATATCGGGAGACGCTATATCTGGGGTATATATGGGCCGATTTTTTCTGAATTTCAATATGAGATCCACTACCGGGATTTAACACAGGCTGCAAAACTTTTATTTAAATAATTCCTAATATGCTCAAGTTCAACCACTGGGTGACACCAATTCTTTTTAATATCAATGAAATAAAGAAAAGCAAAATGTATTTCTTAATTATTTATCAGTTAACGTTATAGTAAAATTTATTTAACAAAAAATTGCATATAATTGCATTATTTTTGAATTATAATGTTAAACATTGCCATTAAGTGTGATTTTCTTTTCAATTTACTTACGTATGTGGGTACATGCATACGTATGTATGTATGTATGTATCTATAATAGAAAACTCTAAAATAAATTCTTTATTATTGAATATTTTCAGTGTGTTCCATAAAACAATGATTATATACATACATATATACATACATACATATTTACATTGCTTGCTTTTAAAAAATGATTTTTTTCTTGTGCACGTTGTTGATGATCTATTGCGTATCATCATACACACGTATGTGTGTATGTACATATGTAAGTACGTAGGGAAACCCAAAATGATTTTTTGTGTGAATGAATTTGAAGACGCAATTGTTTAAAAGAATTTCATTGCGTACCCTTTTTTCAACAATTCTTTATATCACTTTCATTTTCAAGCTCGTGTATACATATGTATGTACATACATACACATTTTTACACCAAAGCAAAAAAATTGTTTATGCTAACATACTTGCATGCATACATACATATGTAGATACATACATACATACATACATACATACATACATACATACATACATACATACATACATACATTCATTCATACATACATACATTCATACATGATCGCAAATATTATATACATATGTATATAATATTATATACATATGTATGTACCATTATGATTGATTTTTGGTACCAAAAGTTGGGTGCATATAGGCCGATGTCCAAAAATTTTCTAATTTTGCCCCTAAACAGCCTGTATGTACCATTCCGACAAATATTTAGTGCAAAAAACTGTTTCGTTTAGCTTCCAGGCCCGACTTCTTGAGATATCGGGAGGCGCTATATCTCGAACATATATGGGCCGATGACAAAAAGATTTCCAGTTTTGCTTCTGACTAACCTATATGTATCATTCTGATTGATTTTTGGTGCCAAAAGTTGTTTTACTTAGCTTATAGAGCCGATTTCTTGAAAAATCGGGAGACGCTATATCTCAGGTATATATAGACCGATTGCAGACATTTTCAAATTTTGCTTTTAAACACCTTATATGTACCATTCTGATCGATTTTTGGTACCAAAAGTTGTTTTATTTGGCTTTTAGAGCCGACTTCTTGAGAAAACTTGAGGCGCTATATCTCGAGTGTATATGGGCCGATGTCCAAAATTTTCCACGTTTGCATCTAAATAGTCTATATGTACCATTCTGATTGATTTTTAGTGCCAAAAATTGCTTTATTTGGCTTAAAGAGCGGATTTCTTGAAAAATCAGGAGTCGCTATATCTCAGATATATATGGACCGATTTCAAAAATTTTCCAATTTTGCTTTTAAACACCTTATATGTTCCATTCTAATCGATTTTTGATACCAAAAGTTGTTTTATTTGGCTTTTAGAGCCGACTTCTTGAGAAAACGGGAGGCGCTATATCTCGAGTGTATATGGGCCGATGTAGAAAAATTTTCCACTTTTGCCTCTAAATAGCCTATATATACCATTTTGATTGATCTTCGGTGCCAAAAGTTGTCTTATTTGGCTTATAAAGCCGATTTCCTTAAAAATCGGGAGACGCTATATCTCGGATATATATGGGCCGATTTCAAAAATTCCTTCGTTCTTAGGATTTAATGGGCACTAAAAATGATATGGTTTAGTTTTTAAGAAAAAGTTTATTTTCAAAAATCTGAATACAAAAATTACACAAAATATCCCTCAAAAGCCGGTTTTTTGAATATATCTCGGCTATCCGCGGACCTATCTTACTGAATTTCAATAGCAGACCCACTACCGGGGTTTCACACGTTTTAGCGAAAGAATGAGGTTTCTATCTCAAACCGTTTTCTCAGAAACGGTATTTCAACGACTACAGACGGACAGACGGACAGACGGACATCGCTCAATCGTAATCGCTATTGATGCTGATCCAGAATATATATACTTTATGGGGTCTTAGATGGATATTTCAATGCGTTACAAACGGAATCACAAACTTATATATACCCTTACACATTTATGTGAAGGGTATAATAAGCAAGTGCATTTGCGTGTGTTTGCGTGTTGTTGACATGACAACGCTCAAATGTGTTACGCACAAAGGCTAAAATATTCAGGACCTAAAGAAAGCACCAAAACCTACACCTACATACGTACATATGTATAAAGGGTTTTTCAATAAGAGTGCTACAAAAGTTTTTTTTGTAATAAAACAAAACCGGTTTTGGATACCAATGAAATCCTTTATTCCTGTAAAAGCGATTTCTTTTGCATAACCACCACGGGCACGCTTGCAGAAGTCCAGACGCTGAAACCAATTTTCAAGCATAAATTGGCCGATACTGCTGCAATTTCACTTTCGATATTCGTACGAAGTTCATCAATAGTCGCTGAGTTGCTGGCATAGACCATAGACTTGAGGTAGTACCACAGGAAATAGTCTAACCGTGTCAAATCACACAACCGAGGCGGCCAATCGACTAGATCATTTCGTGAGATAACACGTTCTCCAAACTTGGTTCCCAATAAATTTATTGTGACATTCGCGCTGTGTGGCTTGTGGCGTCGTTCTGTTGGAACCACATGTCCTCCAAGTCCATATCATTCAATTGGGGCCAAAAATATTCGGTTATCATTGAATGGTAGCGATTCCCATTCACAGTAACGTGCCGGTCATGATCATTACGGAAGCAGCACGGCGCAATGACGCCGCCGGCCCATAAACCGCACCAAACCGTGCGGTTTTTTCAGGATGCAATGATGACTCATGGAGTACGTGTGGTTTGTTGCCTGACCAATAACGCATATTATGTTTGCTGACGAAGCCATTCAGGCCGAAATGAGCTTCATCATAAATTGGACGTAGCGCTCTTAACGTTGAGGCCACTGACTCCGAATTTCGGTAGTGAATTTTTATAATTTCGACTCGTTGTTGGCTCGTATATGTATCTTTCCATCATGAAATGGCAAACCTTACTGAAGAGCATTAAAAAATATAGCGTCGTCTGCGTCCCTGTCGCTGTACTTTTGTAGCCTCCCTGTTGAAAAACCCGTTACATACATATATTTTTTATTACCAAGAATTATTTCATTACTATTTAACAGTATGCAACAAACAAAAATATGGCATAAAACAGTGCTTTTTTATGTGACTTCAAAAAAAAAAAAGAAGGAGGTGTGTATTTTGATTGCTCCTTTTTATAGGTACCCTTTGCCAAAAGGATGTAGTATGTATATGGATTTGTCATAAAATACCTGTTTTCGGGCATCGATTGTGAATCCACCAGACAACTTATTGCTGTAAATCTTACTATAATCGTTTTATAAATATCCCCTCTGCTTGGGGATTGAAAATAAGCAAATTCGGGTTTATATTTACGGAGATATAGACAAAAAAAAATAAAACAATTTTTTACCACATTTGTTGTTTTATAAGAAAAAGCAAAAAGAACAAGACGGGCTCGAAACAGCAACATGCAGGTTGACAGAGCAGCTAACACTACCGCTGAGCCATGGCCGGTTATTGGTGAGAGTGGCATTTTAGGTGAATAAAAAACAAATAAACAATTAAGTTCACATTTGAATATTCAAAAAACAAATGTGAACTTAATTGTTTATTAAAAAACAGAAAACATTTGAAAAAGATATATTTTTGGACCTGAATTAATACATATCAATTGGCTCTTAGGACAAATAAACAATTAACCTCATATTTGAATATTCAAAAAGCTTTTAATTTTTATTACTTTCAAAAATACAAATCGTAGTAACTGATGGTAACTCGTTATATAGAGAAGGTTGCAAAGAAAATTAAAAGAGTTGCAACACGAAATATTTTTTCCACTGTGTTAAAGGTTTGTTTGAACATTTATGATTCTAATTTTGTTCATGGGAGTTTTTGAATTTTTCTCTTAAGAATTTTTCGATTCCACTGATGAGCTCATTAGCATCAACGAAATGTCGGCGGCATATAGACGGCTGAAAAAGGCAGAAAACTTCTGAAAGGTTTTTTTTAACATGAATTAGTACTTTTTTTTTAACAATAACCCTACAATAAGAACAACCTCAATAAAAATAACATGCATTTTGTTTATGTACAACTTCTGTAAACTGTCAAAAAGACGCCGCTCTACATTTATAGAAGATATATGTATGAACAGAGCTTACATTGATTTGCTGTCTCGCTTTGGCTGCCTTTCATCTCTGCATTCTCTTGACAACCTAAAATAGTCAGATGATCAACGGTTTAGCTGATTGTTGCAAATATTTTTTTCGTGTTGTTTGAAAGTAAGTTTTTTGTCAAAGATTATGCCTAGATATTTTATATTTTTCCTTAGCGGGATATCTATTCCATGAGGAGTTAACCGTAAAGTTGGCATACGCTTGGGTGACATATTGTATGGAAAAATTATGGCCTGCGTTTTAAGACTGTTAACTTTAATTTTCGATTTGTTGAAGTATTTCTGTGCAAATTGCTGGCAGACTTGCATAATCTTTATGTATCTCAATACCACACGTGTAAACTGAGTTAATGTAAAGCAACGACCCCTGTGGCGAACCAGCAGGTATTTACCGCTCTCTCGAAAATGTATTATCAACGTAAATTGCAAATGTGCAGATAAAAAAAAATAAATGCGTGCAGAAATCATTTTTTTTCCAATCTTTTTCCCAAAATGTATGTTTCAATTATCATCACATACGTTATGTCTGTGATTTTCATTATAACATAAAATCATGCCATATAGGTACATATGTATATACTATTTCTTGGGATAGAAATTCGGTTTTTATTACTCTTGTGTATTATTGACAGAAATTCTTGATTGTTTTCATTTTAACGGATTTTGCCCAAAAATACCGGGATCCAACTTAATTATGATGATCTCTGATCTTCAATTTTACTATATGTATGTATGTACATATGTAAAAAAAAATCCGGAATAAGAAAACTAACAACCAAGGCGAATCCATTACAGGTGCCCGCATACCAATTCGCTTCAGCATTTTTCCACGAATTTATCTTCCAAGGCGAATCCATTACAGGTGCCCGCATACCAATTCGCTTCAACATTTTTCCACGAATTTATCTTCTGAGTTGTCAAAGCCGATAGAAAACGACAACAAAAATTGTGACGTCTCGAGAGAAAATGTTGAAGCGAATTGAATTGCAACCACCTGTAGTTGATTCGCCTTGTTATCTTCTGAGTTGTCAAAGCCGATAGAAAACGACAACAAAACTTGTGACGTCTTGAGAGAAAATGTTGAAGCGAATTGAATTGCGACCACCTGTACTTAATTCGCCTTGCTAACAACCACTTAGGTCCAGTTGTAATTGTAGTCAAACGCGGCAACTCTGCTCAGTATAAAAGTTTGCCATATAACATCTCCGTTTTTCTCACGCAGTTATTTATTTTTTTTTTTTCTTTCCCAAATACAAAATACGTACGTAAAATGTCGATGTCAAGGAAAGTTTAATTTGTTCTTTTTTAATAAGAGTAAAGTAATAATATGTACATACGTATGTTTTACTCTAAATTGTAGTTAGGCTGGAAAATATTTTTAACCGTACATTCTGATAATTTTTTTACATCTGTAAGATCAAAAAAGGGGTTCAACTTTAAGCATGAGTAATAACAACAATACACGTAATATATACAACAAAAACGTAAGTGGCGCTAATGAAGAGATGGAATTACTGCTCAATTCATCTAATGTACCACAAGGAATTGTGGAAAACAATCATATGACCACAATAAATATCGAAAATGATTTGACTGCTGGGACAAGTCAACAGTATCAGCAGAGGCAGCAGCAATTTCAACAAATGCGTCGAGAAGCTAGTGCTACTAGAATAAATATGGAGACTACTGCAGTAAATCAGCAAGCACCTAATGGTGTTGAGAACCAGAACAATGATGACAGGCAAAGGCTGCCGAATTTATTTTCAATGTGGCGTGAAGCCCGACATCAATTTATTAGGTCGCAGTCTCTCAGAGATGCTTATCCTCCACCTAATGCAGGAAACAATTCTCCCAATACACGTACATGGAGAGAAAATTTATATGAAGTTCTGTCCTCTCCAGTGTCTCCCCGTGCACATACACAAGTTCTTCGTGCTCTTTTTAACTCTTCAGCAAATGTTCGATATGAATCCTCACATACGAATGTTATCTTTCCAGACGACCAATTTTATTTTATGGTTAATCAGCAAAACAATAATCAAGCAGAAACAGAATTGCAGTCTTCGTCAAGAAATCATCATAGTAATGGTTTAGAAACTCAATCTTCTACACTAAGATTATCCAGACAAAGTTCTCGCATAACGGATGAAAGAAGCTTTAGTGATAACTCCAATTCAGAGCCGGAACCGTCGGCATCAGATTTGCCCACTGATATTGCAAATGCTGTCACAAGCAATAGCAGAAGAGAAAGTATTACTGTTAACTCGACAACAAATGGAGGACGCCCACCCCCCCAAAGGCAAGGCTCAGTTGCTGCAAGTACAACAGCTCCTACTGTCGATATGATAGACGATACAGATGCAAATGCCGTGGGAGAGTTGATTGTCAAACTTGTTACACATTTTATTCGTTATTTACCTTTTATATTTATTGTTTTTGTGAAATTTATTCACGATAATCTGTTAGGCATTCTTGACATTTTAATCTTGCAGAATGTAGTACATCATGTAAACAAATCACTTAAAGACCAAGTCGCAAAACTTAACCAAAAATCATACGTTATTCTTGTGCGAGACATAATTTTAGCTATATTTGTTGTATCGTATCGTTTTATTTTGTCTACAACTGCTCCTGATCCTTTCGGTCTTCTTATAAATCCACCTTCAACAAGTGTAAACGTAGATTTGTCTTCAATTCAAAAAGTTGAACCAACAAAATTTTCGCCGGACGCACCATTTAATCTATTTACAAATGAAGGCAGTACAAACGCTTTGAATAGTTTAATTTCTGTTCCGAAAGGTGTATCATTGGGCTCTTTACTGTATTATGTTGCAGTAAACGATTTAATATTGAAAGTGCTGACACAAATAATTAAAATTATAGTAACCATGTTTCCAACTAGAATCATACGACACAAATCACGGGTAAGATTAAAAAGCAATATCATGATAAATGCCTAACTATTAATAATTGTTTATTTTAAGGCTCGCTTATACGCTTTAATTGAGACTGCTTCTCAATTTTATCGGGCACTAGTTCCCATAAGACAGTGGTTAAATTACTTATATGAGTCATACGCGGGATTAGAAGTGGTAATACTGCTCTTTTTATTATTTAATAAATCAAATTATTATTTTATGTATATTGCAGATTTCTGGAATATTATTTTCTTCGTTTTATATGGGTGCCAAATTATTCGAGTTGTTTGAACGAGGAAAACCACTAAAAAAATCACTTATAAACTTTGTGCGAAATATGGTATGTAATTAGTAATAGGTACATATGTATATGTATTTTACAAAATGTTATTATTTTAACAACTCAAACAGGACTACGATAGAAAGCCAACTAAGGACGAATTAGAAGCGGCAGGTACCGTTTGTCCTATTTGTCATGATAATTTTTCATCACCGGTGATACTGGAATGCAGCCATGTCTTTTGCGACGAATGTGTTAGCACTTGGTTTAAACGAGAGCAAACATGTCCAATGTGCCGGGCTAAAGTAAGTGAAGATCCTACTTGGCAAGACGGTGCCACAACATTTTTCTATCAATTGTTCTAAAAGAACCATTCGTAAAGTTACATTGTTTTAGTTCTTGTATTTTAATTTTTATTGGCACTATAATACAACAGTTATAACTTTTTATTTATATTACTTTGTCTACCGATTATTAGAAAGAATATTTCAGACATTCTCATATGTATTTAAATACATGCTGATTACGTCGTCACTTTAGCAACTTTTCAAAATTTGAAAAATTTTAAAAATAAATTTATAAGAAACAATGGGGGATTCTTTTCCAAAAATGTTAGTAGCCCAAATATTTAATCACATGCTTTGCTTGTCCGATAACAAATGACTTGACATTCCTAAAGTATGCAATGTAAATGAGTAGGTACCTATATAGGTAAAATTGTATATTCTTCTGTAGATAAGTATTTGGCAAATAAAATCTGTATCAATAGCCTTTTATCATAGTCGTTTTATTACAGGGAGAGATTCGAAATATAGTTATTACACCAAGGTGATGCAAGACATCCTGCCTTAGCAGCGGAACCGCGGTTATTTTTCGGCTGAGTAAAAACTTCTTTATTATCGGTTATTCAATGTTTTTCCTTGAAAAAATTCACCATCTCCCTTGGTCGCTTCTTTATTTATAACTTTATGCCGCTCCTTACTAACTATTTCTTCAATAACTTCGCCATCGCCCTTAATCAGCCGGGAACGACCAGTTACCGGATCGATTTCCCGGCGTATGCGGCTTTGACGCTGCCGATATTCTTCAGGAGTCTCCGGTGCATGCGATTTATTATTCATCAGATCCACAGGTATAGAAAAGTCATCTTTGGCGATGACCGATTTTTCTTCTGTTTGAGGCGTCTGTTCCTTGTCTTTCCTTTTTTCCCTTGAATGCTTTTTGGATTTTTTCTTCTTTTCTTTGCGTTCCTTATGCTTGTGTTTCTTTTTTATCTTATGTTGCTTTGATTTTCCCATTATTGTTTATTTAGAAAATCAAAAAATTAATAGGTTTTGCATTTAACTATCAAAACACATTCGTTATTGGATGTCAATAAAAGATTAGTCGATCAACCCTGTTTTTACATTACTTAAGGTCTACACTTAACAAAATAACCAAAGACAAAAATATTTCACATTCACAACCAATTAAAACATGACAGCTCTATACATACATAAGCAGCTGCATTTTGCTTGCTCATACATACAACAGATGGGGACAAAAAAAAAAGAAATGCGGTCGGGGGACCCCCGTTAGGAACGAAGTTCCTTATGTTTTTCTCATGATACAATTAATAAGGTAGCCTCGTCAGCTAAACCGTTAATCATCTGACTACTTTATGTTGTCAAGAGATTGCAGAGATGAAAGGCAGCCAAAACGAGATAGCTAATCCGCGTAAGCTCAGTGCATCTCTCTTCTGTAAATGTAGAAGTGGCGTCTTTTTCACAGTTTGCATAAGTTGTACAAAAACAAAATGCATGTTATTTTTATTGAAGTTGTTCTTATTGTAGCGAAAAGGCTACCTTGTTAATTGTATCATGGTTTTTCTTTTCATCTTTGAATGTAATACAAGGTGAAATCTGTATGTTTTATTTTGTGTTGTTTTTGAAATTTTATGATTCTTTAAATTTTTGGAACCTTTTCCAACTAATTAATATTTATTGGTAGGTGTCTCCGCTGCTGCCAGTGGAGACACCGCCAATCATACACAATTGCTTTTCGACAGTACACCAATACATATAAACAGTTCACACGCTTTCGTGACGATTTCTACTAATTTCCACTACCAGTAAGCCGCGTTAAGGAACTTCGTTCCAAAAAATAAAGCACCTCCATCAACATCATTGGATATATTTTGTTGGTGCTGAATTTGTTGTAGTTGCGCGACTACCTGCTCTGTGTAGCTGCCTTGAAATAAAGCAAATGTAATTTTGGGTCGGATTTAGTCAATTGCCGTAAAATGAAAAAGTGTGCTGCCAGATGCTTACAGATTTTGTACGCGAAACTGGTGTTGGTTATACCATGAAGGAGAAAATTCCAAATTTTGTATACATATGAAAAAATTTATTGAATTAAATGTAAAAAAAATAGGATTTCGGATGGTTGGGACCGTTTATGAATTTGCGATTTTATGTTCTGTACAAAAACTTTCCTCTGGCAGCACTATGTCACCAACATTTTTATATTTTTCTTAGTAAATTCTTCAACTTCAAAATCGAATTATTAATAAACTAAAAGCCTCCGACAGACTTTCACTTCAGTTTTAGGAGGTCCACGACACCCTCTACAAACGTACGTTCCCCGTAATTTTTTTTTATCGAATATCGAATGGCAATACAACGAATTTTGAAATACAAGCTAGTCTTCATACATATCTACACTCCTCCATTATTGACCGCAAAAAAGGCTTGTACAACTAAATTTGAAAAATTGGGGTGAAGTGTAAAATAAAATTATTGAAAAAAGCCATGTTTTCATCCCTGTTTGCAGCTGTCGGCCATATTCATATACACGTTTCTAGTCCATTTGTTAAACAGAGAGAGATACAATCATACAATATGTGTTTCCTTTTCTATGTTAAAGAAGTAATGCAAATTAAAGTAGTATATTTTTCATAAAATTATTGTTTTTATTTAAAATAAAAATTAAATATATTGCTGTTTATCATTAATTTGAGTACTACAAAATTTATGTAACTTGGTGAAAATTATTGCTTACTAAATTTTTGATATATAGATGCACAAGCAGAACTAAAATACTACTGCGGGTATTCGGCATTGCAGCCATGTTAGTTTTATAAGTTCGCTTCTAGCGCAAGGTAAAAATTTATGAGCGACGCGCTTTTAAACAATTTTAGCTGGAAAAATTGCAGAAAATTTGAGTGTAAAGTGCTTGATACTGAATTTTAAAATTGAACTTTAGTGTTAATGTGAAATATGAGTGAGAAAATTTAATTAAAGCCACGTCAGAATGGAAATAATTTACGAAAAGGACTATAGCTTAACATAATTATAAAACTTTTTCTTACCATTGTTCCTCACACATACACACATCCAAGACGTGTCGTAAGTTTTTATTGTTTGTGTAGAAAATATTGGCGGCGTTAGTGGCTATGCAAAAAGTGGTGGTTGTTGCTGCATAGAAAAAGTTGTAAAAATGTTAACAAATGGGATGAAATATCCCGATGGCATTAAGCTCTAGTTGAAAAAATGATTCTTTGCATGAAATTGTTTCTTTGTAAGAAAACAGGGTTGTCAAATTATAAAGAAAAACTGTATCACTTGGATTTCTTAACCCTATTTGGACCCCATTCCAACAAAACCCTTTGTTTCTTTAAAGAGACGCTGTGGTGCATATCAGAAAGAAATTCAGCTTAGCGAAGCTTAACCCTACTTCAGAAAGAAATAAATGCAGTATAGTGAAGTATAATTTAAAATAGTGGTCTGAAATAATAGGAAAATGAGCTATGTACAAAAATCCTCGGCAGCGTATATTTTTGGAATTACGGATCGTTTTGACGATTTTTTAGCATTTTCTCAAGATGCAGTGCTGCAATATGGAATGCAAATTAAAACTTGTCCAACACAAAAAAAAAAAAAACAAATGGTCTATGCATTAATTGAATAATTTTAAACCGTTGTGAACTGTATGAAAATTTTTAATTTTTTTTATGCAATTGGGTATAAGTATAACGAAAGCTAAAATACCACAGTTGTAATATGTAAATTTTAGGATTATTTTAAGAGTTGTGTGTGAATACTGTTTTCTAGTTGCGGAAATTTGACAACTCTTAATTTGAAATTGTTTTGAGTGCAACCCCAAATGGCCGGTTTTTTTCTTTTGCTTTGTTCGATTTCATTGTTTTTAATGCTTCCTTTGTTTTTTATGAGAGAAAATAGTACAACTATATCTCACCGGTCTTTCACATTTTTGCCCTCTTTCTACCAATCATCATCGTCTTTTAATTCTTGTCAAACGAAGAGCCTTCAATAGTTGAATTTTTCTTAGTGTGTTAAGTATTTTTTTTCTTAAATTTTTGAGACGTGTTTTATACACATAATTGTTAAATAAAGTGTAATAATATTATAATTATTATCAAGTATGTTATGTGCTAAAATTAATTAATTTTCGTTTGTTAATTATTGTTCTTTTATTCTTGCTGTAATGTGCTTCAATGACAGAGTGTGTGTATACATACATATGTATTTTATTCTGCAAAGCGCCAACAAAAAGGCTCAATTTGTGGTGTATTTCATATTTTATTTATATTCTCGATGGTCTGCAATACCAGACCATCAAGAATATAAATAAAAATTTCCAACATTAGGTTGGAAATTAGGTTTGAATTGTGCATGATAGAAAATTATTAACATAAAACAAATTTGGTTCAAGTTCAGGTTCTTGTTCTTGATTCAATATTTGTTACATAGGGTTGTGGATAAGATGTCCTAAGCAACGTACCTACACATATGCAAATATAGATTTGTAAACGTGCAATAATCTTCTAATTCTTTATTAAATGGAAATAGGCTCAACTAGTTAAATAAATAAATTTACTATTTAGGTATAAATAAACTATTAGGAGTATCAAATATTTGTATGTTTACTATATGAAGACAGCATGTACTACTGATGTACGCAAAACTGTGACAGAATTTTTAACGCCTTCAATTCAGTAAGCTATTAATTTGTTAAATAGGTACATATAGGTATCAAATAGTGCACAAGTGGTTTTGAAAAATAAATCAGCTATAATGATAAACACACCTCTACTAGCATTCTTACCAACCAATATTTCCAATATCTATTAGAATATTTTACGCAAATTTTATGCTGATTAAGGAAATACATTTTTACCTATGGTGTAAAAAGTGATTCGGGACAGGATCTTGATACAATAGAGTATAATAATCCAGCATCGGAAACTTTTTTACACTTTTAACTGTAACAAAAGCACCCATTTTTTATTTGAATTTTTAAGTATGCTATATGTGATCAGAGATGCAGTCACGTTATTCAAAAGCTAGGTTGGGCTTCGTTTCACATCCTATGCGTTAAAATATCCTTTAAGCGGTGTTCATATACATTTTGGACTAACTTTAGAAGAGTTAGCCAGGTTTTGAAAGAAATTAATTTTATAGGTTTGTAGACTTGAAAATTTCTTAAAAGTTTGTTTGAAACTTAACTGCTTATTCCATAATTCCCATGAACAAAATGAGAATCTGTGTTAAAAGTTTGTTTGAACATTTCTGATTCTCATTTTGTTCATGGGAATTATGGAATAAGTAGTTGAGTTTCAAGCATCCTTTTCAGAATTTTTCCAGTCTACTGATGAGTTGATTAGCACCAACGAAATGTCGTCGGCATATACCTATGTATATAGACAGCTGAAAAAACAGAAAACATTTAAATGAAAGGTCTATATTTTTGGACCTGAATTAATTTTTTTTTATTAAATTAAATTAAATAAATAAATAAAAAATTAATAGCTATAAAAACATTTTAACGATTAAATTAATTAGTTTTTATTTGAACTTTTTCTTATTATTATTTTGTATTACGTTAATCAGGCTTAAGTTCATTGTATATTACTTTTGTGATTGATATTATTTGAACAAGACAAAGAAAACATCAAGGTGGCTTCGAAACAGCTAGTCCATCTAGCTAAAGGTCCTTGATGTTTTCTTTGTCTTGTTCAAATAATATGAACCAAAAAAGTAATATAGAGCGAACTTAAGCCTGATAAACCTAATATACAAAATAATAACACTTTAATGATTTATTAATTTGATTTTCTTTTCTTTTTCAGCAAACCTCAAACAATTTGGGAGCCTGACATAATAGCTGTTTAGCGAGCGTTCAGTATAAAAAATTCTTTGACAAATCTTATTTTGTAAGTACAATTTCAGCAAAGACTGAGTTATTGTAAGAAGACTTCACAATTTTGCGCATTTAAGGTGCTGCATTTGTGCAATTGCAAATATTTTCCATAAATTTGGAATTAGCCTCTTGCCTTAGTTTGCACTCCTTGTTACCATCGCTGGCGTTTTCATTTTAATTTAAACCTTTTTCGCATACTTTTTGTCTGATTTCATACAAAATGTCACATTACTTCACCAGGTGACACTTTTTGTTATTGGTGGAAAATGTTTGAAATTAAAAATATGCTGATGGATTTTATATTTTCACATTTAGAAATTTAAGTAGGAAATTGTTATTAGTAAATTTGAATTTAAAGAAGTAGAATAAACAAAAATTAAATTAGTTATTTCTTTGGCTTTAAGAGCCAATTGAAATTATTATTTCTATCTATTGTCCAAAAATAGACCTTATTAATAATTTCTGTCTTTTTCAGCCGTCTCTATGCCGCCGACATTTCGTTGATGCTAATCAACTCAAAAAACTTAAGAGTTAAGATTTTTCGAGTCTACTGATGAGTTGATTGACATCAACGAAATGTCGACGGCATATAGACGGCTGGAAAAGATAGAAAACGTTAGTAGTAGGTATAGAAACAAATTGCGGGAAAGCTTAAGAAAGAAATTGCAGTTTACTGTTGCACACGTAGAATAAACAAACATTATAGTTTTACAATGTGTTTCATATGCACTGTATGTGCATTACTTTGAATTTGGCAGTGTAGAGTAAAAGTATGCTAAACCTTTTTGCAAATGCAATTATGCAATACCATTTGCACAAGATTGTGAATATAGCCATTAAGAGTTTTCACAGTGGTCTTTGTACAAATGCAATTTTCCACATACGATACATATTTATTTAACAAACAACAATATAGCGCTAAATGTGTCCAGCTTTATAGTTTAGTTTTATTTACATGCTAGTATTGTTGCATACACCAAACAAAACAGAGCTAATTGCAAATACACACTTTGTTGTTGCGTGAAATTAATGAAGCATTCTTGCTCGGTCAACGTGAAAACTCTTATGCGTTAAGAAAGTTGAATTTGCATTCCCTAAAAGAACAAACTGCTTGTAAACAATTAGGGACACCTTATCAAAAATGTTAAATTAGTCTCATTGAAAAACAGAATAGAATTTTATGTAGGCAAACGTTGGCTCACTCGCTATAATCTGCATTATTGTGTTTGGCGTAGTCTAAATGGGACGGTTTTCGTTGGTGCTGTCAGTTTCAAATATGCCAATCCTGTTCTTGTAGTAGATTTTAGAAAGTTTGTATATTTTGGAAATCACTTCATCAATATTTTCAAAATCGCCTGACTTTCGCCGCAAAAACGCCAACCACAATCTGGGTCAATATTTGAAAACTCTAAAACAGTTTGTGGATGTTCTTCGGTTTACGCTGCTTACTGAAGTCGCCAGTTCATAAAAATACATTTTAAATTTATGTTAAAAAATATGCGCTAAAAATTATTCCATTCATACATCAACTAAAATCGAAAATATTCCTAATGTCTTATTTCCAAAAAATAGCAATACCACAATTTAATTACCAAAATATCTGTGTAAAGAAAACGCAACTGAATGCACATACATTGAGAAAGTCGCCAAGCTGCCAGAAAGTTAAATAAGGAAAAAATAAAATACTAAGAAAAACAGCGTTCGACATTTTAATCTAAAACAAGAGAAAAAAATATCAATCAAATGTTGACTTGGATAGACTATATATAGTTATATATCATTTGGTGAAACGTTTTTTAATTGTCACTTTTTTCTTAATTTTTTCTTAATTCTTAATTCACTTTTGAAAAACTGGTGTTTATGAATGGAAATAAAATCTTTTTTGATTAAAAGTATTTTGTATTTTAAATACATATTTTTGTTACACTGTATTTTGTATTTCAAATACTTGATTTTGGAATGCAGTATTTTGTATTTTAAATACATGGAAAAAAAGTATTTGTATTTTGTATTTTAAATACACATCTTTAATGTATTTTGTATTTTAAGTACATCAGAGCATGTATTTTGCCCAACACTGACTACACCGCTATTTATTGTACGCAAGTCGAACCAAAACTTTCGTTGGCTGTCTTTGATGGAAATTATCCAAACCATCTGGCGAGACAGATTCTCATAGGCTTTCTCATAGTTTTGTGACTTGGTGATAATAATTACTGTGAATAGTTGAATGCATATTTGTGAAAATTACTGCCAATTTTTCTGGTCAACTCTCACTTAAGCGATTAACAGTATACGATGCTTTGTTTGTCACCGTCACCAACAAGTGATGTGACTATGAAAATCAGGCTCTTAATCGATGTTTGCGTCAAACTGTTTGGAGAGTATTTTGCCCAAGATACATAGCTATTAATCTTTAAACTTAATAGAATCATTTATATAATTTTTCTTGTCGTTATGATCAGATGAATTTAATGTGTGTATAAGATGACTCTTATTGTTTGCACGCAGCCGTTTAAACACATGTAAATAAAGTAAATGTTATTGTAAAATTTATTTAGGCGAGACACATTAAAGAAGAATTGATGCAGACAACATACATTCTTGAAAGAGATTCCTTGCAAAGCCAAAAATACTGAAAAGATAACCTGCCAAGTAAAAACATAGAATATTGTTTTATTAAAAAAGTCAGCCACAAAGAGGACAAAATATATTAACCCAGCGTGTGTTATTAAGAAATACATATACATATTTGTAGTATCGAAAGTATTCGAATATTTTTTCCAAAAGAAAAATATATACACATTGGACAAAACTCTGCATACCAAGTTATTATATAACATTATATCAATCCACAAGGATTTTTCCCGATAGCCTAGATCACAAGCTACTTAATATACTGCGTACCAATTTAATGCATAGAGAATCCTACAAAAGCGGTAGTTGTGTTAGACTGAGGACTTATGGAAACTGAAACAGTATATAATCCATTTTTCAATAATTAAATCTATATATTCCATATATTTATCTTATTAAATGTGTGTGTTTGTCAGCAGGCGAAGTAAAACATATGACTACTGCATTTATCTAAATAATATCTGGAACAGTGTTCAAAACACACAAGTAATAACAACAACAAAAACTATACTTAGGTAAGGACAATTAAGAAAAGTTATCCAGACACAAGCAACAGCTGCAAGGAGCAACTCAAAGATCACAGATATTTTGATAATATACATTTTGTGAAGGATAACGTGAGAAACAATCATACAACAGCAATAATTTATTTATAATACGAGATCAAAGAGGAAGAAGGAGAAGAAGAAGAGAAGATTCACTTAAACTCCATTAGCTGATTCAGCTAAAACTATAAATTTAAGGCTGCTGTCCTAAGGAGATATAAAAACCAGGACAAAGAAGAAAAGCTCAGGGGAATCAAAAGAGTTGTATTAACATCAAAAAACTTAAAAAGAAAAAGAAAAACCAATACAAAACAATTGAGATAACAGCAACTAACAAACAAATCTATAGACTAAGTTATTTGAAACTATAGAATACTATTAAGTAGATAGCGTAGTCGAATAAAAAACAAAAATAAATTAACGCAAATCAACATATTTTACAAACAAAAACATCCATCCACACAAACAAATTTAAACACAATGGACGAGTCGCAGCCGAAAACGTTATACGTAGGGAATTTGGATGC
Organism: Sturmia bella; assembly: GCA_963662145.1. Lineage (NCBI taxonomy): Eukaryota > Metazoa > Arthropoda > Insecta > Diptera > Tachinidae > Sturmia > Sturmia bella. The sequence continues at coordinate 42,344,942 of OY759168.1, read as the reverse complement.
ATCCGTGTCTGAGGATTTATTAGTTGCCCTTTTTAGTCAAATGGGTTCAGTTAAAGGTTGTAAAATCATACGCGAACCCGGCAATGATCCCTACGCTTTTATCGAATATTCATCTTATCAGTCTGCTACGACCGCCTTAACAGCCATGAATAAACGTTTGTTTCTCGATAAAGAAATTAAGGTGAGTATATCATATATTTATTTAATTTCTTCTTTCATACTAAAATGAACTTAATTATTTATTTTCCTTAAGAGCTAATTGAAATGTATTATTTTAGGTCTAAAAATAAACTTCATCAATGTTTTCTGTCATTATCAGCCGTCTCTATGCCGCCGACATTTCGTTGATGCTAATCAACTCATCAGTAGAGTTGAAAAATTCCTGAAAGAGTGTTCGAAACTCAACTACTTATTCCAAAATTCCCTTGAATTCTCATTTCTTTTAAGAGTTTTTCGAGCCTACTGATAAATCGATTAGCATTAACGAAAGACAGAAAACCTTAAGATCTATTTTTAGACCTAAAATAATAAATCTTTCTTACTCTATATATGCTGAAATAACTAAAAATATGTATATATTCCCTTAATAATAAACGGAACACGTTTTGTTAAACTCTACTTTAGGTGAATTGGGCCACTAGTCCTGGGAATCAGCCGAAAACAGACATAAGTTCACATCATCATATCTTCGTAGGCGATCTTAGTCCTGAAATAGAAACCGAAAGCTTGCGCGAAGCTTTTGCTCCGTTCGGAGAGATCTCTAACTGCCGTATTGTTCGTGATCCGCAAACTATGAAATCTAGAGGCTATGCCTTCGTGTCGTTTGTAAAAAAGGCAGAAGCAGAAAATGCAATACAAGCAATGAATGGCCAGTGGATTGGTTCACGTTCCATACGTACCAATTGGTCGACCCGCAAACTTGCACCACCTCGCGAAAATAATAAGACAAACACTAACAGCGGTGGCGGTAATATAAAAACCAATTCAAGGCAAACCTTTGAAGAGGTCTACAATCAGTCAAGTCCAATGAATACCACAGTCTATTGCGGTGGCTTTCCGCCAAATGTGATTACCGAGGAACTAATGCACAAACATTTTATGCAATTCGGTCATATACAGGATGTACGCGTTTTTAAAGATAAAGGCTATGCCTTCATTAAGTTTGTTTCGAAAGAGTCGGCAGCTCGTGCTATTGAGCATACACACAACTCCGAAGTACTTGGCAATATTGTCAAGTGTTTTTGGGGTAAGGAAAACGGCGGAATCAATTCCGTTGCAGGCAACGAAAACCAGATGAATAACATGGCAGCCGCTTCCGCAGGAGCAGCAGCTGCTGCTGCAGCGGCAGCTGGAGCTATTATTGGTCCCGGAGGCATGCCAACAACACCACAACAGGCAGCTGCTGCACATGCGGCTGCAAATGCAGCTGCTGCCGCCGGTGCCACGTTACCCGGACAAATGATGACTCAACAACAACTCGCCGCAGCCGCAGCAGCTGTTCAATATCCATATGCGACGGCATACCAACAAATGGGTTATTGGTATCCCCCGGCGGTAAGTTTACACCGATTTATGCACAACTTAATATACATTTACTTAAGCAGCTTTCATACAAACATTGCACAAGTGGGGAATTTTCACTTCCACCACAAACTTGAACTTGAATTTAATTTATTATTTGTTTAGCGTGGCGCATATACTTACCACATAATATAACAGTCAATTTTAAATTAGCATCCATTTTAAATTAGTGCCCCTTCCATAATATTGGAAGCTCTAATTTATAGCTCGCAAACTAGAAGAATTTCCATTTTGATACTACAAAATTGGATACCTTCAGAAGAAAAAATATATGCACATACACATCTGAATATTGTCTTAAATTTAATAAGAAAACTTTATTTTTACTGCAAACTATATTCTAAAGTTAATAATTTTATCGGGCTTGAGTTCGATTTTTTACTTATCTCAAAATTGAGAAAGATTTTTTTGGGATAAAATTGGAGTGATCAATAATTTTAAAGAAGACAACAAAAGTAAAGTTGAAGACTTACTGGCTGGGGTACATAACATGACTTACACGTCCACCACATTGATCAGCAGCACCCAAATTTGCTTCGAACCCAGTCATGACTGGAATTGCGTGTTGTTTTTAAGCAGCAGCACTGAGACATCCCACCACCTGAGCTCTTCATTGCTGATCATTTAAAGTATTTTAATTATTTATTTGCTATGAGAGCCAATTAAAATGTATTATTTTTAGTCCAAAAATAGAACTTATGAATTGTTTTCTGTTATTTTCAGCCGTCTATCTGCTGACGACATTTCGTTGATGGTACTCGTTCGTAGAGTCGAAAAAAACTTAAAAGAACGTAGTCAAGTTTGAAACATTCTTTTAAGTCTTTTTCGGGTCTGCTGATGAGTTGATTAGCATCAACGAAATGTCGGCTGTATATAGAGGGCTGAAAAAGACAGAAAACAATTCATGAAGTCTATTTTAATGAGCTTGTAAAACGTGAACGTTTTAAAGTTAATGACAGATACACTTATTTTATGTAATAGCAAAAAATAAACTAAACTAAAGTAACACAAGTCAATAGTAGTTTTGGTGCCAAGGAACTGTTTTTTAACTGTGACTTCATTTTATATTTTTTAAACTGGGACTTCATGCTGATTTCAAAAATAACAAATAGTTGGAATTCTTACGTGCAGTTATGTAGTATTTCGCTTTTGTGCAGTGATTTTTTACATTATTGCTTCCATAAAAACATTCTTTTTTATGACTTTCGTGCATGATGCGCATGCAGTCAGAAGGTCTTGTTGCATTCCCCAACAGTCGTCATCCATCATATGCCGATCCCATCGGCTTTGGTACCTTTCTTCCATAGTTTTCAGATCCTGATAAAACCGTTCCAATTGCTCGTCCCTACAAGATCCAAGATTATCAAGGAATCGGTCGAGATGACCAGATGATAAACCAAGCAAATTGTGTAGATTTGCACAGAAAAAAGACGGTGCGCCGCGCTCGCAATCAAAAATATAAAATGCACTACAAATTTGCACAAAGCATATTTGTTCAGCTGCTATTGTGATTTTTAACCCATTATTATTTATTTTCATCTGAGCATTTTTGCATACTTCTATTTGCTCGAGGGTTTTTATTTTGGGGCAAATGAAGCAAATTGCAAATACATACATTTTGTTGTTGTGTGGAAAAAAAGCAGAGCATTTTTGCTCACATTTTCTGCGTTTGCACAATTTGCACTACCCATGGTGAAAAGCCTTACTATTTCAAAATTGAAACTAAATCGAACTCTTTCTTTCAATTTTTAGGGATACCAAGCCGCGCAGATGCAAACACAATATATGCAACAAGGCTACTATCCATACGCATATGCAGCAAGTGCGCAGCAAGCTGGAGCTATGCGTAAGTTTGTCTTTTTTTTATATATGTATATGTATATAACAAACATATATTGGCATATTCATAAAAATCTAAATGAATTTCCGATGAGTTTCAATTCAACAGTTCGATGCAAAATGCTCTTGAAACTCATTTTAAATACATTTTAGTTTTTTCCTTATGAATGTGAATTTTATGAATTTCACTGCTATGAAATTGTAATGTTTTCTTAATGTTTTGCCTTCAAGCTGCTGGTTATAGAATGGTCCAGCCAAATGTGGCTTGGGGTGTGCCAGGAACAGTTGTGCCAGGCGTTACAGCAGCAGCGACAGCAGCAAATGGTTCTCTGGGTCCTCAAATGATGTACAGCGCTGCAATGCCTCAATATCAAACCCAATGAAGCTACTAAACTATAGCATGTTTGTTTTGTACAAAATTTGTTGGAGCCAAAACAAAATCATCAAGAGTGTTGTTTTATTTCTTGTTTTAAGCGGACAAGAACAAATGTGTATTTCGACAAATTAACAAGTGTGATGTTGTATTATTAAGATATTGAAATATAAAATAACAGAAGAAAAAGTGAGAGAAGAAAACACAATGTTTGTGAACACTCTAAAAATATTAACAAACCTGTACACAAACATGCTTTTAATTTCTAAACAACAATTGTCAAAAATTAAATAATTTGACTTCAGATCGTTTTTATATGTATGCGTCGTCGAAGCGTCGAATCCAAAACCGAACAGGAAACAATCAATACAAAATTAAACAATGAATGAATGAGACAAAACATAAAAAACACAAATTTAAGAAAACAAATCTCTCTCGCTATATTCCTTGATTGTTTGCGAATAATACAGTATATATGAGTGTAGTATAATAGTTCATTTTGCTATGTACGAATAATTTTACAAAAGCCGCAGGAACCATCTCCATTTATATCATGATTACAAACATCATTCTTTTTTTTTTTTTTGTTTGTTGTACGTAGTTAACTTATTTTTAATATTATTTTACAAGATAATATACCTATAATTTAACTATGAAAATGATCAAACTAAAAGTTTTTCACAGGACTCGAGTCAAATCTTTTTAAGGATACTTAAAATCGAAATTATCTTATTCCACTTTTATTTATTAATTTATTTATTATGTTGAAATATGATTTTGGAAAACAACGAATGAAACAATTCACGATTTTTAACCACCTTTAATAGTTAAAAATTAAAGAAAATTCTTGACGTTCTAGTGCATATTGAAGCATATCGAAGAAATTCTTCATGTACAATTTTTTTTTTTTTTTTGATTTGATTTGACAAAAGCAAACACTGTCCATATTTACACAAACACTTTTTCTAATCATACTCCGCCATATATCTTGTAATATTCGCTTACAATCTCAAAAAAGAAAAAAAGAACATAGATATTAGGTCGTTGTTAATTAAATTATATTTAAAATAAAAATAGTAATAAAAAAAAAAACAAATAAAAACTTGAAAAAAAAATCTGCAAAGAAATCTTTATTGCAAAGTAAGAAGAAACAAAAAATGATACAAGAAAATCAAATAGTGATAGTAAAAACTAAGGAATCTGTCACTTTTTTCGTCCTTTTTCACATATTAATAATATATTGTCGTTACCATCTCTTTATTTCTTTGCATAGCAAACTAAAAAATAAAACAAAACAACTGATTTATTAGTCATAAATCATAAAATATTTTTTCTACAAAACGATTGTAATTTATGTATCTAAAAAACAAACTTCGTGTGAGGCAACCAAAACACCAACAACAAACACAAACAAAAAAAAATAAATAAATTAAGTAACCTACTCAAAGAAAAATTTAACGTTTAACAACGTCATTATGACTGGGATTTTTGTCTCTAAGAAAATCCATAAAATATTAAATTTATTGTTGAAATGATAATTTATTTTACTAAAATACAAAAATATTAGGATGAAGTTAAAAAGTGCTGCAGAAGAGAAACACTAAATTATAAAAAAAAAGCGGATAAATATATTTAAGAAACGCCATTTTTAGCGTTAAAGAGAAAAAATAATAAAAAACATGTAAAAAAAATAAATAAAACAGAGGAAAGAAAATATTATATCATTTCTTTTATTTCTCAAGCTGTTTGCTTGTTTGTTGCTTTTTTGCATCCATCGTTGTTGGTTAGTTAGTTAGTTAGGGGTTTGTTGTTTGGTCTACCTACTTATTACTACTCTGAATGAGAAGAATATTATTAAAAATCCACACCACACCCACACACGCGTACTTGATCCTCAACAAACCGTTAGTTTTATTACGGCCATCTGAAAAGTTAACATGTAATAATAGGAGACCAGAATTTAAAACAAGCAGCTTTTTTCTAGAGCTATTTTGCTGATGGCAGTGGGCCGGATACACACACACATGAATGCGCATGCAACGTCGCGCTGCTTGCAATGCATATAATATGTAATAGGGCCTCAAATTTTTAAGCAAGCATATTTTGTTAAACCACTAAGGACAACATGTGTGTGTGTGCACGTGGGCGTAATTCCTTTTAGAAGGGGAAGTGTATGGTAACCTCAAATATAAACGGACGTATTTCTACACTATTTATGAAAGCAATAAGCTCTACAGAATCAAAATACAAATTTTTACAAAGCATATTTGTAGCACGAGGATTAAACTTCCATCGAGAATTCGCCTGAACATGTAGACTGATGTAAACAAAACCATATTAATAAATAAAAAAACAATTTTTCTATTTTTTTTTTTTACGGTGCGATTGTGTTTAAGCTGACAATATGCTGTTGAAATTACAAACTATAGAGAGAGAGAGAGAGCAAATATACATACATATTTACATGTTCAAATATACTTACATTTACACATACATATGTATTCCATATATGTACATATCGCCACCTAAAATCCAAGAAGCCAATAGAAGAAGTAAAATACTTTTATACAATATTCTGCGAATGCTTTCGAGATGAACTTTATTACCAATCGTACTTACTTCATTTGGAAAAAAAAGAAAAGACATACATACTATGTATGTACATGCATACATACATGTGTAAATGAAGTTGAAAAAGTAAAGTATTTTTTAAGAAGCTCTTGTCCTTTTATTGTGTCAGCAGTTGGCATTTGTATAAAAGTTTGAATATTTAATACATTTATATGAAATTACTTTTTCAAGCTCAAGTTCAACCCTTGGTTTGTCACTTTTTTAATCAGTATCAATTAAATAAAGAAAAGTAAAAAAAAAAATATTTTTTATAGCTAGGTGGACTCTGGGTAGCAAACACCCTTCATCAGCACCCTATGAACTTTGGACATGTCAAATTTCACAATTTTGGCACAGCCGCTTTAACCACTCGGCAACCAAAGCTCACGCAATTTTACTTTCTATTTATACACTCAACTGACATTAACAAAAGCAATAATATTTTTTGTAGTCTATTTTATGGATGAGTTTTTGTCATCTCAGACGACTGTTAATTACTCTTTTTATGAGAGCTTCTTCCATACATGTTCTGGTTTGCATCTTGTTTGCATTTTATTGATACAACTTGAACATTTACGCCATGCCATGCGGTATTTATTAACTATGATATTGTAACACATTTATATTAAATTCCTTTTTTTTTAATATTTATCCGGGAGCAAGAACAAATGTAACAAAACGTCACCGAATATCGTTGTATTTAAACTATATATTGAACGTCACTAAGTTGCGTTTGCTTTTTATCTAGATTAGAATAATACACATAGTTCTAAGTTGTTACTTTTTTATTGTTCTTTTTTAGCATTTATTATCTCATTTTGGAGTCTCAATAAATTCAATTCCATTGAATATTTATTTTTCCTATGTATATCAATCCTTAAAATGATATACAAACATAGTCAAATCCTATGTACATATGTATATCAATCCTTAGATTGATATACATACTCAAATCCTATGTACATACATATATCAAAATTTAGAAGTGCGTCTTGAAAATGCGGACAATTTCTTTCAAAATATATGTATGTACTTGTAGCGCGGAGATGAAACTCCCGATTGTAAGGTTCTTGTTTAATGATCAAGTAGGAAGTTCTTTGATACCTATAAACCATGTTATTAAATTGAAAACCAAATTGTTGTATAACTTATGTTCACGACACGCTTGAAGGTGCGTGCGGTGCCGCCTACGATATCCGTGTTCAAACCACAAACTATAGGGAGAGCAAAAATACCTATATGTATGTATATTTGTAGGTAATTTATAAAAATGTAAACACTCATACTTACATACATACATTAACAGTTACACACACATGCATATCGTTGGCATCACGTAGCAACCTGCTTCGCCATACATAATTTTGAGAGCGAACGAAGTTGCTTCATATTGAAGTGCTTCGCATGCAAAATTCCTGTCTTCTCTAATTTATAACGCAATTTTATCTGCACTATCTGTCAAAATCATACATTGTAAACAAAAAAATAAAAACAAAGAAATCGTAATTGTCTCATAAAAATAAAAGTTAAGTTGTGGGTTGTATTTAATGCCGTGCAATATCAACACCGAAGACATTTCCAAATTAATGCGGATTTTTTGTGACAACACTTTCGCTTACTTTTTTTGTCCATTTGAAAAATTTGCTTCACGAAATTAATGGACAATTTCTGTTGGATTTTTAAAAACCAAAATTCAAATCGAAGCACAAGACGAGTCGTGTAAACAGTGTTCATAAATATAATTGAGAGAGCGAAGCGGGTGATTCAACTCGTAATGGAAACATACTATTAGTTGCTCCTCCGTGACTCACGCGTTTTGCTTGCAATTTACCCATGATTCAACTAATAAGGTAACCTTTTCCCTACAACAGCAACAACTTCAATAAAAATAACATGCATTTTGTTTTTGTACAACTTCTGTAAACTGTCAAAAAGATGCCGCTTCTACATTTATAGAAGATAAATGAACAGAGCTTACATTGATTTGCTGTTTCGTTATGGCTGTCTTTCATCTCTGCATTCTCTTGACAACCTGAAGTAGTCAGATGATTAACGATGCGAGCAGAGTTGGCTTTTCGAAATTATTTACAAAAGTACAATAGTGTAGCCCTTCCGATGCGACTTTTTGAAGTAGGACAGAATTCTATCAGATTTAGCTATTTGCTTGCTTTCAGTTGGTATTTTGTTAACATACATATTAGTAAAGTTTTGTTTAGGTCGGCTTTACGGCCTTTTGAGTTTTTGCTGACGATACAATAACATGGACGTATGTATGGAAATCGACTCGCACTAAACATTGTATGAATGTATGTATGTGTTAAAACTCCAGGCGCTCAGCACAATATCAGCTCTTCACTGTTGCCACTGTTTTGTTTTAGAAAAATTAAGATTTTCTTGTAAAAAGTACCCAGTGGGAAAACAAAGAATTCATTACAAAAATTAAGGAAACACTGCATTTAGGCGGGAAAGTACTTTCAATAAATGTTTGTATACATATTATGAATAAAGATTTCAATGAAATCTGTGAATTTCATGAAAATTTCTTGGTCAATTTCAAAGGAACGTGAAAGTTCATTTTAAAATTGTCGTCAAAGTGAAGAGTTGCAAGTATTATTATTTTAAAATAGAGTTGCCAAGACTGCTGCAGACATACATTTATAGGGCAACATTCGAAAATAAAGTACTTTGTCACTTTACTTTCAGTAAATGTCAAAAAATTACTTTCATGAAAATTTTTCTGAAAGCTGAGTTGAAAGTTAGAAAATTGTGAGTGTGTTAGTGAAAAGGTGTCAGTGTATTGCAACTTTCAGGCATTTACTTTCCCGAGATGGAAAAAATTTAGACTTGTGTCTTTCGTGAATGAATTAATTCAACTGAACGATACCTTCAATTGAATGAATGAAGAAAGATTTCTGTATTTGTTTTTTATACCTTACACCTTTGTATTTACTTTGTTTTTGCTTACATCATTCACACAATGATTTTAATTTTTAATTTCGATATCAGTTTTATTTAGTAGAAATGATGTTTATCAACTCTCAATTTGTTCTAGTTTTGACGTTGTTCTATTTATAACTGCAAATAATTGATACCTGTAGTTACTTTACTGGTTTACCTGGACTCTGATTCTCAAAAATGCTGCTTTTTATTATGATTTTTTTTTTATTAAAAAAAAATAGTCAGTTATTATAAAAGCGTATTTTACTTCTAATACAGCATCACAAAGTATACAGAACTTGTAAGTTTTGAGAAACAAAACCTTGGTGTGGATGTGCAACATTTTGAAAGATAAATTAAAAGAAAGAATAAATTCACATTAGCTTTCTGCAAGCGAACGAAAGATTCACAAAAATATCATTGCATGTAGTATTCGCTTAGCCATAATAAAACAAAATTATTGAATACTCTAAGTATGAATCCACAAAAAGTAATTCATTGTTTCGATTGTAGGTGACAAGGGCTAAAAGTGAGTTGACAGTTATAATAGGTACTGCGATCACACAAGTACGTACCATGATACAATTAACAAGGTAGCCTCGTCAGCTAAACCGTTAATCAACTGACTACTTTAGGTTGTCAAGAGATTGCAGAGATGAAAGGCAGCCGAAACGAGATAACTGATTCGCGTAAGCTTAGTGCATCTCTCTTCTGTAAATGTAGAAGTGGTGTCTTTTTGACAGTTTGCATAAGTTGTACAAAAACAAAATGCATGTTATTTTGATTGAAGTTGTTCTTATTGTAGCGAAAAGGCTACCTTGTTAGTTGTATCCATGATACAATTAACAAGGTAGCCTCGTCAGCTAAACCGTTAATCAACTGACTACTTTAGGTTGTCAAGAGATTGCAGAGATGAAAGGCAGCCGAAACGAGATAACTGATTCGCGTAAGCTTAGTGCATCTCTCTTCTGTAAATGTAGAAGTGGTGTCTTTTTGACAGTTTGCATAAGTTGTACAAAAACAAAATGCATGTTATTTTGATTGAAGTTGTTCTTATTGTAGCGAAAAGGCTACCTTGTTAGTTGTATCCATGATACAATTAACAAGGTAGCCTCGTCAGCTAAACCGTTAATCAACTGACTACTTTAGGTTGTCAAGAGATTGCAGAGATGAAAGGCAGCCGAAACGAGATAACTGATTCGCGTAAGCTTAGTGCATCTCTCTTCTGTAAATGTAGAAGTGGTGTCTTTTTGACAGTTTGCATAAGTTGTACAAAAACAAAATGCATGTTATTTTGATTGAAGTTGTTCTTATTGTAGCGAAAAGGCTACCTTGTTAGTTGTATCATGGTACGTACCATGATACAACTAACAAGGTAGCCTTTTCGCTACAATAAGAACAACTTCAATAAAAATAACATGCATTTTGTTTTTGTACAACTTATGCAAACTGTCAAAACGACGCCACTTCTACATTTGCGTAAGAGAGATGCACTGAGCTTACGCGGATTTGCTACCTCGTTTTGGCTGCCTTTCCTCTCTGCAATCTCTTGACAACCTAAAGTAGTCAGTTGATTAACGGTTTAGCTGACGAGGCTACCTTGTTAATTGTATCATGGTACGTACTACAACGATGCGATTTAATACTGCAGTTTTATTTGAAGTGGCAACTCTGAGCTCAGAATTAACAGTATCTTTTAAAGAGAGATTTATTAATTCCATGCCGTTTTATATTAAGTTCATCTAAGATTCTACATACATATGAATGTAAATACACGTGAGGCAAGAACAATAGCACCACAAAAGGCTGAGAACGCTTAACATCGAAATTAAAGGAGGGCATACAAAAATTTAGTAGATATACATATATACTCAAATAAAGCAAAAATATTAACGAAGTAAACACTTTGAAAAATCAAAAATTATGAATAGTTTGGACACACCTGTTCTCCTTGTATAAAAACAAGAGCGAATTAATACAGTTACTCTGACGGCGTCATGGTCAAAAGTTGATGATAGCTGGTGAAGACGTCGAGTGACTTCATGGTGAACATCGATGTTCGGGCATGGCTGTCCGAGCATGAGCCGTCTTCATTAGCCATGAGCGATGTTCGACATCATGTTCATACCAAGTTCAAGGCTAAAGCCTGTATGATACTATATTTTTCTTGTATTGTTTAAGCTTTGGAGAATAGTGCAAATATAATGTAATACAGTTATTTCCGCTTAATTGAGTTTCCCGCTTTATTGCACTAAAAATCATGGAACGAAATCATTCAGTATACTACTTGTCTATGTTAAAATACCCGTTTAATTGCGTCACCCGCTTAATTGGTTCGGAAATTAAGACCGCATTGCGAAAAACAAGAGCAAATGCTTCGCTTGATTCCGTCTACTTAATTTTTTTTGCTGCACAAACGTACAGAAAAAATTATTTTGCGGCAAAATGAGTTTTGTTTTCCATCTACGCATGGGTGTTTCGCTTTATTACATTTCACAATCAAGCGATTTTCGTTTAATTGCGTCGGCGATTCAAATAACCGAGTATTGCTTAATTGAGTTCCCGTTTAATTGCGTCAAAAGTCGTGCATTTTTAGGAACTCAATTAAGCGGAAATGATAGAGTTCAGCTATATTAAGATAAATGCAAAACTGTCCACATTTTTGTTGAAGTTATCGATAAAAAATCAGGTTATGTAAAAAAAAATGTAAAATTTTTGAACTTAAAACTGACATTTCAAACTTGAAGGTTGCTGTGTAAGCGGTTTATGGACAATTTAGCGATTTAACGCTTCTTTTTTTGAACATTTTTATTTTCTAGCGCTTTCTTGAAAATAAAAAGAATACAACACTTAAAAAAAAGATGTCAGTTTTGTTAACGATTTGTATATTTGGTTCTTTCTAGCAATTGCTGTTTTTTTTTCTATCAATCCTATACCAATTAATGAAAGAAAATTTAAGTATCATACGGGCTTAATAGAGACCCCCAGTTAATCAAATATGTATGTATGTACATACATACATATGTATGTATGTATGCTGTTGTGGAACTCAAGTTTTTTACTTTAAGTGTTTCTAAGTTTCTTCTTTAGCTGGTGAGGCCTTTTTTACGTTTTTTTCTTTTCGCTGTTATTTGTTGCTGTATCTGTACATAAGTATGTATGTATGTATATGCATTTTTAGTTCTTGATATGCATGTATTTGCCTAAAATAACGGTAAAGAAAAAAGTTGTCCCATTTTTTTACGCAAAAATTTACAAACAAAAGCTTAAGTGTGACCGTACCTTTACTTGCACTGTGTTTACCTGTCCATGATACAACTAATAAAGTAGCCTCATCAGCTGAACCGTTAATCATCTGACTACTTAAAACTGTCAAGAGAATACAGAGAGGAAAGGCAGTCAAAAAGAGATAGCAAATCAGCGTAAACTCTGTTCATCTCTCTTCTGTAAATGTAGAAGTGGCATCTTTTTGACAGTTTTCAAAAATTGCATGTTATTTTTATTGAAGTTGTTCTTATTGTAGGGAAAACGTTACCTTATTAGTTGTATCATGTACCTGTCGAAATTGCTGTTTGGCATATTTTTAAATGATTGTATTACCGTTTCTTCAAAAACTAGAATTAGTTTATCCGATTTAAATAAATGTTATAACTGCATAAATATCTGTAATATCAATGTAATTTTTATTTTAAGTTTCCTACACTTAAAAAATAATCATTTATTGTGTGTATAGTAATTATTAAGTACACTAATTTTCAAGTTTTTTTATGCTACATTTACAAGTAATAAATATATCCTTTACATAGGAACCCCACAGGCAAAAAGTTTGAGCTACCGCCAAATCAAGATACCTCGATATCAGGTAGACTTACAAGCCCAGCTGACTACTGCTTTTAGCCTGAAGCCCTGTTAAAATACACAACACAAACGCGAACAAATGGATGACAGAAATTAAAGATTTCTACCAACAAAACACATGAGGTGTTTCTTGATGTTGTGTTTGTTGTAGTTATGCGGCAACCTGATATCGAGGTACCTTGCGCCAAATTTGATTCCCAAAGTAATATACATATGTACATACATATGTATATGTACATATGTATTAAGATGTGTTTGATTACATGCCGGCAATTATTGCTAGAATATATTGCCGAGCAATAAATTGTTAACGCAAGCTGTCAAATTAAATGTAAATTTACATACATATGCACATATGTAAGCAAAAAAGATTTAAAACCTTATTGTATTTTTGCAAGTTTTGTGGTGTTTTTTATTTCGACTTCCAACCAGAGAAACAAGTCGAGGCAAAAATTTCGGCGGCGGCGGCGACGCATAGAAAAATTCGGCGGCGCACTATTTATACATATGTACATTAAAAATTTTTTTTTTAATGTTAAAGGTACATTTTCAGTGCCACATAACAGATAAAGGATTAAGATTTATGTACATTATGTATTGATTTTTAAACTAGGCAGACAGACTTACAACTTGGTCTTGTTGTTTAGTATGGTTGCTAATTTTGTTGTTGAAGATAAATTTTGATGTTTCGTTTGGGTATGAAGACAGAATTTACAATCTGAAAAAAACGGATTTAGAGTAGTTTTAAAAAACGTCACGCCTTTGTGTCCACACTTGAAATAATAATCGGCGGCTTTTTTCAGCCGATACAAGCCGACGAAATCGGCGGCGGCGGACATGACTTAAGTTTACACCGGCGGCGGCTAGCCGACCGGCGCACGCCGTTCGACTTGTTTCTCTGCTTCCAATAACTCAAGTTAAAAATTTATGACAACTTCACCTTGTCAAAGAAATAAAAAATTTCATGTTCATAAACTTTTTTATTTCGTGACATCATTCTGTTAGCGTTATTGCTTGCATCAAGACATAATATATTGCCCGTGTGGTTACTATACAATGTTCATATTTTCTTTACACTAAACAAATAAAGTAAAAAAAAAATAGTATTTGATAACGCACATATGTACATACATATAAAGGAGTACATTCTCAAAGATATAAAATGTAATTGAAATGAATTTTAATAAAATTGTATATGGAATTTTTTTAAATAAAATTCATTCTAATTTCTATGAATATATCCAACAAAAATTGAAAAAAACAAATAAGTAAAACTATGAAACTTGAGCACGGCTCAACTCTATATGCGTCGCCATCGAATTGAAAATCACATCTTCGATTCAAAATGGCGTTTTAAGTTCAAAACTGTCTTTCGCTCTTTTAGACTGATTAAAGTTTTTGGGACATACAATTCTGTCCTGAAAATCACGCTACACGAAATCACGTGATTTCTAGGGACATATTACGCCAGAAAACTGAATTTTTGCTAAAATTGTGCATTTTAGGGTTCCATACTCATAGAGTAAAAAGGGAACCATTTTACTGAGACTTCTACGTCTATCTGTCACAGGCCCCATTCTCCCAAACGGTAAGAGTTAGAGAGCTGAAATTCATACATGTGGCATGTGGTAGCCCAACTTCTCCAATTATAAACAATAAAACCAACGAAAAGTTAAAAACTAAACGAGATATCCATACAAGAAATTGTGAAGCGCTGGATCACAAAGGACAAGTAAGTTTAGCTGGGCAATTCTTGCAAACATTTTTAAGCTTTTATTTTCATACAATTTGACATTTATTTTTGAGTTATGTTAAAATAAGCAACCATAATATACAAAAATCTTACTAAATATATCGAAAGGGGTGCGGACGAAGGACGTTGCTACCCAGAATCACCTAGTTGTAAAATGTTCACCTAGTTATAAAATGTGAATTTTCCTTACTTAACTAATATTGAGGGGTTTCACGATGGCAGCGCAAATTGTGCAAACGAAGCGAATCTGAGCAAAAATGCTCTGCTTTTCTTCACACAACAACAAAAAGAATGTATTTGCACTCAGATAAAAATTAATAATGTGAACAACAATAGGCTAACAAAAAATAGCGGCGGTGACGAAAAATGTTAACACAATAAAAAAACACATTCATGTGAATTTAATGTAAGATTTTTTTTCAGCAAATTCTGAGCATAAGCTTTAATTTAATATTAACAAAAGAATACATCCCGTTTTAATTTTAATTTATGTATATGGATGTCTTTCCAAAAACAAAATAAAATCGGCGGCGGCTGCGTGTCAACTTGACGCTGATGGACTTTTCCCCCGGTGACATTTCGTGCTTTATTATTTAAAAATGTATTTCAGTAGCGTTATTTTGAATTTTGAAATACATAAAAGAATTTAACCAAAAAAGCAACAAATTGTGTTCTTAAAATTTGCAGATTTGCACAAAAACAAAAAAAAACAAAAAAAAAAAACGGTGCGCTCACGATAAAATGCTCTGCAAATTTGCACAAAGCATATTTGCACAGCTATCCTCGTAAAAAGCATTATTAACAAAAATAGGGTTTGTCCAGAGGTTGAGCTTGAGCCAATCAAGACTTGTACAAATAAAATCAATTAAAGCGTAGTTCAATATGACTACAAAATATAAATATTGTAAATGTTAAAACTAATGTTTTTAATTACACTGTGCTTGAATTTGAAACTTTTTTTGCCGACAAACGGGGCACCCAGTGACTAAACCTAATTCGGGTACGCTGAATTCAGTGGTGCTATCCGTTTTTCTAGGTTAGCTCGCATTTTCGAGATTTACCGTTATTTTATAAATGGAGGAGGTTGCACTACATGTATTAAACTAACTAAAAAATTTTTCGTTTATTGAGCTTTAGTAAAAAACCGAAATTCCGCAATAAAATAACCTTTAATTTGATATATAACTCATTAAGCTATGCCAACAAATTTTCCCGTGTATATAAAAAATTATGTTTGATACGAGCTTTAAATGACCAAAATCTGTGGGCAACTTTTGATTTTATTCACAAAATATGAAAAATTGTAGTTTCAACCTGTTACCAGACGAAGCCTCAAAAATTGAAAAAAAATTTTTTCTTGTTAATTAAAGTACATTTCTGCATGTTCATATGAAAATTTTTTTGTAATTATCTAACATTAAGATGTGTTAAAAAAGTGTTATGAAACCTTTTTGCATAATTTGTACTTCGATTGAAGAACACCTAGTGTTCATTGGAACACTAAATGGAAAGGCGGCTCTGTTTTTCTTGCATTTATTAAAATGGTAAATACACGTTGTACACACTTACCACATATCACATTTAAAGAAAAATATGATTCATATAAGTTAAGGATTTCTACAATGATTTTACGCCGACTTGGCATAATTGTGTATTTCCCACACACATAGCAAAAGTAATTAAACTTGTTGCAGAATTCCATCTAGATATTTTAATATATGTAACTGAATATATTGACAAGAATTTCAAAGACTTCAAATTTAATACCGACTTTTTAAGACTTATTGCAGAGCAAGCAAGAGCTAAAGATTCGCACTGTGCATGCAAATCAAAAAACGCGCCCTTTTATATGAAAAATTCCCAAATTTTCTTAAAGAAATTGAAAATTGCGTCCTTTCATACCTACATTAAGATGTAAGCAAATAGAAATTCGCGACCTTTAATACCTACATTTTTCTTAAGCAAATAGTTTACCAGAACTAGGGATGCCAATCGGAATATCCCAAAATGCAGGGATTTTTCGGGATTTTGAAATTATATAATACAAACATTTTCTTCAAGTGCACCGCTTGTAATTTTAATAAGTATCTGAAACACCGTGTTAATAAGTCAATTACTGGAACAAAAAATTAGCTACTTTTTACGTCATTTGATTTGATGGAATAATTTAAGGTGCTCTTCCAGCGAAGTACAAATTATGCAAAAAGGTTTCATAACACTTTCTTAACACATCTTAATGTTAGATAATTACAAAAAACCTTTTTATATGAACATGCAGAAATGTACTTTAATTAACAAGAAAATATTTTTTTTCAATTTTTGAGGCTTCGTCTGGTAACAGGTTGAAACTACAATTTTTCATCTTTTGTGAATAAAATCAAAAGTTGCCCACAGATTTTGGTCATTTAAAGTTCTTTTTGTTTGAAACATAATTTTTTATATACACGGGAAAATTTGTAGGCATAGCTTAATTTTTCAATTTTTTATGCAGTTTTAAAGATCACAAAATTTCAAGAATTTGCAAAAAAATAATTTAAAAAAAAAAAAAAATTTTTTTCTAAAAAATGAAATTTCTTTTTAATGAATTATATATCAGATTAAAGGTTTTTTTATTGCGGAATTTCGGTTTTTTACTAAAGTTCAATAAACGAAAATTTTTTTTAGTTAGTTCAATACATGTAGTGCAACCTCCTCCATTTTTAAAATAACGGTAAATCTCGAAAATGCGAGCTAACCTAGAAAAACGGATAGCACCACTGAATTCAGCGTACCCGAATTAGGTTTAGTCACTGGGTGCCCCGTTTGTCGGTTTTTTCAACTAGCACAGTGTTATTATTGTATCACAACAGCATGCGCACCGCAAACCGAAATAAACGAATAAAAAATGTTTTATGAACTTATGTAATTATTTATTTGGCTTAAGAGCCAATTGAAATATATTAAGTCAGGTCCAAAAACGTTTCTGTCTTTTTCAACCGTTTGATTAGCATCAACGAAATGTTGGCGGCATATAGACGGCTGTAAAAGACAGAAAACATTTGTAGTCTATTTTTGGACTTGAATTTAAAAAATGTTTTATACTAACCAATGAAAAAAAAAAAGAATACGAATGATAGAACAATATGAAGTCGTCGAATATTTGCAATTATTTTTTCTTTTTATTCATCTCTCTGAATTCTTTTGAAAGCTCAAGAATTGCCCAACTAAAGTCTCAAATATAGTTTTAAAATACTTTTTTATTCATTAGGCAAATATATTGTACATATATATGTACATACACATATTTCATAATACACACTAAATTATTGAATCCAATATTTTGCAGTCAAATTTAACATTGGATATACATACATACATAAAATTGGAAGATATTTTTAAAAAGTAACCACTTTATTTATAAAAAAAATATTTTATGTTTATTAAGTTGTTATTTAACATAGTACATATTTCTATACAATAACTGTGAAATAAACGTTTACACAACACAGACATCGGCATTCATAAAAAGTAATATCTACTGGAAATACTTTTTTAGAACAGTTTTTCGAACGAAATTTAGTGAAAGCATTTTTTTATGTTTATTAGATTGCTATTTTACAAATTTCTATACAATATCTTTCAAATGGGCCTTAAATAAACATAAAATATTTGTTTTTGTAAATAAGTTTGTAAAAATATCTACATACACAAAAATAAAATTATTTTATATGTCTAAAAAATGGTGCTAAATATCAAATTTTAAATTAATGGAATGTATTGAATTAATAAATACAAATACCAGAAAAGAAAACAGAAACAAAACTACAAAACCAAAAACGAATATACATATGCGTTGCGTGGTAAATGCTTCATCGCCCCACTGTAGTTTTGTAACAGTCATCTTCATCATATTTGTTGGTTTTGCATGTAAACATTTTTATTTCTATTTTTAAGCTTGAATCTGTTTAATTTTTATCACTTTTAATTGCAACTCTCAAACAAAACAAAAAAATATTTGCAGACAGAACGAAAAAAAATTGTTGTCAGCTGTTTTCTTGATTGTGACTTGATGCTCTCTATGGAAAGCAAAAATTGTCATCAAGTTTGCATCAATTTTCAAAATTGTGTTTAGTAAAAAAGTGTGAATGTATTAAGACTTGAAAGGCAAAACTTGATCGTGTAACTCCCAAGTTACTTAGATTGCAACTTTGATAAAACAATAAATTAAACTGTGAAACATCGAATGTATGTGCATATAAAAGTGTACGTTTGAACTTTTTCGGGCATTATCTGCGGATTATCAAACTCCGTTGTGAGACCAGACGCTAGCGAAATTCATCTTAGTCTTAGAGAAACACAAGTGTAAGAAATTTGCATAATACTGAATTTATTTAATGTGAATTTAATTGAATGAAATTATAGATTAAAGCGTTACTATTGAAGTTAAGCTGAAATCTGTGTTTCATTTGCTGGGCCGTTCACCATCCAACAATATGTTTAATTGAATTTCGAAATTCGGCTACAAAGTATAAAGACATATGCTTGTATGCTAAAAAATTTAATAACAGCATATTAAAAATTTTGTTTGGAAATTTCCATATTAAGGTGGTACCATGTACAAGATATATTTATGTCCGGCTTAAAAATCACGAAAAGATCTAGAAGGATCATCAAGAGATGATAAACCTATTTTGATGCACCGTGACTGATTTAAATATAAGATGCCACTATTTTATTCTATTATTCTCTTGAGGATGATATGACTTTGTGACTAAATGAGTGATTTCAATTGTTAGCACTAATTTCCAGCTAAACAAATCTGCATTGAAGTATGTGCTGGATGTGGAGAAAGGTGGCTCGGGTAATAGAAATCGAGTGTCATCACTGTGGTAGCTAGTCAGTACAGTTTTTCTTTTGGAAAACTTTTTCTTCCAAAGGAAAACGAAATATTGAAAATAAAAATCACAAACAAGGATCTCAAACTCGAAATTTAAGAAATCTTTTAATTAAAAAGGAAAAAGATCAAAGTAAATAAGATAAAGAAATAAACTTATTAAAATTAAACATTATAGACTTATAAAATAAAATATAACGTTTAACCCCCCGTTTACACATGAAAGTTCAAGTGCAAGTAACTCAATATATTGAATTTTTTTTACTAATACCATCATACTTCTGCAAGTTGCGAGCTCACTTGCAAGAGATGTTGCATGTCAGTAAAATGGCAAAAGCAAAAACAGTGTTACCTTATAAATTTCATATTTTAATTTTAATAGATAACTTACAAGGAATGATTTTTTTTTGATATTACAAACCGAAAAAATAAGATAAAATATAAAAAAAGTTGAAGTAAAATATGACTTTTATGGATTTCTGATTTATTTTTTTTTTTTACTATTTATTTGATAAAAAGCTATTCGTATAATTTGCTTCCCCATAACAAACAGTTCGTATGACAAAACTTTGGCAACCCAGCCATTAAAAAGTCACAAAACAGAATAATCAATACACAAAACGGCAAGAAATAGTGATTTTTAAATGTAAAAAAAGGGAACAGTGATTTTGTAGTTTTTCCGCATAATTGTTTTATTATTATTGCTTTCATTTAATTCTTTTGTTTTGTAAAGTAAAGCAACTTTCTTTAAGACCATTTTCTTCGACGACATTTTAAAAATGAGCTTCCACTTGCCTGTGTAAACAATCAAGCAAGTAGCAACACCTTTTATTGTCTCTGTTGTCAGTGTATTGGTTGTTAATAGGTACACACAACTTGCAACAAGTTACTGACATGTGTAAATAGGGGGTAATTCATACATAAAAGCCAGTTTTATTCTTTTTTGTTTGTTTACGTGGTTATTTATTTTCCAAACAATCTGTCAGCTGTTGGAAATGGTGTATATGAACAATTTTTTTCAACACGTAAAATCAGCAGTTATTTTGTGATACTTTTTTTTGCGTCAAATCATGGCAAAACCAATAATTATTTTAAAATGCATATACCAATTAATTATTACAGAAATATAGTTTTATAACTACTTAAAAATTATTTTTATTCAATTTAAAAACTTCTTTTACTCTTTTCTTATTTTCAACTACTTTTCGTATTCTCCCGACAGTAAGAAGAGTCCGTACAAATTTTTGATAAAAAATTGATCATTCGGAATTCATAATACAGATTTCCCGAATTTCGTAGCTACTTCGGAATTCATGACAGCATTTTTACGACGGAATTCCGTCGGAGCCTGTTAGGCATGTTAGGCTTTTTTCGTCATTAGAAAATTAGAAAAATTAATTATTTTGACAGCAAACAATTTTTTTGAATTTTTTTTTTCATGTGTTTGTTGTACAAAAAAAATTAATTTTTCTCTTTTTCCACTTTTCTAATGAAAAACAAAAACTGACACAAATACCTTTAATAAAAGAAATCAATCACAGAAGCGAGTCAGTTTTGTTATCACAAACCGTAAACATCGATATATGTACATATATAAATGTGTACTGGTTGGTAATAAAAATGAGCACATCAAAAAAAAAAGCAAGTTTATAATTTTGAGAAATTTTTCAATTACATAATTCGAAAGCTTTGTATTATACATTTTTTTTTATTAAATAATTATGTAAAACATGAAAAAATTAAAGTATGAAAAAATGGTATACACTAAACTAAGGAAACAGAGAAAAACGTGAAATTGAACACAAATGTATTTTAGAAACAAGATTTTGAATTGGGCTAAATTAGTTTGTGTTCCGAGTGGATGTGACAAAAAGTTAAATGATTTAATTAAAACTATTTATTTCTTTGCTACAGCATTTGGTTTTGCGGGAATTCGAAGAGAGACAACAGAAAACTATTACGGACACATTAGTATATTGTGTATAAGAATCTATGTACTAATTTCATTTTAACAAGGCTAAATCGGAAAGTAACACTAAGACTATATACTAATAATAAAAATAATGAAAAACAAAATTAAATTGGGAATAAACTCACTTTTAAACTCCTTAAGATGCAACTGCCATAAAATATCACCTGTACAGTCGGCGCTCGTTGATATAAATTATGTGGAGGATGTTATGCATGTGGGGTATGAGTGCATTTAGGATAGTTTAGGATAGTTTTCCTGCATTGATGATAAATTAGATCTAAGTTTTTAAGGAATTAAATTATATATGTGTATGTTGGTATTGTATCTATTTTCATATTCTAACACTTGTAGTATTTTTTTTTTTTTGATTGGTGGAACATTTCGAGATGTCTGTGTATTTTGTGTTTTTTTTTCTTTGAGTTAAAATTTGTTGTGGTATGTTTGTGTTGTTTTAAATGGTGATGTCACCATACTCTTGAGACCATTTTTCATAAGATGTTAAGCTTTGTGGAGCCACAGATCGGCGTATTCGTTTAAGAGAATTGTGAAAATCATTTTCCGTTATGGGACGCATAGCACTTATGTCCAAACATTTTACCTGCTCAACATCTAATTCTCGTATGGGCTCTAGAGCAGCGTCTTTAGCTAAAGCTGTGAGATCTGAACCGGAATATCCCTCAGTGAGCTTAGCAAGGCGTTTTAGAGCATCTGCATCAAGTGGACTTCCTTGTTTCTGTAGCAAACGCCGCAAAAGTAATTCGCGGGTATCTAAATCTGGTAGTGCTACATAAACACGTTTTGTGAAACGTCTTAATGCTGCTTCATCTAATTCGTGGGGACGATTTGTGGCAGCTAAAACAACAATACGATCACCATCAGGATTACCCGGCAAGCCATCAAACTCGACAAGAAATTCGGTTTTTAAACGTCTAGAAGCCTCATGTTCATTACTGCTGCGTTCAGAAAGCAGGGAATCAACTTCATCAATGAATATTATAGAAGGTTGCATTTCCCTGGCCACAGCAAAAAGTGCTCTAACTAATTTCTCACCATCACCTACATATTTACTGGTAAGCGAAGCTGCTGAAATGTTTAAAAATGTAGCACTACATTCAGTAGCTACTGCACGCGCTAACAACGTTTTGCCATTTCCTGGAGGACCGAACAGTAACAGACCTTTAGCCGGAGCACGTAAACCTATTAAATTCATTTTATTTTATATTCATAATTGTTTAAATAGTAATATATTATTTGTACCTGTAAATAATTCTGGTCTCACGGCTGGTAATATAACCATTTCTTGCAGTGCTTGCTTGGCAACTTCTTGGCCAGCTATATCGCCCCACTCCACTTTTGCCCCACCCTCGACAATTTCATCCAAAATAATTTGCACCAATTTTTGTTCAACGCCTTTCACACTAACACTAGGAGTGTTCGATCCACTATTTGATTGTCCGCTGCCCACGCCAGATATAGGAGTACGTGATCGTTGAGGAGGTGTATTTCGGCCAGACGACTTAAAAAATAGTAGGAATTGAAGTAATTTTAATTCGAGTTTAAAGGCGCTTAGGCGAGTTGATATTGATAAGAATCAGTTGGAGTTATAGAGCAATAAAATATGTTAAATGTTGAATAGTATCTAAGTGCGATCCCGTACTTTTTGGCCAAAGTTCGGTAAAGTGAGAGCAATCATGAATGTCTCTCAATAATAGACAAAAAAGCACAAAAGTACGGGAACAGCAAAAACTACATTTCAACCCCAAAATAACATCTGGTTTATTTAGATGCTGTAATGATAATTGAAACGCACATTTTGAGAAGAAGACGTGTTTTTCTGCACGCACTTGAATTTTGAAGTACTTTGCAGGTATTTTTATATGAAATACTAATTGAAAAACATCAGAATTATTGCTATGT
Source organism: Sturmia bella (assembly GCA_963662145.1). Taxonomy (NCBI): domain Eukaryota; kingdom Metazoa; phylum Arthropoda; class Insecta; order Diptera; family Tachinidae; genus Sturmia; species Sturmia bella. Next base: position 42,321,229 of record OY759168.1, on the reverse strand, counting down.
TGGTTGATTCAGTTGAACTGTTTTGTTTGTTATTGTTTACTTTTTGCATGAGCTGCTTGTTTAGCTGCTTGTAAAAACTAGCACGAAGAAAAAGTGCGGGCTGTTTCGTGCAAGAAGAACTGGAATATTTTTCTCTCAAAAGCTTTCTCACTTGGCCGAACTTACGAGTTCGAAAACGGTAACAGTTTTCTTGCAAATTGGAATCCCGCGGGCTCCCTACGAGGAGTACGGGAACAAACTTATTATTAATAGGTAAACACTTTTCATCACATCCATTTTACACCCGTATGCTTCAATGCAAAAGCACAGATGTACACAATTATAGTTTTATTGCTAGTGGTCCAGTAGTTTTTGAGCTGGGAGAAAAAGTTTTTGGGGGTTGATTATATATTTGACTCCTCTGCGGGCACTCTAATTCTACCTTAGAAATTTTTTCGACCGGTTTTTTTTACATTCGTTACAGTTTTCTCTTTTAAAGCTGTTTAATTGTTCTAACCAGGGACCGAAAATAACAGTTATTTTTGAAATTTAAAATCAAAAAGTCAGGTGGATATAATTTGTCTATCAGATATTTGAATACAGCATATTGATGCTGTTATGCTAAAGAATAATAAACTTAAAAGACTTTAATTTTTTTGACTTTTATCAAAAAGTCACTTTAAAATAATTATTTTTTGACCGATATTTTTTTTTGGTCAAAAATGAAAGTTAAAATTTTACTTTTATTTTTTAAGGCAAACATAAGAGATAAAATTTGACTTTAATTTTTTAAGTAAAAAATATAAGTTAAAATTTGATTTTTATTATTTAAGTAAAAAATATAAGTTAAAATTTGATTTTTATTTTTTAAGTAAAAAAAAAAGAAATGCGGTCGGGGGACCCCCGTTAGGAACGAAGTTCCTTACATTTTTTTCTTCATCTTCGAATGTAATACAAGGTGAAATTTGTATGTTTTATTTTGTGTTGTTTTTGAAATTTTATATGCTTCTTTAAATTTTTGGAACGTTTTATTTTTTTTACTTTTGACACATGCAGTATTTTTTTGTCAATTTGCTACAAAACGAAGAAAAGCAACTGTTGGTAAATTTTTCAATATTGCTGTTTTTTGTTGTGACATACTTTACTTTAGCGACATCTTGCAACTGATAGTGCCCGTTTTCACAATTAATTAATATTTATTTGATTGGTGTCTCCGCTGCTGTCAGCGGAGACACCGCCCATCATACACAATTGTTTGTCGACAGATACATACACCAATACATATAAAAAGCTCACACGCTTTCGTGACGATTTCTACTAATTTGCACTACCAGCAAGCAGCGTTAGGGAACTTCGTTCCAAAATACATATATGTAAGTTAAAATTTGACTTTTATTTTTTAAGTCAAAAATTAAAGTTAAAATTTGACTTTTGTTCCTATTGAAAGCAGATGTTAAAAAAGTTAAATAAAATTTTAATTAAATAGTGAAGCTGAAATATATAAAGCAATAATATTAATATTTCGCGATTGAGAGTTATAGTTTACCGAAATGAATTTTGGTTAGAAATAACCAAAACAACAACACTGATTGTCATCGATCTTATTTTTCTTATATTTCCATTGCATTGGTATTATTATGGCATAGTAAATTTTTTTTTCTGACTTAAAAAATAAAAATAAAATTTTAACTTTTATTTTTGACCGAAAAAATAAAAGTCAGCTTTTAACTTTTATTTTTGACTTAAAAAATAAAAGTCAAATTTTAACTTTTATTTTTGATCGAAAAAATAAAAGTCAGATTTTAACTTTTATTTTTGACTTAAAAAATAAAATTTTTACTGAAAATTTTAATTTCTTTGAACTTCTGTATTGTAATACATTTATATTAAATTACTTTTTCAGGCTTAAGTTCAACCCTTGGTTTGTCACTATTTCAATTAAGTAAAGAAAAGTAAAATTTATTTGCTAGGTGGACAACCGGCTGTTTTGTGGGTAGCAAACACCCTTCATCAGCACCCTATGAACTTTGGACGTGTCAAATTTCACAATTTTGGCACAGTTAAATTTTAACTTTTATTTTTGACCGAAAAAATAAAAGTCAAATTTTAACTTTTAATTCTGACCGAAAGAATAAAAGTAAAAAAATAACTACATATTATATTTTGACTTTTTTGAAAAAAGTAACTGTTACGGTCCCTGGTTCTAACAGCTTTAAAGTCGATTTTATCGCAAATTTTCTTTTTCACCTGCATTTGTCATTTTTCGCTATAAAAACAGCGGGTAAAGGTTCAGCATGTAATAAAAATACAAAGCTTGCGGTCTCCAATTTTAAGACTTATAACTCGATTTCTATTTCATAGATGATAGATATGGTTTGAGTGCTAGAAGTGCATGTATGTATGTCTGTATGTACTTACGAATTGTCTACGAACGGCGGGAGGTGTTGCAGCCGTTTTAATTGGTTGACGGGGCACGCCAGCTATGGCATTCTTCGATCCCAAGTTACGTGGTAAGGTTTGAGATTTATTTGCAACAGCCAAATTGCCAGGTCGTTTTGAGCCAACGGCAAGTTTTCGACCAGAAGCTGAAAAGAATACACCACTTTAGTTAATTCTTCCGACAAACTGATTGAAACATAAACATACATATGTTTGTTTGTCTGTTCTATATGAAATTTTATTTCAAAAAAGCAATAAATGAAACAAACGAATTAAATAAAAAATCAACAAATCATTTTGTTTAACGTGCATTTTGTGTGATGAATATGATATTGTTCTTAAAGAAAAGCTTTGCTTTAACATTATCCTGATTTTAAATACATACGTATGTATGTGTGTTTCATACTAAAAAAAAAATAGATTTAGTGCCCCTTGACTTTTTACTATCAATTAAAACTTACCTGCAGCTGCTGCTGTCGTGCTTGTTGCAGAGGTAGAATTTGGATTTGAGTTATATCTTATATTATGTGCAGCTATGCTGCGTAACTTAGTGGTATTATTTGTACGAACCATTGGAATATTATTTAGACTACTATTACTATCTATTTGCAGGGGTTGCACGATTTGTACATTTGACGGTGTTGAAGTAACCTTTGCGGAGGACGACGCTGTAGGTTTTCTAAGCTTCAAGTTAGACCTGTTAACGCACGTTTTGGCCTTTTGTTCGTTTTCTTCTTTCATATGGAGTTGCTCCAGGCGCAATTGTTCGTCACGCAACTCTGAATGTTTGTTTTCGAGCAGTTTTATTTTTATATATTAATATACCACAAAACAAACACACAACAACAAAATGATGTTTATGATATAAAAGAAAAATTAAATAAAAATTAAAATAAAATTTAAGAACATAAAATAAAAAACAAATAATTTTGTTCAATACATGCTTTACATTAATAATCATACTACTCTCGGTAATGTAAAAAGTTTAGTATGTAAAGAAATTGATACAAAATCATAAATATGCAAAAATTAGTTTAATTTACCTAGAAAATGTAAACGATCTCTAGCCATGGACAAATTTGTTTGCATTTTATCATGTAAACGTTGGGCACGTTCCCAAACTTCACCGCGACCACTCCAGCAATCCACAGCAATACCATCTTCCAATTCCTTTATGCCTTTACGATATAATTCGATTGCTAGCTCCTTGTGTCCTAGAATTGAGCAAGATTTAAATTTTTCATATTCCAAATATATTAATCTTTCTGTTTTTGTCTAAAGAGATTTTATTAATCGTTTTCTTGTCTTTTTCAGCCGCCTACATACCGCCGACATTTTGTTGAAGCTACTCAACTATTCAGTAGAAAAAATTTAAAATAATATTTTGAGCCTGACTACCCTACAAGAAATAGCTGATGTAAACTAACACATTAACAACTTAATTACTAACACATGCAAAGTTTTTTCCATATGACGATTTACTGCCTGTTCCTCGATGTCGCAAGAAAATGTAAGCCATCGAAATGTAGTCGCTCGATTTCGAATTAATTTGGGTTCCTCTAAATCGACAGCTTGCGTTCGCATGGGCTTACGTCATGAAATTTATGGCATTTACTTCACAGAGATGCCAGATGGGTAAATTAAAGTTTTGGTTGATTTTTTATGGAAGTATTGATAAAAACTACTAATTCTTCTTGTGTAAATCAACCTTTCATAAAACTGGTCAGCTGTATTTGGCAAGCCAAAGCAAATACATACATACATAAATAAGTCCATTATAAAAAAGCAAACATTTTGAAAGTGTGGAAATAGTTTTTGTGGTGTTTTAAAACTTAAAAGAAAAAACTACATACATACATATGATAATTGTTTAATATGTTTACTAAATAAAATAAAAATGAGAAATATATGGGGTTTCCAGTTTTATTTCCCAGTTTTCTAAGAAACAAATATAAATTTTTTTCTATAGCAAAACAGCAAGCGATTGATTTTGACGTTTATGCTGAAGACATGGTCGATATAGAGGAATCTGATTTTGTATGAAAACACTCACGTCTTTTCGGCTTGTCGATCAAGCCATCGTTCGAATTAGAGAACGTCATAGAGGAACCCAAAACAATTTTCCTTCGCTTAGAAAGCGAACAATCGCACGCCTTCGACATTGAGGAACAGGTAGTAAAGCGAAACTTGATAAAAATCATTTAAAATTTTCCACAAACATGATTATTTAATTTTAAATGAAATGTATTTCTAAAATAGTTTATTCCGTGATACAACTAATCAGGTATCCTCATCAGCTGAACCGTTAATCATCTGACTACTTAAAACTGTCAAGAGAATACAGAGAGGAAAGGCAGTTAAAACGAAACAGCGTAAGCTCTCATCTTTTTCACAGTTTTCAGAATTTGTACAAACACAAAATGCATGTTATTTTTATTGAAGTTGTTCTTATTCTAGGGAAAAGGTACCTTATTAGTTGTATCATGGTTTATTCTATAATTTTTGAAATTTTTCGAAAAAACTCTGTTTTTATTTAACAATAAAGAAATTATTGGTAGTGTATGTAATTTTGTGGGCGTTTTGACAAAAAGATTTCGATCACTTTGCTGAGGTTGTAGCTCTGGTTAAAAAAAAAAAAAACAGACATACACTAATGTTTACATCATTTTTTTCATTTTGCCTTTAAGAAAATTATAGAAACTCTAAAGGCCGTATCAGATAAAACTTTTGCTTCGCGTTACGTTACATACACGCTTTGACATTTAAGATAAATGTACATGCTTATATGGCACTTGTCACATAAATTTTATTTGACGCAAAGCAAAAAGTTTGGCATCTTTCATCTTTTTGCGCGCTTTGACAATTAGCTGCTTTCATTTTCTTTTATTTTTTCTTGGCGTCAACAGAAATCAAAAAAAATTCCAAATAAATTTTATAAATTTAATGAATAAATTCATTTGAAAAATATAATAAACAAAACTACAAATAAGTACACATGTGTGTATATAAAATATACAACTTCAATATTTTATTGATAAACAAACAATGCGCAGGTCTTGTCAAATTGTAACATACACTTTTTGTTTTACGCTTTTCTTTCAAAGTTATAAACGTCACGCAAAGCAACAAAGTTTTATTTGACACGGCCTTAATGTATGAACCCATCAGCAATGTCGGTCATATCCCTGCATAACACAGTAACAACTTATTTACTGACACATGCAAAGCACTTTTATAGCTTTCAGCGGCGCCATTACAATGATTTTTTTAACATTTTGATTTTCCCGTATTCGTTTGGTAATTTCATTTGGAACTACGTTTATGCATTAATGTTTTTATAGGTTCATTTGTTCTTTTTTCTTTGAAAAAAAAAAAAAATAGTGCTGTGGAAGTTTTTTCCATACGATTCAATTTTGTATTGTTAAAACTGCTACTGACTACTGTTTTTCTCTTAATTTTGTCTAAATATGTTTAAAATAATTTATTCTGTTCTCCTTGTATAGTTTTTTTTTTTTAATTTTTCGAAAAAAAAACTCTTTTTTTTATTTAATAATAAAGAAATAAATAGCATTGCATGTAATTTTGTGATCATTTTGAAAAACGATTTCGAATGATCGCTTTGCTAAGGTGGTAACGCTGGTTTAAAAAATAAATCACACGTACACGAATGTTTAAATCAGTTTTTTCATTTTGCCCTTAAGAAAATGATAGAAATCCTGATGTATGAAGCAGGGATGATGCATCATATGATCGACACTGTTCTTGCTGGGTACCAGAGACTGGCTACGGATATCAAATTTTCGAGCATACACAATCTTTTACACAGATTTTTGTGAATAAAATTTTAGTTCATGAACGATACAGTCTCATTTTAGCAAAAGTTCATATTGAACGATCAGTTTTATTCACAAATTGTCGCAGTTGAGTTGAATGTTCGTGATCGCTCGAACCAAAATCAATGCTCGTGGTCATTGACTGGCTAAAGATATCACACTGTCAAGCATACACAAACATTTACTGTCTTTTTTTTAGGATTGAAACTTTTAGTTCAAAAACAAGAAAGTTTTGTTTCAGTAAAAAAATCTTACCCCCCGATTATGGTTCACAACATCTAAATGTTGTGTTGTAAGATTTACAACACAACTTACAACTCTTTTTGTGATTATGGTTCACAACATCTAGGTGTTGTGTATGTCACAGAGTTGTTTTTCATTTGTAGAGCATCTTTCCGCAAAAATACATGCCTGCACACAAAAAACTACCAAGTAAAGTTCCAGAAAGATGCACGCGTATGTTGCTTTCATTACACATACACAAGCGAAAAACAATAAATTTTGACGTTTCATTGTCAAGTTTTACAACAAAAAGACATGGAGTGTTGGATTTCATGTAACACCGCAACTACCGCGTAGAAATGCATTGGTAAAAATGAAAACAATGAAAAACGTTTTTGCTAGAAAAGTACAAACAAAGCCATAAAAATGTATGTTTAATTTGGTTATGATAATGAAAGGACCAAAAAATTATAGATTGCAGTTTAAATCCATTGCAACTACAAAATACAAAATAAAACTGTTTTGTAATCGAAAAATGGGTAATAATTATGTATATAGATGTATTTTTATTTATATTTTGTTAATAAATTTTAACAATTAATTGTTTTTTTTTATATTTTCGCAAAACATTTTCACCGGTATTCATAAAAAATTAAACATTGTTGAAACACATTTTACAACAAATTTTTCATATAAAATTTGTTCTAAAATGTATTTGAGCAACGTTTTATTTTTTATGAATACCGGTGTTTGTATGCACACTTATAAATTTTATAATTTTTTCGTAATTTAACTGGTAACATCAACAAGACAACACTTCAGTAGGTGTCGTAAGTTTTTGACAACATCTGATTATGTGTTGTAAGATTTTGACAACACTTGCCACAATAGTTGTAAACCATAATCACTTTTCAAAAAATACATACATAAATGAACAAATGTTGTGAACCATAATCGGGGCCTTAAGCTCGAGAAATTTTAAGTTTTAGTATAACAATGTTAGCTCGTTTTCAGCGAAATTAATAAAGAAATATCATGAACATGCACCATTCATTTAATAACATAGTATTGAGTCAAAGTTTCCAAATTCTTTAAAAAAGCAAACAAGGTTCTGAGTTAAGCTTAAAAATATATTTAAGATCAAAAAAACTTATATTTTGTTCTAAAAGATTGAACAACTTTTTGAATACAAATCAACTGTTCAGAAACGCCTTTATAAAATAAATGATTAGCAAATTTAATTGCCAGGAATGATATAGTAGACCCAATAACAAACTAAACTAAGGCTTACACTTCTTCAGAGATTTTTATTTGCAAATAATGTATTTAATCTGCAAATTTATTTCTGAAATCATTATAATATTCATCGTCATAACTTTAAAATATTTCTAAATTTTTACAGGCTTTAAATTCGTTTTTATAAAATGCTGCTATTTTGGTTAATATTAAACCAAAAATAATATAAACTTAACACGGTGGACCTCCAGATGTTTCTGAGCTGCCACGCTCTTCCTCAACACCCTTTGGTTAGTTCATCAGGGTGCTAACGAAGAGCACCTACTTTGGGACACCAATTTGGACGAAAAGGGTACCCGCACTTTAAAATTTGGCAAATGAGAGTATTTGTGAGAGAACATTATGCCTCTACTTCTTGCACGAAACAGCCCGCACCTTTTTTCGGGCTAGTTTGGGCAAGTAGTCAGCTGTTTCAAAGAATAAATAATAACATAGAAGAAATAAATGTTTTGCGGAAACTAAAAGAAAAATTGGAAATTAGTGTAAAAAAATATTTTAAAGCATTCTGTAAAAATTGTTGATTGTTATATATGTATTTATATTTACAAATTCATTTATATAATTATAAAAATTGTTGATTGTTATACATATGTATATTTATACATATTTACAAATTCATTTATGTAGTTACGGGTTGTGTTCGTAAAAAGTTTTATGCATTTCATTCGTTTTGATATTTTGGATAAAACTTTTTTAACATAAATTAAATAAAATGTGTAAATATATTTTTTTATAAATTTAGCTTTCAGAACCCTGACGTTTTCTTTTGTGGTAAAATATTTGCTTTTATTCGTTCCCGTACTTTTGTGCATTTTTGTCTCTTATTGAGAGAAATTATAGTTTACTCTCATTTTACAGAACTTTGCTCAAAAAGTAAAGCAAATTTTAAGTAAAAAATAAAAAAAACCGGTTTCTAAAAAAGTTCGGGATTTTAAACTATTGGAAAGCCAGTTTATGGGAAGTGTCAAATAGTTGACATCTTTAGAAAACCATCAAAAAATCTAAATTTACTACAAAATTTGCTAAATAATATCAAACTAATTATATGATTGTATACATACATACGTATGTATGTATACATACATATGTATTAGGAGTTGAAAAATAAAGGACATAAGCGAACCCGTATACGTAAAAAACACAAACATGATCGATCTAGTATGCGCACATTTTTTTCGATCACAAACAATCCATGCAAAAGTCACTAAACGTAAACAAATCAAATCAAGCATAGTGTTTTTGATGATCTTTGCATGTAGCAGAATTTTTTTCTTCTTGTACACAAGTCGAACGTACACAAATACGCTGTAGGCTTGACTTGATCTTATCGAAGTTGTATCAAATGCGAATAAGACGGCCCGTTGATACTTGTTGCAGATCACTGCTGGGTACATATTCTATTATTCCCATGAACACAATGAGAATCACTAATGTTCAAACAAACCTTTAATATAGAAAATAATTTTATCCTCTTAGACCTAAAATAATACATTTCAATTGGCTGTTATAGCAAGTATGTATGTATGTATGTATGTATATAATTAGATTCATTTTTGATTAATATAGTTACTTGTGTATGTAAATACTATACATATTTAGGTGCTTATCCATGTATGTATGTTTGTATGCATATAAGAAAGGATAAATGAACATTTTCTTAATAGTTTTGTTGTTCCGAAAATATTTTAAGTAACCTAAGACTATTGACGAAATGCGCTAATATGTATGTATAGATATTGCACGCATACACATGTATGTACATATGTATGTGAGTTTAAGATGAAGCGTTTGGCGGCTTGTTGTTGTAACAGTTCAACAATTGTTGAAATTGTCTACCTAAAGAAGGCTTAACTACAAGGAACTACAGTGGAAAAAAAATTCATAGTGACCTGCGTGAATTATAGATTTTGTGTCAGAAAATTTCAGCAGCAACCACAAAAGTTTTCTGGTCCGCTCTTGTACATAGATATATACATATGTACATCAATATGCATGTGTGTAGATTGTCGATGTTTGTGCATTATCTTTGTTTTATGGATTTGCTTGTTCAAATTAAATCTGCTAATTTTAACAAAAATTTTTGCAGGCCATTCAAATACTTATGCTACTACATATACTAATCCGGACACAGATGCGTAAATAAAGCAAGCCGAGACAGAAATACACAGAAAAAATTCGGGTTCTTATTTCTAAAAAATAAAAGGAAACCATTAAACAAAAAAATTAATTTTTTATAGCTTAAAAGCGATTAAATCTGCGGCTTTTTTATTCAATGCAAACCCGACAGAGCATCAACGAACGACAATAAGTCAGCAGCTAAACTGGAATATTTTGTTGTTTGAATAAAATATTGTTGTTGACATTTTAATATTTACTCAAATCTATCTTGCTTCTTTTGGCCTTGATAGTTTCGGATTACTATTATTGAAATAAATAAATGTATCTATGCGAGTGCATCATGTTTTTAAGCTGATGGAATCACTCCTAATTGTATTTCTACATTAGGAACATACATAAATACATACAGATGTCAGCCAATACGCATACTACATATTTTTGTTCTTTAATTAAATTTTTATTTTTCGAATTTTTTGCAATTGTATTCATTTTATTTTCCTCATCCGTGCCATTGACAGACAATCTGAGTCATTTTGCTCACTGTGAAAACAATCGTATCCAAATGCATACAAACATGTACATATGTATTTACATACATACATATATTTTTGTACACAACCTACACATTGTAATTAAATACATACCTTCATTTTCCTCATCAATTTTTAAAGCTTTTGATATATATTCGAAAGCACGGCGATGGTGATGTTTTTGCTTTGCCAACAGTGGATCACCAGGACCAGGTCCTGCGGCAATAGCATTATTGCGATTGAACATTTCCAATTGCTGTTGCGGACGTATGCGCGGTGAGCCAATTAGCGGATAAGGAGCAATTACAGTTGACGAAGTCCTCTGCGCCTGCTCAAGCAGTTGATGTCTATCTTTCGATGTAACTGCAGTTAAGGTAGAATTTTGTGTTGTACCTGTAGAAGAAGAACCAACAACAATTTCTATGTTACATTCACGTTTGTGTGGACGATAAATGACTTTGGTGCTGGCTCCGTACAAATAACGAAATATACAAAACAGCTGATAAATTAGCGTACGTAGTATGTTAAACAGAAATATTATGGGAAATGAAACAACGTATAGATTTTGTTTGTGCACCGAACCAAATGTTGATCTTTGGGTTACTGGTGTAGAATCATAATCATCAGTGTCATCATCTGGTGATGAATTAGGCGAACGACGGGCAGAGGATGTGGTGGGTTTAACATCATCTATTAAAGCTACACTACAAGTACTAGACGATTTGCGATGAGTATTTTGACGTATGGGTGATTTTGTGCTGCTACAATTACTGGCATTGCCTGACGATGAAGACGAAGAGGATGACTGAGTTTTGTTACGCACCATCGGATAAGTTTAAGGGGAAATGTTATCTTAAAAAGGGGGTTAAATTTTAACTCCCTTTCGAACGTTGTTCACTTTTCAATGTAGTACTTGTTTAGAGGCACAGCTTTTTCACCCCCTTCCATTAAAGTCTATTTTTCTTTCAAAACAAGTTTTAAGATTATAAATACTGCCGTTTGTTGTTGAAAGATATCAAGATGTTTCTTTTTTATGCGGAAAACTTATTTTATTAACTAACTTTCATTTTTATCAAAACTAGTCGTGAAAAGAACTTCACACTCTACTTTTTTCATCTTCAGTAATTTTCAACCCTTAAAGATGAAGTTTACCGAAACAATGTTGCAATATATACATAGTTTAAGAGCGATTGCTCACCCATATGTTCATAGAATACCATGCCAAGTAAAGGAAAATCTCACCGCCGTCATTTAAATCAATTTAATTTAATCTAAAAATTGAAAACATATGTTCAAATAGTAACGGTATATTTTGCAGGAAACATTATAGCAAGGCATAGAGTGTCAAGGATTTATTTGTTTATTTAATTTATTTACTTAATTGCTTCGAAAGTGCAATCTCATTTGCAGACTTACATATAAAAATGTGGCAGCTAATACTAATTAGAATAGAAATTAAATTGGGTTACGAATGTAATAATTAAAACATTCCTTACTTTTTAAGACAATCAAATTTGTAGCTCCAATGAAATATTCTCAAAACAGCTTTAAAATTAAAATTTCTTTACAATTACTATCTGTTATGGCATATCTTATTTGATGATAAGAAATAATATACAGACAGTAATAGAGTTCCTGAAAACAATGGGAGAAGAGAACTCAAAATATGAGTGCCTTTCACTGCCTTAAATGTAAATGGTCACTAGCTTTTGTTTAACGATGATCAACTTTTGGTGAAGAAACTTTTACCAATTCTCTTTTGAAGTGGCTTGAATGTCCACACAAGTCATCCAGTTTTCTACTATTATGCTTGCAAATTCTTCCCTTTCAGCTCTTCACATACATACAAATTCAAACGAGTGGCCCAGTACAAACAAGTCGGTACCGATTAATTTTCTTCTTTCTCCCCTCGCCAACTAACTCAAAAGTCGATGAACAAAAATTAATCAATGCAAGCATACTATGAGTTAAAAAATATCAAGAAACAAATTCTATAGCTTGTGATCGAATAAGCTCGATAGTGAAAATAATATAAAGCAAAAATAAAATATGGATCCAGGATGTGAGGTAAATTTAAGTAGTTTTGAAAGCCGTTATACAGGGCTATATTGTTATATTGCTGTAACGAAAAGGCTTTAATACAACTATTGCCTAAATATTTCCTTAATAAAATCCTTTTTTGGCAAATATAATTAAAATTGGCTTCGAATGTATTAGAAAAATTGCATAATTTTTAGCACGCTCCTTAATACTTTATACCTTTTATAAAAATTGTTTGTCTAGTAGCGCAGAAATGACAGCCTTGTGAAATCAAACTCATAGCTGGAGTAATAAAGGGCTGTGAGGATTTTAACCCAGGTCAATCAGAATAATAGATAGTATATATTTTAAAGAATATATGGCGTTATTTTATCAATACTTTTTAAGCAATGGCTTCTAAACCAAATAATATAGTTCAGAAGCCATTGCTAGTTTGCACTAAAAAAGATAGTTTGGCAAGCATGTAAACAGCTGTTTTCTATTTTCTTTTATTTAAGCGACCAATGCAACCTGTTTCTAAGAATTCCTTTTATGTTTAATAACAAATGAAAACGGCTCATTATAAAGGGGCAGAAAATTATTGTGTATGGGGGAAAAATTACAGCCGTGGCGTTTCCAATATCATTAAAAATTAAAAAATTTATAAAATACGAAAATATTTTCTTGAAATACTTGTTGTGAATAAAAGAATTGTGCTAAGTGATTTACGAATTAAAAAAAGAAAAATATAAAAAGTGCTAATCGTAAATAAAAATGTCTATTCGAAATATTCTATTACGCCAAGAAAGTGAAGAGTCTAACAGTGTTCAATCTAGTTCTCCATCAACATCATCGCTAAATCGCTTACGCGATACTTTTAGACGCACTGAATCTTTATCATCACAATTGAGTACAATTGTCTCAAATGCTGCTCTGGCAGCATCAGGAGCAGTTTTAGGTTCTAGTGCAACAGGCGCCACTTCGGAGGCATCATCTGCCTCAACTTCACAACTATCAACACCTGTTAAAAGGAAACAACCAGGTGAGCTTTCATGTTTGTACTTGATTATGCCTTAAAACAACCATAATACAATTTTTAACTTTAACTTTTCAAATACATATTTACAAGAGTAGTGCATTATTGCAATTTATTGACACACTTATATTTCGCTATAATTCTTCGAACTTTCGCGCAATTCTTTTTTAATAATTGTCATTATGCTAATTTTAAAATTTTTCCTACAAATGAAAAAAAAAAAAGATTTGAAAAAGACTGCATTGAACTTTAATTGTAAGTATTTAGATTAAAAACGATAATGAAAAAATATGAAAATAATTGTTATGCCAATAAGAACGCAAGTAACACCTAATGCCTAGGATAACTAGCTAATCCAGGTTTGTTAAGAAAAAAAAAAAAAAAAAAAAAAATAATAATACGGATCGGGTTTGTTTTCGTAATTATTAGCGGTCCGTATTCATACATTGTGAAAACAGATCCCTATTACTGAGACTGCTGACCGAGATATCTGGTCACTACAACAATGAATACCAAAAACATTTAAACATGTTTTTAATTATTTTCTTGCTTTTATAACCAATTGAAATACATTATATCAATCCAATTTTGTGCTTAAATGCAACTTAAAGCTAAATGGCGTTTAAAATATCAGTCCAAAATCGGCCATAAATACTATTTTCAACAAAATACCAATAACTATAGCGCCAAACAGGCTAATAATCTCACGAATTTCCTTAGTTATGAAATTTCATTTTAGTAACATGAAATGTGGACTTTCCCAATAAAAAATGATTTGTTTTGAAAGAAAGACGATTTTAGCTTGACGATTTGCAACCCATTAAATCTGGCAGCTATACACAGGATATGTAGTAGGCTGGCATCTACAACAACGAATACCAAATTATGAACAGTACAAGGGGAGCCCTTTACACTGCAGTTACACGATCAAGTTTTGCTATCAAGTTTTTTTCACATACTGCTTGTCAAAATTCAATAAAATTGATAGCTGTGACGTAGGCTTCACGCAATTACATAACAATTCGTTTTCAAGATGCCGTCAAGAAGAAAATTAAAAATAGCTGCTTCATTAAAAGTACTATCAGAAATAAAGAGAATTAAAGAAGAAAAAAACCATATTCCACAGAACTTCGTGGCTTCTGTATAGCTCTATAAATCGCAGCACATCATTATATTTGTTGGTTTTGCACGTAAACATTTTTATTTCTATTTTTAAGCTTGAATCTGTTTAATTTTTATCATTTTTAATTGCAACTTTCAAACAAAACAAGAAAATATTTGCAGACAGAACGAAAAAAAATTGTTGTCAGCTGTTTTCTTGATTGTAACTTGATGCTCTCTATGGAAAGCAAAAATTGTCATCAAGTTTGCATTAATTTTCAAAATTGTGAGCGTATTAGTAAAAAAGTGTGAATGTATTAAAACTTGAAAGGCAAAACTTGATCGTGTAACCGCCAAGTTAGTTATAAAATTAGCTGAAATTTTGAACTTAAAGAAATAGAAACTTGAATTTCCACAGAATATGGGCAGGTATAAGTACCACATTAGCAAATCACAAAAACAAAGTTACGTTAAAACCTCAAGGGCGTCCCTATTCAAGAAACCGTATTTCACATGTATTTTGTGAAATCCTATACACAAATAGTTCCTCGTCTGCTAAATGAAATGGGATAATCCACTTAAACGTTTGGTGCGGGACGCTTGATGTGCAAGTCAGTCTCATACTCCGCTCAATATTTTTTTGTTTACTTATACCTACATACATATGTCGCCATTTTATTTTGCACCAATTGTCACTCAAATATTAAAGCTCACGTTTTAAGAGCAAAATGCAAAATAAATGCATAATTTTTAAAAAAAAAAAAATGAGCTTTACTAAATATGTAATAAATATGTTGAATTTGGAAATCAAATTCAAAACAAAACTCCCTCAAGTATCATTTAAGGTAACGGTAGTCCTAATAAAATTGGTAAAACCCAAGTAAGACACTGACAGAATTTAATGAGGTCGAGATACTGGTGATGCTACGAAAGCGTAAATAAATAAGTAAAAATAAACAATACCTACATATATTGTATTACAATAAATATGTACATATACATACAATATATAACAAAAACATTGTGAGTCTAAACAAGCATGGAAAGCAGCTCGGTTTCTTTCGCTTTCATGACATACATACATATCTAAACAAAAGCCGCAAAGCTTTTGTGTATGTAGGTATGTCAAAACGATTTTACTTGACGTCCACACTTGACAAAATTTTGTGGAGATGTACAAAACAAAGACAAATATAATTTAATATAGAGCATGAAGTATGTATGTATGTCCCAACGAAAAGCTGTCATCAATTTAATTTTATAGTGAACTATATGATTACGAATTATGAAAACTGTTATCGGGCTTTCTAGTTCGATTTCTACTTCCTCAAAATTGAGAAAGATTTTTTTGTGATAAAATTGGAGTGATCAACATCACTCCATCACATTAAATTGATGTAAAGAATTTGGTATTCTTTTCTACATTTACCGTTATAAAATCACTTTAGATCACTTCGATCTAAAAAAAAAACTAAAGGTATTTGTGTTCTCTGCGGACTCAAACAAAATTGAATTGGTACATGAGAAACCCCGAATAATTTTTTTCTCAACTTTTGTATCAACCGAATTTGAATTAGGAGTTTAATAACAATATTCAATATTTTGTTTTTGCTTTCAATGTAATTGTGCGAACGAACGACAGCGTTCGCAGGTGAGAAATAGGCCCTAACAAAATAATATTATTTTATGTATGCAATTGCTTGCTTACAAGTTGTACGTTTACAGATCAAAAATCATGGCTAAACTAAATATGCACTCGTCTACAGCGCATATACATACATACATACATATGTATATGTGCGTATGTATGCATATGCAAGTAGGTACACATTTCTATATTTCTAGAACATAATCACAATAAACGTAAAAATATGTTCTCGAGTTTGCAAAATTCTAAAAAATTAACAGTATATTCCACAAATAAAATAAAACACTGGTAAAACTTTGTTCACGCTTTGGCGCTTTTAGACTTTGTTCACCCTTTAGAGTACTCGATGTAAATATGAAAGTGTTCACGTTTCCGAGTCCTTCATGCATTCAAGTGTTCACGCTTTCGCTAGTTCACTGTATTACGTATCCAAAAAAAAAAAGTTGCTAGAAAAATGTTGCGGTTGATTAAAACATGCTGCCAGAAACATTTCGCGAGTACTACTGCAGCAACATTATTTATTAGTTATTTCCAGCGTGACCATTTTAGCTCTTTGGGAGCTAGATTTAGCTTCCGTTTTTGGTTTTTAGCTCCCAAAATTAGATTTAGCTCCTGATTAAGCTTGTTTTAAGAATTCATCTAGTTCCAGAAATGTTAATATGTAATAGTATTTTGCGTAAAAATACTAAACAAAAACAAGTGCAAAATATCTCTAGAAATGAAAAAAAAAACTCTGTGATGTACACAACACCTACATACATAGATGTTGTGATCCATAATCGCAAAAAGAGCTGTAAGTTGTGTTGTAAATGTAACAACACCAACACGTAAACCATAATCGGGGGGTAAGTTTCTTGCTGACAAAATTACTTTAGTGTGCTGAAAAGGCATAATCATTTAAAATCGGGTTGTGGTATATATGAACCAATATCGGGTGAATGGTATACAAATATTGTATCAATACCAAATTGAACTTGTTTATTTACAATGATTAATTATTTGATTTCAAAATTCATCTATAGTATATGTAACAAATTATGTATATTATCATCAAAACTATTTAAATGAAAAGAAAATAAATGATAAATAATTAAAAAACATAAAGAGCCTTTCCAAAGCCTGAATAATTAAGGTATTTTTGAATGTGAACAAAAAAAGAAACCAGTCAGTTCACAAGCTATCACATGGGGTCTCAAAAACATCTTAATACTATGACACAAAAGATTAGTTTTTGTTTATTATAATATAATGTATGGTAGAACCATGACACAACTAATTAGGTAACGTTTTCCCTACAATAAAAATAACCTGCATTTTGTTTTTTTGTACAACTTCTGTAAGCTGTCAAAAAGACGCCGCTTCTACATTTATAGAAGAGAGATGAACAGAGTTTACATCGATTTGCTGTCTCCTTTTGGCTGCCTTTCATCTCTGCATTCTCTTGACAACCTAAAGTAGTCAGATGATTAACGGTTCAGCTGATGAGGCTACTATATTATTATATGATGAGGCTACTTTAGTTGTATCATGCCACAAAGCATAACAAAACTACCTGTTGTAGAAATTCAACAACAAAAACGTCCATTTCATTACATACTGCAAGCAAAAGAAGTTTTTGTTATTACTATAGAAAGCTATCACCATTAAAGTTATTGAAGAGAAAACAAAGCAAGTGTTTGGTTGTGAAAATTTGATCAAATAAAACGTGTAATTTATAATAGAAAATAAGTGAATATTTAAAAAAAATGCCACCTAGCCACGTTTGGCACCATGTAAAAATTCAAGTCGTAGTGCGTTTATTTTATGCAAAATATATTAATCGACTTCACAAAAAAAAATCGATTTTGAGCTACGATTAATCGATTAAATAATCGGAATGAAAAATGGTTGGTCGAAAAATCGAAAATCGACTTTTACTTTCTGATGCCATTCCCTACTACTTACATACGTATATATGTATATTCTGTGAAGACAAAACGAGGTAAAAAATGTAGCTCCCGCTCTTAGCTCCAAATAAAAAAATGTTTAGCTCCTTTTCGAACACGATTAAGTTCCTTCTCATTTTAAAATCTGGTTACACTGCTTACTTTGTATGAATTTTTTTATATGGACTTCTGGCCGCATTTTGTGCGAAACGGCGAACAGAGTAAACAGCTTAAGGGAATATACATATGTACATATTTACTTCTTATACTTCAATTACGGAACTCAAAAATAACCTGTATATTTTGAAATATTTTTGCTGGAAGCAGCACTTTTTTTTTGTTAACTATTGATTGCAGATCCTAACGGCTTACGACTTTCAAAACAGAGTTATGCACATATGTATGTATGTATTTTTGTCTGACTCACTGCTTTTGGAAACGTATTCCTTCTACCCTTTTCTACACAATAATAATGTAAATAAAAAACAAAAATCAATATTTTCTATTGCTTCAACAACCACCACCAGCACCATCACTGCCAACGCTTCTAATTCACCACCCAAATTGCAAAAACGAATCTGGCAAATGTGAACGAGAACACGCCAAATAACGTATACGTGAAATGCGTACGAGTAAAGTTTTCAGTTGTAGTTAAATATTGGTGAAACATACAGGGCAATAAGAAGGCAAACTTACAGCTAAAGATAAAAAGTGAATTTGTTTTAAAAAGTTTATGTTACAAAATTTATAAATTTAATTTTTTTCCCCATTAAGAAAGTTTTTTCTTGAAATTTGCTCCCATTAAGTCTTCAAATTTTATTATAAAACCCAAGGAAAACATAAAGTGAAAAAAAGGTATTAAAAACTCTTTTACGTTCGCTCAAACAGCAAACTTCGATTTTTCACAAATCGAAACGTATTCATTCGTATGTTATCAGTGCACAAAGTATAAAACAATTTTTCTTTTTATAGGATCAGGACATTATTAATGAGAAATACATTATAAAAAAATTATTATTTTGGTGAAAAATTGTAAAAGTTTGAGCACGGCAAAATAGTTTTGTTGAAAGTAATCAGCAAAATAAATTTGCCATATCAAACGAAGAAAAAAAAACTACGAATATGCGTGCGTTGGTTGAAGATACAAAAAAACTTACTGTGAATAATAATAATAACAATAACAACAATAACATTAGGCACAGTGCTACGAAAGTTGCCACTACAACTGCAGCAGCGACAAACACAACCACGGCAGCAACTTCAACTGCGGCAACTAAGAGAAATAATTCTAAAATAACAACAATAAAACCCAATATACAACAGGCAGCAACTAAATCGAAAAAAGTGATAGCTACTGGAAAGTCGGGAAAGCCAGCAGCGGTGGCTAAAAAAACAGCGGCCGCAGCGGTGGCGGTGACGACGGCGACAACTAGTGCAACCGAAACAAAAACTTCATTTACAAATAAAACATACAAAATGCAACAGCAGCAGCAGCAGCAGCAGCAACAGCAACAGCAAACGACAATAACCAATACCACCAATGCCAGCAACACTAAAGGAGGTAAAAATGCTGCAAACTGTCCATCACCTCCAACAACTGGTGTCAAGTTGCGCACGAAGCAGCCGCAACACGATAAGAAAGAAAATTACAATAATAACACCACAACTGGTCCAGCAGCATTAACCACAACATCAACCACGATTTCATTGCCGAAAGCATCGCATGCCAATACAGCTGAGGAAATTGCTGGCGGTGTGCAGGACACAATTTATTTGTGCAATTTTCGGGTCTCTGTTGATGGCGAATGGTTGTGTTTGAAAGAACTTCAGGACATCGACAGCAATCCCCCAGTTTCTGTATCCGATGGCCGTCTGGTTGGTAGTGGCCAACGTCCCCATTCGATGTATGCACAAAAGCACAAACGCTACTCGGCCGGTGATCGTAATTCGTATGGCGGTGGCGGTGGCTGTGGCTTTGAAGATAATGGTATATTTGCATTACACAATTTTATAGCTGGTCGTCGTTTGTATGATGAACAGGGTCACGCTTTTCATACAAATATGCTTACTGCACCCCATGCACGAGAGAGTGGCTTTGTTGGTGTTTTTGGTGGTGGTGGTGGTGGAGGCGGGGGCGGGGGTGCTAGTCAAAGCTCGAATGAATGGTCAAATCTTTGTAGGTTGCTTTTTATGCTATTTAAACACTTTGAAACTTAAATTTTTATTTCAACAAATTTGGTTCTCTTCATTTTTTCGTTATTTTTTGCACTTTAAGCACATTGAGAACTATATTTGGTTCCATACCGACTGGCAATATATAATTATGAAAAATGGTGGCATTAGTTGACCGAATCTTGTTTAGGGACTCGATATTAATTTGATTGGATTTGTAGGTTATACGAATGTTAAGGAAATCTCAAATTATTCCGTAAATGTGGGCCCGGTTGACGGGCGTGACACTCTCACTCCTTTGGCTGACTACAACAAGAAAGGAGTGGAATTATTCGATATTTATTGCCAGTGTTTTGTGAAGCAAGGAAGAGTTCTACATAAAAAAATACAAACGCAGACACACACACAGTTCTGTTAATAATGATTAGTGATCTACCAAAAAACACTGTGCTTATCGCAAACTCTAACATGCTGGGCATTCTACTTGTAAGCGTAATTCGAGTATGTTGAATTCACTGGCGGTAGACGTTTTTCAAACTTAGTCAAAGCGATCACGATTTGAAATTTCAATGCCTGTAAAATGATCTTGTGTTCGCAGGTTTATATCTTGTTCGAAAGGCTGCTAAATGACTCCACGAGTAGTGGCACATTGGCTTCAATAAATTTGTTTACTGTATTAGGTCTAAAAATAGGCCTTATTCATGTTTTCTGTCTTTTCCAGCCGACTGTCTACATGCCGTCGAAAATTCGTTGATGCTAATCAACTCATCCGTAGACTCGAAAAATTCTTAAAATAATGTTTGACACTCAACTACTTATTTCAAAATTTCCATGAACAAAATGAGAATCAGAAATCTTTAAACAAACTTTTAATACAGAAAACACTTTTCTTAACAACTTCTACACAACGAGTAAGCAATGGTAACTCGTTGCATAGACGGCTGAAAAAGACAGAAAACGTTAATGAGATTTAGTATTAGTAAAAAACAGCCAGCCCCATTAACTTTTAATTGCTTAAATTTTCCAGAATATAACATCTATTTCGCCTCCCTAGACGAGTTCCCATACAAAAATATTGTATCCACTTCGTCCTAAACAGGGTGTCTCTAGAGTAGTCACTTCCATCTGTGTGTGTATGCTCGATTTTGTTTTTCTCTTCACAACAACCACATATCTCTTGCACTTAGAGAAGATACGTGAACCAGCCATTGTATGTTCCCCATCTAATAAGACTTCAACTTTACTTTTCTTGTCCTGTCTGCTTTAATACTGTTGATCACTACAATTTGGCACAAAAAAAATCTGTCTCAAAAATGGACTTAAAAGCCCAATAAATAATTACACTGTGCTAGTTGAAAAAACCAACAGACGGGGCACCCAGTGGATAATCTTAATTCGCGTGCGCTGAATTCAGTGGTGCTAACCGTTTTTTAGGTTAGCTCTTGTTTACCTCCTCCATTTAAAAATGGAGGAGGTAGGACAACATATATTCCCTTAACTCAAAACCGGAAATTTGGCAACAAAATTACCTTTCAAAGACTATATAAATCTTTTTGGTCAGCTTAGTAGTTTAGCAAACAAAAACTTTTTTCGATGAAAAAAAATTAAATTTTTTTTTGCAAAAGTTCGAAATTTGTTGTTCTTTAAAACAGCATACAAAATCTAAAAATATAGTTATGCTAATGAATTTTAATACATTCATAACATATAAAGTTTCAAACAAAAAAAGCTTTAAATGACTAAAATCGGTGCACAACTTTGGAAGTTATTCACAAAAAATAAAAAATTGCAGTTTCAAACAGTCAGCAGACGAAACCTCAAAAATTAAAAAAAAACATTTGTTATTAAATGAAACATTTTGCAATTTTAACGGACGGAAGTAAAAAACAACTCACATAGCGATACCCAAGAGGCAAAATTCCGTAACTAACAAATTATATACACACACACATGCATACATACGTCGGTACATAAGGCAAGAAATTTGATTCGCTTTTAGGGGATATACATATGTTGGAATCTGCAGGAGGAAGAAGAATGACTTTCTAAACAAACATTTACACTTCAAATTACCGGTCTACGGGATAATAAATCGAAATGTACGGAAGAAACATTTCGTTTGCTCATCAAAATAAAGCAATTTCAACTGACGGAAGTAAAAAACAAATTACATATCGATACCCAAAAGGCAAAATTCCGTAACTAACAAATTATTTTACATTGACTTTTCTATAATTTCTAGATGAAACACACAGATTTAGTAAAAAAAAAAAAATATACGCGTACAATTTTATAGGTTGTTAATAATTGCGTTTTGCAATACATACATATATTTTGATTTATTATCGGGTTTTGTATTTTGTTCAATATTTCAAACCGTTTTTGAGTTAAGGGAATATGTATATGTTGCCCTATCTGCTCCATTTTTAAAATAACGGTATATCTAAAAAACAAGAGCTAACCTAAAAAAACGGTTAGCACCACTGAATTCAGCGCACCCGAATTAGGTTTTCCACACTGTCGGAAAAAAAAGGTTTCAAATTCAAGCACAGTGTCATCAATTGTAAATTATGAAGACCATATTCATAATAATTATTGTAAGTTTATTAAGCTCTTATTTGACGTATTTCTACGAAATATTTGTCAAATAAACGTGTAATAAACCTTCAATAGTTTTTACGAATATGGGTATAAGAGTTCGACTATAAAATAAAATCTGAAGAAAAATCGTTTTTCAATAACGTCATTTTTGGCAACAAAAGCAAATTTTATATTCTATATAAAAAAGCGGTAAAATTTGGAGAAGCCACATAACATTTACAGTGAAGCACGGCGGTGGTTCGGTGATGATGTGGTGCTGCAAAGCGGAAAACGTTGTGGAAAACGTAACATTTGCTGACAGTTCAACTAATAAAATCAAAATTCAAATTTTGTTGACAGTTCAACTAACAAAATCAACTATCCCCCTAATTCATAAAAATTATAACAGGCTTATAAGACAGCTATTTGACATATTTGCATGTAAAATCTGTCAAATAAGAGCTTTATAAACCTGTTATACTTTTTATGAATTAGACGGTATATGTATTTAAATATTTTAAAAAGAATTTATTGCCTAACGTAGAGTTTGAACTAAGCATGGATCCGTCAACAGTTCTAAAAATTAGTGGCAGATATTACCCGTCCTTTCAGTTTAAAATATGTTTAAACTAACAATTTTGTAGAACAGTGAGCATTTAGGCATTAATTTGAACTTAATAGTCGAATTAAATGATTTACAATCCTTATGAATTTTATCATTAAAACGAAGAAGATTAACCGACTAGTTTATACAAATTATAACAGGTTTATAAAGCTCTTATTTGACAGATTTTCCATACAAATATGTCAAATAACAGTCCTAAAAGCCTGTAATAATTTTTATGAATTAGGGGGTAAGAGTTTAAGCTCCCATTGTAAATAAATACACTGCTAATACACGTTACTGTTGCCAATCATCATTTGGAAAACCGTGAACAATAAATGATTTGTATTGTATTGTATTGTGACCATAGATGACCTATTGTGCAACCCTTTGTCCCTCACGAGTTTAATACATCAAGAAACAGTATTAGCTCCTTCTGTGGAAGAAACATGAGCCCCTGAATTCAAAGACGGGTGCTGACGAGAAAGTGTGGCGGCTTCGAAAAAACCAGTTGTCCACCCTGCTAAATCTCTTTGATGTCTTCTTTGTCTTATTTAGTTAATATCAATCACAAAAATAATATAGAAAGAACTTGAGCCTGATAAACTCAATACAAAAATAATTATATAAGAAAAAGTTCGAATAATAAAAATTTTTTTATTCTATTAACCTTATAATTAAAATTAAAAGCTAACATTTTTAGGCAATGGCAGCTTAGGCCTTCAGCACTAATAAAAATTAATTTACTATCTCTAATTGTTTTTAAAGTTTAAAGTCCAGCTTCAAAGGGTGCATTGTGAATTGGAGTAGTTGTAAAAGCGTTGAATGCAAACCCCAGGGCTGAGTTAATGAAAATTTTTACTTTTTTTAGGGCGGATTTTTATGAAAATTAATGCAAGTATAAACCGTATTGAATTATGGACAGAATTAGGGCTTTGATGGCAGTTATCAGCGAGACTAAGTTGCGATTAAATTTCCTGTTGGAGAGAGAGGCATTTGGTCATATTTAATCTTAAGTCCAAAATCTTTCGTAATATTTTGTATTTATTACATTATTTGGCCTGGGGCCAAATTCTGGCACTCGTGATTAAACGATTTCGTTATAGAATGCTCATTTGTTTTTGCTCTACATTGTTTTTATTATCGAGTATATTCGATCACGAATGCCAGAATCCGGCCCCTGGTATCTTCAATTACGTTTTATTTTCTCGGTTTCAATGTTTTTCTGAGATCTGATGTAGTGTCACAGAATGAGAAATGGTTTAGTGATTTGCATTTCAAAGCGTCTGATATGCCAGTATTTAATTCCTTTGATGAATTTTATTTAATTTCACAATAAATTAGTAAAAATATAAAAGAAATTTCTGAAAACTTAAATGTAGTGATAAATACACATGCGTTCATTCGACAAATAAAATTATTGTGATCAATATATTGTTGCCCAACTCGATTTACTCTGTAAAAAGAAAAACAAACGTTTATTGTTTTACTAATAATATTCCCAATATTTCTTAGTACTACTGTACATTACTCTTGTCACTATCCTTGCCCTTGCTGGCCTGCGATTCTTTGGACTTTTTTCTTCTTATCGGGCTACTCGATGCCGATGTGTCGGTGTGTATCAATGGCTTTTTATCAATTTTAACCGATTTTTTGCTCTTCTTGTTACCAGTCTCATTTGATGAATGGTCCACAGTGGATGTATTTGATGTCGGTTTTTTTCTTATATGAAAGAATCTTACCGGCGAGTTGAAACGGTTAGATGAGGACGAAGATGAATCTGAAAGAACAAAGAGATTAAATAAATTCGCCGGTATTTGTGAGCAGGGAACTTACTTTTCACTGGCTTAAGTTCGACTGGAGTTTTCTGTTTCTTGCAAAAACATTTCCAGCAGCAAACCATGAAAATTAAAATAAACGCTGTTACTGGTATTGCGATGATGGCTATTTGAGGTGAGGAGAAATCCAAAGTGCGCAAAAGATCTTTGGTATTTTTAGCAACTGGGCGATCAGAAGCGGATTTCTTGGAATCATTATTATTAATTGTTTCTTTGGTTTTATGGTGTGCTGCTGTCTTGTTCTTCTTTGGCACTGGATCATGTTTTGTTTTGTAACTCCGATACCTGTTAAGTTTATCATCAAGATTTAACATCGATCTTAAATCTTTATCGATGCCAATAACTTGTTGTTTGCTATCTTTTAAACATTCAATTACTCTAAGAACAGCACCCAAGCCCGGATAGAACTCCTCATCTGATAAGTGTATGTTTATATTCTCCAACAGCCATGTTTTGAATTTTTGATTAAAGAACTCTTGATCAATATTTTGAAACCGATAGCATTTTGTGACAGTTTCAAAAAATCTAGCCACTATGTGACTAGAACTGTCTAGTTTCAGGTCAAAGGTCCTTTTGCGTCTAAACGGCAGCCACATGTTGCCCAAATATCCCTTAGCATTTTCTGCTTCTATTTTCGGCAATTGTACAATCATTTTATCGTTATCTGGCTGATTTTCATCTGTATTCATATCGAGTTGCATGCAAGCTGATGGCTCATCATCGATTGCGGGAACATGTAGTGGTTCTATCTGTACGGACTTTAATTGCGACAGTGCATTTTGTAATGGCGCTTTCCAACCATTTCCATTTGTATTTAGGAATTTTTTGCACTCTTCGTGCAAAAATAGAATCTGCTTTGCGGTGCTCAAACTTATTCGACCGGCGTAAAAAGAATATTTCGCCACTGGAACCATGTTGAAATTTAAATATCCGCCCAATGTATCGTAAAAAGCCCTTTGCGCGAAATTTCTGGTTCTGAGAGATGCAGTTCCTGTTACCAATTGATGGCACAAGTAAAAGTAATTCATTAGCAGAGCCACCGTTTGATCATCAAAAAGACTTTCTGGCAGTTGTTTTGGCACAAGAATCTAAAAAGCAAACAAATGTCATTAACAGGTATTACACACTTATGGCTATTAGCTAATCTGAGATATTCGCAAAGCAAATTATATTTTGTTCAGTCAATTTTTGTGCCAATTATTACGTTTAGAATACCTTTTCTATTATTAATAGCATAGCTGTTAAATGCTGAATAGTAATCATTACTAATTCGATTATTTTTGTTTTAAGGGTAAAATAATTGATTACAATACGATTACTTTCGATTTGACAAATAAGTAATTAGCTGTTGTTGTAAAATAATTAATTACAATACCATTACTTTCGATTTGACAAATAAGTAATTAGCTACAATTACGAAAAATGTAGAAATAGTTGGGATTACTTTAGATTGTATAAAAGAAATCAAAAAAATAAATAAATAAAATAATTGATCATAATACGATTACTTTCGATTTCCCAAATAGGTAATTAACTACAACTACAAAAAATTTAGAAATACTCGAGATTACTTTAGGTTATATGAAAAGAATAAAAAAAAGTCAAAAGTAATCCAAAAGTAGTCCGACTATTTTCAAGTATTATTGTTGATTCTTTTTGATTCTTATCCGCCCCATTTTTTTGAATGAGAGTGTCAGCTGTTCCTGTTAATTCTGAAAACTAATTCGATTGATGGGCAAAAAGCCTGCGATCGAAGTTGGAGCCTCGAGATTGGGGTTCGAGCACTTCGCATACAACAAACAAATAAGTAGTTCCAATTATTCACTGCTCACCTCAAAATCCCTACGAATGGCCAGCAAGGCAACATCTTCGCTGGAAAAACATTTTTCGCCTTGGCTTTCGAATAGATTTGTACCTACAAAACTTTCCATGTCGACTGGTGTGAATTTTGTGTTGTAAACGTTGTTCTCTAGAGTTTTGTTGTCTTTATCATTTTGATTTTCGTCATGTTGATGCTTAAGATGTATCAAACCATCCCCGAGAGCATTATTCTGATGAGACGTATACATTTTAGGCAATAGCGCTTCATTATGAGCGTCAACGGCAATCTTGCTGGGGGACAGTTTATTATGTTTGTAATTCACCTTGGAATTGGAATTGTGTTTGTTAATTTCATCAAAAATTGACTGGAAGTTGTTTTTCTCTTCATTTATTTTATAGAAAACTGGATCATATACGAGATTTTGAGGGCTATCTTTGACATTATCACCATTTTCGTTGTTATTGTTTTTGCTATCGCCGATGTTGTTGCTCTTAAAGTGGTTGTAAAAAGAATTACCACTGAGGTCCTTCAGGTTATTTGTGTGGCCAGAAAACTTTAAAATATCTTGTTGACGTTCGTTATTCAAAGCGGTTTGCATTTTCAAATCATCACCGAAATCTGTATCATCACGATCAATGGTTCTTACATGCCAATCGTAACTGGAACTTTCACTTGAACACGTACTCAGCACCAGTATTAAGAAGATATCGAATCTTATTTTCATTGCTTTGAGTTGAACTATTTAATGATTTATTTTATCTGTTTATGAATTTTCCAAAAAAAATTCTTTAAATATACTATTGAGAGTTTATTTTCTATTTTTATTTGACTTGTTTTAAATTTGATTTGCAAAGAAAATCAGAGAATGGATGAGAGCTAAAGAAATGTATTAAAACGAAAAAAAAAAACAAAAGAAACAGTATTGCCGGTTTTTTATTTTAATAAAAATTCTATTTTACTTGTTTGCAATTAGTATTAATTTATATAAACTACAATTGCAAAAAATTATAGCACGTGATCCTGCGGAAATCGAACGCAGTAATTTGGTAAATATTTGTAAATTGGTGGTAAAAGAATTGCTCGAGCAGTCTGTGCGCTACGGACGTATGCTAGACTCTGACCATTTGCCCTTGCAACACTTCTTTATTGTGATTGAGCATGTGTTGGGTCATGGTTTGCGTACAAAAAAGGTATTCCTAAGTGAAGTATACAATGTGTAGCATTTTCCTAAGCATCTAACATTTAGGGACTACTGGGTCCTCGCAAAGAACTGTGGGATCTGTTGCAATGTGTTGAGACCTACTGCCCCGAGGCGCAGGACATAACAGCAAGTGTGCGCGATTTGCCCACTGTTCGCACACACATAGGTCGGGCACGTGCTTGGTTGCGCATTGCTCTAATGCAAAAGAAGCTAGCGGACTACTTACAAGCTCTCATAGAGCACAGAGAAGATGCTTTATTCGAATATTATGAGCCACACGCCTTAATGATGAGCGATGAGGTATTTTAAAAACGCTCTTGCTAAGTGTTTGTGTTTAAAAATTATTGTTTTCCAGATTGTCATCATTATGGGAATTTTGGTGGGTCTTAATGTTATCGATTGTAATTTATGTGTTAAGGAAGAAGACCTGGACTCCCAACAAGGTGTTATAGATTTCTCCCTGTATTTACGATCGAGTTCTCGTAATAATGACAATGATAATGATGAAGATTGTAATCAAACAATTGACGCTAATGGACAAGGCAATATGATTGCTGTTCTGGACCAAAAAAATTACATTGAAGAATTAAACAGACATTTAAAGTAAGTGAAAAATTAATAAAAATAATGGTTTTAGGAGATTTCACCACTCATTCTCTTTCATGTGAAAAAAAATAAGAATCACATATTAAACGAAAGATACGAAAAACAAAACAATTTTTAGGGTTCCATACTCATCAGAGTAAAATGGAACCCTATTACCGACACTTCTACGTCAGTCCGTCCGTCCGTCACAGCCTCCATTCTCCGAAACGGTGAGAGTTAGAGAGTTGAAATTTTCACAGCATGTTGTTATACCTTTGCCGCTACAACAGCAAATACTAAAAACAACAACAAATAGAAAACTACCAGGTGTCCCCATACAACTAAAAGTAACAATTAGCTATAACTCTCGAACCGTAAAAGATAGAGGAGAGCTGAAATTCGCACAGTGTATGTATTTACAGATGCTCTACAACAACAAATGCTAAAACCAACAACAACAACTCGAAAACTACAAGTTGTCCCTTTACAACGTAAAGTAACAGTTAGCTATATCTCTCGAAGCGTAAGAGATAGAGAGCCGAAATCCGCACAGTGTATGTATTCCCAGATGCCTTACAATTACAAATGACAACAACAAGTCGAAAACTACTAGGTGTCCCCATACAACGTAAAGTAACAATTAAACGTAACTCTCAAACTGTAAGAGACAGAGAGATGAAATTTATACAACATATGTATTCACAGCGCCTTGATGGATGAATTGGTAGAGAGCCCTACTAAGAGTCCCCGAGCTCGTAGGTTCGATTCCTGTCGAAGTCTTTGGGTGTTTCTGCAGACAAGCCAAAAAGCTTCGCAGTTTTGTGTTTGTTTAAAAAAATAAAAAAAAACATATGCCATTCCATACGTACATTACACATACATATGTACGTACGGAATCCTAAGTATGCGAGCCAGCCTCGTACTTGACTGAATTATTATATCTGCTGAAAAAGGTTTTCCTGCTTATTACCTTTCTGGAAGCATTCGCGAGCTTGGAATAGACTAAAAAATGTTTCAGCTCAATTAGTTTTTTTTTTAACTCTTGAGTCCAACTTCTTTGGCAAAGATTCTTAGAAATAGGCAAAACAGTGGCGCTGTTCTGTAACTCCCGCCATAAGAAACTTCTCGACTGATATGTGGAAAATGAAACAAAAAAAGCCATAAATTGAAACACTGATCTGTCTTTCTCATTAAATTGTATCTATAGTTGTTCTCAGAAAATACTTGCACTTTTGCAGACAAACTGTGTCTGTAAAACTTTTGCGGAAAAAATTCCCACAAAATCACAAAAAAAAGAAATGCGGTCGGGGGACCCCCGTTAGGAACGAAGTTCCTTACGTTTTTTCTTCATCTTCGAATGTAATACAAGGTGAAATCTGTATGTT
This sequence comes from Sturmia bella, assembly GCA_963662145.1. NCBI lineage: Eukaryota > Metazoa > Arthropoda > Insecta > Diptera > Tachinidae > Sturmia > Sturmia bella. Next base: position 42,290,896 of record OY759168.1, on the reverse strand, counting down.
TTATTTTGTGTTGTTTTTGAAATTTTGAAATTTTATATGCTTCTTAAAATTTTTGGAACCTTTTATTTTTTTACTTTTCAATCTGCTACAAAACGAAGAAAATTTTTCAATATTGCTGTTTTTTGTTGTGACATACTTTATTTAGCGACATCTATCAGCTGATAGTGTCCGTTTTCACAATTAATTAATATTTATTGGTAGGTGTCTAGACAGATACACCAATACATATTTTGCATAATTTGCACTACCAGCAAGCCGCGTTAAGGAACTTCGTTCCAAAAACATAGCGAGACAGCTTTTTTTACACATAATATTCAGAATAAAATAAATACTTACATTTTTCACTGCCAAATGATTTGTTTTGTGTAATTGTAAAAAAGCAAAATATTTTAACAAAAATAAGTTTATGGTGAAATGTTTACAAATTTTCAATGTACAAATTGAAGTTACACTACACATTATTTGGTCCATCCGACGGTTTTATATTTATTGTCATTGTGAAAAATATTAACATTTTAGTAAAATTTATTCGCCGTCGATTGCTTTGCTGCTGGCGTTTTTATTGCTTCGCTGCAGAGGTATATTTTCAGACATTGGTAAAGTTACGATGTAATCATTTATGGTAGCTTTCGACATAAGTTACAGACACACTTTTTTCTCACTATCATCGAAAAACGATGGTATAATTTGCTTCACTACTTTCCAACACAAGAGCTTTTCGCTAAAGTTACAGAGCACCACCACAGATAAAAACAGTTTTTGATCTCTACAAGTAATTGCAAAATTTATTAAAGTATCAAAAATATAGACTCTTTTGTTGTACATGTTTGATATAAGGGCACATCGATTTAGCAATCGATGCTGAGCCATTGATTTTTCGATAGCTTTGGTATGAGAAAAAAGTTCCACTACGACATATCAAAAAAAAAAAAAAAAAAAAAAAATTATTTTCGGAAAAAATATTTGGGAGAAAAAAGTTATTGGGGTTTGAACTTACATGGCACCGTGGGTCTGACTAGGGTGACCAATTACGTACCATGTTTCAAATGAATATTAGCCAAGTTCTAAGACGCGTTAAATCGCTTGTTTGTTCAAAGTTGCAAATCTCATTCTTTCATGTACTAAAAATCGCTTGTTCAACGCAAACGTGTCCTCCATTTCTTCACCTTTCTAGCAACCAACTAAAAATTGCAGCGACAAAAATCGTTCAGTGTAAACCGGCGCAAAAAAGCAACACAGGTACCAAACAAAAGCAAAGCTTTCACTGAAATTTATCTAAATGTTACAGGGTTTTAAATGAATATAAATAAAAACCCATTAAATTTAATTGAAACACTTTTATTTGATCGGTTTAACACTTCGTTTCTGGTAGTATATACCAGTTTACCTTGTAGTTACTTCATTATATACTTCCGAGTTGAATAGTAAACTATTTTTGTGACTGCGATTTCTAGCACAATAATTTTGTAAATGACGTACTGGACTTTGTAAGTGGGCGTAAACGCAAAATTTTTGCGATTTGTGTTTCTTAGAACATGGCTGTTTATTATTTTAACCTTTTAATGCATTCTGATGAAATTTTGCAACCACATAACAATGTGATTACAGACAATATTCTTCAAAAAAACCAAGCCATATATCATATACGTCATAGCTTTTTGATATCTCCTAGAACCATAACGAAATCATCCGTCTATGTGCTAAAATTTTTCTATTCTCTCAGTGCAACAGTAGCAAATTTACAGGCCAAAGTTGAATCGCTAACTACAACAAATGCTCTTATGAAAGAAGATTTAGCTATTGCTCGCAATAGTTTACTAGCACTGCAGGCTGAAAATCAAGCAATGAGGCAAAACTCTCAAATAAGTTAGTATCCCACTGTTACACAAACTGTATACATATGTATGTAAATACTGTTCAAATCCCACAATTGCAGATGCTGGCCCACCATCAATTAACTCAAACCAAAGTGACAATAGTTCAAATTCCAAGGATGCTGATAAAGCCACAATGGAAGCTCTTAAAGTTGAGCTGGAAAAGGAAAAGAAGAGAACCGTAGAATTAGACAAAGAATTAAAGTTACAAATCTCCCTTAAAGCTGAATCTGATATGGCAATGAAACTGTTAGAGAAAGATATACATGAGAAGCAGGACACAATTGTGTCCTTAAGACTACAGTTGGACGAAATTAAACAAATCAATTTGGAAATGTATCGCAAATTACAGGTTGGTAAGCATGCGAAAATCGTGTGCTAAATATATGGAAATCATCACATTAACATGCGTCCGCAGCTTAAGCTAAAATAAAGACATCAATTCATCATTCATCATCTTTAAATTAATACGCCTTCTTTAAATTTATTTCAAATATTTATTTTTATATGCATATTTATGTACATACATATTTTTTATATCTTAGAAAAAGTTTATTATTTTCGTAAAAAGCTACTTTTTAATTTAAAACAAACCAAAAAAAAAAAAACTTTAAGTTTACGCTGTTTTAATGCCATCATTGAATATTATTGAATTGTATAACTTTAATTATTGTTAATCCCACAACCAAAATCCTTCAATAATTAGGAATGTGAAGCAGAACTTACTCAAAAAGGCGAAATGGTGGCACGTCTGCAAACAAAAGCCTCGCAAATTGGTAATATTTTACAATCGCTGGAAAAGAAATACGAACATCAACAAATACTAACAACAACATCTGGGCCGCCAGCTGCAGACAAGTCTCCGGGCACAAGAAGACAACAAAATCTGCAAAAATTCGAAGCGCTAACAAAGAAACATAAACAAGATATCGGACCACCTATGAAACGCCTTCATTTAAAAATGGATGCTATACCGCCCTTTAATCCAAATAATTATCGCAAATCACCATCTGCATCGGAAAAACTTCACGAGCCTCTGGCCGAAGCTAAGACGCCATTATCGGCTAAATCGCTAAAACTTTCCGACGATGAAGATAATATGGGCACTACAAGCATGCCGCCAGCTTCATTACCTCACAGTACTGCAACCAAATCGGACTATGTGTTTAAGGAGGAGAAGGCAGTTAACTAAATATTTACATCAACTTCTTTCACATTCGTAAACGTAATGATACCTGCTAAATTATGTATTAGAAAACTGTTTTCGTTGGGACTTTATATCCATATACATATGTACTTATATGTATGTAGTTTATATGCTTTGCATCAAAACCCGAGCAATTTGTTTTTCATTTATATGTATGTATGTGTTTCATTTATACAACTCTGTAAAACACTATAAAATCTGTTGTCAAGCTATAAAATTTGAGAATGATAGAAAATTAATATGAGGTATAATCCAAGAAACTCCTTTGAAGGAAACAATTTCCAAAAATTCTAATGCAGGCAGTAGTTTTCTAGGAGAAAACTTAGTCTACAATTTTTTTAATTTTTTTTAAGTGTGCAATGCTAATGCCTTTTCAGTTTGTAAAAAAAAAATTATGCATTTATTGTGCACTTTGCTTCCTAAAATGTGAGTTTTAAGATTTCCGTGAGATCAAGACCGAAATAAAATGTTCTAATAAACATAAATAAGTTTTATTATTTGTTTTTCTTCGACCCCTTTTTTTCATTTATATATTTATTTTCATTTGGCTCCGAAAATGAACCTTTTGAAAAAATATTTGCTGTCTTTTTCAGCTGTCTATATGTCGACGGCATTTCGTTGAAAAATTCTTAAAAGTTTGTTTGAGACACTTAACTACTTATTCCATAATTCCCATGAACAAAATGAGAATCAGAAATATTCAAACAAACCTTTAACACAGCAAACATTTCTTTTCGATTTGCATATAGACAGCTGAAACAGACAGCAAATATTTTTTAAAAAGTTTCATTTTTGGACCTAAATTAATACATTTCAATTGGCTCTTAAAGCAAATAAATAATTAAGTTCATATTTGTATATTTATTTTCTTGAGCTAAAGGTCTTTTATTAAAATAATTAAATAATTTTAATAAAATACCTTTAGGTCAAGAAAATAAATATGTATATAAAACATAAATAAGTAAAAAATAAAAAAAAGCAGAGCTCTTCTGCATTTTTTGTTCTTACAAAACAAAATAGCAAAATGATACCACTTGTTGTAGAAATGAAATCGACACTATTAAGCAAATAGAAATATTTCTATCGGCTCCCATTCTGCGATTATGGAAAGCAATTTTTATGCCAATTTTTATGCGGAATTAAAGTTTGCAATTATTCATTCCGTTGTCGCGGTATTGCCGTATTATTGATTCCGCAATGTAGATATTTTGCTTACGCTCAAATTCTGTAACGATAAGCTAACGAAACGTCCAAAATGTAAACTTTTTTTTTTGCAAAAGTTGTTTTAGTTTATTTTATTTCTTTTTCTACAACTATTTTTATGAGAACAAAAGATAAAAATACACAAACAACCAAAGTGCAAAACGAAGCAATGGTTAATTTAATGACAAAAAATCCAGGCATTTACTGTTATTTTACCCAACGCCATCCAGCAGACATCAAGAAAATGTTTGGGAAGACTTGGCGCTAACACTAGATAAATGGTTCCGCACCACCAATAAAAGATGCCGGTGCTTGGAGAAAGGGGTCGTAATACTGTTTCTTAAACTTTGTTCATCGGTTTAATTGTATTAGGTATGGGCAGATTGCAAGAGGGGCGTAAAAAAGAAGATGTATTTAAACGAACATTTATTTGGAAGCTGCAAAAGTATGCATCAGTTTTTATTTACCAGGAGATCGACAACACTTTATTTCAACTTACTCTCTATCGTTCACCGGTAACAAGTCTTCACATTTATACCGCAGAACTTTTCTCTCTAACCGGATTTCCAAGAAATCACTTTCAATACTATCCTCAAAAAGTCGTTTTTGTATTAAACTATACACATGTATATTTCACTGATAATAAATGAATTAACCGACACCCAAGTTTAAAATTACACACAATTTTTTTAATGTATTTTTCTTCTACCAAACTAAGCTTTTGCCAAACTAACCTTAAAATTATTAAAACAGAGGCGTTAAATTTACTGCAGGAATGAATAATTGAAATTTTCATATCGATCGATATTTCTTTCCATTCAATTTTTCGTTCCGTGCGGAATCAATAATACAACCCATTATGTGTAACAATATTTTGGGTTAAATTATAATTACACGCACATTTGCAGTCAAAGGATGCGTACATACAAGTGTATGTAAAGGGTCCGCCATCTAACGTTTTTTTTTTTTTTTGTCAACTAGTGCTTATTTCGTGTCTGATTTGACAAATAATTAGTTTTATCCTTCCGCTGAATGAATATATGATTGTGTATACGCTTCGCTATCGACTTACAGAAGATGACGATTTTGCCAAAAAACAATCATCTTTTCAGATGAAGCTCATTTTGATATTGGCGGGTATGTAAACAAGCAAAATTGTCGCATTTGGGGCATAGAAAACCCGCACGCATACTACATTGAAAAGCCGATGCACCCAAAACGAGTCACTGTTTGGTGCGGATTTTGGTCCAGAGGCATTTTCTTCGAAAATGAGCAAAGAGTTATCGGGCCATGTTGAACGAATTTTTGTTCACAAAAATTGAAGAGGAAGATGTTGGCAACATTTGGTTTCAACAGGACGGCGCTACGTATCACAGAAGCTACACTCGCTGATTTTCGCGGTTTTCAAAAAAAAAGTTATTTGGCTGATTTTCGCGGTTTTCAAAAAAAAAAGTTATTTGGCTGATTTTCGCCGTTTTCAAAAAAAAAAGTTATTTGGCGGTACCTTTATAATTTACATTGTATGTGCATTAGGTTGGTCAGACGCTGCACAACTTTCAATATGCCAGAACTCCTAATTTTGTGAGGGTGAGAAATAAAATCGGACACGCCGTTTTTAAGTTATGACTAGAGGTCGGGATCAACCTTTACGAAAATCTCATATTTTAGAAAAAACAAATTCTAAACAAAAAACTGATCCCTAGAATTTAAAATTTTTATGATTTTTGTACTTAGATCGGCATAATACATCAACAAATATAGTGGGCATCCATCGTTTTTTTGGCTGTTGGCTAGTGTAATTGAAACATTTTGAGTGTCTCTCTTTAGTGGAACCAATGCAATATGTGTTTATCTACAAATTCATTGATAATTTTCGTTTAACAACACCATGCGCGAATCCATTCAAACATATTTTATAAACGTTTTCTTAATTTGCAACTATTTTCTTACATATGGATGCTTGAAATGAGACAAAAAAAAATAATAATAATAATAAATGATATTTGTTTAACATTTCCAGGCTCGTTATTACAAGTTAGCGATAGCTAAAGGTAGGATTCTGTTATCGAATTTCGCAACAATATATTATAATTGGCAACTTTAAGCGTGAGAGTGAATCTCGCTTGTTTTTAGGAATCTAAATTTTTAAATTATGAAAATTTTTTGAAAAATTCGGCCCATAAAATCCTTTTTTAACTATCACCAAGTTTTGATAACGGGCCTAAATATACAAAATAAATAGAAACATATACCTAAATATCGATGTAAGAATAACTTGTAGGTTCTATATAATCTGGTAAATAAATGAGCAGTGAAATAAATTTAATGAGAAAATATATATATATATAACTATTGTTTTGAGTGAAAACTAAAAAAAAAAATTATAATAAAATTGTAATTTTCAACACATATTTACCAAAAAAAAAAAAGGAGAATTCATTCGTAAATAGTTTAGTATTTATTTAAGTTATTTTAATTTTAAAGTTATTTAAAGCTTTAATATTGTAACATGCTTCAACTATATTAATACTTATATGTATGTATGTAATTATTTATTAAATAATTTTAAAAATTAATTATATATTGCAAAACTTTGCAAACACTTGTGTATTTCTTACGCATGTTTCCTTATTTGAAATAGCATCTTCATTTTTGTTTAACAAGTAAATGAAACATTTAACAATAAAATAAAATTCTATATTAACAAACGCCAAACTGTTTAACTGTTGTACTTTTATTCGACAGGAATGTGAGGCCTCGCTTAAGCACAAATCAGATTTGTTATTCAAATTAGAAACGCAAAAAGAGGATATGGCCAGTACCATAGCACATTTAGAAAAGAAGTAAGTTATGGAATACTATTTTCGACAACAAAGAATAATTGTGGTTTAACCCAAAAGTGCGAGTAAAGTGTTTATCTAAGAGCTACATAAGTTATATTCAAAAGTTTAATGCTCATTGAAATTTAGGCCCTTATTATTTTAGGTCTAAAGAGATGCCTTTATTTGTTTTTTGAATTTAGCTTTCCAGTCGTCTATATGTCGGCGACATTAACATTCATGCTGTTCAACTCGGTAGTAGGCTCCATATTAAGTCTACCACCACAAAGTCTATGCAAGTCAATAGGTGATTCATTTTTCATTCAGTTTTCGATCAAAATAGCTGTGATCCCGTATTAAACATTGGGGGCCCGTGGGATCCCAACTGGCACGAAATCTGTTTCGGTACTTAAAGTTCGTGCTAGCGAGCGGCATTTTGTGAGAAACATTCTTGTTCTTGCACGAAACAGAGCGCAATTTTTTCTCGGGCTAGTTTTCGGCAGCTAGTGAAACAATCAGCTGTTTCAGAAAGCAAACAGTAAAAAGACAAACGTTTATCTGTATCATCTGACTACTTAAAACTGTCAAGATAATACAGAGATGAAAGGCAGCGTCTTTTTGACAGTTTTCAGAAGTTGTACAAAAACAAAATGCATGTCATTTTTGTTGAAGTTGTTCTTGTTGTAGGGAAGAGGTTACCTTATTAGTTGTATCAGGATCTGAACCAACATAACAATAGTTGTGATCCCGTATTCACCAATTTGCACGAAAACTGTTTCCGTACTCAAAGCTCGTGCCAGTGAGAGAGCTTTTGAGAAAGAAATATTCTTGGGGTTCTTGTACGTAAGAGGTTCCTCGGTACCAGGTAGCCACATAGCTACCATAAACACAACACCAACAAACACTTCATGTAATTTGTTGGTAGAAATCTTTAAATTCTGTCACTCATTTGTTCGCATTTGTATTTCGATATTTCTTCAGGTTGCTGGGCTTGTGAGGCTACCTGGTATCGAGGTACCTTCTGGCCGAAATTCTTCGTGCTATTTTAGGCAAGTAGTTAAACAGTCAGCTGTTGCAAGAAGTAAGCAATAACAAATAAAAAAGTTAAATTGCATTAACCAGCATAACAACAATTTTGAGATTTTTCAATTAATATTTCACATAAAAATACCTGCAAAGCACTTTAAAATCTAAATGCGTGCAGAAAAATATTTAATTTTCCCAAAATGTACGTTTTAATGTTCGTTACAGCATCAAAATATACCATACGTTATTTTTTGGGATAGAAATTTGGTTTTTGGTGTTGCCGTACTTTTCTTGTTTTTTGTATATCATTGAGAGAAATTCATGACTGAACTTTGCCCAAAGAGTATGTAATCAAACTTAATAATTGCGATGTTTTTCTAATAGCACTAAAGCATATCATGTGTAATTTTTGCGATAGAAAAAGTGTGTTTTATGGTTTCCGTACTTTTGTGCTGTTTTTGTTTATTCTGTGTATTATTGAGAGAAATTCTTGATTGCTCCCATTTTACCGGACTTTGCCGGAAAAATACGGGATCAAATTTAATGCCACACACAGTTTTTTCCTTGTATTTTCTTTTTGTTTTTTAAAAATTTCTGTCAGCTTGGTGACCCTCTCAGTGTGTATGTATTATCTATCAATTTTCTTGAATTTACTTTGATTTTGAAATCCATACAAGTCTTACGAAAATGGATGCTGATGAGAAGCGTATGTATACTTATTTCCCAGCTAAAGTCATAATTTTACTTTGTAGCATTTACTGAAATATTTAGTATTTGTTATTTAGGTCAATTGTGGTAATCGTTTGAACTAGTCAGGCTCTACAAATACAGTAAAAGTCGTAATACCCCTGCTGGTATTTTCTATCGCAGAAGTGTCTGTTAGGAATATAATACGAAGAGCGTTTTTTGCTTGTGGAAGAGTTTGTTTTTTTATTCATGTAGCACTCCTTGTACGAGAGTAACCGCTACACGAGGTAATTCTTCTACAACGCCCGAAAGGTACTTAGAGTAATCGTAGAGCGACTCGGATGAGAATTATGTAAAGATTATCTGAATAAAGCATCAAGAATCGCATGAGACTCTTAAAATATTCAGACGTACAACTTCTTGACAATGCATGCAGGGAGTCACAACCTACGATTCACATATTTATAGTATTTTAAACATTTTGAGAGTAAAATACTAGCGTCTAGGAAAATGCGTAAAAAATTATAATTATTCGAATAAAAGAAAGTTTTGTTATTTTCACTCGCCACATGACCAACCGACTGGTAAAACATAATCGTTTTACAAACAGCCTACTGCTAGCTGAGATGTATAGTTTACTAAAACAAAATCAATACCAAATATTTACTTCATTAAAAAAATGCATCAGTTATTTTTGCTTCATAGAGAAAAACTAAAATTCCTGAAATTGTCTGAAGTTTCTTCTATGGTATTTCTTGCTCATAATCTGTACACAAACGAAAAGACACTCACACACATACATATGCATATTCGTGTTTTCCAAATATTCCTATAACTCGCGGGGTACTTTTGCTTTATCAGGAATAAAATAATCATTTACTCATAGATTTTTTATGAATGTGGGCTGATTTTATTTCTCTTATATGCAGCTTTATGAATGAACAATAAAACTGTGAAGGATTTTTGAGTTTGTACTTTTTATGAATTTTTAGAAATCAAAATTTTCAAAATTTTTATCATTTATTTAAAAAAATATATTTGAGCAGTTTGAAACCAGCATCGTTTAGTATTTTTTTTTTTTGGCATATTGTGTGATAAGATCGAATGAGTCTTTTCAAAATTATAATAAGATGTCTGCAGCAACCTCTCCAAAAATCCCTTATTTTAGAAGAAAAGTTCTAAAAGTACAACTTATCCACAGAACCTGAAATACTGATGTTTTTTTTTTTTTTTTGTAGAACGCATCAAAAAATATGATGACTATAAAGGGTGAGAAAAAGTTTCTTCATTTGTGGCGTAGTCTTATAAAATATGCAAATTTTTTAGTATACCTGAAAAAAAATTGAAAGAAAAATTTAACACGTCCAAAGTTTATAGTGCGCTCATGAAGGGTGTTTGCTACCCAGAAACAGCCAGTTATCCACCTAGCTATAAAATTATATTTTTCCTTGTCAAGGGTTGAATTTGGACCAGTTAAAAATCATATAATATAAATGCATTAAAAGTAAATAATTTTTGGAATTTTTAAAGACATTGTGGAGGTAAAAATGCGGAAATTAAATAAGCAACAAACGCACAGCATACGTTAAAGAATTCATTCAATCACGTATGCCGCAATTCGGGCCTCTGAAATAAATATTTCTTTGATAGCACGCAACAAGCAAAAAAAAACTTTCGATGACTGCTACATTTTTTTGATGTGTTTTGCTTGTCTAAGTACAAAAATCGTCAAAATTTAAAACTCTTTGACTAAGTTATGTTATGTTTCGCTGGCTGCCGGTCATGAGATTGGCCCACTTGGGTCCTGGAAAAGTTCCACTGTGCTATATTTATAACTTATTTTTTTTAACTTATTCTTTAAATAAGAAAGGTTGATCCAAACCTCTAGTCATAACTTGAAAACGGCGTATACGATTTCGTTATGCAATATGTTTTGCATTTTGCCAGTCTTACTCTGTACCATCATAATTTTTTGCCAAAACAAATACTTTTGAGATTATTAAGAAAACAGCTTAAAAATTTTCTTTATATTTTTTGAAAAGTAAAATTTTTTGTTTTGAAAAATTTATAAAAAATAAAAATTTGCACATACCGAAAATCCTTGATGTTTGTAAGTGACGAGCATAGTGAACGTTTCCACTGGCAGTTTAAGAACATGGGACAACGTTATGAAGGACTATGGAATAAAAATATGAAGGCAGATTTTATTTGGTTCCTCATAAGAGACACAGACCAGCAACATCATAGAAGATAAAACACGGCTCGAAATCATTTTTAGATTTTGTATAACAATTATTTACATACATACATATATACATATATGCATATGAATGTATTCACTACAACCTTTCATAATTGCAATTATTGTCTTTAATCACACAGACAATAAATATTTAGATGATATTTTCTTTGTAATAAGTGAAGAAATAAAAGTATAAACTTACAAGAATGAAGGCACAACGTGCGTTTGCTCTATTTGCTGATCCTTCCTTAGAGCAAGATCAGGCAAGAAAATTTTAGTTGGGCAATTCTTAAGCTAGAAAAAGTGTGCTGTGATTTTATTCGCTATTTTTTTCATTGACTAATATTCGGTGTACACACAGCTTTACAACATTAGGTTAAAATATTAAGTTTGTTCCCGTACCCTTTGGACGAAATTCGGTAAAGAGAGAGAGAGAGAGAGAGAGAGAGAGAGAGAGAGTAATCATGATTTTCTTTAATACACAAAAAAGCACAAAGGTACGGGAACACCAAAAACCATATTTCAACCTCAAAAAATACCTATGGTACATTTTGATGCTGTAATGAAAATTGAGACATACATTTTAAGAAGATGAAGTCTTTTTCTGCACGCAAAGTCCTTTGCAGGTATTTTTATATGAAATATTAATTGAAAAACGTCAAAATTGTTGTTATTTTGATTGAATCAGATGCATTTTTTTATTGTTTACTTTTTGCAACAGCTGATTGTTTAACTACTTGCTCAAACTACTACGAAGAAAAAGAGCTGCAAGAAGAACCAGAATATTTCTCTCTCAACAGCTCTCTCACTTGCACGAACTTTGAGTACGGGAACAGTTTTTGTGCAAAGTGTTGAGTACGGGAACAAACTTATTATTTTGCAACTTCGAGTATTTCTTTAGGAGAAATTTAAAAAAAGGAAACAAAAAACACGTTGTTTTTTATACAAAATTCAACAACAATTACATTTGTTAGCATCGCTGGGAATAGCAGAAATGGTGAAAAACTAAAATATTAAAAACAATTTCTTGAATTTTATACATACATATGTACAGTATTTATCTGATATAAGAACATCTCATATAAGAACAAAGCGCTTATAAGAAACATTTGCAAAAACACCATGTCTTTTTAGTGATTTTTCTAACAAAAAAAGTTTCATATAAGAAAAACGCTTATAAGAAAAAAACTGATAAAAGAACATTTTTCTTGAACACCAAAACCACAAAATGTATAGAAAAAGAATTTATATAAGAAACTTTCAAGGGCAACACTGAATTTATGTAGTTTGCATGGACAACTCTGTTCTCTGACAGTTTTACAACAACAACAACGTTTTTTTTTTACTTTTAGTGCTCATGAGAAGTTTTTGTTTCTTGCCTCGTAAATAAATAATACAAAATGAATTATGTATGTACATATGTACATGTATTTACTACATCTACTTTTTTTTCAAATTGAACTTGTTTGGTTTTTTATATATATTTACTGAAGAGGTTAATAAAATAAAATTTGATTTCTTTTATTTTTCTATTTACATACATATATACATCTACGTATATACATAAAAAGGTAAAAAGCTCGTATATTCATATAAGAAACAAATGCCTTATGGCCATAGCTACGTATATAAGAAATAAGTTTCTTATATAAAATAATTGTATATAAAAAAGAAACACTTATAAGAAACTTTTTTCGTGGATTTTTCAAGTTTCTTATATCCGATAAATACTGTACATATCTCGTATCGGAAATAAAGAATTATGCCGTTTTTTACGAATGAAGTTGAGCATTGCTTTGTTATTTATTTCTACTCATTTATAATTCCAACACATTTAATTTGTCATAATCTCACTGAAATATTAAAGCTCTCGCTTTTAGAAAAAAATGCAAAATAAAAGGATTTTCTTGTTTCTATAAAAAAAAACAAACGATCTGAAGTTGCGATATTAACTGAATCACCACTAATAAATATCAACTGAAATATAAATTGAAGCACGCACTTTGGTATACAAACTCGAAAACCATAATTATTCTTTTGTTTTAGTAAAAAAAGAAAAAAAAATTTCGTTTCGCTCAGTTATTAAACCTTTTCTTTTTCCTCTATACACAGATGGAGCAGCGATAAAATTAATTTAGGAGAGATATTAAAAACTACCTCAAATACGTTATCCAATCAAGTAAGCGCTTCAGAAGAACGTGCAATACGAGCAGAAAGTGAAGTGAAAAAGGAGCGGGAGTTGCGCATGCAAGTGCAGGAAAACGAACTAAAACTAAAGGAGAAAATAATATGTCTAGAGAGCAAAACAAAAGAACTCAACGATGAAGTACAAAATAATCATAAACTCAAATTAGATTTGGAAAAACTCTACCATCAGTGGTCAGAGGCTCAAACCACTCTCGAAGAGTTGGGCATACAATTAAGTGAAAGTAAACTGAAGGTGGCTGAACTGCAAGAAAAGGACAAGCGACAACAGGAGCTACTGACTACATCACAGAACTATTTCAGTGAAATACAGACTATAGCTGGTGCTGCTGGTATATGGGCTCCTGATTCCATAGCGACTCATTGCACTGCCTGTAAAAAGGAATTCAATTTGACGCGTCGAAAACATCACTGCCGTAGTTGTGGGGAAATATTTTGTCGAGCCTGCTCCGATCATACCCTGTCATTGCTCAACGAAAATGGACAATTGAGTAAACCAGTTCGAGTCTGTTTATCCTGTTTTGCATCGCACAAATGATTGTTATTAAATAGAGAATATTAACAGTAAAATATATCTACTTTAAGATACATACAATGTACATACATATGTATGCATAGCTGTGGACTTTTGTCATGTGTACGGTCACTTTTTGATTATTTCTCACTCCTTTTCAATAACCAAAAGTAGTCACGATAATTTTTAGATTCATTGTACGTAATCAACTAATACTCAGAAATTTGATTAAGCATATAAACTTTATATGGTTAAGAGAATTATATTTTATTATAAAGTAATTACTATGATTCTTTTTGAAAAATGATATATGTAACTGAGTAATAAACATATATAATCAAAATTTAACAGCTATGATATATTATTACATACATTGAGGATATTGTAAAATTTATTTAATTTAACCAAAAATAACTAGATATAAACAATTTTCCCAACTGTTTTTAGTTCGACTTAAGCTTCTATGACAATAGTCCACAAATATGCTCATGTATTTATGTACTTAAGGGTGGGTCGATTTACCAACCGATATTGTGCCCTAAATTTTCCGATAGCTGATGGCATAAAGGAAAAAATTCCTTTACGGGTAACTTGGGAAATTTCTCACTCATCATACTAATCAGTCTCAGTCCACCCATAGAGGAGTGGAATGTGGGACCAAACCCCAATCATTTTTTCTCTTCTGCAATATTTTTTTAAGACACCGATGCCATACTACGGCTCGTTAGAGGGACTCCCTCCCATATGAAAATTCAGAAAAATATTAATTTGGCAGCCTTGAAAATTATGTTTTTGATATGTTTTAGTGGAACATTTTCTCATCATGTCAAAAAGCTGTCGAAAAAACGTTGGCACAATATCGACAAATTTTCGTCCTTAAAAATAGCTCCCACGCTAATGTATGCACATACTACATATGTATTTATATATATTTTATTTCCAAGTATTTTATAATCGTTGCTTTTATTTATTGTGGTATTTCTATATTAATACATGCATACATGCATATTTGTGTCCGTATTTACATACCTATGTAATTATTTTCAAAATATTAACAAAAATACTGAAACTATTTACAGATACTATTTATTTTTAGCAATTTTGATAACCTATAAAAGTTAAATAAAATTTTGTAAAAACTACTAACACCGAAATTTTCATGTAATAACTTTTTTTTCTTTTCTTATGTATTTACAGGCGAAATTTCCTCTCGCGCAATTGTATTGAAAACAATCAAAATATTGTTATTGCGTTCAATACAAATATGCAAAAGAAAACTTCGTTCACATTAGAGTTACAGGCAGTTAATTTAAGCGATGTTTTCGATTTTTTAATTCAATCTAACTTTTTGTTTAAGTGTATTTTGCCAACGTACGGGTTCATTATCGATGAACTGGCTGTTATTTAATATTATGCTATTAATTGAGCAAAAGCTCTTATTTTTTTGATTCTTTTGTTTTATATTTCACTGCTTGAGATGTTTTCTCCGGAAGAAGAAGAATTTCTTAATTACAAAAAAGAAATGGGAGAAATATAGAATTGCTTAAATATTTTAAAATGGAAAGATACATACAATATGTATAAAACCGAATCACAGTTATCAAAATTATATTTTAACAAGCTACGTAGACCTGTCATAAGCTTTGCCCATCTTTTCATTTTCGAGAATATAGCTCACTCGGAAGGCACATTTCGCCACAAGTAGCCTGTGAGTGCGAATGGTGAGGGGTATACGCAGACCTATGGCCCTGATGTACACATACATATGTACATATCAACGAAAGTAAGATTAGTAAAAACAAGTACAGTGGAGCTGCCTTGGTACAGCGGTACTGAGTTCTTCGAACTGCTAATCATATAAACATAAACGATAGGTAAAATTGAACTTTTACGATTTCTATCATTTTTCATACTTTTATTTCTTTTGCGTTTACTTTCTTTAATTTGTTTTCATATAATCTTAAAATTTAATATGCTTTGAGCCGCATCTGAAAGCATACTTATGTATTTTCAGATCCAAAACGAATTGGCACTCTGTGCAATAAGAAGACGCATGGGTTAATAATCTAAGCATAAAAACTTGGCACTATCTTTTTGGTGTTATTGTGAATTGTTTTTAGAGAAAAAGAAGCAGCAACTATGTAACACGACAGCAACTGCCGCATAGTGTTGGCTACTGCTTAAATATAGTAGTGCTAAAATTTCAATTAAAAAATGATAAACGTAACGATTATTAAATGATTTTCTAACAAAACGAATAAATTTTTAATAATCTTTCTTGTAACTTTTAAGGGAAAATTCTTGTTTACTAATTTAAATGTGCGTGGTATGGAGTGGATTTAAATAACCGGCAAATTGCTTTGCGCAGCGTTGGTGTTAAAGTTATGTTAGTTGGGCATTTACAGCTGACTGTTAACATTATACTTATGGTTTGCTTAATACAAGGTCATACTAAGGTTATTCATTCAACGAATTTCATTGAGGAAGGTACTGAAAAGCACATTAAAGGAAAAAAGAAAATAATTTTCTAAGTTTTAAGAAAAGAAATAATTTTTGGAAATATCTAAGAGTAATAAATTTAACATTCAATTAATCTATATGTACTACTTATTTTAGAACTTACGTTGCAAGTGGTGAAATAAAAACAAACAAAATGACTCGCAAATTCTGTGTTGGTGGTAACTGGAAGATGAACGGTGATAAGCAATCTATTGCTGAAATTGCCAAAAATCTGACTGGCGCTGCTTTAGATGAGAACACCGAAATTGTTTTGGGCTGCCCCTTCATTTATATATCCTACGCTCGTGAATTATTCCCTGCCAAATTTAACATTTCTGCACAGAACTGTTATAAGGTACCCAAAGGTGCTTTCACTGGTGAAGTGTCTCCCGCTATGTTAAAAGACGTTGGCGCCGGATGGGTTATCTTGGGACATTCTGAACGTCGTCATGTTTTTAATGAACCCGATGAATTGATTGCAGATAAGGCTGCTCACGCTTTGGCTGAAGGCCTCAAAGTAATTGCTTGCATTGGTGAAACTTTAGATGAACGTGAAGCTGGTAAAACTGAACAAGTTGTTGCCACCCAAATGGCTGCTTATGCCAAAACAGTCAAGGACTGGAAGAATGTGGTGGTTGCTTATGAACCCGTTTGGGCTATTGGTACGGGTAAAACTGCCACTCCTCAGCAGGTAAAAACAACAGATTAATATAATTTTATATTTTAGTATTTTTATTAATATCTTAATAATATATATTTTTTTAATGTATAAAGGCTCAAGAAGTTCACGCTTATTTGCGCAAATGGTTGACTGAAAATATCTCCAAGGAAGTATCTGATACGCTTCGCATTCAATACGGTGGCTCTGTTACCGCTGCCAACTGCAAAGAATTGGCTTCTCAACCCGACATTGATGGCTTTTTGGTTGGTGGTGCTTCATTGAAACCCGAATTCATAGAAATTATCAATGCTAGAAAGTAATTTGCTTTACATGCCCAGAGAAGCAGCATTTTGTTACTGCCCTTTTCATTTCTTTACATTATACCTACTTACATAAATCCATACATACATACACATGTATGTATTCTTAAGAACTAAAAA
Organism: Sturmia bella; assembly: GCA_963662145.1. Taxonomy (NCBI): domain Eukaryota; kingdom Metazoa; phylum Arthropoda; class Insecta; order Diptera; family Tachinidae; genus Sturmia; species Sturmia bella. The sequence goes on along the minus strand of OY759168.1, from coordinate 42,273,519 downwards.
CAAAAAAAAAAAAAAGGAAATTACGTTATTAAACACACAAAACGATATGATATGTTGAGATATGTTTTTTATGCAACAATTTAATGATTTTCGTTATAATTTATTTTGATGTATACCTGCAATAAATTACGTGAAGTAATGTAAAAGTTAGGATGTATAAATCTACTACCGAAAGCAAGGAAATTTCTTCTATTTTTTAGTAAAAGTTGAGTCAATAAACCTACATACATACATAGATATTTTAAATAAATCCTTTTTCAAATATTATCGTTCGTTTCACTGGATCTGAGTAAAGCGTTCGACTCTGTTGATTTTAGGATTTTAATTGAGAAATTGTCTCATAAATATTTGTTCTCGTCTTCCTCCTGCAAATTATTACACTCTTATCTGAACAATCGAAAACAGTATACAGGGAATGGTATCATGAAATCCTTAATCTTAGATAGCTTTAGTGGCGTACCACAGGGATCTATACTTGGCCCTCTACTATTCCTTATATATGTCAACGATTTTGTAGATTTCATAGGCAGTACTTTCTGTAAAAGTTATTTATACGCGGACGACATTAATTTACTTTTTACTGGCGATCATCAGTTTCTAGACTCACACGAATCCGTTATTAACTATACTTTGTCCCTCGCTAGTCAATGGGCGACTTTGAATAAGCTTAAATTCAACGCTCTGAAAACTCAAGCCATTACTTTTTCCCCCAACAAATGCTTGAATGTGTCCCTAAATATAATACATGATGGCTCTGACATTCTTTTTGTTGACGTCATCAGGATTCTTGGAATTACGTTGGATAAAAATCTGCTCTTTGATTATCATATAAATTTTCTCAGCTCCAGAATAAATTCTGTTTTGAGATGCCTATACAACTCTAACTTTTTTGCACCTCTATCAGTACGTCGTCTTTTAGCTCAGTCGCTTCTCATGCCACATATTCGTTACTGCCTCTCCGTGTACAGTGGTACATCAAAAACAAATCGAAACCGTATCAAAATTTTAGTAAACCGAATTGTCAGATATGTCTTCGGACTTAGAATATCTATGCATACATCAGGCTATGTTAAACTACTTCTTAATTGTTCCTTCAACAATTTTCTAAAAATTGATGCTCTACTGACTCTGTTTCAAATTATTTCATCACAATCTCCTCCTACCCTGTCCGAAACTTTTATATTTTCTAAGTCTAGTAGGAATCCTACTATAATTATTCCGAAGATATGTAACTCCTCCTTTGAAAGATCCTTTCTTATTAGAACCTGCAGAATATGGAACTCTCTACCATTACGTTTAAAAAGGTTTAACATGTCTAAATCAATTCTTAGAACTAAATTGCTTGAACTCTTCGATGATCAAACTTAAATATTTCCTACTTCATGAATTCTACTTATTCTTAATGAGCTAGTGTTTATGATTAATGTTGTTTGAGAACAAGGGCTCTATTTTTTCTGCTGAAGTATGTACAAATATCTTAATAACTTTGCAAAATTTTATTGTTACCAAATTTAGGTTTATGAACAAAAAAAAAAAAAAAAAAAAAAAAAAGCTTATACATAATACTAGTTTTTTTAATATGAATTATTAATAATACTTTCATTTACTTACTTTCTATTACAATTTATATGTATGTATATATTAATCATATATGGCCCAATGGGCTCGATTAAATAATGAAATAAATAAATAAATAAAAAAATAAATAAAAATATTTTAATTTGTAGAGACTATTTTCAAAAAGGTTTTTTCTCTGTTTCAGATAAGAAAATGTCAGTTATCAATTTGACCATTTAACACAAAAATATGTTTTTTTCTTATAATAGTGAGTAAACACCACTTTTATTTATATACATATATACAATGTATGTACACATATGTATGTATATTTTCAAAAACCATGTAGCGGTCCGGGTGCATTGCAAATTGCAGCATGAGAAAATGTTTCTGAATTAAAATGTTTGTTTGCAGAATAGTATATTTTTTCTTCATCATCAACATTAACGTACGGTATCATTGATTTCATCATAACTAAAGGTAAGAAAGATGATGATTTCAGTTAAAGAAAAAATGCACAAAATTTGTTTTCAATAAAGATTTGTTAAAAAATATATTCAAAGCTGCAAAGAATTCTGATGATGCAGTTTGTTCCATTGTCTCCTCTTCTTCTCCGCAGCTATTATTAAATTTATCAAAGGTGTATGATTCCTCCGCCATTTGATGGATTTTTTCTTCTTAATGCGATAAGTGTAATTTTTTGCATGTGCTTAATGAAATGTTAAAAACAAATTTGTATAAAATATGGTTTATTTTACTCTACATGAATGAAATAAACCGAACTGGCATTTTGGATATCAGTGTGCTACAAAAAATAAATCAAATAATTCAAAATCTTTTGGGGTGTAACAACGTTTTTGTTTTGTTGTCTGAATATTAAATTTTTTGTTCAATCCAAATTTGCGAAAAATGCTTAAAAGTGCTAAAACTTCCGCGAATGTACCCGGAAAATTGGGGTTTAATTTTGACATTGTTGTTGTTTTGATAGACTTAGCGAACATAAGTATTAAAGAAAATTCAAATTTAAAAGTTGATGTAACATTTAACAATAATAACATTGAAATAACTTCGAGCCGCATTAATGTGAGTGAATTCAAGCCAGGGCGAAGTTTCGAATTTCAAGAAAGAGCTTCAATACTGAAAGAGAAATTACTTAAAAACCCATTGGAATGCCAAGTTTATTACGAAAATCGGCTTATTGGTATGTTGACCATTCATTTACAATCATACCGAAGTTTGTATGTCCATTTCATAGGAAGCTGCAGTTTTGTATGGCCTACAGATTTTATTAATTGCATTGAGGGATGCGGGCGAGAGCTAATAAGATGTGATGAGGTCGATATAAAGCAAGATAACCAAAAAGTGGGCAGAATGGAAGTAATTTCACGGCTTCAAATAAAATGCCAGGAATATGAGTTAGTGGTTCTTTTTTTTTAATCTTGATTTACTTGACGCTTTAACGCACAAATTTTTTCGATTTAAATACGAGTACTTTGTTCGTCTGGGCCGAATCTCAAGTATCCTCCACATTTGTCAATCTGATCCATTGTAGTTTTAACATCGTTGAAATTGTTTTGTTTCGATTATTGGGATATTTCTCTGAAAAATCGGGGTTCTTACTTTTATTCTGTAGATAACATTTCTTATTACCAGTACACTCTTTAGCGTCAACAATGGTTTCGGGTCGTTCACAAGGACAAATTTAATTCAAAATTGGATCGAGCTATATCGGAAAATTTTTTAATTTCTAACTTTCAAATGACATTAGCACAACGAGACCTTAGGACCCAAGTGGCAGCCAGTGAAACGTAAATCACTATTATGACCAGATTTGATTTTCGCGACAAGAATTCTTTTACTGGACAAGTTTTTAGAAAATTCTGAGCACCTTATTATTATTTCGAATATTTTTGTCGATATTTCGCTCTACTTCGGATAGCTTCTTCAGGAAGCTAAATATCGACAAGAATGTTCTAATAAATAAACTTATAATAAACAAATTCAGTCAAGTACGAGGCTGGCTCGCACACTTTGGGTTCCGTACGTATGTGTATCTAATGTACGTATGGAATGGCATATGTGAATACATACATATATTGTGTAAATTTCATTTCTCTGTCTCTTGCAGTTCGAGAGTTACGTTTACTTGCTACTTGTTGTATGGGGACACCCACTAGTTTTTGACTTGTTGTTGTTGTCATTTGCTGTTGTAAGGCATCTGGGAATACATACACTCAAGGCGAATCAAGTACAGGTGGTCGCAATTCAATTCGCATCAACATTTTCTCTCGAGACGTCACAAGTTTTGTTGTCGTTTTCTATCGGCTTTGACAACTCAGAAGATAAATACGTGGAAAAATGCTAAAGCGAATTGGTATGCGGGCACCTGTAATGGATTCGCCTTGCATACACTGTACGAATTTCGGCTCTATCTCTTGTGGTTCGAGAGTTATAGCTGTTACTTTACGTTGTAAAGGGACACCTGGTAGTTTTAGAGTTCTTGTTGTTTTTAGCATTTGTTATTGTAGGTCATATGTGAGTACATATATTGTGCACATTTCATCTGTCTGTCTCTTACAGTTTGGGAGTTACGGCAAATTTTTACTATACGTTGTATAGGGACACCTGGTAACTTTCGACATGTTGTTGTTTTTAGTATTTGTTGCTGTAGCGCATATGAAAATACATATGTATATTGTGCGAATTTCAGCTCTCTGTCTTTTACAGTTTAGCAGCTACGGCTAATTCTTACTTTAGGTTGTATAGGGACACGTAGTAGTTTTACAGTTGTTGTTGTCCTTAGCATTAGTTGTTGTAGATCATCTATAAATACATACGCTGTGCGAATTTCAGCTTTCTATATTTTACAGTTCGAGAGTTATAGCTAATTGTTACTCTTCTTTGTATGGGGACACCTGGTAGTTTTCGGCTTGTTGTTGTTTTCAGTATTTGTTGTTGTAGCGGCAAAGTACAACAACATCCTGTGAAAATTTCAACTCTCTAGCTCTTACCGTTTCGGAGAATGGATGCTGTGACGAATGGACGGACATAGAAGTCTCGGTAAAGGGGTTCCACTTCACTGTGATGAGTACGGAAAACTAAAAAAGGGGATCGAAAAAAACAAATATTAAATCTAATTCTGAGGACCGATAATGAAAATGCTAATTTTTTGCCTTTAAATTCCCTCGGAACAATTTTTGGGGCAAACCTCTTATAAAATTGATCATTTCAGCTCCAAAACAGACCGTATTAATTATTCGGTCTTTTTCAGCCGCCTATATGCCGTCGACATTTCGTTGATGCTACTCAACTCGTCAGTAGACTCGAAAAAAGCTAAATAGAATGTTTTGAGCTTGACTACACAATAATCAATTAATCAGCTATAGTTTTTCTTTCTAAATTATTCTTATCATAGAGAGAAGCAATCTTTAACACCAAAAATAAACTTCTGTAACGCGGATGAAAATGTACTAAATCCCAATGATATAATGTTCCTGGTGGGCCAAACCAAAGGCTCCATCAGCTGTTCTGATGTTCACGTTATACCAAGTTCGAGTTCTGGCTCGTCAGCACATGCAACTTGCTTAGATTTGTCGGACTTTCGTCATGTTAATGGCAAAACTTTATCAAGCACTGACATTCTTGACTGTGTTAATGCTAAATGTTGCAAAAAGAAGGTAAACTAAATTAAATATTTACACATACATATGTATGTATATGTGTGTGTGTTTATAAGAGTCATCATTAAAATATTTCTAACTTTTTAAAGGAATCAACAAATCTATATAAAGATATGATTAAAGAATTACTTGATAATGCGAATGAACTATCGCCCAGCTGTACAAAGAATAATCCCTTACTCCCTTTAAGGCAGTCATCATGTGACGAGCAAATAAAATCATCTGAAACTAGATTTTCTTCTTGTAGTAGTTCAGGTAAAAAGTATTGTAATATTTGCTTGAAACCTAATTCAAACGTAATGAAATGTAAAACAAAAAAATTTGATTAAATAAATATTTGATATGAAATGAAATTCAAAATTATAAATTTTTTCAAGAAGATTCATGTCAGCCCCGCTATTGCATATCTGATGAAGATGCTTCTGAGGGCATGATTAGAGAAAAGCCCACAAAGAGGTAACAACACAGTAATAAACCAATTTATATAGAATTTTTACAGATCCTGTACTTTCAGATATTGTTCACTTTGCCACGATGACATCACTTGGTTACCAAGATTCGCGGCCTGTCCTAAATGTGGCTTTCGACCCATTGCCTATAATGTTGAAGAAAAATCTTATGACCACACTTTGACCGCCAATAAAATACTTGAAGATTATGTCAACTATCCGGCAGAAAACAAAAGGTCTGACATTTGTGAACAGAAATGTCGTTGCACTGGCAAAGATGGTAAAACGTGTGCTTATTGTCGCATTACAAAACTATGTAAGGAAATTTTTCAAACGCCCCACAACGGTGAAGGGGATTGTGGCGAATGTGAAACTAAATCATCGGATTTGTATAATATCTGTAAAACAAATAGCCGTGACTGTCGTCCTTATTTGGCGAAATGCTTTCAAGATTTGAGGGAATTGTTTGAAATAAATGAGGCAAAGAAAAATGCTAAAAATGACAGAAATACGATGAACGAGATTTCGAAAAATTTTGCACCTTCCAATGTTGAGGATTTTCAAAATCAACAGCAGAAACGTGCAGAAGTGAAACATTCGCAACGATGTCAAAATCATGAAAAACGTAAAAATAAACAACGTAAGAAATCCACAGTGAAAACAAATAAAACGTAAGTTGGCAACATTGACTCAAAATTATGTAAACATTAGCGGAACTCAGCGTTTGGTGCGTTTTTGGTTGCGACTATTTGCATTTGCCATTATATTGCAACTGATATTGAGCGCCCTTTTTAACAACTTTGCAAATTTTATTGCACTCCAAATAACAGCTGATACATTAATACACAATTTTTAAAAGAAATTAAGTGTTTGCTTTGAAAACAAAAAAAAAATCCAATTCTACAATTTTTTGTTTGCTTCATGATACAACTAACAAGGTAACCTTTTCGCTACAATAAGAACAACTTCAATAAAAATAACATGCATTTTGTTTTTGTACAACTTATGCAAACTATCAAAAAGACGCCACTTCTAGATTTATAGAAGAGAGATGCACTGAGCTTACGCGGATTTGCTACCTCGTTTTGGCTGCCTTTGATCTCTGCAATCTCTTGACAACCTAAAGTAGTCAGATGATTAACGGTTTAGCTGACGAGGCTACCTTGTTAATTGTATCATGGTTTGCTTTGTTTTAAAAGGTCAGCTGTTCGAGTGTCAGTGTTGCAAACGCAATACTCACACGAAAAAAAGAAACACGTAATTAGCGGTGCGTAAATGAAAAAATATTGCGAGTGCAACCTTGTATATTTTGTTGTTGGGTTGCAAAGAAAAAGCAACGATTTCTTGCATTCGCACTTACGGCAAGACATTTGCACCAAATAATGAATGGACGCTGTGACGGACGGACGCACGGACGTAGAAGTCCGTTTCACTCTGATGAGTACGGAACCCTAAAAAAGCAGCAATTACCCAATTTATATTCAATATTTCGAAAACTTTTTAAGGAATGTTTGTGTTAAGTAATTTGTATAAAAAGGACCTCGAGCTCAAATATTATTTTCCAGATTTATTTTTAAAAATACTTTAAATCCTTCTGGCTTAACTCCATACAAAATAATGTAGTTTTTATGTCAAATACATACGTAAATTTTATGATCGCAGTTGCGAAAAAGAGGCGTTATGTTTCTCGTCCCATAAAATTGGTTATCACTACCTTCATTCCTTCCACGTACATTTGGATCGCTAATAAACTCTACAATTTTTTTTTTTGTTTGAAATATGACCTTTTTTTCTTTCACTTTATAAAAGCTTTGAAAATAAACAGGGCATGTCTTCGGAGCCCAAAATTGGTCATGAGAAATGCGTCGGGGACAGAAAAATAGTACCAGGTAATATGGGTTGGCTATGGAATGCCGAAAAAAATGGATTACGTTCGGGCTGGATGCCAGGAGCCGTACGAAAGCCTATTAAAGTTTTAATGCAACATTTTCTCAATAAAAAGAAATTGGATACTCAAGAGAATTGCCACAAATGCCAAGGAGGAGAAAAAGGTTACACCAAAGAACCTACTCTACATATTTGTAAGAAAAATGGCGCTTACTATATTACCCTACGGCCTTTGAAAGCCTCTGGAGGCTTAAAAGATTGCACAGAGCGTAATGTGAACATGCGTCCAATACAATTCAAAATTACTAAAAACCCTGTTTTATTAGAGATGAGAAATTTAAAGCGGTATTTGAAAGAGCAGGGTTTCGCCAAATGTACTTGTCATCAGCCAATATCGGAATGTTGTTGTCGCCGTTTTCTGGAAAGAAAGAAATTAGAATACCAATGTTGTAAAGAGTGCCACAAAAGAGAACTGCCGAATTGCACTAATAGTCTAGTACTGTCTGATACTACTGACAGTGAAGCAGAATTCGAATTTTGTGTTACTCCACCGGCCGGAGTAGAGCAACGTACTTCATGCTTGGAAGAGAGAAAAAAAGTTTCATCATCCACACAGTATGAGAAAGACGATTGGAACATAAAACAGGAATATCCAAAACCTTTAGAAAAATACTTCAAGCTGCACAATTGTGCAGTTGGAAACAGATTTGGTAAAGCTTTCGGGCCTTATGGCACTAAGGGTTATTACCCAGGTGCCGTTCCCGGTGACGGTGTTTACGGACCACAAGGCAAACACATAAAACGCGGCACAGGATCTGCTGGAAGAGGTGCGGAGGCATTTAGAGGACCGGATGGTAAATTTAGTATGGCACAATATTTAGCCTTTAAAGACGCAATCAAATTATCTCCGGAGGAAATTTTCGAAAAGAAGTACGTTTTTTGTTTTGTTGTTAAGTAATTTCGATGAAATAATTTTATGAGCTTTTTTTTTGAATTTTAGAAGAAGAGAATTAAAACTTCTAAAAGGTGTGAATCCGCCCTTGTTATGTAAAGTGGATAGACGTGGAAAGCCAGTGGAGGATGTTTGTGCTCCTTGTCATCCTTGTTTAAGTGATGATCGAATTTGTTAAAAGTCGTATTATGTAAATGTTTTACCAAAATATTTTGTGCTTTCTTAATCAAAAAATACATCACACATCTACATGCAGATTACACATTAAGTCGGCAAAAGTCAAATGGTAAGTGTGATTATAAAGTAATTACTAATATGATACATAATAGCGTTCCTATGCACCACTCTGTAGGTGGGAGCCAATTCTACAACACGTCATATTTTTGAAATTTCATAGGAAGAAGGCACACATTGTAACATGCTCAAAATCCTTACGTTCTTATGGGGTAAGTTTTGCTCGAAACTTTGATATTTGAAAACTGCAACGCATAGAATTTAGGGTAAAAAAGTAGTGTATCGTTAGAAACTTTCAAAAAATTCAATATTGCTTTTTGATGTACTATGCTGCACCGCATCAAATTACATGTTCCTGACACATATTATAGTCCTACAATTAAAATTAATGTTTTTTGTCAACAGACTTCTAAAAATCTTACTTACGCATTTAGGCCCTCTTCTTAAAGTACCCTACAGACGACGTGTTTTTCACATTGTATCTGTAAAATTTTACACGTGCAAGTAGCTGCATATCCTGGTTTTCCTTTAAAATATTTTCTGTGTAAGAAACACGAGGAAAAGTCAGAATTTCATTTTGTTATGTCCAAGTTGGGACAAAAGAAATCATCCTATTGGAAGTTGCTCTTATTTTTTGCAAATGGTGGCCAATGTCAAATCTGTTTTTACATTTGTGTACTAGACAGCTGTAGATTACAAGTGAACAAGCCGTGGAACGCGGAATAATTGTATCTATTTTGTTGCGTAACAATTTGTCTGTGGTGTTGGCGCAGCGCGAATGCGACTGTGCAAACACTGTGACATTTGGCTACCAACCAGCCGGTCGTCCCTACGACGAATTCTGTTTGAAGACCTGCACATGTTCCCGTACAAAGTCCAGTCCGTGCATCAGCTGCTGCCTGTCGACCGCCAAACGCTTGTAACCCCAGCCATCCTCAATATCGAGGACGAATTGGCTAATTTTTCGACCAAAATCATAAGCAAGCGATGAGGCTCATTTCCACCTCAGCGGGTACAAGAACAAGCAAAACTATCGCTTCTGGGGTACCGAAACTCCATGAGTGATGCATGAGGAGCCATTACAACCGCGCAAAGTGACTGCATGGTGCGCTGTTCACGCTGGAGGAGTCATCGGGCCAGGACTCCGCTGGCCAAGCGACAACAGTGGGCGGTGCGCGCTGTTGGGCCATGTTAACCGATTTGTTTTTTGCCGCAATTGAACGAATTAATTCTGGAGGACATGTGGTTACAACAGGACGGAGCAACTATATCCTGAAGGCTGCGTTCTCGGGTCGCCTTATTTCTCGTTTTGTTGATTTTGCACCGGCTCACAAGATCTCCCGATTTTCCAGATTTTTTTTTTTTGGGGATTTTTGTTTACGTGTATAAGCCCGGGATCCTGGAAGCTCTCAATCACAACATTCGATACGAGTGCGAGAATCTGTTGCCCGAAGTTCTAGCCGAATGGGCGGTGCCCATTTGTCCGATATTATCTTCTTAACTTAACCAATAAAATTCTAAAGGTTCAGATAATCATAAGAAAAAGAATCGTAGTTTTTCATAAAAAGACGAGAGTCGAAATTTTTCTCGGAATTTCGTTTTTTCAGTTATGCCACTATTCATGTAAGTGATCAAAGTGTACATATAATTTTCAAAACACACAGTATCTACTATCAGTCATTTACTGATTTCTGAATTTTTTTACACAAATCAGTAAAATTTACTAAATTCTGATCTTATTTTCAGCAATCAGTATCTCTTTATCTTTTTACTGAATACTGATTTTTTTCAGTAACCAGTAAAGTTTACTGAATACCGATTTTTTTTTTGCTTCATTAACACTGCAGTTACACGATCAAGTTTTGTTATCAAGTTTTTTTTCACATACTGTTTGTCAAAATTCAATAAAACTGATAGCTGTGACGTAGGCTGCACGCAACATGCCGTCAAGAAGAAAATTAAAAATAGCTGCTTCATTAAAAGTACTATCAGAAATAAAAAAAATAAAAGAAAAAAAAAACCAGAGGATAGAAAGGAAATACTGGGTGAAGCCCTTATTAGTAAGAAGGTTGGTAAATATTTAAAAATTATAATGAATGTAGATATGCTCTATAAATTGTTGGTTTTGGACGTAAACATTTTTATTTCTATTTTTAAGCTTGAATCTGTTTAATTTTTATCACTTTTAATTGCAACTTTCAAACAAAACAAAAAATATTTTGCAGACAGAACGAAAAAAAATTGTTGTCAGCTGTTTTCTTGATTGTAACTTCATGCTCTCTATGGAAAGCAAAAATTGTCATCAAGTTTGCATTAATTTTCAAAATTGTGAGTGTATTAGTAAAAAAAAGTGTGAATGTATTAAAACTTGAAAGACAAAACTTGACCGTGTAACCCCCAAGTAATTAGTACTTTTTACTGATTACTGATTTCTCTTTTCAGTAAACAGCAAATTTTACTGAATACTGATTTTTGTTTTCAGTAATCAGTACTTTTTCTAATTACTGAAACACGTAATGCAGTAAAAAAGTAATGCAGTATGCCCATGTATGCTTTCTGTTTGTTGGGATACTACAAGTACTTAATTACATATGTACATATGTATGTACATACACACATACATATGTACATGTATCTTTTCTTTTTATTTTTGAAATAGAAAAAAATATATTTTATAGAGAAATATTTGTCATATTTTCTACAACATAAAGATTTTATTCTAACTGCATTTCAAATTACAGCACCTTTCGCTAAGACAAATTCAAATTAAAAATGGCAGCAAATTCTCAGTTCGCAAACATTGAAAACGCACCATTAATTCACCCGGAATGTGGCAATCGATCTGCGCAATCTCAGCTCTCCTCAAGCGTAGTTAATGAAAAAAGTTCAACTAAATCAATTAAAAAGGATCAAAAATGTTTTTTATTTGATATAATCGTTGCAAGACTCGATATTCCCAACATGACCATAGAACAATCAACCAAATTAATGGTTTCAGTGAACTTCAATGGCAAAAATTTAAAGATTTCTTCAAATCGCATAAATGTTGTGGATTTCACGACTGAGAGTCTTCTTGAAGTTGTATCGAGCCCCTTGGAATTAAAACATCAGCTATCAGTTGCTCCTCTTACCTTAAAAGTAACTGATGCAAAGAAAAAAGTGTTGGGTAAGAAAACTTTCGCAATTTGTTTTGATCTAATCATCAGATGTGTTCTAGAATCCTAATTCACTCAAAAGTGGATTAATTGAAAATTTCTTATGCTCCGCGTTTCACATCCACATGCTTTGTTTTCTTTCTTTTCACTTAGACCATGATACATACATACGTCAAGAAAAATAGCATGAATTTTGTGTTACAAATCTTGGAGCATTTCGAGAAACGAGATGAACAGCATTTGCGCTGATTTGCTACCACGTTTTGGCTGCCTTTCATTTCTATATACTCTGTTATACTATGGCAATTTTACAAAGTCAGCTGATTAACGGTTCAGCTAATGAGGCTACCTTACTAATTGTATCGTCAATTAGACCAGTAAATGGTTGGTGAAAGAAAAGTGAAGTTGCTTCTTGTACATGATACAACTAATGAGGTAGCCTCAATAGCTGAACCGTTAATCAACTGACTTCATGAAACTATCAGGAGAATAAAGCGAAAACTGTCAAGGCAGCCAAAACGCGGTAGCAAATCAGCTCTGTTCATCTCTTTTCTGATGTAAAGTTTGTAGCAGTGACTGTTTTCAGCTGACTACTGACTTTTAGCCTGAAGAACTGTCAAAATACGCAAACATACAAACGACAAACAAATGGGTGACAGAGCTTAAAGATTTCTACCAACAAAATACATTAAGAGTTTGTTTGTTGTAGTTATGCGGATACCCGGTATCCTTGTACAAAAACAAAATAAATGTTATTTTTCTTGAAGTTGTTCTTATTGTAGGGAAAAGGTTAGCTTATTAGTTGTATCATGGTTACATATGTATGTATGCAAAGGAATTTTAAAAAACTTAGTCAAAAAATTGACAACTCCACACAAATATTAAGAAAAAAAAGTTTGCTCATCCAAAAATGCCCATAAAATACAAGTGCTTCTATATCTTTTATGGGCAATTTTATTATTTTGAGAAAATGTTTTTTGAATCAAGACAATTTTTTGGGCAACTGATATAAAGCTGTTATAGTTTTGACATTTATAATAAAAAAATAAAGTGTGGATGTAAGAAAACTAGTTTCTAAACTATGCGGACTTAAAAGTATTTTCAATACGAATCGAAGCCTAGAACACACCTGTATTCATGGTATAAATTTTAATTTTTTAATGGTCTTCAAGGCTATGGGACACTTACGTGGCCAACGAAATTCTTATCTGACGTGGAACAGAGCTCTGGAGAAGTCACTGGCTCTTTTGAAATAGAATTAATGAAATGTGATGGAACACGAACTGGCACCATGCTCATAACTGTACGTCTGCAACCGAAATGTGAGGAATATGAGTAAGTTGAAATGTTAATTTATACGAATATACATATAAATACATTCGTACAATCTTCTATTAATTGATTTTTGCAGCGAAGATAATACACTAGATGGTAAATGTCGCAATGCAAATAGAGAAATTAATCCCAGTGATGTTCTTTTCGTTGTGGGCGAAGAATCTAAGAGAAGCTGCTGTTGCTCTCAAATTGGTATTATTCCAGCTTCGGACTCTGATCATGAGCTTCAGCCTAAATGCTTAGATCTGTCAAGTTATCGTGCCGTCAATAGCCAGAATGTTAATAATATTAATATTTTGGCTGCTCAAAATCCATGTGGTCAAAACGGAGAGGTAACATTTTTTCATATCAAACAGAAAATTTAAGTAGTAGGTCTGCTTAAGTACTCTTCCAGTAAAGTACTGAGTAATTTAAAGAACTTGAAATTTTTGCATAGAAAAGCACAATCATATACATACATACATATATCGATTTTGTCTACACACACTTTAACTGTCTGTTCCTCGATGTCGCAAGAAAATGTAAGCGATCGAAATGTAGTCGCACGATTTCGAATCAATTTGGGTTCCTCTATATCGACAGCTTGCGTTCGCGTAGGCGTACATCATGAAATTTTTGACATTTACTTCACAGAGATGGCAGGTCGGTAAATTAAAGTTTTGGTTGAATTTTTATTGCAGTATTGACAAAAACTACTAAATTGTTTTTGTATAAATACAACCCTTAAAACTGGTCAGCTGTAACTGACAAGCCAAAGCATGTAAATACATACATAAATAAGTACAAAATAAAATATAAGAATATTCTTCCATCTGGCGAACAAGTGAACTGTTTAGGAAAACGACATGCATTCATATAATTGTTTAATATACTTACTAAATAAAATAAAAAGTATGTGGGTTTTCGATAGCAACAAAACAAGTGCTTGATTTTGACATTTGTGTTCGACGTGCTGGCGACATGATCGGTATAGAGGAATCCGATTTTGTATGAAAACGCTTACAACTCTTTTCGACTTGTCATCGTTCGAATAAAAGAAATTCATAGACGAACCCAAAACAATTTTTTGTCGCTTAGAAAGCGAACAATCGCACGATATTGACATTGAGGAACAGGCAGAAAGTGTCTTTCTTACGTGTGCTTGACAGTTTTAGTCCCTTTTCTTATTTTAATAAATGGTAAACCGTATTTACAAACACCAGAAAACTATCTTTTGAACTCTAACAACATCAACAAGATCTGCAAATCATTTATTAAAATGGAATTCTCTTTTTCACTTTGTATTTGGTTAAACCATGATACAACTAATAAGGTAACCTTTTCCCTACAATAAGAACAACTTCAATAATAATAACATGCATTTTGTTTTTGTACAACTTCTGAAAACTGTCAAAAAGACGCCACTTCTACATTAATAGAAGAGAGATGAACAGAGCTGACGCTGATTTGCTATCTCGTTTTGGCTGCCTTTCATCTCTATATACTCTTGACAGTTTCAAGTAGTCAGATGATTAACGGTTCAGCTGATGAGGCTATCTTATGAGCTGTATCATGGGTTAAACTAAATTCTCAAAATTTTAGTATTTACAACAAAAAAGAATCGCTCGGAAATTCGAATTTTGGATTCTAATTTTAGAGCGCCAAATGTATGGAAACTGCTGATTCCAATTTCTGGAAATTCGAATTTCTGAGCATCTACTGTGTTAGCTATTGACGTTGAAATAACAAAAATTTAGATTAATTGTTTTATGGACAATTCACTGCAATATTCTTGCTGTCTTCTAGATGCCTTTCTTCAGTTTACTACAGGGGAACTTAATTTTTAAAACTAGACATGAACATGAAAAAAATTCATTCCACGATGCAAAATCAATCGAGAACACTCTTCTCTGACTTTGGTTGAAGCATAATTAAACATTTTTAAGTTTTTATGTGTATTTGAAGCCTTCACGATGACAAGAGGCCATTTGTTACGCAATCGTCGAAGTGATGGAAAAGTGTGCGGTGTATGAAAAAAAGATAATTTTGCGGTTTATTGAAAACTATCTTTGTGCGAGACAAAACAGTACGAGGCAAAAATAACTCACCACCTGACGGCATAATAGAAACGAACGCTAAAAAGTCATAAAAACGATGATGTTTCGTCTTTTATTGAATGGCTTCAGCAAAGTGTATTAAAATAAACGACACGCTCGCAATCAAACGTGAGTGACGACACCTCGGCACCTTATACTCGATTTTGTGCACATGAATGTACAATAAATTTTAGCAAATTCACTAAAATCTAGTAAGAAATAGTAAAAGCTTCTGCATTGTCGAACAATAAACATTCACCTCTATCATGAATAATTTTTTCCCATTTCCCAAAAGTGCGATCATGAATAACTTTTCCCATAAAATGTGTTCCCATTCGAAATTTCCCCTTATCGTGAATGTATTTTTCATTTTATTTTCTTTGGGGAACTAGAAAAGAAATGCAAATAGTTGCTACATTCTAATGGATATATAAATTAGCTGAAAACTATTTTTAGGTCTAAATCAATAAATAACGTGTAACACGACATGCTTCTCAATAGGGTGCAAAATAGCCGACCCATTGCATGTGGCTTTGTGAAGGTTTCTAAAAATGTGGTGGCCGAATTTTGGTATTCGCTTACAGAAGAACTAAAAAGTGCTGGCTCTCCTATTAAAAAAGTTCATGAATAGAATTTTATCCATGGGTATTTTACCCATTCTGCGCAGAGACTTTTCTAAAGTATCCAACACTTTAGAGAGCACTTTGCAAAAAGGGGATTGCGCCATTCCTACTTCGTAATCTCTTCCAACACTTTTTTGGTATCCACCCTGAAAACTCCGATTTATTCACCCGTTTTACCTTTTAAGCTAAAAATGTCTGTTTATTAGTTATAAAACATGAATTTAATTACTTTTTGCATCACTTACCCCACAAATTTTCAATAAATTTTCTTTGTATTTATATTTTCTTCTTCCCAAACGTTCCCATAATATTCATGATAGCGAACTTCCCTACTTGGGAAATGAAAATTTTATGGGAATAAAAATTTCACATTTTACTCACGATAGGGGTGATTATTTCAGGTAGCAACAACAAATCATTTTGAGAAAATACTGGAGGCCTTAAGGTCAAAGAATAATAAACAGAGTGCGTCTAAGGAAATATCTTTTGACCAAAAACGTGACTTGCTGTACACCTTGCCAAGCGATAGTTGCTTCAAGGTTGATGTTCTTCCATCCAGCTCCAGTAATAAAAATTGTTTTATAATTTCTTCAAAATCGTATGTAAATTTTGCTTGGTTTTGATTTTTAGATTTGTGCCGAAAGCAGGAAGATTTTTCACTAGATGGCAAAGCTTTTCTTGCTAAGAATGTTAAACAAATCGCTTATGTGGGGAGTGCACCTAAATTGGTTGAAAATGAGCCCCAATCACTGCGGTAAGGCCTTGTAATTAAAGTACTATTAAAGTACTTGTAATATGATTTCTTTTGTTTATAGACATTGTCCCCTCTGTAAAGAAAACATGGAATATTTACCAAAATTAGCCGCCTGTCCAAATTGTTGCTATAAACCTGTACCAAACTTTGCAGAAAAACCTTACGATGACTCACAAAAGGCAGATCAAATACTTAAAGAATTTCATGACGATATACAAAAAAACGAGAACTCAATGGCCGATAAGTGTAAAATAAATTCATCAAAGAGCCGTTGCACTTGTGAGTATGGATCGAAAAAACCCTGCGCCAATTGCCGCATACGCAAACTTTGCAAAGACATATTTCAACCTTCGCCGCCCGATGATATTTGTGAGCAAAAGTCTTCAGTGGTTAATTGTGTAAGCAGTAGTGATAATCGTCCATTCTTGACCAAATTATTCACAGAGCTAAAAGATATTTATGACATTGAAGAGCCAAAAAAGAAAGAATTTAAATTGGACGAATGCTGCGAAAAGCAGCTTAAGAAATTTTCTAATAACATAAAGCATTTGCCGAAAGAAAAAAGAAATCTGCAGCCTACACAAAGTGGTGAACCAAATGAAATCGTCAAACCTAAGATTGTGAGAAAACGAAAAAAATGTGCAATTAAAGCAGCCTACAAAAAATCAGTTAAAAGCAAATTGTAAGTATTCCAAAAGTAAATATTGAAAAACAAAATATAATAAGAACATAATCATAAGAAAACCAACAAACAAATTCATATACAGACACAAATCTGATTGTCATCTCGTACCAAACTTTTACCCAGGCAACAAAAACAGTTTCATGTGGTTACTGAAATATTTCATAGTAATTATTAATAGCTGTGGTCCCGTACTCAACATTGGGAGACCAATTTGCACGAAAGCTGTTCCCTTCAGTTGAACTTTTTTTTGTTTGTTATTGCTTGCTTTTTACAACAGCTGATTTATTAACTACTTGCCCAAACTAGTGGAGGGTTGCCTCTTATATTTCGGGATTACAAAACAGAAACAAATATAAACATTTCTTCATTGTTTTTGAAAATATTCTCCATGAAGTTCTATACACTTTTGCATGCACTTGAATCAATTGTCAAATCACTTTTGCCACTCTGATTGCGGTATCTCGAAGATACTCATTCTGAATGCAGCAACCGCTTCTTCAGGTGTCGAAAAACGTTGAACTCTCAGTTTGTTTTTTTTTTACGTACGGGAATAAAAAGAAGTCATTCGGTGCCAAGTCAGTACTATGCAGGGCGGATGACACATCAAATCGATGGGTGAGAGCTGGCATCGTCGTGAAGAGTGATCCGTCTTCAGCGGTTGGTTTTCCTGATTTCTTGGAAGACAACTGACAAACAAACCATTGTATACCACTCAGAATTGACTGTTCTGTGTTGTTCTTGAGATACGGTTGCGACATATTTAGGTTTACCGAAAAAATAGGTGACCATTTGCTTGGAAGTTCTTCGTGCGCCAACAAATTTTGTTGGATTTTGCTCATCTCAAAACATCTATACAGTCGGCTACTGTTTACCTTTAGGTAAACAGCATGTTTACATACATAAATCCACGATTCATCACCTGTCACAATGTTATAGACGTGTTTTGAGACCCCCCGATCGTATTTTTTGAGCATTTCTTTGGAGCAATCGGCAAGAGCCTTTTTGTTGAGCGATTAACAAATTGTGTGGGTCGGTCAAATGTTTATGCAGTATTGACTATATGCTCAATCTAACGACAGGTCCCATGACGATCTTGCAATAACATTTTGTGCACAGCTTCAATGGTTTTCAGCACAACAGCTGAGTTGTTTCTGACTCCAAATTTCTACCATAAGGTACTACTAAGCTTTGTGCTATTGTAATTGGTGGCACCAAAATTGGACTCTGTTTAACATCACTGCGCTTTCGTTGGAGTTGTAGAGTGCGTTTTTTTGGTATTGACATCTTCAACAGTAGGTATGTAAATTCTACCAAAATTAATTATTCTTTATAATCTGTTGTCGACCGAATGGGATTAAAATTACGCAGACAAATTTAAATTGACGGTAGTGATAAACAGTAACTAATAAAGTAATGGATTTGGCAGTTTTTCATACAAAACTTTTTCTATGAGTCGACTTGGCAGTTTTTTTTACTCGCTACAAGAGTCAAATTGAATAAAATTTAAATGCTAGTCGTCGAAGGCGTAACTTTCTCTTGCATACGGCATCAAAATCTCAATGTCGTGATCAAATGGTGTGTGTTTGTTGCTTATTTGCCTCTGCCTTACATTATTTTACTGGATTGTGAATAATATTTATTTTGAATTATTTCCCCACTTATTTTTAATATGCTCGAATGCTGAATTGTGAACTAGAAAAGATCAGTTGAAAAAAAAAACATATTCCATCCATCTCCAACATGATCATTTTTGAAATTTCAAAAATGTTGTGTTTCCATTGGAACAAAATAGCATCTTCTAAAAATGTTGAGTGAGTAATTTGACCGCCTGAAAAGCTGCACGGTATCTAGATAATCCTTTAATAATTCTAAGCACTGAAATAACACACTTTGTACACACAACAGGTGACTCACTATCAACTAAAATATTCAATTTATTTTCGAGGTATGACTACCAATTTACCAAACAAATTTCCACTTTCGGATGCGGAAATAAAGCATGTGCTGCAATAATTCCTAAATACAAGAACGTACCACCGAATATGGGCTGGCTATGGAATATTCATAAGCCAGGAAAATGGAAACCAGGAGCCATACGTAAGCCAATAAAGGAACTGATGAGATATTTTCTAAAAGATTTTCCTGCTGACACATTGCTGGTATCTCGTTATTCGCATCGCAGAAAACACAGACCATCATGTGAGCCTTCTGCTGATACCATTCTCCAGAAACCTACTTTGCATGTTTGCAAAAAGAATGGCGAATATGTTATAACTATGAGGCCCCTGAAACCAATTGAAGTTTTAAAGGACTGCGCAGATCCTTATGAAAATATGGAACCCATACAATTTAGAATTGTTAAAAATCCTAAGCTGGAGAAAATAAGAAGCTTAAAAAACAGCCTAAAGTCTATGGGATTTAAGAAGTGTGTTTGTCACAGACCGTTGCCTTATTGTTATTGTCGAAGTTTTGTGGAAAAGAAGCGATTAGAATATGAGTATCGAAAAGAATGTAGCAGACGTCAGATGGAATCATGTTGTGATACATTAACACTAACGGATACAAGTGAAAGTGAAGATGAGTTTGATTTCGCTGTAACACCGCCAGTTGCTGTGATTAAACCTGAAAAGCTTAAAAAAGTCGATCGAGTCAATGTGGCTACCCAATATAGCGAATTGGATTGGAATCCGATGCCATTATTTCCTAGACCACCAAATAAATACATGCAGATGTATCAGTGTGCTGTCAAAGAGCGTAAAGCCAACGACACTTTGGCTGAAAATGATAATGCGGGAGCAAAAGATGCTTATAATACATTGCGCCAGGGAAGTTTGCCTAAAAGAACATTTGGTAAGAGCATTCAAGCTGCTAACAAAAGACAAATTGTCGGAAAGAATTTCACCGGTACTAGAGGAGAAGGTGATGGTCTCTTTATGGGTAGGAAAGCTACTACGGCCAGTGTTGTTCCTACCGGTTACAAAGGTGATGGTCTCCTTATAGGCAAGAGACCAATTAAGGGCAGTACTGTTCCTACCGTTTTCAAAAGTGATGTTCCTTTGGCAGGTAGAGGAAATATTAAAGGCAGCACCGTGCCTGCCGATTTCAAAGCTAAATATAATGGTCAAGGAGATCCTGCATTTTACAAAACAGCAGAAACTATTCAGTCGAAAAAAGTTAATATGCTGAAATACGTACAGAAATCGATGCACAAAATGGCGAAATTAACACCAGAAGAAGTAGTGCTCAGAAGGTATTTGCTTCCAATAAAATTCAACATCGAAAACCTAAACAAAAAAGAAAACAATTTTATTTTTCTATCCTCTAGAAAAGAAAAACTGAACTTATTAAAGGGTACTAATCCTCCGTTATTGTGTACAATAGACAGACGTGGCAAACCCGCGAATCCATGTGTTCCTTGTTTTCCTGGTGCTGATGATCGAGTTTGTTGAATTGCAGTTGTTTTTATTGTTCTAAATTAAGTATTGCAAAAGAGGTGTAAGCAAACTTTTGCACTACAGTGGGCTTGTTCTGCAAATCAGGAAAGCTCAATTTCTGTCACAATTCCATCGTGATTTTCCGCCAGTTCTGTAATTTGTGTTGCTGACTTTGACAGCATCTTAAATAATCTCTTGACGCGTTGAATAAATTCGTCTATGCTGGTATTATAAGTTTTTCTTTCAGGTTTCAGCTGCATTTTTTATGCGTCTAAACACGTTTTTTGATTTTTGCAGGGCAGATTTTGTAAATTTTATGTACCAACACATTTAGAAAGGAATGTGATACCCCTCATAAGTGTATCATATGTCTTAGAAAAAAAGTCATGCAACAGCCAACTGAAGCATTTCCGTCAGAAAAGAAACGACATAATAAAATTTCACGAGTAGTGACAAATGTTTGCTTATTGCGTTTATCGAATTGTTCGAGGGCTTGTAAAAGACCGAAGAAAAAGTACTCGAATTTTGTTTAGTTTGTTCCAAACTGTCCCCCCGGGGCACATTATAATGGGTTATCAATTTTGTGGCTTCAAAAGTCCTATACTTTTGAAGCTGGAATTCGACATCTGTCGAACTAAGTTGTTAAACCAATTTTTTTCTTCTCAGTTGACAGTCTGACATTGACGAAAATGGATCGCTTAATTATCGCACAACGCATAAAAATGATCAAGACATGCTACAAAAAAGGTGATTCTGCCACAGCCACATATCGTGCTTTAAGAGCAGATTATGGTTTACATAATCGTCCAACTACGCAAGCAATTGGAAAAATTGTGAAGAAATTTGAAGAGACTGGGGCGGTTACAAATATTGCAAGGCCTGTGTATCATCCGCTCGTTTCGCTCGTTCCGCTGAAAATATCGCTGCTGTAAGTGAAAGAGTTGCCGAAGACCCGCTTCCTCATCGTTCTCAGAAATTAGAACAGTCTTACGGCACATTATGACGTATTTTGCATTTAGATCTACACCTCTTACATCCTCCATGTAAAGTCCAGCTCACACAACAACTGAAGCCAGCTGACCATTCACAATGTCGTAGGTACGTGGAATGGGCGCTTGAACAACAGGCGGTGGACGGCGATATTTTGAACAAAATTTTCTTCAGCGATGAAGCTCCTTGGCTGAAACGTACTGGCTGTGGCTGTTACCATAAGTTCGTATGGGAGGGAACATTAGTAGCCATACTGATAATACGATCTTCGGGTCTATGTTCTGTGGCCCAAATGGGCCCGTAGTGCAGTTGCTAAGCAACAGACGCTGCTTTGTAAGGAAACTAAAGACTTCTTTAACAATAAAACTTTTTGAATAAATTATTCCAATGCGGTTTTTTCAACATTTACTGCGTATGTTCGCGATAAATTGACTTGAAAAACATAACATAGATATCATTTGCAATGGGATAATTACAGAAATAAACTAAAAAAAAACACAGTTTTTCTTACCATAACAAGGAAATGTATACATGCAGGGTAATACCGGACCACAGAAAACATGTAGACAGGTAGATAAAAAAAAAAGTGAGCGCATTGTTGTATTGTGTAACCAAATTTTCTGCCTGCTATATTTTAGCACAGATTCATCTCCTAGGACGAATAAGCACTATAGTTCATAAAATTGCAGATGCAGTATGTATTGAGTACGTTATGGGGGTAGCAAATAACGTGAAAAATAGTGCATGTTTGCTAAATGTCATCCGAGGAGTGCGCTCTGTGGTCGTTTTGCTCAGTGTGTTAAGCTAAAAATATATACATGTGTATTATATATTGTTGGACAAGTAAATAAGTGTATTTTTATATTTTGCATGAATTTGAATAATTTTTTAAAAGAAATATGGGATTTCACTGAAAAAACCTAAAAAATTCTATTTTTGTATTCCTTTCACATATTTTTTTTAGATTCGAAAATGCATAAACAATTTTTTACTTAATTTATCTTCCAACCCTTTTCACCACTAAAAGATGATAGTGTTTTCTAATAAACAACAGAAATGTTAATAGATAAAAATTAAATTTAGTATAATTTTGAAGCAGGTAGATAAAATGCTCCCAAGAATTTGACTATTTTTAATAAATCTATTCTCCTGCTCACACTTTTCATCGGGCGGGTAACAATAAAAAGTCAGATTAAGCCATTTAAATATATCTAATATAATTTATAAAAGTTTTTAAAAAATTCGATGAGCGATTTTGGTTTTTGACCAATTAATTCAGAATTTTTTTGAAAAGTCCGAATTCGTTCATTGCTGGATGTAGCGTGCATTCTTTTTTCAGTTTAAAATTAGAAATACAGTAAATTTCCAAGACTATACTTTGACAATTTTTAAAAATTTTTGTTTTGATTAAACATTTAAAAACAAAAAAAAGTCAAACAATTAAGCTCCATTTTTGTAAAAATTTTGCCATTTTTCACTAGTTTTTTCAAAGACTTGATGAGCACACGTTTCAAGAGAATTACAAATTTTCTTTTGTGTAATATTAAAATATATTTAAGAAATGGTTTAAAACTATTTTTAGTAAATATCGGAGATATTTACAAAATAAGAAACAGGGTCAAGGTCAAAAACAAAAATTTCAAAATCCAAAACCAAACACAATTATCTTTTAAATTATTTCCGATTTCAACCAAAACTAAAATGCGTTTTGTTAATCTATTTATTTTGGTTTCGAAAAATGCAAATTCTTAAAAATCGGACTATATTTACAAAAGTTATGAATCGAACAAACTTTTCCATACCGGAGGTAGTCAACTTTGATACCCTGTAGGTAAACGTGTGATACAACAGGGTGGCTCAAATTTCATGCCTTCATACATTGTTATATAATCAGCTCGCTTGTTTCAAAGATACAGATTTATTACCCTTTCTTTTGCGTTTGGCCCCACTGCCTATTGGCCAGGTACCGACGTTAATCACTCCACATCTGTTCCAAACTGTCGAATGATTTGTGAACTGTAACAAGCAAAATTTAACGTTCACTAGCGAGGGGATGCGCCTGGACAATTGTCGCCTTTATTTTATAACAGCGATTTTACAAGTGAAAACATCGAGTGTGCCTCGGCGTCTAAATTGGTAGTGTGCCTTACTAAAAGCTCCGAGGTCGCAGGTTCGATTCTTGCCGAAGTTTCTGTATGTGTCGGCAGATAAGAAAAAAGTTTTTCAGTCTTGTGTTTGTTTTTTCAAGTAAAGAAAATGGCTTGTTTGCCACGTTTTTCAAAACGTCCACCAATACATATTTATAAAAGTATTTTTTTATGTTTTAAATAAAAACACACAAAGTCGAGTGCTTTCTTGCCAATAACCACAAGTCAACAGTTTTTCTAATTTTCTTTAAAAAAAATTTTTAATAAGTTCGCAATACTTTTTGCTTAACGAACCTTAAAATTTCCTCTTCATTTTCATTTCCATGCAGTACTTTTTCGTACAAATTTGTTGCTGCCTGCAAAATAATTCAAGAAGATTGTCTTTTTTTTATATGTATGTAAATATGTATCTGAGTACATGCAAAACAATCACGTTGCAAAACTAATTTTCAGCGAGCGAACCTTTTCTTTAAAATAATATTAACGGCAAACGCTTTGCACAGAACGTGTTTGACAATTCGTGTGTTAACAACAGAAATTAATTTTTTTTTACAATGTTCAGCAGGTTTCACAAAATGAAGCTTTTTTATTGCGTAGCAATAATAATGAAATTTAACTGCTGCGAATTTAACAGTAACGTTAACCAAAGATTTTTTGCAAATGCAACTGCCATGAACTCTTTTCGATTTCGTGATTTTGAGCCTCGGTACGCATTGAAAACTGAATCATTTCGTATGTCGGAAAACAAACGCAAACCTCGTGGCTTTCAATTTCATACTGATGATCGTGACTTTAATGTGGACTTGGAGTTTATTGTTCCCTTTGTACTCATACCCATCGAAAGGAGCATGAGCGCCACGCAAACAGCATTTCGCAGTTTGTTAAACTTGGATGCCCAGTCGATTCTCACAACCGGAGCTATAGTGGCAATTGGAGGCGTCTTTGCCATTGTTCTGAAAATAATTTATACTCAATATGCTTTGACCAACAATTACAGAAAATCATTTCGTAGCAACGACTTGAAAACCCACCACATACACTCTATATATAATCAGACATACGATGACAGCGAAAGCGAAGCGGAGTTCTGTGAGTTCATTTTTTTATTTTGTTAGAAAAAAAGTTTAAATTCTGATTTTGAAATTCTTGCAGTTTTGCCTTTTAATAAATTTGCCACTTTGATGGCAAGAAAATTACACGCAAATAACATCAACATCAGCCAGTGCATACAGCGTTCGTTGTGTAATTATGCGCAAGAGTGTTTTTATAATACAAATGAGGCTTGTGGGGACGGGCTGCCTCGAATTCTGAGCGGCGTTTCTAGGTAACTCCAGTGTATTTGAGCAATTCATATCATTTTCATTGAGTTTGTTTCTCTCCTTTAAGCTTGGATATCATTCAGGATTATTTAAGTGGCACTTCTATCAAAACTGCTCTGGACACCGCCAAAAATGCCGACAATTGCTCTAAGGTTTTTAGTAGTTGCAACTTGTCGATTTCGCCGCATATGGTGCTAAAAATGTTATCTCAAAATATAGATTTTTTAAATACCTACAATATAACATGATAATTTAAGCAATCCAACATGTGCGTTTTATTTCAGTATTATTCTGTCAACATAAAACTTAAGGTAAAGAAATGTTTTTGGGGTAAAAGCTTAAGGGCATAATTCTTATGGTCAGGTGAATTGATTGTGACGGTAACAGTGGAATTGTTTCAGTCACAGCTGTCGCAAAAAATCGGTGGCAATCACAATAGTCACAACAATTGAGAACTGCCACAAAACTGTCGCTCTTCGTTTCATCCTGACGATTGTCATGGTGGGATGTGACTATGAGAATCTGCTCCTATTACACTGTGGAACAAATTCAAGTTAGCAAAAGTTAGGTCGAATCTGAGTGTGAGAGGCGAAAATAGAGGCTAAATTAGAAGACCCGTATCGCAGCGTTTGTTTATCTTTGCAGTCAAATGCCGATTTTCAGCATATTGTTTATATGTTTTTTTTTTTGGGGGGCTAAAACTCGTCGAGTAATTGATATTTTTTAAATCTGTAAGAGCCAAACTATTGCCTGAGAGACCTGTGCAGCAGTTAAATTTTTTAAAAAAATTGATTTAGAAAAATTTTGTGGTGCCCGTGAAGCAAAATGTTGGGAAAATAATTTTTTTCATGCTTTTTAAAAATATTTTCCGTAAAACTTAAGTCTTTTTTGCTTTTTGTTGGATCTTTAATATGCATCTCGATTTCTTCAATAAATTTCATTTGGAAGGAAAACAATTACAATACAAAACTTGCGTTTTCCAGCTTAATATTAATTTACACTGAACAAAATTGGTACCTAAAAATGAGAAGTAAATTAATATTACGCAGGAAAACGCAAGTTTTGTTTTGTGATTGTTTTCCTTTTAAATGAACTTTACTGGAGAAACTGAGAAGCATATTGTAGATTAAACAAAAAGCAAAAAAGACTTAGTTTTGTGGAAACGTTTTTCCAAAAAAAACATGAAAAAAATAGTTTTTCCAACATTTTGCTTCATAAGCTCCACAAAAATTATTTAAATCAATTTTTAAAATAATTTTTATTGTTGCACAGGTCTCTAGCAATAATTTGGCTGCACAGATTTAAAAAATATCAATTAGTCGACGAGTTATAGCCAGAAAACCATATAAACAGTATGCTGAATTTGAATTTAACATAAACAAACGCCGCTATACCGATCTACGACCGAACTTTTGCTAACTTAAATTTGTTCCACAGTGTTACTGGATCATTTTCTTTTATAAAATTACAGTTTCATCGAAATGGGATTTAAGACTTGAGCAGTAATTAGTATGGTTGCGATTAATTACGCAAGCAATAAAAGATTTACTGCCGTTTTTTCTAAAATGTACATAAATTTTGTTTCGCGTATTTGTGTTTGAAACAAAAACAAATTTTCATATTTTGTTATTGCTTTGAAATGCATTATTTTAGCTCTAAAAATAGATCTTATTCATTTTTTTTTGTCTTTCAGTCGTCTATATGCCGCCGACATTTCGTTGATGCTAATCAACTCACCAGTAGACTCGAAAAATCTTAAAGGAATGTTTGAAACCCAACTACTTATTACAATATTCTCATGAACAAAATGAAATGTCGGCGTCATATAGACGGCTGAAAAAGAGAGAAAACATTAATAAGGTTTATTTATAGACCTAAAATAATACATTCTAACTCGCTCTTAAAACAAATAAATAATTAAGTTATTTTAAGTTATTGCTTTGATAAATTAAAGAATGAAAATTTGTGTATGTGTAACCTGTAGGAAGTAAAACACAGTTCCAAATAACTTCATATTGGTTTCTTTATAACCACATCTGTTGTATTAACAGACTTTTATCCTTGTTGCCGACGCATTAGTTTAACATATGCAGTAGTGAATTGCCCATCTCTGCATGACTTCAATTGACTACTAATTACACGTTTTTCAAACAGGTTTTAGTCGATTTATAATCATTAATTTTAACTTTAAAGTCAAACTATGTAATATACAATTGTTAGTAATTTTATCGTGCTTGAGTTCGATTTTTACTTCCTCGAAATTTAGAAGGATGTTTTGAGATTTCGAGGAAATAATACAAATTCAGTCAAGTACGAGGTCGGCTCGCACTCTTATGGTTCCGTACGTATGTGTAATGTATGTATGGAATGGCATTTGTGAATACATATATTGTATAAATTTCATCTCTCTGTCTCTTACAGCTTGAGAGTTACGTGTAATTGTTACTTTACGTTGTATGGGGACACCTAGTAGTTTTCGACTTGATGCTGCCTTACAACAAGGCATCTGGGAATACATACACTGTGCGAATTTCGGCTGTCCATCTCTTACGGTTCGAGAGTTATAGCTATCTTTTTCTATACGTTGTAAAGGCACACCTGGTAGTTTTAGAGTTGTTGTTGTTTTTAGCATTTGTTGCTGTGGATCATATGTGAATACATATATGTACTATGCAAAATTCATCCCTCTGTCTCTCACGGTTCAAGAGTAACGACTAATTGTTATTTTACGTTTTATAGGGACACCTGGTAGTTTTCGACTATTGGTTGTTTTTAGTATTTGTTATTGTAGGGAATATGTGAGTACATATATTATGCACATTTCATCTCTCTGTCTCTTACAGTTGGGGAGTTACGACCTATTGTTACTTTACGTTTTATTGGGACACCTGTTAGTTTTCGACTTGTTGTTGGTTTTAGTATTTGTTGTTGTAGAGCATCTGTAAATACATAGACTGTGCGAGTTTCAGGTCTCCATCTTTTACGGTTCGAGAGTTATATTGTTACTTTTTGTTCTATGGGGACACCTGGTAGTTTTCGACTTGTTGTTATTTTTAGTATTCGTTATGGTAGCCGCAAGGTACAGCAACATCCTGTGAAAATTTCAGTTCTCTAGCTCTTGCCGTTTCGTAAAAAAGACGCTGTGACGGACGGACGGATGGACGGACAGACGGACGGACGGACGGACATAGAAGTCTCGGTAATTGGGTTCCGTTTCCTCCGATGAGTACAGAACCTTAAAAAGCGCAAAGTACGGCAACAACAAAAAAACATGTTTGTCCAAAAAAAAAAAAACAATATGTCATATTTTGATGCTGTAGTAAAAATTGGAAAGTATATTTTGGGAAAATGAAAGTGTTCTGGACGCGTTTAGCTTTTGAAGTGCTTTGCAATTGAAAAACATCAAAACTGTTATTAGGTTGGTGGAATCAGATGTAATAGCGTACTTTGTGCAACAGCTGATTGTTTATCTACTTGCCCAAACTGGTGCGTAGAAAAATTAGGGGCTGTTTCGTGCAAGAACAAGAATATTTCTACCTCTGCAGCCCTCTCGCTTGCACGAACTTTGAGTACAGTGTTGAGTACGGAGTCATTGTGTTTGGCATAGTTTTAAAATTACAGCTGTCGTTGTTGATGTCGAATTTAAATCAGCACTTGTGAGCACTTTTGATAAACCCTACCTACGTCTTACCGAAACCGCTGATGCGGTCTCACGCTTTGGCGATTGAAACACCGACGGACGAAGTTTGGCGGTGCCGAAGCTCTGCGGTGTGGTGTGTACTATATATTTGAAATTTGAACTTAAGTTAACTTAAGGTTAACTATTTTTGTGGTCAACTATTCAGTGTCCGACAGGGTACTAGCATATGTGGATCAAATAATTAAAAATATTTATAAATTATTCAAAAATCATCCCTCAGCTACCCGATTACAGAAATGTCTAGTAATGAAATAAAATTTCTTAAGCTGCGGATTGGCTGTCAAAACACTCATCTTCATTAATAGTAACAAACAGTAAAGTTTTTACTTTTAAAAATGAACTTAATTATTTATTCGCTATCAGAGCCAATTGAAATGTATTATTTTAAGGTCTAACAATAGATCTTAATGTTTTTACTTTTATGTAATAAGAAATAAGTTAATCACATAATTTGTAGGCAAAAAATATGTAAAAAATTTCTGCAAATTCAGTGAACCTTAAAATTAACACAATTGTCGTACAGTGGGAAAATATCAAGATGGATCAACAATATTTTGTGATTTTTTTTTTAAAGTTAAATAGTTTAAAATCTTATTCCAGTCTTCAGTAATAAAATAGAATTTTATCTTATTAAAGCAATGCTCAATGAGAATTGGAAAGCATATGGTGCACCCATAGATTTCTCAAGGACTCCGTTAATTGGTTTCTGTGTATCTTCGTCGACATTTCGCTGGCAGATTAGAAGAAAAGCCAAACAAATCTGCCACTGTGCTTCATTCCACTCTTACTCCACTACGAACAAACCGAAATAAAAGATTCGATCATCAGACGTGATCAGTGAATGAAAAATTTAAGAGAAACCATGTAGTGTGAACTAAATGAAAACTACTTGAATTAAAGTAACTCTCACGCAATTTTGTTCATTAGAGGAGGCAACGGAGCTTGCGAGACAGCCAAAAAGAAATTCCAAGCGTTTAAATAAGTTTAGCTATAAAAATCTCACTGCATTTCAGACACATAACCTTTTGAAGAAAGTGCTGGAAAATGATTACAGGCATCTTCGCGCTCTTGATAATTTCTTTTATACAAAATTGTGTGGCAATCAATATTAATGGAACTATTAATGACTTGAATGGAATCAATATGATGTCATTGTTGGAACGTAAATCTAGATACAATTATGTATCTTTTGAACCGTTGGGCGAAAATATTCAGTTGGGTTTGGATTTTCTTTTGCCTTTTCTGAAAGTACCACTGGTTAGAAAAGTTGATGCTTATGGCAATGAACCAGTAAGTGTGACTTCTGCTTTCAGCAGAAGTTTACATGTTTGTTAGTTGAACAGAGAAAAGAAAAACAAACTCACTTCATAGTATGTTATTAACTTCAACACATATTTAAAATTTTTAGGCTTTAATCAACATAAACTCGGCTGCTTTGCTGTCCACCGGTCTGTTGGCTTCTTCCAGTGCCTTGGTTTCCCTGATCTTCAGAAAATACATGCTGTACGGCAGAGAGGAAACATCTTCGGAAAAGCGCCGCAGATCTGAAAACATTTTAGAAAATGAACTGCGGTCCACGTTTAGTAATTTTAAATTGGTCTATACAAATTCTTCTGGCATCAGAGCTGGTAAGTTGTAAAACATTTTTCATAACTTTCATTTTTCATAAATGTCGTGAATCTCCTCCCTCCATATTTAGACACCTCCTTGGCCAGTTTCTTTGATGCCATAAATGAATCTTTCAAAAAGAATGAAGTCGATTTAATCTCTTGTATCCAAAAGACTATCTGTGCACGCATACAAATATCTGCACGCCGTGTGAATGAGGGCAATTCTTCAGGTGTCGATAAAATCATTGACGGTCTACTGGGTATTAAATGGTTTGCAGAGTTGCTGCGTCATACCTCTTTGAAAGCAGCAGTTGAGGCTAGAAATAGTTTGTCTTTGACAGATCATCAACAAAATAAACATATTTGCGACACAAAATATTCTCAATGTAAATGGTCTGTGTCAGAGGATTATTTAATTGATATTATCCGAACTTATTTGAAATTCACATGAGGAGATTATTTGCGACTGATTTTTGGAGAATAAAATGAAAAGGGTACGTATGTACATATGTATATGCATCTACCAGAAGTATCATAATTAGAAAAAGATCACAAAAGGCAATATTAGTTGGGAAATTCTCTTTCGAACTTGCTTTAGTGCCTACACAGGACAATTTTTGCAGCAATTCTTATGGCAATTCTAGTGTTTCCTTTAGCTTTTATTTTCATGCAATTTACACACGCAAGTACAAGTGCAAGTAACTGAATACAATGACATTTTTTACCAATACCATCATACTTCTGCAAGTTGTGAGCTCACTTGCAAGAGATTTTTGATTTATTTTTACTTGCATGTCAGTAAAATTACAAAAAGCAAAAACAGTGTTTGTTACCTTATAAAGATTATATTTTATTTTTAATATAAAGTCCGTCATCTAACGTTTTTCTTTTTCAACCAGTACTTATTTCGTGAATGGTACGACTTAGCTCATATCTGATTTGACAGATAATAAGTTTTATCCTTTCGCTGAACGAAAATGGTTGTGTATACGCTTCGCTAAGTGGGCCTGCGTTCGCACTAAAACAGAGCGAAAAGCATCCTTTTTCTGTCTACTTCCCGCACTCTCTCAATCAATATCTAAATACTCTTATGTTCCACAAATGTCTGCTGCAGCCGTCAGGTAAAAATGTAAAAAAACTTTGAAAATCAAGAAATTTTGCAAAACAGTGGTAACGGAGTAGAAGTTTTAATAATTTTTAAATATATTTTAGTACTGTGTAATTTTATTTGGTATGTCGTATTGAAAACACTTATTTTCTTTTCTTTTCAGCTAATGTGATGAAATTGAACAAAAAAACAAAACAATTGATGAAAATATTTTCATTTGTTAATAATACTCATTTATTTGAACACACTTTTTGAAGATAAATAATAATTTATTAAAAAAAACATTTTTATTATTTTTTTTATCAACCATTCATAGAAAAAATTTCAAAAATTAACACAAAAAACTGAAATAAAAATGAACAAATGGGAATTTGGCAATTTTCAAAACAGCATAAATATTTCTTCCAAATTACAGAAAAATTGCTTCTTTCAAGAACAGCTTCCTTTAATGTACTGAAGGAGAAACTGGAAATGTTTTTGCCTACTGCTCTCTCGTTCTCTCCCATACAATTGAAAATCTGTTACGCTCCACAGATGTTTGCTGCTGATTTATTTCTGTTTGCCTGGTGAAAATATAAAAATTCTGAAAATCAAAAATTTTTGTAAAACAGCAGCGAGCGGGGGGGAAAGCTAGAAAAAAGGTTAATTTTAATTTTGATTATTTTGTTACGGTGTATAACCCCCTACCTACACCTACCTACCATTTAAAATGTTTTTTTTGAGCTAATGTGACGAAATTAAGATTATTTATTATTAATTTTATACTTTTTTCATTTATTTTTAATAATTCATTATTTAAAACGATAAACGATGAATTGAAAAATAAGACACAAAAGATTATTTAAAAAAATTTGTTTTATTTTTTTATTATTAAAAACTAAGAAATTGTAAAAAAAAATTGTCAAAACTAAAAGTTTGACAGTTTCCAATCCGGCCTAATAATTGGTATATGTATGTAAGAACAGCATCCTTTATTTACACTGGACAAAGTGCTTGAAGTAGAAACTCTAAGTTTTTTGTTCCCACCTCTCTCTCTCTCTCACTCTCTTAATATTTCAATTTATTGCAACTACTTATTGCGATCCATATAATTACCTGCTGCTGGTTTCTGTGCACTTGGTAAAGAGCAAAGATTTTCAAATTCACCAAATTTTGAAAACAAAAAAGCAGCCAGCCACAGTGGGACCACAGCGAAAAAATTAATTTTAATAAGTAACGTTTAGTTTTTTTTTGTCAACATTTTTACTTTTTAAAATACTGTGTACTACTTACCCTTCTTCCTTTTCAGTTAATGTAAACCACATTAAAATAAATAACAGCAGAGTTTGCGAATATTTACTTTCAAATATATAATTTTTATTTATTTATTAATAAACATACATTTTGAAAAAAGCTGAATAAATGAAATTATTGTTTTATTATTATTATTTTTTTTTTTTTTTTGGAAAATTGAAACAAAGTAGAAA
Source organism: Sturmia bella (assembly GCA_963662145.1). Lineage (NCBI taxonomy): Eukaryota > Metazoa > Arthropoda > Insecta > Diptera > Tachinidae > Sturmia > Sturmia bella. The sequence goes on along the minus strand of OY759168.1, from coordinate 42,240,359 downwards.
AGAAAGAAAATGGTTATTAATTATTTCATGGCTTAATTAAAACAAATGTTACTTTTGTGAAATTGACAAACAAATCATTTAATAAAAACTGTCAGATAAATGCTTTGAGCTTATTCTTGAGAAAGAATTATTACAACGGTTTAAAAAAAAAATGTTTTTCTGCTCTTCATTGGATGACATCCATGTACATATAAAAACAATTGCACAATATTTATTTGTTGATTATAGTTCAATGTTTGGTGCAAGTGTTTGTCACTTTACAAAGTTATTTTGAAATAGAGAGCAATATTCGCAATCTAAAACGCTCCAAACACTGGGTATCGCTATTGATTTTCATGACACAAAATATGATTTTTTCTCTTTTTGAATTTTAAATTTGATTTCAAAATAAAATTGGCAACATTTAATTCAAAATTTAAGTGAAATTGTAACAGAGTTGTTTGTTCAACTTTTTACAGTGGTTCTTTGATGTAAAAAAATTGTGTGTATGTATGTATGTATGTATGTATGTTTAGTATAAAATTTCGTTTTAATCTAAAAATATTAATATACATATATTGTATTTTTTTTTCTATAATATTTAATCCAAAGAGTTTCAAGGATGGGCAGTAAAATGTTACAAAAGTTGTTGTATTAATTAGGTATTTAATTTAAATTTAGTTCTTTGTTTTTTTTTTTTGACAAATTTAAAGAAAACCCAAAATGAAAATTTTAACAATGGTCTTTCTACTTTGTGAAATAAAAAATGTTTCATACATTAAACATACATGAATTATACACATAAAAATTTGTTTGTCAAGTTGCTTTTTTTTTACTTTAACTTTAGGCCGTTTTAGACTAAATCCACGGACCACTCATTTAAAACATTCTCGATGTCATTTTCTTGCAAATACTCCTTGGAGTTCATGTGATAGTCATTGTTGCACAAATCCATCAAGAAGGGCGTCATCAAGGGATTACTGCTGTCCAAATACGACAAGGATCTCTTACGCTTGGATATAGAAGCACCAGCCTGGTCTTCATCGTCATCCAGCTCATCTAAATTTCTGGCCAGTTCAACTTCTTGCATGGGTTTAGCTTTAGGTTTGGCATTGTTTACTTTAATAACTTCTTCGTCGTCCATTTCATTACTTTCAGGTTTATTGCCATTTGTTTGATGCTGGCCGTTGGTATAAATTTTCTTAGTGCCAAAATTATTTGTAATTTGATATTTTTGTTGTTCGAATGGTCTCTTCAGTGGCGACATATTCTCTGTTATACTTATGTCATCGATGCCGCTGTCACTGGCAGAATCGAGTCCATCGCATGATGTCAGAGCCGGTGGATTGGAATCCTCATTTGTTAAGAGGCTTGATGTTGGTGATGGCACAACACCTGGTCCTCCTATCCACGGATTGTGGCGATAATTGCGCAATAATGCAGTTGCCGAAGTTATACATTGCAATGGCCTGGTCAAAGAGGGCGAAGGACAACAGAGATCTGGCGATTGCGTAGAAGATCTGGAGTTATCGTCGATCAAATCATTTTCGGTTTGGCCCAAATTTGAACTCTATATTTAAAAGTGGGGGAAAAAATAGAAAAAACAAGAATTAGTTTTCTTTTTTTTTATATCAATAATCAAGCGAATAAATATTAACACCGGTATTCATAAAAAATAAAACGTTATTCAAATACATTTTAGAAAAAATTTTATGTGAAAAATTTGTTGTAAAACGTGTTTCAACAATGTTTTATTTTTTATGAATACCGGTGCAAAGGTATAAGGAACAATAAAACATCACACTGCCTGTGCAGAGTGTAACGTAATGCACGTAAACTATAGAACTTTAGGAAAAATAATTTTCCTAACGAGCTGCTCTATCGTTAGGCAAATAGTGAAAAAGTTATGTTTCTGGTGATGCGTTATACGAATATTCCTTATACCTTTATTGTGTTTGCAGTGATTCAAATTTTCAAACCTCAATATTAATTACAATCATCTAAAATTATTAAATTAATTATTCAAGCTTCTGATCTTTGGTTTTTTTTACAAAAAATAAGTTTAAACAATTCTTTATTTATTTTCAATATTTCGCCAACAATTTGTTGCCATTTTCAGGAAAATAATTATAAAATTGAAAAAACGAAAAACAAATTATTGAAAAAATTTGATTAATAAACATTCAAAAAATATTTTTCCCGCCTTATACCTTGTTCATACATGTATTTCTAATTGAGATAATATTCAGTTTATTGACATAATATTTTTTGCGTTCATGCATACAAATATTGAGCTAACTCTGACAGCTGAAAACAATTTGTTCTTTTTGTTTTGGTAGTGAGAAAAAAAGTGAAAATTACTTTCCAATAAGAAAAATGGATGAAAACTGCCTTTTATTAAAAAGATTTTAGTGTTGTACAATAAAAATATGGAACTTGTACAAGTAGTGCGTTCATGTTATGACTCCAAAGCGGCAATAATAAAAAGAAAGAGAAATAAAAATTTGGAAATGCTGCAATGTTTTTATTTTTATTGTAATTATTTTTATTTTTTATTGATTTGTTTTGTTTGCTTTTGTTTACATTTATCACTTCATTCATTTCGCATTGTATACTTTTGCTTATTAAACACATCCTTTACAGTGTTGTGTTTCATCTTTTTCTCAATATTCAAAACAATTTTGAGTTTATTAAGCAATAACTTTATTGACTTTTTGTATGGAATATTGAGCTCAATAATGGACTTTATTGCGATTACCTCAATAAAGGCGCATGTATGAACATGGTATTAAAATGTATTAACATTCATAAACAACATAAGTATAGAAAAAAAAAACAAAAAATACAAATTTTTTTTTTTTTTTTTATATTTATGTTGTTCATGACTGTTGTTAATACATTTTAAGGCGGGAAAAATATTTTTTGAACATTTTTTTTAATGTTTGTTAATCAAATTTTTTCAATAATTTGTTTTTTGTTTTTTGAATTTTATAATTATTTTCCTGAAGATGCCAACAAATTGTTGGCGAAATATTGAAAATAAATAAAGAATTGTTTAAACTTATTTTTTGTAAAAAAACCAAAGATCAGAAGCTTGAATAATTAATTTAATAATCTAAAGATCAAATAACATAAATATAAAATAATCTAATATTTCGGACTCCTTTAGGAATAGACCACACAGACTTTAAGAGTCAATTTCAGCATTTCTATTTAAATAACAATTACTATTTAAATGCCACATTTTCAACAGTTTTTGAATATCTAAATAAGAAATGTGTACAAGAAAAATGATATTTAAACATGAACTGTTACTTAAACAGATGTTAAAATTGCCTTTCAAAAACTGGGTTGTGTGTATTGAAGTATTTCAAAACTGCAAATTTTTAAGTCCTAGATCACATGAGGCAATTTTAGTTGAGCAATTCTCTTTTGAAATTGCTTTCGTGTCTTGCAGCAATTTTTATGGCAATTCTTGTGTTTCCTTTAGCTGTTATTTTCATACAATTTGACATTTGTTTTTATTTTACATTAAGAAAAACAACAATAATATACAAAACTCTTATTAAGTATGCTGCATACAACCGGAAACATTTAAGTAGTTTCACATAAACACCTTTTTGCTTTATATATGTATGTACCATTAATATTTTAAACTACAGCTGCGTGTACACCACGAGCCGAAGCAGAAAATAAAAATAAATACCAAATATTAGCCCGTGACAAAAATAGGGACTGGTAGATCAAAACAAAATCGTCAAGTACGGGAAATTATTTTTCCCTCACCGAACACTTCATCAAGCTTAAGAATTGCCCATTTAGAATTGCCTTGTGTGATTTGGCTCTAAATACACTTAAATTTATAGCAACTGGTGGCTCTTTGAACTTAAAGTAAAAAAAAATTAGACAAAGCACAATGAGTAACTGGAAAAAATTTCAGAATTACGTTAATAAATTTATGTATTTTTGACACTTGAATAATTATTTTTAAATTTTCGTCGAACATTTTGCCTCTTATTTTACTTTACAAATACTTTTTTTACACTTAAAAATGAATTATTCGTGGAATAAATTATATTACTTAAATATACGAATTGGTTTAATAAAATTGATTTTCTTTTGTTATTTATCTTATTTTATATTCAAAACTTTTCATTACAAGCAAATTAAAAAAACAAAAATGCGTTTTTATACCATCACGACCTAAAAAAATGCGTTCTTACACCTTTAAAAAACAATTTGGTTGGAGGTTATAGACTTATGTGTGTATGGTGCTCGTATAGGGAGGGGGGGGGGGGGGCGCCCCAATACGAGCACCTGGGACTAAACAGTGCCCATAGAGGAGTCAAATATCTGGTCAACCACCAATAATTTTGGCTCTTTAATATTTTTTTTTTTTCGAACACGCCCACCCTGTACCACACCTGCTTCGGGGGCTACCACACAAAAATATAAAAAACATGTAAATCGGACGAAATCGAAAATGATTTTTTCTATATATGTATGTATGTAGCAGTGGAGCCTTTTTTCCTCGTGCTAAAAGTTATAGAAAAAGCGATGGCACCATATCGATTGTTAAATCGACCCACCCTTGGGTGGGAAATATAAAAGGCAAAATAAAACAACATGAAAGAAATTTCAAAACAAATAAAGTTTCTTAATAATTATACTGTGAACAACAATAGTATAATTTACATTTTCTATGAAAAGGACTTTCAATTGAAACAGAAGGAATTATTTTAAATGAGCTGCTATTACATGGGTGGAAAGTAACTTCACTCAGCTAAATTTATGCTTAGACTATACCTTTGTGGGTAAATTACGTTTTTTTTTTTCTATTTATGGCAGACAAAGTGCCCACTTTTAATTTTGATTCATTTATTTTCTAATCCAAACGTTTAGAGCTGGTTTGCTGTTAGGTTTTCAGCATGTCTACCATCTATATGCTGTGGACATGGACATGGACATTTTCATAAGTGTTCTGGATAGCACTTTCTCGATCTTTTTTTTTCAATCATTTTTCTTTGGTTTAATACACTGAGCTTGAGGTCATTTTAGTTTTGAAGATTTTAATAACAAAAAATATATTTATTAAAACTAAAGTGACCTCAAGCTCAAGTGTATTAAAACAAAGAAATATTTGCATAAGTGGTTTCAAGTCTACTGACTACGTTATTTGCCACCAACGTAGAGTTACCGGTTATCGAATTATTTGAAAAACAAGTTTTTTCGAAACCGGGGCTCAAAAAATATCGGTTTCCGAACTCTGCAGCAAAGAAGTGTGGACGGTATACAGACATGCTGAAAACTTAAAGATAGAAAACAGCTCTAAACTAAAACAATATTGAAAATATTATAGAAGAATATGGCCTGTTCTTCAATGTCGCAAGAAAATGTAAACGATCGAAATGTAATCGCTCGATTTCGAATCAATTTGGATTCCTCTATGTCGACAGCTTGCGTTCGCATGTGCTTCCGTCATGAAATTTTTTGCCTTTATTTCACAGAGATGCCAGATCGGTAAATTAAAATTTTGCTTGATTTTTTATTGCAGTATTGAAAAAAAAACTACTAATTTGTTCTTGTGTAAATACAACCCTTGATAAAACTGGTCAGCTGTATCTGACAACCGAAAGCAAATCTATATATATATATATATATATATATATATATATATATATATATATATATATATATATATATATATATATATATATATATATATATATATATATATATATATATATATATATATATATATAATTCTTTGTGTGTATGTATGTATGTATGTAACGTATAGACTCCAAAACGGCTGGGCCCATTTTGATGAAATTTTCAGGGAGTCTTCAGAATATTCTGGCGGGTGACACTGTGAAGTCTGAATTTCGATTTTCGGTCTGGGGGCGGAAGGGCGTGGCAAAATGCAAAGGAACCCCTGTACATTAAAAAGTAAAATATAGCTGTAACTTTTGAACGATAAGAGCTAGAGAGCTAAAATTTGCACAGGATATTTCTTTACACATGCTTTTCAACAACAAACACTAAAAGCAACAAAAACCCGACGCTAAAGAAAACACCCTGTACATTGAAAAGTAAAAAAGTAAAAACAGTAACTTTTGAACAATAAGAGCTAGAGAGCTAAAACTGGCACAGGATATTTCTTTACACATGCTCTACAATAACAAATACCTAAAGCAACAACAACAAAAATTTAAAATTAAAGGGTGGCTAGCAACGCGGACCGGGTCAGCTAGTACATACATACATAAATAAGTACAAAATAAAAACGCAAACATTTTGAATATGTGGAAATAGTTTTTGTGGTGTTTTAAAATTTAAAAGTATTTTTTTGCATAGATATTTAATAAGTACTCTGACGCACTGAACACTGGTATTCCTCTGTGAAGTTTTTAGTGAACTTTTTAGGAAAACTACATACATACATGTGATAATTGTTTAATATATTTACTAAATAAATTAAAAATTAAAAAAATATGTTCTATTTCCCAGTTTTTTAACAAATAAATATAAAATTTTTTCTATAAAAACTCTCACACGATAGCAAATTAACAAGTCCTTAATTTTGACATTTTTGTGTTCGCAGTGTTGACAACATAATCGATATTGAGGAATCAGATATTGTATCAAAGCATTTACGTCTTTTCGACTTATCCATCGATTCATTGTTCGAATAAAAGAACGTCATTCGCTTAGAAAGCGAACAATCGCACGACTACGACATTGAGGAACAGGCAGTAAATATTTCATACAGATTTTTCTGGCTCCTATTTGCTGCGATCTTTTTCTGTGATAAATATCCAGAGAACTTCCTCAGAAAAAAACGCATCACTTTAAATAATATTATTTTCTGAAGAAGTTCTTTTGACAATACTTTGGCAACCCAGCCTTTAAGAAGTCATGTAGACTGCCAAAAACAAAATACACAATACCCCAAAAAGGCAAAGAATATTGATTTTTAAATATAAAAAATAGAACAGTGATTTTGTAGTTTTTTCTTCTGCATAATTGTTTTAATATTATTATTTTCATTTAATTCATTTATTTTGTGAAGTAAAGCGATGTTTTTTTTAAACCATTTTCTTTGACGACATTTTGAAAATGAGCTTGCACTTGCCTGTGTAAACAATCAAGCGAGTGGGAATAGCTATTATAGCCTCTGCCAATGTACACACAACTTGCAACAAGTTACTTGCAGGTGTAAATGGGGGCTAAACATTTGCAAGAATGAAATACTGCTCTAACAATTTATTACATATTTGGTTATTTAGAGTTATAAAAAGACTAGAACGGTTTTATTTAGTTCACTAAAACAAGTCTTTATTTTATTTAATTAATAACCAATAAAAATATAATTTTTAATTACTTCAAATTCACGAGACAAATTAAAGCGCGTGTTAGCAAATTCAAGAAGCAGGAAAGAAATGAAGAAAAAAGGAAAAAAGGTTTTTTTTATCTTAGTTGTAAAAAACTGCAACTCTACAAAAGGAGTATACACAGTTGGTATCAGCAGTGATGCCACACATATATTTATACTGAAATATGTATGTATGTATATGAAGATCATCATTTACAATTTGAAATCAATAGAATTGTTTTCATTAAATTAAAAGTTATACATAGATTATAAACATTGTATGAAGTAACAATGACGCATGCAAGTTTTAACTGATAATAAATATCAAAATCTATCCTTTATGTAACGTTCACTAATACGTCACCTGCTATTGAGCTTGAAAAGGGCGTTATTTAATTTTGTTACTTATTTTTATTATTATTTAAATTGTGCCAGAAATTTACCAAATGTCTTTGAGCTTTTCCAATTAAATATTTACTACTTTAAACATTTCTTACCCACATGTATTACAAATAACAAAGTTGTATTCAAGTTTTTGTAATATTATACTCAATAAGTAGTAAAGGAAATTATTTTTCTCCCGTTTTATATTTTCGGAGCGGGTTGGAGTGGGCTCTAAGTTGCTTTTACTTTTCAATATTATTGATTAATCTGAGACATATTGTACTGTAATTACAGCTGCTACATTTCTTTATGCAAATTAAAGTGGAAAACGAATTGAAATTTGGTATTAAAATAAAAGAGATCATACTTTTGATACGTCATTAATATGTAAATAAACAGAACAGGGTGAATTGTTGAATACGTTTATTTGAAGAGCTCAACTGAAATTTAGCACTGTGGCAGACATTGAGGAAAATAACTTCTATGTTATCGATTGGTTGTGATGACAAGAAATTATTACTGGACTATTAGTTCATTAGTTCACCTATGTATGCTAAAGGTGCCTTAAAGCCCGTATGATATTCTTGCATTGTTTAAGCTTTGGAGAACAGTGCAAATATAATGTAAGAGTAGAATTTAGTATGTGCAAAGAGTTCAGCTATATTAAGATAAATGCAAAACTGTCAACATTTTTGTTCAAGTTATCAATAAAAAATCAGGTTATGTCAAAAAAAAATTTAAAATTTTTGAACTTATATGTAGCATGTTTTCTTACGAGTTGAATCACCCGCTTCGCTCTCTCAATTGTATTTATGAATCATACCGTTTACACGACTCGTCTATGTGCTTCGATTTGACTTTTGTTTGCAATAAGCGAACATACATCTTTCAATAAATCAGATACAGCTGCTCCAAAAACTGGGAATGCTTCTTGTTTCATTCCATCCGCAAGTTGGACATTCCATAAATTTTAATTCAGAATATATTCTTTATGCCATAATAAACTTTTTCACAAAATTTTTTTCCATTGTTTTTAACGTTTTATCGTTTTATTGATTCCTAAAATTAACTTTTATTTTTATGTATTATTATGTTTTCTTTGTTTAAAATATATGATTCTGACAGATAGTGCAGATAAACTTGCGATATAAATTAGAGAAGACAGGAAATTTGTATGCTTCGTATCAAGGCAGATTTACTAGGTACAAGCACTAGCAGAACCTAAAAAAAAACACTTGAGTTGTTGGTAGAAAAATAACTGCATACTGTCAAATTCTTCTCTCATTTGTTTTGTTAAACTGGTTTGTGAGAGTATACAAAAAACGAAATTACACAAATTTCATAAAATAAATTTATTTAAACCACTTAAAAATTATTACTTTACTTTTTTATGGAATAAAAGAAGCAAAATCACTGGCTTATTTTACTTTTTCTTCAATAGTAGCTACAAAATCACTTGCACATTTCTTAGAAATCAGAGCACGTTAAACGGCTTGTAAACAAACTTTTGACACTAAGCAGTTAATAAACAACGAGCAGCTGTTATAGTGATTTTACCTGTTTTTATCTGCCTTGCTTCGTATGTAGCTTCACTATGAAGCTACTTCATTCGCTCTCAAAATTTTGTATGGCGAAGCACGTTGCTTCGCTCCCGATTGAGATGTTAAGCACAAATAGAGAGCGAAGCACTCTGTCGTGGAAACATGCAATTAAAATTTACATTTCAAACTTGAATGTTGCTGTGTCAGCGGTTTGTGGAAAATTTTTGCGATTTACCGCCTCTTTTTTTGTACATTTTTATTTCCTAAAGCTTTCTTGAAAATAAAAAGAATACAACACACCTGAAAAAAAGATGTCAGTTTTGTTTAGGTTTTGTATATTTGTTTCTTTCTAGCAATTGCTGTTTCTTTCAATCAATCCTATAGCAATTAATGAAGGAACAATTAAGTATCATACTGGCATAAGGTATGGTCAAATTTATTTGGAAGTCATGAAAATGTCGCTAAATATGATTAGCGATTTTATTAGTATAATTTTTGATGTTGTTAACGAACCTATGAGACATTTTATGTAAGTAGTGTCACAGTATACTAATACCGTTTCAGTATACTAATACTGTTAAAAAATCAAGTGCCAATTTACAAGAAAAGCTCTAGAAGCAACCTCTTTTATTTGCAAACCATGATGAAAATAATCAAGAAATTGAAATGAGAATCCACCCCCCATCATTAACCTTTGCACTAATACAATTTGTTTTTATTTATTTTTTTATTTTTATTTATTAATTTAGAAAATAAATTTATATATTAATAGCTATAATTGCCAGGAGCTGGCTGCTGTGGCCTTCGTCCTTACTAGTACAATTGAAAACTATAATGAACGAAATATTCTTTTCAAAATTTAATCAAATTTAAATGAAAGCCATTTTTTTTGCACAATTGACTACCCTGCTTTAGTTTCAAAATATCTTCACAGAATTTTATTTCAGCAATAAAATAAGAAAAAAAAACGAAGAGGATAAAGAAAATCTGTTTGTCATTGTTCTTTTAATGAAACCATTAGTGTCAATTTTGCTGTGTTTCTTATTAGACTCTGTCTCGAAATCTGTGCTAAACTTTTGACAAATTGTTTTTGTAATATTAATGTACATACATATGTATGTATGTACATACATACATGCGTGAAAATTATTTTTGTTTCACTACCCAGTTGACAAAATCGTCGTAAACGACAATGTATACAGGATTTGTTAACTTTTGTTTAGGGTTTCGAAAGACATCGGCGACCATATGGGCGCCAATGGAATTGCTAATATAAAACAACTGAGCAAATGTAAAATACAAAAGAGCTGGACAAATAATTCTACATTGGGACTGAATGATTGTGCATTCGCTTGAATATTAACAACAGCTTTTGCGAAATTTAGAAGACTATATATGTTTCACAGTGTTGGAAAATCAAAAAGACACTGTACTACTTTAACTGAATGAATACTTTCACGACCAAAATCACAGAAAACTACCAGAATGGTTGCCAGCCCTGCCGGACTACAAAAATTACCAATTTTCTGTCAGCACATTTCATGAAAGTGGCGGTGCTAGTGCATCCAGTGAAGGACAGAAAACATGAAAATATTTATATAGCTATCTCTGTTGGTAGACTCCGCATTTGTTTACATTTGATTTTTGGTTAGGAAAGTTTAGTGCAAATCTAATGCAAAGAAAACAGCTTTGCAAACAAACAAATACTAATTATTTGTATTTAAAGACTTTTTTGCGTTGAGTACATCACTAGCAGTAAATGGAATATGTTTAAAACAAGGTTTTCAAAGCTTTTTCGTTCATGTTTGCTACTTTTTTTCGTAAAAATGACAACAAAACTAATATCTTTCCAAACGCTTTACAACAACATTTTTTCATTGTTTATGCTTGTGGCAACATGAATGAATGTATGAGACCAACACTAGTTGGTCTCATACACTCATGTTACCTTTTAACTGAGAAGAAAAAAATTGCTTTAACAACTTAGTTTGACAGATGTCGCATTCCAGTCCTATAATTTTGAAACCACGAAATGGATAACCTGTTATTTTTGAAATAAAAAATTAAATAGACGTATACGATAAGTTAGGCGACATTTAGGCTTGTATGGTCTTGCTTAGCTGGCTTTAATATATGTCTTTGACGATTTACTTATTATTTTCTTGCATCTGCCTTTTAAGTTATCTTTAAAACATGGCCAGTTGGGAGGCGCATTATGCCCATACATACATAGATTGGCATATGATACTCGTAAGAGCAAAACATTTTTTATTTGTTTGCATTTTGTCTAGTCAAAATATACACTCGTTAAAGTGCTTTACTTCGAGATGGAACACAAAATTAATACATATTGATTTGGGTGTTATTTTCACGACACACACACACACACACACACACACACAACATTAATGCAAATTTTATTCAAACAAATGTCTCTGTCTCTAAATGTTACCAGTTTGTTACAGGAAAGGAAGTAAAAACCTCTACATGATCTAAGATTAACAAAAGTGTGTTTGCCGAGTGCTCAGTGAATGAATTACATGTCTAACAGCAGGATAAACAATTCAGTCTAGTTCCTCCAGGAAACTCATGGTTAGTAAATATGCAAAAAAAAAAAAAAAATTAAAGAAAGTACGGAAATGATTTGATATCAGCTCACAAGGCATGTATTAAGATTTTCTTATTTGGTTTGCAAAACGAAACTTAAAATGCCTAAGTTTCTTAAGTGAAGCCAATGAATTAGATATGCTTGGGATTTTTGTTGTCATAGTCCCCTTCTGAACTATGAAGCGAAATCAAATACTTTATTTTCACTAGTATTTAACGATGGCAGCTGTGATGTTAAAGTGTTCTGGCAACAATTCCGAATTTTACCGAGGGCTACAAATTCAGTCAAGCCTCGTAGGCTCGCACACTTCGGGTTCCGTACGTATGTGTAATGTACGTATGGAATGACATATGTGAATACATACATTGTATAAATTTCATCTCTCTGTCTCTTACAGCTTGAGAGTTACGTTTATTTGTTACTTTATGTTGTATGGGGACACCTAGTAGTTTTCGACTTGTTGTTGCCTTACAACAAGGCATCTGGGAATACATACACTGTGCGAATTTCGGCTGTCCATCTCTTACGGTTCGAGAGTTATAGCTATCTTTTTCTATACGTTGTAAAGGCACACCTGGTTGTTTTAGAGTTGTTGTTGTTTTTAGCATTTGTTGTTGTGGAGCATATGTGAATACATATATTATGCAAATTTCATACCTCTGTCTCTCACGGTTGGAGAGTCACGGCTAATTGTTACTTTACGTTGTATAGGGACACCTGGTAGTTTTCGACTTGTCGCATTTGTTATTGTAGGGCATTAGTGAGTACATATATTGTCCACATTTCATCTCTCTGTCTCTTACAGTTTGGGAGTTACGGCTAATTTTTACTTTACGTTCTATAGGGTCACCTGGTAGTTTTCGAATTGTTGTTGTTTTTAGCATTTGTTGCTGTAGGGGATATGTAAATACATACACTGTGCGAATTTTAGCTCTCGATCTTTTACGGTTCGAGAGTTATGGCTAATTGTTACTTTTCATTGTATGGGGACACCTGGTAGTTTTCGGTTTGTTGTTGTTTTTAGTATTTTGTAGTCGTAGCGGCAAGGTACAACAACTCGGCAATAGGGTTCCGTTTCACTCTGATGAGTACGGAACCCTAAAAATGAGACTCTAGATCTCCAGGATGCAAACGAGAACATGTATGAAAAAAGCTCTCATAAAAATAGCAATTAATTAACAGACTTCTGAGATGACAAAAAATCATCCATAAGAAAGACTGCAAAAAATGTTAATGTTAGTTAAGTAATAAATAGAAAGTAAAATTGCGTGACCTTTGGTTGCCGAGTGGTTAAAGCGGCTGTGTCAAAATTGTGAAATTTGAATGCACTTAAAAATTTGCAGCCTTCGCAATGTGTGATGTTCCTTCATATGTAAGTTTTTTGAATACCCCTCTTGGCTACTGTTTCCATAATTGATTCTCCTATTTGAGCAAAACATCTTAATCAAATCAAAAAAGTTTGTTTTGCTTGAAAAATAAGATTCTGGATTATATTTTGCCAAGTTGTAAATTTATTTCATAGAAATTAAAAAAATATTTAAAATTTCGCAGAACTCCCGAGTTTTGCCATCCCAAGCAATACCACAAAAATGACAGTAACACTCTGCATCAAACAAATAAATATTAACAAGTTTATTTGTTTTATTTTTGTCATGTAATTGGCCGATGCGAGTTGCTCTCGATATTTTATAACCGATACTGTAGCGAGAAATGTGTAAAATAGTTCAAGGAATGTTTTTTGATTGGTTAATTGGTAGAGTGCTCTACCAAGAGTCTCCGAGGTCACAGGAAGTGGGCAAATAATCACTTTTTTTTTAAATTTTGATTAAGTAAAAAAGTTTTATGCTTTCAGTCTATTTTATGCACACAAGTCGCAATTTAAAGCCATTACAAACATCGCCCACCTGTACTCCCCAATCGCCTACATCCATTGTACCTACATCCGTTTATATATGACAACTAATAAAAATATCATTAACGACTGTGTTACTTCGCTTTTGTATTTTTTGCTTAATTCTAAGACTTTTTAAGTCTTAGGTGCTATTAACAAAAAATCATTTTGCTATACGGCCATGAAAACTTTTTATTTCGTTTGTTTTAAGCAACACAATAAGTTTCTAAGAAAGGAATATTACAACAGGACGCACAAAATGAAAGAAATTTATGAATTTTTAATGTAAAACTCATTTGCTTTAAAAGTATAATAAAAATAGAAACTTCCTTAAAAAGTCCCTAAAAATAAAACACTTTTTCAGTTGGTTTTGTTGATTATTGATTTTTTGTAGCATATATTTAGGGGATTACTTTATGGCTTTAGTGTGGTTTTCATAATATTTAAGATTTTTAAAAAATATTATTTTCTTTTAAGTTTATTTTTTAGCTAATTAAACTAGTTTTATTAATATTAATATTTAAATTTAGTATTCAAGTTATTATTGCGAATTTGTAAGATTCATTTACTAGAAAAAGTTATATGTTTCAAAAAGTTTCTTATTTAAATTGTTAAATGCTTTTTTTAGATCGTTATTGGATACCATTTGTTATAAATATTGTAAATATGTAACCCTTAGTTCATTTCGTTTACAAAATTTTTATTAAAAAAAGGGATCGGAGGGTTAGATTTTAAAATTAAAATATTGAAGGAATTTGTTTTTTCAACAAAACTTGTTAAACTTGTAAAAATTAAAAAGTAATTACCATTTTCTTTTTCTTTATAAGACCATTTCTCTTCTTAGTCGCTGGTGCAGATACAAAATTATTCCTCTAAATATTCTAAATTTCCAATCAGGACATGAAACTTGAAATTATGTATGTCACATAAAACATTAGGTCGTTACTTATTTAGGGCGTGTATAAATGCCAGTGAAAAAAATATTTGCGTGTGGAGGGATAATTTCTTGTTTCTGCTGTACGAAGTGATAACTTTTTTAAGAACATAACATTTTGACATTACAGGGCGTCTTGACGAGCAATTTATTTATCACAACAACACCCATCTTTCAACATGCTTTTTTATTACCATCTTTTTAACCGACTTTAAAAGAGCAGGGGCAGGAATTCGTCAATTCGTGCGCATTGTCTTTTTTTGCAGACTGCTCTAGAATTAATTGTTTCAGAAACCGCTCAGTGAAAGAGCAAATTATATAGATGGCGCAATCAAACATCAAAATTATGTCAATGTCTCGCACATGAAAATATTCACTGTACAAAAATTTATGTAAAATGTCCGTTCTAAACATCCATTCATTTGACTTTTATTCTCGCAGAATTTTTTTCTCAAGGAAAATTTTCTCCAGCAAAGATTACTCCAATCATTAATTTCTTAGGAATAGAAAACATGAAAGACTGGCATCAGCTCGCATGAAGCCAGCCATTTTACTGGTTGCCATTTGATTGAATTTAATTCTCAAGAAAAATTTTTTTATAACAGGAAAAATGAGAAAAAAGAAAATATTTTCACGGAATACTCATTCATAATTGGACTGAATATTTTTTACTTTTTTTAAGGGCTCCACACCGATAAAAGATTTTGGACAGGACAACATATGGAACTCTAAATAACTTTTATTGGATTTACAAAGGAAAGTAATTTCATGAAATTTTTGTATGTGTGTGATAAATAGAAATGTCACCAAAATCCATGACTTTCAAAGAGTAAAGAAAATATTAATGTGTAGGTAGAAAAGTGTGAGTGTATTGCAGTTTTCATGAAGTCGTTTTTGAAATATTTCTTCCATTGGAAATATATTAAGTACATTCAAAATTTACATAAATCGGAGAATAGTCTGAAAATCGGATTTTCTGTAAGAACTACGTCCATGCTCTTTTAAAGTCGATGCCAAAACCAAGTTAAATTTTCACAACAATTTTTGAGAAATTTCTTATCAAAAAAAAAAAAAAAAAAAAAAAAAAAAGTCATGAACTTATCAAGGATATCATATTCTCTTCTAAATATGTCGCACATAAAACAGGCAGGACATGTCATACACTCTGCCTCATGTGAGGTGATGGCACTGCTCTATTTTACATCGTTGCTTCACACGTCCTTATACAAATGTTATGCACTTAAAAGGCAGCATTCGTGTTCAGAAATAAATAATAATTACAGTGAAGTTTAAGCTGCAATCAAATCACAAAAATGTTTTGTTGAATTTTTGGAAATTAGTGTCAAATTTGGCTCGTCGAGAGGTCTGTGGGCATCCGTTTTTTATTGCTTGCGAAATATTTCCACGTTAATGTCAAAATGTATACTAGATCCCAGGCTTAGTCGCATGTGTTTTATATTATTTAAATGGAAGAAAAAAATTAAACAGTCTAAGATAGTAATATGGGGAATTTATACACTGCTTCCAGCATACAAACATCGTGAACTGAAAGATTAATAAACAAAATAAATAAAAATAATCGGCTCCCTTCTCGTTGTCGTTATAATTGTCGTTTATATGTCGATGTAATTTTTATAGCTGTTTTATTCCCGAACTTGCACTTTTCAAATAAATTTAAACAAATGCCTGGCATTATTGCATGGTTATTTTTAAAAGCAAAATCTGTCAAGAAATCCATAAGAAGATACAGGGGTATCTTCCTGTCTCAGAGATGGCAAATTCTGTATTTTCTCATTTTGTTTGATCAACTAAACGATTTTCCTGTACAAATACCCAAATCGCTTGGCGATAATGTATTTCCTTGGTTTTAATATGACTCAAGAATGCAAGTTTAGGAATAGAGCAGTGATAGAAATTAAAACGGTATAGAAGCGGCAATCAAAACGCTAACGGGAGTCAGGACGAATTTTTCTAAAAGTCTTAATTTAACACTTGAGGTTTATGGTACATAAAAAGAATTTATATACAGATTTTCTTTATGTGAAAAAGTTTTACAATTGAACTGTATATGTATGTATGTATGTATGTATGTATGTATGTATGTATGTATGTATGTATGTATGTATGTATGTATGTATGTATGTACCAGAGCCGTCAAAAGTGGTTCATATCTGCTTTTTCACTCACCATAAACAAATTGAATTTTAATGCATTTATTTTTTCAAGTGCATTCATCACGAATTCAAGTCATGAGAGTGCATTCTAATTAAATAATCGGAATAGTTCATCATAAATTAAGAACGCGGGAGTGTCTTCGCTTCGTACACGAAAAGTATTGAGGAAAAATAGCAACTAAAATGAGAATGGATCAAATATGTCGGAATACATTCATTTCATGAAAAAAAAACCAAACTAAAATGTATTATTTTAGATCCAAAAATATACCTTATTAATTTTTTCCTTTTCAACCGTATGTATGACAACTCTTCAGTTACGTAGCATCAACGAAATGTCGGCGCATATAGACCGCTAGAAACACTAAACGATTAATAAGGTCTATTTTATTTCAATTGGCTGTTATAACAGATAAATAATAAAATTCATTTTTGATTGAGCTAAAACTTTACTTTCAGAGTTAAAAGTTCAAATATTTAATTCATGCTGATTTAATTAATATATGAACTTAATTATTTATTTGCTTTAAGAGCCAATTGAAATGTATTATTGTAAATCTAAAAACAGAACCTATTAATGTTTTCTATATTAAAGGTGTTAAATCGTTTCTATTATTATTGCTTTTTGTATTCTTTTTTTTTAATCGCTTAAAATTTTCCAAAATAATTTTATATATTTTGGATACTAATATATTGGCAAAATAACATAATTATTACCAAGTTCATTGTTTACAGAAAAAAAAAATCAGCTGTGGAAATAATGAATTGGTCCCGACTCTGCAATTAATATATAAATTATTGTGAATTAGTACTTTTAGCGAAATGTTAAACTTAACGAATTTGCTGGTGCTCTTATTGAATTTAATTCTTTTTAATGTTAGTTGTTCAGAAAGCTCGACACCAACAGGTTCCTTCCTCCAACTCCATTTTTTCTATAATAAAGATTATTGTAAGTTGCCAGTTTGAAAAGAATCTCCTCAAGCTCTTTTATTAATTTACGGAACATTTGTTAATCAGAGTAACGTCTCTCACTCCCAGCCCCAATACATTACTATTTCCGAAAGGCGACTCGGTGATCTGCCACCAGTAGGCTTAACTTTCATTTTTTTCAACTATTTGTTTCCCTTGCATAAATAGTTGCAAATTTGTGCAAAAGGTTTGTTTGAACATTTCCAATTCTGATTTTGTCCATGAGAATTTTGGAATAAATAAATAGTTGGATTTCAAACATTTTTTTAAGATTTTTCGAGTCTACTGATGCGTTGATTGATTAGCATCGACGAAATGTCAGCGCCATATAGACGCCTGAAATGGCATCAGAAAACATTAATAGGGTCTATTTTCAGACCTAAAGTAATATTAGTTCAATTTTGTCTAAAATGATCTTTAATTTTATTGGAATTCTTTTTGTGGATGAAATAAATGCTTTCCCGAATTTGTAGCTAACGCTGAGCTCAATCAAATTTTAATTGAAATGTTTTTTTTTTGAATAAAGTAAATGCATTCGCGAACTCTTAACTTATTATGAATACAATCATATACTAATTCAAGACGTATATATGTATATACATATATGTATATATGTATATATATAATTTTTTTTTTTTTGAAATGAAACATATTCAAAAAGTCGTAGTTTTTCGTGTAAATGATTTGTGGATCCATACAAAAAAATAATCGTTATTTTACAGCTCTGGCATGTACAACATACATACATACATATGTACATACGTGTGTATGTATAGCTATTAAAAAAGTTGGATATGCTGTACTTTACTATATTATATATTTTGTTAAAAACTTTTTTTTAAAAATTGATCTATTTGGCTGAGTTTTTAATATAAATTTACTGATAATTACATTAATTTTCGTATTCGTTCATAAACTGTTTGTTTTAGTTAAATGAGGTATTTAAAGGTTAATTAATAATTTATATATGTAAAAGTTTAGAGCAATTCTTCACTATTTATGTTCTTGTTCTATTAAGAAAAACTTCTTATATACTTTTTCTTTTCATGTTCATAAAATGACACTAAGCTTTTAAGCCGAACGTAAAGAAAAAAAAAAGGTTTTTAGTTTCACAGCCGCTTTTCCTAGAACGTACTTAAATTTATTTATTCCTGAATTTATATTCAGAGCAATAAAAAAGACTATGAAACTTTGTTTCATAAACTTGACGAAAAAATAAATTTAGTTACGCTTTAGAAAAACGGGCAGCTATTGTACGGAGTAAAGGCTTAGCAGGTTCGTTCCCCCTTCTTAAAACCTTTAAGTGTTACATTACAAGTACAATACGTACTCATAAACGAACTGGATTATTTATCTACTATAAGAGCCAAGTGAAATTTATTATTTTACGTCTAAAAATATGCCTTATTAACCGTGTTCTGCCTTTTCCAGTCGTTTATATGCAACCGACATTTCGCCGATGCTGCTCAACTCGCCGGTAGACTAGAAGAAGCTTAAAAGAATGTTTGACTTTTTGATACATACTCAATTATTCCCATGGACACAATGAGAATCACAAATGTTCAAACAAGCTTATAGTTAAGAAAACAATTATATCGTTTCGCAAACACTTATTTTTCTTCACAAACTTCATAAAACGAGTTACCGTTGTAACCAGCAGAAAATAATTAAAAAAGTCTAATTTTAGACCGAAAATAATGCACTTACAAAACTTCATTATTTTGTTTTTTTTCTCCATTTTTTAAGAACACAAAAGGCATTAAAATACTATGTAATGCATATTTTACTTGTAATACAACATTTGCAAAAGCGATTCTCAGAACTGAAAATGGATTTAAATATGAGTGCAAGCGGATTTCATTGTCAAATCGGTTCAGCTCTTAGTACTCATTACTTTGCAACTGAGCAATAAAATGTACAAGTTCTACCTTTTGCGGCCCTTGTACTCGCACGTTTGATATCGTGAAACAAGATTATATCCTACTAATAATCTAATAAAATAATAATATAGACAGCCAATGATGAAGAGCTGTGCTGCTTAATAGCAGTCATGGCCGGGGTTCGAAGCAAATTTGGGTGCTGATGAGCGACGTGGTGATCGTGAAACACCCACTTTACTTTTCTTTGTATTTTTTAAAAATATCAATCACTCTAATTTTGTCACAAAAAGTCCTGCTCAATTTTGAGGAAGTAAAAATCGAATGGAAAAGCCCAATAAAATTATTAATAACAAAATAATCTATTGCAGCTTTCTGGGGCATTATCTTTTCTTAGAATTATTGAAAATATGGTGCGAACATCACTTGTTTATCTTGCGAATTACATTACAAAATTGCTAAAAATTGCGATATAAACGCTAAGAAATCTGGTCTTAATGTGGAAGGCACCATACATTGTATATTGAGCTGCTCCGTGTTAACAAACGTCAGCCAGAAAATAAAATGTGATTTAATTTGATGTCTTTTTCTATTCTGCACTTATTGTAGAGCATTTTCAATGCTCTGTGGCAGCAACAAAGATGAGTTAGTTGTATTTACATATATAGTTTTGAAAACCTTTTTTTTTTTTTTTTTAAAGAGTGCAAAATAAAAATGCAAACGTTTTTCCAGAAAGGAAATCGGCTTTACTGTCATTTGTTTCTCTCAACTATTTAACGAACAACACAACATATACATAAATTATACTAATTTTTGCTAACATCAAGAGGTAGTATCAAAAACAGGTTATTTTACTATGTATTCGTTTAATATTATATACTAGTTGCTGTTGCTTTGTATTATTAGTTTATGAGGTTAAGTTGGAGGTATTTATTACTATATCTGTATGTATAATAACTTAGATGACTAATAAATTTCTATAAGAAATGCTGTAATAATCATAATCTAATTTATGCTAAGTTTTATGTCAAAGCCACATTTAAATGCAAAAAGGAAGTATGTATGTATATATAACACTTTCGATCATTTTGTTGTTAATTGTTGTTAATTTTAGGTAGCATTACAAAATCTATAATTTAATATTTTTTTATTAGTTTGCTTTACCAGTCTTCTATTATTATTTACATATTAATTAAGGTTAAGATGTCGAATTTCTAATAAGTAGTTGCTGACTTATTAATTGTAATTTTATTTTAATTTAATTGCTGCTAAAATTATGCTATACAGTTCATTAACGCCTGCGGCTATGCTTTCGTTTTCCTTTCCAATTTTGGAATACATAATTTTCATAACCCATTGCTTTAGGAAATATCAATGGCAGAATGTTTGTGAGCGTGTGTGTGTGTGTGTGTGTGTGTGTGTGAATTAGTCGTCTGCCTTATCGTTTTTTTGGTAACCTTATTAAAATGATTTTCATTATAAGCTTATTTTAGCAGTAATGTACACATATTATTTTTTTTTTGTTCTAATTAACTAATGTTTCTGGTTTCTTCTTTAGTCTTTCTCAGCCATTATTCGTTTCTTATAAAAATCATTCAATTATATTTGTGCTATTTGGTTTCTGAAAGAGGTAGTAATGTCATTGGCCTTTGAAAATTTTTCTATTTTATTCTATTTTAAGAGGTAGTCAGTCTGTTTTAAAAATTACTTTTCACAATTCAACAAAACTACGGTCAACACATATTTTAAAATTATTCAAAGTACAAAAATAAAAAAGTAAATAAATAGGTAAACAAAAAAAAAAAAACAATTGGGGAAAAATCTCAACTATTCTAGTCATCACCGGAAAAATAATGTAACCGACAGAAAAACACTTGTTACAGGGACAGTTGCTTTTTAGTTTTATTTTTATTCATTTGTATTTTTATTTTTATTTTTATACTCAAATTTAAAGATTATATAGAGTTTACAGCTTTATCATTCTATAAAAGTGCAAACAAATGCCACCATATTTTCATATGAAAAAAAACGTTGAAAAGAAACGAGATTTTTTCATCGTTTCAAAACGATTGATATTCTTGTTATATAAATCAGGACACACACAAAACTCTAAAGCCGTTTCGCTTTCTACAATAAGTGTAGATGGGGTGAGTATGGTTTTTATTATTATTTTTTACAGTATTATAATTTTCACAACATCTTTTCTTTTAATTTTTTTTTTTCGCTATTAAAAATCGTGTTTTGAGGAAAAAGTGCAGAATAAATGCAAACTATTTTTCAGAAAGGAGATCGGCATTAGTTTCCCCATATGCAAATAGTACGTGGAAGCACATGAAATGTTGCGCAGTCAGCGGTTTACAGGCCAACCTAAACTAGCGCTTCAAGCGTAATTTTGCTGTGTAAACCACCCATTTTCATACAAAGATACAATCTATGGTTGGGCACTTCTCTTGTGAACTTTCGCTTTCGCTTCCGCTTAGCGATTTTATTTGCAAATAAAATCGAGACGACTTTTAAGATGCATAATAACAACGATTTGTTTGTTTTCATTTCTTGCTGTGTATCTTGTATAAGAAAAACTATGGTGATTTTAAATCACAAGTGGTTTTAAAATCACGAAGCTGATTTCTTAGTATTTTGTAAATCATGAGTATTTAAAATTTTTTTCCTGCTGCTTTTTTGTACGAATCTGGTAGCCAAAGCTGTAGTTGCGAACAAAACAGCTGTCTGCTAAACAAGAAAAAATAAATCACGAAGATGGCCAAAAAATATTACTTTTTACTTTAAGAGCAACTGATGTGTGGAATAATTTGTGAAGTTTGAAATTTCTTTTATCTAAAACTCATAATTTAATATATGGTTTTCTTCGAGCCGGTTTTTCATATTTAATATTATTATTTGCTTGAGCTGAAAGCCTGTTTTATTATAAATGTATACATATATTTTTTATTTATTCCAATATTCTTGTCGAGTTTTCGCTCTCCTTCGGATAGCTTGTTCAGGACAATAATATTAAAAGATGTTTTGATGCACAGTATTATTGAACGAAAAATTAAAGAACCCATTGAATAATGCACTCAATCAGCTTTTTATTAGCTTTATAGCAAAATAATTACAGAAGATAAGTAAGTGATTTAAAATCGGCAGTTTTAAAATCAAGTGATTTGAAACCAGCTTACTGGTTTCAAAGATTCTTTTGGGGTAAAAGAAGACAAGGAAGCAAAGCTGAAAACTTGTTGGCTTTTCATTTTCGTAAAACTGTTGTAAATTTTTAAG
Source organism: Sturmia bella (assembly GCA_963662145.1). Classification (NCBI taxonomy): domain Eukaryota; kingdom Metazoa; phylum Arthropoda; class Insecta; order Diptera; family Tachinidae; genus Sturmia; species Sturmia bella. The sequence continues at coordinate 42,217,351 of OY759168.1, read as the reverse complement.
CCAAATATAAGAAAAATACGCTTTTAAATTTACAAGTTAGACGCCAGCAGTTGTATATTAATTTAAATACAAACACAATGGGATTTCCTTTCAAAATCGGTTCAGCCATTAGAAATCGTTACTCGTTGCTTTGCCTTTGCAACCCCTTCACAGTGGCAAACGTTTCACAGCATCATAAGAAACGAAAAGAATTTTTTCTTACTAGATACAAAAATTCGAAAATAAGTGTTTGTGAAAAACGTGTTCTAGACATATTTTTTCTCTTTTTTCTCTTTTACTGATAAACGATATATGCAAAAAAAAAATACATATATATAAAAATCAATAAAATGTGTTTCAAATCAGTTTTAAGAAAAGTCTAAATGGAATTTTTGAATTAAAACCGAATGCAAATTTATCTATTTACACTGACAAGCTGTCGCTTTAGAAACATCAGCCCCTGAGTTCAAGGCTGGGTGCTAACGAAAAGTGTGGCAGCTTCGAAACAGCTGGCTGTCCAGCCTACTAAATGTATTTGATGTTTTTTGATATAGAAAGAAGTTGAGCCCGATTAGCTCAATACAAAATAATAATAATATAAGAAAAAGTTCGAATAATAAAAATTAATAAGCATATTAGCAAATCCTCTGAAAGTTTTGGCAAGCAAAGTAAAATCGCGAATGCATAAATGCATTTTTAATTTCAGTTCATAAAGTTTTTCATGGGTATGCAAAACTTGGTCTTGACAACTGTCTGAAGGGATTTTCTCTACTATAGTATAACCACCAACAACTTTGCGTACAAAACCTGTAAGGATCTGCCACCATACTTTTTCAGTTTACAGCAGTTGATAACCTTATACTGAGGCCAACACAAAAAAATAAGAACTGGGTTCTGGAACAAACACTTTCTGTCGCTTATGTTACTTTAGCGGTTAGCGCTCGCTAGTCTGGGAGGTTATAATAAAATGCCAAGTTTACCTAAATCTATTTATAACTTATATCTGTATGTATTTCAACAAAGTAGCTATGAAAGCGAACAACAACAACGGTCTAACAGTTGTCATTATTTTTTAGGCGAGCAAATCGTACAAACTTAAAGTACTTTTTTTCACAAACTATGCAAGTAAATAGAAACAATTTATAAATTAAAATTTCAATAATTACAAAATTTTCTTCTAAGCAGGGGTTGAATTAGCACATGCGCTCGAATGCCAGTACTGCTTTTATAAATTTACAAATAAATTTACGAATAAATAATCAGAGCTTAAAGAATTTTAAGTTGTATTTAAAGTTATCGAAAAATGTGCTCTAAGAAATTTTTAATTATTTCGATTTTTGTTTATGGTAAAGCAAGCACACTTTATCATTCGCAATTGAATCCCTCTTAAAGCGATTTTAGCCTCCTTAGCAATAGATAAAAGTAGTCACTTATAATTTCATTAAAATACTAAAATTATTTACAGGAAAAATTTGCTCCAACTGCAATATTATATTTTAAATATTAAACTTTTTTAAATATTTTACTTTTTTGTTGTGCTGTGCTGTCGACTTTTAAGCTGGAGCCCCCTTAAAGCCCGTTTGAACTTAAAATAAACTTTGAATTGGCCAGATTTTGAAATTACAGTTATGGTTCTTAGCTAAATATATCTAACTTTTATGGCGCAAAAGAAGAAGTAACATACTTATGTATGTTTATGGACATACATACATACATACATATGTATGTATGTATGTGCTCGCATGTTCCGACAGAATAAATCGTGCCTGCTAGTGATAAATGTGTTTGTTATAGAGAGGGTTTGGGAATTCCCGGACTTTTTCTCTTACCGGGATTCCCGGGAAAATTTATAAATTTCCCGGGAATCCCGGGAAATTTTCACCTACTGCAAACAAGTAATTTTTAGTAATAAATTTTTTTTAATTGGTTTTATTTAAAAGTATATAATGTTTGTTTTAAATGTATATACACTTAATATACGTATATACATTTAAAACAAAAAATTAATTCAATATTAATTCAATTTGTGCAATAAAAAGAGAAAAGGAAATAATTTGAGATCATGTTTAAATAAAAAAACCTAAACAGAATTCATACCATGATTTCGATAAAAAATAAGTTTTTAGTACTACTAAAGCATTAAGTTACGAGGGCCGCCGGTCCTGAGACCGACTCACTTAGGTCCTAGAAAAGGTCCCGTTGTGTTATAAAAAGTAACTCGCTTGATGTTCGGTTTTGTATTTTTGTGGCAAAATTCTCAGCAACGGAGAAAACTCGTTCGCTATCCACCGATGTTGGTTTTATCGTTAGTAAAGCATTAAAAAAAAGCTTTTAGTTCGAATATTGATCGCTTCATATAAAGCAAATTCTTTTCTTAGAAAATTAGTCTGATGGAGTTTGGGCATTTTTGGATTAACCCTTGCATTTTTCATAGCATTTTTCAATTTATTACTTTAGGTCTAAAAAATATACCTTAATGCTTTCTGTCTTTTTTCAGCCGTCTATATGCCGCCGACATTTCGTTGCTGCTAAGCAACTCATCAGTAGACTTGAAAAATCTCAAAAGAATGTTTGAAGCCCAACTACTTATTCCATCGGCGGCATGTAGACAGCTGAAAAAAGGCAGAAAGCATTAAGGTCTATTTTTTAGACCTAAAGTAATAAATTTCAATTGGCTCTTATAGCGAATAAATAATTAAGTTCATTGTTGAATTTTTCAATTTAATTTTAAAACATTCATTAATTTCGTTGTCAGATATATCAGAATCGCTGCTGGACAATTCAGCATATAATTTTAAAGAATTTTTTAAGAATTTCGTATAGACATCAGGCATTTTTAAATAATTTCATAATGCTATCATTTTTTTCATTACGTCTTTGGCCAACTTTAGCTCAAATTGACTCAGCTTTGTTTTGAGAAAATTGTGTTTTTATTAACATAAGCTGTGCAAAAAGAGTATTGATTATAGCATCAGCTACTAAGAGATTAGAGTCTCGGCGACTAAGCGGTGTTTTGTAAAAGTGATGTTTATGTACAAACAGCGTATTTTTAGAATGAAATTCCGTTACTTTTGAAATTAGTTTAACAAGAGTTTTTTTCATTACATGAAATCATTAATTTTAAGAAAATAAAAATGTGGAGAAATAAAATATTACTGTTATAAAATTCAATTTAAATATAACCCGTTTGCCCGGGAATTTTCAAACATCTTCCCAGGAATGAACATTTTTCATCGAGAAACCCTAGTTATAGCGCATAATTTGCGTTTTAGGAATTAAAAAAACAAACTTATTACGTATTAAAGTTAAGTCTTTAATATTAAAGACCTTATATTTATTTCAACTGTTTTTTTTTTATCTTGTAGCACAATTAAAAAAAGAAAATGTGTAAAGTTTGCAACAGTAAACAAAAAGAAAAGAATTGTTTGTAAACAATGGCACAGCAAAGGACCCTGACAAAAGACAATGAAAAAGCCTAAACAGCTATTTCCACCCACAAACTTATAATACAGTGTTTATCAAAATAATAGCAGCGAAAATATCTAGGGGTCATTAGGAATATTTTATTGTTTACTTGGTAATGCTGAGATACATGTAATAATTTTAATTCAATTCAGTCTGTGAAATAGTAGATATTTTTTTTTTTTATAAATTGGCTCCAGCCAGGATTTTGAGCGCGGCATTCCTTCCTATACCAAAAAAGGATTGTTATTATTTTACTTTATTAGACTAAAAAAATAAATAAATATTTCCAAAACTAATATTTAATTACTAGCAATTAAGCAATAATTAAAAGGCAGTATTCCCTTATTATTTTTAAGTTGTTTTGTTAATGATTATCTGCCCATTAAAACAAAAAAAAAGGCTCGGGAAAAATATAACCACTATTTTCTTCCTTTTCTTTTATTTTTGGTAGCTACACATTAAAAATAGAAATAATAATAAATTAAAGGGTGTTTTTTTTCGATGTATAGAGAGAGCTTTAAGTTGGCATTACTGTTCAAGATGGCGACCGATTTAACAGCTGTCAAGTGGTTTATTCTCAGTTTGGTTTGGCAATTCATCATGAATAGACTCACGCCTGAACAACGCTTGCAAATAGTGCAATTTTAGTGCAAAACGAGATTGCCGTTGTTCCCGATTTCTATAAGTGAATTTTGTTTAGCGATGAAGTGCACTTCTGGTTGAATGGCTACGTCAAGAAACAAAACTGCCACATTTGGAGTGAAGCTAATCCTCAAGTGTATGTCGAAACACCGTTACATCGAGAAATCTGACTGTTTGGTGCGCTTTATGGGCTGGTGGAATCATTGGTCCGTACTTCTTCAAAAACGATGATGACCAGAACGTTACAGTCAATAGTGATCGGTATAGAGCCATGATTACTAACTTTTTCATGCCTGAATTGAATAACCATGATGTCCAGGAGATGTGGTTTCAACAAAACGGCGCAACATGTCACACAGCTCGTGCCACAATCGATTTATTGAAAGACACGTTTGGTGACCGCCTAATTTCACGTTTTGGACCTGTGAATTGGCCTTCAAGATCTTGTGATTTAACACCGCTAGACTACTTTCTGTGCGGCTATGTAAAGTCATTGTTCTATGCGGACAAGCCGCAAACGCCGTGTTATTGCCGATATACGGCCACAAATGTTGGAAAAAGTCATCGAAAATTGGACGTACAGATTGGTCTACATCCGCGGCAGCCGCGGCGGTAATATGCCAGAAATTATATTTAAAATCTAATGCCACAAGATTATTTTTTGTATAAATAAAATTAATGGCACTCGAAAACATCGTTGTTTTATTGCAACTTAAAGTTCTACACATCGAAAAAAAACACCCTTTATATACGAACAATAACAAATCAAAAACAGCCGATAAAATGTTCTTACTATCTAGTTGTGCAACAAGCAAATGCAAAATTTTTATATGCACTAATATTTCTTCTTCCAAAAGTTTTTCGGAGCAAATAATTACTTGCTCTAAACTTCGTAAAACTTAGTGGTTGGGCAAGCAAAGTGCGGACTTAAAAAATTCCAAAACTCATCCAATGGTCTAAGGTTGGATTCTACTTCCTTAAAATTTAGCAATATTTTCTGCTATAGAATTGTAACCTTCTAGTACATTATTACCGAGGGCAAGAAAAGTGAATTCGATGATGGGGCACAACCATGCTTATATTTTTCTTCTGACTTTTTATGAATCTCAAAATCAGTGTGAGAAAATTTTTCTTTTCGGCTTACCGACTTGATTCGGTTTCGAAGGACTTAATTTGATTTAAATACCTCTGACACAGATGTAAAAAGTTTTTGGTTTTCTTAATTTTTCGGTGCATTTTTTAAGCAAAACAAAAATTGGACACGGTAAACCCCTAAGCCGTCAAGCAAAAGCAAAAATTAAAGCTTATAACTACACTAAGCCATAAAGAAATTGCAGAAAATTTAAAAAAAAAATTCTAAACAAATCCTTCTGGATATGAAAAATGGGGAACGAAAAATTTATAGCGATAGTTTCGTTTTTATAATTTATTTTATGGATTCTTTTTTCTCATTTATTATGGGTTTTTGTGGGCCCTCAAACCCAGGAAATATGCATATATATATATATATATATATATATATATATATATATATATATATATATATATATATATATATATATATATATATATATATATATATCTTTATAGATCCACTACAAATGCCGATAGAAAAGCTATTATTTAGGCTGCTTCAAATTCAAAGGACTCCGCTGCTAAAATTAAGCAAAATATTAGTTCTGGATATCGAACTGTTCAAGGGTTTTGGAATAAACTAAAGAAAAAGTTCTCGAAGTTCTTTAGACTTTTACAAACTCTTGAACATTTCGAGAAGCGGAGTCAGCACGATTGTATCAAAAAATTGAAAAGTAAAAAAGGACGTGGAAGAGACGAAATGAAATTCATCTACTTCTTCTGTCGATTGCTACAAACTCTCGAACGTTTCGAGAACGGTAATAAATATTTATGACATTCGAAGATGTACGAGTACACAGCTCCAGTTTGCTATTGTGAATTTTAATGTTTTTAATTTTCTTTCCTATTCTTTTTTCTTTCGTTGTTGTTTGTGGATGAATGCGTATGCATTTCTAGTTGTTTTTATGTATGAGTTTACTTAAAATAATGGTACACAAGAAAGTTGTGGTCCCGCCTTTTTACACTTAAATGTATCGACCGTATCTTAATGGTTTCTTTTTCAGTTTGAAGATGTATAAATATTTGGAGCAGAAAAGAATTACTCTTTTCAACATTTAAAGAAAATGGCAAACCTAATAAGACGAGTGGGAGAGTATATTTATATTTTTTATACGCACAATAGAGGAAAACAAGATCAGTAGTCACTTGTTTTATAATATTGTTACAAATTTGGTCGTGAACGGACCGATTGTGATTGTTCTAGAACGTACTGAATCGCTGTTTTATATGTGCTTATATTGTCTTGTTATTATTTGTAAATGAACATAGGAGGTACATATATACACACATGGATACATAGAAACTTGTTGATAAACAAAACGGCAGCACAGCGAGTGTGCACATACTGACACACATGTGTAGATAAATAGGCACAACAGCGAAATAAAAGAAACCACCACCGCACGATACAATATTCGTGTGTGTATGTATGTGCGCGGCTCAGATGCTTGAGTTTTACTGCCGCGTGTATGTATGTCGGTGTGTGTGTATATCTTTTGTTCATGATGAGTCATCGCACATCACACTAAAGATGTGGCGTGATTAGCTTCTGTAAATGTCTAGCATGTTCTAGTAATGATCATTGGAGGTATAAAAGCAGCGAAGCTTAACGCTGAAAAGTCAGTCGATTTTTAGCTGCGCTAACGTGTAAAGTGTCTTAAGTAATAAAAAAGTGATTAAGTGAAAGTGTTCTTCTCTTAGTAAAGTGTTCTTAGTAAAGTGTTTACAAGTATAGTGTGTTCAAATAAATAAAGTGTTGAACTGTTGGTTATTGTAAACTGAAGACGTGAGTGTTTTAACTTCATTACAATTAAAGAATCTACGGAAAACGTTTTGAAAAGGTTAAAACGTAACAATATGTATGAGATTAATTTGAGATCAGAAACGCTGCAAATACTCCTCTAAATTCTCTCCTATAGCGTTATTACGGCAACTGTCTTTTCATCGCGACCTGTCTTGGCCTGTTAAACTTTCCACATCTTACAAAACACAAATAGTTAATTAGTAGTACCCGATTCGACGTGTACACCATGCAGCCAGGTAGGGTAGTGAGCAAGTGACCTCTTGTAAAACATGTAAAACTTTGCTCCTTTTTTTTGGCACAACTGCTGATATTCTGTATGCTACTTGGGAGCAGTGTTCCCAGGTCAATGTATTTCTTCTCCCCAGAAAGACCCTCTAAAATTCAATGTTTTTCTACAAAATCCCCCTAAAAAATTTTGGTGAACATTCTGCTTTAATTTGCGAATCACCAATATTAATGCATTGACAATGCGCAAAATGCATAAAATTTTTAAACTTTCCCCAGTTAAAAAGAAGTAAAAATTAACTGATTATATGTATGATTACGAGCATATGTTATGATTACGGGCGTTTGTATATTTATTATAAATTTTCGATTTATTTGCATTCACATATTTTGAGATCTAAGTACATATTTATAGGCAGCTGGAAATTGTTTTCTGCGTATGTGGGAAAATTTAAGTTTCTCCGAAAATATTAAGAGTTTCTAAGTCTTCTTCGATCTCTACGTCCTTTTGACATTTTCATAAAAAGAGTTTCAATTTTATCGAAGATTCTTAATTTTCCCACTTCTCAAGAAACGGGAAAAAAATTCAAAGAAATGACCCATAAGGAAAGAAATTCATTCAACTCAACAAAAAAGTACCAGTTGCAAAATTATGTACTTGAAGCTACCAGATGAACATAAAATGTCTCATTTAATTTTACTTTAAAAATCGTTAAAGTCTTCAAATTTATCTGTTGAAAATTCTTCAAACTCCTTTTACTTTACCGTTCAACCGAACACAGAAATCCCCTAAAAGTACCCCAAATATAAATTGTTTCATCCTAAATTTTTCCCGAAAGAATTTAACAACCCAAATTCACCTCTAAAAGAAAAAAAACTCCTAATTCTAGGGGGAAACCCCATAAACTGGCAACACTGCTTGGGAGGCACAGTACAAGTATGTACGAGTTTATTATGTAGGTATGTATGTACATGTGTATTGCGAACTGCTTTAAACACATGCGACAACATAGCAATTTTAGAAACACAAATGTAAAGGAAAATAAATAAATAAAAGGCTTTATTTCTATTACACATACCTATTTACCAAAATATGGAAGAAAATTAAAGAAAACAATGAAATAACAACTTTGGAAAAAAAGGACTAGATTTTTATGTGAATTTACATAGAAATTGTGGATGGGAAATTGAAAATAAGGCTCTTCGCAAAATGTATGCAAACCAATTTACATACATACATAAGTATGTGTACATAAACAAAATGATTAGATAGGGGATAGCAAATTCGAACAAAAATAATTAAAAAAAAAAAAAATAAACCAAAAATTATGACCATTTAAAAAATTGTTTAGATAAATAATAAACACCGTGGGTCATAACTATAGATAAACATCGAAAAAGCAATCCTTTAAGCAAGCTAAATAAAAGTGAGTTTTTCGTTGTAAACTTAAAAACATGGTTTGGCTGTGGTTGGTTACACACACAACCAAATATATAAATTTAAACTAAATTTTGAATCCTCCATCACTTTTGGTGAAATTTTGGCCATTTATAAGGCTGTTGAAATTACCATAGAGAATGGTAATTAAGAAGGTGGCTATCTTTACGGATAGCTATAGTGCATGTGTAAGCTTGTTAGCTAACAAATCCAAGAACTGCTTTATTGCTGACATTCACAGAAACATCACAGAATATCATGATGAATTCGACATTATCTGGACACCTAGTCATGTGGGTGTGTTGGTGAACGAAAAGGCTGATTGCGTAGCCAAAGAGGCCCTTAATGAGGGCTTTCTTTCTACTAAGAAAAAAGTACATTCCGAATGGAATCAAGAGTATACTGCCAAGAGCCAGACAAAAGGAAATTTTTTTGCTGATATCACACCACACATTCCGAAAAAACCCTGCTTTCACCATGCCAGTTCCCTCCTGCCACATGAAGTCAAGCTGATAAACTGACTCATGACTGACCATTCCTTTGGAAAAATGTATCTTCACAAAATAAAAGTTATCGATTCCAATCTATGCACTACATGTCTCGAGCCCGAAAGCGCTGATCATGCCATATTCAGATGCAAAAAATATCAAAGAAACTACAATCAATTTTCCTTTTTCAAAAGATTTTCAAATATCAAGGATATCTTGAGATCAAAGGATTTCGTTGTGTTCAAAGAACTTTCCAAATTCATAAAAGATAATAACATCGATATATAGAAAGTATATATCCCAGAGGTTACCCTGGCAATTTGAGTTGAGAGGCCGCCAACAATGCTAAAGTCAAAAAAAAAAAAAACTTAAAAACAGCTTTGATCAAACAAATATCACTGTCTTAACGTAACACTTCTTGCATTAAACATTTGAATTAATATTTGATGCATCAACTGATGGCCATTGCTGATGTTTTTATACACCAGAGTTGCTATCATTATATTAAGAGCAATATGAAAAAAAAACTGAAAGTTAAAAGTTTTGTACCGCTGCCACAGTTGGTGCAACAGCTGCTGGTTTTGCACAGCTCGGTATGACACCCTTCAATACAAGTCAACTAATGGGTATGGCGGCTTTAGCAGCCGCTGGTGGCCTACCGCCAGTATTTAATGCCACTAGCAGTAGCTCAGCTAATGCAATTTCAACAACAAGGGCCAACTCTTTAATAAGTGCTGGCCTTGGGGTTAATCTGGGCGGCGGTACATCAAGCCCAAATAATGCGATTCAAGCCTCATCATATTATCAAGCTAGTTCAAATTTTAATATGGCCGCGTCTTTATTGGCGCAGAGTAAGTCGAGTAATGTTGGTAACAACCAAAACTGTTTTCTCTCTAATAAATCTTGAATTGTTTTAAGATGTTTTCCCTTCCCAACAAAAAAAAAAAAAAAAAAACAAAATGTCTATTCATGATGAATTGCCAAACCAACCAGAGAATAAGTCACTTGACAGCTGATAAATCGGTCGCCATCTTGAACAGTAATGCCAACTTAAAGTTCTATACATCGGAAAAAACACCCTTTATATAGATGATATATTTCTGAATTTATTTTAATATTACTGTCGATAATTAGCTTCATTGTCTTGAAGTGAAGTGAAATGATTCATTAAATATAGGAATTCATTCATAATTTTTATGGAGTATGTTATTAAGGTTAGGGATAATTTTACTATTAATAAATATTCCAAAAAAAAAATGCCGTTTTATATGTGATGCTGCTTTCCATTATTAAAGAATTAAATATAAAAATATGTCACCATCCTTACAATTCAAATGAGTACTGAAACCTCAAGACACGAATACATTGATTTAGTAAAATCGGTCATTGATTCGGTGATAATTTTTTAACGAAATTACGAAAAGGTTTTAATGAAATTTATTCATTAGATCTATGAGAATTTATTGCTGTCATGAACATTTTCATCCCTACAATTAGAACAATTTGAATATAAATAACATGCATTTTGTTTTTGTACAACTTCTAAAAACTGTCAATGATGAACAGAGCTTACGCTGATTTGCTATCTCGTTTTGGCTGCCTTTCATCTCTGTATTCTCTTGACAGTTTGAAGTAGTCAGATGATTAACGGTTCAGCTGAGGAGGCTACCTTATTCGTTGTATAGACAGACTCGTTTATAATGCGAACAATCGCACGAATTCGACGTTGAGAAACAGGCTGTAAGTTACTTCGACTTGCGCTTTCGTGTGTAAACGTTATGTTAATGTTATTCACTGTAAATTGTTGCAAACATCTTTCTTAAGAAGGTGGGACTGAAACAGTTTTGACACCACAAAGTTGGTATTAAGCAAATAAATCTTGCCGACAACTACAAACTCCGACATATAGGAATATATATAGTCGAGATACAACGCAACTCGACTTCCCAAAAAGTTGGACTTGTAAGTGAACTTAAATAAATTTTGGTGCTCAAAATTATGTGCTATAATGAAATGTGTGCAATCAAATCATACAATGTATGCAAATATTAGATCCCATGGAAGCTGATCATTTTCGCCAGTCACTGTGTGATGGTTGCATTAAAGAGTCCTTCAACACCACATCCTTCATGGTCCATTGTGATATTAGGCCACTTGGGCTCTGATTGTTTGTACTAATCACCCCGTAAATAAATACCATGGCCATGACGGTGAATAATTTTGTCCTAGAATTTTCCCTTCTAAAATCAATAATATGTTGGCAAATAAAATAAACTTATTATTTCTCATTTGTTTTCCTTTTGCCTAATTTTGAGCGTTAAATTCAACTGACGCTTAAGACCAAACCAACCAAACATTGTGAAAAACAATTTTGTCCGAATGGCGTTTACAATTTCAATTAAAAAATAAACAGGCTTAGTGTAATTGGCCATTAAAGGCTGTGTTACACAGTCCTACTGAATCGCACAATCTCTTAAAAATGACATGTGTGTCCAAAAAGTGTGATAATCTGGGGCCAAATTGTCGCATTCGATATCGAACGAATTCCGTCACTTACGCTGTGTGTTTGTTGTTTATTTTGTTTTTGTTTTACATTATTTTTGCTCGATAGTTAATTTGATATCGAATGCGACGATTTGGCCCCTGGACTAAAAGTGTATGTGAGCGAAAGACCTTTTGATTTTCTAATCTTAGGAAAATTTTCAAAAAATACACTTTTCTATGCGATCAGAGTTGCCTTTCCGAAGTTGTTTACAAAAGTATAATAGTGTGGCCATTATGTTGCGACTTTTTAAAGTAGGACAGACTTCTATCAGCTTTAGCTGACATTTTTCAGTGAATCAATGGTACGATTGAGTAGAATAACGTATCACGGTCTTAAGCACTTGCTTTTGAGATGACAAGAGGTCATCGAAAAGAGACAAAGAGAAAACGTATTTTTCTTGCAAAAAAAAAATCTGTGATAAGTTTGTTCCCGTATCTCATTGTTGAGAAACTGTTGCCCTAACCAAAGTTCATGCAATTCAGGGAGCTTTTGAGAGAGAAATATTCTTGTGCTTCCTGCACGAAACAGCCCTCACTATTTCTTCGGACTAATTTTTGCAAGTAATTAAATAGTCAGCTGTTGCAAAAAGTAAACAATAACAAACAAAACAGTTCAACTGGATCAAGCAACATAATAACAATTTTGATGTTGTTCAATTAGTATTTCATATGAAAATACCTGCAAATCACTTTAAAATCTAAACCATCAAAATATGACCTGAGTCAAGGCCTATTCATCAGGTCAATGCAACTCTACAACAACAAAAAACGTGCTTGTATTTTGTTTATGTAATAATAGTGCCCACCAAAAGCAATGACTCTCTTGTGCAGACTTTAAACGGAATGCACTCCGACCTTCTAATAATAGTGGTGAAATTGTCAAACCTACAACAATCACATACGTTTATACAGCTTTTGACAGGCTCACAATGAAAACACCCAAAATCATATGGAGAGATAGGTGCATTGAGCTGATAATTGGACTATGCCATGTGTTTTTTTTTTTTTGGGATAGAAATGTGGTTCTTGCTGTTTCCGAACTTTTGTGCTTTTTTTTTTTTTTGTGTATTAGATAGAAATTCGGAAGTGCGGCAACAAACTTAATATTCGTAACTGACGTTTTGTCAGGAGAGCTGAAGTATAATTTTTAAAACAAAGTGTCTAATTTGATAATTTTTTATTATGTATTCTTATGAACAAAAATACGTTGTATCGAAGTTTACCTGTACTTTAATGCAAATCAATGGAAAATTCTCAGACGAGCAAAAAATGAGAGGCTACGAAAAGAAATTAAAAATTTTTAATTGCAATTTGGCAAGACCTCTAGCAAATAGAGAAATTTAACAGAAAGGAAATAGTTCCTTAATTTTCTAAATTACATACATATGTATGTACAATGGAGTAACGAAATGTTGAATAAAAAAACAAGTAATTTTACAACAAAGAGTGACCTTAAGCTTAATTTACGAAATCAAGAAATCAATCAAAAAAAGTAGCATTAAGAATATAAGGTTAATAATAATGTTACAAAGTATTATTAAAATAAGTTTTAGTTCAAATAGTCTATACAAAAAAATCTCATTGAAATTTATTCCAAATTCTTGATTTAATTCAATTATATTTTCATATTTTTTACGTAAAAGTATGTACCCCCTAAAGTGTTTGTGTCATACTTTATGCAGTCTAGATATTTTGTAAACAACAACAATTTTGTTTTTCAAAATATCGAAATTAAATATGCACGATAATTGATGGGTATCTGACAAAAATGTCAATATCATGCTGGCGGCAAAATGTGTAATGGCGACAAAAGCTGTCAGAATTTTGTGCTTTTGAAGTACATGAAAAATAAGTAAATACGAGTACTGTTTGCTGTATATCGATGGCTTCATTTGAAAAAGGTGTATCTCAAGGTTTTTTATTTTTCCTCAGACTCTGAAATCAACTAAAAAAGGACTTGGGACTGGATTTCTAAAACTGCGTTTTATTATTATTTTTTTATTTTTTATTTTTGTTAAAATGAAAACATTATTTTAACTTTATAGTCGAACTACATATATGATGTACAATTGTTAATAGTTTTATTGGGCTGGAGTTCGATTTTTACTTCCCCAAAATTGCGACAGTTTTTTTTTGTGATAAATTTGAAGTGATCAAACTCAAGGCCGGTAAAATTATTAACAATTTAAAATGAAAACTTTTTGGGCCTTATCAACATTTTTCCTTCAGCAGTATAATAACAACAACAAAATTGATAAATAACAGTTTCATCATTGAGCCCCGGTGATATTTTAATATGAGCAGAGTTGAGTGTGAAAAAGATTCTTGTTTTTCTCATAATCACAAAGCTGAAAGTTTTGTAATGTTTACACAATATTAAAGCTAAAAATAAAAAGTTCGCATTATAAAAAGCAGATTTTCGACATAAACGCACTTGATTTATCGCGAGATATAAAAACGCATTTTTTTTAACTTAAAAACAACTCAATATTCCATAAATAAATTAGAAGATTAATAAAAGGAATTTTGTTTGTGAAACAAATAAAACAATTGATTTATTTTAACAGTCAATTTTTTTTTTTTCATTTATTGTTGTAACTTTTACTTTCAATTTTGATGCATTAATAACAAATACATTTTATTAAACCAATTCTTATAAAATAAAACCAAGAGCAAACGGAAAGATACAACAGAATAGGAAAAATAAAAAATAGTTTTGAACGGTCTTAACTAATTGCCTAAAACTAAAGAAATAAAAATTATATTATTGTTTTATGTATGTATAAGTAAAGCTTTTTGTCATATTTTTTTTCACGTCATGTTCCTTCCAAATCAGATCCCTCTTTCACGAGAGAGATGTCGCAACCTATTCAAACTCCTTAAAGTCCTGCATCTCCTGCTGCCTTTTTGAGGTATTTAAGGTTATATTTTTCACGTACATTATGTTTATATTCAATTATGTTTATATATACGTTTTTATTATTTTAACTATAAGTTTTATATTTTTCATTTATTTTTAAATGATGTTTTGTTTGTTGAAAGAAAATACATTGTTGCTAAAATGATGTTCATGCTCCGTTATTTTTTTTTTCTACATTTATTTAAAATTTTATTTAATTTTAATATTCTCGTTTTGTACCTTTAGCGCTCAATTGAAAATTTTGTGTTTAAATTTGTTTTATTCATTTTGTTTCCAAATAATATTTTTCTTTTTTTGTTTTGTGTAAAAAATTTTTCTAAAATTTTGAACTTTGATTTATTATTTTGTTTATTTTCTGTCAAGAGGTAGAGTAGTTTTAGTTTGTGCTGTGTTTTTTATTTTCGTAAACAAATATAAAGAATTGAGTGAAAAAAATTGGACAAATGAAAAGTGATATAAATCAAAATTAATACGGGTGAGAAAAACAAGTTTTGAAATGATTTTCGAATACATTTTTCCAAGATATTGATCATCTAAAGTCTTGATCTTCTGTTCCACATTTTTATTAAAAACCAATTAAGAAAGAAAGTCCAAAACACCTTGAATATGCACTAAATCGCATTAAACATGCACTAAAAATAATAAATATGCACTAAAACATTTAGCTATGCACTTAAAAAATTCTGTCTTGCTACAAAATAAATAACTTTTTTTTTAACTTTTGAATCGCATTTTGAGTGCCTTCGGGGACATTTCTAACTGATTACGATTGAGCAGCTCTCAGATGAGATAAAACCTATTTTCTGTGCGTTTTTTAGGTTTGAGCTTTTCACTTAACTCTCTCCAGCTCAGCTCATTCTATTGAGCTAGATCTTTTCCCCCGCGAACCGGTTATGATCTTGAGCCATCAAGCTCTTCGGTTTTTGCTCCTGGGGTAGAGAAAATCCAAATCTCTGGGTAGACCCCGCTTGTGTAATTTTTAAGACAAGAATCATGTCACTTGTTTGTGAAAGACGAGGCGATGTTTTCATGACAATTGTTGCGAATAATTGAAACCAGCCAGCCCCTGAAGATATATAATCTATTCGACACTCAAAATGATTGGAATTGGAATTTTGTTTGTCTGATAGTAACGATATTCACGATGTGCTGTAACTATGAGAATCAATGGGCCAGTTAATTTCGGTTCCTTGCGCCTGTGCGTGGAAATCTAAATAAGTTTCGTGATTCCGTTGCCTTGCAACAGAATCAGAATACTTTGTAAGAAATCAGTTTGTGGGGGTCATTCGAGCTTTTATGCTCTTTGCGGATTTCGGGCTACTAGTATGAGCCACACTGAAGCGCTATATTGGCCTCCTCAGCAAGGCGTTCTCACTAGGCCAATATTGGTGTAACATTTGTGCCAGTAGTGGTGTAGCATCCTTGTGCCTTGCCCCACATGAATTTGATCCACCCTCAGGTTAAGCCACGTGACAGGTATTTACATATATGTATCAATTTGCATCTGACTTAACTTCTCCAATAGCTGAGCAGTTCCAGCAGTAATTGCTGTCATCATCTTCAGCAAATAAGTATGACTACTTTTGTGAAATTTTGAAGTACGCAATGGAAATTTTTTTTAACAAAAATATACCTAAAAAACTTGAGATTTTTATGTTTGTTAATAATTCAGCTTTTTGTGCCGCTAAAACAATATAAAATATATGCTGTAAGAAGCGCTCACTTTGCGCCATATACTGAATCGCTTAAGTGACTGACTAACTGGGCCCTGGGCTGAGTAGGGCAACTCTAGATTGCGCCCAAACGGCGAAGTTAAATCATTGTTAGTCGCAGGTCTTTATACCAGGTAGTTGTACAAGAGCAGCTGACTGCTGCTTTTAGCTACTGAACTGTCAAATGTTTGTCTACAAATTGCACAAATACCAAAACTCAAATAAATGGAAGACAGATTATAGAATACTTCTACCAACAAAATACATGAAGAATTTGTTGGCGTTGTGTGTGTTGTAGTTATGCGACTACGTGGTATAAAGATACCATGGTAAGCCAAGGTTCAATTGTCTTTCGAAATGACCTGGCACGTTAGAAATTAATGTTTTGATTCCAGGCAAGCTGTTTGCGGAACTACTACATTCCAGATGTGGTTAGATAGCCGGAGTTCTCGAACAAGGCATTTGTATAGGTTTCCAAGAAAATGCAACAGGGTCAGTTGAGGGCTGCCAGAAAAATGGCCTCGAAACTTAGGAGTATTAAATTGTGCCAAAACCTTTTCCACACGACATTTTTCATTTATGCCAGCTAAGGAAATAGGAGAAATGGTAAGTGATGCCAGACTTTTGCTACCATCATCCTCTCGCTGTTGAATCCAGACGGACAGAAAGATTATTCATTGTGCATAACATTGGATTGATTCAGTGAGACCCGCTCTTTTTTAGCCGGCGGATTCAGCATAAGATTTGGTGATGTAAATTAAATTGTAATTAAGATGTCATCAAAACTTGTTTTTTTTTTTCAAACCCATAATTAATTTAATTTTTTTATTAAAAGCAAAAACAAACAAACAAACAAACTACGAAAAAATCATATAGAGCAGCCACTGTTGACAGGCGATTCAAAAGTGAAGGTTTTACTCTGCCATACGAGCCAAAAACCAAACTGTTTCAAGTCCATGTTTTCGATTCATTTTCCAGAGTAAAAAACTCAAAATGGATATCGACAATATTGGATGGAATTTCCATCAACAGTGACATTTGTCAAAGAAAACAATAATAAAACAATAAATCAATTAAAAATTTTTTATAATTAATATTTATTTTGTTCGTCTTTATAACAAAGAAAAAATGTGATGTTTGTTTTGATTTTTTCTTCTTCTTCTTCTTCTTCTTCTTCTTCTTCTTCTTCTCATTAATGAAATAGTTAACAAAAACTATATTTATAAAAATAATAATTAATAATATCAAATTAACAAGTTTTACAACTAAAAAAAAAAAACATTTATTGCTGAAATACAGTTTAAGAGCCTTATACATAAAAAATATTTTCTACCAGTTCATTGCAGCTGAAAACTTGGTGAAACAAAAACAAAAACAAAATTTTGAAAATTGTTTTTGTATGAGCGTACGAACAGCATCGTTATTCATGAACTGTCCTTATGTTTATTAAGTTCCTATTTGACAAATTCCTTTATAATAATTGTCAAATTGTCATTTAATATACATAAAAGTAGGTTTTTTTTTTATGAATAAGGCGGTATTTGTTTTTATATATACAAGAAGCAACAACTGCAAAATTGTTTTGTAATAAATGTTTAACAAATCAATTGCTGCTTCCATAATTTTGAAAGCAAAAATATTTACATAAGTTGTGAAAAGAAAAAAACAACTTAAGAATTATATTAGCAACTTTAAAAGAAATATGTATGTGTGTTAAAAAATGAGTTAAAGCATGGTTTGTTAATTATTGAGTTTTTATTCTCGGCTACATACATACATATGTATATATGTATGCATATTATCTTTTGTGGTGTTCAATAATAACAAATAGTGTATATGTAAGTTTTTTTGTTTTTGCTGTATTTGCTTTTAACCAACAATGAATTATTTCACTCGGTCACTTTTATAGTACTCTTAATGATACGACTTTACATACTACGACTTAAAAGCTAAATAATAATCTACGTCGCTTTAGTTTATTTTTCTAATTCTGTTTGACTAATAAGGTTATTGTGTTTAACGTTTGCATAGTTAATAGGTTTTGCTTTTTTTTTATCTTATATTATACCACTAGTTAATGTTTTGTTCTTTAATTAAAACTAAACATCAAATAAATTCTTCGAAAATAAAGAAACAAAATCATTTTAGCATTCACAAACAAACTAACGCTTTTGTTTCAACTAAAATTTTTGTCTTTAGAACAGAGAAAGTCAGTTGTAATTTACAAATTTTCTTTACTTTTTTGTTTTAATTCGCCTACGAAAAACGAGCGATGTCGTTAAATCGAAAGAAAATATTTCGATTTTAGAAATCCTTTTTCTATTGCTTTTATTTATTTATACCTTTTACGGATTTGCACTAAAGATTTGCTAAGTATGTATGTAAATATGTATGTGCTTGTACAGCGTGTAGTGCTAAAGACAGTGAACGATTAAAATTAGCTGGTTGAGACTTCTGCATTTTTTATATGTTTTTCGTTGTTATCAGAAAGTAGAACAGAGGACATGGCAACTAATAATGCTAAAAGATTTCACTTTTCATTTTGCTCTTTAAGGTTACATTACACCATAGATGCCACACGTATTATTACGCTCTTTTGTTTGATCGTCAATCAACCAATAGGAAATCACCATGTTGAGTGGAAGAGACAAACTGCACTTGCAGAAATTCTGTGTCTTACTATTGCGATTAATATAATGATGTCAGCTGAAAAGTAATTTTTGTTATAAAATGCTTTGATGACATGCAATGTCGTATTTTTCATAAGACATTTAAAAAACTAAGAAATATAGTTTAAAAAAATGAAAAGCAAATTGTTTTCTTCCAGTGTTATTTCGTCACTCTCATCAATACTACTAACATGGGCATCTATGCATTACACCATAGAAATAACACTGGAAGAAAACAATTTGCTATTAATTTTTTTTAAAACTATATTTCTTAGTTTTTTTTAAATGTCTTATGAAAATTACGATTGCATGTCATCAAACGCATTTTGTAACAAAAAATACGTTTCGACTGACATCATTAATATATCGCAATAGTAAGACACAGAATTTCTGCAAGTGTAGTTTGTCTCTCCCACTCAACATGGTGATTTCCTACTGGTTGATTGACGATCAAACAAAAGAGCGTAATAATACGTGTGAGTTTAGTTTGCTGATACTAGCCACTACTGGGCATCTATGCATTACACGGTAATAGAAAATCGAACTTCTTTGTGGGTTGAAAATATTATGAAATTCTCTCCATATTCAAGAAAAAGAGAGAGAGATAGAGAGAGAGAGCAAAACTCTGTTGTGAGTATTTTTCATGTTTACATGGTATTACTTTGTGTGAAGGTATATTGTTTTAAGGTGGGATCATACGATTGCCGCAATGCGCCAATTATAAAAACGGCAATTCTTTGAACGTCTCTACTGAAGTTGTACTTTTCTTAAGGTTTAGCGTTTTGTTCCAAATGTGGTGTAAAGCAACCAAAGTATGGTTTATTGCAACCTGTTTTTTTTTTCTTTTGAAAAACAAATTTTCTCGAAATAACTTTTGATTCATTGAGGATTGCGCTTAGTCCTTGAAAATTTGCTGCTTGTATATTACACACATCTAATGTAATACAAATATCAATATCGCAACATTCAAAACGACAACAGCGTTTGAACTTTCGTTTTGTTTCCAATGTATTAATGCGAACGAACGAACGAACGAACAGACTCGATATCGACAAAATGTATTTTTCGCCTATTGTTCAAGTTGGGGAGAGCGGTGCAAATATAATGTTATAGGTAAATATATCAAGTGCAAAGAGCAAAGCTATATTAAGATAAATACCAAACTGTCAACAGTTCGGGCATATGCTCGAGTATCACGAACATTAGCCGAAACATGAACATGTGCCGTCTTCATGTTCATACCAAGTTCATGGCTAATGGAGACTCCTGGCAATTAGTTTCCAATTTGCCATGAAGCTGGAATAAAAATATCTTAATGTGCTTCCTTTTTTTTTGTATTAAGGATCTGCATGCTAGCGAGTGATAGCGATTCGATTGAATGGGCCAGCCTTAGCTAAATTTTAATTCACCATCACATAAGACCTCTTCACACTCTCTGATATGTCTTTGGCAAAGCGGGTTTTTTTTTATAAACAAGTCTTTTTCTCTTAATCCTTCACTGTATTTGGCTTAAAAATAAATAAAATTTTGTGCTAAATAATAATGAGTTGACCTAGAGTTCTAGATTTGATTTTTGTTGTTGTTGTTGTTGTAATATAGTACATAATATATAATTTTTAAAACTAAAATAAAATAAGAGGCAGGTGTTGTAAATTATGCGTTTTTTTTCGTTTTGTTTTTGTTCTTAGTGATTTTTAAGCGTTTACTTTGTAGCTTTTCACTTTGTGTGTGTGTGTGTGTGTGTAGTTGTGTTTTTGGCTTTGTTTTTCATAAACGAAAGATAAATAACTTTTTATTAACATCATTATGCTTTGGCGAGTTTCGTTTTAGGTCGCATGGGTACAATACAGTAACCGGCACTTACATCGCAACCGCTTATCAGAAGGTTTTTCAAAACACTGTTTGACTGCTTTTGCTGGTGTTTTTGATGTTGCTTTTGTTGTTGTTGTTGTTGTTGCTGCTGCTGCTGGGCCAGTGTTTGATTTTCATTGGCCACCACCCATCTGGCTTCCAGAAGGCCTTTAGAGTTCTTTGTATTTGAATTTGCTTGCTGTTGCTGCGGCGTTGTTATTAATTGGTGCAACAATTGCGAAGTTGTGGTGGAATTTTGCATGTCCATGATATTGCTTTTCAAACGTTTCGTCTCGACAGTATTGCTGGTAATTTGAACATTTGATGAGTGCCTCTTATTGTTGCTGTTGCTGTTGGGCAGAGCAGTTGACGTTGCTTGAATAAAAGCGGTTTTAATCTGTTGCTGCCCTAAAGCCTGTTGCTGCTGCTTGCTATCAATAATTTTTATTGTTGTTGGTGTCAGCTTAATGGTGTTCACTTTGTTCAACGATTTTGTATTGCTCTGGGAATTTTGCGCTGTCAGCTGTTGCTGACGATTATTGTTAACTGTCGGTATCAATACATTTTTGTTATTGCTTGCTTGTATTGTTATCAATGGCACTGCGTTTATAATAATATTTTGTTGTTGTTGTTGCTGTTGCTGCTGCTGCTGCTGCGACTGCTGCAATTGCATTTGCAGTTGCTGTTTGCAGTCTTCTTGCCTTAAATTTTCCATTACTTGTTGGTGCTGTGTGGCTGCCGTGGCAGTGTTATTTGTTGTATTTGTATTCTCATTTGTAGCAATTTGCAAAAATTCATTCCAGCAATCCAAATTTGTTGCTGCCAAATAAGAGTTTATTTTTAAATGGATGTAATAGAAAACAAAATTAAGAAAAGCAAGTTTTT
Organism: Sturmia bella; assembly: GCA_963662145.1. Classification (NCBI taxonomy): domain Eukaryota; kingdom Metazoa; phylum Arthropoda; class Insecta; order Diptera; family Tachinidae; genus Sturmia; species Sturmia bella. The sequence continues at coordinate 42,195,595 of OY759168.1, read as the reverse complement.
TTGTTTGTTATTTTTTGTTGTTGTTAAGAACAGACATCAGCAATGAAAACTGTCAAATATTATTCAAAAAAGAAACATTAATTTAGGATCTCTTCAGGACGAAATATTTTTTTTTTCAAAATTTCAGGTATTTATTCATTTAAGTACTTTGGATTTTTTTTAGTATATAAAGGGATATAACAATTTTGAAACCTGTAATGGCAGCCGCAAGGACTTTGTTTAGTGGCCAAATTTGAAATATAGGAATTTGTGTTAAATCGATTTGTGTAGAAGAATATGAGAAATCGTGGGGGCAAGAAACTAAGAGAAAAGAAACTTTTTCCTGAATATTATTGAGCACCTCGATGGATGAATTGGGGTGTCCCGCTAAGAGTCCCCGAGGTCGCAGGTTCGATTCCTGCCGATGGCTTTGAGTGTTTTGTGTTTGTTAAAAAAAGTGAGAGATAAAATCTGCATCTAACTAAGAATTTTTGGCTTTTGTTGACCAGTGTAATTATTGAACCAATGCCATGCATATTTATTTTTAAACAGCCTTCTTTCTCTTGAGTATTACTGTAAATTAAAACATCGCAAGATACTAAAATTGTTTTGACTTTTGATGAACAGTGTAATTATTGAATCAATAACATGCATATTTATTTTTAAACTGCCTTCTTTCTCTTAAGTATTACTGTAAATTAAAACATCGCAAGAAACTAAATTTTTTTTGTCTTTTGATGATCAGTGTAATTATTGAACCAATGCTATACATATTTATTTTTCAGCTGCCTTCTTTCTCTTGAGTATTACTGTAAATGAAAACATCGCAAGAAACTAAAATTATTTTTGTCTTTTGATGACCAGTGTAATTATTGAATCAATACGATGCATATTCATTTTTGAAATGTATTCTTTCTCCTGAGTATTTCTGTAATTTAAAAAATCGCAACTAAGTATTTTTGTCTTTTGATGACCAGTGTAATTATTGAACCAATGCCATACATATTTATTTGCAAAATGCATTCTTTCTCCTGAGTATTACTGTAATTTAAAACATCGCAAGAAACTAAGAACTTTTGTCTTTTGTTGACCAGTGTAATTATTGAATCAATGCGATACATATTTATTTTTAAAATGCATTCTTTCCCCTGAGCATTTACTATATAATTTTAGTCATTCATAAGCCTACACATTTTCCTAAAAACTAAAAGTTTTGGGCGGCATCTCAGAAACTAATGAAATAAAAGAAACAAAACAAAAAGCCCTTTTTCTATTCTTTCATTTTGAAATTTCTCGCGTTTGTAGCATAAATGCTCTTTAAAATGTCATGCAAACAGATATGCCTACTCGAAGATGATTATGAGACAAAAAAAGAACAAAATTTAAATAATACATAAACTTTAGCGCAGTTTTCAATTATTTACAATAATTTACCTCATTAATAAGCCCACATATTTTTCAAAGAACAAAAAAACTTGTATGTCATTCGAGTATCAATCCACAGAAGCAATGGAGAAGCCCTTTTGGCTTTTCTTTCATTTTCAATGTTCTTGTAAATTTTTCCATTCTTAAATAATGCTTTAAAAGATTATGAAGACATGCCTACTCGAAGTATATATTTTTATTATGAATAAACTTTGTCACCTTAAAAATGTGTATGTGTGCGTGTGTGTATCATTTTGTATTATAGAATTTAATATAGAGAACTGAAATAAACTCTTAAATACATACATTTATAAATTCTCCTGCCCTCGTGTGTAAATAGAATATATTTTTGGAATGTTTTCCAAATTATTTGAGGCATAAATATTGTAAGTTAGTGAACGTGCGCCCATACAGAGATAAAATAACCCAGCGAACAATTGATAAACCTGTCATTTAAACGTATTTAAGGTGCAACAGATTTTGTGCGTATGCACATTTTCATTATTATATTATTGATTAATCGGCAGGTAACTATTAAAAAGAGTTGGAAAAATATTTCCTTTGATTTATTATGCTCTTCAAAGGATATGTATACATTAATTTCATAAAAAACAAAAGTTTTTTTTTAAACATATTCGCATAATTTACGTTCAAACTAGTAAATCTTTAAATAAGTGAACCACATCTAAATGAAGAAACCTGACCGTTTAAACTTCAGTCATCAAACAGTTGTGTGACATTTTTTGCGGCGTTGCCAACTTCTAAAAAGAATCAGTAATAAAAAGTTCACTGATTTACCAAGTTTATACTGCCAATAAGCTATAGAAAGGTTTTGTTTAACTAGATTTTTTTATTTCTTTTAGACTGGGACCAGTACTCACGGCATGGCCGCTATATATGCATTGCATTATACTGGAACTGGGAAAATAGGAAAGAGGGATTTGTGGTTGGAAAAACGAAAATGGAGAGTGTTTGTGGTCGTTTGCTTAAGCAAAAAAAAATATACAACATAAAAACAGAACATTTAATTTTGCAAAGCTGAATAAGTCAGGATTAACTGTTGCTAAATTGTCTAAAACTAAAGTTTTAGTTCTTTCATGCCGTTTCAGCAGCTGTAAGCATAATATTGCATCCAATCCTTATAGTGCTTCTAACGCCCCAAAAAAATTAAAGTTAGAGCTAAAATTCTGTTTAACAAAACTGTTAAACTGTTGTTTGTTCTGTTAAACAAAACAAAAACCGTAATTTAATTGTAGTTTTCGCTTGACAGTAGGAAACAAATATTTTTTATTTTTAATATTTATTGTTTTTAGAAATGGAAATCTGGCAACGTTGCGAAAAATGTACAACATCTGATGTTCTCCACTCTTTGCTGACTAAAGCTTAAAAGCTGAATTTTCTTCCTTTAAATGTTCTTTAAGTATTCACTAATTTATTTATTTACTCGCTTAAACGTAAATTAAATCAAACTCGAAGATGAAGTTGCACTGATTTTATGGGCATAAGTTTTTGTATTTTTTTTTTTGCACGGCAAAAGATTTGATTATTTGGGCAATTATTCAAAAGTGAAATTTTGTTAATTAAATGAATTAATATAATTCAAATTTTGTTTGTAATCATGCTAAGGCTCAAAAATCTTAATTTTGGTAAGCAAACCCTAAAATTTGTTTCTGTAAAAAATCTCGAAAATTAAGACAAAAACCTACCTGCCCGTATTCTATATGCAGATATGTATATTTGCCTTTTGAAACATCTTTTTAATCTGTAACTTCATTTTATAGGAAAGTATTTGCATTCTAAAACGTACATACATTTTGTTTCGTCTATTTATGTTGAAAACAAAAACAAATTTTAAATATAAATCCAAGAATGAAAATTTATATTATTTCATATTTCTTGATCATATTTTGCACACACACAATGCATACTATTTTCTTTCAAATATTCAGGAAGTTTTGCTTTATCTGAAATGAAATATGTTTTTCGTAAATGAGAACTCATTTTATTTTTATTATATGCAGCTTTATGAATAACTAATAAAACGGGGATGCTAGTAAATATTTACTTATTATTGTTGTTTTGAAGGAAAAAAGCTAAGCAAACGAAGCTTTAAAAACATAATTATGTACTTGAAATAATGGGAAAATTTCTAGAATATAGTTTTTCTAGGAAAACCATTCTTTTTTTCATTTGCTGCTCTGCTATAGTGCCAGAAATAATAGTTATCCTAAAAAAAAATATTTGAACAGTTTCAAGCAGGCTATTTTGAAAATCACTTTACTTGAGCTCATGTGATTTCTAAAAACGAATTGCATTAAGAACCTGACTCAGGACAGATCTTTTATGATTTTTCTAAAGTTAAGTCGGTTAAAAAGTCATTCCAATAAAATAGAATTTCATCCCGTTGAAGTCATGCTTGTTTTGAGTTTTGAAATCACCTGATTTGCAGAACGAGCGTGATAGGTTAGAGTTGAACACCCCATTTCAAAATTGTTGTCTAAAGCTGTTATTGTAGAAGAAAAAACCGAAAAAAATTCTAAAAAAACCTCTTCATAGCACCTGAAATACCGATGAATGTTAAAGTTAAAGGACTATAATGTACCAAAAATTAGAGTGGTTATAAAAGGATTTCTGGGTTGTTGCATGGCGTAATCGTTTATAAGCCAAAATTATTTAATTAAAATTTCGTGCAGTTTTATTTTTCGCTTTTTCTAAGTACATAAGTTTATTTGTTTTATTCATGTCCTTGATTTATGTTTATTTAATGTAAAACACATTTATATGTATATGGTATAGAGTTTCTCACTCGTTTTTGATTTGTTTTGTTTGCTGGGTTATGCCATGTAAGGTAAGTGTTTATTGAAAAGGAATCACAATGAATAAGCATCACCTGAACCTAAAAATATATTTTTTTAAATTGAAAAAAAAAAAAAAATAAATAAAGAATTAAGGGAAAAATATTGAAAGAATTTCTTTTTCACGTTGATTTAATATGATGTCGTTACGCAAAGCAAACATTTTGACAACAACAACATTTTGAACGTAAATAAAGTGATGCCAGTAAATATTTACTTACTATTGTTGTTTTTTTTTAAGGAGGAAAAAAACTAAACAAACGAAGCTTTACAAAAATACTTATGTACTTGAAATAATGGTCTTGCGCTTGGTTCGTTTGTATAATTATATTTGAAACAATAATTATACTTATTTAAAATTTTAAAAGTTTTCATTTTCAATGTAATTATGCGAACGAGTCAATATGTTCGATATTTATAAACTGGAACACGATTTACGAATGAGTGGTTCTCTTTTGGAAATTGATAAGAGATTTATGATAGAAATTTGAAGGTCGTTAGAAAACAAAACACAGAGTTTGATAGAGTGATAACTGGTCACTCATAACTACCGGCACACCCAAATCGAATAGGCATAGCGAAAGTTGATGAATATATAGATCATGTGGGGGAGGATAGTGAGACCTTGGAGAGTTATTTGTGCTAAAGCCGCCCGCATTCTCACAAACACCCTTCCGTCATCTAGAGAGTGAACCTGTATCGGGCATAAACCAACTAAGGGGTACGAGTATATGCTGGGGCAAACTAAGGATTATTGTGTACGACAACGCATTCCTAGGGATCATGAGCCAACACTATTATGGTTACATCGACGTACAGCAAGCACACAGCATGTGGGAAGACATGGATCGTACTCCTAATATCAACTCAACCTAATAGGATTATTTAAGACAAAAGTCTTCTAACAGAAAACTCCTACAAGAGGAAAGTGCAAGAGAAAAAAAAGAGAGAGAGAGAGAGAGAAAGAGAGAGAGAAAGCGATAGAGAGATTTTTTTAACTCCTGAATTTTCATTGTAAACAATAGACTATTTCTAGAATTTTATTGTTGTTTTCAAAATAAATTCATGAAATTTTCGAAAAACTGGCCTTAGATTTGGTATGAATGTTTAAGATCCTAAATTAAAATTTCATTTGAAGCACTGAAAGCACAAGGACTTCAAGTGTAATTTTTGAAAGTAGAGTAACGCATGGATACACTCGGATAGCTGAAATTCAGACAATTGCCGGATGCAGTTTTTACCTGGAGGTGGTCTGTGATGAGTAAAAATGCATATAGTGCTTTGAAGAAACAGTATAAGCTTAATTTTTATAAAATGGCACTTGCTCATTTAAAAATTTATAATTAAATTGATTTTCTTTTTGTAATAAAAACTTGCTTTCCTTAATGAGAACACTGAAAAAAGAGCGCAGAAACTCTTTTCTTATTTCCACTGGCAACAAAACAAAATGCATTCCAAATGCACTGCCTGGAGCCTCAATCATACTTACAATTCTTGCTATAGACATTATCGAACGTATCCTCTATGGTATCGCACAAATTCGCTGTCAAAGATGGCGAATTATTTGCTGCTTCAAATTTTTCTTTTTTACAATTTATATTTAAACCACTCAATAACTGATGACGTTGTTGTTCCAATTGTTCCTGGAACTGCTGCAGGCAATGTTGTTGCAACTCTTGATGATGATCCAAAGCCGAGGTAGGACTGCCCACACTGACACTATCCAAATCATCTGTTAAGCCAACACCACCATTTTCATTGCTGCTGTTGCGGCCGCTATTGTTGCTATCGCCAACATTTAGATTTAGAGAGTTTGAAAAGTTTGTTGGATGTAAAATAGTGAGTGAACTATTTCCATTGCCGCACAACAAGGAAGCCAATTCCGATGAGTCGGCGGACAATAATTGATTTTTGTATTGCTGCTGCTGTTGCTGCTGTTGAATGGGCGATGGTGACATCGAAGATACTGTAGAGGCTGGCGAAGAACACAATGAATTTGAAAATTGTTGCATTTGTTGTTGCTGCTGAGTAAATTGCTGCTGCTGATAGTTCAATGATGGATTCAGTTGAAATGCTTGCAAATTGTCTGAATCTTTTGTATGCAAACTGAACTCATCGGGCGTAAAGGCATTACCACTGCTCCACATGTAATCATCTGAGGTCAACAAAGGCAAATCGTCTTGTTCATTCATGGGTATATAGGGAGCACGCATTGTTAAATCATCCATATCATCGACGTTCATGGTGTAATATGAAAATTCATCCTCTTGACTCAATGAGTTTGGACTGCATAATGAGGGTAGACTGCTGCCTTCTGGGCTCTGGAAGTAAAAGAATGCAAAACACAAATGAAAATATGCCATTAAATTTTGATTGTTCAAGTGGAAAATAAAATTGTTACACTTATGAGGGTTTGGGATTTGTTTTAGCAATTCAAGTAAACATGCGAATAAAATAAAACAAATTATGTTTTAGGCTTTAGCTTAAGTTGTTAAATGTGTATAATAAGATGAAAATTCTTAAAAAAAAGTACGAGTCAACTTTTAAATTAATTAAAGAATTATACAGAGTTTGAGGAAATGGTATTGGAACATGACTCCGAATCGTTTTTATCCTACACTCATAGAAAAATGTATCTTTCGAATTTCAACTTTAATAGTTAATAACGAAGCATCAACGATTTAAAAACTGTTTTTTAAGTTGAGAACTAAAGTCAGTAGAGAATTTTTTTTGGCATAAATTAAGTGTAAAGCCAGTGGCAAGACTGTGGCAGCATCAATTCTATGATACATAATATTAAGAATTATTATATATATTGTTTTTGTGCTCTGTGTTTGAAAGTGTTTGCAAAAAAAAAAAAAAATATATTATAAAAGTTTGAAGCTAGCATAATTTAAAATTTTTTGATATATTTAGTAATAAAATCGAACACACGCGCACACCACCACACACACGCACATTCCTTTCTTTAGATACTTTTGGCTCATTTTATTTCTAAATATTATATGCAGCTTTGTGAGTAAATAATAAAACAAAGAGTGATTGGCGGATATCTATTTTTTTTTTTGTAAATTTTTCAAAAGTAAAAACTCAAAAATGAACTTAATTATTTATTTGCTTTAAGAGCTAATTGAAATGTATTATTTTGGGTCTAAAGATACACCCGACAGACAGGATGTCTTCTGTCGGCGGCATACAGACGTCGAGGCTAATCAACTAACCAGTAGACTCGAATAATTCTTAAAAAAAATTTTTGAAACCCAACTACTTATTCCAAAATTCCCATGAACAAAATGAGAATTAGAAATATTCAAACAAACCAGTTAATACAGTAAGAAAAAAATTAAAATTTGAACATTTCCAATTCTCATTTAGTTTATGGGATTTTTCGAGTCCACTGCAAAGTTGATTAGCTTTAGCGAAATGTCGGTGGCATGTAAGCTGCTGAAAAAGACAAAACACATTCATAAGGTCTATTCTTAGACCTAAAAAACTAAGGGGTGCTACCATACAAGAAACTGAAAATAGCTGTAATTTTTGAACCGCAATAGCTACAGATTTGAAATATGCACCGTATATGCACTCACCAGCCCTACGCAACAACAAATGCTAAAGATAGCAAAAAAAAAAGAAATATTAAATGTTGCCCGTTGTATGGAGACACCCTTTCGTTTGAAAACTGACTTTTGAATCGTAAACGATAGGAATTTAAAATGTTCACAATACATATAGTTTGCAGACCTCTACAACAACAAATGACAAGAAATTTAAAATTTAATTTGTGTGCATACACGGGGACACCCTTTTGAAAGTTTGAAAATCAGCTATAACTTTTCAACCATAAGAGATAGCGACTGGCCTCTACAACAGAAAATACTGAAAAGAATAAAGAGTTAAAAACTAAAGGGTACCTTATACCAGGAATAGAATTTGTCTACCACGCACTTGGACGGTAATACAGAACCTTTGCTGTGCGAGTCAGTCTCGTACTTGGCTCAATTTAATTATTCTTCCCATGTCAAACAGTATTTTCTCTGCTGCCAGAGGCGAATTTAGATTTTGACAGAACAAGAAGATTTTACACCAAACCAAATGTATGGGATCTTCGTTTGCAACCACTTAGTTTAATACAACCAGTGCTGGGCAAAATACATGCTCTGATGTATTTAAAATACAAAATACATGAAAGTTGTGTATTTAAAATACAAAATACAAATACTAACACCGGTATTCATAAAAAATAAAACATTGTTGAAACACAATTTACAATTTATACAGCTTCAGATTGTTTTAATATAAATATTTTATTAACAATATTATTCAATATTTCGATTACAGTTTGTTATTTGTAATTAATTTAATTACAAATATTATCCTGAAGATGATAACAAACTGTTATCGAAATATTGAATAATATTGTAAATAAAATTTTTATATTAAAACGATCTGAAGCTGTATAAATTAGCTTTTCAAATACAAATACTTTTTCTCCATGTATTTAAAATACACAATACTGCATTCTAAAAGCAAATATTTGAAATACAAATTACAGTGTAACAAAAATATGTATTTAAAATACAAAATACTTTTAATCAAAAAAGTTTTTATTTCCTTTCATAAACTCCAGCTTTTCAAATGTGGTATCAGAGAAAACACCTCTTGATGGCGAATGAATAAAATCAGCTAACGACAAAATCTCAATGATTACTTGTTTGAAAGCGATATTTTATTGAAAGAGAAACAATGAAATTACGAAATAAGTGACAATTAAAAAATGCTTGATCAAAGACTATCTCACCCATATTCATAAAAACTATTGAAGGTTTATTACACGTTTATTTGACAAATATTCCGTAGAAATACGTCAAACAAGTGCTTAATAAACTTACAATAATTATTATGAATATGGTCTCATATATAAAGTACATCCAAGTCAACGTCTGATATTTTGCTCTCTTTTTGTTTTATATCAAAATGTCGAAAGCTGTTTTTTCTTTATATTTTATTTGTTCATTGTTTAACTTTCTGAAAGCTTGGCGACTTTCTCAATGTGTATGCATTCAGTTGCATTTACTTTACACAGGTACTTTGCGTTTGGTAATTAAATTGTGGTATTGCCATTTTTTGGCAAAGTTTTGCGCTTTTAGTTGTGATGTATGATGGTATAATTTTTAGCGCGTATTTTCTAACCTAAATTAAAAATGTATTTTGAGAGGACAAATATTTGAAATACAAAATACTCAAGTGCTTAGTATTTAAAATACAAAATACAAATACATTCGTGAGCCGTATTTCAAAAACAAATACAAAATACGTATTTGCATTTTAAATACATATCTCAAATACATGTATTTCACATACTGCCCAGCCCTGAATACAACACATAAAATATGTTGCCTATAAATGTTTTTATTTTGCTGTTGCATAAAGTCGACTTCGAGCTTTTGAAGTTTTGAAGCAGAGGCTCATGTTACGGGAATAAAGTAGTTGAAATCGAAATGGTAAGAGTTCTTCTGTTTATACATACATACATACATATTCAATTTGTTCAATTAGCTTTTTGACTCTGAAAGTGTATGCACAATAAAGAGTTATATATATCTAATCAAAATTAAACATCAGCGTTATACACATTATCTTGTACTGGCCAGAGAAATGGACAAAACAAATGTCTTGTCGAACAAGTAATTTGTTTATTTTTTTTTTTTTTTGCTTGAATAATTCACTTTGATTATAAAATAATTACCTTTGATGTGACACTTGGTGACAGTAAATGCTGCGAGCAATTTGTATCATTCGATTCGTCACGATAATTTATGAACGGATCAATATTTGTGCAATTTGTGGTGGCTGTTGTTGGTGATGTATTGTTGCTGCTGTTATTATTATTATTATTAGTTGTTGCACATGTTGTAGTTGTTATCAAAGACGGAGATGATTGTCTGAGGTTGTGTGGGCTTGTTGTGGCGGTCATTGTTGTGGCATTATACAATGCTGTCGTCGGTGATGGTGTTTTGGGCGATGCCACCACCGCAGAAGGGGAACAAGCATTTGTGTTGCCAGTTGCCTGTTTCAAAGTTGCTTGATTATTGTTATTGCTTTCATCCGTAGATGATGTATTGGAATCGAGTGAATTTATGTCATCGGGCAGGAGACTGCCATAAGAGCCCATACCAAAGCCAACTAAGATTTCACCAAACAGTGGTCCGGATTCATCGAGCGGCATGCAGGCATCAACAGCGTTTGTTGCCACCAAATGGGCAGCTAAATCGTCTGGCTCTTCTTTAAGCACTAAACAGCACACAAAAAGAAAACGGAAATGTAAAAGTAAATTAATTAGTATAGTAATTAATATGCATATCAAAGTTGTTTTCTTGTTTGCGTTTTTTTTTCTTTTCTTCTAAATGGTGTTAAAACTTAAAAACATTTTGGTTTCTGTGTTAAATATTATTTAGTTCATTTTGTTTAAACATCACAAATTTAACAAATATTTGCTAATTTATTATACATGTTTGTTTGTTAAGGATGGGTTTTCATTCAACAAATAAATATAATAAAATTTTCACACTACTCTTATTAAATTTCGTTCAATGTTATTGTATTTTTTTTTTCTATTTTGTTTTTCAAATTGACTGATTTCAATTGAAATTAATTGACAATTGCATGAACTAAATAAAATTTATGTTATTTTTATTGTTTCCATTTAGACGATCAAATGTAGGGTATTGCGAAATTGCCAAAAAATAAAAAAATGATGTATGCCAATTATGAATAAAAACCATAAAAACATAATTGAACTAAATATACATAAATGGAAGAAAAAATTAAAACAATTGTTTACGCCATTTTAACCCTTTAATTACGGAAGGTAAATATTTCTCCAAGGCAAGCGAAGTTGCACTAAATAGTTTATAGTTTTTTTTTCAGCTTATAAACTATTGTGCCACTTCGTTTGGAATAAACTAAATAAACTAACAAATCTTAATTCAAAGGCCAACAAAAGAGTAGATAATTTGCTAATTTAAGTCATAAAAACTTTCAATTTATTTTAATAAAACGATGTGCAATCTAAAAGAGACTAATGTAGAAAAAAATTGCTCAATATCTTTTAATTGAATGTTGGAATAAATAGAACAAATCAGACACTTGTCTAAAATAAACTTGCTTCGAAAACAGTTTTCAAATGTGTAGTTGCAATAAATCTGGGTTTATGATCTCTTTTTCATATGAAAAATTTACCACAACGCCATAAATTTCTCTGACGACAGGCGTACGCCCCCCGTGAAATGTTAACAAAGAAACGAATGCGTTAAGCACACCCACAAAATAGTCGGTGATAAAACTTCAACTCAAGCAAAAATTTTTAGGTAAATCTAAAAAGCGGTCCAGGCTCGTTACCATAAGCTCATAGTTGTATGTTATGTTATGCGGGCCGATGGTAGTGAAACCGGCCCACTTGGGTCCTAGAAAGGTCTCGTTGTGATACCCGAGTAAACTGTAGGGAGATAGCCCTACCTGCTTTCTGCCAGTTCCGATCTGAACCAACCCCTGAACGGAAAAACGAGTAAACCCTGTCCAAACCGCATTCCGACATTTCCGCTAGCCCGTTTAGTGTCGGTCTGCTTAAGTAATTTGCTCTCTTGCCAGAGAGAGAGAGAGAGAGAGCTGGGCAACGACAGAGAAAGTGTTCGACACTCTCCTCCTCCTCCTCGTCTTTGCAGCCTCTGCACAAATTGTTATACGGAAGATTTAGTCTTCTCGCCTGTACTCCCACGTGACAATGTCCAGTTAGAATAGCCTAGGAAAGTTCAACAAGGCCACAGTCCTGCTATACTCATAGCTGGGCCATGTGAGCCCCGATATTCGACAGGTGATCATAGTTGTAATAAATATGCGAATTTGGCAATCCTTAAATTGGTTAGAGCAAAAGATTTCCTTCCTTTGTCATGACTGAATTAATAAATGTGATGATCATGACCGAGTAAAAAATTATAAATTGCTATTGGCAGCTAAAATAAAAGGCAAAACGTATTGAAATATTAAACAAAGCTGCCCTCATTGCCTCAAAGGGAAAACAGTGCCTAAAATATACACCTAATAAATTAGAACAAAGTTAATATCTATTTATTTTAATTTGTTATAAAGAAATCCTTATTAAAACAGCCGCAAAGGAAACTTACAAGTATTATTAGGTTTTCTTCCTAATCGATTCCAAACCACAACCTTGCGATTGTCAGTCGGCAATTCAACCAACTAATGCCATTTTCTTTTCTGCACAAAATTACGCATTTATTTTGCATTTCCTTTGCAGTTGTAATATCTCCTACCCCCCTACCTCTCCATTTCATATCCTTAGCGAATGTCCAACTACCCTCATAGCACGCAGAACAATTTTTCAAAACCAGAACCCAATATACCTCTTATCACATCCCTTACCCAACAAATAATAACACTAATTATAAATTTCTTGAAAATGTGAAATCTCTATAATATAATTTAATACCTTCCACATAACCTAGTTAATACACTATGAGCTGAAGGCCTGCCTTGCTATTGCTCATAAGAATAATTTAACTTATGATTTGTAATTATAGGCTAAGTACCTAAAAAATAAATAAATAAATAAATATTTTGCATTTCCTAATATGACAGTTTCAAGATTTTAGTCAAACTAAGATCATAAGAAAGTGTCTCCACAATCATAAACAATTTACAAAATTTAATAATTCAGAATTTTGGTTGCCATACAAAACCGAAAATGTTACCATTTGCTGTAAAAACGAAAACGGCATAAGACATCAAGCCACAGAAAAAAACCATAAGCAAATACAGTACATCATGTGTTTATGGTCATTAGGAAATTAATGAATTTAATTTGTTTAATAAGTTTTTGAAAAACTTAATATAGCAAAATAATGAAATCAATAACAAATCTTTGTTGTATACAATTTACAAGAAAACTTAATAAAATCAAAAAGTTTTTCTCTTTGGATTTTTTTTCGATATAAAAACGAAAACTGTAAAATAAATGTGAATAAAAGGGTTGCTCTTGGATTTTATGTGTTTTCCTTATTGATAAAATTAATAAGATGTACCTCTTCATTTCTTTCTGCTACGATTCCGCGCCTCCTAAAAACGTTTCAAAGAGAAAACATTATTGATTATATTAGGTAGTTTTTGCCTCTAACCTGTCACTTTATTCCCTTAGCCAGTATTGGCAGTAGCTGACTATTATTGACAACGAATTTATATAAATAGAGATGTGTTTTTAGGACGACATTCTACCGAAATGATTTAGTTTTTGCCGACAAAAGAAACGAATTATTCATAAATTTTTTTTGGGAATCTAAAAAATGTTGGGAAAACGAAAAACTAAAATGACTTCCAATAGAAGTTAAGCGATTACAAAGATCATAACAGGGTGCGAAAGCACGAAAGTCTGCGAGAAATTTTTAAAACCCAAAAATTGACTTCTAAATAGACTTTTGGAAAAATGAAATGGCTACAATAATTTTTAAAAATCTTAAACAGGTGTAGAGAACAAAACTGATGCAAAAACCGTGGAAAATTGCGAAAAGTTTTCAAAATGCACAGAATGTGTTTGTAGCTGTTTAATGTTTTTATAATCTGTTTTAATTGTTAGCCTAAATTTGTGCGTTTTCGATTGCGCTTTTCGGAATTGTTTAACTTTAAGAAAACATACTGTATTTCTATAATTTATTTATTTTATAAATTTTTGGCAAAATTTTTGCATTTTTGAACCTGGCTGTACTGTTTGCAACTTGTCTGCGGTTATTTTGGTTTTACACAATGTGTGCTTTTGGAAGCTTCCTGACTTCACGAAGCGTTAAAGGTCTATTTTAGCAGATTTTTGCCTTTTTGCATTCTGCTATAATTTTTGCAAACTATTTTCTTTTTTAAATTGTACGGCAATCGTATTTTGGCATTTCGCAAATTTTCTTCATATTTTCGCGCATATTCTCATAATTTTTTTTTTTACAAATTATTATCTTTAGCACATTTTTTCTGATTATTCGCGCTTTTGTACTAGTTGCGTAGTTCTTTAACTTTTTCAATAAGTTGTTTTTCATTTCGTAAATTTTTTTCGCGAATTTTTAATTTTTTGTATCAGTTATGTTCTTAAAAAAAAAAAAAAAACATTTGTTCAATCGAGTTCGATAATAAAATGGCATATTTTCAATTCCAGCCTGTTGTACAATTTTTTCTGTTGTTGCAACTATCGGTTTGATGGCAGCAATTAAAAGTGTGGGTACCAGCCATGCATGAACAATTTGAATTTTATGATAGTTGAGGCAGCCGCCAAAATTCGCTTGACAAAAAATTCGGTTTTCACAATGACAATAATCTGTACACTCAATAATCCAGCCAGTAGCTGTCAAAAAACATTCAAGTATTTTGGCTATAAAGCAAAGATAATAAAATTAAGTCAGCCAAGGGAAAAGCCTCAATTGAGCAACTGAAATTCAGTGTCATTAACCAGTTTTAAATTCAATCAAAATTGATACGAATCGAACCATTTTCAAGGTTTAAGGTAAAAAGTAAGCATTACAAAAAAAGAAAAAATATGTATATATAAAAGAAAAACAATTGTTTACTTGATAAAGTAATTAAATGTTGTAAATTTAAAATGCTGGCAAACAAAATTAAAATGTGTACTAATTTACTATTTTATCTAAAAAAAAAGTCCACTGTTTTGAAATATACCCATTTATATAATTAAACGTATAAGCGTTTCCTTAATTTATGTGTTTTGTTGAAAAGAAAAAAAAAAAAAAAAAAAATTTTCCAATCAGAAAAACAGTGCCGAAAAACAAATAAAATTTAATTGGTGGTCTTTCATGTCACATGCCTTCTTTTGTTTGTTTGTTTTTTGCTTCTTTTTTTTTAGAATAATATTTATGTAAATTTAGCTGTTTGCTTTTTTGTTTGATCATCACTTAAAGTTCATTTAAATACCAAATGTTCAACGTAAAAAATAATATCCCGGCTGTGGGCCAGTGTGGCCATTTTTGATGTTCACTTCACTACTCTCATTCTACTTTCTACAGCCCTCCCACAGAGCGAAAACTTCCTAATAGATTCAATAAGATTTTCTCTTTGAAACGTTTTTAGGCTGCGGGGTATCCCAGCAGAGAGAAAAGAAGATTTTTCTATGGGTATTTCTTATCATTTCCATGTTGCAAATCTTATTAATTGTCTCAACAAGAAAAACACATAAAACCAAGAAGAAAACTTGTTACTCACGTTTGTTTTTACTCAGTTTCCGATTTGCATGGTACCAAAAGAAAATTCTATAGAGAAGAACTTATTGATTCTATTAGGTTTTCTTGTAAATTGTATACAATAAGGATTTCTTATTGATTTTATTAGATTATCCTATTAATTTTTCCCTATTGGTTTTATTAGTTTCCTATATAAACACACGTAAATCATCTTTTTAATTTCATTAATTGTCGTTTTTTCAATAAGGTTTTCCCATTTAAAATAATAAGGAATCCTTCTTGAAAAAAAACCATAGAGATATCTTATTGATTTTGTTCTACTTTATTAGGTGCTTTTTTCATTTGTTTGAAAAGTCTTATTTCCGAACGAATTATGCAAGTGATGAGTCGATTGCAAAATGCTTACATTTATTTACAGACATATGTAATAGTTTTACGCCACATTATTTTAGGTCTAAAATAGACCGCAATGTTTTTATGCAACACTGTTACTTTTCTTAAAAGTGTCGCAAGAATCAGAAAAATTGTGCAAACAATCCTTTAACATATTAAACATTTTGTTTCGTTTTGCAACCTTTTAATTTGCTTTGCAACCTTCTATATAACGAGTTGCCATCGGCAACTACGATCTGTATTTTCGAAAGTATCAAAAAGTAAAAGTTTTTTGAATATTAAAATATGAACTTAATTATTTATTTGCTTTAAAAGCCAATTGAAATGTATTAACTCAAGTTCAAAAATAGGCCTCACAAATGTTTTTCAAGTCTACTGATGAGTTGATTGGCATCAACGAAATGTCGGCGGCATATAGACGACTGAAAAAGACAGAACACATTTATATGGTCTATATTTGGACTTGAAATAATTGTGCTAAAGGTTTGTTGAAACATTTCTAAACGTCATTTTGTTCATGGGAACTGCGGAATGAGCCGAAACAATTTATATGGCTGTTTCACGCGATTTTCAAAGCTGGATTAAAAAATAGCTGCTTGCGGGTTCCAGGAAAGCCCGGTTTAACAGTGTCGAGGCATTCGAATATTTATCATCTACGACTCATATGACCTTTGACCGTTTTACACCACAACAATTAGATTAGGGTGTTGCCTACATGTCATCATGTTTGGAGAAGTCGCACCCTCAAAACATCAAAGAAAATTTCACGGCGAATTCATTGGTAGCACCGGTGATTATTTTTTGCTTCTGGTTTTGCAGGCCCGGTTATTTTGAATGGGCTTGGTGGCCATAATCACATGACACCATGCTTATGATATACTAAGAGATAATTTCCGTGATAAGTGTTGTCACTTCAGCGACTAACAGCATACATTGCTTTGACTGCCACAATCACAAACAAGTGATGAGACTAATAGCCTTTTTACACCGACTGACATCCACGTGAAACGCATGGAAGATGTTGAAAATGTGAAACAGTCGTTTACATTGACAACATATTTCATCTTTCAGTTATTTGTCAAAAAAAAGACGCAAAATTTTTGTGAAAAATAAAAAAAAATTTAAAATGGACCATTTTGGACATTTTTATTTCCATAGGTCTAGCAATATGTTCTCCATATTGATTGACCATACGATGGGCTTTCTTTTGCACTGCGATTAAAATGAATTTATTTATATGTATGTATGTAATTAATTAAAAATTATAAGAAAATACATGTTCCGCTCATTTTTTTTATGTTAAATTTGTTTTCTGAAATGTCTTTTTGCTAGTGATGGTACAAAAGCAATCGATTTTTTGCAGTTATTTTGGTGATGGCATTAAAAAAATCGAAAGATGTAAGATGGAACAAAATGAGAAAGGATCATCTTCTACTGATGTAGAAAGATGTAGAATTTTCGCCCTGTATAATTCTTATGGGGAAGATGTAACATCTTTGCAAATTGATGAAAGATGTAAGATGTGTGTCAGTGTAAAAAGGCTATAAGAGAATCAGACCAAGTTATTCTCTTGTTTTACTTTAAATTGAATCAAATTTAATAAAATTTTAATTTTCGTATATTTTTTTTTTAATATTGTTAAAATAAAAGCAAATTTTGTTTGTCAATGAGAAAACTCCGTATTCGAACCTGGGGCCGAATTCGGGCATTCGCGATCGAATGAATGCATAATCGAATACTGTGTGTTTGTTGGTTATATTTGTTGTTACTTTGCATTATTGTCACTATCGAGTTTATTCGAATTCGGTCATTGTTTTTATAAAAAAAACCCGAAAAGCCATTTCTACAAACGTCCAGGTTTTCAAACTAATTAAAGCGGTCTTGAATTTTAAAATTTTTTGAAAATGGTCAACTAACTGGCGACTCTACTTCCAGGCCCAAGAGTTGGACTGTTTAGAAACTTAGCCATATGATTTAATCGTTCAAAAAACTACTGCATGGCAGTAGAAAATTTAACTGATTGCTCATAAAATGGGAAAAATGCTTGCCGAAGCAAAACATCTGACTGCTTGCTTAATGCAAAACTTTATTTAATATTTGATATGAAAGCTAATTGAAATTTTTAATTTTAGGTCCCTCTTAAATGTTATTGCCTTGTTAGCGGTTTACATGCCGCCGACATCTCGTTGATGCTTAACTTCACAGTGGACTCGATATAATAGAATGAGTAGTAAATTATTTCGGGGTTTTTGAAATCTGCTGACGCGTTGAGTAGCATCAATGAAAATTATTGACTTGACCTATTGCAATATAATTTTTTATTTATTATTAAATTGAAAATTATTGAATTCCCTGATCACTACCTGTCGTTGTAACTACATCATATTACGTCACTTTTGTTTTTCTATTGTTTTATTGCTGCTGTTGTCTTTTGTAAGCCATTTAATTATCACTAATTTGCTTTGATATTTCGTCAGCGAACCACACATTTTTTTAGTATTTTGTTTTTATTCAACTGATAGTAAGTTAAATCAAATCAAAATCGTATGACTTTATTTTTATTCAATTGCAGGTTATCAAGACACCCCAAGTAGTAAATGGTATTGCAACCAGCCTAAATCGTATAACTGATTGCAATGTGCAGAAGTCTGCATCAACGCAGTGTAACGTATTATTTTAGTTCTAAGTAGGCCTTATTAACTGTTTTTCTGTCTTTTTCAGCCGTCCATATGCCGCCGGCGTTTTGTTGATGTTCCTCAACTCGTCAATAGACTCGAAAAAGCTTAGAATTCCAAGTATTCTGTACTCCATTATTCCCATGAACACAATGGCGATCACAAATGTGTGTTTATTTGTTTGAACAGTTGTGATTCTCATTATTAAGTTCATGGGAATAATAGAATATATGTACATATATAGTAAAGATTCAAACATTCTTTTGAGATTTTTCGAGTTTACTGATCAGTTGAGTCGCGAAATATCGGCGGCTTATAGACTGCTGAAAAAGTCAGAAAACAATTTTTTTTTAGACCTAAAATAATATATTTCAATTGGTTTTCAGAGTAATTAGATAATCACATTAATTTTTTAGTGTTCTTTTTTGAAACTCAATTTAATTTTTGAATAATGGCCACACTTGTTTGTACACACATTAAAATATTTTTCATCACTTTGTCTTCATTTGAATAATGAAAAAATAAAATAAAACAATTTGAGAATTAGATTTGGAGTTTTTTGTTTTGAAATTTTTATAGCTGTATTATATTATAGCATATTATATTAATTTTTCTTTTCATTTTCCTTTCATCTTTCACCTGATTATCATACATTTGCCAAAATTTGTTCACGCGCTAAATAAACAAGTAAATAGAGATTAAAAACAAATTACATAGAAGAGAAAAGTGTGCGACAATATTATTTAAGGTCTTGGCAAGTCTTAGTGATTTTTTTTTCTAGGAAATAAAGTTGTAACACTCAACAAAAACAAAATGATTTGCTTTCTATTCTACATTTATTTTCAGCAACTTTAAAAACACGATTTTGCAGACTTTTTCAAACTTGCAAGGGTGTACCCCAGTGCTCGTAGAATAATGCAGGAAGTCAAGCTCTGGCAAATCGTTTTATAGGGCTCATTAACCAGCAGCATTGTGGACAAATGATAATACACAAGCAAGCGATTGTTGTAAAGTCCATAACCTCCAAAAGAGAGACTGTTCAACTTTATAGTGCAATTTTATGATTGACAATTGTTAATTATTTGATCGATTCTTATTTCCTCAAAAAAATTGAGAACAAATGTTTGTGGTAGAACTGCAATCATCAACATTTTTAAAGAAGACAGGAAAAGTAAACTTGAAGACTTAGTGGCTGGGGTACATACCAAGGCTGCTTCAAGTCCACCAGGACACTCATCATCATCGAAATCGCTTTGAGCCCTGACTGTCTGGAGACTTTTCGTCTTGAAATCCATTGATCCTTTTTATTTGAAATTCACTTTGGAATGATAACGCTAAAAAAGGTTCACATTCAAATCAAATTCGCCTGATCGTTTTTTTTTTCTTTCAACAATTTGTTTACATTGTTTTTGCAGAGGAACTTTGCAGTGTGCGCAATGTGTAAATATGTATTTACTTCTTTTAAATTCAAATTTTATTTTCAAATACTTTAGCAGCAGACTTGTTAACAAATCGCAAACGGGCATCAAACGGGTCAATAGAGTGCTAATATCAAATTCATTGCTAGAAGTCTAGTGAAAATTTCAAAAGACACCTTAAGGTCATGATTCACAATCCTACTGAATCGTACGATCTGTTAAAAATGGCATGTGTGTCCAAAAAGTGTGATAGCCTGGACTAAAAGTGTATGTGTGTGAAAGACTTTTTGACAAGTCTGTCCGATTTGCTAATCTTCTTTTGAAAATTTTCAAAAACTAATCAGAGTTGCCTTTTCGAAGTTGTTTACAAAAGTATAATAGTGTGGCCGTTTTGATGCGACTTTTTAAAGTAGGACAGAATTCTATCAGATTTAGCTAGCAATTTTCAGTGAATGTTTCGTGCGATTGAGTAGGATAGTGTAACACGGCCTTTAGCTGAATTTTAAAATTCCCTTACTCTTATTTGAAAATGTAACAGAGATTCAAGATTCTTCGTTCTGTAGTAAAATTATTGAACCGATTCTAAAAAGTTTTTATTCCTTAATTGCATACAGTTCCTGTTATTTTGTATTATTATTTTTATATTCCTCTTATTCATTTCACATTCATGTACATACATATGTAATGTGCATTCACTACGCACTGATAGCAGGGCCATGACGTTCACAATAGCCATTTCCTCTTCATAGGGAATGAAAATTTTAGGGTTAGAAATTTGTCTAATAATCACGATAGGAATGATTATTTTGAAGTTTTCAATTTGTGTGTAAAAATCTATTTTTGTGGATTCAATTGAATGCAGGCCGGCTGGCTGGTTTGTTCATGTAAACACAATACAATACAAAACGATATAGTTTACCAAACTGAGAGGCAAGTTTAATATTATGTACATATATGTATTAGTATTTAGCTAAACTATGTTAAAATTTATATATTTTTAGTTGAAAGTTTTTATGTATGTATGTATATGCATGTGAATCTATAAATTTTTCAAAATATTTAGTGTTTCTTAAGTTTGATTAATATATTTTTTGAATGCTTGATATATGAACAAACATATATTTTTAAAGGATTTCAATATCAGTTTTGGAAAAATGCCACAATTTTTTGTTTTAATAAATAAAAGCATGTGATAAAAAACTGAAATGTATGTGTATTCAATATGCATATAAAAAAACAAAAAAAAAAAAGCTATAAAAATTAAAAAAATTAAAAAAAAAATAACGAACAATGGCACAATTTTGCCAAGAAAATTTTATAAATAATTCTATGAAGAAATATTTGCCATACAAATTTTGGCTGAAATTTGCAAAGAAAAAAAAAACACTCGTATTTTGTATAATCAATATTTCCGGTATTTCGCTACTAAATAAAATATTTATTTTAATATTATTTTATAATTTAGAGCTATAGGTCCCTGTCTTTAGTTATTTGCCAATATTTCGCTCTCATTCGAATATCTATTTCATATCCGAAGCAGAGCGAAATATCGGCAAACAAATAAATAAATAGTAGGACCTGTAGTTTTAAGAAATAAAATAATACTAAACTTTGGATTTATATACAAATATTCAACTATGTACTTTGAAGGCCTTCCTCATGAAAAAAACAATGTGCTAAAGGTGGGATCACACGATTGCCGCAATGCACCAGTTTTTATTGGGCTGAATTGGAGCATAATAAAAAATTTGTCCCAATGAAGTTCTCTGCAATCACATGATTGTTACATTTTACTGAAATTTTATTACCAATAATTGCCGCATTATAGTCACACGATTGTTATATTATATGGCAACTCTGAGAAACAGCTGTTTTAGCTGATGACAAACTTTGTTTTGCAAAATTAAAAAAAAAGGAGTTAAATGTTAAAAATATGTTTTTTTTTTTCATTAAAAAGAAAGAAAATTGCTTCGGCTATTATTATAATGTTGTGCGGGCTGAAAAAGCAAAATATGAATAGCAGCAACAATTGAATTTTATTGACTGAAAAGCAACAATCATGTTTGGAAGACGCGCTTAAACAATTTTGAAACTAAATAAATGTATTTGTGAATTTAAAGCAAATAAATAATTAAGTTCATATTTGAATATTCAAAAACTTTTACTTTTTGATACTTTCAAAAATACAAATCGTAGTAACCAATGGTGACTCGTTGTATAGAAGGTTGCAAAGAAACGTAGAAGTGTTGCAAAACGAAAAAAGAAATGTTTGCTGTGTTAAAGGTTTGTTTGAACATTTCTGATTCTCATTCTGTTCATGGGAATTATAGAATAAGTAGTTAAGTTTCAAACAAACTTTTAAGCATTTTTCAAGACTACTGATGAGTTGATTAGCACCAACGAAATGTCGTCGGCATATAGACAGCTGAAGAATACAACAAACATTTTTTGAAAAGGTTTTGGACCTGTTACACATTGTCTTCTTTGGTTGTCGCATGAGACCACAATAAATATTGGTGCATTTTTAGAATTTTTATTGGTGAATAGTTGTATGTCAAGTGTTCACACGGTTGTCGCATCAGGGTTGTATTTGATTGGGACAAATAGGAAGAACATTCGTTTTGGTTGCCGCATAAGCCAATAAATTGTGCTATCAAACGATTGTCATACAAAATATATTAAAAATTGGCAATCGTATGATCCCACCTTAAGCCGACAAACTGGTGCGATGAACCTATGTTCCTAAAGCTGCAGTGCTCCTTCATATGAAATAAACCCCATAAAATCAAAACTGCTTGCAAAAGAATGAACCAATTCAACAAAACCTCACCCTTTGCAATTTATAATTGATTTAATTATTGAAACCTGTGCGTATGAACATATCAACAATTTATTGAACCATCACCCCTGTAATTTATCTTTATAATGATTTAATTTTTTTTTAATAAATATTTTATACGACTACACTGATAAGGGTTTACAGAAAACCCTTAAATGTTTAAAATTCAATTAAGTATTATCAACAATGGCAACAGAAAACACAACCATAAAAGGCCTGTTACAAAAACGTTAGTTAATACGTACACGATTTCAATAAACAACTCAAAGCAAACAAATTTTGCCCTGCAAACAAAATACTCAATTCTATTTGTTTTTGAGTTTGGGCCAATATAGTTCATAAATATTGTTGCACGATTATAAATATTTATATTAGACCAAGTTTCGATAACATGGAACACCTCTGGGATTATTAAAGCAATTCAACTATCTACTCCCTATCTGTGGAATTTAGATAACAACCAGCAAACACACAAACAACATGTGTTTTGAGCACAAAATTTTTGCACAAAATTACTGCTTGTGTAACATGTGTGTGAATAACGCCATAACAAATAGTATGATGCAAGCAAAGAAACTTACATGAAATTCAATTAATAAATTAAACAAATCTCGCCAAAGCCATTTCAAAATCCACTTTTTGCACTCATCTTTTGTTTGCGATCGATATTGAATGACAATTGTTTTTATGTATGTATATTTAACAATGATTACTGGTATTTTATCATGCTGTTCTTATTAAATCTGTGGTTTTTTTATAGTTTTTTTTCTTCTAATTGTAGCCATAAAGTTAAATTTACAGAGATTTAATATGACAGTTTGTCTGAAAGAGGTGGTAGAAGATGATGAAGAAGAAACCCGCAACCACAAACTTTAGTCTGTTGTTTTTATTAGATTTCATTTTTACTGGTTGATAGAGTTAACTGATGCCTTAATTCAATTTAATATCAGAACGGGCTTTAAACTATTCGAAAGCTCTTCAAAATATAACATCAAAGCCTGTGCAACTGTTTCAAAATCACATGCGTTCTGAAAACCACACAATCAGCGGCTAGTTAATGTTTTGCTGTTAAAAGTTAAATCGGCGGCTCTTAGGAAAACAATTGTCATGGAAAATATTATTAGTGGCTTCGGTATGCAGGTACCTTGAACCTAAAATCCAATGACTTTTAGGAGTTTTTGTGCATAATTATTGTATGCGAGAGGTATTTTTAGGGGGAAAGCTTTAGAATAAGGAACCAGTGATGACAACGCTTTCAAACTTTGAGCCGTACCCAGCGGTTTTTTGAAAGAGATGTGATAATGTCATGTAATGCTCTAAGCACTTAGACGACAGCAGACTTCAAATGCTGCCAACTTCAAGTGCTGCTCTGAAGTCGGCCTCATAATTACTTTGAAGACAGCAACTACATAATAATCAGCTGATGTGTAAATCAATTTCAAGTTTTTATAAATATTACAAATTCAAAATTTAAATATATAAAAAATGAGCGAAGAAAATTTAGAGAATTTTATCACAACAATTGTTAAAATAGCTCAGACTACAGCTGAAGTGTATAAATCCCTTAAGACGAATAGTACAAGAAACGGAAGATGGTGGGCTTACCCAGTAAATATAGCCCGTGATGAAGAGGGCTTTTACAAAACATGTGTACAACAGTTTAAGGAAAAAGATGAAGAACACTTTTTCAAAGCAACCAGGATGAAAATTAAATAAAATATCGCAAAAAATTAGCTCAAACGAAAAAAATAGTTTTGATATTAAAAATGAACAGCTGTGTGTTTTAGCAATGCAAATTTCAGGGATGCCGCATTTTTTATTTCATAATAAATAAAATTGAAGTTATTGATGAAAAATGTAATAATATCACGAAAAAAAACTATAAAAACACATACAGTTATTTGTTTATTGCATTTTTGCAATGTTCTTTTGTGTTTAATATTAAAAAAAAAAGTTTTTGTTCTAATTTGTCCAATTTATTATACGTATAATGAATGGCAACACTATATTTGCTTATTTGCTGCCCGTCAAAATAGAAAATGGCCTAAGTTGGCAGCAGCAGCAAATGTTGTTGTGCAGTCTTGCTGCTCTGCTGCCGTCAAAATAATCGTTTTCATTTAAACAAATGCATTTTATTTTTGACATATTGCTGTTTGCTGTCTGCTGTCGTCTAAGTGTTTAGAGCTTCATGCCTGATCGTGATTAAATTTAAAAAAAAAAAATCACGCGTGATTGCGTGAGTGTGATTATCATTTTAAGACGGCTCACGCAGACAGTTTTGCGGTTTGAGAAAAAAAGCTTGCTCACATTTTTCTTTAAGTTATTTTACAATGCAATTTAATTCGTCTCAATGTCTACTACACATGTAATGTACATCTATTTGTAAGGAAGGCGAAAAATCTAAAAAACCTTGGGGGTGGGAAATAATTGCTTCAGTAATTTTAACCCAATAAGCTATATATAGTGCAAGACCAAAAATTAAATCATCAGTTATGTCTTCGAATATAGTTTTTCTGAAAAGCTTCAATAAATTAATTGTTTATGAATAAAAATAACACCTTGAAAGTATAAATTTCATGACATTAAAATCAAAAAGCAAAGAGTAAATGAAATGTTAGGAGAGCAAATTATGATGCATATAAAGATATTTCTTGCTGTTCTACATGATCAAACGATAAATGATTTCTTGGACAAGTATTACACTGCACAAAAGAAATTAGTTCGGAAAACAGTCGTATTGAAAATTAAATTGCATCATTCATTCATAAATTAGTGCCAGCTGTAACATATTGAAATGCCGGTAGCCTATTGCTGATAATCCATCTTTCTGTAGCACTACAATCAGTGAAGGCGTTTTCCAATATCAGGGCGGATCAGGGCAAGGAAAACAATGTCGCGTATTTTTTCGCTGTTTGCGGAACTGAACGATCTGTGCTGACAAGTGATAACAACATGAGTCAACTTAAGGCAAAATCGGTTTATATATGCTATAACATTCTACTAACAGAAATTCATAATTTCTCAAAAAACTCTTCTAAATTGTCCCCCTGATATTTTCAAAGAAATTGCTCATCACTGAAAACACGGCATTCTCGAAACTATGTTTTATGACTTAAGAGTGTTATCGGTTCCGACTTTTTTTTTTGAGCTTGTATTTGGTTTTAATACAAACGTGATTGGTCGTAAGAATTCTTTTCGGTTTTCGTGGGTGAAACTGCGTGATTGAAAAACATTGTGGTCGTGAGCGTGTGTGACGTGAGGTCCAAAATAAATTGTTGTGTGTGAAAGTACGTGACGAAAATTATTCTGATCGTGACCGTGCGTGACGTGAGCCAAAAAACACTCACGCTTACATCTCTAGTTTTCAAGTTTCATAGCCGAACTATATGATTTACTTTATCGGGCTTTAGTTCAAGTTTACTTTTCTCGTCTTCTTTAAAAATATTGATGACTACAATTTCATCATAAAAAAAGAAAAAAAATCTTGCTCTAGCCCCAGAAAGTAATTAACAATTTTAAGAGGTTAGTTTAAAGTTTTAACACCATTGAACACATATTGTAATAGTATAAAAAATAAAAAATAGTTTACAACACTTACTTGTCAATTCTGCGGCATCCTCGGCAAATGAGAGATATCCTTTATTCATATCTTGTTGATGGTGCGCGTTGCCACCAGCCAGCTGTTCTTGTTGCGATGGCGTTTGTGATTGTTGCTGCGGCTGAGGCTGAGGCTGTGGCTGTGGCGGTGGCGGTGGTGGTGGCGGCTGTTGTGCTAGAATTGCAGCTGTGGCCGTTGTTGAGGGTAATTTTGGTGGTGGTAAAGGTGAAAATACCGAAGCTGTTACTGATTGGGGGGCACGCGTAGCAGCATTAAGAGGTTGTTGCAGTAAAATCGATTGAGTTGAAGTTGTGGTTGGTAAATTGGTTAAAATTAGGGACGATGTAACGGTCTTGGGACGTTTGTCATCGGTTAAAAATTTTGGAGTTGTCTTAATTTTACTAAAAATTGTATGGGTCACGGTAGTGGTGGGACAGTGGGGTACAGCGGTGGGCAGTTGCTGCGAAGGTTGTATTAAACTTGTGGCAGAACTATTTGCATTAAGTGCTGGTACTATTGCAGCGTTTTCGGTTTGTATATTTATATTGTTATTTAAAGAAATTGTTGGTAGTTGTTCTTGTTTTATTAAGAGGTTTTGATTATTTATGTTTTCATTAATGTTGTTATTTATTTCTAGTTTATGATTATTGTTGTGGTGGTTGGTTGGATTGTGGTTATTGAGTGGTGTTGGTGGCGGTGTTGAATTTTCAACTTTAGCTGTTGTTGGCTCCAAAGATTCTAAAGTTGGAGCACCCAGTTTATCCTCCTTAAGTTGCTGATTTGTATTATTATCCTCTTTAGGGTTATTTTCTTTTAAACCTTCTGAATTATCATTAAGTTTAAGTTTTTCCTTTGCTTCGTATTGTTGTAGAGTATAAATTTCATTATTTTTCTCCAAATTACTAAAAAAAAATTTACGAAAAAGCGCGCACAAATTATAGATTTTTGT
Organism: Sturmia bella; assembly: GCA_963662145.1. Lineage (NCBI taxonomy): Eukaryota > Metazoa > Arthropoda > Insecta > Diptera > Tachinidae > Sturmia > Sturmia bella. The sequence continues at coordinate 42,168,221 of OY759168.1, read as the reverse complement.
TTTATTTTCATTATTTGTTGTAGCAAAAAAATTATTTACTGCTTTTATTTATTTATATTTATTTAATTTACTTTTTTTCTTTTCTTTTGCTTAAAACACACTCTGTTAACAAGTAAAGCACGTGATATTAATTTTTTTATTCTTTTATTTTGGTTTTTTTTAATTGTTTTGTAAATTGCATTCCACCCACACTCGATGTATTCGTAAGTGTTGCATACAATTGCAAATTTTTAAAGCAGGCAACAACAAATTTTTTTTTTGCATAAATTACATCTACATACATTCGTAAAGAGTATGAATGACTCAAAAGGCAAGGGAAATGCACTCTCTACACAAAAAAAAACCTACTCAATGCAGCTGAGAAATGCAGTCTCTTAAAGAGAAATGCAGTTAAGCTGGCACTTTGAAAATTTAACAGGGCATTATTGCTCTTCAGGTTCAATATTAAAACCGCGTGCTCTTTTGCTTGTAAAATATTATTATTTTTGTTTGGAGAGCAAAGAAATATGCCTGCTTGGAAGTTGTTTTTGTGCATTTGATTTGATTTATTTTAAAACCGGCATTTGCGTTTGCACTGGTTTTGTTGCTTGCATAAAAACTACGTTTTTTATTTTGTTTTTGCTGAAGCATTTAAATACATATTTGATTTTTTTTTTTGTTGCTCTTGTTTAGTAAAGACACGAATAAAAGAAATGCAGAATCGCTTCGGTGCATTTTTCGTGCAGTTTTATTTCAACTAGTATGAGGTCTTGTTAAATCACAGTAATAAACATTAGTAGTAAGTAATTATAATTTTTTTTTTAATTTTTCTGCGGGTAGTTATTTACATATTTCAAAACCTGAGTATATTTTTATATTTCGAAGAATAAATAATTAAATCTTTGAAAAAATTTGTTTTAGTAAATTGCAGAAGACTCTAAAATTTTTCAATTTTGGTACAAAAGTGTTAATGAGTTGTTTCTTAAAATAACTATAACTATATATGTATGCATGTATGTATGTATGTATATTTTAGATTTTAGAATAAATTGAAATGTGTTCAAACTGGTCATAGTAATCTTTAGAACAAAAATAGTCAAACAAATTTCAATCTAATGTGAATAATATAGTTTTTTTTTTTTAACTTATGTGTAATTCATTCAGAGTGATTTCAAACTATGTGGATTTGCCTTAGTATCTCTGCAATTGAGAGTCTTTAGATGCAAAATAAGTTATTCAAACAAAAAAAGGGTTCTCATGCATAAGAGACAAAAAGTTGTTTCACAAAAAAACTACTAACTGAGAGAAATGCTGGGATCAAATTACAGGATATATGAGTGCATGAAATATCGGTTAAAAACAGTGTAAAACACAAAAAAAAATAAGCAAAAAACGCACAGCACACGTGACGTGATGGGGCCCCTGATCTTTTCCGTCGTTTTTTTTAAAGAAAATGGAGTTTAAAATCAGTGAAAATATATGCAGGAGTTGATAATATTCAAAATAGTAATGGCTACAGTCGCCATTGTCGTCACATTAAATCATCGCACAATAGTGGCCACTTGTTTTCTCGCTACCAACAACAATTGAATGAAAGCAATTCAAATTCAATCTCAAACTTAGGTCCAGAAGATGTCAAATGTGCAAAGAAGCAGACAATTTTTGCCGAAGAGGAATACACAAGCACGAATTTTTCAATGTTGAGCTAATGCTAATGGCGAAGAAGACGGCAGTTCCATTATAGGGGGAATGTTATAGTTTTGCCGACCATGTGGAACGTTAAACACTTGCAAATTAAGCTTAAAGATAGCCTCGTTTTTTAGCTTGACAATTGAGCCAATACAAGGCATTGATGCGCCAATGTAATCAGCAGTGGAAGCGACGTCATCAAGAACTCAGCTTAAAGCAATTGATGCTGAGGATCGTTAAGGCGAACGTGAAGCAGGTATGATATGTTCCTCAGCTAACAAGTCTTTAAATACACTTTTCTTTAAAAAGCATTAATCACTACAACTAAAACAACTTTCTATTTGAGAAAGTAACATCGACCTGAAGTCCATTATATACATATGTAAGTAACAATTGTAAAAAATGGGAAAATTAATGTTTGAAAATCGTCCGGGATTGGCTTTACGCTGCTCTATGGCAATACCTTATAAATTACGCAATATAGACTTTTTTTTATAATTTTCCTGGAGGAGCAGTCACCATTTTTCGTTTGGATGTTGAGTTACGTGACTCCCTGTATAATATTGAGACATTTCAATGAGCAACAAATGCAGTTTTTCATATACAAAATACATATCTACATGGCGTATTAACCATCAAAACATAATAACCCATATTGTCGAGAAAATTTTTGTTGTTGGTGGGTGATACAGCCCACCATAAGGGACCTTATTAATTTAAATATTTATCTTCTTTAAGGAATCCTGATCCTGAGCTACGAGTATTAAGAAAACAAAAAAAATAAAACAACCACACAAAATCGAAAAAAAATATTCTATAAACAAACGTTTTATTTTTGATGGACAAGAAGTGATAATTTGCAAACCTAAGGTGAGCACAAAGTTCATCAACATGGTTCGTATAAACAACGTATTGATATTAAAAACAAAAACAAAAAAAATTATACAAATTGAGTTAATTATTATAAATGAAGACTTGAACTTTTAACCACATTATCTGGAAAATACACGAACAACAGATTTGCTGAACATGCTCAGAGTATGCAAAATGTATATAAAAACTTTGGAAATTGTATTTATTAATCATCATAAAACATATTTTGATTTTACTAGAGAATGTCAACAAATGAATACAATCATTAATGATTCCATTGCTTGTACAATTTTCTGATAAGATAACAACTTGTTAAATCGGACAACAACAAAAAGTTGTATTACCTACATCTCTCTTCGCCCTGCCGTTATCAACAGAAAAATAATTAACAGTTTAATTTAAACAAATATTACACTGTACTAGTCAAAAAATTTTAACAAGCTGTGTAGATGCCAGGTTGGTTTGAAAAAAAAAGAAGTTAAGCCAATCACCCAGGGGGATTAAAGATTAATTAAAAGCGATTCTATACAGCAATTTTCAATTTATTATGCACTGTGTCGACGATTATAATTCGTGCCATAATCTTTCAAGTCAGCATTCCTGGCTCTAATGTCAAATTGCAGTTGTTCCTTTACCATCCCTGGCTAGTTGAAAACGTAAAAAAGCGCTTATACATTTCATAAAACTTTTTTTTAAACACCATTTATTCTCATTGCTTTTACAAAAAAGGGGAATAATCTAAAGAAAAATAAAAAATTTCCTACACAATCAGGTTTATTCTGGAAATCACTTTGCTTGAAATTAGGTGATTTTCAACAAACAAACCCCTGATGTGTTGCAAATTTTTTAAAGTTAAGTCATTTTGAACATTATGTCAGCCTTTAGTTATGATAAAAATTTTTGTGCTGATGAATTAATGTACATTTTGAATTTGTAAATCACATGATTTGCAGAACACAACTGAATGCAACTAAAATATCAGATATGGCAACTCTGGTTATAGAGACAAGTAGAATGTTAGAGGACAGACGCATAGGCCATTATTTTTGCTGAAATTACCAAACGGAATCAGTGTAAAGCTTTGGCAACAGTGCTACATTAATTTTGAGTTTGTAAGTCATATGATTTGAAAGCACGTGATTTGCAGAACACAACAGAATGTAACTCTGGTTACAGAGGCAAGTAGGGTTACAGAGTACAGACACATAGGCTTTTATATTTGTTAAAATAACCAATCGGAGTCAGTATTAATTCAGGTCCAAAAATAGACCTTTCAAATGTGTTCTGAATTTTTCGAATCTACTGATGAGTTGATTAGCATCAGCGAAATGTCGGCGGCACATAGACGACTGAAAAAGACAAAACACATTTGAAAGGTCTATTTTTGGACATTTCAATTGACTCTTAAAGCAAATAAATAATTAAGTTTATATTTCAAAAGGAATCAGTGCAATGCATTCAAAGTAGTGTTATATTTATTTTGAGTTTGTGAACCACATGATTTGAATGCACGTGATTCGCAGAACACAACTGAATGTAATTAAAATAATAAAATATGACAGAGGACTACAGAAGCATAGGCCTTTATATTTGCTAAAATAATAAATCGCATCAGTGTATCACGTTAAAAACAAACTCAAATTTGAGCACAGTGTTTTTGGCAAAAAAAAAAAAAACAAGTTTATTATATTTCTTTTATATTTCTAAAAAACAAACAAAAATCCAAAAATAAAAATAAAAAACATTCCTATTCCTACAATTTGTTTATTCGCTGTGAATTTCTTATAATAAACTTGAATTGATAATAAAAACTCAAATAAAAAGAAAATGGCAAAATAAATTTTTACATTAAATTTTTTAACAGCTCATTCACTGACGCTGCGTTCTAGTAACACATATGCACATTTACACATAAAAGAACACTCATTTCTGACTCCCGGCCTTTAAAACAAAACAAACAAAAAACAAAAAATCGAAGCAACAGCTGAGCCAGCCAAATTTGGGAGGGCAACATGAATTCTAAAATATCCAAATGCTGAGAAAGAGAAATACAACACAAGATCGCATGACGTTTGTATGTATGTATGTGTATGTGTATGCATAACACATGGAATTAGCTTGTCATAAAATAATAAATGAATTATTGATAGTGGAAAGCATGAAAGTAGCGACTGAAATTCACACCTGGACAAAAAAAAAAAAAAAGAACTACTTAAACATTAGATAATCGACTGATGGCGAGTAAATATTTTGACTTATCGATTACGGACAACCAGTGTGACCAGATCTGAAAATGAGAAGGAGCTAAATCGCGTTTGAAAAGGAGCTGAAAAGAGCTAAAAAAATTTAATTTAAAGCCGGAGCTAAATTTTTTCCCTGATTTTGTCTTCTTATCAAATATATATTTTTATCATTCTAAGTAAAAATAAGTAAGCGTGCTGTTAAATACCGCCCATATACAATATGTTTGCTATTTTTTCGGCCATAGCACTAGCTGCTTCATCGCAACTGCTTTAAATAGGTTAATGGATATATTAATTCTGGTCCAAAAGTGAACCTTTTCACTTTGGACCTGAATGAATACATTTCAATTGGCTCTTAAAGCAAATAAATAATTAAGTTCATATTTTAATGGATATATTCCTAAAAAAAAAATTTGTTTCGCCAATATCCCCCATATGTATAATATTTTGATGGATATTGCAAACTTAAATTTGTTGCAGATAAAATTGTTGCAGTTCGCTCAGAACTGGCATACTCCTTAGAAATCGGTTTGTGCTATAGCACAACCTACTACATATCAACCAATATCGGGTGCATGGTATAGAAATATTACACCAGTATCAAATTTAAATTGTTTATTTACAAGGATTATTTATTTGATTTCAAAATTCATATACACAAACGCGTGTAATAAATTTACATCAAATTTATTTAAAGAAAACAAATCATAATAACTTAAAAACCAAAAAACACAAAAAAAAATTTGTATGCATACAAACAAAAAAAGCACTCAGCTTACAAATTATCACATGGACTTTCAAAAACATCTCAATACTATGAAACAAAAATTTAAAATGTTTGTTTATAATATAAAGTATGGTGGCTTCTTTTGCTGAGATTTTTATATAGTGGATTGCCACCTGGGGCCGAACTTTGGCACTCGTGATTGAATGAGCTTGATAAAAAAATATAATGTAAAGCTGAAACAAAGTAATCAACACACACAGCATTCGATGACGAATGCCACAATCTGGCCAGAGTTGTCTTAAACTTGCTTGTTCTTTAGTAGTTTTACGCAAAATATGTACTATTATTACCATTTCGGTGATGCAAAAACAGTATTAGAGAACAGTAGCCCTATTCATTATTTTTTAACGAATTTAAAAGTGTGGTTTGCACTAACGTTTATATGATCCTTATAACACTTATGTTATGCATGTCAGAGTAATTTGAAAATACGTGGCAGCTTCGTCGAAAATGGCGAAAAACCCAAAGAAGAATGCAAAAAATAAACCAAACAAAAATTGTCTAATCATTCTATTATGCGCCAAGTACACCGATGTAATATTTATTAATTATAGTAAGTGGATATTTAATAAAGAGTGCTGAAATTCTAATCTTCGGATAAATCGTAAGTCAAATATTCAAAAGTCATTTCAATAAATATTTTAAAGTTAAAATAAACACCACAAATGAAATTGACTTTCAAGTTAACGCCAATTAGCCGGCCTTTAAAAACAGCTGATTTTAAACGACTGCGAATGTCTCAATAAAAAATGTTACTGACTACCAAAAGCGCTAATTTATATGTTAAATTATTTAAACGATTTTAGTAGCGTTAAAACTAAAACTACAGAAATACATATTTTCTTTTTGTGAAGTTTTGAGACTTCACTTCACTTCCATTTAGAAATTGCTGAAACCCAAATGGACAAGACGCTAAAAAGAGCTAAAAAAAATTCTGAAAAGGAACTAAAAATGGAGCAGAATCTGGGAACAAAAACTAAAAAAAAGGAAGGTAAATCTGGCTCCCAAAGAGCTAAAATGGTCACGCTGCTGACAATAGTTAAACTATCAAGAATGCGAGTATAAAATGAGAAAATGCTCTCTTGATATGAAGTAAAGTTTGATATGAAGTAAGTAAAAGGTGATGGTAAGAAATAATATTTTATTATGCAAAGAAAAACAAAAGACAAATGTATGTAGCAATGACTGAGCCGTATTCTGTGCTTTTTTTGAAATCACATTCCCACATTTTTTGAGTTCTCATTAATTGTTTACAAATAATAGAAGTAGAATGGTTACACATAAGTAAGTAGAATGTTTCCACATAATCTCACGTCCACCGACGAGTTGGCTGACACCAACGAAGAAATATCAACCATGCAGACGAGGGTTGCCTTTTATATTTCGCGATTAGAGAACAAATACAAATATTAATCAACGAAAAGCACTTTATTGATTTTCAAAATATACCCCATGAAGATCTACACACTTTTGCATGTGTTTGAACCAATTGTCGTAGCACTTTTGCCACTCTGATGGAGGTATCTCCAAAACATGTATTTTGAATGCAGCAACCGCTTCTTCAGGCATCGCAAAACCTTGACTTCTCAGTTTGTTTTTTCCGTGCGGGAGCAAAAAAGAAGCTATTCGGTGCCAAGTCATGACTATACAGGGCGGATAGCTCATCAAATCAATGTTTTGTATGTTCACAAATGCAGTTGTTTCAGCCGATGTGGGCGAGCTCGCATTGTCGTGGGGTTGACCTGATTTTGGTTTCCAGCCTCAGTTTTTTTTTTTTTAGTTTAATATTAGTTTGTTCTTTTGAGCTTTAGGTTCCTTTTATTTAATAGTTTTATTTGCCCATATATTCAAGAGAATAATGCCGCGAAGGAGAGCAAATAAAACAAATATATGAAAGGGTTCTAAAGCTCGAAAAAACAAAATATTAAACGAAAAAAAAAATGTCGAATAGACTTAACTAATAACTAACAAAACTCTTTGATCTACCTAAAATTCAGAATTTCAAAAAAAGACAAAAATCCAGCCGCCAGGCCGATTGTTTCTATTAAGTTTTCAGGCCCTTTTAGAATTTTTGCGCAACTTGCATTAGGCTCGGATTTTGCCGTTTTTATCTCTTTTTGCTCCCCCCAAACGTATAAAAAAAGGAGTAGTGCATTCGATTTTTTTTTCTTATGAGTCTAATTCTTGTTTTACTTTTTTCCTGCTCCCAATAAGTCTCCGCAATACGATAAAGTACCAAATTTCTGTTTTTACTACTTTTATTCAAAGAAGTACCAGACACCTGTCCGATTATTTTTAGTAGGCTCTCAGGCCACTGTTGAAGTTTGTTGGTGCTTGTATTAGGCTCGGAGTTACACAACTACCAATTTCACCCTTTATGCCCGCCAAATGTTCAGATTAAAAAAAAAATTGAGATTTTTTTAAGGAGAGTCCAATTCAGTTTTTGTATTTTTTCCAGTTTCCACCCGTTTTAAAGATGAATTCAATTCAAAAAAGTACCAAAATTCAGTTTTAGTACTGAATTTTTTGTAGTGTTTCAAATTTCAAAAAAGTACTACACACATGTCCATTTACTTTTATTATATTTTTAAGGGCTTTTTGAATTTTCGTGCCAGCTTGATAAAGTCCAGAGATATTGAATTTAAAACATACTTCTTCTAAAAGTGGGATTTTTTTGCGAAATATTTTTTTTTATTCACAAAAGTCCCTTTTTTAGAATCAAAAGAAATTTTTTTTTTCTAAAAATCGCATTTGTTTTTATAAAATTTTTATTTTTTATTCTTTTATGTAAAATATTTTTTAAAAATAATTTTTTTAAATGACGATAATATTAAAAGTAGTAGAAGCATTTCATTCGATTGTAGAATGTGATTAAAATCAAGTGAATATTCAAGAAGTGTGTTTGTAGTTTGGAATTTAAATTTTGAAATTTAAACAAAATACACCCACCCACTTGTGGCGCATTCATAATAAAATGAAAAATTTTTATGTCATTAAAAATTTCAAAGAAGAAAATCATATTGTTTAAAGCATGAAAACAAATAATGTTATAAAGTAGAGGGGAACAGTATTAAACTTATCTTTTTTTTTTGTAAATTTTTAATAATTTAATAATTATGTTATTAAGGATTTTTCGAATGCCCAAATATTGTGACAAACAATATTTTAAGCAAAATAAATTAACTCTAAATTTTTTTTTAATAAAAATTGCATTTTTTTTTAACAAGTTCAAATACAATGAACTTATAGAATGCGATTTTTTTTTTTTTTTTCATAAAATATTTCTTTATAATTTATTCAGTAAATAAGTAAATCTTACTATCGGCACATGAAAATCTAAATGTTTTTGTTGTACACCGGGCCGATTAATATTAATTAAAAACGTAAATAGAAAATACGTAATCAGCCGCATCGCGTGATGCACTTGTTAATTGACAGACAGACAGACAGACAAACAGACAAACAAATTAACTCAGCGCTGGACGGACAAATAGTTTGACAGATTGCAAGTGTAGAAATAAAATACATGTGTGTTGTTAAGCTGCACTTTTATATTGCAACCGTAAAAATGGCGAAAAATAGCGGAAAGCAGGGAAATTATATTAAAACGTAAATTAATGAATAAATAAAATAATGAAAAATTTGCTTTAAAAGCCAAAATGACTCGGAAGAGCTCACAACAATAATTAAAAAAAAAAAAACGTTTTTCTTATTCATTTCACAGTTGATTAATAGGCAGAAAATATTATCATATTCACAATACCTTTGAAAAAAAAAACAACAACAACACATCGATAAATAAAATGGTTATGCAAATGCAGGGGGTTTTCTAGACACCCATATACTAAATTTGTATTTGATATTTTTTATATTTCATACCGAGTTTCTGTTTCTGAATATTGTAACATAAAATCGTATGACAACTTTTTAGGCTTTTGAAATTGACAAGAGTTCCACCCGCTTAAGAACGGCATACAATTAGTCATGGCCTGGGTGCTGATGAGCGTCGTGGTGGACGTGAAATAGCCTTGGGCGTGTTTCCGAGACAGTAAGTTTTCTCACTTTTTTGTCTCCTTTAAAAGAGTTCAGCATTAAAATTTTATTACAAAAAAATCTTTCTCACTCCTGCAGAAGTAAAATCGAAATCAAGCCTGATAAAATAATCAACAAACGAAAACCCATTTTTTTTTATTTAAACGGCAGCACTTCTATACTTTTACATTTACATATGAGAAAGTTTCATAAATATTCCGCCAGGATTTTTTTTTTTACAATTAATAAAATAAATCTGCAAAAATTGCGTTACGTAATTTGTGAACAGCCCCTTGGCTCTACGCTAACACGACTGATTAAGTCGGCCTTTAAAAACAGCTGATTTTAAACGCCTGCGAATGTCTTTATAAAGTGTTATTGACTACCAAAAGCGGTCATTTATATGTTAAATTATCTAAACGATGTTATTAGCGTTAAAATTGATTACTGAATCCCACTACTGGTGCAGTACATTTCAAATATTGTTGGTAAATAAATAAAGTAAAAAGCTGTTTATGTGAATCTATATACATTTCTAACAGTGTAAGCACAGTATTTAACAAGAGTTTTGTATACTGTTGTTAATTTTCTTAACCTCACTTAAAACCAAGCGTCAAACTCTATGATGTAGGAAATAAAAGCTAAAGGAAACACAAAAATTGTCAAACAAATTGCTGTAAAAATTGTCCTGTGTAGACACGAAAGCAAGTTTAAAAGTGATATAGGACTTAGTTAGCTGCCACGAGCAAGTCGTTTAACAATATTGGGCTTCTTTGTTTGGGGTTATTTCAAAGAATTCCAACACACACCATTCAAGAACTGAACGAGGAGATAATTCGGCACATTAGCAACATTGAACCTCAATTATGTCTCAGTGTCATTGAAAATTCGGACCATCAATTAGATGTACATACATCAACAAAACCGTGTCTCTAGATCTTTTCATACTCATAAAACGCAAATTCTTTAAAACTTTTTATTTGGTTGACAACTAACATCGTGCGTTTTGGTTGGACCAGCTTTTACTACATACAAGAACTGATTTTTTTTATGAACTCTTCATAAATGATCTTAAAGAGGACTGAATGTCATATCGTGAATAAATTTATCGGGCTTGTGTTCGATTTTTACTTCCTCAAAATTGAGAAAGATTTTTTGTGATAAAATTGGAGTGATCAAAATTTCTTTGAGAATGTGTAAATATTTAATGAAAATACAGTCGAACTTCTCTAACTCGAACTAATTTTGTTGGCAGTAGCGTTAAAAGAACAAATCACATACAATCTTCCTTCCGTAACTCGAACTGCCATAAGTCGAAGTCAAAAAACATACACATGAACTCTATACCCCTAATTCATAAAAATTATAACAGGCTTATAAGACTGTTATTTGACATATTTGTATGGAAAATCTGTCAAATAAGAGCTTTATAAACCTGTTATAATTTTTATGAATTAGACGGTATAACTCGAAGAATGTTGCTTGTTAAATTGGTTTTTTGTTTTAGTTTTGGTTTGTTTGTTTTACTCTCTTTGGTTGCTTGAGCTGGTTTGTATACTTTACATGCTATTTTTGCTCAGTCACTTATTTCAGAATATTTTACTTAACTGTAAATTTTTGAATACATATGTATATGAGTACATATGCTTGTTCTTTTATATTATTAAGTATGTAGTTTTCCATTAGAGGCTATTTTAAATAAAAATACATGATACATTATTTTATTTTGACGAAAATTCTGTAACTTGAAGTCTCCGTAAGTCGAAGTTTTTTTTTGGGATAATGGTGATTCGAGTTATGGATGTTCGACTGTATCTTTAATATTCGGTTCTTTGAAGAAGTACATTGGACTAGAAGACCCAATAAAATTATTAACAATTGTAATAAATTTTTTTTAGCATTTAGTTGTGGATAAAACCACAAAGTTGTTTTCTGCAATAAAAGCTTTTTTGAGTTATGACAGTATGGCTGCAAAGGATCGATATGAATTAATTTATTTAGATACAATATTAATAACAACATTTTGAAATTAATACTTTACTACAAGTTTTTTATGAAAAACAAAACAGTCGCATCTTTCGTCTTTCTGATCACATCACACCCAATAAAATAATTCAATTGAATAATGAAATAAATAAAAAACAAAAAAACTGAAGAAAAATATATTATTGCACTAAAAAACAAATTGAAGAAAATAAAACCAAAATACATATGTACATATGTACATAGTACATATTCAATATTCAACACAAACAAGTAACAGGCAGCATCTAATAGCCGTTTGCTTGTATGTATGTATGTAGGTATGTCCGTTTAAAATATTGATGATCATTTTCCAACAACACAGCCAGCCAACAGTGGAAAAAAGTAAATAAAAACATCACAACTATTCCTACATCAACAACATCATTATGATCGTCACCACCGTCATGATTGCTTTCATTGTTGTACAACAAACACACAAGCAAATTGTATTGTGTAACCTCATTAAAGCCAATAAAAATGTAGATGATAAACATTTTTTATTTAGCAAAAAGACAAAAAAAAAAAACACACACACACACAAAAAAGAGACACAAAAAATGAAAATAAAAACTAGAAGAAAAAAAACCAAACAAATAAATAAACAATTTATATTATTATATAAATTAAATCACTTTAAATGATGGCTTTAATGAAAACTACAACAAAAATCAGAGTGGGAGAAAGAAAAAATTTTCATTTAATTTTTTCCCTCCCTAATTGAAGAATATGAAACTAAATTGAGCGCAAAATGAAAGAAACAAACATCAAGCAGCTGAAAAAGTACCAAAATATTAGAGGGGCGGGGGTTCGGAGGCACACCATCTTTCCCTGTTGCCACATGCGACAACAACAACTACAACAATAGTAAGCTACAGTAAAGCGAGACTTGTAAAGGGCTAAAAACATGAGATGAGTACAGAAGAAGAGTTACCAGTGAAAAAAAAAATTAATAAAAATAAAACATAAAAAAAAAAAATAAAATTATTTTGTTCAAATTTATTTCAATAATTGAAGCTCAGCCGTGAAAATCTTGTTTTCTTTTTGAGGAAAAAGAATTAAGAAAAAGGATTACTTTTCTACATAAATAATACACAGCAAAAAAAATTTTGGTGTACAAAATCATAGTCTTATTATTATTATTAGTTTTAGACTAGGACCAGTACTCAGGGGAAGGCCCCTATATGTACCTTTCGTTGTACTGGAACTAGGCAAATAGGAAAGAGGGATTTGTAGATGAGAAAACGAAAATTAGGTGACTGAGTGGCATGGTTGTCGCTTTAGAAACATGAGCCCCTGAGTTCAAAGACGGGTGCTGACGAGAAAGTGTGGCGGCTTCGAAACAACTAGTTGTCCACCCTGCTAAATGTCTTTGATGTTTTCTTTGTCTAATTTAATTAATATCAATCACAAAGATAATATAGAAAGAACTTAAGCCTGATAAACTTAATACGAAAATTATAACATAATAAAAATAGAAAGTGTATTTGTGCAAAGTAAGTCAGGAATAGTTAGCTGCTGCTGATTTGTCTGTTTAGTGTACAGTTCGACACTATCCAGTAAACAACATTTAACGAAACCTCTGCCGTATTGCAAAACCTTGATATAGCGAACAAAAAGACGACACAATAACCATGACATTACGTATGCATATATCATGTTTTTTACGATCTTATTTGTTAAATATCTATTTGCCAAATAAAAATTTAATAGGCAAAGAATATTTTTTTGTTTTTAAATAAGGGCCTAATTCTCACCTGCGAATGTTGTCGTTCGTTCGCACAATTACATTGAAAGCTATAACAATATTCAATATTTTGTTTTTGCTTTCAATGTAATTGTGCGAATAAACGACAACGTTCGCAGGTGAGAAATAGGCCCTAAGCTAATAAAAAATATTCAATGTTTATTACGTTCTACTTTGACAAATATCTATAGATAATTTGTTAAATAAGCGTTTAATAAACATGGACGATTTTTTTGAATGGTCCACTAAGCCTTCCCTCCGAATTTTAAAGATTCTGTCATTTTAACTTAAATTGAGTTACAACGTATTTGGAAAAACAATATTCCCTATCGATTTATAGCACTTTTTTTTTTGCGATACGGGCTCTAAAAGTTTCACAGAAAAAGTGTTTTGATTTATACAAGTCATTCTTCCAGATACTTTTACGGGGTTTAAAGCAGTTTTTTTTTTCAATAGTGGCTTTAAAAGTTTCACAGAACAAGTGTTTTGATTCATACAAATCATATTATTTTCTACAATAAGCATTGCTATTTTTTACGTTTCTGCAGTGTTTTATTACAATATTGTTGACTTTTTTTTTACTCACAACCAGGTGCTTGTATTCGGTTTAAGAATGACTAAAATTATGTGATTTCGATTTACAGAACACTAAAAACAAAAGCTAGTTTTTAAAACGAGCAGAACAGACATGATTAAAAAAAAGTTGCTCATTTTAAATCGGCAACACTTTGTAAAATTTGAATAACCATTCACACAAAACAACAGCAGATAAAATGAAGATTTGTTTTTGTATTGTCTTGTTGTAAAGAGCACATTGCAAGCACACACCAAAAAAACAAAAGAAAAAAAAAACAAACAAACAAACGAGAAGGGAAAAAGGTAACAAAAACAGGCAAAACCAAAAGAGGAATGAATGACGACTACAATGTTGTTTGTGTAAAGAATCAAGAGCAACAACAACAACAACAACAACAATAAAGTGCATATGTATGTAAATTTTTTAATGCAAATTTAAATGCAAAATTTAAATTAAAAAAAAAGCTATTGCGGAATTTCTGCAAGAGCAGATACAAATGAAACTTTTTACTTCTATTTTGCGCTTGCTGGTTGTTGTTGTTCTTGTTGTTGTTGTTTGTTGTGGGTGAGCTATTTTGTTTGAATTTTTAATTTTTTTTTATGTAATACCTACTTTGTTGTCGCTTTAATTAGCGTTTATTTAAATTGTTGTTTTTTAATCAAGACATTTTTTGCAAACTGCAAAAACAAAACACAAACATGCATACATACAAATGAATGTATGTATGTATGTATGTGCAGGCACATACGTATTCAAGAGGAATGTTTGAAGAATAAAAAAAAAACACATTATTGCAATTACGAAAATGATGTAGAAAAATATTCTAGGTTATGCATTAGAGTGTTGTGTAAAAGGTTGAAAAAAAATTTTTTTTTCTTTTGTTAAAAATTTGCAATTATTATTTAAAAAATTTTTTGTTTTGTTTTCAAAATGCGAGCGCGTTAAAGGCAGTAAATAATTCTTTTTCAAGCACTTTCAATAGTTTTACTTTTCAATAATATTTTTTGCTTGGCAGGTATGTATGTAGGTACCTTCTTTTTTTTAAATCATTTATGCACACATACTGTATGCACAGATGTATTATGTATGTATGTATGTAAATAATTATGCCAATTTTAGTACGATGCACACATTTAATAATTCATTAATAAACTCTTTTTTCTTTCAAAATGTTAAAACACACTCTTGAGAAAATTCAAGAGATTTTTATAAATTTTCAATTTTGCTGTTCGTTTAGATTTTCATAATATTTGTTATAAAACACAATATTTTATTATTATACTTTTCTTTCCCGTTAAAAGAACAACAAAAAAAAAACTATTTGATATACTTTTGTTTTATTTGCTTTTATTTCTGATCGTATAAATTTAAATAAAGTTTAAAATATATTTATTTAATGCATATATGTATATTATTTGTATGTATTTATGTGTATATATGTATATTTTTTTAAAATTTTATATTACAGAGACACGAGCTTTTAACAAACGAAGCGTTATCGCCGACGTTTCTACGATTAGTGCACAGCAAAATGCAAAAGTTATCTGAATAAGCAAACAAATCCTCTTTATTTTATTTCATTTGACAAATATCAAAAGAAAAGAAAGCAAACCTCTAATAGGATTCTCACAAAATAAGCAAAAAGAAAAAAAAAATGCTACCAAATAACTAAACGCTCCAAGCGAAACTAAAGTGCTCTTAAAAAATAAAATGACTCAAAGCAAAAACAAAAAACACTTTCCAAAGAATAATGTACAGAAGCCCACTCAACCCTTAAACAAATAAAAAGCTCTCTTTTATTTAGGCAAAAAAGAGCAAAATAAATAACACTTTTATTTTTATTTACATACTTTTGAGTTACAGCTCAATGTATTTTCTACTTTTATTTGAGCGCATGCTCTTTCACGAAATGAAATTTATACATTAAGGCTCTCTCTCTTTGGTGGCATAACAGAAAGAAGAGATTGTTTTTAGTAATATTATTAATACTACGTACATATAATGCATATACCTATGGAAAAATTAATTTATTAAACAATGAAATTGTTTATTACGATTTAAGTAGACAATATAAATAGATACACAAACATTTGTATATATGTATGTATGTGCATGCATATGGAGAACATAGAAAATATTATACTACCTATCTAGAGAAGAGATACAATTATTCGATTGCAAAAGACATACGAATTTGCGAATGGTGAATCAGGGGGAGACACAATTCCCAAGTTGATAAGAATATTGCACTTAATTGATCGCAGCAAGCCTAATCTATTTGAAAAACTTAATAAAACAAAATAGCTGCACCTTGTGTGTTTTCTAGCTGTCTATATTTGCATAGGTACTTCCCAGGCGCCGAGCAATAATGGTCAGCAGCGCTGCTTTTGCAAAATGTCAAAAAGTGACACAAACAACATAAACATTTCCTACAGTTTTGTCCACAAAAACAAAAATTTTTAGCAAAAAATCATATATGTAGAGTGCATATGGGGAAAAAAAGAAAATAAAACTGATCATTTATTATTTATTATGTGCTGTTCCACTAGTTTTTCGATTTTTTTTTTTAATTTAATTTTCTTTGGTTCAATAAATTGAGCTTGATTGAGGTCAGTTTAGCTCCAATAAATACATGTTTGTATTATTAAAGTCTCAAAACACATTTTCCTAAAGAAGATACACAAAGGCGTATCGAAATATTGAGACTTTAATAATAAAAAAAAAATATATATTTATTAGAACTAAAGTGACCTCAAGCTCAATTGGTTTAATACCAAAGAAAATTATTATTTGTTATTTTAGGTCTAAAAATTAAAAATGTGTAGTTCGCGAACGAAATAGTTCGCTTGAACTACTAACACTTGTACTGAACTAAAGGAGCCGCTCATGATAGCGATCTATTCCAGTTCTCTCTTTAGAGAAACTACCGCGAACTAAGTTCGACGTAGTTTCTCTTTTTCCAAAGTCTACCGATATTATATATTAAAATATTAAAAGCTATTAAAAGTAAAAGATTTGTAAAACGAAAAGAAATGTTTGCTGTGCTAAAGGTTTGTTTGAACATTTCTGATTCTCATTTTCTTCATTCGAATTATGGAATAAGTAGTTAAGTTTCAAATAAACTTTTAAGAATTTTTCAAGTCTACTGATGGGTCGATTAGCATCAAAGCAATGTCGTCGGCATATAGACAGCTGAAAAAGACAGCAAATATTTTGTAAACAGGATTCATTTTTGGACCTGAATTAATACATTGCAATTGGCTCTTAAAGCAAATAAATAATTAAGTTCATATTTGGATATTAAATATACATAATTATACATATGTAAATATTTAAAAATATTAAATGTTTGTATTTCAATCTTAGGGACAGAGCGTTCGTTGTACATTATGTATGAAAAAAAACCGAAAATAATTCAGATTTGATTGAAAATTTTTGTTCACATTTATTTTAAGTTAAATATTTTTTTTTAAATAATTTTAAAAATTTATTTAACTTTATAATGACAAATACAGTTTAATAGATTTCAGCCATCAGGCTCATCTATATAAATTTATAACGAACTAACAGTCCAACCCAAATTAGCGCGTTAAGCGTGTTATTGCCACCCATTTTGTTTGAAAATTTACGTTGGCCTGTAAAGAACTATGTCGAACTAGCGCACTAGGGGGCTTCCCTAGTTCGACGAAAAGAGTCGAAATAAAAAGAACTCTCACTTAAAGAAGCCAACGAGCACAACTCTACTAGAAATATACCTTGTTCATGTTTTCTATCTTTTTCAGCCGTCTATACGCAGCCGACATTTCGTTGATGCTAATCAACTCGTCAGTAGACTTGAAAAACCTTACAAAGAATGTTTCAAACTTAACTACTTACGCCCTAATTCATAAAAATTATTTCAGGCTTATAAGGCTCTTATTTGACATATTTGTATGGAATATTTGTCAAATAAGAGTTTAATAAACCTTAAATATTTATTATAAATAATACTTTATTATTGTATAATTCCCATAAACACAATTTGAACATGTGTGATTCTCACATGTTCAAGCAAATTTTTAATACCGAAAACATTTTATCGTATCTCAACACTTCGCAACCCTTTTCCTTTCACAACAAGACAATAAAAAGAATTTTCAAATAATCAGAGCTTTAGTTATCACCACAGTTCATGTTTACTTCCTAAGGTGTGCTTAAGTATCTAAGAGCTTAATTTTTACAGTGTTGCATTTTAAGCTTAAACAATATTTGAAACAATCTACAGGGTCCGCTATCTAACGTTTTTTTATTCTTTCAACTAGTGCTTATTTCGTGAATGATAGATAACATTTGGCTCATGACTGATTTGGCAGATAATTAGTTTTATACTTCCGCTGAACGAATATGGTTGAGTATACGCTGCGCTAAGTGGACCTGCGATCGACATACAGATGATGCCGATTTTGCCAAAAAAAAACAGATGAAGCTCATTTTGATCTTGGCAGGTATGCAAACAAGCAAAATTGTGGCATTTGGGGCACAGAAAACCCGCACGCATACATTGAAAAGCCGACGCACCCAAAACGAGTCACTGTTTGGTGCGGATTTTGGTCCAGAGGCCAAAATTCGAAAATGAGCAAAGAGTGATCGTTGCAGACAATGGCGATTGTTATCGGGACATGTTGAACGAATTTTCGTTCACAAAAATTGAAGAGGAGGATATTGGCAACATTTGGTTTCAACAGGATGGCGCTACGTGCCACACAGCCAAAACTACACTCGATGTTTTGCGCCGTTTTCAAAAAAAAAGTTATTTGGCGAACCCTTTAAATTTTGTTTATTACTAAAATAGAGTTGCCAAGACCACTGCAAACATAATTCGAAAATAATTTTTATTGCTATACTTTTATTAATTAATTTAATAATTATCACTATAAATATACTTCATTTGTGTTCTTTATTCATATTTGCTGTAAAAATGTTTTAAATATTTTCTAATGTACAAAATAATTTAAAATTCACAATTATTATTCTACTGCAATCCTGAAAATTTGTATGTGCCGTGGAGTAGACAACCGTGTTTACTACCCCGTCACTTTATTTTCAGGAAAATTTTGCTAAACGCTGAGTTAAAAAAGTTAGAAAATTGTGAGTGTGTTGGTAAAATCAAAAAAAAAAACCCATTCAGGCATTTACTTTCCCGTCTAAATGACGGGTAAGAGACACAAACTTTAAATTTGATGCTTTCGCAAGAAATACATAGAAGTTAAAATTTAAATATCGGACCAAATGATGGAGGCACCCTATAGTTTCAAGATTACCTATAACTTTTGAGGAAACGAACACAGCGTTAGTTAAAAAAGGTAGTAGATATATTTATATCTTTGTGGTGTTAGATTTTACAAATATCTTGATCTCCACTTTAAAAATATTCCATAGATTTTATTTTTATATTGCTTTTGTGCTCTTCTCACTGGGGTTTAGTAATCAGTATTATTACGCGTATATACATTATCAAAGTTACTCATTATCTTTAATTGATAGATTGTAAAGTAAAATAAATATTAATATTATTATGAAAACATTTCTTACATGACTGAAAAAGAAATATGAGAGAGCCTGAGCAAAGCTCTTAGATTACATTTCTCGTTTTTAGTATTAATCGATTTTTTCTTTCATTTATATTTTTTTTTTATTTTTATTTTGTTTGCCTTGTCTTATCTTAATAGGAACTAAATTTGCTTCATATTACAGTATAAATTTTCTTATCTTAAAAGAAAAATATAGAAAATAAATACACAAACACTGTCATGACGATCATGTATGTTGTGCTTTTGAAATGCATTTTTTATTTTTACTTTTCCTTACGTAATAACAAATTAATTACTTTCAAAGGGTAAGTGGTATGATAATTTTTAGTAGAAAAGCACACACAAAAAAAAAACGGACATTAGTAGTGCTATTGCAAAAGGCAATAACGTGATATTTTACAATTAACAACTGGGGAGAACAATTTACACTTTTTGTTTTCCAGGCAAAGAGCGTGATAACGGAGTGAGTGAGCAGCGGACAAAAATTAACAATTGTCAGTGAAGTGAAACAAAGTAGGCTATTTAAGTATTAATTAGTTTGAAAATAGTAATGAAAAGAAAAAAGAAAAACAATGAACCGAAAATTTTCCTTAAATCTAAATCCGAGATTAAGTGAGGCATTTACCCTGTTCGCTTTAGTACCAGAATAGTGGGCCAGGCATACAGAAAAAATCCGCAATGTAAATTGAACATTCAAAAAAACTTGATTGAATAACATGTTAAATTGTTTTGAGTTCTAATTGCTGCATTGGCAGGGTGGGTACAGTGGCTGCTTAAAAAACGTAAAGTATCTCAAAAAAAAAAAAAAAAAAAAAAAAAACTGAAATTGGTAAGCAGTGATTCCTGCAGACCCTGTAATGAAGAGAACCAAAACGGCGCAATACATCCTTTGGGAATGTCCCGCTGCGTGTAGAGGCCCAACCACATACCAGGGCGCTGGGTTGTTGGACCCCAAGGATCTTGATAACTAATATCAAATTTGAGACCGCAACGAGATTTGCTAGGTCTCGGGTCCATAGGATATATAGGGTACAAGGGCTGCACAAATATATTTTTGGTTGAAGTGCACAATTGGCTCTAAATGATAATCAGAAATGATGCCCTTAGAAGCAAACGAATTCTTTGCAGTACTAAAACAAAATAAACAAAGTTTGACAAGAAAAGAAAATATTCAAAAATTAACTTATTTACAGTCAAAGCCCGGTATAGCGAATACTCAGTTTAACGGATATCCGATATAACGAATGGCGAAATTTTTACATTAACAGCCTCATATAGCGAATGGCAAAAAAACGAATCTCGATTTAACGAATGACAAAGCAAAATACATTAAAAATCGTTACAGAATCGTAAGATTGTGGGTGTTTTTGGCCTCTGCTTTGTGCTTTGTATTGAAAGAAGGCGTGTGATGCGTTGCTTTTTTCCTTAAAATTTCAGTAGTTTTGTTTGGTTCACTGTGCAAACGAGATGTCGATTTCTTACGAAATGTAATAATACGAATGAAATGTAATAATAAACCTACACATGTTAATAGCATCCAAATATAAGTAAATATGTATGTATATGCACCTTTAATGAATTTACATATTAGAGATAAAAACAATTCTTAAATAAACTTTAAAATATCAATTAAAGTTTTATTTCTACACTAAGTTATCAATACAATTAAATTTTGATATTTTTAAAACTGCGGACCACCGTCTTTCATAAAATTTTAAGATAAAAAATTACTGTTCGATATAACGAATATCTCGGTATAACGAAAGGTCTGAACATTATATCATTCGTTAAACCGGGCTTTGACTGTATTTGCCTTAGGAGCGAATTGAAATGTATTACTTAATTAATGTCCTTAAAAAACTTGTTCCACAATAAGCAGTTAAGTTTCAAACATTATTTCAAGAATTTACCGAGTCTACTGATGAGTTGATTAGCATCAACGAAATGTCAGCGGCATATAGACGGCTGAAAAAGGCAGACAACATTTCTAAGGTCTATTTTTGGACCAAGCAAATAAATAACTAAGTTCAGTTTTGAATAAAAGAATTATAAAAACGCCATAAATTACAAATACAATATTGAATAACTATTTTGACCCCTTTCTTTTATATTTTATATATTTACTTGAGCTTAAGGTCTTTTAGAATTTGATTATTTTTGTCAATATTTCGCTCTTTTTCGGACAGCTTCTTCAGCACTGCTCGGATTGTCCTGAAGAAGCTATCCGAAGGAGAGCGAAATATTGACGAAAATAATCAAATAATCAAATTCTGAAAGTCCTTAAGCTCAAATAAATATATAAAATATAATATTGAATAACAAAATGTTCAAATCCTATTTGCTATAAGAGTCAATCGAATTATTATTCTAGATTTAAATAGACGTTATGAAATGCTGCCAGTCTTTTTCAATTCTCTACATGCTGTTGATATTTCGCTGCTGCTACTCTAGACCATGGTCCAGGTATTACAGGCTAACATTTTTTTATTACGACATGCCAAAAAGTTCTGTACATTGGACAAAATCGTATGATGTAAAAGCAAAATGTATTGATTAACAGAGAATATGGATACAAAATTTGACAAGCGATCGCTAAATTCTCATTTTCTAAACCATTTTAGAAATTTATGTACTCTGATCAGATCAGAGGTGACTATTAACCTAAAGGTTGGCAACACGCACATCACGAATTATTAAAGGTGTTAACATTTTTACACAATAATTACAAAAACAACCAGCACCAACTCAGCACTAGGCACTGTTCATGTTGTTTTTGTGAACAGTGCAGAACCGACACCATCAGCTTAATTTACACCGGCAAAACAAACAAACAAACAAACAAACAATATACAAAACAGCAACAAAATTATAGCTTATGACAAGCTTAAATTAGAAAAAAATTAAACTAATAAGAAATTATTAAAGCAATAGAAAAAATTAATCTTAAAATTTTAATTAATTCAGCTTTTTGTGCCGCTTAAACAAAATTTGTAACTTCACACAAAATAATACCATGCAAATATGAAAAATACTTCAACAAAACATTTGCTTTCTTGAATACGGAGAGAATTTCATAATAATTTCAACCCACAACGACATTCTATTTTGTATTATCGTATAAACTAACCTTCAATTCGTCAGTAGACTCGAAAAAACTTACATTGATGTTTGAAACTTTACTACTTATTCAAAACAAAAAAATTTATATATATATATATATATATATATATATATATATATATATATATATATATATATATATATATATATATATATATATATATATATATATATATCTTTTCTTTTTTTTTATTTTCCCTTGGAAAATGTCTATCCCCAAAAACATCCTCTTCTAGGGGACACATAACTAACACTGACTGAGAGCACTGCTCGGAATGTCCTTTACAAACCAAAACTGTTCATTACTTTACGTACAAAAGCAGTA
Source organism: Sturmia bella (assembly GCA_963662145.1). Classification (NCBI taxonomy): domain Eukaryota; kingdom Metazoa; phylum Arthropoda; class Insecta; order Diptera; family Tachinidae; genus Sturmia; species Sturmia bella. The sequence continues at coordinate 42,145,257 of OY759168.1, read as the reverse complement.
AATTAAATCACTGAATTTGTAAATTTAAATTATGCTGCACATTTGGGTTTTTTTACTTGTTTCATATTTTTTTTTTAATATATTAATTTATTTCTAGTTATTTGCATTTTTTTTTTGTTTTTATTAAATTTTATTTGAATTTTTTTATAATTTATATTTCCACTGCAGGTTCATTAAATCTTTGATTTGAATAAACATCTCTTTATTGGCAACAGTTTGTGTAGACTGGTGTAAGTGTTGGCACAACAAGCTGGTTATAAAGTTTGGAATTTCATCACTGAATGGGGGATATTTCAACATAAACATATTATGATGCAAAATTTTTGTTGCTTTGAGAAAGTGTGTTGTGTGCTTTTTTAATTGTTCTAGATACATGAAAAATTGCAGTCTAAGCCTAAAGAAAAACATTAATCAAAATTATTTCTAATAATTTCTGCCCTCAACATCCCGGTGATGTAGCAAAAAAAAAATTTTTTTCAACATTTTTAATGATTACAAGTAGTCAATTGTTATATGTTACCAAATAAGTGGTGAAAGTTTAAGTATTTTGTTTTTTTATTTCATTTCACAAAATTTCATTATCGCAAAAGCGGTACCTGGGCGGGAAAGAATTGTGATAAAAGAGTTGAGGTAAATTGTACCAAATATGCAAAATAGATTTTAATTGTGTAATTTTTTATGTCTAATTTTTAAAATACTTTAACGCTCATATTCAAAACAAATTAATATCTATTTCATATCCAAATTAAAAAATTTTTGTATGGAAATTTTCAAATAAAACACATATAATAAAATAAATCTTTACTGGCAACTGTTTCCAAAAACGCAAAACTAATGCAAAAGTAATTAATTACTTGACTAAGAAAGTGTTGCATATTTTGGGGCTGTGAAACTGATGTCATTTTCTTTTCTGAACAGGAATGCTAATCCCGGGGTGTACGACATATTTTACCGAACTATTTTTAAGGAACTCAATAGAACACACATGTGTTGTTTATGACTTCCCAGCTTTTCAGTATATAATATTTGTATAAAGACGTTTAAAGCAGATATGTAAAAAAGGGCAGTATCTACAACTCGCTTAAAGAAGCGGAGTGCACGAATAATAAATGTTCTACCAGCTCTAACCACTATGAATTTGTGCACAGACTATTTTGTTGCAATGCGTTATTACGTAAGCATATTTTGTTGATTATACAAAGAAAGGAAATATTTTTTCTTAAAGATAATTTATTTATATTTAAATGTACATTGAAAAAATAAAATTTATAACAAAAAAATCTTTTAAAAATTTAAGCTATCCATTATTATAAGCTGTCCATTATTTTCAATTGGAATATATTTACCATTACTAATTTATACAGGCACATACAGGTATGTTCCAAAAAACTAGTAGAATTAAAGTAAAATACGATTTGAAAAGTAAACATTTCATTTTGGATGTTCTGCAAATGAAGCGGTTTGATGTTTAATTTTTTCGTATGAAATGAAGTTCGAAAATAGAAATTGTAAACAGCTGATATTGACAAAATAAAATTTTGTTATTAAAACTGGTATTTGTGATTTTTTTGCATAAAACTGTGTGAACTTGAAATATGTACATAAATAAAGGAAACATAAATATTGAATGCGGTGTTAGTGTCCACAATATACCAAACCAATGAATACGCAAAAGCAAAAAAATATTTCTTTTGTTTGAATAATGTAATTTGCCTTTTTCCAACCAGACGATTCCTTTATTGGAGGACCATTGCTATTTAATTCCACGGTAAGATCTTTCCACAGTTCTTCCAATTTTACGCGGTTTATTTGCAAAAACCTTTGGGTCACAATAAAATTTAAACGTATTTTTAAACCACTTCTTTTTACCTACAAGTAGTTTCTAGAACAATGCAATTCACTACGAATTGATGTTCGAAAACAACACAGAGAAGAAAAGTAAAAAGTAAAATTCAGAACACCCAAGCATCAAATTGAAGCGATTTCAATATACTTTTTCTTCAAAGTGGAATCTGGAACATGCCTGATATTTTCTTACTTAGAATTGCGTTACATCTCCCCTGTTTTTTTTTAAACAAAGCCTTTGTTTTTCAAAATATTCCTCACTAAATGTATAATTTTTATTTGATCTATTTAATTCTTGAAAAAAACTAATTTATGCAGCTTCAGATCGTTTTTTTATACATTATTTTTTTTTATATATATTTTTTTTATATAAATCATCCGGTAGATGTTAACAAACTGTTTGCGAAATATTGAATAATATTGTTAATAAATTTTATCGAAAGAAAAACGATCTGAAGCTGCATAAATTAATTTTTCAAAAATATTCCTCACTAAGAGCCACCCACAGAGTGTTGCAGAAATTAATAATTTTCACAGCAACTACTTTTGCCACTCTGGTTGAGGTGTCTCCAAAACATGTCTTCTAAATGCAGCAACCGCTTCTTCAGATGACGAAAAACGTTGGACCTTTCAGTTTGTTTTTTTTTACGTATGGAACTAAAAACAAGTCATTTGGTGGCAAGTCAGGACCCTATGGCGGATGACTCATCAAATCGTTGTTTTGAGTGCTCAAAAATGCAGTTGTTTTAGTCGATCTGTGAGAGTTCGCTTGGTGAGGTGCAGAGTGATCCGTCTGCGGCGGTTGGTTTTACTGATTTCTTTGAAGAGAATGGACAAACAAATCGTTGTGTACCACCCAGTATTGACTGTTCTGCGTAGTTCTCGTGGTACGGTTGCAACAGGTCTAGTTTTTCAAAATAAAAAAAATCTGGCGACCGTTTGCTTGAAAGTACATCGTGCTTGAACAGTCACTGTTGGATTTTGGTAATCTTGAAACAGTCATACAGTCGAGTGATGCTTACTTTTGGACTCACACACTCAAATCCAGGCTTCATCACCTGGCTCAATGTCAGATTCGTGTTCCGAAGTACCGCGATCGTTTTCTATTGAGCATTTCTTTCGACCAATCGACACCAGCCTTTTTTTTTGAGCGATTGACAAATTGTGTGGGATCCAACGCGAATAAATTTTTTTGACAGTCAAATGTTTATGAAATATTGAAAGTATACTGGTCTCACTACGTATACGTTGTCTCAATCTCACGATAGGTCACATGACGATCTTGCAATATTAATTTGAGCACAGCATCAACGGTTTTTAGAACAACCACTGATTATGGACGACCTTCGCAAAATTCATCTGGAAGTGAACTACGACCACGATTGAATTCACCATACCAACGATAAACAGTGGTCCTTCAGCGAGCTTCATTGCCAAACATTGAATTAGGTTCATCCAGGCAGCGTTGCTGAGTTAATTCGCATCGAAAGTTGTGAAAAATAATCGCACGAAAATGTTCACGATTTAATTCCATTTTTGGGCCGAGATGAATTTTTGAGGGTACTGTAAACAGCACAAACGGCGCTCGTATGTCAAAACCTTCTGAGTACGTACTCGTATGAGCTCAAAAATGTCCAACTTTACGATAGAGTTTCCATATTGCAACTTTAGGGTTGCCAAGTTCCGAAACATAAAAGTAAGCATATCATATTTTTACACTATTTATTTAAAATAACCATTTTTAATTCAGAAGTGAGAAGAGCATTTTTAAATGTGAGTCAGTAGTCAGTCATTGCCTTTTTTTCTTCAAAATTACTGATCTTTTAAAGTGTTGACATGCTGAATTGAGAAATATGTGGTATGTGTCTATAATTTTTTGCTTATTTTTATTTAGATTTCTTGAAAGTTTTCGCATAAAAAAAATAAGAAATATGAAGATCAAGAAAAATGATAAATTAAACGACTTAATTTTGCTTTTTGTGCTTTTACTTGAAATCACACAATTTGCAATAAAATAAATTTTAGGAAGAAGAAGAAAAAACTGCTTACGATCATCAAAAAAGAATGCAAAATAAAGCGACATACAAATAGATTTTAATTTTTAAATAAAGAACGTAAACATGCGGGTACGATGTGAAAAAAAATAAAAATCTTGTAGCATGTTCTGGTTCTCCGATCTAGAAATTAATTTTTTTTTTTTCAAAAAAGATGCACATGGATAAACAAGAAAATTCATTTGAAACTTTTGAAGCACAATTTGAATGAATGTCTTTATATTTCCAACAGTAATGTGTGTCTGTCGGTTTGTCTATTTTATTATTAATTTGTTTTTTTTTTTTTAGCAAAAAATTTGTTTGAGGCAGTCATTGGATTTGTGTGCCCCCAGCATGCGTTTGTCTGCCTTATTAAGAAAATATATAACGGGTGTTTTTTTAAGCTAGATAGAACTTTAAATTGTAAAAAGTAACACAAAAAATTAAATTTCGATGAAACTTTTTTTTAAATTGTTTCAGTATACTCTGACAAATCATCATGAATAGACTCACGCTTGAACAACGCTACGAAATTATCCAAATTTACTTTGAAAATCAGTTGTCGATTCGCGCAACTTATTATCGCAAAATTGTGTTCAGCGATGAGGCGCATCTTTGGCTTAACGGGTTTGTTAATAAGCAAAATTGCCGCATATGGAGTGAGACCAATCCACAACAGACCCTACATACTCCATTACATCCAGAAAAATGCAGCGTATGGTGCGGTTTTCACGCTGGTGGCATCATCGGACCTTATTTCTTCAAAAATGAGGCCGGAGCTCGCGTTACGGTCAATGGAGATCGTTACCGCACCATGATCAATGATTTTTTGTTTGAAAATATGGATGGCATTGATCCGGAGGAGATGTGGTTTCAACAGGATGGCGCTACGTGCCATACGGCGAACGCAACCATCGACTTATTGAAATCAAAATTTGGCGATAAGTTGATTTCGAGAAATGGACCTGTCAATTGGCCTCCAAGGTCGTGCGATTTGACACCTCTCGATTATTTCCTGTGGAGCTACGCGAAGTCACTGGTTTATGCTGATAAACCAGCAACAATTGACGCCTGGAGGCCAGCAGTGCTCGAAAAAGTGCCCCAAAATTGGACGTCCAGAATGCACTTCGTCAAGAACAGCCGCGGTGCCCATATGCCCGAAATCATTTTCAAATGTTAATGTCACGTATTGATCTTTCGAATAAAAAAAAAATTTTGATTACAATTTAATTTTTTGTGTTATTTTTTACAATTTCAAGTTCTATCGGGCTTAAAAAAACACCCTTTATAAATATGCATATTAATGCACTAAATGGAGATTTATTGTAGGGATTATTTATTATTACTCTAGAGATTTTATTCAATTTTTGGTTTTTGAATGAAAAGATTTTATTTATTTTTAATTTATTTTTATAACAAGGTATAAAACAATATGCAGATATACGAGGGTTACCTTTCATGGCAACCCTGGTATTGTAAAATAACAACTGACTGCTCTATTGGACATTTTTCAGGTTATACGTACTCAGAACGTTTTAACATACCAGCGCTGTTTGTGTTGTTCACACAACATAAAAAATTCATCTCGGACCAAAAATGGAATTAAATCGTGAATATTTTCGTACGACTATTTGTGACAACTTCCGATGTGAATGAACCCAGCAACAGTGCCTGGATGAAATTAATCTAATTTTTAGCGATGAAGCACCCTCAAGGACCACTGTTTAGCAATGGTATGGTGGTTCACTCTCTAGTTCAGTCCAAGACAAATTTCGCGAAGGTCTTCCAAAATCAGTTGTTATTCCAAAAACCATTGATGTTGCGCGCCAACTGATATTGCAAGATCATCATAAGACCTCTCGTGAGATTCGGATAAATTTAGGCATTAGTAGTAGGACCAGCAGACACTTACTATTGCATAAACATTTGACTGTCAAAAAAATTTGTTCGCGTTGTATTCCACGTAATTTCTCAATCGCTCAAAAAAAAAAACAAAAAAAAAGCTCGTGACGATTGATCGGACGTCAATGACATCGAGACAGGAGATGACTCGTGGATTTACGCATATGGGGCCAAAAGTAAGCAGCAGTCGACTGTATGGGTCTTTTAGGATGAACAAAAGTTGTTCACTTCCAAGCAAACGGGCGGCCACGTTTTTTCGAAAAAAAAAAAAAAAATAGACTTGTCACACCACTAGAAAAACGCAGACCAGTCAATTCTGAGTGGTATGCAAAGATTTGTTTGCCAGTTGTCTTCCGAGAAATCATTTTTCCCCTTCGATGTGGCTAAAACAGGGAAGGTTAAAAAAATGTCCTAATCGGCAAATCAAACGCCGAAGACGGATCACTCTTCACAACAATGCGAGCTCTCTCACACCGGCATCTTCGAGTACCCAAAACATAGATTTGATGAGTCATTCGCCGTATAAACTGGACTTGGCACCGAATGACTTCTTTTTTTCCCATACGGAAAAAACAAACTGAGAGGTCAACGTTTTTCGACACCTGAAGAAGCGGTGGCGGCATTCAGAATGCATGTCTTGGAGATATCTTAATCAAAGTGTTCACACGCATGCAAAAGTGTATATAGATCTTCAGGGAGAATATTTTGAAACAGAATAAAATCATTTTCGATGGTTAATATTTGTTTTTGTACGCTAATATCGCAGAAATATAAAACGCAACTTGCATTAAATAAAATTGTACCTTATAGTATGTTTCCATTACGAGTTGAATCACCCGCTTCCCTCTCCTCTCTCTCTCTCTCTCAATCATCTTTATGAATCACACTGTTTACACGACTCGTCTATGAGCTTCGATTTGAATTTTGGTTTTTAAAAAGCCAACATAAATTGTCCATTAATTTCGTGCAGCAAATTTTTCTAAATCGACAAAAAAAGTAAGTGAAAGTGTTGTCGCAAAAATTCCAATCCACATTCATTTGGAAATGTCTTCGGTGTTGATATTGCACGGCATTAAATACAATCCACAACTTAACTTTTATTTTTAGAAGACAATTAGGTTTTCTTAGTTTTTATTTATTTATTTATTTTTTGTCTACAATGTATGATTTGGACAGATAGTGCAGATAAAATTGCGATATAAATTAGAGAAGACAGGAATTTTGCGTGCTTTGCATGTAGCTTCAATATGAAGCAACTTCATTCGCTCTGAAAATGTTGTATGGCGAGGCAGGTTGCTTCGCTCCTGATTAGGGTGTTAAGCAGAAATAGAGAGCGAACATGCTATTATTGAAGTAATGCTTAAGCTTCGAAACCACGTGATTTTCGGAATAGTTCCGAAAATTCTGATAAGTGTGAAAATTATTTTTCTGTTCATACAGACAAGAGTTAATTGACGCTATAACTACATACATATATGCAAAGAAAAAGCATTTTCAAATATCATGGCGACAACAATGTTATGTTGCCTATAACGATGTGTAAGATTGTGGAAAGCAAGATATTTTTATTTAAAATGAAGTAAACAATTTTTTGTTACAGTTTGATCATTTTGTTCTCATCATTTATGAAAATTAAAATATGCTTGTATTATTTGAAACAACAAAAAAAAAACAATCAGCCCAATCATTAATGATAATTCCGTGAGAGTTTTTTCTCTTTCCCCATTCCTCTTATTATGTTGATAAATTCCTTAGGAAATTTTTTTTTTAACCTTCCCTGTTTTAGCCACATCGAAGGGGAAAAATAGTCGGCGGAGGCAAAAATAGGTATTTTAAAAACATGTTTTTTGTTTTTTCCTATAAAAAATGTCGATATTACCAACTTTAATTTTATTTTGTTTCTCAGGTAATTTATGATTGGAGCAGTTTTTTTTTCTCGAGAAACGTATTTTCATTAGGAATAAAATTCCTTGAAAATATTCATGATTGGGCTGAATATCTACAACCATTTTATAATGAACATGTGAACAAGCTTTATTTGTGACATGTTATTTTTGATCTATTACATAGTAACCAAATTATTTTAGGTCTAAAAATAGACCTTATAAATGTTTTCTGTCTTTTTCAGCCGTCTATATGCCGCCGACATTTCGTTGCTGCTAAACAACTCATCAATGGACTCGAAAAATCTAAAAAAATAAATTGAAACCCAACTACTCATACCAAAATTCTCATGACATTTTCAAACAAATTATTTTATACAGAAAACATTTTATGTCTTGCAACACCTTTACTTTTCTTAGCGTTTCCAAATAATAGTAAACAAATAATAAACAAAATATTGCTGTTTTTAACAAAGTTTTTGTTGATGCCGTTGACAACTAATTTTTCTTCAATATTTTTGTTGTGATTGAAAATGTGTGTGCGCTTAATAATAAACATTTTTATCTCATTGAAAAGGAATATTATAAAATATATTAAAGAAAAAAAGCGCGATTATCAAAGCCGAAAAAAGAAAATAATACAAATTATAGAATATAAGAAGAACTGGGGGCTAATTCTGGCAGTTGTGATCGAAATTGTATTCGATTGAAAGATAATTTCGAACGTACTTTATTTTCTAATTCTTTTATCCGATACTGAACGAATCGATTTTGTTTTATAGTGTTGGACAAAAATCGTTTTACAACACTAAAAATGCAAATAAAAAAGGTAAACAAACAATATTGTGCAAAAGAAATTTGTTGCTTGTGTAAAATAAATTTGTTGAAAATTAATATGAATCCGGAATTCTTGTTTTATTCATCTTCTTCCGAATCCGACGAGAATCAAAACGCTATTGTGGACACTAGCCACATTGCTGTTGTATTCAATCATAATATTGCTATGTCTTCAAATGCTAATGTCTTTTTCAACAATGTATGTACATGGTTTATTTAACAATTAATCTTGTTAGCCTGTAACCAGATATTTCAAAATATGGTTACCTCAACCATATTTTTTCTTTGCGTGTATTTTAAATGTTAATTGTTTTATGGGGCTTGAGTTCGATTTTTAAGAAAAATTTGATGAAGTTATGAAAAAATATCTGCCTTGATTTGATATTGATCGCCTGTGTGTTTGGAGTACTAGTATTTCTTTGCTCTTTTCAAATTTGTCCTGCCGCTGAGAAACCAAAAACTTAAGTTGAAAAATTTTCAGCCATACCTACACATTGAAATCAAAATTTAATTCAACTATTTTTGGAATTATATATTTCACTTTTGATTAAAAATTTTGTACACAACTCTTAAACAACTGAACAGCACTCATCCATGTTCACATCAGGCGAATGTTGAAGATCTCTTGATGACACGAAATCATCACACACAAAAAAAAAAAAAATGTAAAAAATAATTATGTATGTGTAGGAAAAGGGAAAAAACGCAGCCTTTCTTTTAAACGAAAAAAAAGTCAATGAACTGCCAAAAGATTCCCCACGAAATACGAATAAAGAAAACATACAAGAAATATGACACACGTTATAAAAATACAAATGCAGTCGAATGCAGTGAGTGCATGCAACATTTATAATAAAACAGCAACAGCTAAAGAGAAGAAAACAAAAAAGAATAAATCAATTTCAGAAAACACCATTGCCAAAATGACAAGCGATAAAAAAGGAATATTTACCTACAACTTATTGTGAGCAACATTCGATTTGGAAGTCCCTTCTAATATTAATATTACTAATATCAAGTCTCTCGACAAACTTTCGCACAATTTCGCCAGTTGTCTTCTTCGCAAAGCTTAAAATTATTTATAAACTCTTTTTTTTAAATATCTAATTTTTATTACACCTGTCACCATGTGACAACAAGTAATTGAATTTCCATAATGAACTCTTAATTATCTTACATCAGTAAATAAGATAACTTATGTCGAATGAAAAATAATGCATACACATAAATAAAGTTTCATTTTAAGCATCAGCATGATCCTCTTACCAGCAGTAAACTAGAACTGAATTTTTTCTTTTTAAATCATATTCGTTTCTTATCAAATTCTTATCGTGAATTACCAATGTGACAATGACAAGTGACATTATAATAACAAATATGTTTCATGGACAATTCACTACAATATTCTTGCTGCCTTGTAGATGCCTTGCTTCAGTTTACAACAGGGGAACTTCATTTTTAAAAGTATACACAAACATGAAAAAATGCCTTCCAGAATGCAAAATCAATCGAGAACCTCCCTTTTCTCTGACCGAACGATCGAAGCAAAATTAAATATTTTTAAGTTTTTATTTCTCACTCGGCAGGTATGTTAGTAAACAAATTGTCATATTTAGGGTTCTGAGAATCCTCAAGTAATTGAAGAGAGGCCATTACATCCAGAAAAAGTTACTGTTTGGTGCGATCTTTGGTCCGAAGTTGTGATTGGACCTTACTTCTGCGAAAACGACGATGTAACGACTGTCACCTTCAATCGTCGGAGCGTTATGGTCAAATGATAACCGATTTTTTTTTTTGCCTGCTATTGAAGAACACGACTGGGAGAATATGTGGTCTCAGCAAGACGGTGCCACATGCCACACAACTCGAGCATATATAAGGCCTTATTACAAGAGACATTTCCTGACCGCGTAATTTCTCGACGTGGCGATATCAACTGGCCACCAAGATCATGCGATTTGACACCATTAGACTTTTTTTGTTGTGGGGCTACGCGAAAGCTTGTGTTTATGCAGATAAACTTTTAACTCTTGAGCACTTAAAAATCCACATTCGTCAAGTTATGGCTGAGATACCGCCCAATATGTGTCAAAAAGTGGTTGAAAATTAAATCAAAAGAATCAATGCTGGTAACACTTCGCGCGGTGGCCATTTAAAGGACCACACATTTCAACGTTCAAAGTTTATAATAAAAAAGAAATATCATGAAAAACAAATATTTTGAAACCGCAAAATGGATAACCCGTTATATTAAAATAATCTGCAGAAAGCAGGGGCCAAAGTGTTGCATACGATATCGCATGAGCTGTCGAGTAAAATTAATATAAAACAAAAACAAAATCAACAACAAATACACGATCACGTCTGCGATAATTTGTTGCCAGTTCCTTGTGATTCGAAATATATTTCAGGAAATGGTATAGAGTCCAGCCACCACAAACAAAAAACATGCCCCACATTAAAATTCAACACCATTCTCTGTGTTTTTCTTTCTCGAAAAGAAATAAATACAAATTTAAGAATAAACAGACAAATTTTTATTGTTTGCGAATGCATAAGTAAATAAATAAAGAAATAAATATGTAAAAATATAACAAAATGCCATTCGTAGTTGCCAAAAATTAAATTTCCACAAAATATACGAAAATAAGAGAAGAAAAATAAAATCACCAGACAAACAAACAGGGAAAATCTTTTGAGAAGAAAACAAACAAACAGGCAAAAACCAAAACGATGGGCTTTTGCCAGAACAACGCTGACTCTTGTGTTGGAGCTTCAAAAAAAAAAAAAAAAAAAAAAATTATTGAGGATTTTTTTTTTTGGAAATTTAATGGAGAAATTTTTATTCTTTACAAACTTCTCGTTTGAAATTTTTTGTTTTTTTTCTTATACGGTGAGTAAATGTGAATTTGAACATAAAAAAATAAGTCTTAGTTTAATGTGGTTTAAGCAAAACAGAATCCGGCAAACTGACAGACAGAGAGACTAAGAATCGAAGACTGCAACTACTCGTGTAATACCAGGTGGGCCAAAACAAATCACCCTATTGGAAGTAGCTGTTATTTTTGCAAATGGCTTTTAAATTTGTGAACTAGACAGCTGTGAAATGCAAGTGAACGAGCCCTGGAGCGATACACTCCCCAAGAACGCGGAATAATTGTGTCTATGACATAGTGGACGATTTTTTGACCAAAGTCATAACGAGCGGGTGCGTAAACAAGCAAAACTATAATTTTGCGTCACTACGCCCGCTCAAAGTGACAGCGCGGTGCGCTGTTCACGCTGGAGCAGTTAGCAGGACATTTTTTGTTGTTGTCGAGAACGCAGCTGGTCAAACGACAACAGTGGACGGTGCGCGTTATAGAAGTGGAGGACATGTGGCTCCCATGGGACGAAGCCACATGCGCGGTGCACGCTACAGGGCCATATTAACCGAGTTTTTTCTGCCGCAATGGAACGAATTAGAACTGGAGGACATGTGACTCCCATAGGACGGAGCAGCGGCACACACTGCGCGAGCCACAACCGATATTCTGAAAGTCAAACCCCCATCGGATGATTTCTTTTGGCCCAACTGTTACTTTTATGCACATCTCCTTTTACAGAGTCGCAAACAAACATATTACTTATTTTGAACAAACCAGTTTTCATTTTTTTTTTGCAAAATTTCTTGACACAAATTTACGTGGTTTTTGTAGATTTTATCGCATTTATTTTATTTCTGTTTTTGCTAAAAAGGAAATTGTTTGTTTTTGTTTTTATTGCATTTTTCGTTTTGTTGTTGCAATAAATTACGTTTCGTATTATGACAGCAAACAGACATACACAAGACTGTTTGCTGGTGTTGTTGTTGTTCTTGTTGTTGTTTGTTACGAACTGTTTCGTCAAGTGATTTATAAACGTGTTGCTGATTTTTCATATATATTACTCATATTGCTGTTGTTGTTGTGTTTATTGAGCAAATTATTGAAAAGATAGACGAGGAGTGATTTAAGAACAGCACATGCATGTAGATACATATCAGAGAACTGCAACTGATATTTCAAGAACAAAAAAAAAACCATCATAATTACAATCGAAATCTGGTTTAAAATCGACATTTAATGTTCATTAAACATCAACGGGCTTAAAGTCATATTTTATTTTCTTTTAGATATTTATTTAATTTTCCGATATTTCGCCAACCATTGGTTAGCATCTTCAGGAGAGTAGAAACAAACAAGCAAATTCTGAAATTATTAACTCCTCCTTTTGTCAGTTTCTGTTATATTGCAAATATAACACAGATACGCGAACAAATGGCTGACAGAAGTTCAAGATTTCTATCAAAAAAATACCTGAAGTGTTTGTTGGTGTTGTGTTTGTTGTAGCTACGAGGCTACCTGATATCGTGGTAGCTTGGTTTAATCTACTTTTTTTTTAGAAATTTCATTTCTATATTTTACAAACAAAACAAATCTAGAGTTGTGCACTCACCTCTAAAGGTCGTGATTCACTATCCTACTGAATCGTACGATCTGTTAAAAATGACATGTGTGTTCAAAAAGTGTGCTAGTCTGTCTGGACCATCATAGTAATAATACAATACAATACAAAAGTGGAACTTGTACTTTCTTCTCTATTATTACAAGGTCAGTCATTTTCGCTTCAAAACTAGCGAGTTGTTATCTATTTTGATTTTTGTTTTTTTTTTTGCTACAGAGTTTTGTTGCAGAGTAAAGTTGGCTGAGTTAAAGCTTCTTGATGCAGCATTGATGCTTTCACTCAGGTATGGTAGTGGTTAGCTAACGCGAAGCGCTGTTCAGGGGGGTTCAACGTTCCCGCTGAAGTGAGACGATAAATTTTCTACACATCAGAACGCTGTCTATTTTACTAATTTAAAGTAATAAAAATATTTCCTACACACTGCAAGTACTCGTAAAGAAATTTATCTGTTTACATTAAATGCTTTACTACCAATCAATTATATCTTCTATTGTCTTTATGGCCATGTGTTTTTTTTTTTTTTTAGCATGAAAAAGTCAATTTCGACCACTACAAACAAACTACGATTTGTTTACAACCTGGGTTTGAGTAATCAAATGACACCTTTTTCTTTCTTTGCGCCGTAGCAGGGTCAAGTGGAGCCAAATGTGAATAAAACATCCTTGAAAAGTCAACAGAAAAACAAATTTCTTTTTTTTTATTTATTTATTTATGCTACTCGATTGCGGTAAATACGGGGGGGGGGGGGGGGGTAATGGGGTTTAATTCGGCCCCCTTTAACGATTGTTGTCTTTAATAGCGTGTTAGTTTTGGGTTTTATTTCTCTAGTGACATTTAACTGCTTTCATGACATAGATATTATTGAATAAAACATCGATATTACGTTACTTTTTGATTGCTTTTCATACACACTTCTACCACAAGTTTGTTTATTTTAAATATTTCTTGAAGCGTAAACACGCTTTTTTTAAATTAAGTACCCAACTTTTTCCTGTATTGTTTTATTATTTTTTTGTATGTGGTGCACCCGAAGACTATTAAAAGTTTCATGTTTGTCGATCGAGTCTAGCAAAAAGAAACAAAAGATGTATTCGATTGCGTGTCCTTGCGTAATTACCTTTACTTTGGATGGCCGAAAAACGAATTGTGTGTCATTCCCTTTAATACACAAAATAAAATACAAAAAAAAAAAAAATTCCACAAAAATGGACTTTAATATTTGCAGCTTATTTACAATGTGGTTCTAAACACAACAAAACAATTGACATTTCATTTTGTGTCTAATAAACTATAATTAAATTTAATGTTGAAGCAGTAAAAAAGCAGCTAATTGAAATTTTTTTCTTTTTTTTTTGCAAACAAATATGAACTAGTTGAAAGCATACGTTACTGGAAATGGCACCGCAAGCAAAAAACCAAAGCAAAAAAACCGAAAAACAATTCATGCACTTACTCATCAATCATTATTTGAGTTGAAAAAACTTTAAACCAAAATTCAAAATATTGTTGTTATTAAAGCTGTTATTTAAATAAAATGGAAAAAAATTATCATACATACATGTACAAATGAAATTTTCAATGATGCAACTGCTGTTAGATAAAACTTTCAAAAGCCAAAAAATAAATGATATTCATATGTTTGAAGTGGCCGGATAAAAATTGACTGGACTCAAGTGGCTCCAAAACAAACTGTGAAAGTGTTTAATTTCGTTTAATGAACGAAAAAAAGCCCAATGGGCATATTCATTTTGAAAAAAAAATTAAATTTATAATCAATTTAAATATTCCTCCATACAAAATTTGATCAAAATTCCTTTCAAATACATTATGCTCTCTTATGAATATATGTACATACATATTTCTAATACCCACACAATTAGTTGGAGATAAAACTCTAGTTTACGAATTGCAACTTAAACTTGGCTGTCATAAATCAGTAGCGGAACTCAGGGTTCATTGCAAATTACCCTTGCATACCTTGCAGATATTGCAACCGTAGCATATGTGCCAAAGGCTGTAACACTACAAGAACAAACTGTATGAAACCGAGATTTGCATCACTTAAGCAAATATGCATAAGCAAAAACCATTGCAGATCCGTATTTGCAAATGTTGCTAAATGCAACTGAATTAAGCAGAAATAACTGTACATGGGTATTTCCATGAAATGGTCCACCGTTAGTTAAAAAATCAAAACGCTCGCACAATTTTTTTAAGCACAGAAAATTAAAAAAAAAAACTATTGACATTTTATTATATAAAAAAAAAAATTTTTAACTTATAATAATTTTAAGTGATGGTAAAAACTTCTGAAAATATATGTTAAATTACAAAAATATGTATGAAGGTAAAAAGTGTCACGTGCGCAATGTAACGTGCGTAATCAAAAAAAATTTTTTTTCTTAGCCAACCCATGCACACTTGTTTTTGAACAAACCATGATTATAAAGGTCCATTAATAACCTTTATAAAAACATTTTTTCCGAAATAAAAATCTTCTACAATTCGCCTACTTTTGCAATATTTCATGCTGCTTAAAAAGGCACTTACGTTTTTTGTCACGTGCGTAAGTCAACTTTGATCGCATGGAACTTGGGTACCCAGTGCTCAATTTTCCAATATATATACTTTTTGGAAGGAACTCATCACATTAAATGTAACAATGGCAAAATTCCATTCAAAAATTCCAACCCATTTATATTTTTATAATATTCAAAACAATTAAACGTGTACAAATGTCACGTGCGTAACCATGGAAACACCCATACATTTTTTTTTTTTGGGTTAGAAATTATGGCGTTTAGTGTTCCCATACTTTTGTACTCTGTTGTCTATTATTGAGAGAAATTTATTGTTGCTTTCAATTTAGCGAACTTTGCCCAAAAAGTATGGCAAAACACCAAACGCTATTGAGCTGATAAAATTGGTGGTTGATACTGCCTCAATGCAGCAATGAATTTTGAACACATTCTAGGAAATGCCAAGCAATTCTTTGATGTGCTTTAATAGGTAAACTATAAAATATTGATTTATTCTGCTTTAAAAAAAATTGATACTTCCTTTTGATGGCAGCAATTAAAAATAAAAAAAATAAAAAAAATCGTCACTTCCTTAAGTGAAAAAACACCGAAAAACACAAATTAATAGATAAAAATTGAAATATGCATGATTGTCGAAAAAAAGAAACCACATTTCAGTAAAAGTAAACAAAATGAAAATACGTAAATAAATATAAAACTAATCGTAAAAGGGAATGACGAGCCCCCTTTAAATAAAAATATATGTATAAGATGTTGAGCTCTCTACAGCAAACATATCACCAGCTAAATACGATCATGAACATTTGTTGAAGACCATTTATCAAGCCTTAAGAATTGCCGAATGACGTAACGAGGAAAAAAACAATTTTTCCCACTACAGTTTTTAATACAACATTTTTCACACTTTTTACCACAGCGAGTTAACAAATCAGTAACTTGATCGCTTTTGCCGAGACGCGGAACAGGTGTGTGAAAACACAAAAACATCTCACATTATTCATACATACATGATTGCGAACATGATCGTATGCAGTGCTTTTGTTACCCCCCTCCTGGAAAATAAAAATAAAATATAATAAACAATTGAAGTAAATGAACAAAGTTACATGTCACATACATACGTACATACAAACATATGTGCATATACATATACTAGATATGTATGCACATATCTCAACTTGAGTGATCGTTTTGCTGCTTCTGGCTGAGTTTCCATTTGCGAGATAAAAATGTTTTTAGTTTCGATGTTTTTGCGCAGTTAAATAATTTTCGCTAAAACATTAAACTATTTTATTCATTTTGCAAACAACAATTTTAAGGCTTCAGTGAGTGAGTCAAGTGGCTGAAAAAGTGTATTGTTGTTTGTTTACCTCTAAAACTGAAGCCCCGGTGAACAATACGAGATCAAAGAACAATTAACTCGCAGCACGGAAAACATTACTTTGCCATAAAGCTCGACGGGCCATATTGGCCACCCCACAAAACATGACTGATAAATCACTGTGGGCAAATTTTAAGAAAATTGTGTGACATGAAAACTTAAATATAATAAAATAATCCCACTTACTGCGTTTGGTAAAGCCAAAAACTCCTGACTAAAGTCAGCACCCGTCCTTGAACAAGAACGAAGTGTGGCGGCTTCGAAACAGCTTCGAAATGTCTTTGATGAAGTTTTCTTTGTCTTATTGAATTAGTAGCAATCACAAAAATAATATAGAAAGAACTTCAGCCCGATAGAGATAATACTTCGAATAATAAAAATTAATTAACTTACTACGTACCACTTTACGAAAAGTACTTTTAATAAAAATTTGCTTTTATAAAAGGTATTTTTTATAAGCAATACCTTTATAAAAAGTACCCTTTAAAATAGTACCTGTTTTATGTAGTTTTAAAAAAGGTAGTTTTTAAAAAAGTACTTTTTATAAAAGGTACCCTTAATAAAAAGTACTTTTTATAATAAGTACCCTTAATAAAAAGTACTTTTTATAAAAAGTACCTTTAATAAAAAGTACTTTTTATACAAAGTACCTTTAATAAAAAGTACTTTTAATAAATAGTACTTTAAAAAGTACTTAAAAAAATTAAAATAAGTACATACTTCTAAAAAAGGTACTTGTAAAAATATATTAAAATGTACGTTTTATAATAAGTATTTTTAGTAAAAGTACGTTTAATATGAAATGAATTTTATAAAAACAAACTTTTTAAAATAAGTAACTTTTAAAAAGTGCTTTTTTAGACGAAGTACCTTTTATGAAAAGTACTTTTTAAAAAGGGGACACTTCATTAAAAAATAATTTGTATAAAAAGTACCCTTAAAAATACCTTTTATAAAAATTACCTTGCACACAAAGTACCTTTTTAAAAAGTACTATTTGTAAAAAAAACTAAAACTACTTTTTGCAAAAGTACCTTTTTTCATAAAAAATACCAAAATTACCTCCTGCAAAAAATACCAAAGAGGGCCTATTTTAAAAAGTACCCTTCTAAAGAAGTAACTGTTGTAAAAAGCAACTTATATAAAAAGTAACCTTTATAACAAGTACATTTTCTTAAAATTATTTTTTATTAAACATGCCTTACATAAAAAGTCCCTTTTAAGAAAAGTACCAGTCATAAAAACTGTATTTTATAAAAAATTCCCTTTTACAAAAAGTACTTAAGACTACATTTTTTAAAAGTACTTTTTTTTATACAAAAGCAAGTAACAAAAGAAAGTAACTTCATAAAAACTACTTTTCACAAAAAGTATCATTTTTAAAAAGTACTGAAGAACACATTTTCTTTAAAAGTACCTTTTATGAAAAACTACTTTTGTTTTATACAGAAGCACTTTTCGTAGAAAGTAACTTTATAAAAAGTACTGTTCACAAATAGTAACATTTATAAAAGGTACATTTTATAAAAAGTACCTTTTAGAAAATGTATCTTTTACAAAAGAGTACCCTTTATAAAAAGTAAGCAATTTTACAAAAAATACTAAGGAGCACATTTCTTAAAAGTACCTTTTATAAAAAAGTACCTTTCATGAATAACACTTTTTGTAGAAACTAACTTCCTAAAAAGTATTTTTTAACAAAAAGTACTATTTATAAAAGTATATTTTACAAAAAGTACGTGTCATATTAAAGAACTTTTAATGATGTCAGTTCCTCAAATGAATTTTTCATTTAGTATTTGTATGGAAAGCAGCAACACTTTGGTAAAATAGTTTTCAGTTTGTTATTGTTTTTCGTTTAATTTCTGGCGCTGTTTTGTGAATTACAAAATTAAGGCCTTTCAGGCTCATACATTTTATGCACCTCAACATTCAACATTTTTCATTCTTTACCACTACTGTGAACATTTTGCGTTTCGAGTATAAATAATAAATTTCGCTTTTCGAGACTGTTCTGACGTAATTACAAATTTATTTGCTAGAAAAAAAAAGTTTGATGAATATGTGTATATTTTGGCACACACACACACACACACACATACATGCATATGTAACACTGAAAAGTGAAAATAAGTTTTCTTGCGCCCCAAATCTTTTAGAAATGCAATTAAAAGAAAATTAAAAAAAAACTAATATTTTTAGCGCCATGTGACTTTAAGTGGCTTCACAAAACCATATACAGACATGCATACATGTGCCCACAGCAGTGTTCCCAGGTCAATGTATTTCTTCCCCCCAGAAAAATTTTGAAACCCCCTAAAATTGCGAATCACCAACGTTAATGCATTGACAATGCGCAAAATGCATAAAATTGTTAAACTTGCCCCAATTAAAGATTAAAGTAAAAATTAACTGATTATATGTATTTTTCAGTGCATTAGTTATGATTACAGACGTATGTATATTTATTATAAATTTTCGATTTATTTGTATTCACACATTTTGAGATCTAAGTACATATTTATGGGCAGCTGGAAATTGTAATCTGCGTATGTGGGAAAATTTAAGTTTCTCCAAAAATATTAAGAGTTTCTAAGTCTTCTTCGATCTCTACGTCCTTTTGACATTTTCATAAAAAGAGCTTCAATTTTATCGAAGATTCTTAATTTTCCCACTTCTCAAGAAACGGGAAAAAAATTCAAAGAAATGACCCATAAGGAAAGAAATTCATTCAACTCAACAAAAAAGTACCAGTTGCAAAATTATGTACTTGAAGCTACCAGATGAGCATAAAATATTTCATTTAATTTTACTTTAAAATTTGTTAAAGTCTTCAAATTTATCAGTTGAAAAATCTTCTAACTCCTGCCACTTTTACCGTTCAACCGAACACAGAAATCCCCTAAAAATACCCCAAAAATAAATTGTTTCTCCCTAAATTTCCCCCGAAAGAATTTAACAACCCAAATTTACCCCTAAAAGAATAAAAAAAGGCCTAAATCTAGGGGGAAACCCCCTAAACTGGCAACACTGGCCCACAGCACTTAGAGATGAACTTTTAATAATTTTAGTTAAATGAATTTCATCAAACAGTAACTGAATTTCGTTTGTTGAGACAAACACTCGCAGTATGTGCAAAATGTCACATTCACCGAAAATAAATGCAGTTAGTAACAGGGCAAAGCGTGAGCGCTGCGCGTACGTGTGTGTGTGCGCATTTTTTCTACATAATTATGAGTAAACGCTGTTTATTCAAAACGATTGTTTATAGAGAAAATAAAAACTACTTCAGTTGATTACAGATACCGTTTGATTTTTGCCTGCAGCGTCAACAGCACATTAAAATAAAAGCTGCCTCATTGACTGGCTACGTGCGGTTTCGTTAGTAAGCATCGATCGAATCGCATGGATATACAATTTCTCAGTTATTGGTTTTATTTATAGATTCTTTTTTTTTGTATACAATATTAGTTTGTTTCTAACTTGCAAGATCTTTTTGTTGTGGCTTATACTCTTAAGCAGTTACAATTTGAGTGCAAACTCTTAGTGAAGTTTTATGAAATACAGAAATTCTTTTTCAACTCTCTGAGTCGGTTGTCGCTAAGGCCAGGTTATTACAACGAAACACATTTACGAGTTTCTCCAAACTACCAAATGCATGCGGTCGCAATACAACATTATTAAATTTAAATTGCTGAAATTGTAAATTTTGTACACAAAAGAGAAAAAATAACGAGACTGTTTTGTGGTTCTTGTTTGCCGGCCGGCTTGAACTCAAACCGGTTCCCAAGCCGACTCTTTGTTTTTACTTACTTACTTTTTTTTACTATATTTTGTGCCAATTATTAAAGAAAAAAAAACTATTTTTTTTTACTTGTTTGGTTTTTATGCGACGACTCCCAGACTGAATACATTTCAGACATAAATTAATCATACATATTTTCCACGCTTGCATGTGAGTAAAAAGTGTTAAGAGTTTTGAGATCAGTCGTCGTTTGCAACGATAAAAGAATCGTTTCTAACGCGATAGCGGTTTTAAAAATTGGAAAAGACACTAAATAAAGACATTTATGGACATTTTTATGCAAAATTTCTTAACAAAATTTTGTAAAAAATTGAGCCTGAAGGTTAACAGCAGTCGACTGTATGGTTGTTTCAAGATGAGCAAAATCCAGCAAAAGTTATGCGCGCACGAAGCACTTCACGAAGCGAATAGTCTCCTGTTGATCACTGCAATTTTATCACAAAAAAAAAAAATCTGTTTCAATTTTGAGGAAGTAAGAAACGAACTCGAAAGCCCGATAAAATCATTAGCAATATTAGTAAATCATATAGTAAATCATATAGTTTTAGACAAATTTAATTAATATCAATCACAAGGATAATATAGAAAGAACTTGAGCCTGATAAACTTAATACAGAAATAATTTTATAAAAATAAATAAATGAAAAGTTTGGATAATATAAGGATAATATAGAAAGAACTTGAGCCTGATAGACTTAATACAGAAATAATTATGTAAGAAAAAGTTCGAATAATAGAAATTCATTATTTTTATAAAATTTATAATTTGAAAAATTGCATAAATATCGCAAAAACATCAAACTTAAAAACATCAAACAAACATATCGCTAACAAATCTAAAAAATGAATCTGCCAACTCTTATGCTTCCAAAGAAGTCCTGCAAAATCGAAAATTACCACAAGTAAATGTAACGCATAGAATGTTGTTGAAAATTAAATTTAAGCTTAAAGTAAGTCGTATTTATCTTCAGCTTTTGTTGATTTTCTGTAAATTTTCCTTTAATTTTATGTCTTAATTGTTATGTAACAACAAGTTACTGTAATTGAAAATTAAACTTAAACTTAACATACATCCCACATTGGTTTCTATTTTGACCCCACCCCCCCCCCCCCCCCCCCCCCCCCCGCAAGCGATTTTCTGTAAGTTTAGTATAACTGGCAAGTTTATGTGTTAATTGTTATTTAATACAACTACTTCACGCATTATTTGTCTCATTCTGTTTGAACAAAAGTAAATGATATGTAGCATTTGTGTACAAAAGAGAAGTATGTATTTAACAAGAAGGAAGCTCGAGTTTTTCATTCAACCACCCACAAGAGATACGGTAATTTAATATATTGGCTGGTATAAATATGAAACAGAGACAAATTTAAAGGAAATTTTGTTATTTGACTCATTGTCTGCCAATTTCTGTACAGCTATATATATTTTTTTTAACTGTTGACTTAAAACAAACTTGAAGTAGAAAATATTAAAAATGTGTTTTTGGTGGCGGCAGGAAAATTTAAATCTAGGTCATGTCTGACCAATTGTTTTGATGTTAATTTTGGGAGGGGAGCTTTACATGAACAACTAACTTTACTGTTGGCTACGGGAAACTTAAAAACTTGATATTTGTATGCTTTATTCGATAACATAGTGGTTGAGAAACTTTCAGTGATGCTCCCAAAAGTAGGCTACGCAAAAATTTTCATACGTTTTCTGAATTACAAATGATTATAAATGTGGTAGATGAGCTATTAATTATAGGATGAAAGACAGTCAAAACAAACAAGTAAGAGTGCTATATTAGGCTGGGCCGAATCTTAAATACCCTACACAAAAGTCTTTAGCACAATGGAACCTTTCTAGGACCCAAGTGGAAACATTCACAAAAGTCGCGTTCATTTAAATACATTTTGTCAGTTAACTCATGCAGAGTGGCCGGCTACTTTCCTTTGCCACCATTTCGATAAACACCAGATTTGACAGATCATATTTGTCAGTTGTATAGTAGAGACGTGGCATATTTATTATGGAAAAATATTCGGCAAACCAACGTGTTTTAATCGTTTCACTAAAATCAGTCATCATCAATCAATGACAAGAGAGTTACGAGATATTTTTGGGAGAATTAACGTGCCGACAAGACGCCACATTTTTACAAAAGGTGCCCAAAAGATCCGAAATTTGGATATATCCATTTTATTTATTTAGCAAACATACACTTAATATGTCGTATTAGTAGCTTAGCGTCCAAAATGTCATTCTGACCAAAGTAGTTTTCTTTGTAAAATCTTATGAAAACATGTCCATTTCTTTTAAACTCAAAACCGGCATTTTTGATATAACCCGGCTAATCGTACACGATTTAATTAAATTTCAATAGCAACTATATCACTGTATATAGATATAGTTTGGCACAAAAACCTGGCACGAAATTTCAACAGCCTACGGATGCGAAGCTGATAAGAAATCATGATGTTTTTTATAACCACTGAGTTGATTTCAGATCAATTATGAAATGCCTAAAAGTATGCCTCTAAGTATATATGTAAATAACTACTAGCATTGCCATACAGACGAAGTCAACAGTACTGCCATATCGTAAGGTAATGGAAACAGAAAGATCTGGACCAGTGTTGCCAGTTTTGGGGTTTTCCCCCCTAGATTTAGGGTTTTTTCTTCTTTTAGGGTGGATTTCGGGGGAAATTTAGGGGTAAACAATTACACCGGTATTCATAAAAAATAAAACGTTGCTCAAATACATTTTAAAACAAATTTGATATGAAAAATTTGTTCTAAAATGTATTTCAACAATGTGTTATTTTTTATGAATACCGGTGTTAATTTTTAAGGAATTTCTGTGTTTGGTTGAACGGTAAAATGGCAGGAGTTAGAAGATTTTTCAACTTAAAAATAAAATTAAATGATATATTTTATGTTCATCTGGTAGCTTCAAGTACATAATTTTGCAACTGGTAATTTTTAGCACTTTTTTTGTTGAGTTGAATGAATTTTTTCCTTCTGGGTCATTTCTTTGAATTTTATCCGTTTCTTTAGAGCTGGGAAAATTAAAATATTTAAGAACCTTTGATAAAAATGACACTCTTTTTATAAAAATGTCAAAAGAACGTAAAGAACGAAGAAGACTTAGAAACTAATAATATTTTCGGAGAAACTTAATTTTTTCTAGATACGCAGATAACAATTTCCAGCTGCCCATAAAGATGTACTTAGATCTCAAAATATTTGAATACAAATAAATCGAAAATTTATAATAAATATACATATATACACCTGTAATCATAACATATGCTCTGAAAAATACATATAATCAGTTAATTTTTACTTCTTTTAAGTTGGGGAAAGTACCGCATTGTCAATGTATTAATGTTGGTGATTCGCAGACTAAAGAAGAATGTTCACCAAAATTTTTAAGGGGATTTTGTAGAAAAACATTGAATTTTAGGGGGTTTTAAAATTTTTCTGGGGGGAAGAAACACATTGACCTGGGAACACTGATCTGGAAAAATACAAACGATATTGCCATACAAAATTCAATAATACTGGCATTTGGCGTTGTAGCTGGTTCTCGACTTAGACATTTCTGGAAGCTAAGTTGGAGTATAAATAGTGGCTCATATTCGCGGTTGAGCCCAGTCTTAACTGTGCTACAATCAACAAATCGCAAATTGATTCTTTTAGAGGCTCTCTGGTGCTGGCTAAGACGATTGAAGAGACGAGTCTGAAACTATTCATATATGGGAGCCATTCTAAAGAGGGAAGATAGAGGTTTGGTAGGTTCCGTGTAACTGTTGAGAAAGGAAAACTAATGAGAAGTAGTCATACATATGTTTCGCAAAGAGTCACAGTGGAGCTAGTTAGAACGATGAGGACAGCATTTAGGAAAATATTGTGACCTAAGGAGGGGAGGTAGAGGGTTGATTTATTCCGAGAAAATGTCAAAACAAGAAAACCAAGGCAGGTGTTCATACATTTGACTTCTCCAGCAGCACTGTCGGGCTTGTTAGGACGATGGGCTGAAAATCGATACGAATATTATTTTGTTTAGAGGACTGCATAATGCTGGTAGGTATCCTTGGACAAAAAGTTGGTGATTAAAAGACAATTGGCATCAGTTTCGTAACTTATCCTATTAGAGCTAATGCTGCATTCTGTTAATTTTGTCACATTTTCTTTCAGCCTTTGGGATGATGCGTCATGTCTTTTTCAAATTCAATTTGCTTAAAAATTTTCACACTGCATTTTAAACAAATAAAACTCTCCGTTTTAATGCATTCATACAAAACGCGAAAGGTAGGGCTCTTTCGTAACCTGCTCTCATGCAAAACACAATCAACAACTTTCTTCCAAACATCACAAACATTTTTCACGAACATACGTTACAACTGTGGTCCAACAGTGTTAAAAGTGTTCAAGTACAGTGATGCTAATAGAGTTGAATAGTTAATAAAGGTTGAACTGTAAAGTGCTGTAAATAAAATAACTGAGTTTTATTTTCATTTGCAATTGGGCAAAAACGTTACAATATATGCTACTTTCTGGAAGTTAATTTGAAGTAAAAATACTTCATTGTAAAACTTGAAGAAGTTACAAACGGAATGACAAACTAGTACGTGCCCTCAACACTTGTTGTGTAGGGTATGAAAACAGCCGTGTGTAGGCTTTTTTTAAGATGAAGTTACTGCTAAAACGCAGATGAAAGTTTTTTTTTTATTAATTTTGTGCTCCAAAAAGTATGCTTCAGTTTATCAAACTTCACTTACAATGTCTGTTCTGTTTGTGATGTATTTAAACTTTGTGAAGTTGAAACGATTGTTAAACGATTATAAGAAATGATTTATTAAATTTGTAGTCTACTTTTCTGGCGAAAACAATATGTGGATTTTTGTAACATAAACATAAAAAATTTACCAGGTTTATGTGCTTGTATATTAAAGTGCAAGTGTTATGCAAAGTTTTAACTAACAAGTATACATATACATAGATAAATTAACTTTGTGATGTTTCCATGTAAGCTATATTTCTTAATTTTCGGTTTCTTTATAAGAAGAGCTTTTTTCTTTTCATTTTTTTTTTTTGCTTATCATACATTTTCTGCTGCAGACAAAAATGTAAAAACTCTTATGCCAATTTACTATTCGAAATGAGTTTTATCTTAAAATATTGTCTCTTGCAAAGTTTTATGCAAACGCATACATTTTATACAATGTCAATTTTTGCCAGCACTAAACTTTTAAGATTTAATTTGGCTTTTTTTTTTTTTTTTTTTTTTTTGAAAGAAAAATGCGTTACAAAATTTGAATGCAAACTGAAAGAAATGAAACCGCTATTGTTATGGAAACAAAAGTATGCAGTAATTTCAAGTTTAACATCATAAAATTTTAGCGTGTACCCCCATCCAAAAAATATGCAACATATTTATTGGGGTGGGGGGGGGGGGGGGAGTGTGTATGTGTATATGGATGTGTGTGTGGTATAAATAAACTAGCAAATATAGTGTTGGCATACAAAAAAAAAGAAAGCAAACGAAAACGATGCAGACGAAAAATAATAAAGACTTGAATTAAAAACTATAAAAATTACAAAAAAGTTGTGATAACAGAAAATGTTCTACATGCCATATGAAAAATAATGAATAAAATGCTTTAGCAATGTCGAGGTGAAATCGGTTTAGTTTTACTACTTGTTTTTTATTTAATAAAATTTTGATAAATTTGTAATTCGTGGGGCCTGAATGTGTGTTTGGCCTACACATTTTCATTTCAAGGAAAATGAATTGGAAAACAAATTAGAAATAGGTGCAAAATAAAATACAATGTGTTTTAAGAGCAGCACGTTTAACTTAAAATAGAATTCAGCATTTTTTAGAAATATTATCTATAAGCCAGTTCAAACATTTTGTCTTGCCCCAAGTTTAGCGAAGAAATATTTTAAGGGCAGTAGATGTTCTTCGACATCGCCCGTAGTTCCATTTTCGAGAAGGTTGCCTTGAAAGTGAACTAAAATGATTTTTTGTGCCAAAAATAACACTTAAGTTTTTTTTTTAATAAGTTTATACTGTCGGCCAAATAAAAAAATATTTCTTGGCGAAAAAAAGTATGTGCGCTAAAAGGCATAAAATTAAAATTTCTGTAATCAGTCCACGCATAGTCCAAACCGACCAAAAAATTAAGTTTTATGAAGGGTATTTGAGATTCGGCCTGGCCGTACAGAACACTCAAGTTGCTATTACTTTTGCAAATGGCGGCCAATGTCAAACCTAATTTTACATTTGCAAACTAGACAGCTGTAGAATATAAGTGAATAAGCCATAAAGCGTTACACTCGCCAAGAACGTGGAATAATCATGTCTATGATGCAGTGAGCGATTTTTGGACCAAAATCGTAATGAAGGATGAGGCTCATTTCCATCTCAGCGAGGGGTACGTGAACAAGCAAAACTATCGTTTCTAGGGCAACGAAAATCCTCAAGTAATGCACGAGGAGCCATTACACCCGCCCAAAGTGACTGCATGGTGAGCTGTTCACACTGGAGCGGTCATCGGGCTATTTTTTTTTAGGACATCGCTATTCAAACGACAACGCGCTATAGGACTATGTTAACCAAGTTTTTTCTATCGCAATTCAGCGAAATAGATCTGGGGGGCACGTAGTTCCAACAGGACGGAGTAATCGCACACACTGCGCGAGCCACAAACAATATTCTAAAAGCCCAGCAACTTCGGATGACTTCTTTTGGCATATTATATATTATTATAGAACGCAGTTTGGACCGATTGGCATAGTACCTTAAGTACTAAAAATGTTCTAATAAAATTATGAACAGTTACAAAAAACCCACTTGTCTCAACAGCACAAAGATTCGACAAAATTTACCCAAAAGCAAAAATATTCGTAAATAATTTATAAAAACTATAAGAAGTTACAAAGAGCACGAAAACGCGAAAATGGCTGCACATTCGCCAAAAGTTTGATAAAACTGATAAATAAATTATAAAAACTACAAAAAGTTTCAAAGAAAACCACTGACAAAAATCGTTGCCAGTTGGCTGAAAAAAAAATAGCAAAGTTACAAGCAAAAACTTATTTGCCAAAAATGCGAAAATTGGCGAAAATATCGATCGCCTGCTATTTTTAACACGATTTAGCTGTAAGTAATTACTTTTTTAATGACACTGAAAAAAAAAATACCAGCAATGATGTTGTGATGAACGCTCGTTTTCAACTTAATGTTTAAAATTGTGTTGTTATTTAATCAAAATTTGTTTTCATTTTTGAATACGCGAAAGAAAAACAAAATATTTGGCTTTTTCCGAATGTCATTTTTTTTTCGCTGCCTCCGCATGTTAGTGTTTACGTTAATTGCCATTATTTATCATTGTCATAATTTGGAGGCCAAACTGAGAAAAAGTGCTTGAAAGGGCGGTGACGTTGTCACACCGTAATGTTTTCGATACTACAGATTTATTTTCTAAAAAACAATGGAATGGTGAATTTTCACTGAAAAATAATGGTGATTATTTACTAAAAAAAAAGCGTTGATAGAGCAAATGTTTACCACAAACAAAAAAAAAACAAAAACAAAAATTTCAAAATTTTCCCAAGTCATTTACTGCTTACTAGAGAAAAATACATATACGCAGCTCATTAGTCCGGGTCGATTTTGTCGATATTGTGTCGATTGATTTTTCGATAGTTTTTGACATGAGGAAAACATGTGCTACTGGGACTGGTTTTCATTTGTTATAGTTGTATGGGAGTCACACCACCACAGACAGACATTCATTATTAGAGGTTTGGTCAAACATCTGACTCCTCGATGGCCAGCCTGCGGCAAATTAGTGCGATGGCAGGAACATTTAGTTTTTAAGACACCCAAATACGAGCCATTAAGGCTGACTAGTTGCCTATAGAGTCACATACCTCTCAGTAGTTTTAGCCCTCAATATTTTTTTTACGAAACATCAACGCCAAACCACAATAAGGGGCACCCATACAAAAAAAAAAAAAAAAAAAAAAAAAAAAAAGTTTAATATCGGACACCTTGAAAATGATTTTTTGACATGTCGTAGTGGAATTTTTTTCTTCACGCCTAAAGCTATACACCCATAGTCATAAAAACTATTGAAGGTATATTACACGTTTATTTGACAAATATTCCGTAGAAATACGTCAAATAAGAGCTTAATAAACTTACAATAATTATTATGAATATGGCCTATAGTGCTTTACTAGCCATCAATAAGAAATTTGAAAGAGTAAAATGAACTTAAAACTATTTTTGTTTTGAAGTTTAAAATTCGTTTTTTTTTGTATTTTTTGTATGGGATACCCCCATTGTGATACGACGACGTTGGTATTTCGTAAAAAATATTGGAGAGAAAAATTATTGGGGGCTGTTTTGAGTTCACTACGGGAAACTAATGCGTCCCAAAAACTAAATTTTCCGAGGAATCAAATGTTTGACCAACCTGCAACAATGTCTGGCTGTGGTCGCACTGTTCCCCTATTACAACCCTTTATTGAAGCTCCCATATACATAAATATAAAAAAAAGAAAAATGAAAATTAGACACTTCGAAAATAATTTTTTCAATTATTTTTCTAGTTACGTGCTACTCACTGAAAAAATATATATGTATATATAATAAAATATTTTGTCATTTATTACTTTTCACGGTGACGCTTCCGGCTCGCTCAATTTTCCCAGAAAGGTCCCAACCCTTTCCTTTTTTTTTTTTTTGTACGAACAAAGCAAAAACTGACAAGCACATACCATACCACAATGAAATTTTTTTTGAGGAACGGGTGTTCGCCCTCACTGCCCCTCCTACCATGTCATGGAGTCACTCCAGAATTCTTACTTCTTCCATGAACCTTTATTTTTCACTCTTCCCAAGCACTTACCAGCCCATTATTGCCATGACTATTTAATTTACGCGCTCATTTCTATTTTTTCTTCTACTTACAAACTTTATTCAGATTTATTTTAAAGCTAGACATATTTTTGTATTTTTTTTTTTTTTTTTTTTTTTTGTATTTACTCTTAACACTTATTAAGTGTTTACGAGTTTACAGATCATTCACGAAAATTTTTTAAAAGAAAACGTTTAAATTCGGCCTGAAATCTGCCTGCCTTTATGCCCATGTTCTGAAAAACGCTGAGTTTTCGAATCGCAAATCGTTTTTAAATCGCAAAACACATTTAACCACGTTCTGAAAACTAAGCGATATGCTGGCGTTTTGCCTTTTTCGAAATTGTGTTCGAATAAATAAAAAACACATGTTTTATAATAACAAAACATGTGTCTCCATAGACAGCAGAATTATTTTACACTGCTCCATTGATTTTTTCAGTGCCCTTCATGGAAAAGAAGACTTATTATTAAGCTTAAGAAAACATTTCTTTGTGTGCATACATACATGTAAGAATGTATTTAAAATTTTAACACGCAGCTTTTTTATTTTATTTGTAAAACATCAGTGCAATAACCACAAATGCTTCTTCTTTTTATTTAGAGATGTTACATATAAACACTTGCGAATAATTGGTAAGTTTCATCACGGGTAGCCAGTTTCAAATAGGACCTTGTTTAATTTTTTAGCTGTCGTAAATGTTTTCAAGTGCTTTTTTGAACTTTACTACTTTTTAATAAAAATATGTGAACTTAATAAATTTAAAATAATATTTTCAGAAGTTTGAAAAAAAAATAACCGAATAGGTAATTTTAAAGTTAAAGTTAGCACTAAATTTTTCCGTAGATCAATTTGACCAGCTGTTTGCATAAATCACCAGCTGACAAGTAAACAAATGGACAAACACAAAGCAATATTTTAAATTGCATATTTTTAATTAAAATAGTAAAAAAATGTCAAGTTTCTTTTTTCAAATAAAAACAAAACATATTAAATTTTAAATAATTTTATTTTCTCTTTCTAGTGTAGTTTAAATAAAAATGACCAGATCGTTTCAGCATACACTAGTGGTTTGAAAACACCATCCTTCTAGCGTTTTTATTTCCCAGAACACCTGTTTGGCGTTTTTAAATCGAAAAAGCGAACGTTCAGCGATAAGCGTTCTTGAGAACACCTATTTGGCGTTTTCAAATCGAAAACGCAAATTTTAAGCGAAATGCGTTTTTCAGAATATGGGCGAATATGTCCTAGTGGAACTTGTTTCCCTCAAGTCCAAAGCTGTCGAAAAAATCAATGGCACAATATGGATAAATTTTTGTCCACCCGAATACTATTTATGCTTCAGTTAAACAGGAATCATTTCTACAAATAATAAAAGAAATAATTTTGGGCTTCAGAAGACGGATGTGATTTATTGCAATGTTTGTCAGCTTTTTTTTTTTCTTTCATTCAGGTATATTTACTCGATTTAAGAATAAGCTAACTTATTACAAATTTGATTACAGAGCATCAGCAATGAAAATCTGTTTTCAGCAGACGTGTTCTGAAAATCATGTGATTTCAAATCACATGTGATTTTGAAAACACATTTGTGGTTATTTGGTGTTTTTTCGAGCACACTTTTTTTTGTTATCGCAAACACAAGTGAACAATTGTTTTCTTTATGGTGCAGCCAAAAACTACAAAAGAAAATAAAAATTCTTACAAAGAGAAAAAGTGCACAATAATTTAAATTTTATTGATCATTCTTCGTAATTCCCGATTTTACTATAAAAATCAATTAAAAATACTGCAGCTTGTTACTTTAAGCAATTTATCATGCCGTGAGGAAAGGGATGAGCTAAAAAATAAGAAAGTGGTTTCTAAATACGAATACACAAATTTGTCGGCAGAACACCCTTTCAGCGGTTTCGAATTATCTACGGCAAAAAGTAATTTTCAAAATAGGTCTGTAAGACAAAAAATTATTTTCCATTCATAAAAGAACAATAAACTAAAAAACTTTATCTTTAAGTAATTTGAAGTCTTAACAATTCGCAAATATTGTTACGGGTATAAACTTTTTTCGGATTCAGCCATGCACACTGCTAAAATTTTATATTATTGTACATAACAACGCTTTTTTAATATAAAATTTTTTTTTATTTAGAAAAGTATTTTTCGAATCATTGGTCACAATGACTGTTTTGTGTGCCACTATCTCTATGAACGCCTCTCTATCGATCCACTAGTCCGTTCTTTGACAATAGCTCTTTTAGTTTTTGTTTGCTTGTTTGTGTGTGTGTGTGTGTTTTGTTCTGCAAACTTTTGTTCGTTTTTGGCCTCAGAACAGTTTTGCATGTCTTATCTTGTCAGACATTATTAATTTCCCTATTTGCTCTGATATTATTTTTATATCAACATATTTTGCGAATTTCGGCCAGTAAGTGAATTACTGACTATAAGCAAACTTTAATCAAGATTTATATTAACATTTTGCAAACAACTATATATTTAGATAATTTCTCAAAACTAAATTTTATAAAAGTGATTTTAAATCACAAAAAGCTGTTGTGTGAACAAGTAACATCAAACAATGTACGATCATATAAATATATGTATATCTCCACCACTGACACACAAAAAAAAAAAAAATTATTAGAGCCAATTTCTCAACTGCAAACATTTGTATACGTTGGTATGAATAGTGAGAGTTCTTTTTGTTGTTTTGCACGAACGTTTGGAACTGTTTGCCATTGAGGTATTGCATCTTAGCTTAAAACGTCCTGACTTTTGGCAGTATATTTATCGGAAATACATTCAAACTGCTTTTTGCAAATTTTCATTAACATAGTTTATGTTGTCTTTTACTTGAGTTGTTATTAAATAAATGAAAAATATGGGAAATAAATAATGTTATTTATTTTTATGGAACATGTTTGCTTTGACTTTTGGCAATTTTACTGAGTTCATAGCGTATCGTTTTGTTTTGTTAAATGCCATTAGTAGGCCTTAAATCGTAAAAATGTTTTATGCAATAATTTCTTATAAGAAAAATATTGCTTTAGGTCAAACAATTTACCTTTTTAAAATACATTTGCTGTCTCTTTCAACTATCTATATGCCGACGACATATCGTTGATGCTAATCAACTCATCAGTAGACTTGAAAAATTTATAAAAGTTTGCTTGAAACTTAATAAGTAGTTATATTTTCAAATCTACTGATGAGTTCAAATGGGGAGAACTTAAAAACCAAAAAAATTTGCAAAATTTGCCAAGCATAGAAATTTGCGTCTTACAAATCAAATAAGGGATTTTAAAATCACATGAGTGGTTTAAAACCACATGTGTGATTTTAAAACCACATGAATGTTTTTGAAATCACATCAGTGCTTTTGAAATCCCACGAGTGAATTCAATATTACATAAGTGATTTTGGGATGGCATGAACGATTTTCAAATCAATTATGTGATTTAAAGTTACAGGAGTGATTTTAAAATCACAAATATGATCTCAATACTATTAAATACAAGAGTGTAGTAAAATGTTGCCTTGGTGTTTTTAAAATTGAATAAGTGATTTAAAATTGAATAAGTGATTTCTCTTAAATCACATGAGGGATTTCAAAATCATATCAATATCATATGAGGGATTTCCAAAACCCTTGGAGTAGTTTCAAAATCATTTGAGGGATTTTAAAATCACATAATT
Organism: Sturmia bella; assembly: GCA_963662145.1. Lineage (NCBI taxonomy): Eukaryota > Metazoa > Arthropoda > Insecta > Diptera > Tachinidae > Sturmia > Sturmia bella. Next base: position 42,111,931 of record OY759168.1, on the reverse strand, counting down.
CAAAGTCGGATTTGGTGAGACTTTTAAGTGAAGAAATAAAATAAGTGAAAGATTAAAAAAAATTAATATATTCATACATGCAAAAAAAAAACTTAAAACTATTTGGCATTATTTTAATCAAATATTATATTATAAAACAACATTCAACATTCCGATACCTTAATGGGTATCTTCTTCACCTAAAAGCATTAATGAAGAAAATACCCATTGAGGTATCGACATATTGAATTTAATAAACATTCAAAAAAAAAAACAAGTGACCTTAAACCTCGAACTATTAAAATATTAAACAACAAAGGTCGAAAAATTAGCATCAAGAATATTTCTCAATTATTCTTACCTAAAACTTTAATTTTTTTTACTAGATTTAATTATTTTTTTAAGCGATTTGTAAAATCATAAGCAAACATACTACGCAATTGAAAACTTTGTCATAGTATTAATGTTTTTAGTTTTTTTTATCATGTTTGAAATCATTTTATACTTCCTTCATCATTCTTGGCCGAGGGGGAGTTAGAAATGAATGTACGTTCTTTTATTTTATTTATTTATTTATTTATTGTGTTGGTCTGTCGGAAGTCTGTCTCTTACCAAATGTTTGTGTTTATTAGTTAGTTTTCAGTATTTTTTGCCATAAGACTATTTGTTTTTTATATTTTCTTTTTCCCTTTTACTACTGTGTTTAAATCATAGAGTAGCGAATCTGTTTTCTGTTGTGTAACATTTTTTTTTTAGTTTCCTCGTAATAAATAAAAAAATATATTAGAATCAAAAGAAAAACAACACGAACGCCTTAAAATATGTATATGAAACATTTGTCATGCTCAATTCACATACATACATATGTAAACACATACATACATACCCATTCGTATTATCAAATATCATAGCATATTTTGTGGCTGTCTTAGATTTGTTTAGACTTTTTCATATAGAGGCTATAAAAAGAAATTTTAACAAACTTTTCAAGGTTTTTAGAATAAACAAAAAAAAAAAAAAACATTGCTACCACCGTAATTCGCATTAATATTGGAGATTTCCTTAGTTTCTTTTTCTCTTAGCATATTTTTAGGCCAACAATTTTTTAGTAAAATTTGAAATGCAAAAGTGAGTTGGTTTGCTATGTTTTGATATCTATTCAGTCATACTAAAGCTAAATTCATTTTGAATATTTTTATAAGCCATGGAAAGCTGTATTAGCAGCGACAGCACTGAAGAGACAATTAAATTCATTCAGATTTAAATTAAAATATCAAACTAAGCGCATTATCACACTCTAATCAAATTCAATAATTTCGTGTAAAAGACAGGAAAGGAAAATATTTTTCTTTCAAATATGTTTGTTAGTATTTTTGTTTTTCGAAAATGCCCCAACCAAAAGATTTTTCAATATGGTTGCCCTGCGGTCCTATTCTGTAACTAGCTAAAATTAGAGACATCGCAAAAAATCTCTAAACTCCACTAAGCGAGTTTTAGCGACGATCGTACTTGTTGCTAAAATCTTAATTTTTTGTTCAAACAAGTCACATTTTTCGCTTCAAAAAATATTTATTGTAAAAAAATTTACTTTCTTGAAACAACAAATTAAGATTTTAGCATCAGCGCTAAAAGAACAATTCGATTGGTAGGAACTAATATTAACGCAGCTCTTGTTAACGTTGATGGTTGACCCAGTATGACGAAGTAAGTTTTTTGATTTCAATGAGGAAAGTTCGGCTTTCTGGAAAAGCCGCGCTCTGCGTATGAAATCTTCCATTCGATATCGATCGCTCGCTTAGCAACATCTAGTACAAGAGTGATGTATATTTACAATTCAAAACAAGTAAACTAAATTCAAACGTTAACGGACTGTATTGCTTAATGGGTAAAAAATATAAATTATAATAACTGATATTTCTTTCAATTTTCATTTCAATTCATATATACATAAAAAAAGTACATAATTGTCCAAATTAATTTGGACAATAATAAAGGACCTCCAGCTTAACAGAATAATAATATTAAATCCTTGAATTTCTATATTCTGGTAAAAATTTAAAATATATTGTTGAAAATTGTAATATTTGACATCGATCGCTCGCTTAGTTACTTGCAAAATAATAATATATTTTAAAATTTTTGTTTCAGCGAACGATCTCGATAGACATCGTGGCCCAAGCACCACTAAGTGTCATTCGGGATTTTGCCTAAAATTATGCTAAGATAATTTAGGCAAATATACCTATTTCAAATAGAGCGATCCGGCGGTAACATAAATCGATAGCATTGTTAACAACGAAAGATTTAAAATTACTAAAAACTACTAAAAGCTACTGCTCTGCTATTCGCTCAGTAAGATTAATTATAGACAGTGAGTAATGCAGAGGGTGGTTATGCGCTGCTGCTAAAAAAACAATATACAATTGGATATGAGCTGAGTTCGAAACCATTTGGGTGCCGATGGTTATTGTGGAGCTAGCACAATAGATGTGGCATGTTCCCCAGCCAGGAAGTCTTCAAATACACGTTACTTGTCTTTTTTAAAAATTTTCATCACTACAATTTTATAAAAAAAAAAAAAAAATTTTTCAATTCTGAGGAAGCGAAAATCCAACTAAGGCCAGACAAAGTAATGTTGCAGTTGCAAGGAATGTTATAAGTGAACATTTTATTACATACACACGCCACCAAATTGCTCGCCTAATTTCAATTCAAAAATTTACAATTTTTTACAAAAAAAGCCAAAGCAAAGAAAGAGCTTGGAGAATACTACAAAAATTAATTTATCAAATCTATTAAACTCCAAATTAATTTGTAATCATCAAAGCGATTTAAATTGTGTATGCAAGTAATCTATACGTCAAACACTTCTTATACACAAAATATGGATTTTTTTTCTTTTGCAAATTTTGTGGCATGAAACCTGTATTGTGATGAATCAGTAGGAAAAAATTAGTCAGCTCTGTCGTCACTCGAAATCGTATGAATAAACTGAGTACAAAAGTATATAATAGTTTTATTTATTTTAGGAAAATTATGTTAAAATTAAGGTTGTGTTTGTCTAAAAGGCTTTAAGTATCTATATTGATATTGAGTGTACATTGACATACATCTGATTCTGCATATACAAAAATTATTGTTTTGCTTTTCTTTTCTATTCTTTATATTTAAAGCCATATGTTTTTCAAATAAATTTCTCGAATTGCTCTTTAATTTTTGTATTAAAATAAAATGGTGCTCTTTGTCATTTCACTTTCACTTTTACTTCCTATTTCCTTATCTATTGTCCTTGTTTTCATTTTCATCTCGCCTAAAAGTATGCCTGTATACACAAAGAATGTTTCCTAAAAATTCCTATACAACAAAAAGCCAGACATACATTTGCACACAGAAAAAAAAAACGAAAACAAGGAAAAACCACGAGCCGCCCTAACCCACTTATTGCAAAACTAAAGAGCGTTATTTGTTGGCATAACAGCCAAGCGAAAGGCCTCTTTTAGCTTCATTTATGACTTTCCTAAGAGAGCGATTACATAATCCCTGCAAGTGAATATAATTTTTCTTTTCAATACACTTATACATACTTTAATATGTAAGTGTTTAGATTTTTGTGTTTGCAAGTAAATACATATTTTTTGAGTTCAAGGTCTTTTGGAAAACGCATGTCCCGTGCTCTAAATTTTTATTGCTTTTCATAGGCCTTGTCACAATGACAGTTGGCTAAAACAAGGAAATAAAAATATGAAAACTAAAAAGTTGTTTACAGTCAAAACATAAATTGCTTACATATTTAGTAGGTGTGTTTGTTGTCTTTGCACCGCTGAGCGAGTTCTCAGGATTGTTTTGAGAGTAAATTGTGTGGCAGGCTTTTAGGCGTTTTTTCTTTATTATTGTTTTTTGGTTTTATTTAAGCAGATACAAGAGAACCTGTGAACGAATAATTTGTATTTCATACATCAAGTTTGTATGTAATACGAAAAATCATTTGGTAATCTAATATGCTGTTCACATATGCCTTTTTAATTGAAACAATATTCAGTTAATTGGCAATATCGTTTTGGTGTTCATACATACTTAATATTGCTACGACAATTAGCATTTGGCAGGTGAAAAAGTTATTGTTTACATTCGGTTATTTTGTAAAGGGTGTTTTTTCGATGTATAGAACTATAAGTTGGCATTACTGTTCAAGATGGCTACCAATTTAACAGGTGTCAAGTGATCTGTTCTCAGTTTGGTTTGGCAATATGTACATCATGAATAAACTCACGCGTGAACAGGGCTTGCAAATAGTGCAATTTTATTTCGAAAATAATGGTGCTGTGCAGAATACGTATCGCGCACAATTTTGTTGAGCGATGAAGCATACTTCTGGTTGAATGGCAACGTCAACAAACAAAACTGGCGCATTTGGAGTGAAGCTAATCCTCAAGTGCATGTCGAAACACCGTTACATCCACAAAAAAACTGACTGTTTGGTGAGCTTTATGGGCTGGTGGAATCATTGGTCCGTACTTTTTCAAAAACGATGATGGCCAGAAAGTTACAGTCAATGGTGATCGATATAGAGCCATGATTACTAACTTTTTCATTCCTGAATTGAATAACCATGATGTCCAGGAGATGTGATTTCAACAAGACTGCACAACATGCTTGTGCCACAAACGCTTGACCATTTGGAAGACAACATTCGCCGTGTTATTGCCGATATACGGCCAGAAATGTTGGAAAATGTCATCGAAAATTGGAAGTCCAGATTGGACTACATCCGCGCCAGCCGTGGCGGTCATATGCCAGAAGTCATACATATTTAAAATGTAATGCCACAAGATTATCTTTCGGATAAGTAAAATTCATGCCAATCAAATAATCCATCGTTGTTTTATTGCAACTTAAAGTTGTATACATCGAAAAAAAACACCCCTTATCATAAAAAATTAAAAAAAAAAATTTGTTTTTTGTTTATTTATTTTGTTGACATTTGATTAGTAAAATTTTCACAAGGAGTGTTCAATATGTACTGTTATTGTAAAAGCTTGTTCATTTGGTACTGTTAATACAAATCTAACAGTGTTGCATTATAAATTTTACTCATTATTGAAACAATTATCTCTTAATTGCCAATAAGCTAATTGTAATTTTTATATGAAAATTTTGTCTCAATAATGGCTTTAATTGTTATAATTTGAATATTGCTGCATGTATGAACAGGATATAAACAAAAATTTTATTTGTTATGGTAATTTTTCAATAGATATTATTATTTGCTTTACAGTTTTTTTTTTACACCAAAGTATAATAAGTAAAATCAGGGTTTTAGGAAATTTTTTAAATCTTCATCGAGTACATACATTGTTAACAGGTGGATTGGAAAACTCTTTGCAGCTTTGTTTAGTTTTGCTTAAGAACATCTTTTACTTGCTAACAAATTTTTGATATTCAGGGAAAATAAAAGTTACTCAGTTGTTAAACTGACGACAATACTAATATAATAAAATAAATATAAAAAGATGTATGTACAAAAATATATTAAAATGTGCAATATTATAAGTATAAATTAGTGTTTCTTTGTAAATTCACGAACTCCCTGAAGATGACCAACAAAGTTGGCCGAAATATTGGAGATAATAAAATAATTGATATATCAATTTAAATTTAGACAAGTTTTATGTGGATTAGTTAGTTTTGTAATATTTTGAACACAAAGTGTATATGAAATGGAAGTGCGTTCATATAGAAATACTTTTTTTACAGTGTTTATGCCTATATCATCGTGCTGTAATTTTCATTGGATAACATCATTTCCCTGTTATAAGATAAAAGTAATAACAACGGGTGTTCCGACAATGTAGTTTTGAAGTAAAACTTGGTACAGGGTATATAATGTTTTTTAATCTGAATTAATGGATACATAATATTAATTAAATATTTATATATTAATAGATATCTACTAATCCTATATAGTATACAGACCTAAAATCTTTTTTTGTATTCTTGTATGTGGACGAGAAAGAGACAAAAAATGTGCCAGTTAACGAGTTCGCTTTAAACATTACGATACTTGAAAACAGGTGATTTTGGGAAACAAATTACGTTAAAGCTCTCTGTTTTGAAATGCTATTTGGGACCTGACTCATAATATTTAAAAGTAAACATAAAGTAATACATTTTTGATTTATGAAATCACATGATTTACAGAACAGATTCTATGTGGGTGTACAGAGTTAAAAAAAACACTTAACAAAGCCATGTATTTCATAACTTCTGTTTGTTGTTTGATAATAAGACATGCAGTCTTTGTTTCCACTGAGTGCAATTTTGAAATTGTAAAACTGTAAATTATGTTAAATTTTTTATTTTGAGAGCCACATAATTGGAAAGATATTCAAGCAAAATACTGTAGCATATTGTAAATATTGCGAATACTTTTTTACAAAAGTTGCCCACTATTTTGTTATTATTATTATTATCATTTCGGGCCGATTGTGAAAAACAATACAATAAAATTGACGAAAAAAAAATCCTTGAAGTCTCTCACGCATACATCCCATCTCACATCTCACTCTATAGCTATATACATACATATTCATACAGATATGTATATTATATGATGATGTTTCTTTTTAGCAGATTTTGCGTCTTTTCTCCACGAATGTTGTTTAATATAATTTCTTGTGGGATAAATATAAAACGCAATACATGTTTATTTTGCGTAACAGTTAAAATCTAAGACCTTTCAGCATGTAATTACAATTATTTGTTTTTTTTTAATTTTTACCAAAATTTTTACTCAATTCACAAGGGCTGCAAAATGAGCAAGTATTAAAAAAAAACGATATAAAAACAGCCTAAAAATTTGTTTTGTTATAAATTTATCTAAGCGCTTTAGAAAGCACTCATTTATAAAATGAGATTTTTTAGATAAATTTCAATCACTTTCTCTCTCCCTCTCCCTCTCTCTCTCTCTCTCTCTCTCTCTCTTTAAATGTAGGCAAAATATTGTGGTAAACATTTGAAAAAGTAGGCTTTTAGGCAGATTTTGTTGTTGTTGTTGTGCTTGCTGATTATGTGTATTTAGTACTTTGACATTCGCCCACACACCACCCCCAGGTTTATTCTTTTTGTTTATTTACAGAAAACAGCTGAGAAAGAAATAAAAAAACATGTGTTCTCAGAGCACAAAACATAACTGTAAATACAGGTTATTGAAGTGCAAATTTGTTATTGAATTTTTCGATGTTTTTTTTCGGCCATTTCAGTAACGTTTGTTGTTCTTGTTGTTTTCTGTTTTACTACTAAAAACTCTATATTTGTAAAAAAAAAAATATATGAGTACGTTTCCCAACAGACCAGTGATACCCAAAATTAAAAACAAATATGTAAGTAAAACGCTATTTGTATTGGTTAGAGAACAAGCCCAGCAAACATTTATTTAAGCGTGTAAAAGAACAAAACTAGTGGGCTTACGAGAAAATATTTAAAAAATATTTTCTTTTTATTTATTTATTTATTTGAATTTAATTACATAATACAATTATAGTAACTAAGAGAAAAAAGAAGGAGTAAGAGCTGCTTGGGCTTTCAACTCGGGATATTAAAAATTTGTCTTATTTAATTAATATCAGCCACAAAAATTATACAGACAGAACTTGAGCGCGATAAACGTAACACAAAATAATTATTAAAAAAAATTACGTATTCTTGTTTGTGCAAACTCTCAAAATTTTATTTTATTCAACATTTAAGAAGTGGCATTATTCAAAACTTTCGTACCATTAACAGAGCAGCAGGAGTGAAAAATTTCGTTGTATTAATGAAAGAATGGTGAACGAAAAGGTTTCATTAGTGTAACGAAGTATTTTTCACAAAATGAGCCGTTGTTAAGCACCGCTTCATCCAGATCATGAAGTTTTTCGAGAGTTTTTTTTTATTCTTTTTCAGCTCATTTCACAACCAGAGTTGCCACGAAGACAAACATTTTCGTACCAAAATATTCTTTAAGATCCCCAAAAACATGCAAAACACTTGCTCGACGTAAAAAATATCGACAAAGAAATAAAATCAATTACCAAGCTTAACAAAAAAACAAGTTAGAATGCTATATTCGACCCTACCGAATCTTATATACCCTTTGCCAAGGTATGCAGCAAAACGAAATTGTTGGAACCCTCGTTATTATTGCTCTTATGTTATAGCTGGGAAATGCTGTTTTCTAATGAAAACTACATCGTGATGATATGGTCACCCCATCAGCTGTTCAACTATAATAAGATAAAATTAAAAAACTAAGAAAATGGAAATGGGGAGCATTAAATTTTTCAATTGTCATCCTTGTGGCTTTGAAAAAGTGTTCGTCATCGATGAACTTTATTTCTACAAAACCAATCCTTTGGAATTCTAGTTCGTTTCGATTCAAGTTTACTGGCCGTACCCACCACCTCCTTTGTAAACGTTTACGTACAAGTAAAAAGGCTTTTACCATAATGATCATGAAATTCTTTGATTCATTTAATTTTTATTTTATTTTTGGAACAAACAATACACAACTTTATCAATTATAACAGATGTTTTTTGCTTTTCGTCGTTATTGTGCTTCATGCGATGAATTTACACAGCGCATTTTAAACGGCGTATTCGTCGTGTTGGGCGAAATTCGTCGTTCGTCCAGTTGTGTTTCTAGCATTAATTGCATATATTGAGTTTATTTAAAGGTAATGAAAAATGTTGCCTGCTATGCCTTCACCAGCAATTTCTATATCTGAACATGAAACATAATGTCGGCAGAAAGAGGTCAAAATACGTTAGCAACTAAAAGCGTCAAAATGACGATAAATCGTCCAGTCTGGCAGATGTCGTAGCTGATTACGAGTGATTTCCCAATCGTTTTGGTTCGATGGGTTGGTTGGTGGCTTGTCGCTGAGAGTGGCTATAATGTTGGCGGCATGTGTGCGTGTGTGTGTGTGTGTGTGTGTGTTCGAAAAAAAAACATTTGAAAATCCTACCTAACGTGGGCTGCACATAAATGTAACAAACGTTTGGTGACTTTTCTGAACTATATACATATTTAAATATTTCTTTCTCTCTAAACATTTTGCTTTTCTGCAGACACATTGTTACATTGAATTTATTCGAATATCATTTTACATTTTTCTTCTGTTATAATGTAAATTGGAAAATCTAATGTTTTTGTTTATGAAACTTTTTTTTGAAAGTGGTACAAAAAAAAGGAAAACAAGACAAAAAACAGAAGTTAAATGATATGGAGTGTGACATTTGGGAAGAATTCGTTGAAAAGAGAGTTGGGTACAGGTTCAAGTAGGTGGTCAGTCAATACTTAGAATAATAAAATTGTATGGGGAAGTTTCTTTTGCAGTTGTATCATAAAATAATACTGACTGGGTTCACAAAAAAAAAAAAAAAAAAAAATGGATGTCGCTTATTGATGTGCTTGGACCAACACTTTTCTTGAACTCAATAATTGTTTTACCAAACGTATTGTGTCTTCAAATACAATGCTAAACGTTACATCAGGGCTGCCATATTTTTTGTTGTTTTAAATATTTTACTGTAAATTTATAATTTTATCGAACTTCTGTAATATATTTATATTAAATTACTTTTTCAGGCTTAAGTTCAACCCTTGGGTTTTCACTACTTTTTAATCAATATCAATTAAGTAAAGAAAAGTAAAATTTATTTGCTAGGTGGACAACCGGCTGTTTCTGGGTAGCAAACACCCTTCATCAGCACCCTATGAACTTTGGACGTGTCAAATTTTACAATTTTTGGCACAGCCGCGTTAACCACTCGGCAACCAAACAGAAAGTAAAATTGCGTGAGCTTTGGTTGCCGAGTGGTTAAAGCGGCTGTGCCAAAAATTGTAAAATTTGACACGTCCAAAGTTCATAGGGTGCTGATGAAGGGTGTTTGCTACCCAGAAACAGCCAGTTGTTTTAAATATTTACCGTCTAATTCATAAAAATTATAACAGATTTATAAAGCTCTTATTTGACAGATTTTTCATACCAATATGTCAAATAACAGTCTTATAAGCCTGTAATAATTTTTACGAATTAGGGGGTTATTTTTCATCTCGAAATTAGCAAAGCAACGCTTCCAGGATTTTTCTTAGAGTAAGAATTTTTTAGTCACCCTTATCGTGACTAAAATTCCATTAAAATTTTCATTTCACAAGTAGGGAAATTTGCTATCATGAATATTATGGAAATAGGGAAGAAGAAAATATAAATAAAAAGAAAATTTATTGAAAATTTTGGGGGAAAGTGAAGTAAAAAGTAATTAAATTTATGTTTTATAACTAATAAATATAAATTTGTAGTTTAGAAGGTAAAAAAGGTGAATAAATCGGCGTTTTCATGGCTGTTGAATATTTTGACAGATTTTCTGCCGGAAAAAAAACATCTGGTATTGCGCCCATCTTAAAAATAAGTGCATGCTTGCGTTTTTTTTTTTTTTTTTTGTAGAGGGTGTATACCAAAAAAGTGTTAAACAAGATTACGAAGTAGGAATGGCGCAACCCACTTTTTGCGAAGTGCTCTCTAAAGTGTTGGATGCTTTAGAAAAGTCTCTGCGCATAATGGATAAAATATTCATGGATAAAATTCTATTCATGATATTTTTTAATAGGAGGGCCAGCTTTTTTTAGTTCTTCTGTAAGCGAATAACAAAATTCGGCCACCACATCTTTAGAAACCTTCACAAAACCACATGCAATGGGTGGGTTATTTTGCTCCCTAGTGAGAAGCATGTCATGTTGCACATTATTTATTGATTTAGACCTAAAAATAGCATTCAGCTAATTTATATATCCATTAAAATGTAGCAACTATTTGCCTTTTCTTTTTCTAGTTCCCCAAAGAAAATAAAATGAACAAATTCAAACAAAAAATGGGAAAAATTTCTTTGAAAAATCCATTCACGATAAGGGGAAGATTCGAATGGGAACACATTTTATGGGAAAAGTTATTCATGATCGCACTTTTGGGAAATGGGAAAAAAATTTTAGGGGAAAAATTATTCATGATAGGGGTGATTATTTAATATCGAAATTAAATCACTTTAAAAAACTGTTAATAAATTTGTAGGGCTTGAGTTCGAATTTTACTTCTTCAAAATTGAGAACGATGTGATAAAATTAAAGTGATCAACATTTTTAAAGAAGACAAAATAAGTAACGTTGAAGACTTAAAAATGTCGAATCACTCTAATTTCAGCACAAAAAAATCTTACGCAATCTTGATAAAGTAAAAAATCAAACTCAAGCCCCATAAAATTATTAATAATTGTATATCATATAGTCGACCTATATAGTTTAAATATAAAGTTAAAAAAAAAAAAATGATCAACTCAAAATCGAAATGTGGAAATAGTGAGTTTTTTTTTCAAAAGTAAAACCTGTATTAGAAGAGCATGTAGTGAAAAAGTAGGCTTAGAAAGAATTCATTTCAAATGAGCTGAGTTTCCAACAGGGTAAGTTCATATATACATATGTACGTGCCACCTACACACGTGTGCATAAATAAATATGTATATCTGTAGATACACTGTTGGACAAAATAAAGTGCAAAAATGCAAGACCTACAAAAGTAAAAACCTTATTTATTATACCATTGTAACTGTAGATAAGGCGTTTATTTTGCAAAAATCAAAAGTCAAATTTAAAGTTTTATGTTTCTTCTGTAGACGAAATAGATGAGTTTGTCGATTGCAGCTCTGGAGAAAATACCTTCTTGCATTTTGCTAAAAAAAATTTTACAAAAATTATTAGTAAAGTGTAGCAAATAGTAAAATGTAATAACATGTTTGTACTAGAAACACTAAATGGACTAACAAAGTCAACAATGCTCAGATACCTTTTGATTCATTTCAAATGGTAACGGAAGCCCGTCACGATCTGTTGGCAAAATCTTGAAAAATTTAATGAAACTGCAAGTCCAAAAAACAAAATCCGATTTTTGAAAAAAAAACAATTGCAACGATTTTTGACGCCTGAAGAAAGCGGTTGCGACATTCAGAATGCATGCTTTGGCGATATCGCTATCAGAGTGGCAAAAGTGCTATGACAATTAGTTCAAATGCATAAAAAAATGTGTATAGATCTTCATGGGGAACATTTTGAAAAACAATAAAGTGATTTTCGATGATTGATATTTTTGTTTTTGTTTTCGAGATATGAAAAACAACCCTCGTATATACTAAAACTGATTTTGTGTGTGTGTGTGAGAAGATAAATACGTATTTAAGTCCCTGGACTCAAAGCACAACTTTTAGTAAAGATAAATTTTCAATTTTGATAATAAATTAAATTATTAAGGCTTAAGATCTTTTTTATAAAAATGTTTGTAACAAAAAACAAATATATTTATTTATTTCAAGTTAACAGAGCACTGTTAACAAGTTAACAGTTTCATTTTTATAACAGATGACATTTAAGGAGAAGATGAGTGGGTTTTATGGAAAAGTAAGGATTTCTGCGAAGTAGTGACCCTATGGAAATGGTGGTCTGGAGGGTTAGCTTTGACCTCTGGTACCTGGGATGTCTGAAATAATCTTTGGAGTCCCATAACATGACTTTTCAAAACACTCCATGTAAGAAATTTCTGGGGAAGATGAGTGGGTTTTATGGAAAAATGAGAACAATTCTTTTTCTCTGTTGTACTTTTTTCGTCCAACACTGTATAAACGTTGGTCCTTATGTATTTACCATACTGCCACCGCCATTGAAAATTCACTTGCTTTGGTCCTTTTGCTTTTGCCAACTTTTATGACTTTTAACAATAATGTTTGCAAAAAATCTTCAAATCTTCTATACAGCTTTTGTTATAATTTTAATACAAAAATTACGAAAGAACATTAAACTTCATTTAACAGCAATTTTATTGTCAATATGATACAAATACAATCGTCTGAGAGCTGCCATAAAAAAAGGAAAGGAAAAATAAAAGAAACAAGTGCTTGCAATTCCAAAATCATTGTGGATTTTTAAGCCTTTTTTTATCTTATTGTTTTAATCAAAAAACATCTTCTATCATGTGATTATAAATTAAATTAGGAAATATTTTAAAAGAAAAGGAAAAACGCTCACATATGGGCATTATTCCAGTCCACAGTACGTGACATTTCGACATGTATGGCGTAGAACAAATGTTGCATAAATAAGAGTAATTGAAAAATAAATTGTTCCTTTAGATACATATATATATTAGCAAAAGAAAAGTTCGTTTAAAATTATGCTGTCATAATAAAGGAGTAACGTACGTGACATCATAACTGGGCATTCATTTTCAGGCACATGTAATATTAAAAGAAAGTTTTTGTAATTATTTGCTACACTAAACTTACTATAATCTCTCTTTTCTCTTTGTAACAAAAAGTTAAGTGAATGTAAAAAATTGCCTTTGTATTCTTATATAACAAATGCATTTTAGTTGTGTACATAAACTAACTTACGTGACAGAATTTCCTCTGAAGGTATATCTAAAGGCCAGTTCAGACTATTATTAGCCAAGTATTAATACTTTCGTTTCATTTTAAGAGATGAAGCTCTAAGAACACCTTTTGCGATTTAAAAAAATACATTATACATTCAAACTAAAGCTTCGTATAGACGGTTGTCAGATCTTACAATATTGTAAGACCTAACAACGTGCTGACAATCTACTAGAAAAACAAAATTGTCAGCATTAAGAAAATTATCAGTTCAGACAATTGCAAGAAAATCTTACAATTTCATTGCCAGACAATTGCCTGACAATAAATTTAGCTACCAACGAAAATTGTCAGCTTAAACGGATGTAAGATTTTCTACGTATCAAAAATTGTCAGCCAATTGTCATTATCAAAATACACACAAACACACACACATGCCATTATTCATTCTTTATTTTTCTCGCTCAATAACCATGTTTTTAATTTTTTTATTCTCTTTTCCGCCACTTTTTACCTCTCGTATTCCCATTTTTACTATTCTCTTGTTTTTTCTCTCCCTTTCATACACACACACATTTCTCTTTAATATTCTTTGTCATAACTCTGACAATGACGCCATTATAAGGTGTTGAGAATTTATGCATCTTACAATATGCCAATGTCTGACAATGTATTAACAATGATGATGCCAAAGTGTTTACACGATTGGCAGTTAACTGACAATTGATTGTTAGGACGGTGGCCTGCCAATGCTTTTGCTTACAACATTGTCAGCAAGAAATTGTAAGTTCTCACGATTGGTTAAAAATATTCTATACATTTTCTGACAATACTGTAAGATCTTACAATCGTCTATACATAGCTTAACACACTTCAAAGAAAATGAAAAAATACTACAAGCCAAGTTAAAATTTTCATCGGCGGCATAAGAGTAGTTTTATGTATATGAAGACCTGCTGCCCAACAGTTATATTTAACAGTTAAACTAATCGTTAAGCATAGAGCATGAAAATATCTATCACAAGATACCAGATCTATTTCTTAGCGATCACCGCAATCCAAATTTTGAGCGACATTATATAAAGAAGAATCATGCCATCACCGGCAGCTTGCCATCGGCTGCGAACTTATCGTTTTAGTGAAAATAGTTTGCATATGCCCTTATAAAAAATAGCACCTTGATATAATGAAAAGTAGTAATCAATTGTTAATTATATATTATTTTATCTATAATTTTTGACTTTTATTGTTAAAATTAATAAAACTATTTTTTAAAGCTTTAGGTCTTTTATTTTTCTTTATTAATTTTTCGATATTTCTAAAAATTTTCTAAAAATAAAAACAATTAAAGATTCCTGACGGTGCTAACAAATTGTTAGCGAAATATCGAAAAATTAATAAAGAAAAATAAGAGACCTAAAGCTTTAAAAAATAGTTTTATTAATTGTTAATTATTTTTATAGGGCTTTAGCTCGATTTTACTTCCTCCGAATTGAGAAAGATTTTTTCTCTCTCGTGTTAAGATTGTAGTGCTGAACATTTTTAAAGAAGACAACAAAATTATTATTTCAAGTCTAAAAACAAACCCTATTAATGTTTTCTGTCCTTCGCAGTCGAATATTTGTTGATGCTAATCAACTTATCAGTAGAAATAATTAAAAAAAAAAAAATTAAAATGTTGAAAATTAACTACATATTATATAATTTTAAAATGTTTCAAGTCTACTGATGAGTTGATTAGCACCAACAAAATGTCGTCGGCATATAGACGGCTGAAAAAGCCAGAAAATATTTTGAAAAGGTCTATTTTTGGACCTGAATGAATACATTTCAATTGGCTCTTAAAGCAAATAAATAACTAAGTTCATATTTGTTAAAATAATTCTACATATAAAAAAAAAAAACTCGATATATTAAACTCAAATATTTTTTTCTTTGCTTAAATTAAGTTTTAATTAGTAAAATACAAGAAAATGGAGGATTTATTAATTATTTCCTTCCAACTTAATAAATTTCTTCCTTGTAATACTTTTTACACAGAGTCCATTTTCTTGTTCCCTAAATATAATAATAAAAAATAGTAATAAACAAATAAAATAGAAAAAAAAACCACTCTAGGATGGGATAGAGCAATTTCTACCCTCCCTGTCAAAATCATCTTTCAGATTGTTGTGAGCAGCTCAATCAAGGCTGTTTCTTTTATTTGTTTCAAGGCCAAATATTGTTTGCTTTCGTGTGGTTTTGTAAACCTCATACTCCTGACACATGTACAGCACTCAAAGCTTCTAAAACGGCCTCACGCATACTAAAACAATGTACACGCACACACACACACACACACACACACGCATGAATTTGTTTGATAAGACACACAAAAATGCTTTACTACGCACATTTGTTCAGAAACACACATTTCCAAGTACATTTTCAGTTTCACAACAAACCAAGTTAAGCCAAGTTAACAATTCTAAAGTTTTTATGTCATAAGAGATTTAATAAGCCGTGGCGCAGTGGTTGTGTTTGCACAAGTACAAAGGACGCTGATGATATGGTGGATGGCCCATTGAGATCAGTACACCCGAAAATGTCGAAAAAATCCAAAAGGTGGTGGCCGATCGAAGTGGTTGACATTGTCGATTTCATATGACAGTGTGGTTTTGATTTTAAATGATCAGCTGGGTCTATGAAAGTTCTCTGCAAAATAGATGCCGCGTTTGCTCTCAATTGACTATAAACGTAAACGTGTGACAACTTTAAAGAATCGCTTGGAGTGAGTTGTTTAACTGCAATCCGAATGAGTTTTTGCGGCGTTTTGTCAATGCAGATGAAACTTGGATTTATTACTGTAGTAAACAATGGGTTTCGCCGACTGAACCTGCTCCGAAGAAGGCCAAGGTTGGTCGTTCAATAAGGTGATGGCAACAATTTTCTTTTTTGGATGCTTCCCTTCAAAAGCGAAAAACACCAAACGTCAAATATTAAGCTAAATTATTACACTGATTTAACGAGGATTTACGAAGAAGAAAACGATCCCATATGTGCAAGAAAAATGTTATTTTTCATCAAGGTAACGCACGAAGGCACACGTGTCTAGTCATAATGGCAAAACTCTATGGGCTACGAATTGCTGCCTCATCTGACATATTCTCCCGACTTAGAACCCAGCGTGTAACCACGTTAGACGAAGGGGACCTTCTAGGATCCAAGTGGATCGGTCTTACAGCTTTGGCTCAAGTCGTATCACTTGGTGTTCTTTTTTTTTAGTATTTTTTAAATTTTTTTTAATTCCTAATTACACAAACCTGCGAAGCTTTTCTGCAGAAACTCCCGTTGCTTTTAATCAAAAAAGTTTTTATTTCCTTGCATAAACGCCTGCTTTTCAAATATGGTGTCAGACAAAAAACCTCTTAATGGCGAATGAATAAAATCAGCTGCTAACGACAAAATCTCAATGATTTCTTAGTAGAAAACTATATTTTATTTAAAGAGAAATAATGGAATTTAGAAAGTAGTGACAATAAAAAAACGTTTAACAAAAGGCTATATACATATATAAAGTCTATCCAAGCCAGCATCTGATTGGTACTAAGGTAGCTAAGTTTTGACTTTTTAGTTGATGTATGAATTAAATCATTTCTAGCTTATATTTTCTAACATAAATTAATGAAGTATTTGGAAAAATGCATGTAAAAGTATTTGAAATGCAAAATACTAAATACATTCATTAGATAGTAATTAAAATACAAATACAAAATACGTATTTGTATTTTAAATACGTATTTCAAATACATGTAAATCAAATACTGCTAAGCCCTGATCAACAATACAAGTAAAGATTAGTGCCGGCAATCTGCGGGTGATAATCCACTTTTGAAACAATGAGCAGTAATAATTGTAAACATTGTAGTAGTAATTCACTGTTGTTTGATTAGCTGTGTTCACAAGCGATAACAACATAAGTCCATTTGAGGCAAACTCGATTTATACTCGTATATGCCATAACATTCTACCAACACAACTTCATATTAATGTGAAATCTCTGAGATGGTTTGGTGGAAAGCGATTTAGTCATTGACCATACAAATGCTTGTTTTAAGGACTTTGAAAAATCCTATTTTTCGGAAGGTATAATAAGTTCAGTCAAGTACGAGCAGTCAAGCTGGCTCGCACACTTACGGTTCCGTACATATGGAATGGCATTTGTGAATACATATGTTGTATAAATTTCATCTCTCTGTCGCTTACAACTTGAGAGTTACGTTTAATTGATACTTTATGTTGTATGCGGATACCAAGTAGTTTTCGACTTGTTGTTGTTGTTGTTGTCATTTACTGTTGTAAGGCATCTGGGAATACATACACTGTGCGAATTTTGGCTCTCTATCTTTTACGGTTCGAGAGTTATAGCAGTTACTCTACGTTGTAAAGGGACACCTGGTGGTTTTACAATTGTTGTTGTTTTTAGCACTTGTTGTTGTGGAGCATGTGTGAATACATATATTATGCAAATTTCATCCCGAGAGTAATGGCTAATTGTTACTTTACGTTGTATAGGGACACCTGGTAGTTTTCAACTTGTTGTTGTTTTTAGCATTTGTTATTGTAGGCCACATGCGAGTACATATATTGTGCCCATTTCATCCCTCTGTCTCTTACAATTTGGGAGTTACGGCTAATTTTTACTTTACGTTGTATGGGGACACCTGGTAGTTTTCGACATGTATTTGTTGTTATAGGACATATATTGTGCGAATTTCAGCTCTCTGTGGTTTACAGTTTAGCAGCTACGGTTAATTGTTAATTTAGCTTGTATAGGGACACCTGGTAGTTTTCGACTTGGTGTAGAGCATCTATATATGCATACACTGTGCGAATTTCAGCTTTCTATCTTTTACGGTTCGAGAGTTATAGCAAATTGTAACTTTTCGTTGTATGGGAACACCTGGTAGTTTTCGCTTTGTTGTTGTTTTTAGTATTTGTCGTTGTAGCGGCGAGGTACAATAACATCCTGCGCAAATTACAGCTCTTACCGTTTCGGAGAATGGACGCTGTGACGAACGGACGGACGGACGTAGTTGTCTCGGTAATAGGGTTCCGTTTCACTCTGATGAGTACGGAACCCTAAAAAAAATGGCAGGAACGTTCGATTGTATTGAGTTAAAAGGAGATTATAAATAGAAATAAATTTTTTGTTTTGCAAATACAAAAAAAACTGTGCTTCATTTGAAAAGTCAAGGGCTTATTGTCATCATGATGTAATTTTCATGGGGAAGCATCATTTCCCTCAAGAGTGATAGCGGGTATCTGTCCCAACAGTTAAGTTTTTGGTACATATCTTTATGAAACGTAGAAAGCAGTTTTGTTTTTAATACAAATTCTGGCGCTGAGTAGAGAATTATGAAATTAAGGGCTCTAATGTGTAAATAAAAAATGTTTATATCATTGGCTAACGCCCAGAAGCGGCTAAGGCGAGCCTTTTGCGATAAATCCGCTTTCGAAATGTTTGCGCAGCATACACTCGTACTCCAAAAGCCTTGTTTATGATACTTAACACTTTAATTCTAATGGGCATAAAATTTAATAAGACAAATCTGGTAATTATTCTCAAAGGTATTTTTTTTTCTTTTTTAATTAAGAATTCCAAGTGATAAGTTTAATGTAGAAACAAAAAGTTTAAGCAGTTTTTTCTTGATGTAATTGACTGCAAGTTTGAGAGGGTGGTCATTTGCTGGCAAAGAAAGGATGTTTAATTTACTGCTGCTTGAAAAAGCAAAGTAGGAGAGGCAAGTCGAAGCGATAAATGCAAGCCAGCCTCGTTTTTAAACGGTGTTTGTACTGAATTCATCAGGATGGCAGGGCTGAAGTTCTGTTTGCTTTAAGTTATTTTTCTTCTACATTTCCTTTCATTCTGTGTTTTTCTGTTTTTTCTTTTTTGTCTATTTATAGGCTTAGGGTTTGGGTTCTTCGTTCGATATTAGTTTTTTTTTTTTAACTTTGTTTTTTCATTGAAGCCATTTAGTGTTTGGTGGGGAAGAGTGTAACTTTTATTTGCGCCACGTGTAGCAGTAAAATGTGTTGTGTGTTCCTTACACAAACATTTCGAAAACGTCAAGGTATACACTTCCATTCTACCCGAAGAAAATACACAGATGATTTCTGGGCCTGGAAGTGTGCGTGGCAGAGATGACAATTTAATGTTCGATGTGCGAAGCGTTTTTATTTGCAGCTGAAACATTTTTTAATATGAGATTGTTTTTTGTGGGGGGTATGTAAAATGTTTTTATTTCCTTAAAGAAAAAATTCTATGGAGTGTTCTAAATCATGTAAAAGAATTTTTGAACAAATGTAGAAAAAATATATACATTTTGTTCATCATTTTGAGCGAATTTAAATAGAAACAAAAAAATTTAAAGACACAAAATTAATTATCACTTAAAATTAAAACGCTAACGATTTCATTAACATTTTGTGGAATTCAAAAGTGTAATTAAATTGATAAACAGTTTTTGTTAAGAAATAAAGCATACTTTTAGGTGGTAAATTCGTTATTAAAATAAGCTGCCATTTAAAGGCGAGTAAACCTTATGAAGAATCTCAACCAATCATTTGTACTAAAATTAAAAGAAATTCAACTTTCCATTTCATCAATATGTTTTTCTCTGGACCCGGCGAAAAATATTTAAATCGTTGTTATCACTGATACAATAGCAACAGTTACGAAAATCAGTTGGAAATCAATTGCATGTTGAAGAGAGAAAATATAGTATATTTCTATGAACAGAAAAACAGCCATAGTATGTACCGCAATCAGTAAGTATTCAACTTTAGTTTTCTTGTCTTCTTTAAAAAATTTTGATCACTCTAATTTTATCACAAAACAAATCATTTTTAATATTGAGAAAATAAAAATCGAACTCAAGCCCTATAAAATTATTAACAATTGTAAATCACTACACGACTATAAATTTAAAATTTGTTTAATTTATATAATTCTAAAGGTTATTATTACAATTCGGGGGTATTTAGTATGTTTCCATTATGAGTTGAATCACCCGCTTCGCTCTCGCAATCATATTTATGAACCACCCTGTTTACACGACGATGGGCTGCGATTTGACTTTTGTTTCTAATGGGAAAACATAAATAAGTTTTCCACTAATTTTGTGAAGCAAATTTTTCTAAATGTACAAGAGAAATAAGTGAAAGTGTTGTCGCAACGAAAAAACCACATTCATATGGAAATGTCTTCGGAGATGGCATTGCAGGGCATTAAATACTTAAGTTTTATTTTTATTACTTTTCTTGTTTGCAAGATATGATTTTGACAGATAGTGCAGATAAACGTGTGATATAAATCAGAGAAGACAGGGGCCAAATCGTTGCATTCGATGTCGAATGAACTATCGAGTAAAAATTATATAAAACAACAACAAAATGAACAACAACCACAAGGCCCAGGCAACAAAATTCGTTCGATCACGTATGCGACGATTTGGCCCCAGGTATTTTTCACGCTTCGCATGTAGTTTCAATACAAAGCTACCTCATTTGCTCTCAAAATTTTGTATGGCAAAACCCTGATTAGGGTGTTAAGCACAAATAGAGAGTGTAGCACATAGCATGGAAACATGCTATAAGGTTGACATTAGCTAAAGGTACCTTTAATTTAACTGAGCGATAGATAAACTGTCCGGTAAAAAAATTTCATTTTTACAACTTAGCGATAAGAAAAGTTTATCTTTTGTTAATTTGCGGCCATAATTTTGAAAGGATCAAGTCTGAAGCAAGAGTAAATGCATAAAAAATTAGTTTTTTTCAGGAAATTTTTGTCTTTAGTGAATTAACTATTTCAGTTTTATATAGAACATACATATATAGTCAAATGGGGTAAATGCAAAAGTTAAAGCCGCCGGTAATTTACCGACTGGATTATTGTGTCGATAATTTAACGCTCACTTTTTGTGCAAGAAAAGATGTTACAATGAAAAATGGTTTATCTGCCCGATAAAACCTGACAGCAAGTTGTCATTATGACAATCAAAAGGCGATTCCTTCTGACTAAAATACTGTCGAAATACGTCAGCTGTTGATATTTTGTTTACTATTGTGAATAGATAAAATGGAATCACAGACAAAAAAGGCAAGCTGTTTTAACTGTGACAACAAATTTAAATTTGTGATTGCCAGCGCACGCACAATTTTTGTATTATGGAGCAGATTCATGAAAAGAAATTTTAACTTTCTTGAAAATAAATGTTCATTTCCTATCAATAGCATACTTGTAAGTTTTACACTCTGTTTTTTTTTAACGATTTTCTGTGTAAAAGTAAACTCTAAGTAAATATTTTAAGTGCCAAAACAAAACAGCTGTTTTTTAAAAGCAGCTGTTTACTAAATGCAGAAACCGTCGTCTGTCACCGTAAAATTTTAATTCAAATCAGTGAGCTCTTAATGCAAATTAACTCTGCTGTCTAACTCTAGGCTATAAAGGTAATTGGAATTGTCCAAAATTTAAACAAAGTGCTCTGCTTATATCTCCTCATTTACAAAATAGTTTTTGAAAATTGTATGCTGCTAAATAACAATTAAAAAAATTTTAATTTTTGCTATATTTACACCATTATTTAACTACTTCTTTAATACAACGTTCCTTTGTTAATTATTTAATATATTCAACCCTTTTTTGTCTTCCACTCTCATTCCCCTCTTATGGGATGAAGGTATTTTTATTTCATTTTTTTATAGTTGCAAAAATACTTCACTCTCCTGCGTATAGCTTGTGCACAGCAATAATACTTATTAACTTCTCAATAAAAAGTATTATTGTATTGAAGAAGCTCCCCAAAGGAGAATGAAATATTGGCAAAAACATAAAAAATATATTAAACCGACAAATAAAAAATAATACGAAATTTAGCTTAAGTAATATAAAAAAATAATTTTTTTTTTTTGCTTGAGTAGTTTCACCTCAGCCAACTTATTTGTTTTATTTAGGCCAAAAAGTTTCAAACAGTCAAATCCTTTCTATATATAAACAGTATTTAAGCCGTGCATAGAAAAAAGCACATCCTATTTTCGCATAATTTCGTACGAACATACAAAAAAATCTTGATAAACAAGTTTTTTCCAAACACTCATTAAAACGGATTTCTAACGCAAAACAAACAGCAATCAAATCAACAGAAACAGACACAAATTCAGAAAACAACGAAAAAAAAAATAGAGGAGCAAATAATTTTACTGCTTAAATTGTCGTTGAACTAAGAAAAGTGATGAAAGTTCGAAGAATTTAGTTTTCAATCTTGTGAATTCAAATGTTTTGTAGGATGTAGTGTTTACTGGTTAAGTTTTGGAAATTTCCGCAAAATTTTCTAAGAAGGTTAAATTTGTATAAAGGCTACACTTGTAGTAATGCAAGGAACTTTTAATTACAGTGAAAACCAAAAATGTTTAATGCTTTCGGGTGGGAAATTTGTATTAAAAGGAAACTGAAAAATTAAAAATTTACAGTTGAGCTTAAATATAATTTCATTAGTTTCTCTATATATAAGAAAGAGAAATTAAATATATAATTTTTATTTGATCCTTTTAATTATTGAATAAACTAATTTATACAGCTTCAGATCGTTTTTAATATAAAAATTTATTAACAATATTTCGCTAACAGTTTGTTAGCATCTTCAGCATAATATCTGAAACTGTTAGCGAAATATTGAATAATATTGTTAATAAATTTTTATATTAAAAACGATCTGAAGCTGTATAAATTAGTTTATTGAAAGAGAAATTAATCTGCACAAATGATATTTTTCGTCGCAGAGCTCAGCTGATCTTAAATAATGAAAAGGAAACTGACGAACGCAGCATTATGCACTTTTTATTGCACTAGAATTGGCAAAAAATGTTGTGCGAGCAGGCAAAGAGAAATAGTAATAATAATATCAATAATAATATCAATACATAACAATGATAACAAAAATAATGCAGACATAAAAACCAACATAACTAGTATAGCCCTTAGAGTGAAGACCAGACCACAGAGTACACAGAGGTGTTAAAAGTGACACTTGAAAATGGCTGAAATCATCTTCTAGACAGTTTGTGTAAAGAGATAGGCTATAGTATGCATTTTTTTACGAAAAACAAATGTAAACAAAATAAAAAATAACACGTTTTTATGAACAACCACCACCGAAACAGCAAAAATTTAATAATCTAAAGTAAAGTATTTTAATTGTTTGAGCCTTAAGGTCACTTGTTTTTTTTATAAGCGTTTATTGAATTCAATATTTCGATATTACAATGGATATCTTCTTCAGGAATGTTTCGGAACATCGAAATACTAAACAACAAAGGTCGAAGAATTAGCATCAAAAATATATTAATCTAAAGTAAATTAAAAGTAAAAGATTGGTGAAAAGTGGTCAACTAAAAATCCTCTTTGATTTAGGATTTGATAATACATATTTGAGTGTTTGGAAATTGATTACGAAGAGCATGTATTTTTTCCACCACTACAAAGTAAAATTAAAACACTGTACTTAAAGTCACGAAATAAAACATAATTAAATATTGTTTAGCACATTATAAACAGTGAATACTATAAAGTTTTATATTATAAAAAACCATTTAATATACTTTTTAAACATTCATAAATTTATAATAAAAAAACCACCACTTTTTCTGTAGAAAATGCTTTTTGTTTTGTTTTGACTACAAGTTCTCGAGCGATAGTGAAAACGAGACGTACAGAGCTTTGCGCTGACTTGCTCGTCTCGTTCTGGTCACGTTTCATCTCTGTGTACTTTGTGGACCAGACAGAGAGCCTTCAATAAAAAAGAATAAATAAAAAATGTGTGGTGACATTTTAAGGGCCGCTGTTAAATGTGAACCACAACCCAAACGTCTACTTTTTTCTACATTTCACTTGATATTTCTAAATTTCAGGCTGAAATTCAAATTGAACTCTGGAAGAATAAACAATCGAGCAATGCGTTAAAATTATTCAGGCTTATTATGAAAATGGGCGTTCAAATTAAAATGCATATCGTGTACTTCACGATATTTTCGCCCAATTTAATCGTCCAAATGTGTGTACAAGCGGAAAAATCGTAGGAGATGTGAAAATACCAGTTCATGTTCGTACAGCTGGTACTGCAAAAAAAATATTGCTGCTGTTCGCGATAGTGTGGCTGAAGAGCCGTCCACCTCAACTCGTTGTTGATGAGCATTAGGCATAAAGACTAGCATTTATACGCTTACAAGGCGTGATTGGCGTAAACAACTAAAACCTCTTGAGCTCTCCAAGCGTCGTCAATGATCAGAATGGCAGGTGGCAAGAAATGGCAAAATTTCGAAGAAAATCATCTTCAGTGATGAGGCACATTTTCAACTCAGTGGATTCGTCAATAAGGAGAATTACCACATTTGGGCGAACGATAATCGGCGAGAGATTGTCAAAAACCAATGCACCCACAAAGAGTAACACTTTGATGCGGCATCATGGGATCGTGTTTTTATCAAAAC
The DNA here is from genome assembly GCA_963662145.1 of Sturmia bella. NCBI lineage: Eukaryota > Metazoa > Arthropoda > Insecta > Diptera > Tachinidae > Sturmia > Sturmia bella. Next base: position 42,086,977 of record OY759168.1, on the reverse strand, counting down.
GTGGCCTGTCAGGCGGTTACTGTGAATGGTATTCGCTATCGTGAGTTAATAATAAAATGGAAGATAAGGCTGTGGATAGGGAATACGTGGCTGCGATAGGACGGTGCCACTTGTCTCACAGCCAACGAAACAATGACTCGTCCGCGACAAATTTAATTGGCCACGACAAATTTAATTGGTCAATTGGCCGCCAAGATCAGGTGATTGCACAGCTACGTACTTCTTTCTTTGGGGTTATTTAAAACAAAAGGTGTACGTAGATAAGCCAGCAATAATTCAGGTGCTAAAGGATGAGATAGTTCGGCACATTAACACATTATGCCTCGGCATTATTGAAAATTTGGACTATCGGATGGATGTGTGCCGCGACGCCTCTTCATCTAGACGATGAACTAAACTAAAGTCAAGTTGTAATAGTGGCTCTTAATATGCAAAAAAAAACTCCTGTTTTAGAGCACATTTCTGGCTTTCCTGAGAATGCTGATAAAGAATATTTCAACAGGTGGAAAAAAGACAAGCGTAATTAATAAAAAAATTACTGTTTTGGTTGCTTCGAAAATAAAAGAAAGAATTCTGATAATGAGCGATAAACAAACACTAGGGCAATAACATATGTATTTAAATATCAGCAGTAGATTTTGTTTTACAAAAAATTCTTTTCAACATTCATAAAAAAATTACACATAAATATTTGAAATAAATCTTTATAAAAGTCGGCGTGGAATATTCGAATTAATCACTTTGAATTTTTATGAATAAACCCAAAGATGTTTAGTCACTGAAAAAAGTAACACATAAATAAAGACTAAAAAAAGAACAGAAAAATTTAAAAAAAAAAATTATTTTTAGAATAAAACAAAAACTAAAAATTAAAAACAGCTGTATATTGTCACCACTTTATACTTGATATATATATATATATATATATATATATATATATATGTATATATCTTTTCTCTTTTTGTTATTAAAAAAAAATGCAAATTTGTTACTTCTTGTCAACAAACGAAGAAAAATAAATACGCGGATTGATTTATCTTTAAACTTTTCTGATTTTAGAACAAAAAGAGAAAAGATGAAATGAGAAACACACACAGAAAAAACAATCGAAAATTCACAGATATATACATATGTATGTGCTTGACACACTTTGTGGCAAACAAAGTGGCCGAGCAGCACAAACAACAACTACAGCAAGCATAATGAAAACAAATTGGAAGGAAAAGAAAATGATAAATAAATAAAAAGAAAAGTATTTATAACCAAATTGTACAACTATTTGTCTTTGCATAAATCAAGGCTAAAACGAGACAGCTTGGCTAGTAAAATATATACGTATGATGTTTTTTGTAGCCCTCTTCAGCTACGAGAGCAGCAAATGAAGGAACATTATCATGCACGTGTGTGCTTTTATTTGAAACTATGCTCAAATATTTCCTTTTTCAATATATTCAGCATCAATTGCACTGTAGCATTAAAAATAGAAATTGAGAAACAAAAATGAATAAAAAAATATATAAATAACAACAACGTGAAAATATGTTGTAAACAATTGAAAAATCTAATCAAATAAAAATATACTTTAACTAGATACGTCATGAATTATTTAAAATCTATTTCGCTTTTTCATTATAATTAAACATGTAAGTGAAACACAAGCCTTGAAGCTGTTTTCAAAGGAAAGTAATGTCTTTCCACATACACTAACGCTCACTGGAATAACTTCCAAGTTTTGAAATATAAATGTGAATAACTTAGTTAAATTTAAAAATAAAAATAAATTAATTTTAATGTGAACAAAATTGTGAATGTGCTCAATGGGGGCGGCAAATAAATAATTATTGAGAGCAACACCCCGGAGCGTATAAGTATTTTAAGTTAACTACTCAAAAATTTCGGAGCGTATGATTAATATTCTATCAAACACCTGCATTTCTCAAGAGCCATGAATTAAAAAAAGCCCCTGAATGAATATGTGTCAGCCAACCGCGACAGGTTGTAATTTTCTTTCAAAGTAGATTTACTAGGTCAAGACAAAGCAAGAGCTACTTTTATTTTAAAAAAGGATTTTTTTTTTCAAAACTGCTTTTGAAAACACGGTTCTTTTTGAAGAGTTCCTTTTCTAGAAAAAAGGTATTTTTCTTTTAAATGTACTGTTGAAAATGTATTTGAAAAACTTAGTTTCTGACAAAAAAAAAAAAAAAATATTAAAAAGGAGTGTACTCTTATTTCAAAGATTAAAATCATATTACAGCGAATATATTTTTTGAGCAACTTCTAAAACAAAACATTAAAGAAATTGAAAAAAAAAAAATTGTTATTAAGGCTCGTTTTTTAAATTCTTAACTTTCAGTGCCATATTTGCTTCCCACTGCTGGCTCTGTATATCATGGCGGCCGTTTATTACTTATTCACATGAATTACAATGAGTCGCTGCTGTGTTAAACAACCCAAATAAAGATTCGGATTTTATTTGATAGAATTATATAAAATCACGTGTGAGTTTGAGTTACAGAAAAAAGTTGATAGTTTAAAATCAAGAGACTCCTTTTATTTTTTCCACTTCTAGATCGGAAAAAAATAACTCAAATAACAACGCATATGAATATAAATCGCCATAGAATATTGTCTTTAACAACAAGTACGCTAAGCCTTTTGCCAAGCAAATGAGATTATAATCGTATTCGATACAGTACGACCAATGAAAATTTGCATAAAAATATTATCATAAAAGAATTGATTTATTTTATGTTTGCAAACTTTTGAAACATTAGCTCAATGAAATTCTATAACAAAGAAAGAACAAAAAGAACACTTTTTTAAAAATGTAAATATTTTAAAAGGTACTTCTTCAAAGGTATTTTGTAAAACACACTTTTTTAATATGCTTTAATATTTTATTACTTTAATATTCACCCTTATTGTGGTTGGCGATTTTATGACGAAAGCTTTTGAAAAATGATATCGTGATTTGCCAACAATGCGAAACGTTTCAAAATCTAGTACAATAATGTCATCAAATTTATGTCGTGCTAGGCGTATTAGACCATCTGAAGTGCAAAAATCATGATTTTAAAATTTAAGGCAACAGTGAAAACTGTTGTTTTAAGGCTACGCTAAAATACAAAGAGGAGTGATTATTCTGTTATTCGAGCTACAGGTCCCTGCTTCTAATCAGTCATTTATTTACCGGTATTTTACTGTCAAGCTGTTTGGACAGCTTCTTCCGGGGGATAATCTAAATAAGGGCGCAGTACTGGCAAATAAATAAAACACTAGAAGACAGGACCAATCACTCGACTAATAAAATGTTATTGAACAAAAGGCCGAATAAGTTTAATAATTAATATAAAGTACTTTTTTTTTAGTTTTCTATGAGATACTATTTCGACAAGTAGGTTGTAAAAGATATATTTTAACAAGTTATGCTTCAAAGTGTACTTCTTTAAAAATGTCTTCCATCACATTTATTTTTAAAGTACTTTTATAAAATTGCCTTTAAAGGTACTTTTTTTTCAAATATGAACTCAGGTCCAAAAATGAACCTTTTCAAAAAAAAAAAAACCTTTTCAAAAAAAAAAAAAAAAAAAAAAAAAAAAAAAAAAAAAAAGGTTAATTTGGACCTGAATTGGTATTTTTTTTAAAAATAAGTTTTAGGAAATACTTTTTAACAACTTGTGCTTTAAAATGAACTTTTTGTAAAATTTCTTCAATCAAATTTATTTTTAAAGGTTTTTTTTATAAAAGGCACTTCTATAAAAAGTGCTTTTTTCAAAGAAGTACTTTTTTGCAAAACACTGCTTTGAAAGGTGCTTTCTGAATATTTTTTCAGTACTTCTTAAAAATATTTTCTAGACAAAGCTATTTTTAAAGGTATTTTTTAAAAAGGGTACTTTTTTAATAAATGACTTTTTGAGAAGTACTTTTTTTTTGAAAGGTTCTTTTTTAGACATACTTTTTAAAAAGTATCATGTAAAAAAATATTTCAAAAAACTACCTTAAAATAAAGTATAAGGTACTTTTTAGTGGCACTTTTTAGGAGGTAATTGTATCTCCTAAAAAGTACTTTTGGAAAGGTACTTCTTGAACAGTACTTTTGGAAAGGTACTTCTTGAACAGTACTTTTTAAATGGTAATTTTTTAAAAGTGTACTTCTCTAAAACGCACTTTAAGAACCACTTTTTTAAATCATTATTAAATTAAGACACTTCTTGAATAAAGAGATCGACATTTATTGAAAACAGGTCATTTATTAAAAAGCTTTTTTTAAAAGATTTATTTTTAAAAGGCGCTTTCTCAGAAGGTACTTAAAAACACTTTTTAAAAAGGTACTTTTTAAAGAATTACTTTTTTAGAGAGCTTTTTAGAAGTACTTCCTAATGTACTTTTTTAAGAGGAGTTTTCTTAGAAAATATTTTTTTAAAGGTATTTTTTTGAAATATACTTTTTTTAAATGTTCTATTTTAAAAAATTTTTTAAAATAGAACATTTTGAAAAAGGTACCTTTCTTGATAAGTTCAATCTTGAAGGTACTTTTTCAAAAGAAATGTTTTTATGAAGTTTTTTTTTTTAACGATACTTTTTTAAGAGGAGCTTTCTCAAAAACCATTTTTTAAAGGTACTTTTTTTAAAGATACTTTTTCGAAATGTTCTGTTTTAAAAAATACATTTTTAAAAGGTACCTTTCTTAATAAGGACGTTCTTGTAGGTACTTTTTCAAAAAAAGGAAATTTAATTAAAGGATGCTTTTTAAAATTAACTTTTTAAAAATATGCCTTTTAAAAGGTACTATTTTAAGAATTACTTTCTAATAAAGCACTTTTTTACGATACGTTAAGAAAATATATATTTTATATAATATTTATATTTTATATAATATTTAATATATTTTATATAACATTTTATAAAATATATATATATATATATATATATATATATATATATATATATATAAAGAGTGCTATTTTGAAACGTATTACCTTCGAGGGGAGCATTTTCAAAGGTTTTTTTTTTAAACATACCTATTTAAAAGGCACTTTTTGAAAAAAATACATTATCAGACAGTACTTTTTTAAGAGTTACTTTTTTCAAATGCATTTTTTAAGATACATACATGTTTTAAAAATCTCTTTTTTAACGATACTTTTTTAAAAGGTTCTGTTTTAAAAGATACTTCTTTAAAAGGTACCTTTTCCATAAGTATTTTTTAAAGCTACTTTTTAATCAACCTTTTCTTAAAATCTTTTTTTCAGCATGTACACAGTAACATGTACTTTTTAAAAATAGCTTTTTAAAAGGAATTCTCTCAAAAGATACTTTTTCAAAAAATAAAATAAATTTTTTTTGAAAGTTACACACCTTTAAAATGCCAAACAAAAGTAATTTTCCTAAAAATAATTTTTAAAAAGAATTCTTTCAAGAATATTTGTTTGAAATTGCTTCATTTAAAAAATACATTTTTCAAAGGGTCCATATTTGAAAGATACTTCTGTAAAAGATACTTTACTAAAAATCACATTTTTATAAGAGGCAATTTTTCAAATGATTTTTTAAAACTACTTTTTTTTAGGGAAACAGAGAATGTATTACCAAGAGCAGCCATTTAGCCATTTAGGCACGTGATAATTGTGTAGGAATTTCAATGAAAAACCGTTCGCCAACAATATCTCTGACGTAATAATTTAGATAAAAAAAAACATCAAGTAAATCTTTAATCTTTATCCCTAAGAACAACTCATTAACACTTTTAGTAAAATCAAAAAGGAGGCGCAATTTACTAAATGGATATTTGATGTAATAATAAATTGGAAAACTGAACTGACTTACCTTATGACAAAATTAACACAAATCACACTTTGTGGTTTAAGTTTTTCATAAACAATTGTTGCCTGGGTGACAAGCCAGCAATAGCCACCGTATTTGCCCAAAAAACGATAGCGACAGGTTTCCGCCTGGCCTTTAGACAAAACTGCAAAAGAAAATAAATAGAAAATAAAAATTTTAAATATCTAAATCAAAAAAATATATTTTGAGGCACAGCTTGAACTTAATTTTAAAAAAAGACACTGTGTGAGAGACAAATTATAGTTTAGAGATGTCCCAGCACGGCTGGTAAGGCAACATGAATAAATCATGCATAATGGAAAGTTATCGATATAATATGAGGCCTCTATTATGAGCAACATTCGATATCGCTGAGTATTATGAGTTGGCAGCACTGCCGAAAATTTTCCTTCAAAAAAACAAACAGATTTACATTTTGGTAATCAATTCTATTTATAGCTACGGAACGACATACCTATCGCCAAGCATTGCATATTTTTAGGCTAAATAATAATTTAGGTTAACTCACGTGTTTGCATACTGAACACACCTAAAAGATTTTATTTTATTTATGGGCAACTGGAATAAGTATCATTTCTCAAAAGGTGTTCTAAAAATATCTTTGGCTTAAATGTCACATAAATAATTAATTAAGTCGCCATCTGGTGCTCATTGATAAATCTTCTCTCGTGGCAGCATTCGATGCGAAGGATTTTAATCAAGCTTTAAATAAAACAATCATTGTTTGCTTTAAACGGGGAAAAAAAAATATTTGCCAATAAAAAGCAAAACAAAATTTGTTACTTAAAATAAATGAAATGGCTAAGCGAAGGCAGTATTTACTTTCGGTGGGAAAAAGCATTAAAAAATTTATTAAGACCGTAACTACTGGCTATAAAAACTTTATTAAAACCCAGGTGGTTTTTCTATGCCAGGGTTGGGCAAGTGTCCCAAGTATTGTCCCTAATTAATGTCTTAAATCATTTCTTTAAGACGATTGTGATCAAGAAAAGAAATTTTTCAATTGTTAGTTAATTTATGCGGCTTGAGTGCGATTTTGCTTCATTGGGCTTGAGAAGGATTTTTTTTTTCTGAAAAGATTGTCGCAAACCAATCTGTTCACGGAAGGCAAGAAAAGTAATGTAGTAGACTTAGACGACTTACTCAGTGCTTAGATTGGTAAGCACTGGTGTTTAAAAACAGTATACAAGGTGGGACAGTTGCTCCTATTTTTGCAAATAACGTCTAATTTTAAATCTGTTTTTACATTTAAGAGCTAGACAACTGCGGAATACAGGTGAACAGGCCATGGAGCGATACACTGCCTAAGAAAGTGGAATACTCGTATATATATATATATATATATATATATATATATATATATATATATATATATATATATATATATATATATATATATATATATATATATATATATATATATATATATATATATATATATATATATATATATATATATATATATATATATATATATATATATATATATATATATATATATATATATATATATATATATATATATATATATATATATATATATATATATATATATATATATATATATATATATATATATATATATATATATATATATATATATATATATATATATATATATATATATTTTTTTTTGCTTAGCAATTCATATGTGGTTTAGCGCGAATTCCGTCGCCGATTCCCCGGTCGTCCAGCACCGACTGAGCAAACACTGCGCCGTTTGGCCCTCAACCTTGAAGAGTAGTTGATCACACGAGACGCTGCCAAGAGTGCTCGGCCCCAAAGCATCTGTTCTGCCGAGAATATCGCCGCTGTTGCTGACGATGTCGAGCCGTCGCCAGAAACATCGACTAGACGCCGAGCCACGCAATTAGCCATCAGCCGGTCGTCCCCAATGCGAATTTAAGACAAATACCTGAGCAAGTTCCCGTACAAAGTCGAGTGCGCGCATCAGCCGTCGACCGTTAAATCTATTTTAACATTTATGAACTAGACAGCATTAGAATACAAGTGCAGAAACGATATGGAGTGATAGACTCCCCAAGAACGCGGAATAAGCGTGTCGATGTCGAAGTAGACGATTTTTCGACCGAAATCATAATGAGCGATGAGGCTCATTTCCACCTCAGCGGGTGCAAGAACAAGCAAAACTATCGCTTCTGGGGCACCAAAAATCCCTGAGTGATAACCAAAGAAGCCGCTCAGAGTGACTGCATGCTGAGCTGTTCACGCTGGGGAAGTCATTGGATCATATTTTTCGAGAACACGGTTTGACCAGCGAAACGACAACGCGCTATAGAGTCATGCTAATCGAGATTTTTCTAACGCTATTGAACGAATTAGGTCTGGGAAAAATGTGGTTCCCACAGGACGGAGCAACGGCACGCACTACGTGAGCCACAACCGATATTCTAAATGCCACGTTCCCCGGTCGCCGCATCGCGAGCTTAAAACCCGATAGTCATCATTTATTTGTAATAAATTAACTATATGAGAAAACGTTTGTAGAATAAAAATTAGTTAATTACAGTTTTTAGTTACACATTAAATCGGTTTTCGTTTAATTTTCTAAAGACAAAAAAGTAAATATTGAAAACCTATTGGTTGGGGAACCAGTAGCTATTTGTTATACAACACGACGCTCGCCAGCATCCGAATTGGCTACGAACTCAGTTCATGGCTGAACATGAAGTGTGACATTGTTTTATTCTACTCAAACAACTGAAACTTGGATTTCGGCACATATTTAATTAATTAAGGACTTCCAATTTATGTAACTGCTTCTTTTTCTTAATATTTTTGTCATTTGTATGGAATATACCATCTCTCACAGCCCAATTGCAAAGTAGACAAATTATGTGTTTGAAGAGGAACATATTATTGTTAATATATGTATATGGGTGAATATATTATGGTTGTAGCATTATGTGGTTGCAACTATATTATATGGTTGTCTCAAAGATACTATACGCTTACATTAGCCATATTATAAGGTTGCAACCATAATATCGTTACACAAAACATAGTATTATTAACGCGAATTAAAGATTATTTTTCTTTACGTGTATGTACAATATATTTGTAGGGTTATTTTATTTTCCTGTATTCGAAAATAATTTACTTACTTTGCAGCACATGCCACCATTCTGTGAAGTTTGAGTGAAACCCAACATTATTATTTTCTCATAAAATATACAACTGTAAACTGAAGTTCAACCATCTCGCCCAGAATCTCGTAGAGGACATGTGCTGTTTGGCCAAATTTGTTGAACACTTTTTAAAGACAATATTATTCGATGTTTTTTTCTTTAGTTCTTTTTGCTTTTTATGCCATAAAAGAAAACTTTTTATTTATCACGCAAAAAACATTTGCTGGTGATGTTTGCAATACGAAACTTTTGAAAGTATTTTGATTTCAAATAAGAATATTAACCAAAAACTGAGCAGCATTTTTACGATGGGTTTTAAGTTCTTGAAAAAGAGAAAAAAAATACTGAGGCATTCCATTGAAGAAAAATAATTTAAAAATTAAGTTTCATAAAAATTTGGAAAAAAAAACTTTTAATTACAATTTTACGTACATTTGCTCAATTTAGAAACTAATTTCACATTTACACTTTTGTGTGTCAAATTTTGTCCAAAAACAAAAAAAAACTGGACCAATATGTATGCCGCCAATATGCCGTCTATATGCCGCAAACCTTCGAAGCCGTTCAGGTGTTGATAAGCTTCGTGGTGGACGTCAAACAGCCCTGGCATGCACCCCAGCCGGTAAGTCTTCAGTAAAGCTCTTGTCTTCCTTAAAAATGTTGATCACTCCGATTTTATTACAAATAATTTATTTCACAATGTTGAGAAAGTCAAAAAATCGAATTAGAAAGCCTGATAAAATTATTAACAGTCAAAAATAACAGAAACTGTGCAAATAGCAAGATTTCTTCTTGATTTCATGTATTTTCCCTATTGATAAAATTGAAAAGACTTGCCACATGAAAGTAATAAGGAATCTATTATTTTATTTCCAAAAATTGGACCTTATTAATGCTTTCTTCTGCATATCAACGAAAAATTCTTAAAAGAATGTTTGAAACTTAACTAATTATTCCTTATTCCTATTCCCATGAACTAGTTACCATCGGTTACTACGATTTGTATTTTTGAAAGTATCAAAATGTAAAAGTTTGTTGAATATTCAAAACTGAACTTAATTATTTATTTGCTTTGAAAGCCAATTGAATTGTAAAGGGTGTTTTTTTTCGATGTATAGAACTTTAAGTTGGCATTACGGTTCAAGATGGCGACCGATTTAACAGCTGTCAAGTGATTTATTCTCAGTTTGGTTTGGCAATTCATCATGAATAGACTCACGCCTGAACAACGCTTGTAAATAGTGCAATTTTAGTGCAAAACGAGATTGTCGTTGTTCGCGATTTTCATAAGTGAATTTTGTTTGGCGATGAAGCGCACTTCTGGTTGAATGGCTGCGTCAACAAACAAAACTGCCGCATTTGGAGTGAACGGCATACTCATGTGTATGCCGAAACACCGTTACATCCAGAAAAACTGACTGTTTGGTGCGCTTTATGGGCTGGTGGAATCATTGGTCCGTACTTCTTCAAAAACGATGATGGCCAGAACGTTACAGTCAATGGCGGTGATCGTATAGAGCCATGATTACTAACTTTTTCATTCCTCAATTGAATAACCATGAGGTCCAGGAGATGTGGTTTCAACAAGACGGCACAACATGTCACACACCTCGTGCCACAATCGATTTATTGAAGGACACGTTTGGTGACCGCCTAATTTTACGTTTTGGGAATGTGACTTGGCCTCCAAGATCTTGTGATTTAACACCGCTAGACTACTTTCTGTGGGGCCATGTAAAGTCATTGGTCTATACGGATAAGCCACACAAACGCTTGACCATTTGGAAGACAACATTCGCCGTGTTATTGCCGATATACGGCCACAAATGTTGAAAAAAATCGTCGAAAATTGTACGTCCAGATTGGACTACATCTGCGCTAGCCTTGGTCAGAAATCATGTTTCATATATCATCGTATGCCAGAAATCATATTTAAAATGTAATGCCACAAAATTATCTTTCGGATAAATAAAATTCATGTCAAGCGAATAATATATCGTTGTTTTATTGCAACTTAAAGTTCTATACATCGCAAAAAAACACCCTTTTTATGGAATAAGTAGTTCAGCTTTAAACATTCTTTTAAGAATTTTTCGAGTCTACTGATGAGTTGATTAGCATCAACGAAATGTCGGCGGCTTCTGTGCTGCTGGAAAAAGACAGAAAACATTAACAAGGCTTATTTTTGCACCAAAAATAATGCAGGCTCCTAAAGCAAATAAATGATTGAGTTATTTTTGTAATAAGGAATCCCTTATTATTATTGCTGGGGCACCGTTCCGCCGCAAAACGCATCATAGAGAAAATCTTTTTGATTCTTTTACGTAGTTTTGGTTCTGAGCACTTGTCGCAACATGTACCCGGCCCTTTGCTGGTAATATTAAACAATAAAACACACTACGCTTTAGTAGGTTTTTTTGTATTTAATTTTTAAATTTCATCTTTAGTTAAAAAATTTTAGTTTAACTTTATAAAAAATTTTTATATTTCAACATGAAATTTATTAAGATTTTAAATCCGGTTTTAACCAGCAAAGGTCAAAACCATCTTTCTTTACTTAAAAAAAAAGAAAAGAAAGAGTAAATAAATAAATTACTTGGAATAAAATAAATTTAAGATTTTCTATTTATATTTATTATATTGTAAAATATATTTTTAAGTTTTCTTTCAGTTATCCTGTAGTCCACACACACACACACATGAACTCTTAAGTGGCTTTACATATGTACGTAAAGAAAGACCCAAACATTGTGTGATGGAAGCTGTATTCCATTTTCTTTGGCAGATTATTTGCAGCAGATTGCATGAATACAAAAAGAAAGTAAAAAAAATCCCAGAAACAAATATTGTAAGACACACCGGAGTATTATTACGATTTGTTTGCTTTTTGTCTCTTCGTTTTATTTGGCAAACTACTGAGCGCGGTAATCTTTGATTTATGCAACACTACGAACGAGTACCAGCAAACGCAGGGCAAAAAATAAAACATTTAGATAAAAAAAAGTGCAAATATTGCTACACACAATATTTGTTTCTTTATCCTGAGAAAACCAAGCATATCCTTAAGAATGCACAAATTTACTTCTAAGCTTTTCCTCTGCGTTAAGACCAGCAAACATTTTGGCATATCAAACAGGAAACAAACAAAAAAAATTTTTTTATCTATTCAAATCCCTTCAAAAGACAAATTCTGTGGTCAATTTAATTTTAAATTTTTACTGCATTTGTAGACAGGCTGATAGTGTCAGGCAGTTGAAATTTTTAATATAGACCTAAAGCTTTAAAAAATAGTGTTGTCAATATTCGAAGTTGTTAAGAAAAGTAAAAGTGTTGCAAAACGAAAAAAAAACGTTTTTTTTTTTTACTAAAGGTTTGTTTGAACATTTTTAATTCTCATTCTGTTCATCGAAGTTTTAGAATAAGTTTTAGTTGAGTTTCACACATTCTTTTGAAATTTTTCGAGTCCACTGATGAGTTGATTAGCATCAACGAAATGTCGGCGGCATTTAGACCGCTGAAGAAGACAGAAAACATTCATGGGTTTTCTTAGACCTAAAATAATTAATGTAAAATATTTTATAGTTCAAAGCTGAATTTCAGAAGCAGCACTGCAGTGCAAATGTGCAACTCTGTTTTAACCAATAAATTTAGATTACTTTTTTGAAAAATTTATAATGCTTGACATTTTCTCCACTTAAAGCGGTAAGGATAAAATTTGCTAAAAGCGGCAAAAACCAACAATTTTAAATTTTCAAAATAATATATTAAACTAAACCAGCACAAATATCCAGTTTTTGGAATTCTATAACAGAACATGTAACTCTTTTATTGGAAGAAGGCAAGTAGTGTCTTAATACGAAACTTTGGTGATTACAAACCACTTTACTTGAGGCGAAAAATGTTTGCATAATTTTGGCAACGTTGCAAGAAATGTCAAACAGCTGATGTTATGCTCTGTCCAATGACTAAAGTGTAAAAGTTGTAGGGTTTAAGTATTCACTGATTTAAATATTTACTGGTTTAAAGGTAATTTAAAATAAACTCAGAACCGAACTTGAACTGATTAACTTTTGGCATAAGCAAGTTTTGTTCGCTTGGTTGTCAATTTTTGGTTAAACATCAATTTCGTTTCATTTGTCTTAAAATTGACAACAACTTTTCTATTGCACAGTGGTTAAAAATCATGCTCATAAAATGCAAACATTTTAAAAAGCTATAAGCAATTTAATAAAAACTACAAGTATTTAAGAAATTTTAATGAAGTTGTATCACCGGGACTTTCTAAAATAATGTTTTAATTAATTAAATTTATTATTTGGTTTTTTTCGACGCCTGTTTTTATATTTTATATATTTATTTTCTTGAGCAGAAGGTATTTTTTTGTTAAAAATATTTAATTATTTTTGCAGATATTTATTTATTTATTTTGACAATACAATACAACAAGAATATATCTTATATTACAGTATTGGTTAGCAATTTGGCAGAAGCACACATTGAGTGAAATTAAATAATTTTAGAATAAGAAAAATCATAAAAAAATTAAAATTTTTAAACATACAAAAATACAAAACATAAAAAAGATTAAAAAAAAAAAGAATGAAAGTTTATAAAAAATATTAATAAAAAATAAAAATTTTACAATGTCTTTATGTTAAAAACGTTTAATATATATACATACATCAAGAAAAATGTTTGAATACTGCAGATTTGAAATGCCTTGCATTGCTTATTATTTGTATTTGAGGTGGTAGTTGACTCCAAAGGCGGATCGAATTTATGAAAAAATGATAGCTTCTTCAGGACAATAAAAACTATTTTCATTATTATTGTCCTGAAGAAGCTATTCGAAGGAGAGCGAAATATCGACAAAAATAATTAAATATTTTTAATAAAAATATACCTTTAGCTCAGGAAAATAAATATATAAAATTCAATTAATTAATTTTAACTTTAGAGTTGAACTATATAATTTACAATTGGTAATAATTTTATCAGGCTTCAGTTTGAGTTATACTTCCTCAAAATTGAGAACAATTTTTTTTTGTGATATAACTGACTAAAAGACTTTCTGCCTGGGGTACACATACCATGATTGTTTCAAGTCCACCACGACAATGATCAGCACCCCAATTACTTTGAGATCAGGTCATAGCTAATTGGACAATGTTTTTAGCCAGCGGCGCATAGACATTCTACTCTCTTCACTACTGGCTGCGTATATGTTATGTTAATCCCAATTTTCAATTTTATCACTTTGTATTTCTGTTGATTGGAATATATTTTATATACTCTCGCTAATATCCAATTGATTATAGAAACATATTAAATGTGATGAAAATGAAACAAAAATATTACAATGCAGAATTTTGTAATGAAACGTTAATGTATTAAGATCGTTTAATATATATTTGTATTGTCAAAAACAGCAACTGGTGATTTTGATTTCACTGGAACACAGTAACTCCTGATCTGAACCTACTGTGCTTTTTTCCTCCCCTCCGCTTTTCAGTGTTTTTTGTTTCTTTTTTTTTTGTCAGTATATTTCCAAATCATTTTTCTTGCATGTGTATAAAAAGCTTAAAGCTTTTATCCTTTCGGTCATAAATGCTTCAGTGCATACACGTTCTGTTCTATTCTCTGTGTTGCAGGCAGCACTTTGTAGCACAAGACACATGTTCCCAAAAATATAAAGATGGTTAGAAAAGAGGATGCACAAACGATTTTTATTTTTATGAATGCTCGAAATGCAATCAAATGAAAACAAACTACTTTTCTTAACACATCCTTGATCCTGAAAAGGTAATACAAATATTCCTGAGAAAGAAAAAAAAAATAAAAGCGGAGAAAAGAAAATAACAGCATTTGGAAATATGGACAGGAATCGTATAAAAAATAAAACAGTGTTGCTGCGGCAAAAAATGAAAATTGGATTTGAAGAAAGTAATTCAAAAATACATACTAAAAATCAAATGGCATGCTTCAAGAGCTCCTCGACACACTTCATATTTTGAAATGGAAAACTTCTGGATAAGAGTTGAGTACTTCGAACCAGTTTTCAATGACAAAACGTCTACAATCCTTGCACTAATTCATACAACTTTTATTGCTGCTGATATATGTATAATTTAATCCCACGATATTGCTGTGAAGAGAATGGCTAATTTGTGTTTGTTGGCATATGAATATTATTAACCATTCAAAATCGATATAGATATATTTTTCTCTTACGACTTTTTAAATTGTAGGCGACGATATGCATGTATCAGTCATTTTTCTTTTTTGCCTCCATTCACGATATGTTGCGTTACGAAATGCACACAAGACAAAATAGAAAAAGCACAAGAAATAATTTTTCATCATTGTTCGTTGATTGTTTAGTGGTCATTGGTTTTGGTCGTTAGAGTTCTTCCTCTTTTTTTTATTGTGCTACAGAAAACAACAACAAGAACAACAAGCACACTGAAGTTGATGATGACAATGATTTACAGTTATGTGTTTGAAAAGGATTTAGAAATCAAAAAGCAACAAAACACTGATACTTTAAACAGCCAACAATAACAATTTTTTTTAATGCCAACTAGTGAACAATAATTCTTGCTGCGTCCTCTACTTAAGCACAGTGTTTTGAGATTAGGGGACTCATCCCCCCCCCATAAACGGGGAATATGTTTTTTGAAATGGGAATAAAGTATTTACTTTGGGCATTGGGAATAACACAGTGGCCACTCTGACACGACACTGTCACATGGGTAACCATGCGAGAAGATTAAATCTTCCGTATCAGTATTTCTGCAGTAGTTGAAGAGAGGAGGAGAGTGTTGAGGACTTCCACTGCCGAGGTCCAGCTCTCTCCAACGTAAAAGCAAAATATATAGGCAGACCAAAACTACATAGTTTGGCAGATGTGTCTGAATACGAATTAAATAGGATGGATTATTTCATCTGCTCATCTCGATGGTTCAAACTAACATAACATAACATAATATAACATAACATAACATAACATAACATAACATAATATAATATAACATAACATAACATAATATAATATAACATAACATAACATAACATAACATAACATAACATAACATAACATAACATAACATAACATAACATAACATAACATAACATAACATAACATAACATAACATAACATAACATAACATAACATAACATAACATAACATAACATAACATAACATAACATAACATAACATAACATAACATAACATAACATAACATAACATAACATAACATAACATAACATAACATAACATAACATAACATAACATAACATAACATAACATAACATAACATAACATAACATAACATAACATAACATAACATAACATAACATAACATAACATAACGTAACATAACATAACATAACATAACATAACATAACATAACATAACATAACATAACATAACATAACATAACATAACATAACATAACATAACATAACATAACATAACATAACATAACATAACATAACATAACATAACATAACATAACATAACATAACATAACATAACAAAACATAACATAACGCTAAAAAGATTTGAACTCGAAACTTTTGCATTTTAATAATCTAATTATGTAGTTGGAATGCAGGTATATTTCCTCGCGTGCTGTAATAGTGTGTGACATGTTCATGTTAAAAAAATATATAGTTCAATACATATCATATGTTCCACTGACATAAAATGTTATTACAGTGTTCACGCGAACAGTGAACAGTAGTGAACTATCCACTAATATGAACATTCATTTTCTTATTTGAAAAACTAATTTATACAGCTTCAGATCGTTTTAATATAAACATTTTTTATTAACAATATTATTCAATATTTCGATAACAGTTTGTTATCATCTTCAGGATAATATTTGAAGATGATAACAAACTGTTATCGAAATATTGTTAATAAAAATTTTTTATATTAAAACGATCTGAAGCTGTTTTTCAAATAATTAAAAAGATCAAATAAATATTATATATTCATTTTCTTATATGAACTCTCTAAATTGTGAACAAAATTTTATGGCAGTAAATAGTGAACAACATTTTTTTGCAGAAAAAATAAGCTCATGTTATATACATATGTATGACATTTGTGTTGCTATGTGTTACTCTCAAACGTTTTATGAACTCTTCATGTTATTTTCTTTTAGTTTTTTATGATCTCTCATTGTTATTTCATATTTTAACACTTGCAATAGCATTCATGCGTATTTATGTACATATGTATATGTATGCATAATTGCTTTTTGGATAGTAGAACAAACATACACATGTATTAAAATGTTATTCTATTTTATGTGATAAGTTTCAAATTAAGGTCTACTTTTGGCACCTAAGGATGGCCTTAACTAGTATTTCTTTGCTAACTTTTCAGAAGTGGAAATTCAATTCAAGATTCCGCCCAAAAAATTTCACTTAATTTTATTGTTTGAACGTGTTTTGATAAAAAGATGGCCAAAGACATGCGAAAGTGTTTAAGGAATATTTAGTATTAAACTGAAAGTGAATATATGTATGAAAATATAGAAATTTGAAATAAATGTTGTGTTATTTTACCATCGCCTGATCTTTCTTTCTTTGTGGGTTGTTCTAATCAACAAATACGCTAGTAAAGAGGTAAAAAATATTGCAATCGAAATTGTGAACAAATTCAATAATGTGAACAACCTTGGTTTTTATAAGTTCACATTATCGCGAGTTCACTGTATTACGTATTACGAATTAAAAATTAAAATTTTTGAATATAATTTATTGCAACGTATTTTGCTTTTATATTTTTGAATTTATATTTTTGATTGTTTTGATGCTTGTATATTCGTAACCGAGAAAGTGATAGGTGTAAACAGGCACATTGTTTGTTTACGCACCTCGTGTCGCTGGCGTAGACTGTTTATTTGGTATTTTTTTGGCTTGTTGCTTATTTAAAGTTTAGTATTTTTCGGCGGAAGAAGGATTTTGAATTTTACAACGAGTATATTAGCTCCTGATGGTAGAAACTTTAAAGAGAAATTTTGAGCAGGAGTAGAATACAACTGTGTGGGTTACATTTATTTTCTACTGAATTTAAGCTGCTATAAATTTGTGGTAAACTTACTTAGATAATACAACCACCTCATCCTTATCTCACCATCAATAAACAAATTTGTGTCCCGTTTTATTATAGTTCTGAGCATAATAGCATATTCATAATTTTAAACTTAAAGTTGTACTGTTTTTAATGGGAATAATTGGGGAAGAAAAACTTCAATTTAGGAATGAGACTAGAATATATACTGAGTATCCTGCTTAAGCAGGCAACTAAAAAAATAGATCCAATAAAATTCACAACAAGAGATTTGTGTAGACACAATACAAACAACAAAAATAAACACACTCACACACACACACATACGCACATGCAAGTATGTATCATGTATTTAAATTATTTTGTGGTTCTTGTTTAATTTTTACTACACTTGTTTTTGTAAGATAACCTTGATTGTGTTTACTTGTGTTTGCATTAATTTTTGTCTATGAAGCGAAATGGAGAAGTTTTATTGCACTTTATTTGGAAAGTACACTATAAGGAGGAGTTTTTAACTGCATACTTTAAGGGGCCTAAAAGGAAAAGGTATTTTAGAAGAAGACTAGCGGCGCTCTTTCAGTGCTTTATAGGAGCAGAGCTCAATCTTCGTTTTGGCTAAAAGTATGCGAACTGCAAAAATTCAAACGACATTTGGCTGCGTGTATTTATATGGCGCTGGTGAGAGCACAGTGTACCCAGAGATGAGAAAGTGAATCTTGAAAATCTTGGAAATAAGCTGATAAAATGTTTATTAAAAATATGTAGATATACAATGTGACACTCGCAAGCCACCTAAAACATTTAGTAGAACGTTTGTTACAAAGAGACTGCTATACTATGCATTGTATGCTTAGTAAAGCATACTAAGTAGCGGAAGAAACGTTTTTTCTTTTATTTTAGTACGAATTTCAAAACAATTTAAGAAGCGAGGTGAGCAGAATTTGTGTAAATTTTTTGTGTCGTTATGGCGGCTTTCATCTCCGCACACTTTTGGATGGCAGTTTGATCTTAGTATAATAATGTTGCGCGAACACTAAAGAGAAACAAATTATGTATAATATGTCGGGTTAAGCCAAATAAGTATCATCTTGTTTTAACTGCAAACTTGAAATTAATACTAAGCTTCAATAAACTAAGAGATCCTAACAAAAGACCTGTTAGCTCTGTTTTTTCCCTCACGGTATGCTATTATTTCATTTACATGCCGTTTTACGAGTAGTATACATACTAGGATGGCTCGACTTAGCAATCAATATTGTGCCATTGATTTATCGATAGCTTTTAATTCGAGGGAAAAAACTTCAGCTATGACATATCAAAAAAATCATTCTCAAGTTGTTAAATTTTTTAGGAGAGTTCCAAAAGAAGACGTGCTACGGGTTCGGTAAGTTGGAAAAAATATTGGGGAGAAAAAAGTTATTGGCGGTTAGTCATACATTAGGCTGATCTATGGGGCAAGTTAGTGATGGAATTTAAGTGTCAAAGCGTCGAAATACCGGCATTTAATACTAATCAGTCACAGGCTTGTCATAGAGCAGTCAAATGTACCCCCAACAAATTTTTTCCCTAATATTTTTTCGAGCACAACGAAACCCCTGCTCAGGGGTATTTCCAAATAAAAATACAACAAAAAACATTATTTTAATCGGAAGCCTTTGAATGTCGCAGTAGAACTCTTTTACCTCAGTCCACCAACTATAGAAAAATCTATGGTACAATGCGGGAAAAGTTTTGTTCATACAAATCTACCCGGCCTAATACATATGTACGTATCTGAAGTACATCTAGTCACTTGATTGCGGTGTGGCAAAGTGCGGTAATTCTATTATTACTTTTTTTGTTGCTTTCCATTTTTCTTTTGCTTTCACTAATAAGAAAATTGGACTTTTATATCCCTCACAAATTTCTATTATTCGTGTTCATAAATTTTATCAAATATTGGCTTCAAACAAACGTTGAGTTGCAACTGCTGCTGCGTTGGTTGCTGCTCGTCTGATGGCTTTAAAAGAGCTTAAGATGTCTGGCTGTTGATTTTGTTTGTTTTTTGCTGCTTTACAAAACTTAACGATGATGATTTTAAGTTTTATTACTTATTTAAGTTGTATTTTTGGAAGGAAATTAAGAGAAAGAGAAAAGTTCGTTTTGTGGCAAAATAGTTGAAAATATATATTTATTTGTGGTTTTGAAATAATTTGTTGAATAATTGAATAAAAATTAAGAAGAAAAAATGTTCTATTAAAAAAAAACTTCGTCCTAAGTGTTTGAAAATATTTCTCTCGCAATTTTTCAATTTTCAAAAGTACATATGTCAGTAAAAACGTGTGGCAATGTAATTATGAAGTTTGTATAATGTTGCATACCTTTAGGAGGCTTAAAAGTGTTAAGTTAAGTTAAGTTAATTTTATTGAGACTTAAATTTTTTCATATTACAGGAATTACAAACATAAAACATGAAAACTTAAAACTATATAGTATTATTTTAATAACATAACTTTTTTTTTAGGAATTATGCTTCTTGCTTATCACATTATAAGGAAGGAAATTAACAATATATAATTATTAATATGGTTGTACTAAAAGTAAAAAAAAAGCTTGCTCCCGGCTTCCATCTTTACTGGTAGAGTTATATCTACCCTAATTGAACTTAACACTAAAATCTTAAAACTAATAACGAAAAATAGTAATAAAAAAAAACAAAACAAAAAAAAATTAAAAAAATGAGAGAAATAATAATAAACAAAAATAATAGTTAAAAAAAAAAAAATAAATAAATTAACTCTACCCCCTGTGAACACCGGGAGTGGTGCTGGAGTAAAAGTTTGGACCAGGAAACTCATTTGATTCCTCCTGTAAAATTCCAATGCTAGAAATGTACTGGGTATTTGACCAATTAAACCGTCGTTCATTAGATAAAATATCTTGAATAACACTACCTTCAAAATTTGATCGTTTTTCCACGAAGTTCCGCATCAAATTCAGAGCATAAGCAGCATCTTTGCTTCTTTTTTTTTTGTAAATATATTGATTTGAAAATCTTTTATTTCGTGATTTGTAGTTCTTTTCTATGCATTTCCTTAGCACACGTCTTTCGAATATTTCCAATTTATTCATTCTTGTCTTTGAAATTGTAAACCATATAGGAAATGCATAGAGAAGAACTGGTCTTACACTTACTTTATACAGAAGGAGTTTAGTACTGACAGGCAAAAACTTACTATTAAATAACTTAGAAAATGCACCTTTGATTCAATGGCTTAAAAGTGTTTGTGTTCGTTATGCCAAAATTTGTTTAGTATTGTGATTGAGTAGGAAATGTTTTCAGTTTTGTTGGCTGTAGTGAATTAATTTCCCAACGAAATCGCCCATTTATGTGTTCATCCTTTTGAGAAGAAGTGGTTTGAAAACTTGGAAATAATTCACGGTCTTCACTTAAAAGTTCTTGGACACACATTTTAATTCCGCTTGCTCAGAGATAAGAAAATTTTTTTTTAAATTGAAATAATTTTTATGCTTAATACGTTATGTTTCAGGTGGTCTTTAGCCCTCTTTTTGAAATGCTAGCTATTAAAGTAGCTTCCAAGGTGAAATTGTGAAAAATAGCTGGGGTACAACCTGCTGTTTTAAAGTCACTACGCTGCCCATCAGCCCCCATACGATCATAAACTTGGCATTTTTACTTTCTGTTCACATTTAATCATATTTAATACATCCAATCATATTTTTACTACGAAGAGATTGAGGTCCAATTTCTTAAATATCTATCAAGTCTGATTCCAGCTTAATTGCAGTTTAAACTTGGAATGCTGCTTTCTGTAGAAGTTTATTACGGTTTTATCTGAGTCTAACCGAGCTGGTTTTGGCCGTTAAACTCTATTCAGAGCTGTCTAGAGCAGCGTTTCACATTAAAATACATCCAGACGTAGTTTATGGATGTCGTAATTTAGCTTTTCGGTGCAGTGAAGAGTGTATGAGAAGTTTCTGAATATTTTCAGTTTAATCTTCTTACTTCTCAAATATGCGAGACCAAAAGAAAATTCAGAAAAATATTTGCCCAAAAAAAATATTTCATTAACCCAACTGTGAAGGAGCCAAATTTTTGCTAGATATTGTGAATGTTGCCATACTAAATTTTCATATAAGGTATGATAATTATTCGATATTTCTTAAACCACCACTGAAAAACTAATTGGTGTATTAAAAGTAGTTTAACTAAGTTTCATCTTTATTTCCAAAACTCGCTCGAAGTCTATGATCAAATGGGAGAACCGGGGGCTGTAAAACAGGTAATTGCAATCCAGCTGAAGTTAACTTTGATTAGTGTAAAGCATAAAAACATTTCAAATAGTGCTCTAAAAGCAACTCAAGGCCAAACTCTGAGGGCATAAAAGCTCAAAAATATCAATGCTAAGCAGTTATTTTCGTGGTTTTAGCGTTGCCATATTAAAGTATTTCATTGGTAAAAAGTTAAAATTTGTTTCCTTATTGGCCTTACTGAGCCCAATGTCCTAAAAACCTAAACAGACAATTTCGCAATGCCTTAAAGTATGCAATGTTTTGTTCACTATACATTTATATGGCTTTTCAAAAATTTATCGGAATTTAAATCACACAAACTTAATATTTTTCTTGTTGCAAAATCCTCATATGAAAAGAAATCTTTGATACAGTGGATTACTTTCAAATTAACACCAGGAAATTTTTAATAAAAATTATAAATTTCCAAAATCATTTAAATTTTTTACGATACACATTTTTGCAAGTAACGTATAAACGAAATAGTTTCAGGTAATTTGAAGCGTATCTATATTATATTTCAGCAATTAAAGTTACCAAAGCTGTAGCAATAAAACAATAGTAAATGAAATACTGCTTCAGTTTATAATGAAGCCAAACAAGCAACCAGTGTTAATAATGTCTATTACGCTTTAAATTGAGTTAATTAAAGTCGCAAGAATTACAATAAAAATAATGGAAAAAATATCATGACTTTATCTTTGCAAAAGCCAAAAACTCCAACATCAGCAAAATAAAATTTCTAAAAGTCTTCCTTCAGGTGAAACATGTTGCATAAACAGGGAAAATTAAATACTGGCAACGAAGAAGCCGGCAACTGTATAAATGTTGTAAAGAAATAATTTCAAGCAAGAAAATAAGATAAAAACGTTAATGAATATAATGAAATGTAATTTGAATATTTCATGGACGTTTTTCTCTTATTGCATTTTTCTTCTTTGGAATCTCTATACCAGCAGGGATAATAAATGTTTATAGAACATTCTGATAAGTGAAAAAAGCTCGAAAGTAAGAACGAACTAAAGATACTGTTTGCAATCAGTTTATTTTTGAATCAACAATTCTTTATGTTTTGAACAACACGCCAGTAAAGTTGAGGAGAAATATGCACGAATATTTCATAAATATTAATTAGAAATGCTATTCAAAGTCTGCTGATTTGTAAAAGATTAGAAAAGGGTATGCAATTTATATGGAAATGTATGTATGTTTAAGAATTTGCTACATGAATTAAAACAAGTCTGTTAACAAGACATTTTTAACCCCCCGGTACTATTCTGTAACCTAGCTAAACTTAGAGACATCGCCGAAAATCTTTAAGCTCTACTAAGCGAGTTCTAGCGACGACCGTAATTGTATAAACTTTTGTGAGAGAATATTTAATTTTAGCACTGTTGCTAAGATCTTAATTTGTTGTTCCAACAAGTCAAATTTTTAGCTTCAAAAAATATTTTTTGCTAGAAAATTCACTTTCTTGGAATAAAAAATTCAATTTTCGCCCACAAAAGGTTTTGAAAGTGAAGTCATCGCTAAAAATCGCTTAGTTCAGTTTAGAGATTTTTGGCGATGTCTCTAATTTTAGCGAGTTATAGAATAGGGCTGCTGGATAGACAAACCAAAGTCTTACAGGCAGACGTTTATATGCTTCGATTTTTGCGGGTAGTTAATTTTTATTATCCAAACTTTTGTTACTCTCATTACTATCATTAGTTACTCTCATTAGTGTGCATCCCAGCTGACTCTCAGCTGGGTAGCAGCTCCAAAAATGCTAACATTTTACTCATTCCAGTCAAGGCTAATTTGGGAAAGTTACGAACTCATGCAGGCCCTATCCTTGGGGAACGGAATAGTTCTTATATGGATACGGGGATATGAGGACATCGAAAGGGCGTGGACTGCTTAGTCGAAAAAGGTGCAACAACATCTCTTATAGGTGCTTAAACGTTCTGCGGGGTTAGCAACAGTTTTAAGGACAATATTTTACAATGGGAGAAGGAAAGCCTTGCTGACTACTGGAGAGACCTAAAGGGCATGAGACAGGCAAAAAGGCGGCTGATTCCCGCTACAATAAAGTTCGACCGTAGTGTAAAACTCAACAGAAAATACACCAGACTACAGCACTAATGACGGGGTACTATTAACTAAATTTTCATCTCTTAAAGCTAAAATTGGTAAGCAATGATTCCTGGAAGAATGTCCCGCTGCGTACAGATATACAAGCATATACCTGTGAATGTGGGTTATAGACACTTGCAGACCCATGCGTTACAGAGGTATGCTATCAACCAGGACAGCAGGACTAGAAGCTCATCTTACACCGCTTGACTTAACTATGCAAAAAGGTAGGAAGCTTTACTGGCCTACCTTCAATCCTGCAAGGCATCCGAGACATACTTTCTGATATGATTCTGACAAGTGATCATATACATCTTATACACTTCCTTGTAAGAAGATATAGAATCCACTTTCCGTCTATGAAGGAGTGTTAAGCTAACCCCATATGGTAGAAAGACGATTCACGAAAATAGTATAAGGATGGATCAAAGACGCGCCAAAGAGGTGGACCAGGATTAGTGGAAGCTAGAGCATACAAAGCTATTGCTCGGATGTATCCAAGACGCTGCAAAGAGGTGGGGGCAGGAATAGTCGTGCTTCTTCACACACAGGATCTGCTTTTAGTAAGCACATAATAGCCTTTCAAGCGAAAGCGTATGCAGTAATGAAAACTGTAAGGCCCCTATATGACAGAGAATAGTCTGTCATATAGGGGCGGATAGTCAATCGGTTCTCAAGATCATAAGCAGTTGTAATTTTACATGCAGCTTAGTACTGAAATGCCACAACAGACTAAATGATCTGGCAACTCAAATTCAGATAACTCTGGCTCGGTTTTCAGGACACGAGGGGCACAGTGCTAATGAGATAGCGAACATCTATTCTAAGAAAAGTGCGGAAGGGAATTTTACCAAACCAACAAAAATCTTATTTAAAGACAGTTAGAAAAATGGACAAGATCCCTTTTAAAAAACACTAGAATGACATTGGCGGTCTGGAATATTCAAACGCTTTAATGATAGAAGGACAGGAATCGTTTTAAAACTGGACAGAGGGGGAGCTATGACTACTGACTGGGGCACTTACAGGTCGTTACAGCTTCACAGATATACAGTATTTTTACTTCCGTTCACTCTTTATTAATTATTCAACTACGCTAGGGCATAAACAATTTTTCCTTTACTACTGTACACACAAATTCGAACTGTTTAATGTTGATGGTAGCACGCTGTTGAAGAATATTTCCTACTGCTGTTGTCTTAATATATGTACTTGCTGTATTTGTATACTTTTGTACTTGTTTATAATATTTTTGTTTCTTAATTTTCTTGTCAAAGCAAGCAACAATTTTTTATTCAGTTTCAATAAAATTTTCAACAAGAACAGTCCACAAACACATATAAATAAACAAATTGGTCCTTCTCCCCAGATTTTAAATCAGTGAGAAAAAATCATTAACATTTTAATCATCAAAGGCAAACAAGCCAGGGGAAAAACGCATAGATTTGCATTCAAATTTGGGTTCAACAAGAACAAATAAGCAACTGCAGGCAGACGACAAGCGGCAGGCAACAGGCTTTGATATCAACAATTGGAAGTACGCAGTTATACGCAACAAGCAATAACAAACAAATCTTGACCAATTCTGTAAGTAGAGAACATTTTTAATAATCTGCAATTCACAATGGCTGCAATTAAGAATATTCAGTCCAAGCGTCGAATGGAAAAATCTTCAATTTCACGAGCTCTAACGTTTGTTACAAATTTGCCTGAAGACATTGAGATAGAGCAAATTGAATCTCGTTTATCACGTTTAGACAATGCTTATGATCAACTTAAGGATCTTACTGCACAATTATATGATCTTGAAGACGAAGTTGGATTTGTCGATCCTGAAGAAGACTTCGCAAATTATGAAACAAAATATTTTTGTGTAAGGGGTGCTTTGGAAAGATTGATTAGTTCAACAAAACCAAATGAGGCAATTCCTGTACCACAAAATGATGTACTAAATCAGTTAGCTGAACAACATTCGTCCTTATTAGACAGACTAGATTCACCGCTCAACATGCGTAATAATGATAACGAGTTACCTAAAATAAGAGTTGAACCGTTTACGGGTAATTACAAAGATTGGCCAGCATTTAAAGATCTTTTTGTTAGTGCTATTGATTCCAAGCCCAACCTATCAAACATTCGTAAATTTCATTATTTAAAATCAGTACTGAAGGATGATGCTGCTAACCTTATTAAGCACATGCAAATTTCAGACGTATCCTACTCCACTGCTTGGGAAAGATTAAATGAGCGGTACGATCGTCCGCGTCATATTGTCAATTCCTATATCGAAACATTTATGTCAATTTCGGCAACAAAAGAGGAAAGCGCATCGGGTCTACGCAAAATAGCGGACCTGTCAAATGAAGTCATTCGGGGATTAGAGGCAATCGAATACAATGAGCGTGATCATTGGCTTATATATCTTCTTCAAGCAAAAATAGACCCTGTTTCTCGTAGAAAATGGATCGAGCAAACGCGAGAGGTAGCAAAGCCTAAAATAATTGAGTTTTTGACATTTTTAGATAGACGTTGTGAAGAAATTGAGCTGGGTAAGAATACGGACAAGAAGAATAACTACAAAGCCAGCAACGCAAAGCCGAATTATGCGCACGCAATGGTGTCTACTAGCAATCATAAGGGTTGTGCTGATTGCCATATGAATGATCATTACATACACAACTGTACACATTTTTTAGCACTAAGCGCTGGTGAACGTCGTGAGTTGGTTAAGCATAAGAACTTATGTTTTAATTGCCTACGCAGTGGACATTTGGTCAACAACTGTAAGTCCAAGAGCAAGTGTCGCACTTGTCAACGCAGTCACAATTCTCTTCTGCATATGGCATCAGAAAACACTCAGCAAGAAAGTTTAGCAGGCGGTAATTGCATTGTAACCTCAACATCAGAGAATAGTCAACAAGTAGCGCTGAATACCATTGGGTCGCAAATGTACTCTGGGGTTTCAAACAAATATATCCACAAACGCATCCTACCAACTGCACTTGTTAATGTTCGCAATCATGCAGGAAATTATGTCACATGCCGAATTTTGTTAGACACAGCATCAGAATACTCCTACATCACAGAAGATTGCATGAAAAGGTTAGGTTTATCACGTCACGCCTCACGAATGGTTCTTTCTGGAATCCAATCAGTTAAAGCTGACTCCACGCGTGGTCATACTTACATTCACGTACAGTCAAAAACATCAAAGAAGTCAATCAACACATGCGTACATATTTTGGGACAGATAACTACATCTTTACCAAGATTTTCAATTAATAACTTTGATTCTACTTTGCTTCAGGGCATGGAGCTTGCAGACCCCCAGTGGTTCCAATCATCACCCATTGACATCCTGTTAGGTGTTGATGAGGTTTGGAATATTCTCTCAATGGAAAAATTAAAAGATGATTGCGGAAATGTTATCGCTATTTCAACAATATTTGGCTGGGTGGTAACGTCAAGTTTTGCATCCTGTGAAAATCATATACCGGCAACGTTGCATACGTTGGTAGATATCGACCAGTCTATTCGAGCCTTCTGGGAATTAGAAGAATGTCCAGGTGCTATCAGCAATTTAGACGATGAATCACTTATCGTAGAACAACATTTCAAGCAAACTGTTACTCGGCATACGGACGGAAAATATGTGGTTGAACTTCCGTTTAAAGAGAATGGTATTCAATTCGCTGACACGTATGAAGGAGCGCTTGCCCGTTTTAAAGCAATTGAACGCAGGTTACTCAGAAACCCTCCATTAAGAGCGCAGTACACAAAATTCATGCAAGAATATCAAAGCTTAGGCCACATGCGGGAGCTTCCTTCAAATGAAGTCGAAGTGGGAGACCATCGTTTGTACTACTTACCACATCATCCAGTCATAGGTGCTAAACTTAGAGTAGTTTTTGATGGGTCATTTGCCGATTCTACAGGGGTTTCACTCAATGATCAGTTACATATTGGGCCTGCAATTCAACGAAACTTATTTGACGTTTGTTTTAGATTCCGTTTCTATAAATACGTGCTTTCGGCAGATATTGTTAAGATGTTTCGTCAGATATGGGTAGCCGAAAAACACCGCAACTTTCAACGTATTCTCTGGAGAGAAACTACTGATCAGCCAATAAAGCACTTTCAGCTGTGCACAGTAACATATGGCACATCTTCTGCACCATTCCTCTCGGTTAGAGTATTGCAGCAGCTGGCAGAAGATTACAAGGAATCACATCCAAACGCATCTAGAATTCTCCTTGAAGATTTCTATGTGGATGATGTATTAACAGGCTCTTCATCTGAGCAACAATTGCTAACGTATCGTGATGACCTTATTGATTTATTATCAAAAGCAGGACTAGAGCTTAGTAAATGGGTTTCGAATAGCTACAAAATTATACCGTCAACTATGAATACACCAGGTTTTTTGAAAAAAGATGATGGGTCAACAAAAGTACTGGGTATACATTGGGATCCAAATAGAGATTCTATTAGCTACAAAGTGTGTTTGGATGTGACGCAAAATGCAACGAAGAGAATTATTTTGTCTGATGTTGCTCGCATATTTGATCCATTGGGATTAGTATCTCCAGTGGTAATAAAGTTCAAAATTTTGTTCCAAGAATTATGGCTTATGAACCTTGGCTGGGATGAACCTCTACCTCCGCAATTAGCAGAAAAATGGTTAACCTACAAAAAAGATTTGGTAAATCTAGAAAAGTTAAGACTGCCTCGCTTTGTACCTAATGAAGAAACCGAAATAACGTTACATGGCTTCAGCGATGCATCAACAAAAGCTTACTCTGCTGTTTTGTATTGTGCGATGATGGATAAGGCTGGTAGTATGCACGTATCATTAATTGCGTCAAAAACGCGTGTAGCACCATTGAAGCAGATCTCATTACCCAGGTTGGAATTATGTGGAGCTTTGTTGTTAGCGCGGCTAATTAAATCAGCAATGGGATCACTTTCTAACAGGAGAATTCACGTACATGCTTGGTGTGATTCAACAGTCGTATTGTCGTGGCTTTCCGTACAACCAGTTAAACTAAAAACGTTTGTGGGCAATCGTACTGCTGAAATCCTAACTACGCTTCCCCGAAACGTTTGGAGACACGTTGGAACGAAAGAAAACCCAGCAGATTGTGCGTCTCGAGGTTTAATGGTAGAGCAACTGCTAGATCATGAGCTCTGGTGGTCAGGTCCAGCATTTTTAAGAAATTTCGATCAACAAGAAAACCACGAAGTTGCTGAAACAACACATAATAAGCTGCAGATAGAAGCAGAAATGAAGAAAATTACAGTGGCTAACGTTGCTACACATCAAGATGCAACAGAACATCCACTGGACATTTTGATACAAAACACGTCCAGGTGGTGGAGATTATTGCGGGTCACAGCATATGTTATACGGTTTATAAATCTACGTATACACAAAATCAAAAACCCAAATACATTTTTAACGATCGATGAAGTCAACCAAGCCAAAATTATTTGTTTAAAGATATCTCAAAATTATTTTTCATCCGATTTGAATAACTTAAGACGTGGCTCAAATTTGAACAAAAATTCGAAGCTATTGAAACTTACACCCTACATTGATGAAAAGGGACTGCTCAGAGTGGGTGGTCGCATCAGACATTCAGATCTGGCTGAAGAGGTTCAACATCCAATTATTCTTCCGAAGAATCACAAAATAACGAAACTTATTATCGAGGATGAACACGCTAAAAATCTTCATCCTGGAGTATCATCATTATTTGTTATTTTGCGACAGCAATATTGGATTATCGGTGCACGAAATCTGATACGACAAGTGACACACAAATGCTTGAAATGTTTTCGGTACACTCAGCATTCAACACACCAGCGGATGGCAGATATCCCGTCAATTCGAGTAAGAAAAGCATTTCCATTCGAAAATACAGGGTGTGATTACGCCGGTCCTTTGTCACTCAAAGTACATAAAGGAAGAAACAGCAAAATATCTAAGGGTTACATATGCTTATTTGTTTGCATGGTAACGTCTGCTATACATTTGGAACTAGTAACCGATCTCAGCACAGAATGCTTCATAGCAGCATTACGCCGTTTTATGGCCCGCCGTGGAAAATGTTCCACAATTTTTAGTGACAACGGCAAAAATTTCGTTGGTGCTAAACGCATATTGAACGAGCTTTTCCAACAGTTGCAAGCTGATAACCATAACGAAACTGTAACAGCAGCTCTGGCTCAAGAGGGAATCAAATGGGTTTTCACTCCACCCTACTCACCACATTGGGGCGGTGTATGGGAATCTGGGATCCGTTCCGTTAAACTCCATTTACGGCGTGTTATTGGTAATCATATATTAACTTTCGAGCAAATGCACACATTTCTCGCTCAAGTGGAAGCAATCGTGAACTCAAGGCCACTAGGATATGCCTCAGATACTGATACGCATTATCTCTCACCTGCTCATTTTTTATTAGGAAGACCAACAACAATGGTTCCAGAAGGAGATCTTTCTAATATCAACCAAAATCGTTTGGACTATTGGCAACATATTCAATGTATGCAGCAGGGGTTTTGGAAACAGTGGAGCAAAGAATACCTTACCTCACTTCAACAGCGACCAAAATGGTGCAATATTCAACGCAACATAAAAATTGATGATATGGTTTTAATAAAAGAAGACAGAACACCTCCTTCAACGTGGATCATGGCGCGTGTAGTTGAAACGTTCCCTGGTACAGATGGGATGACGCGTGTCGTGAAGCTGAAAACTGCTCATGGAACGATGACCCGAAACATCACAAAGATTGTAAGATTACCCGTATGCTGAAAGTCTTTCAGGGTCGGCCGGCATGTTGAAGAATATTTCCTACTGCTGTTGTCTTAATATATGTACTTGCTGTATTTGTATACTTTTGTACTTGTTTATAATATTTTTGTTTCTTAATTTTCTTGTCAAAGCAAGCAACAATTTTTTATTCAGTTTCAATAAAATTTTCAACAAGAACAGTCCACAAACACATATAAATAAACACACGCTAAAAACCAGACTCACATCATGCCACTATTTATACAAAGTTGCTGAATTCGAGAGCTTTCTAAATCGAGAATCATCGACCATGTTTATGGTAATGCCTTGAGCGCCATCAACGGACAAATTGATCGCGAAAGTTTTAAGACAACAACCTCTAAGCTGAAGTGTAAGATGTGGCATCCTTTTCGCACAATCGATAGACGAACTTGCAGATTCTGTGTTCTCGTTTTGTCAGTACTTGAATTTTTTTTACGGTTACAGCTATCTCTGCCCGGGTGGGCTCACGTTCTATTCAATAGATTTTGCTAAAAAAAATAAAAAATAAATCTACAGCATAGAAAATTTCCGTTTAACCACCAAACTTATTTTTTATTTCTCCACAATTTCAATGAATTATTATTAATTAAATAACTTTTCTCAATTTTTTATTAACTCCAGACAAAGTTACGCCCTCAAATTCTATTGAAAACATCAGATACCTGACAGAGCAAATGAAGAGAAGAATAAGCCATTATTTCACTATTTCAATTAAATAAATTAGTCAAAAACAACCTTCAGCAACAGAGCGATCAACAAATTTATTTTAATCAACGCTAGAGGAGCAAAAAAAAAAGGAAAAAATTGCTTCAAACACACCCACTCAAGTATGTGTTCTTTCTTTTTCTTGCAAAAATTAATTTCCACAAATTTAACTTCTCTCCAAATCGCACACATCACGTGCATGTCATGCATGAAATTTTTGTAGCAAATTTATGCAAAAATGTTTGATATGAGCGCGGTATGAGTGAGCACGAGAAAAGAACTCAAATTGCATTGTGATATAAACAATTTACAAAACAATTTTATAAAATCATATTTGCAAAAAGAATGTACGAAAGAAAGAAATCTTTCTGCAACATGCGAGTATATATTGTGTCAAGATGATACAGCACATAAAATTGAAATGGAAAAAGAAGCAAAGTAATCTTCTCCAGCATATGTTGAGATTATCAAAAGTAGTTGCACACAATATCAAAACTTGCACACTTGGCACCTGCCCCCCGCCCCCCTCCCCCTCCCACAAAGCGATGCCAAGAACAGTTGAAACACGTTAAAACGTTTCATAAACGTCATTCGTGAAGAAAATTGCTAAAGATTTTAGAGGAAAAAAATGGAAAATATTTTTTCCTTTCTTCAGTCATACAAAACTAAAGTTTATTTGCAATCGAAAAGTTAGTTACATAAAGTGTATTTAATGCCAAAAAGTATGCTTTTATATTTTTACTTCAACTTTAATGCTCAAATATACGAGCAGTTTGCTGAAGAGTCTGAAGTGGAGCAAATGTGATTGGAAAAGGATAAATTAAGTTAAAACAACCTGGGGTAAATAGAATGGCTGAAGTTGAGACAAGCTTTAAATTTTATTTATATGCATACAAATAAAATAACTTTTCTTAGCTTTTAGCTGACAAAAGGTTGATTTCATAACAGAGTTAAGATATTGTATTAATCACATGTTTTTAAGGCAGAAGAAAAAGGTTAAGCTTTTTATTTAAGTTTGATGATAATGAATGTATTACTGTGAATTTAAGCAATGAGATTTTTAGAAGTACCCGCTTAATTTCAGCTTAATACTTCATCCTTAAATTATGCTACACAATTTAGTACGGCTGTATATTTAAACGAGCTGTTATGCCATATTTTCGATAGCAATCGTTTTGCCAAACATCGTAATCTCGCTCGAACAGCTTAAACAAACTCTAGCGTCCAAACATGGAGCACCGACATGGAGCATCGAAGGTAGATTCTCAAAGTTGCCAACAGAAATTTGGTATGTGTATAAGTACCAGTGTTGCCAGTTTAGGGGGTTTTCCCCTATATTTAGGTGTTTCATTATTTTAGGGGTGAATTTGGGGTATTAAATTCTTTTTGGGGGAAATTTAGTGGGAAAGAATTTGTTTTTGGGATATTTTTAGGGGATTTCTGCGTTCGGTTGAACGGTAAAATGGCAGGAGTTAAAAGATTTTTCAATTGATAAATTTGAAGACTAACGATTTTTAAAGTAAAATTAAATTAAATATTTTATGCTCATCTGGTACCTTTAAGTACAGAATTTTGCAACTGGTAATTTTAAGTACTTTTTTTTTTGTTGAGTTGAATGAATTTTTTCCTTATGGGTCAATTCTTTGAATTTCTTCCGTTTCTTAAGAATTGAGAAAATTGAAATATCTAATAACATTTGATAAAATTTAAACTCTCTTTATGAAAACGTCAAAAGAACGTAAAGAGCAAAGAAGATTTAGAATCACTTAATATTTTTGGAGAAACTTAAATTTTTCCACATACGCAGAAAACAATTTCCAGCTGCCTATAAATATGTACTTAGATCTCAAAATATGTGAATACAAATAAATCGAAAATTTATAATAAATATACATACGCCTGTAATCATAACTTATGCTCTGAAAAATACATATGTATAATCAGTTAATTTAGACTTTTGTTTTAATTGGGGAAAGTTTAACAATTTTATGAATTTTCCGCATTGTCAATGCATTAATATTGGTAATTCGCAAACTAAAGCAGAATGTTCACCAACAATTTTTAGGGGGATTTGGTAGAAAAAGATTTAATTTTAGGTGGTTTTACAATTTTCTGGGGGGAAGAAATACATTGACCTGGGAACACTGATTGCTCGAAAAGGATCGCGAAAGGTGATGCCACATCTTACACTTCAGCACAAAGGTTGTTGTTTTAGAACTTGCGAGATCAATTTGTCCATTGATGGCGCTCAATTCATTACCATAAGCTTGGTCGATGGTTCTCGAATTAGAAAGCTCTCGAATTCGGCAACTTTGTATAAATAGTGGCATGATGTGAGTCTGGTTTTTAGCGTGCTACGATCAACATTAAGCAGTTCGAATTAATACAGTAGTTGTGTAAAAGTGGAAAAAGTGTTTTAGCAGAATGTCTTAAAATAGTTGAATAAATAATAAAGAGTGAACGGAAGTGAAAATACTGTATATAAAATAGCTGAGTGTGTTTTATTTCGTTTGCAATCAAAAAATCTGCAAAAACCGTTTTTATAAAAGGGTAAAAACGTAACAATATAGACTTGCATCGAATTCGTTTTTTTTTTGTTCGTTCCTTTTACAAGAAAAATTTCCACTGACGAGTTGGTGGGCACCAACGACATGTCTTTATATAGAAAGCCAGAAAACATACAGAAAAAAGGTTAATTTGTTTTGCATTTAAAAAAAAATGATCGTAGGCTGCAGCATTAAAGTTTAACTTTTTCTAAATGGCAACTGCGAGAGCAAATCCCATCCGGCGAAAGAACTCAAAATATGGAGTATAATTTAATACAAAGTTTTCTTTGCAAATATTTAGTAAGATAAAAAAAGTGTAAAGCTAAAGTTAAAAATTTTAAACAGGACTGATATCATTAATCTTAAAAGATTTCAAGAAAATGTTTCTAACCGCAATATTCCTTTGTCTTTCAAAGGAATCTCAATGTAGATTTCAATTAATTTGTGTACAATTTTTTTTTTAGCTCAGCAATAAACAATCAAGATTAAAATCTTTTAATACTCTTAAGAAAACTAAAAGAACAATTCGTAGTAAAAAAAAAAAAAAAACAAGTAAGAGTGCTATATTCGGCTGGGCCGAATCTTAAATACCCTTCACAATGGTACATACATTCTGATTGATTTTTGGTGCGAAAAGTTGTTTTATTTGGCTTTTAAAGCCGATTTCTTGAAATATCGGGAGACGCTATATCTGGGGTATATATGGGCCGATTTTTTCTGAATTTCAATATCAGATCCACTACCGGGATTTAACACAGTCTGCAAAACTTTTATTTAAATAATTCCTAATATGCTCAAGTTCAACCACTGGGTGACACCAATTCTTTTTAATATCAATGAAATAAAGAAAAGCAAAATGTATTTCTTAATTATTTATCAGTTAACTTTATAGTAAAATTTATTTAACAAAAAATTGCATATAATTGCATTATTTTTGAATTATAATGCTAAACATTGCCATTAAGTGTGATTTTCTTTTCAATTTACTTACGTATGTGGGTACATGCATACGTATGTATGTATGTATGTATCTATAATAGAAAACTCTAAAATAAATTCTTTATTATTGAATATTTTCAGTGTGTTCCATAAAACAATGATTATATACATACATATATACATACATACATATTTACATTGCTTGCTTTTACAAAATTATTTTTTTCTTGTGCACGTTGTTGATGATCTATTGCGTATCATCATACACATGTGTGTGTATGTACATATGTAAGTACGTAGGGAAACCCAAAATGATTTTTTGTGTGAATGAATTTGAAGACGCAATTGTTTAAAAGAATTTCATTGCGTACCCTTTTTTCAACAATTCTTTATATCACTTTCATTTTCAAGCTCGTGTATACATATGTATGTACATACATACACATTTTTACACCAAAGCAAAAAAATTGTTTATGCTAACATACTTGCATGCATACATACATATGTATGTAGATACATACATACCTACATGCATACAAACGTATCTACATACATACATACATACATACATACATACATACATACATACATACATACATACATACATACATACATACATACATACATACATACATACATTCATACATACATACATGATCGCAAATATTATATACATATGTATATAATATTATATACATATGTATGTACCATTATGATTGATTTTTGGTACCAAAAGTTGGGTGCATATGGGCCGATGTCCAAAAATTTTCTAATTTTGCCCCTAAACAGCCTGTATGTACCATTCCGACAAATATTTAGTGCAAAAAACTGTTTCGTTTAGCTTCCAGGCCCGACTTCTTGAGATATCGGGAGGCGCTATATCTCGAACATATATGGGCCGATGACAAAAAGATTTCCAGTTTTGCTTCTGACTAACCTATATGTATCATTCTGATTGATTTTTGGTGCCAAAAGTTGTTTTATTTAGCTTATAGAGCCGATTTCTTGAAAAATCGGGAGACGCTATATCTCAGGTATATATAGACCGATTGCAGACATTTTCAAATTTTGCTTTTAAACACCTTATATGTACCATTCTGATCGATTTTTGGTACCAAAAGTTGTTTTATTTGGCTTTTAGAGCCGACTTCTTGAGAAAACTTGAGGCGCTATATCTCGAGTGTATATGGGCCGATGTCCAAAATTTTACACGTTTGCCTCTAAATAGTCTATATGTACCATTCTGATTGATTTTTAGTGCCAAAAATTGCTTTATTTGGCTTAAAGAGCGGATTTCTTGAAAAATCAGGAGTCGCTATATCTCAGATATATATGGACCGATTTCAAAAATTTTCCAATTTTGCTTTTAAACACCTTATATGTTCCATTCTAATCGATTTTTGATACCAAAAGTTGTTTTATTTGGCTTTTAGAGCCGACTTCTTGAGAAAACGGGAGGCGCTATATCTCGAGTGTATATGGGCCGATGTGGAAAAATTTTCCATTTTTGCCTCTAAATAGCCTATATATACCATCTTGATTGATCTCCGGTGCCAAAAGTTGTCTTATTTGGCTAATAAAGCCGATTTCTTTAAAAATCGGGAGACGCTATATCTCGGATATATATGGGCCGATTTCAAAAATTCCTTCATTTCTAGGATTTAATGAGCACTAAAAATGATATGGTTTAGTTTTTAAGAAAAAATTTTTTTCAAAAATCTGAATACAAAAATTACACAAAATATCCCTCAAAACCCGGTTTTTTGAATATATCTCGGCTATCCGCGGACCTATCTTACTGAATTTCAATAGCAGACCCACTACCGGGGTTTCACACGTTTTAGCGAAAGAATGAGGTTTCTATCTCAAACCGTTTTCTCAGAAACGGTATTTCAACGACTACAGACGGACAGACGGACAGACGGACAGACGGACAGACGGACAGACGGACCGACGGACAGACGGACAGACGGACAGACGGACAGACGGACATCGCTCAATCGTAATCGCTATTGATGCTGATCCAGAATATATATACTTTATGGGGTCTTAGATGGATATTTCAATGCGTTACAAACGGAATCACAAACTTATATATACCCTTACACATTTATGTGAAGGGTATAATAAAGAAATTCTAAAACAAAATCCTCACGAGTAATCAGAAATGTTCAATTAGTTAACAACCAAAAACAACAGGGGAAAAAGAAGCGAAAAAAATATAAATGAATGAAAAAATCTCGCGTGAAAAAACTCTAAACGGTTGCAGAGGAAAACACACCACAAAAAATAGAACACAAACAAAACTAATTGTTAAACAACCAAAGTATTAAAAAAAATAAATACTTAAATCTTGTTGTGCAATTGTTGCACAAAGCGTCACTATAAAAAAGCGCAGATTGCACAGATTACAACAGCATAGAAAAAAAGCATGGAAAATAAACAAATTACGCAACTGAAAACTAAACAAAGAACTAAAACATATTTTTACACTCCTTTTTTTTACTTAATTCAGCAAAAGTTACTTCAGTTTGGGTTAATAAAATTGCAGCTGGTATTTTTGCTGAAATCATATAAAAAAAGAACTTTAAAATTGTTAAGCATCAACACCTAATTGTTGTTGCTGAATGAATGATGCAGCGCCAAAAAGAGCAATAAAAACTCGATGAACATTTTTTTTTGACTTCTTGTTCAAATCAACACAAAACAAACTAATGAAACATGATGCAGGAAGCAGCAGAACATTAAACAAAAAACAAACAAAAAAAGTGCATCACGCCAACTGTAAAAAATTACTGACTAGTAGAGAAAATTGTTTAGGTTTAGGTGGCTGCAGCCGGGCAAAATAAATAAAATAAAAATCTACTGCATACATTAAGGAGTGCATTAAAAATGCACATTTATTTAATTCGCAATGCAGGCCAAAGTGCTCTCTATTCAAGAGATAGCCGCTTATTAAAGAAGTCTTATGTTGGAGCCTTTTTATTAAGTGTGTCTATGAATTCAGTAATTTCATTTATTTGCTAACAACACAATTTGATTGTTCATTATAAATTAGTTGTTATGAATAGTTTTTCTCCACACTGTGGTGCATTCCTTTGCCTTTTATTTCTTTGTATTATTTACATAAATACAGTTTTAGAACTCTTTTTTCCTCTATAAGAAGTAAGATCTTGTATAAAATACGCCTTGAAGTTTATAACGTTTTACTGAAAACAACTTGCGTTTTTACTTCTTGTGATTCTCTTCGTTACAATCAACGTACTACAACTGTTTGTCGAAAGTATCGTGATTTTCTTGTTAATTTCAGTACCTCGCAAAAACATATTATTAAACATATTTTATTTGTAATAAAATATTATTACAAATAAAACTGTAAGAAATCAGTAAAGATTATCCACAAATCATACAGCTTGAGTTCCAAAATTTTATAATTTTTCCACAATATCGTTCTTGATATTTTATATGAGGAAACTAACTGCTCTATTCAAAAGATGACCGCTTAGTAAACAAGGCCTGAACACCAAATTGTTTCTTCATTTTGGCATCACACCGTTTTTAGGGTTTCATACTCATCAGAGTGAAACGCAACCCTATTACCGAGAATTCTACGTCCGTCCGTCCGTCACAGCGTCCATTTTTCGCAACGGAGAAGCTGACCACTGCTGCCCAAGTGGTGACACAGTGTTAAAAGTGTTCATGTAAATTGTTTTTAGCAGAGTTGAATAGTTAATAAAAGCTGAGCGGAGTAAAGTGCTATATACAGTATTTTTCGGTTAATTGACCCTACGGTTAATTGGTTTGCACGCTTAATTGAACCACATGATCGTGCAAAAAAAAAATATTGCATACGAACACCATGTGAATTTCCTCGGATAATTGAGCCCGGTTAATTGATTTTCCCGCTTAATTCGTTCAAAATTCATGTCATCAAAAATAAATTTCCTCTTACTTTTACCCGGTTAATTGCATTGAAAAATAATCTGGCATTTTTGCACATACATATTTGACATCATTTGTGAAAAACACTGGGTGGCATCTCTACTATACACATATATGTACATTTTTTGCTGTTACTTGCATTTTTTTTCGTTTAAGGTAAAAAAAAATTATTTTGAAAAACTTAAAGTGCACATATGCGATTTCTTTTAATTCATTGTACTAATGTACATAGTTCCAATTATGCGTGATTTCTGTAATTGAACAAACTGTTCAATTAAATAGGGTTCTTGTAATTGAACGAATTGTTCAACTAAACGGGTATCGGCTAATTCGTTCCCCGGTTAATTGAACAAAAAATTGTGCAAATTTTGATGTGCAATTAACCGAAAAATACTGTATTACAGAACTGAGTGTGTTTTGTTTTTATTTGCAATTAAAGCATACGCAAAACTGTTTTTTAAAAGGTTAAAAACGTAACAATATTTATGGCCACGTTTTGTGAATTTTTTTTCACTTCTTCAGCCTGTATACAAATACGATTAATTCGCACGAAAAGTCGCGAAAATTCATTTAAATCCTTACATTTTCTGTAATATTGTGCTAATAAAATTGCCAGCAGTTGCACATTATTCTTTACAAAATCACCTTCATTCGCATTAGTGTGGTTTTCGGAGGCACTTTTAGGCTCGAAGTTAAGAAAAATGTTTCAATTATAATATCAAAGAGTCAATTACCGCCAGTTTTTCTTTGCCTAAATTCACCAAAAAATAGTTAAGTGACTTTAGTTCTTTACAGACAAAAGAGCTACATGTGTATGTGCATGTTGCTGCTTCAAACAATTGCTATCTGAACAGTTTCTTAAGGATTTAAAAGATTCTTTTAGTTAATTTTACAAGCGACTGACTGCAGAACTTTTGTTTGATAAGCCTTACGTACATACATATGTCAGTAGTTTTATTTCGCATGCAGCAGCAGGGCATTCAACTTTTCAACAGCACGTTGTGGCAACCAAACAAACAAAAAAAAACATGGACATATTAAAACACACACACACACACACAAAACTTAAATATAAAAGAGCTTTTCTAAATGTTTCAGCATATTTTCTTGTTTATTTCACACAATTTCTGCAAATGAAATGTTTAAAATGTGAATGGTGAATTGAGAATGTGAAATGTATGATATTGACATAATGGGAATACATTTGTTGTTGTTGTTGTTGTTTTTGTAGTCATCATGTAACTCTTCCTTAGAGTTTTCGGTTTTTGTTTTTTTGCCGGGAAATTTTCCATTAAATTCATTAAAAATCCATGGAAGCTGTCAAAAGCTACAAAAAAAAATCCATTGTGGCAACCAAACTGGTTTCAATTTTCAGCATAGCCATGTTTTTCTATTCCCTAATGTGTGAGATCAGCCCACTTGGGTTCTACCGAGTCTCATTGAGACACTCGAGGAGACAGCCCTACACACCAAGTACTCGCTGTGCCCTGAACTAGCCAGACGAACGGATGAAAGACTCCACCCTATTTAATCTGTATCTGTACCCATCTGACTGATGTGCCAGATTGTCCAAATAATTCGCTCACTTGATAGAAAGAGCTGGACATAGGCAGCGGAAGTGTTAGACACTCCGCCCCTGATCCTCTTGATCTTTGTAACTTCTGCAGAAGTCGCGATACGCAATATTTGGTCTTCTCACAGGTATTTCTATATGACAGTGTCCTGTTAGAACAGACACTAGGGTGGGGTATGCAAACTTTGTGGCGGAAAATCTTGTTTTCTTGCTGTTATAGCACCTATCGATATACGACAGGTGATGTTGTTTGACCCTCTGTCTTGCGCAGTTGTTAACAGTTGGCGTTTTATTAGTTGCTTGCAGCTATTAAAGAGAACGAATTCATTCATATCGCCCGCTGTTGTAAGTGGTCGCCAGATTTCGCCACTTCATCTGCAACTGTATCCATTGCGGTTTATAAATAATTTTATGTTGACAACAATTGAGATGAAAATGCTACGAGAACATGCCAACAAGTTGAAATATTCAAAACTATGCCACATTTTCAAATTTCGTGGTTTCAAAAGTATACGACTGTAATGCCACATCTGTCAAACCAAGTTGTTAAACCAATTTTTTTCTCCTCAGTTGAAAGTCTGACGCTTAACTGTCACACAACGCATGAAAATTATCAAAGCATACTACAAAAGAAATCATGAAAAAACAAGTAAAAGTGCTATATTCGGCTGGGCCGAATCTTAAATACCCTTCACAATGATATACATATGTACCATTGTTTCGTTTGGCTTCCAGGGCCGACTTTTTGAGATAACGGGAGGCGCTATATCTCGAGTGTATATGGGCCGATGTCCAAAAATGTTCCAGTTTTGCCTCCAATTAGTCTATATCTACCATTCTGATTGAGTTTTGGTGCCAAAATTTTTTTTGATTTTTTGAAAAATCGGGAGACGCTATATCTCGGGTATATATGGGCCGATTTCAAAAATCTTCCATTTTTGAGATCTAGTGGGCATTAAAAATGATATGGTTAACTTTTTTGAGAAAAACCAGCTGATAAGGTAGATAGCCGCTATAGTTACACCTTCCTCGCCTTTCTGCCGACAAAAAACTTTGAATTAGAACCTCCCCTTATTTTGACTTTGTAAAATACCCAAGATTCCCTGCAAAAGAAACTCTACTTTTCATATTTTGTGTCTAGAATTTGAAAGCATTGTGTGGCTGTTATCTTGTTTTTGTGCGTTTTCTACTCATCAGAAATTTTCTTTGGATTTGTGCTTGTGTGTGTGTATGTGTATGAGTGTGTGTGATTTCGAATGTTTCTTAAGATGCCATGTTTGACGTCTACAGGCAAAGTAATTCCTTAAATTGATATAACCAGACGGGAAAATGAAAACGCTTTTCATTTGACAAGACATAGTCGGAAGAAAATGGAAGACAACACTTTAGTGTTTGTATAAAAACATATACATATGTATTGTAAAGTAACAGTGAAGGTAAAAAAAATATCTCAATTTATAACAATTGCTTTTTGTGATCGAATGCACTATCGAAAAAAACCAATGCAAAACCAAAATATGCACCAAACACCCAGCATACGTGACGGAATCAATTGAATCACAAACGGTTCTGTTCTAGAATGCGATTCGGATTGATTTAGCAAAAAAATTTTTAATCCGCATAATTCATAAATTGGTGTTCTCAATTCAGCATGTTTTTATATATTCGAAGTTTCTGTTCGAAAAAAAAATTCTAAAAGTCAAATCCATAAACAACAGGTTCTTATGTTTTGAAAAGAACTATCAGAACACGAAGCCGATGATAAAATATAGCTTAACATACAAATAGTCGCCGGCGGCAAACCAAAAACCGACGGTTGACGTCTAAACAATATTTTTACAATCACGCAGAAAAATTTCAAAATTAAGTTAAAATATGACAAAAACTAAAACATTAATAGATTATTCTGAGAAAGCAGCTCTACCGCAAGCAGCAATCAGTCGCTCTTGACCGCGACGGGTGTAAGTAAGGTTGTGAAATTACCGGCGCGGCAGTTTGCCGGCTATGAGCACATGAACTACGATCTTTGACAACCATATGTTGTAAACAGAACGTATTGCCGGACTATTACAATGGAATTTGACCACTAAATATGATCATATTATTATAAATATTGCCTAAATAAAACTAAATATAGGAAATTAATTATGATTCCCTTTAAAAAGCCAGTTTTTCTTTTTCAATAAATTCTGTTTGCATTAAGCATTTGCCAAAAAAACATTGACATATCACACTTTAATATGTAGGGCAACTTAGTGTTTTCGAACATAAGCAAAATTTTCGTATTTTTGTTTTGCGCAAGTGTCATTTGACAAAACATACAAAATTTTTGGAAGAAATTAAAGAAAAGGTTTTTTTTTACTAATAATTGTGTGTAAATTCAAATTTTTTTTTATTATATTTCATAAAAAAAACACTTAAAGTTAAAAGAGAAAATTTAGTTTTTATTAAAAAAGTTATCAGTTACATGAATAAAAGCCGATTCTATTTACTTTCACTCACCCTATAATACTGTAATTGAAAACGAATAAAAACATGGGGATTCGAATTGCAGAACACCAAATTCATTCTAAAGTGATCCACTTTAGAGTAAATTCAGATTCTAGAACAGACCCGAAAAGCGATAATTCGCCATCAGATATGATAGCTTGACTTGCCCGGTGTAAAGGTACTTTCTTTATACAAGAGGCAGCAGCACGGATTTTTAAAGTGAATAAGTTTAACTCCTCTTCGGCTGGCACTACTAACTGCCAAACATAAATTTTTTGGGAAAACTTAGAAGAAGTTTTTAGTTTTACACCATATATCGTTTATAAAAGTTAAAGACTACAAGTATGCAAACCAAAACCTAACGAGTTTTTAACTGAGGCAATGCACAAATGCTGCAATTTGATACCAATCCCTTCGTTTGCATCAGTTTTGTGCTCCTACAATACTAAACCTATTTACCAATCATTTGTTGCCATGTGAAGCCCAAAGAAAGAATTGTGTTCGTAGATATAACGATTTTCTATATTAATCATTTATTGAGGTCATGAAATTTCTTCCTCACTCCAATGATATTGTTTTGAATTATTAACTCAGGAATCATATACTGCTAATAAAATTAATTAATTGGATTTAAGAAAATTCATGGCAGCAATGAACATTTTTATCGGATTAATAAAAACTATATCAATCAAATAAATTCATTAAAAAAAGAAATGAAAATTTCTACATGAAATCTATACTTGAAGTTAAACCCAACACTTATTTAAACGTATTCTTTTATAAAATTGTTAATAATTTTATCGGGCTAGAGATGGATTTTTATTTAATCAAATTTGAGAAAGAAATTTGTGACAAATTCGGAATACTTTTTTCAAAGAAGACAAGAAAAGTAAAGTTCAACTTTTGCTGGCTGGGGTACACACCATGGTTGTTTAACGACCACCACTTCTAGGTCATCAACACCCTCAGGTGGCAAGATGATGGTTATGCGCTGCTGCTTAAAAACAGTATACAATTAGTCATGGCCGCGGTTCGAAGCAAATTCGGACGCTGATGAGTGACGTAGTGGTCGTGAAACAGCCATGGTATGTGTACCCCAGCCAGTAAGTATTCAGCTTTATTTTTCTTGTTTTCCTTAAAAAAAGGTTCATCACTCCCAATTTGTAACAAAAAAATATTTAAAATAAATGTATTAAAAAATCTTTCTCAATTTTGAGGAAGTAAAAATCCAACTAGAAATTCCGATAAAAT
The DNA here is from genome assembly GCA_963662145.1 of Sturmia bella. Taxonomy (NCBI): domain Eukaryota; kingdom Metazoa; phylum Arthropoda; class Insecta; order Diptera; family Tachinidae; genus Sturmia; species Sturmia bella. The sequence goes on along the minus strand of OY759168.1, from coordinate 42,042,201 downwards.
TATTAACAACAGTAAATCGTATAGTTTACTATAAAATTGAAAAAAAAAACGTTTACTTTTTTTTTTTGCTGGAAATGACGGTGTAGCAATATTAAAAAAAATTCATGCTTGGCTTATTTATTTCTCTCACAACAATATTAAAAGTAGTTTTATTTCAGAAAACAGCTTCTGTGGCAGCAAGAAGTGCATTGAATTTCAAATACAATTTATCTTTGGGATACTCTGTACTACTTTGACGATGACCACTTTTATCACTCACTGTATTGAGCGCTTAAAAATGCACATATTTAGATGCATCATAAAGCTTATGATGGCTGGTGTGGATTGCAGAGTTTCACACACTAAACTTTGTGAGCATCATCAACAGCTAAAATATAAATACAAGTATTTGTAGAAAAAAATAAAATAAAATAAAACAACTGGAAACTTCGCAGCCAAATAAGAAAATATTGCAACGATTACGACGATTACTATCGCTATTCCTAGACGTCTTAGTTGTCATCATAATCATCAACTTTTCAACTTTACGATTCTCATTTCTTCGTTCCTTCTTACGTATATTGACAATTCCATTACACACTCTTAAGAATTATTTATGCCGTCAAACATAAAAATAGAGACTACGCCAGCATGCAGTTGCATTTTTATAGACTTGCAACATATATTTTCATAAATTTTTGAAAAGTTTTCCATTTGAGGTTGATGATTTGAATTGAAGAATGAATATTGTGGTTCATAAAATTTAAATAAATACGTTTTTTTTTGCAATAAAATGAGTCCACTACTATTTGGTAGTAAAGTAAATGTAATAACTAGTCTTTCCTCTGTTCTGTCAAAGCATGTCAATTATTTTAATACCTTTTATTTGCTAATTAAAAAATTAAATAGTTTTTTTTTTGTGTCTTTTCCAGCCGGTATATTTTGGTTTGGGTTTGAAAAAAAAAACGGTGGTAAGATTGAGAGCAGATAAATAGCTTTAATACAGACAGTCAGTAATCAAAGGCCCAGGCAGTAGAATATCTGTTCATTACTACTTGAAAACAGTCAGCCGTTTCTAATTGTTAATAATGTTACAAATTTGGTCGTGAACGGACCGATTGTGATTGTTCTAGAACGTACTAAATCATCGTTATTTTATATGTGCGTATATTGTCTTGTTATTATTTGTAAATGAACACAGGAGGTATATACACACATTCATACATGGAAGCTTGTTGATAAACAAAACGGCAGCACAGCGAGTGTGCACATACTGACACACATGTGTGGATAAATAAGCACAACAGCGAAATAAAAGAAACCACCACCGCACGATACAATATTCGTGTGTGCATGTATGTGCGCGACTCAGATGCTTGAGTTTTACTGCCGCGTGTATGTATGTCGGTGTGTGTGTATATCTTTTGTTCATGATGAGTCATCGCACATCGCATGTATGTCGGTGTGTGTGTATATCTTTTGTTCATGATGAGTCATCGCACATCGCACTATAGATGTGGCGTGATTAGCTTCTGTAAACGTCTAGAATGTTCTAGTAATGATCATTGGAGGTATAAAAGCAGCGAAGCTCAACGCTGAACAGTCAGTCGATTTTTAGCTGCGCTAACGTGTAAAGTGTCTTAAGTAATAAAAAGTGATTAAGTGAAAGTGTGTTCTCTTAGTAAAGTGTTCTTAGTAAAGTGTTTACAAGTATAGTGTGTTCAAATAAATAAAGTGTTGAACTGTTGGTTATTGTAAACTGAAGACGTGAGTGTTTTAACTTCATTACAATTAAAGAATCTACGGAAAACGTTTTAAAAAGGTTAAAACGTAACAATTGGTGTCAGAAGTGAAATTGTAAAATGAAGTTCGACGAGCTTAAAGTGGAACAACTGAAAAAGGAGTTGTGCAAATTGGATCTGCCCACAACTGGTAACAAAGTGGAGCTGCAGAAGAGGCTAATGGAGGAGTTTCATCGGCTAGGCCTGGACATCAATACTCATGACTTCGAAGAAAAAGAAGAACTGGAGATGAGTACACGAGCAGGTACGAGTGGCATGGACTTAAACTCGATGTTTGCTGCCATGATGCAGTCTATCAAAGAGGCGTCCAAGGCAACAAATGCATTAATGATGCAGAAAATGGAGGAAAACTCCAAATATATCAAAGAGGCGTCCAGGTCAACAAATGAAACTATGATGCAGTCTATCAAAGAGGCGTCAAGTGCAACAAATCAAATGCTGAAAGCTAACAACGAGAAGTTAATGGAAATTTCGGAGGCCATGAATCTGAGAGTAAATTCTATTGAAGAAAAACTAACCGGCCTAGAGAGGGATGTCAGTGAAAAGTTTGTTGCCCTAGAAAATGATGTCGATCAAAAGCTTCATAGCCTGGAAGCTAGGATGCAAAATCTTCAACTGCAGGAGGGGCCAGTGCGAGTCATTCCGGAAGTCGCAAGCAGAATAAAAGCGCCCACCTTTGACGGCAGCACACCTTTTAACATTTTCCAGTTTCAGTTTGAAACTGTGGCCAATAAAAATGCATGGACGGAGGAAGAGAAGTGCATTGAGTTAATTTTGGCGTTGAAGGGTGTCGCTGCACATGTCCTGGAAACTGTGCCCGCTTCATCTAGAGACAATTATGAAGTCATCATGGCAGCTCTGCAACGCAAGTATGGTGGAGAGCACAAGAAGGAAATCCACAGAGTGAAGCTAAGAGGCAGAGTGCAGAGAGGCAATGAGACTCTCCAGGATTACGCAATGGAGATTGAGCGTCTGGTTCAGCTTAGCTATCCTGGAGAGAGTTACTCGTTTTTGGAACATTTTAAGACGGAGGCGTTTGTGAACGGAATTCGAGATCCCGACATTAAACTTGCTGTATGTGCAACACAAAAGCCGTCATTCGCCGAAACCGTCTCATTTGCGTTGGCCCAGGAGACAGCCAGACTAATTTCAAGGCCACAGGTCCACAAAATAAGGGAGCTAGAGGTAGTTCAGGAGCCAGGAGATGGCTTGGCCAGTACGATTAAAGAGGTAGTGTTGCAAGCGTTGGCCGAAAGCTCGAACAAAGGCCGAGCTAAGTGTTTTAACTGCGGGAAGGTAGGCCACTTTCAGCGCAACTGTAAAGCTCCCAGGAGGCGTACTAGATCCGTATCTCGACAGAGGCCGAGCAAAAGGGCAGGCCAACAACAGCTGACCAAGAAGTCACGATCATACCAATGGGGAAACGAACAGAAAGAGTGCGTCATTGATGTTCGGCTAACGCAGATAGACTCTCACGAAGACTGGCCAACTGCGCAGGAAAATGACCCGGTGCTCAGCAAAATAATAGCTGCTAAACAGAGTGATAGCAGGCCTGCACGCAATGAAATTGCGGCTGAGAGCCCCCTCGCTAAAGCTTATTGGGCACAATGGAGCAGCTTGCAGCTGGTAGACGGATGTTTGTACCGTATATGGGAAAGTGCGGATGGCAAAACTACTTCTAACTTAATAGTTGTACCATCATCGAAGATACCGGAAGTTTTGCGAGAGTTCCACAATGGTCCCAGTGGAGGTCACCTTGGACTTAATAAAACACTGGAAAAGGTAAAGCAGCGTTTTTACTGGGTTGGAGCGCAACAATCAGTAGCCGACTGGATAGCGAACTGCAAGGAATGTATAGCGGCGAAGGGTCCAGCACGGAGAACTCGAGCACACCTGCAGCAGTACAATTCGGGTGCGCCCTTTGAGCGAATAGCTATGGATGTAGCAGGTCCTTTTCCAGTCAGTACTGCCGGTAATCGTTATGTCCTTGTGGTGATGGACTATTTCAGCAAATGGCCAGAAGTATACCCCATACCAAACCAGGAGGCTCAAACTGTGGTAAATGTTTTCATCAATAATTGGGTGTGCAGATATGGTGTTCCGATTCAAAAATTGTTGTTGTCATACAGGTCCGCTGTGCATGACTCAACGTCTAGAACACCAGCAAAAATTGTTTTTGGAACAGAGCTCAGATTGCCTGGAGATTTGGAATTTGGCATAAAACCTATACCGAAGAATGAGGATGCCGAGAATGCTTCACAGGACAAAAGTGACCTGCACGACCTTCACGAGTTTGTACGCAACAGAATTCGAGTAGTCAGCGATAAAATGAAAGCCAGGTACGATGGAGCAGCAAATTCCGAAGGATTCCGCGAGGGACAACTGGTTCTACTATATAACCCACAAAGGAAGAAAGGATTGTCTCCCAAATTACAAACGCATTGGGATGGACCATATAAGGTGATTAAGAGGTTGAACGACGTTGTATACAGGATACAGAAGCATAATAGCCATCGATCCAAAATGAAGGTTGTACACTTAGAACGACTCGCAAGGTACGGAAGTAGTGGTTCTGGGCCTGTTCGGGACGAACAGGCTTGAGCGGGCGGCAGTGTTACAAATTTGGTCGTGAACGGACCGATTGTGATTGTTCTAGAACGTACTAAATCATCGTTATTTTATATGTGCGTATATTGTCTTGTTATTATTTGTAAATGAACACAGGAGGTATATACACACATTCATACATGGAAGCTTGTTGATAAACAAAACGGCAGCACAGCGAGTGTGCACATACTGACACACATGTGTGGATAAATAAGCACAACAGCGAAATAAAAGAAACCACCACCGCACGATACAATATTCGTGTGTGCATGTATGTGCGCGACTCAGATGCTTGAGTTTTACTGCCGCGTGTATGTATGTCGGTGTGTGTGTATATCTTTTGTTCATGATGAGTCATCGCACATCGCATGTATGTCGGTGTGTGTGTATATCTTTTGTTCATGATGAGTCATCGCACATCGCACTATAGATGTGGCGTGATTAGCTTCTGTAAACGTCTAGAATGTTCTAGTAATGATCATTGGAGGTATAAAAGCAGCGAAGCTTAACGCTGAAAAGTCAGTCGATTTTTAGCTGCGCTAACGTGTAAAGTGTCTTAAGTAATAAAAAAGTGATTAAGTGAAAGTGTTCTTCTCTTAGTAAAGTGTTCTTAGTAAAGTGTTTACAAGTATAGTGTGTTCAAATAAATAAAGTGTTGAACTGTTGGTTATTGTAAACTGAAGACGTGAGTGTTTTAACTTCATTACAATTAAAGAATCTACGGAAAACGTTTTAAAAAGGTTAAAACGTAACAATAATTTTATCAGACTTTCTAGTTCGATTTTTACTTCCTCAAAATTGAGAAAAGTTTTTTGTGATAAAATTGGAATGATCAACATTTTTAAGGAATACAACAAATGACAAGTTGAAGACTTACTGGCTGGGGTACATGCCATGGCTGTTTAACGACCGCCATGTCGCTCATCAGCACACAAATTTGCTAAGAACCCAGGCCATGACGAATTCTATGCTGTTTTTAAGCAGCAGCGCATGGCCATCCTGCCGCCTGTTTCATAAAAAAAAAAAATCTTTTTCAATTTTGAGGAAGTTGTGGCCTGAGTACGAAGCAATTTGGATAATGATGATTAATGTAGCGAAAGTAAAACAGCCATGGCTATACTCCAGCTGATGAAAACTGTCTTCAATTCACTTTTCTTGTCTTTTTTAAAAATTTTTACGTTACAATTTTTTGTCACAAGAAATATTTTTCAATCAAGCAGTAAAACTAAACTAAAGTCCATTGGACTCCCATGTTCTGAAAAACGCTGCGATTTCAAATCGTAAATCGTTTTTAAATCGCAAAACGCATTTAACCTTGTTCTGAAAACGAAGCGATAAAGCGATTTGCTGGCGTTTTGGATTTTTCGAAATTGAGTTCGAACAAATAAAAAATATATGTTTTATAATAACAAAACATGTGTCTCCATAAATTGCAGAATTATTTTACACTGCTCTATTGATTTATGCGGTGCCCTTCATGGAAAACAAAACTTATTATTAAGCTTAAAAACAACATTTCTTTATGTACTTACATGTAAGAATGTTGGAAAACGGTAACACGCAGCTTTTTATTTAATTTTAATTATTATTGCTTGTATGTTAAAAAATTTCTTTTTATTTAGAGATGTTACATATAATCACTTGTGAATAATTGCTAAGTCTCATCACGGGTAGCCGGTTTCAAATAGAATCTTGTATAATATTTTGGCTTTCGTAAACATTTTTTGTGCTGCAACAGGTTTTAAATTATTTTCGAACTTTTATAAAGGATTCTTTACTACCGTTTAATAAAAATCGCCAGCTGACAAGTAAACAAATGATACCGACAATGAACAAACAACACAAAGAAATATTTTAAATTGCATATTTTTAATTAAAATAGTAAAAAAAATGTTAGAAGTTTTTCTTCAAATAAAAACAAAACATATTAAATTTAAACTTTACATCATCTTTCTTCTGTAGTTTAAATAAAATCGACCAGATCGTTTCAGCATATACTAGTGGTTTGAAAACGCCAGCTTTCTAGCGTTTTTGTTTCCCAGAACACCTGTTTGGCGTTTTCAAATCGAAAATACGAACGTCCAGCGATAAGCGTTCGTGCGAACACCTATTTGGCGTTTTCAAATCGAAAATGCAAATTTTAAGCGAAATGCGTTTTTCAAAACATGGGCGATAGTTATCAATTGTAAACTTTTTTTATTACGTTTATGGAGCTGAAGTTCATTTTGTATTATTTCTGTGATTGGCGTTAATTGATCAAAGCATAGAAAACACCTAAGGTTTTTAGCTGGGGCACAACTACTTGTTACGAAGCCGCCGCCCTCCCGTCCTGGTTTTTAGATTCATATTTTAAGCATATGATGTCATTGCCGCAGATATGAAATTTAAAAAAAAATTCTCTAAAATTGCAGCGATCGATAGGTTGCGGCACCCCTAAAAAATAAAAATTTTTAATTGGAAGAATTTTACTTCACCACCTTTAAAAAAAGCGCTTTGCGAAATTTTGTCTTGTTTTTGTTTTATAGCATTTTTAATTTTATGCTTTTAAATCGTGTGTTTTTGGAATGGACCACCCTTTATAACAAGAACACAGACAAAATATGTATTCGTAGAGGGAAATGCTGGGCGCGGCAAAAAGTTCGAAACCGTGGTTTTCACTAATACAATAGCAACAAACACAAAAATCAATTGGATGTTGGTGAGAGAATATAAAATATACTCCAATCGACAGAAAAACACAGAGTTAAAACGGAAAGTTGATCAACATGGTTAAATATAAACAGTCTGTAATGAAGGGCTCATGTAAAGTAGGCTGGCTACGCGCTGCTGCATAAAAACAGTATACAATTAGTCACGGCCTGGGTTCGAAGCAAATTTGGATGCTGATGAGCGACGTGGTTGTCGTGAAACAGTCATGGTATGTACCCCAGTCAGCAAGTCTTCATTTTTACTTTTCTTGTCTTCTTACAAATATTATCCTGAAGATGCTAACAAACTGTTAGCGAAATATTGAATAATATTGTTAATAAATTTTTATATTAAAAACGATCTGAAGCTGTATAAATTAGTTTATTCAATAATTAAAAGGATCCAGTAAAAATTATATTATATTTCTTGTCTTCCTTAAAAATTTTCAACACTCCAATTTTATCACAAAATTTTTTTCTCAATTTTGACGAAGTAAAAAATCGAACTTGAAAGCCTGATAAAATTATTAACGATTGGAAAATACTATTGCTGAAATATATATATATATATATATATATATATATATATATATATATATATATATATATATATATATATATATATATATATATATATATATATATATATATATATATATATATATATATATATATATATATATATATATATATATATATATATATATATATATATATATATATATATATATATATATATATATATATATATATATATATATATATATATATATATATATATATATATATATATATATATATATATATATATATATATATATATATATATATATATATATATATATATATATATATATATATATATATATATATATATATATATATATATATATATATATATATATATATATATATATATATATATATATATATATATATATATATATATATATATATATATATATATATATATATATATATATATATATATATATATATATATATATATATATATATATATATATATATATATATATATATATATATATATATATATATATATATATATATATATATATATATATATATATATATATATATATATATATATACCAACCACACTATATGTTTGCCTAACAGTGCTTTATGATTGCCTCAAACATATTACATGATCGCAACCACTACATCAATATACAAAGTATAACATTGTTGCCGCAACCAGAATTCGACATGTTTTTTCTCTGCCTGTGCTTCGTACTTCACCGCTAAGTTTTAAGATTTCTGTTTTAAATGTTTACCAAAGTACACATTTAAAAAAGTTGAAATAAATATCAAACGTCAGTAAATATTTTATATTTTTGTATACACCGATACAGACCCTTTTTACTTCACCATTTTCCTTGCAACAAAATGTCTTGTGTTGTAATATAAATTCATTAAATTGAATAAAAGCAAATTAATGCTGTTAAATATCAGCACCAACCATTTAGCACAATGGCGCGGAGTAGGGAAAAAATAAGCGAGAAAACTTAAAAAGTATGCTGCATGCAAATATAACACGAATAGAAGAAATAAATCTTAGACTCATAATTTATATTTTCAAATGTAAAGCAAAGTACAGACTCGAGATGGCCATATTCCATTTAAAACAAAATCAAACCCAGTTTACGTTTTCTTTTTTTCCTCAAAGGTGCATTAGATTCTCAAATAACTTTACGTTTAACACCAGACTGCCTGGCAATTGTTACGACGGAACACCTGAGCTTTTCACCACAAGTTAATGAGCCAAATGGGGAACCTCCACAAGAGAGCACTGGTCCTGGACATAGGCTCACACACAAAGGAAAACAAACAAGCTCAAAATGTAGAAATCAAGTTATACTTTACTTTATTTTTTTATAAAAATTTCGCTTCATAGAACTTTTATTTTGATTCTACGTAATTATGTATTTGGCTGAAAACAAACATTTTTGCTATTGAAACAACTTTGATTCCTGTTGATTTAATATGTCAGTACAGGCAAGTAACAAAACAAAAATAAACAGGGACCGTAACTGTTATAACTTTTATCGTAAAAATCAGAAAATAAAAGTTATTTTTTGACTTTTATTTTTTCGAGCAGAAATAAAAGTTAATTTTTGACTTTTATTTTTTCTAGCAAAAATAACAGTTATTTTTGACTTTTATTTTTTTAAGCAAAAATAAAAATTAATTTTTGACTCTTATTTTTTTCGAGCAGTTATAATAACAGTTATTTTTGAATTTTATTTTTTCAAGCAAAATTAAAAGATATTTTTTGACTTTAATTTTTTTGAGCAGAAATAAAAGTTATTTTGTGATAAATTCATTGGGCCTTAACTATAGTCAAACACTAAAGTCGGTTCTTTTTAGCAACAACTTAAATTTTAAAACGTGTTGCTAACTTTTTTCTAACTATAGTCAAAATTAAAGTTGGCTTTAAGCTGAATCAGCTTTAAATGGGTGCCACATTATTTATCGAAAATGGCAAGTTATTTATCATACAACCTCTTACAAATTTAAGTAAAATCCCATCTCTAGTGAGATGACTCTCAAAAATTATGTATACGTGTGAACACACATCTACATAAATGTAAGATTGTATTAGTAAGTAAACAAAAAACATCAAAGCGAATTGGATAAAAGTAAAATTTTTAAGAAAATTCTAATTAATAATAGTTATTAAGAAATCTTTAATTTAATTATTTAATTTAAAAAATTTTACATTAAAAAGCTTTTACATATAAATGGGACATTTGTTTGAGCAAAGCTGTTGCTAAATAAGTTAAAGACAACTTCTGCTGGTTTTAAGTTTAGAGCAAACTTTTGAGCGTAAAGTCGGCTTTTTCTCGTCTATAGTAGACAAAAAGCATACTTTTATTTAGCAGTGACTTAAAATTGCTTAAAGCATACTTTTTCGGTGTCTATAGTTATGGGCCATTATATTTATTAAAAAAACTTTTTCAAACAAAGATAATTGTTCAGTGAGAATAATTTGCATATGCTCAAAAATTAATGGAATTGAGTTTTGCAATCACACAAAAAGCACAAAAATAACTTTTATTTCTCCTCAAAAAAATAAAAGTCAAAAAATAATTTTTATTTCTGCTCGAAATAATAAAAGTCAAAAATAACTGTTATTTTTGCTCAAAAAAATAAAACTTAAGAAATAACTTTTATTTTTGCTGAAAAAAATCTGATTTTTAAAAAGCATCGCATTTTCTGACAATTTGGTCCAAGACTTTCAAAACGGTATACTTGGTTTCATTCTCCGACATTTCCTTGAGGTTGCTTTTTTTTAATCAAAAATTCCAAAATAACAGTTATTTTCCGTCCCTGAAAATAAATATTACAACTTTTTTATTGGACTTTCAAATTCAGGTTGGCTTTCGCCAGACGAAGGCAAGTTTTTAGTGCTTACAATTGTAGCGATCAACATTATTGAAGAAGAATGACATGAAATTTTATTAACTATGGAAGATACTACTACTTACGGAATTTCGCCTCTTGGGTAACGATATGTAAGTTGTTTTTTACTTGCGTCTGTTAAAACTGTTTTATTTTGATAAGCAAACAAAATGTTTCCTCCATCCTACTTTCATTGAATAAAAATTTGTTTTTTCGGAAAAACTGAACATATCGCAAACGTACCATTAGAAAAATGCAGAACAGTCAATCGTGAATGTTACACAGTGATTTGTTTGCTACCAGTTGTCTTCTAAGAAATCTGCAAAACCAACCGCCGAAGACTGATCACTCTTCAGCGTGATAATGCGCTTTTTTTGAGCTGCATTTTTGAGCACCCAAAACATCGATTTGATGAGTCATAGTCCTGACTTGGTACCAAATGACTACTTTTTATTTCCGTGCGTAAAAAAAGAACTGAGAGGTCAGCGTTTTGCGACACCTGAAAAAGCGATTGCTGCATTCAGGATGCATGTTTTGGAGAGAACTCAATCGGAGTGACAAAAGTGCTTTAAAAAGCTGGGTTTAAACGCATGCAAAAGTCTATAGATCTTCGGGGGGAATATTTGGAAAAACAATAAAGTTTATATTAATATTTCTTTTTGTTCTGTAATGATGAAATATAAAAGGCAACCTTCGTACAATGAAGTTATTCACGTGCTAGCAACCCCTAGTGCAATATGGCGGTAAATAATTTACAGCTCCAGTAAATGCTTGATATAAATGATAAAATACAATGAACTCAATTAATTATCAGCAGCCCATAGTGCAATATTGCGGTAAAAGAATTATTTTCTTTAGTAAGAAATATAAAATCCCTTAAGTTAAAATGTCGACAAATGGAGTTAAAATTTGTTAGAGAGGTAGGTATCTATTTCGCTTGGCAGAAAAGCAGGAGGTCAAAGTACTCAAAATTAAATAAATTTGCTTTCTTTTCTTTTCTTTTTGTTTTTAAATAAACAACTTTATTTGTTCAAATGTCAGTTAAAAAGTTTACAGCTATCGTCTTAACTCTGGATTTTTCCGTGTGTCTGTTTAATATTTTTTTTTTTTTTTTTAAGAATTGTATAGAAAGCCGCGCAGGAGGGGAGAATGCTGTAATAATGCACTTCTGGTTTACGTAGTTAATCCTTGTCTTGTTACGAAAACGTGAATGTAACTCCTGTTCCGTTATGCTGGTTGCAAAGATTTCAAAAGTCATTCTGTTCGTTATTCGCTTGCTCGCTTTCAAAGTCTTGGATAAAATATTTCATTTTAGTTTCTTATGGTGTTTGGCGTGTTCCACCAGGACATACAGGTACACGTAAATAAATAAATGAATGAATGAATGACTGAATGAATGAACGGATGACTAAAATGACTTATGATGATAAATAGTTTAAGCGTGATATGTTGATTTAGTTAAGTTGTGTTTTTGTTAATAATACCGAGAGCTCTTTGAAATGGAAGACAGAAAAATGTTTGTTTTACAACAAACAACTTCATTTGAAGGGAGTTTAGTGTTTTAAAAATATTTAATATTCGCAAAGTTTTTGAACTCTACTGCGAGTAACGCCTAAAAAGTGGCAACACACATAAAGCGGCATTTTTTTTTTGGAATGTCTGTTAATAACAAGATTATCTGTAACCTTAATATTGTATGTACGTCACAAAAAATATGTTCTGTTTTCATTTCATCATTTTCAATGAACAAATTCCTATATTTAAAGAAACATTTCATTTGGTTAATGATTTTTTTTTCAATAAAATAACGAAATACTTCATTAGCCTAATGACTAAAATTCATATATTTAATGAAACGATCACTAATATAAATTTAATAAATCAAAATTCATTGATTTCAAAGACCCCAACGTTGGTTGAAAAATAATGAATTTTAAAATAATGTGAGAATCCATAGGATTTATAAACGAAATTCTTTTAGTGTGAGCCCGAATAATGGCACTAGTTTGGCAAAAGTTTTCTTCTCTTCTTTGAAAATGTTTCTTTAATAGATTTTTATTATTTTATTAAAGCTGAGTGTAGCTTTGAAGACATGAGCCCCTGAGTGCACGCATGGATGCTGACGAGAAGTGTGGCGGTTTCGTAACAGTTAGTTGTCCACCTGGTTAAATGTCTTTGCAGTTTTTTCTGTCTTATTTTTATTAGTACCCATCCTAAAAAAATTAATCCCGATAATAATTATATAAAAAATTTTACTACCACCGTTTTACCATGTTGGTGAGAGAATAAAAAATATATGTCAATCAAGAGAAAAATACAGAGATAAAATTGAAAGTTGAAAAATAAGATTATATATAGACAGCCAGTAATGAAGAGCTCAGGTAGTAGCATGGCTAAGCGCTGCTGCTTAAAAACAGTATGCAATTAGTTACGACCTGGTTAAAAAGCGCCGTACATGCCGATGATTCTCGTAGTGTACGTGAAACAGCCATGGTGTGTACCCCAGCCAATAAGTCTTCAACTTAACTTCTCCTGCCTTCCTTAAAAATGCTGATCGCTACAATTTTATCACAACTAAATCTTTTTCAGTTCTGGGGAATTAAATTCAAACTAAAGCTCGATGAAATAATTTAAAAAAAATATATTTTTATTGTTACTAATATTCTGGTTTTCTAAATCAAATTTTAGCAAAAACTTTTCTTTATTAGTTTACTGCGTAAAAAATGTAATAAAATACTTTAGGATTGAACACATTTTACTCTAAAATCAAACCTCTGCCACACTTTATCACTACCAATTCTGCCTTAATCAAACTGTTTTAGTAAAGTGTTGCATATTTTTAGGTATTATTATTTTTCATTTAACAATTTGCCTGGCAAAAAATCATTTGATTAAACGAATTCTCTTTTATGGTTTGAATAAAAATGCATTTCATTAAAACGAACACAAAATCCATTTTCGCAACTGACATTTTCCAGCAGAACCACAACAACCAAAGAAAAGTTAACGAAACGCCACAATATATGCAACAAAAAGCAAGCCATTGAATAAGAAAAGTACAATTCCAGCAGTAGTGCACACGCCATACATACCCTGCGGCACGGCCAAAGTTCTAGCAAATGTCAATCAGTGAAGAGGAAAATTTTTTCATTAAATTATCTCAAAAACCAAAAGAGTAAAAAAATAGTGCAAATATTACACAGCCAGCAAAAGAAAATCGCGTTGAAAATTGCCAAACTATTATATGATAATGTCGAATAATGGTACGACAACAACAACAACAACAACAAAAATGAACAAAAAGAACAAATGTAAAGCAAAGAAACACTACCTACCACCAGCACGGTATGAATGTAAAGCTTTTAAGGCTACAAAGGAGTTGCTTTACAACTGTAAGTGTATGTGTGTACTTTTAAAAATACAGCAGCTCAAGGAAGAACTGTGTGAGCATGAATATAAATGTAAGGAAAATAAGTTGCCTGGAAAGGAAAATACAAAAATTCGCTTTAGTTCTATTTTTGCATTTATTTTGTGGCAGCACAAAAAAATAGTTTTTAAATTAACCTTTACAGGAGACGACAGAGCCTGTCAGTACTAAACATCTTTTGTATAAAGTAAGTGTAAGACCAGTTCTTCTCTATGCATTTCCTATATGGTTTACAATTTCAAAGACAAGAATGAATAAATTGGATATATTCGAAAGACATGTGCTAAGGAAATGCATAGAGAAGAACTACAAATCACGAAATAAAAGATTTTCAAATCAATATATTTACAAAAAAAAAAGAAGCAAAGATGCTGCTTATGCTCTGAATTTGATGCGGAACTTCGTTGAAAAACTGTCAAATTTTGAAGGCAGTGTTATTCAAGATATTTTGTCTAATGAACGACGGTTTAATTGGTCAAATACCCAGTACATTTCTAGCATTGGAATTTTGCAGGAGGAATCAAATGAGTTTCCTGATCCAAACTTTTATTCAAGCACCACTCCCGGTGTTCATAGGGGGTAGAGTTAATTTTTTTTTTTACTATTATTTTCATTTTCATTTATTATTATTTTTTTTTTTTTGTTATTATTAATTTTTGTTATTAGTTTTAGTTTTAAGATTTTAGTGTTAAGTTCAATTAGGGCAGATAGAACTCTACCAGTAAAGATGGAAGCCGGGAGCAAGCTTTTTTTTAATTTTAGTAAAACTATATTAATAATTTTATATTGTTAATTTCTTTCAAGAATGTGATAAGCAAGAAGCATAATTTCCAAAAAAAAAGTTGTGTTATTAAAATAATATACAGTTTTAAGTTTTCATGTTTTATGTTGATAACTCCTGCAATATAAAAAAATTTGAAAGTCTCAATAAAATTAACTTAAAAAAAAGGAGACAACAGACAACGTAGACAAGTTTTTGTATAAGAAAAAAAAGGTAACAAAAATAGTGCATACTTTTTGGAGTTTTTCATATTAGGGCTCTAAGTTGTTATAGACTTTGGGAATTTTATTTAAGCCGTTAAAATAAAATTAATTTTAAAAATTATATATAATTATAATTATTATATAAAACTTAGAATTGTTGTTTTCTATCTTAAATTTAGAAAATTTACTGTGGCCTTAAAGGCAAATAACAAATTATTATTTATTTATTAATAATAATAAATAAATGTTATTTTTTACAACTTTCAAATATATATGTAAATCGCAGAATCCGATCGAAACTCCTTGTCTGAATGAATATTGCTACATACATATACATACATATGTACATATGTAGCAATATGATTGAATTGTAAACTGCTTTTGTCAAGTTGTGTTGCTATATTTTCGCAATTCTCATTAACTCTCTACAAATAAATATACATAAAATATGAAGTATACAAGTCCTGCTTTAAATGTTTATTGTATTTTATATTTTGTAGCGTTTTAATTTTTCAGTGTTGCGTTTTTCAATGCTTTAATTAATTTCTGCTGCCATAAAATATGAAAACCCTTAAAAAAGTCGACAAAACATCGACGAAACGTCGGGTACAACAGTAATTAAAACTTTGTTTTAATTATGAAAGATATTAGGCCTTATAGGCTAAACCAGAGATGGAACAAAAACTTGGCCAATATATACAAAAATACAATTTTTATTAAATGAAGTGGAATGTTTGAACATATTTTCACAAGTGTTAAATTTACTGATCAGTTGAAGTAACGTGTAGTGCATTTCGTAAGAAAGGTAATGCCTTTGGCACAGCGTGTTGTCCCTTAGCTAAAAGTTTGCTTTAATATAAGCACCAATGGGGCTTGAGTATGATTTTACTTTCTTAGCATGAAGTTTTCTCTTTTTTTCTTTTTTTTTTTATCAAATTGTAGTGATCCACACTTTTGAACAAGAAAAGTTGAATACATTGGCTGGGGTACATACCATGGCTGTTTCACGACCACCACGTAGCTCATCAGCACCCTGAATAAGCCCAATAAAATAATGACCAATTGCAAATCGCCCTATATGACTATAAAATTATATTAATGCTTAAATATTTACTGCCTGTTTTTCTAAATGCTAACGGAGCTTTCATTTGTTTTGTTTCATTTCATTGCGCATCCAGAAACGACTTATTAACATTTAAAATTAAAGAACTTTGTTAGGTATCCAGAACATTAAAGAACTTTTTTTATTTTTTCAAAATTAGTTTAAGGTGTTTTGATTATGCTGCAAACTTTTCTTAGTGGGATCGCCATCGGTTTAGAAGCTATGCGAATTTCTAGACATGTATAACGAGCTACAGGGCCGGAAGTGAGCATTTCCAAGCGAGATTTTTCCAACTTTTTTTCAAAAAAAAATAAATTAGATTAAAGGGCTCTCACAACCAATTTTTGACTTGGATTTTAAATGCCATTTCAATTTAAATTTGATTTAAATACAAAATTGAGTCAAACAGTTGCTATTTAAATCAAACTTAAACGGCCTGTCTTGCCCATTTAAATCCGATTTAAGTTTTTCGTACTGCCATATGATTTTGACAGTTTGGTTTTGTTCTGCAAATTAAGAAAATTGCACATGTTTTTTTTTTGTTCCATAATTTGATTTTTTATTATTTCCAGAAGGTAATCAACTTCTGTGGCCGTGAAATTGGGAGTCCTTTTATCACTTTTGCTACTCAATCTAATAATTTTTACAAAACAATTTATTATTTTCTAAACTTTTCACAATTTTACTTGCTTCCAAATTTGTTTAAACAGCTGTTTTTATTGAGTTATCGATAATTTTTTGACACTTACATTGTGTTGCCGTACTTTTATTACAATTAATTAATAAATATAATTTTAGACTGCAAAACAAAAAGCTATTTTAAATCCAACTTAAATTTTAATCAAAATTTACTAATTTTGTATTTAAATTCAAAGTCAAAAATCGGGGGTTAGTATACTCCAAAAACTTTCGTAGTCTCGATTATTTTCAATGCGCAATGTGGATGAGGCAAATGTTAAACGAAAAAAAAAACACAGTGATAAAGTGGAAAGTTGATCAATAAGATTAAATATAGCCATCCGTAATGAAAAGCTCAGGTCGCAGGATGGCTATGCGCTGCTGCTTAAAAACAGTATAGAACTTGTCATGGCCTGGATTCGAAGCGAGTTTGGGTGCTGGTGAGGGACGTGGTGGTTGTGAAACAGCCATGGTATGTACCCCAACCAGTAAGTAAAAAATAGTGATCACTCAAATTTTATCACAAAAAATCTTTCTCAATCGTAAAAATCGAATTAGAAACCGCGATAAATTTATTAACAACTGAACAATTTCTTTACTAAATCTAAGTTCACAGCTGAGGGTTAAGTATAAGAACTTTGATCATTTCCATTTGAATTTTTTTTTTTTTTTTAGCAAATTTTTTTTTTTTATTAAATATAAAAGCAAAATGACACCCAAAACGCATAAACATGCTTTGGTAAGCAAAATTTAAGTTTTGGAAAAAAATTTTAAATATTTTAACGTACAATTTCTTCTTCTTTTTATTTGAAATTAAAAATCTCTGTAGATGTTCTTTTTTTTTTCGATGTTTATTCAAATTAGTGTAGAAAGAAATTACGCAAAAAAGAAAATACACGAGTAATTCAAGTGAACAAAGGCAAACAGATATCGAAATAGAATTAAAGAGTTTAAGACAGACGTTTAAAGGTAACTATATATTTTTTTCATAATGAACTTAATTATTTATTCACTATAAGAGCCAATTAAAATTTATTACTTCAGGTCAAAAAAAAAAAAAAATAGACCTTAATGATTTCTGTCTTTTTGCAGCCGTCTATATGCCGCCGACATTTCGTTGCTGCTAAACAACTCATCAGTAGACTTGAAAAATCTAAAGAGTTGGGCTTCAAACATATTTTTTAGATTTTTCAAGTCTACTGATGAGCTGTTTAGCAGCAACGAAATGTCGGCGGCATATAGACGGCTGCAAAAAGACAGAAAGCATTAAGGTCTATTTTTTTTTTAGACCTAAAGTAATATGTTACTTTAACTTCTGTATTGTAATATATTTATATTAAATTATTTTTTCAGGCTTAAGTTCAACCCTTGGTTTGTCACTACTTTTAATTAATATCAATTAAGTAAAGAAAAGTAAAATTTAATTGCTAGGTGGACAATAAAAGTAATATATTTTTTTGTGTGGTGTCCGATATCGGACATATTGTTACGTTTTTAACCTTTAATGAAGATGGTTTTGCGGATTCTTTGATTGCAAATGGCAACTGTAACAAAGTTAAACAATACTGATCTCAAACTCGAACAAGTGCCGCTACTTATAATTCAACATAATTTCCCGAAAGTTCTAATGCCAGTACTAATGACTTGTGCGCCGTGGTAATTATAGCGGTCAATAGATAAATTAATCTAGAAAGTTCCAAGACAAGAAGCGTTGTTATTTGTCTCAAAGCTTGTGGTATGTGAAAGCTTTTTCGAGAACCTTTGAGGTCATGTCAGCATGCATGTATCTGCTTTTAAAGGCCGTGATTCACTATCCTATTGAATCGTACGATCTGTTAAAAATTACATGTGTGTCCAAAAAGTGTGATAGTCTGGACTAAAAGTGTATGTGTGTGAAAGACTTTTTGACAAGTCTGTCCGATTTGTTAATCTTTTGAAAATTTTCAAAAGCCATCTTTTGCTATGCGATCAGAGTTGCCTTTTGATGCGACTTTTTAAAGTAGGACAGAATTCTATCAGATTTAGCTAGCAATTTTCAGTGAATGAATCGTACGATTGAGTAGGATAGTGTAATACGGCCTTAAGGAATATTTAAATTATATTAAAAAATAAACAGCATTGAGCCGAGCGCAATAAAGCACTCATACTTATTCTTTTTTATCTTCATTAATAACTTTCTTATATAGAAAGAAAAAAATGAAGAAAAAGTTAAAAAAGATTTGATGTCTGGCTCTTAAACATAAAAATAAAACACATAAATCAAAAACGTGCCCTGCCAAAATTGAATGTTTAATTTGAGATGCACTTGACATGAATTTCGTTGCTGTTGTTGGCAGCACACGAATACTTTCAGGGCACTTTATTGAAATATAATTATTCATTTCTTGACAGAGCAGCCAAAAAAAAAATTGTTTTGTTTAAACAGTAAATAAACATTTCTCTGTTTGCTTTTTGTTTTTTTAATAACAGCAATCATTTAATCTAAAATCTCAGCTCATCATTTTCCATTTACAATGTATCATTGGCCTAGACAGGAGAAAGTCGTAAGTGCGGAAATATAAAGAGACAAGTTAATGGGGAGCCCGCAAAATTTTTCATTATAAAGTGTTTATAGAACTTTAAGTTGGCATTACTGTTCAAGATGGCGACCGATTTAACAGCGGTCAAGTGTTAAATTCAATTAATTTAATCGATACCAACATTTCATGTAATGTTATTAAACATAAAACAACAGAATTAAATCGAATGCAATATAATTAAATTGAGGAGCTCATAGAGACAATACAATTTATACAATTTTTGTTATCTACTGTAATCAGGTACATGTAGTATGTACCTGCACTGAAATATCTAAAGAGAAGAAACCCTCTTTAACGATTTTATTTACTACTCAAATACAAGCGATATTAACCACCTGCCGCACATTTTCTTTGCTACTAAACATTAACAGGATACGCCAAAAATTAACACAAATCTCATTAATTTCATCATTAAATTCCCCAGATTAGTTTGTCTAAGAAAAAACTAATGCTTCGTTCATTAAAACTGGAAGTTGCAAGTTGTTAATTTACACATTTTAGTCTGTTTGCCTTCTTTATAGAAATGAAAAACGAAGATGGAAAAACTTTTTACTACATATTTACTGCATTAAGCAAAGAAGCAACAACTGCTTAAGTGGCAAAGTGATGTTCCTTGCAGTCACTACCTACCAGTCACACTGGTGGCAGAGCTCAAGAATAAATGGCAAATAATTCCTGAACATTTTATGCAAATTTTGTTACAAACTACAATTACAAGCAAAATGTTTTGCAACATATAGAAAAGGAGATAATTAAAATCTCATAAGAAATATATTAAGACCACAATTTGGTTGCTTAATGGCAAAGCGGAAAAAGAAATTAAAAACACTATGTATGTATGTATGTATGTATGTATGTATGTATGTAGGTAGATCACAACAACAAACCAGCAGGGATGTGTATATGAATTAATGAAAGACTGCTGCTGTCTTCTGGCGTTGCTGTTGTACCATAAACAATTTATATTCATTTTAATTTCAATTCAAATTACAAAAGCTCTTTGTTAAATAATTATTTAAGAAAACAAAACGAATTTTTTGCAACAAGAAAAAGTTATGCAATTAATCTGCCGCGTCAGGGATTGCGAAGGAAATGATTTTGATACCACATTCGAAAGGAGTCCAATTGTGTGTTTCATATGACACGTAATGAAATGTCTTGTTTTTCAGAATAGGGACATAATCATGGTCTTAACGGATGGTTCCAAGTCGAGCTCTGGGTTCGGGAATGGTATCTACATACCCCAATTTCAACGGAGGATCAGTTTTAAGCTACGAGATGAGTATAGCGTCATTCAGACGCTACGAAGTAGCGGCGATACTGGCTGCGGTACTATAGGCTATACGGTGAGCATATCGTAATCTGTACTGACAGCAAGGCCGCCATAAACACGCTTGCGGGTGCTCATACAATATCTCGATTGGTTCATGAATGCCGGACATCTCTAAATGAAATAGCGAGACATTCAGACCTGGAGCTTCGCTGGGTACCTGGACACAATGGTGGGTCCGCAAATGAAAGGGCGGATGAACTGGCCAAATCTGGTTCCCGCCTACAGCAGGAGGATATAGACGAATTCGTTGGTGTCCCCCTTAATAGTTGTAAGCAGCTAATACAGCTGCTAGGGACTGCGCAGAAAAAGGTGGCCGCACGAGATCACCTGTCGAATATCGGGACTCACATGGCCCTGCTATGAGTATAGGCAAAATGTGGCCGTGTTGAACTTTCCGAGGCATAGGCTTCACACCCTTGTGGCTGTTCTAACGGGACATTGTCACATGGCAGTACATGCGAGACTAAATCTTCCGTATAATGATTTCTACAGAGGCTGCAGAGATGAGTAGGAGGAGGAGGAGAGTGTCGAACACTTTCTCCGTCGATGCCCAGCTCTCTCTGACAAGGGAGTAAATTACTTAAATGGGCAACCGGAAGTGTCGGAATGCGGACTGGGTGGAATCGTTCATCCGTTCATCGGGCTGGTTCATTTCGGAGCTGGCGGGAAGTATGTAGAATAGAGCGGGTCGATTTTTTTTTTCGAAAAATCGCATATGCGGAAAATGTTCTACGGATCATTTTGAGAAACTTTGCTTAAGAAAGTATGGGTCTAAAACCGATTTGGATGCCGCGATTTTTAAGGGGAAATTTAGTTTTAGGTAGTATAAAAAATTGTATCAAATATGTTTACATAGAAGTAAATTACATGTACAAAACTTATATTTTTAGCTTTTTGACAATAATTGGAAGGTTTAATTTTTTGAAAAGTGGTACAGTGGTTTCCCGGTATTACGAACGATATGACACATTCGATTTTTACGATCGTAACATCAGTGCAATCAGCGAGTAAAAACCTTGAAGAGTGTAAAAAAAAAATTTCCTCTGTATATTAAATTAATGAAATTTTCGCATTTGAAAACGCAAAAATGTAATATTTATCAATTCGCAAACTTTAAGAGTACTTTTATTTTGAAATAAAATTTTACACATGTTTTTTCTTTAAAGAAATTGAAAAACTTTTTTGAAAACTATTCTGAAGTTTTAAAAAAGAAATCGCTTCCAGCGTTAACGAAAAGTAAGACCAGAGTAGAAAAAAATTTAAGAAAAAAGTGTTAATAGATAGGCTCGTTCGTTAAATTAAAAAATCGCTTGAACAAGTGGTGCCTTTTTAACGTTTTTATTTTTATTAAAAACAGTGCAGTTGCAATTTTTTTCTAACAGTCTAGTTTTCGTAACAATACACTTAAAATTTATTTTATTCTTTCTGATTTTATTGCTAAATTAATAACTGCAAATAAAACAATAAATCGTAGAAAACTTAAAGGATAATTTTAGTTTTATTTCAATATATGGTCAACAAACAAAAGTATACCTTTCCCTCGATTAACACCTTAAAAAAAGTATTGTGTAAATCGAGGGATAAGTGTACTTTAAAAATAAGAAGTAAAAACAAAGGGTTTAGAAGAAAACTTAGCGTTTTTTTACCCTCAGTGGGTCCCTCACACTCATAAATAAGCTATCTGTTTAAGTTTTTCTAACAAAATTTTCTATAACCTGAATATGAAACTTCCCTTTAAAAATCGCGGCATCCGAATCGATTTTACACACATAGTTTCTTAGGCAAATTTTCTTAGAATTGTTCGTAGATTACTTCCCGCATATGCGATTTTTTCATTTTTTCCGTCCCATACAAATTGACCCGCTCTAATGTAGAACCATCTTCCTACAGCTTACTCAGGTATCACAACGGGACCATTCTAGGACCCAAGTGGGCCGGTTTCATTAACGGCGGCTAACCGTTAATGATGCTATTGGACGTGTAGTATGCTATTGGACAGGAGGCGAAAGAAATACGTTACATATTTTGAGGCATTTTCAAATTAGCGTAAGTTTTCATTGCCATTTTTATTTCATGCACCGTAGAACTCTATTCGAATAGGCATTTCTAAGTGAGTCAATATTCTCTTTATTGACAAAATTATTTTTCAGTTCACACATATAAAACCTAATTAGCGCAATAACCTTTGGCCATTTAAGAGAAAGGTTTGCCTTCACTTTTATATATAAAAATAAATTCAGTCAAGTACGAGGCTGGGTTGCACACTTAGGGTTCCGTACGTATGTGTAATGTGCGTATGAAATGGCATATGTGAATACATATATTGCAGGGACCGTAACTGTTATAACTTTTATCCTAAAAGTCAGAAAATAAAAGTTATTTTTTGACTTTTATTTTTTCAAGCAAAATTACAAGTTATTTTTTGACTTTAATTTTTTTGAGCAGAAATAAAAGTTATTTTGTGATAAATTCATTATATTTATGTAGGAACGAACACAATAAACCCAGCGAGCAACGTGGGTTAAAGTAATAAATAAAAACACTCTTTTGATATGACAGGAAAACCTAAGTAAAGAAAATATACTAAATGAAATAAAAAAATATAAAAAAATAGATATTGGAAAGCCGACGACAACGGACACATTGCGGAGAAAATCTAATTTATAAAATATAAATTATAAAACTTGCATCATTATTAATATCAAAAATAATATTAATAAAATAATTTAACTATAATTAATAAAGAAATGTGTTTTCTTCACTAAAAGAAAGGAACACTTATCACATGGGGGCTCAACTAAAGACGGTGTGCTGAAAAGAAGTTGTATTTGGAAAATAAAGATACAAAGAAGAGTTTGAGTTGGAAAACTACAGATGTAAAGTTCATTTGGAAGAACCCAAGGAAACAATTGGAAAATTAAATTGAGAGCAGAAAAATTTAAGAAGCAAATAAAGAAACTATTGATATGAGAGAAAGCGTATAAACAATAATGGAGATGAAGATGATGAGCGAAAGGAAGCAATACTAACAAAGAGTTAATAACAACCTACAAGTTTGCTGAGGAGGTTACTCTAATTTGGAGGAAGATGCTGGAAAAATCAGATCAAGTGCCGAAAGCAGATACTAAAGATGTGTATGTATACTAAAGTTGATGTGATACAATTTTGTTCGTGAATATACGACGTTCAGTTCAGGAAATAGATAGTAGAGATTAAGGAATATCAATCGCTTGTGTGACTTTGTCAGAAGTTTAATTTGAAATTTTTATTGAATTTTTACATTAATCTAAAATTTATATAACTCACTGATTTTTTTTTTGCTTTGTGTCGAATTTGAGTAGAATTGAGAATATTAATTTGTACAAGATTTAATCAATTTTCTTTTTAACGTATTTGGTATTGTAATTTTGAATTTAGAATTTTCTTTATTAGTTATGAATTGACGTAAGTTAATTTGCAAAAAGCTACATATTTACATTCATTTCAATGATTTTTTTTTTTCAATCTTAATTTGAGTTAATTGTTAACAGAATTCTTACATTTTATTATATATAATAATTTAATTTGAAATTTTGTAATCCGCTGACATGGACCGTGACGAGATTTTAGGATTGACCGTTGAGGAATTGAAAGGAAAATTGGGTGAGTTAGGACTCGACACGACGGGTAGGAAACGGACCTTACAACAGAATCTCATCGAATATTTTAGACAAGATGATGGGGAAGACGGGGAAGAATCTGAATATGGAGAAGCTTCTTCGGTAGTTGCCGGTAATGTTGCAACGATACCTTATAGTAATTTTAGTTTACGGGATGTTCGGGATTCGGTCTCGGCTTTTTCTGGTGATGGTTTACCGGAAATTTCTCGCTGGATTAATGAGTTTGAAGATTGTGCATCGGCCGTTAAATGGAACAATCTTCAGAAATTTATATATTCGAAACAATTGCTGACGGGTGCTGCAAAAGTTTTTGCTAGAAGCGAAGCTGGCATTAAAGATTGGAGCACCTTGAAGCGCGCACTTGTGAAAGAATTCGGCAAAAGACTCTCCTCGCTGGAAGTTCACAGAATTTTAGGAAATCGCAGGAAAAAGGCAAGTGAAACACTTCGGGAGTATTTATACAGTTTGAAAGAAATTGGTAGTCCTATTGCGCTTGATGATGAAAGCCTCATTGAATATTTTATAGAAGGGATAAATGACTCTCGTGCTAATAAAGCTGTTCTTTATCAGGCTAAAAATTTGGAAGAGCTTAAGTACCAAATTGAAATATATCAGAAGATAGGTTCACCTTATTTGAATTTTCAAGGGGTAAGACCAAAAAGTCATTCAAAAAATATATCAGATAGCAGCGATGAACGGAGGTGTTTTGGTTGCGGCAACAAGGGACATTTAGCAAACGCATGTAAGAATCAGGAGATAAAGTGCTTCAAATGTCAAAATTATGGGCACAAGTCTTTTGAGTGTAAGGGTGTAGTTAAAAGCGAGAAGGAAAATCCAGAAAAGAGTGAGGATAAAAATGGAAACCGAAAATTTAATGTTCATACCTTGTCTGAGGGCATCTTTCCGCAGTCAAGAAGGTTGTACAAAGATGTCAGCATTTTTGGAGTAAGCATACCTGCACTGATTGACACAGGTAGCGACATTTGCGCTATTCGTTATAATACATTGCTGGATCTTGGTAGTATACAACTTAATAAATCGTTCAAAACCCTGGTTGGGCTAGGAGGAAATAGTATTAGAACTTTGGGAAATTTCACTACAAATGTTTTGGTTGATGGCATGGAGGTTGAGGTCACATTCCACGTATGCAGGAACAGAGATATATTGTATCCGGTGGTGTTGGGTAATGATATTTTTGATCAAGTTGATTTAGCTATTGGTGACGATGGTGCTGAATTTCGACATAAGAATAGGCAAGATAAAGAAAATACGAACGCGATAGAAGGTCTTCAGGGGGAATTTAAAAATATATTAAATTGTACAGTATATGGATCTAATATTGAGGACGATTTAGATTTGGGACATTTGAAAGTAGATAGTGTAAGAAAGGTAAAAAATTTGGTTAACACTTATAAACCATTGAAACCGGAAAACTACCCGGTGAAGATGAAAATCATTTTGAGTGATGATATTCCAGTAATGCAAAGACCAAGGAGAATGTCATACGCAGATCAATTGGTAGTCGACCAACAAGTAAAAGAGTGGCTCAAAGAAGGTATTATTAAACCAAGCAATTCGGAATATGCTTCGCCAGTAGTGCTAGCAACAAAAAAGGATGGAACTAAACGCCTTTGCTGTGACTACCGTAAACTTAATGAAAAAATAGTAAGGGATAACTTTCCAATGGCAGTAATAGATGACGTAATACAGCGGCTACAGAGTGCAAAAGTATTTTCTACTTTGGATTTAAGAAATGGATTTTTCCATGTTCCTGTAGAGCAGGAATCGAGAAAGTACACAGCGTTTGTAACCCACAGAGGAGTTTATGAATTTTTGTTTGTTCCATTTGGAATATCAAACTCACCAGCTGTTTTCTGTAGATATATTGCATCGGTACTAAGAGAACTTATTAATGATGGAACTGTAGTTACGTATATGGATGATTTAGTGATTCCTGCAAAAAATGAAGAAGAGGGTTTAGAAAGGTTGAGAAAGGTATTAAAAGTTGCGTCAGATAATGGACTGGATATAAAGTGGAGTAAATGTCAAATTTTAAGGAAAAGTATTGATTTTTTGGGGTATGTTATTCGAGATTCTACAATAAAACCTTCGGAAGAGAAAACTAGGGCAGTTTCGAATTTTCCTCTACCTCAGAGTCAGAAAGCGGTGCAGAGATTTTTAGGGTTGACTTCGTATTTTCGACGTTTTATTCCAGCGTATGCTACAATAGCGAAACCTTTGTCAGATCTTTTGCGAAAGAACACAAAGTTTAAATTGGGAGACTTAGAGAAATTAGCATTTGAGCAGTTGAGGGGCTCATTAGTTGGGGTGTCGGTGTTAAGATTATTTAATCCCAGTGCAGTAACTGAGATACATACGGATGCCAGCATGCACGGGTACGGAGCGGTACTACTGCAGCGGGACGACGAAGATCAACAACTACATCCCGTGGAATATATGAGTCGTAAAACAACAATGGCGGAGCAGAAGTATCATTCGTATGAACTCGAGGTTTTAGCAGTAGTTCAAGCGTTAAAGAAATGGAGGATATACGTGTTAGGTCTGAAGGTTAAAATAATAACAGACTGCAACGCATTTGCCTTAACGATGCGAAAGCAGGATATTCCTCCGCGAGTATCGAGATGGGCTTTATTTTTGCAAGAGTTTGATTATAGTGTGGAACACAGATCGGGTTCTAGAATGAAGCACGTGGACGCATTAAGTAGATTGTCTTGTTTAATGATAGAGGATTCATTAAGGCATCGTATAAGGGAAGCACAGCTTCAAGATGATTGGATAAGGGCAGTACGTAAGATCTTGGGAACAGAAAACTATAAGGATTTTTATCTTAAATTTGACTTGCTCTACAAAGATCCCGACAAGGAACTAATTGTAGTGCCAATGCAAATGGAACAGGAAGTCATTAAAATAGCACATAGACAGGGACATTTTGCTTCTCGTAAGACGCAAGATCTTGTAGAAAAGTCATTCTACATTCCAAATCTGCAGGAAAAGGTTGAAGGAGTGGTTAAGAGTAGTATAGAATGTATAGAATGTATAGTATCGGATGCAAAAAGGGGTCGTAAAGAGGGTTTTCTGAATCCAATTGATAAGGCAGACAAACCATTGGTCACGTATCACTTAGATCACGTGGGACCTATGGAAAGTACACACAAGCAATATAACCACATATTGGTAATAGTGGATGCTTTTTCAAAGTTTGTGTGGTTATATCCAACAAAAAGTACGGGAAGTAACGAAGTTGTAGAGAGAATGACTAAGCAGGCTAACGTTTTCGGTAATCCAGCTAGGGTAATTACAGATAGGGGTACAGCTTTTACCTCGATTCAATTTAAACAATACTGTGAGTCAGAGAATATAGAACACCTGTTAATAGCAACAGGAGTGCCAAGAGGTAACGGGCAGGTAGAGCGCATGCATCGCACTATTATTCCTATGTTGACAAAACTTTGCGTAGAGAAACCGGAGAATTGGTACAAGTATGTAGATCGTGTTCAGCGGGTGATGAACAGCACTCCTCCAAGAAGTACTGGCATCGCACCTTTTCGGTTAATGACAGGTCTAAATATGAGAATACCGAATTATTCTGATATAAGAGGAATTTTTGAAGAGTTTTGTATAAGAGAGTTCGACGAAGAACGAAAGTGCATTAGAGAGAAAGCACGTGAGAGTATTTTGCGAATGCAACAAGAAAACAAGAGAAGTTTCGACAGGAAGAGAGTTCGTGGGACGGAATATGCACCCGGTGAACTAGTAGCCATAAAACGTACACAATTTGGTACTGGTATGAAGCTGAGACCGAAATTTCTTGGTCCTTATAGGATTACGAAGAAGCTTGACCATGGAAGATACGAAGTAGAAAAGGTAGGAAGTGGTGAGGGAGCTAGATGTACAACGACAGTGACGGAATTTATGAAAAAGTGGGAACCACATTCGGGTCGAATGTGAGTCAGGAGGGCCGAGTTGTAGGAACGAACACAATAAACCCAGCGAGCAACGTGGGTTAAAGTAATAAATAAAAACACTCTTTTGATATGACAGGAAAACCTAAGTAAAGAAAATATACTAAATGAAATAAAAAAATATAAAAAAATAGATATTGGAAAGCCGACGACAACGGACACATTGCGGAGAAAATCTAATTTATAAAATATAAATTATAAAACTTGCATCATTATTAATATCAAAAATAATATTAATAAAATAATTTAACTATAATTAATAAAGAAATGTGTTTTCTTCACTAAAAGAAAGGAACACTTATCACATTTATTAAAAAACTTTTTCAAATAAAGATAATTTTTCAGTGAAAATAACTTACATAAGCTTCAAAACGAATGGAGTTGAGTTTTGCAATCATAATTGCCATCAAAATTTCTTTGTCAAAGGGGTTGAAAACACAAAAATAACTTTTATATCTCCTCAAAAAAATAAAAGACAAAAAATAACTTTTATTCATGCTCGAAATAATAAAAATCAAAAATAACTGTTATTTTTGCTAGAAAAAATAAAAGTTGAAAAATAACTGTTATTTTTGCTCAAAAAAATTAAAATCAACAAATAAATGTTATTTTTGCCTGAAAAAATAAAAATCAGATTTTTAAAAAGCATCGCATTTACTGACAATTTGGTCTAAGACTTTCAAAATGGTATACTTGGTTTCATTCTCCGACATTTCCTTGAGGTTGCTTTTTTTAATCAAAAATTCAAAAATAACTCATAGTGGAGTTTATTGCGATAGTCGAGGCTTGTAGTTGCTCACTACAGTTTTAGCACAAAAGATCTTTCTCAATTCTGAGGAAGTAATCAAACCAACCCGCATGCAGTAATTGGAAATTGTAAATCATAAAGTTCAATTAAAATAAAATTAATTACATTAAGTTTCTTTAAAAAAAACCTGTAGTCGATTTTACTTACTCATTAAGTTAAAAATTGTTATTAGAGAGGAATGAAAACTCACCTGCAAAAGAAGAAAAAATATATACTATATTGAGTTATATGTTTTAATTAAAGTAGTTAAATTATAAAATTTATTAAAAAGAAAAAATGTTTAATTAAAATTAAATCTAAAGTAGACATAAAAAATTGATATGGTCTTGTTGCAAAATTGCACAAATGGGTGGCTTGCAAAAGAGGGTAATAAGTCGGCAATATTTAAAACATCAAACTTGCCAAAAAAAAAAAAAAAAAAATTTCATCGGCCAGTTAACACGTCAGGTTTTCTTAAGCCCGTCTTTACCAGTTCTTTTTTCAACCGGCATTTACGTTCACACAAGAATCCTCAATTTCAGTTTTGCGGGTGCGAGCCAAAAGCCAAAACTTTGATGATTTTCTAATATGTAAAATCAACAACACCTGTTCAAATTGAAAGCCTTTTTCTGTGTTTCCTCGTTTTCACTTCAAGTGGAAGTGGATTTAATATAATATAAATTTCAATTTACTGCCACCTGTGCGGAGCGGATGGATCTTAAGACAAATAGCCGGAAAAAAGGAAGTTTATGTTTCACGCCATAAACAAGTAAATTATTAAACAATACATCTTTTGGCGTCAGCAAACATTCATTCGCGGAATTCCACAACAGCGTATCCTGGGAATTTTCCCTGCCATCATCATACCAGCTTAAAGTGACCAAATTCCAAACATTCGCTCTTTTCACCATCCCATATTCGGCATATTAAAAAAAAAAGCTTTGCCATCATGCAGTTGGCTGTAAAATAATTTACGTTCAACTATTGCAGCCAGCCCCCGGATGGTGGGTGGGAAAAGGTAAAGCGAGAGCTTTATAAATAAAATTCCATAGAAAACGCAAACTTTTTGGCCATATTTTATGCAACCTAATACATTTTCTAGGTTGGTTTTTCTTATTTTTTTTTTTTTTTTTTTTTTTTTTTGCTAATGCGCGCTGCTGTGCTGCAGCAATGTCGTTGCACTCATCATTATGGCTGGCAGTTATAAAATATCCAAAGAGCGGGTGGGTGGGTAGCGCATAGAGCTCTTTCACTATTTAGTTAAAGCCATTTTATTTATTTATCCAAATGTTGGCGTAGCGTCTACTGAAATGTGTAAATGTTTGTTTGGCTTGTTTCATATTCATGAGATCTCTAATTCCAGCTCCTCTTCCTCTTCTTCTTCTTTCGCTTTCCTTAAGCAATGCCATCAAAAATGTTTTATGTTTAATGGAGTTACGTTAGTTAAATTGGGGGCGTGGAAATTGTTTTGGTAAATTTGCTAGCAACACAGTTGTGCGAAACTGGCGCAAAATAGAGTTTGGGTAGTGTTGAGTTCACCGGTTTTATTACATGCATAATTTGGCAAAAAGGAAAACGTATCCTGTTTAAAACGTGGGAATATCCTTTTAGTTTGCATCGCTCATACCCTGGCCGGCCCTGGTGGCGGCAACCATCATCGTCATCACTTTTCCACTCGTTTATTTGCTTAAGCGTAAGCTGTTGTTATTTTAATGTCAAGTGTCTGTCTGTCTGTCCGTCTGTCTGTCTGCCTGTATGTTTGTCTACAAGTCTGCAGCAACAACCTTTAGCTTTTAGCTTCCTTCCTTTTCCTTTTGTTGTTGTTGTTGTTGTTGTTGTTGCTACTGTTGCTGTTGTTTTTGGTAACAAGTCGTAAACGCTGTATTTTATGAGGTTTCTAGTTTGTATTTTTTGGCTGTTGGGTAAAAGAGGCAGTCACTATTTCATGGCTGGCTCACGTCTGTCTTGATTTGTCTTTATGTCGGTACATTTGTTTACTTTTTGCTTCAGCAGTTGCTGGGTTTGTATTTGCCAGTCTCCTTTTTTTTTTTTTTTTTGGTAGATATTTTATTTTAAGTGTATTGTCTAGAATTTTCCCAGTAACTAATACAAAAACTAACTAATGCCGTCAAAACTAATGGTCCAATTTAAAACGTAGAGATTTTTTTTTGCTCTTTTTTGCTGCTGTTGTGTTGGCAAATGCACTTTCCTTTTATTACTTTTCTTTTAATTTCTTTAGCGAATGTTTGTATAAATTCTAATAGAATTTCAATTTTGGCGTAAACACTTTTTCAAATTTGCGTGAAAAATATTAGATTAATTAATTAAAAAATTATTTTGGATGGATAACATATAAAATTTAGTTGAAAGATAATTAATGTAAAAAAAAAAACAGTAGTGGCAGTAAGAAGCAGCCTGTTCCTAAATGTCGCAAGAAAATGTAAGCGATCGTATTGTAGACGCACGATTTCGAATCGATTTGGGTTCCTCTATATCGACAGATTGCGTTCGCATTGACTTACATCAAGAAATCTTTGGCATTTAATTCATAGAGATGTCAGTCAGGTTGGTAAATTAATGTTTTTGTTGATTTTTATTGTAAAGGGTGTTTTTTTTTTTTTTTTGTGATGTATAGAACTTTAAGTTGGCATTACTGTTCACGATGGCGACCGATTTAACAGCTGTGAAGTGATTTATTCTCAGTTTGGTTCGGCAATTCATCATGAATAGATTAACGCCTGAACAACGCTTGCAAATAGTGCAATTTTAGTGCAACACGAGATTTGCCGTTGTTTCCGATTTCCATAAGCGAATTTTGTTTAGCGATGAAGCGCACTTCTGGTTGAATAACCACGTCAACAAACAAAACTGCCGCATTTGCCGTTACATCCAGAAAAACTGACTGTTTGGTGCGCTTTATGGGCTGGTGGTATCATTGGTCCGTACTTCTTCAAAAACGATGATGGCCAGAACGTTACAGTCAATGGTGGTGATCGGTATAGAGGCATGATTGCTAACTTTTTCCTTCCTGAATTGAATAACCATGATGTCCATGAGATGTGGTTTCAACAACACGGCGCAACATGTCACACAGCTCGTGCCACAATCGATTAATTGAAAGACACGTTTGGTGACCGCCTAATTTCACGTTTTGGACCTGTGAATTGGCCTCCAAGATCGTGTGATTTAACACCGCTAGGCTACTTTCTGTTGGGTTATGTGAAGTCTATGCGGATAAGCCACAAACGATTGACCATTTGGAGGAAAACATTCGCCGTGTTATTGCCGATATACGGCCACAAATGTTGGAAAAAGTCATCGAAAATTGGACGTCCCGGTTGGACTACATCCGCGCCAGCCGTGGCGGTCATGCGTGCCAGAAATCATATTTAAAATGTAATGTCACAAGATTATCTTTCGAATAAATAAAATTCATGTCAATCGAATAATCCATCGTTATTTTATTGCCACTTAAAGTTCTATACATCGAAAAAAAAAAGTTATAGCCTATAAATCATATAAACAATATGCTGAAAATCGGAAAGTTCGAAGGTCTATTAAAAAAAATTCGAACTAACTTAAGCAAACGCCGCGATACTGGTCTTTTAATTTAGCTTCTACTTTCACCCCTCACTCTCAAAAGCATCCAAACTCTAGCTAAACTGAATTTGTTCCACAATGTAATTTGTTAGCAATATATTTCAAATATTTCTTTTAAATTTCAATGTCACCGCCAAATCTATTGCATTGACTTTGACTTTCAATTTCTGTATTAAACCCTTCGCGGCGATAGTATCACTATCGAGATAACGATATCGATAAATCAATAAAAATAAAACTATTGATGCTATCGATAGTACCATCGATTTGTTTGCAGCACTACACAGATCTTTTTAAACTTTTCTTTATTACCGTCTTTATTTAACACTCTTGTGACTTTGTTTTGTTAAAATTATGCTAGAAAATATTAGTTAGTTTTGTTGAATTTTTTGACCATGTTTTAATCTTTAATTCAATTTTTTTTTTTTTTTGGCAGATATTAACAAAGAAAGGTAGCAGCCTTTGTGGGTTTGTGTCCTTGGGTAAAACGTTTTAAAATTTATCTTCACACACATTAATTTTACTTTTTACAATTATTTTCTATGTATTTTTGCTTTATTCAAACTAAACTTTGAATGTTTTAATTTCGAAATTACTTCACAGAACACGCCGTTATAATATAAGTAGCAAAATTGTTTGGCAAAACGTTATATCATTGATATGCAACACTAGCAGTAATACATGTGACTCCCTAACATATGCTTTAATTTTTAGTTTTAATTACTGTACATGCAGCATTGTTACTGTAACTGTCTTAGCTATTAGGAAACTGTAACATTATTTGTTACGTTTTTATCGACCATAAACTAAACAAATTAGATTTTACAAATTAAAACATTCTTAAAGATCATTAAAAACTGTAATCTGTAGAAAACTTTTCAACCACAATCGTAAAATTTAACGACTGGCCAAAACAAAATATGTATCTCTAATACCAATTTATTTATGAGTTTTGATTCTTTTATTTCGTTTGTGATATCACAAAGTGAGAAGAGAAAGAAAAAAAAATTAAGTAACGATAAAGCAAAGAAAAAGAAAATGATTGTCATACACGAAAATACTTTCGAGCTGATATTTTTGGATTAAAGAGGGTGACTTTTTCACACAAAATTTAAGATTTCATGGTTATTAAGCAATAGATACTATTGATAAAATGTAACTACGAAAGGGAAGTTCAGTCAGGAAGTTCAAACGATGTAAAAAAAAACTAAGTAAACAATAAAATGGCAATTATAACAGAAATTAATAAAAAAAAAAGCATAAATATGCACATAGAGAAACTTAATGTAGGATTTGTTGTATCCTGATTATAGCAAAATTTTGATTATAGCACAACTTGCACAATAACTTTTGTTGCCCGTCTTCAATCAAATACAAATTCTTAAATTGCAACTACCTTATTTTGTGTTAATTACTTTATGGGGCTTTAGTTTGAATTCACTTCCTCAGACTTGAGAAAAACTTTTTGTAATCAAATTGTACTGATCAACATTTTTAGAGAAGACAAGAAAAGTAAAGTTGAAGACTTTGCAATTTTATAAGCAAGATAACAACAAATAATTATTTGTATGCAAACTCCTTCGTAACTTCAATTTCTATTACTTTCTATTATCAAAGGCCCCATTCTCTTACATGGCAGGAGCTGGAGAGCTTATCACAGTGCACATGGTTACCCGGCCGCTATAACAACAAATACTAAAAACAACAAATAGTTAACAACAAAAGGGGTCCGCATACAATAAATTGCGAATATTAAATAAATTTAGCTGTAACTTTTCAACCATTAGGGCTAGAGAACTGACATTTTTACAGGATATGTTGTTATATAGTCCTAAATTATTTTTTAGTTGCTGTTCATACACGGGGACACCCTTTAGTTTGAAAATCATCTATAACTTTTGAACTGTAATATATAGAGCCTTGAAATTTATAGGGTGTATAAATTTACAGGGTGTATAAATGTTCTTTGGACACTATGAAAAACAAAAAGTTTAGGACTAAATAGTACAACGCACCAGGGTTACCCTTTACCAATAGCTTGCAGGGTAGTACGAAACCCTTTGCCATTGCCAGTCATTCGCGTACTTGGCTCAATTTATTTATTTATAGAATTTGGCTCAATTTATTTATTTATAGAAATTTGAATGAAGCAGCATATTATAATACATACGGCATCAACAAATAAATAAGAGTTTTGAATTGATTTTTATTATTGATATAAAAATATAAAAATCATAAAAAATAACTTTTATTTTTCATTCAAAAATAACTTTAATTTTTTATTTAAAAAATAAAAATCAAATATAACTTTTATTTTTCATTTAAAAATAAAAAAATAAAAAATAATTTTTATTTTTCATTTAAAAAAATAAATATCAAAAATAACTTTTATTATTAATATAAAAATATAAAAATCAAAAATAGTTTTTATTTTTCATTTAAAAATATAAAAATCAAAAATAATTTTTATTTTTCATTTAAAAAATAAAAATCAAAACTAACTTTTATTTTTCATTTAAAAAAATAAAAATCAAAAATAACTCTTATTTTCTATCTAAAAATATAAAAATCAAAAATAATTCTTATTTCTTATTTCTTAATTTTTTTTTTTTTTTTTTTTTTTTATAAAAGTCATAAGAGTTACGGGCCCTGTTAGGAAACGTAAATAAATAAATAAAAGATTAGAATTGTTTAACTACACAAAATTAATTGTTTTTGAAAGTGAAGTGTCTCAGGAAAAGTAAAGCTGAAGACAAAAAAACTGATATAAAATTTTCGGATTTAATATATTCTTGATGCTAATTTTTCGACATTTGTTGTTTAGTATTTTAATGGTGTGAGCTTTCACTTGTTTTCTTTTTTTATAAATATTTTTTAAATTCAATATTTCGCTACCACAGTGGGTATCTTATTCAGGAATGTTTTTAGTTTTGATGTTATTTCAAAAGAAAAATTTTTTTAACAACTAAAATATGTCATTATATTATTTGCTGTTAAAAGAATCAGTAATAGTACATTTACACTAGTAATTCTTAAACTAGTTTATGATCATAAGCTAGTTTCATAAACCATACCATTTACACTAGCATTTTAGACAGTTTACATGATTTGGTTTGGCAATTTACAATAAATTCAATATCAAAAATAAAATAGAAAAAATATATTTATGTCCTTTTCATCCCGATTGAATGAAATTCAATGTAAAATTAATTATTTGGCGCGGAAAAGAAGGCAGCACCTCTGATTTTAATCATCCATGCTTAAATTGTATGTACTTTAGTAACAGCCAGATTTGTGGAAGTTTCGAAATTATTCAATTTCTTTAAATTTTTTTCCGTTTTATTTTCCTTTTTATTATTTTTTCTTTTTCTATGTCACATTCGCCTGGCCTTACCAGACGAAAGCATAAAAACTAGAGTCGTATTTGCAAAAACTGGTTATTATCAACCAACTTATCTCAAAAACTAGTTAAAAACTTGTTTATGATTCGTATGGATAAAGAAGTTTCTCAAACTGGTTTATCACGATAAACAACTTATGACCTGTTTAAAGCGTAGATGTAAATGCACTCTAAAGCATTTTATAATGCTAACACATAACAATAAATAATTTGCCAGAATCTACAATTACACCATGTCATTGACGGACGATTTGAAAAACTTTTAAGCACAGAAGAGTAAATGAAGCTGCTTAATGTCTAGTCTACACATCACAAGCAAGAGACTTACGGAAAAAGAGTGAATTTTTAGTAATTTCTATACATTTTTCTTAGACAAGTCGATTGCGTGGAAACAACTCATAAGATTTATTAAATCGTTAACAATAATTATTATTGTGGAATTAAATAAGAATCACACATTAGCAATAAGTTGTGAATAAATCTTAAGTAAAAGAAGAATTAGTTTTTGTAGAATATCTCAAATAATATCTACAAATTTACTGTTTTGTAATTCATAGAACATAATAAGATCACAGGTGGTACTTTACAATCATAGGGTTTCTTCTTCTTCTCCCACAAAAAGTGCTGCATATGTGCAGGCTCGCTATTAAATAACGATATAAATGAATGCCAGGTTTACTGTAAACCAGGCATAGCCAGGAGAAAGCGTTGTAATTACAAAACTAATGTTAAATATGTTAATATTGTACTCTTTTTTTGACCTTTTAAGCATGTAGCACAATCCAAAACAACGTGATGTTATTAGAA
This sequence comes from Sturmia bella, assembly GCA_963662145.1. Classification (NCBI taxonomy): domain Eukaryota; kingdom Metazoa; phylum Arthropoda; class Insecta; order Diptera; family Tachinidae; genus Sturmia; species Sturmia bella. The sequence goes on along the minus strand of OY759168.1, from coordinate 42,005,361 downwards.
TAATACTTAATAGTTTTAAGTTTTCTTGAAATTTATGTTATCTACCTCATAATATGAAAAAAAGGAAGTCTCAATAAATAAAACTAACTAAAAAAAAGACCACAACTTTTTGTCTATAAGATATTCATTCTGAAATGTTTGTGGCATAAATTCTATATTTCCCTGTAAATATCAAAAATATTTGATATGACAAATCTCTCGCTAAAGTTCATTTTTAAGATTAGCAGTGAACAACACAATGCACCCAAGGAAAAATAAAATTTTATTGTATAAAAAAAAACTAGAAAAAAATAGAAATGAATGGCAAGCTGAGGTTCAGAGGGTGTGTATCAATGCAAAGAAAGTTATTTAATTTTATGATTAACTATTACTATCACTTCTAATAATAATAATAATACTGTTACTACTACTGCTGTAAAACATTTACTACAACCATTATTATAACTGAATACAGCACGTAACTATTAGTATTGCAACTGCAACTCTACTGCTGGCACTACTTTAAATACCGCTCGGTAACTTTTTTCTCTCTTTCTCTCTCTCTTCTTTTTTACTGCATCAGCAACAATTGTTAAGCACCTTTTTTTATTTGCACTTTCATTCATTTCTTTTAATACTTTCCTCCAGCAATTGTTCAATTGCTTTGTATATTTTTTTTTAATGCCATTACTGGTAAAATGATAAGAATTTTTCTTTTATACGCTGTTATTCTTGTCATGTTGCACAGAAAAGAGAGAAAAGTTAAAGGAAAAACAAAAATAAATGAAATGCATTTAAAACATTTACTAAGAATGTGTTTAAACAGCATATTAAGTGACAAATGTATTCACGCTTTCATACACTTGTAGTTACTCATATTTGCGCTTATGCTTATGCAATACTAAATAACACACAAAGAAGTTAGCTACTTCATACATTTAGGAAGAGCATACATTTAGGATATAATGGCAAATAACAACATTTGCTGCAACTAAACGTGACTTTATTATGGGACACGTTTTTATGAAAAATTTGAGAAGGAGATGAGATAGAAAACAATTTTTAAGTTATTTGCTTCGAACTCAAGTTTAAGATCTTAACAAATTTTTTGGGAATATTTAAGGTCTACTTTTAGGAGTTGTCAAAACAAACAAAAAATGGCAGTGGACAAGGCAAGCCATTAAATATATTTTGTTTTCTAAACTTGTTTTCTATAATTGTGTGACAATAATATAATAATAAAAAAACAATCTGGCCTCAGACCCCTTCATAGCTGCCCCTTCTAAAAATGTATAATGATATGATAGCAATACTGATTTTACTTGATCATTTCAAGGCGTTTGACGCTGTTGAACACACGATACTCTGCCAAAAGCTTAGCTACATGTGCCAATTTTCCAACACCGCTATAAAACTGATCTCTTCATACCTGTGTGACAAAAAGCAAACGGTACCTTGTGGCGCAGAGAAATCAAGTAGCTGCTTAAGGGCAATTCAGACTATTATACTGTGTATTAATACTTGCCAAAAATTAAAATAATACGTGCAAGTGTGATGGTGTGAATGCAATGTGTTATGAAAACGAGAAATAATCCCATAAGACTTCACCGTTTTTTGAAAATTTTCTAAACGATAATACATTTCATTCGATCAGGGTTGTTATTTTAACACAAACAGCTGTTGAACAATTTACTAGCCAGTTGTTTCACAGCCGATGGCGTGCCGTCACTTATGGTATTTGATTTCGTTATACAAGGGTTCGAAATTTGGAATTTGGTTACCGTATACAGATGTGGAGTGATTAACGTGAGCACCTACCCATAGGGCCTAATCTCACGGTGGTCAAACCACGTGGTGCAATCAAGACGTTACACCACCGCCCCCGAGCAGCCGGAACAACTGCTCGGGTGGCAATTTATTTGCTACGTTACTTGGCCATAACAAAACCCCTTGCTCAGGAGTTGAGCTATCTAACCTCTGCTGCATTGCAATTCCCCAGACGGCTAAGGATACACGACTACCGTGGTAGCCCGAAGTTCCTAAGATCATCAGTCCTTGAACCAACGCTAATGTTCCCGCCAATCTGGTTCCTTACAAAGCAGCGTCTGTTGCTTAGCAACAGCACTACGGGCCCATTTGGGCGACCGAACATAGACCCGAGGGTCTATGATCAGTATAGCTACCAACGTTCCCTTCCATGCGAACTTATGGTAGCAACCACAGCCAGTACGTTTCAGCCAAGGAAGGCTCCTCAACCTATGACCGGCGAGATGACTCCGAAGAGTCATCTCGGGGCTCCGGTCCCCGTACTGCCGAATTGCCCCTCGGTGAGGGGTTTCAACAAGTCCCTCGGGAGACGCCGCTCTCCTTCAGGAAATGCCTAAGATTTTAGCCACCAAGCCAGCCGAGGTATCCTGCACCTCTTATACCCCGTTGACACTACACCAAGCCAGTTAAGATCTGCATGATGGACTCTGTGCCCCCGGGGGGAGGTTACCGTATACAAATGTATTTTGCTCTAGCTGTATTTAGAAGAAAAAATATTTTTGTGTTATTCAATTTGGTTCTGTTTTACATAACTATTATTTTAGCTGCAGAATATTTTTTAGCGCCGGCACGACCACCACCAACATGAAATTGCTCTTCTGCCGCCGTGTAAAGTTTTATGTTGGCACATTTATTCTGTGATTGAACGTTAAAAAGTTACAGCTGATTTTCACTTTTGTATGGGGTATTTGTTATTGTAGAGCATGTGTAAAAACATATCCTGTGCAAATTTCAGCTCTCTAGCTCTTATTGTTCAAAAGTTACAGCTTAGTTTTACTTTAAACGTTTTTAACGTTAAAGTTAACGTTTTGATACCATTTTGATTTCACAAGTCGCGTGATTTAAAAACGCCTGATTGGCAGATACGATTTTTGCGGGCGCTTGTTCACATACTTATATTAATTTTTATTAAGACTTTTTTTCTTCATTATCCAGCCCTGAATTGGATTGTAGTGCCGCGCTGAATCATCTAAGCTCAGCGGTTGGTAAGAGGAGTCAAATCGATTATCTTTTTGCCGGGCATGATTTTGCCATTTATATGACACTTAATGTGAATTGGATTATTTGATCATTTAAATTTAATTTAATTGCATTTCTACGCGCCATCGTTAGAACGACTCCAAAAAAAAACAAAAAAAAAAAAAGCTGCAAAAATTCTGCACGTAATGACATTTAAAGTATCTCACGTAAATGACACTTGTTTTGTTGTATTGTCAAGTTTTGTAGTGTTCCTCTGTTTAAGTAAATGTTTATTTGCTTTTTGTCTTTCTATTAAACATTTTCTTCTTTTTTTCCTTTTCCTGTTCTCCGGCAATAAACACAGTAAAGGCAAAAGAATTTTTGCATTTTAAAAAGTTTTGCAGCGGGGGAAAAATTTCTTCAACGTATTTTTAATGTCCTTAAAAATATTCAGAAAAAGTAGAAGAAAAAAAGCGGAGCGCAACAAACTGTAGTTGTGGCAACAAATAGTTAAATGCATCATTTAACGAATGATATGAAAAGTTTTCAAAAACTTTCAAATCAATAAGCAGCAAGGGAAACTTTTTTAAACATTTGTTAGTTGTTTAAAGCAACATCCTGTTTCGTACAGCAGCAGCATACAACTTCCTGTGACCATGATGGCTGGTGGTAAAAACAATTTCCAAATAAAACAACACAAATGAATTGTTGTTTTCTTTTGCTTTTTGCCAAGTTGAAAGTTGAACAACATGAAAATGCCATGACAATGAACGCAGCAAAACTAGCAAACTCTTAACAACCAGCCACGCCAAGCAAAACTTTGGCAGGCAAAAGCTCACACTTCTTTCACTCTTACGCCACAAGAAGGGGATCTTTGAAAGTTCAGCAACATGTGTAAGCAAGTGTAAGCGTTTGTTGTGTTGTTTTCTGGTAATAATATTTTGAGTGAATATCTGTGATTTTTTTTTTTTCTTTTATAAAAAAGTAACATTTTAATTTGGGGGAGTTTGTTTGCATGTTCATCCTGCCTTCAATAGAAAAGTTTAGTAAAACGGAAATGCATTTGGTTTTGTATTTGAGTTGATATTTTCATTTCCTGTTTTAAGCAAAGTCCACTTATTTTAACTTTTGTAGTTTTGTTTTGTTGTACAATCTGTTATAACATTTTATGGAAATTTTTTTGTTCGTTAATAAAAAAAATATATATTTCAAAATTCCACTGAATTTAAAGTTAAAAATTACACATTTTGGCGATGTCAGGATTTAGAATTTTCATTTCTTAATCATATAGAAGAAATTTACACTGGGCAAAATATTTTAGAGTAATCATATGCAAAAGTAAAAATGAAGAAAATGAAAGAACTCAAAATTATTTGCTATAAACTCATGTTACAACAAAATTACTAAAGGTAGAGTGAGACTATCAAATACTAGCTGTCCAATAACAGGACCACCACTGTCTCGAGGATTTGTCAAGGGCGACAGAGTGTCAAAAGAAATGCTGTGGTAATCCTTCGCAAAAAAAATTAAACTCCTCTGGCCCACCAAGCAAAGATGGTCATAGCTGGAAAAAGACATGGACAGATTGGAAAGCGTATGTAAAAAAACAAAAAATGAGTCACAACAGAAAAGAAAACCAAAAAACAGGAGGTGGCCAATACAACAAATTTATTTTATCAGATGTGGAGGAGTCTGTAGCACGATTGAGTGGAATACGTAGAAGCGTTGAAGGCATTTCACTGATGCAGATTTTATCAGGTTGTGTAATTCCGAAGAAGATTCTGAACAAAATACTGAAAACGTAGTAAATAAACCTACACAAATGGGAGAACAAGTTTTACGAACTGTTCCAAATAATATTGAAGATGGAAAAAGTTTGGATAGTATCTCGCATTTGAAAATGCTTTCACAACATAAAGAAACAAATACAATGTCAAAAAGAAAACGTCTCAGTCTAACCCCATCCCTTAAATTTTGTGCGTCGTAACTTTTCGGACGATTGTAGGCAATAATTGAAACAGCAGGCATTGTATTTTTTTTTAATGGTTTTTAATAATTTTAATTTGCCAAAATTTACTTCTTATTTTTTTCTCAAGTATTGCCACATTTAACATGAAATATTGCCACACTTAACTTCAAAATAACAAATCGAAAAATTGTCGGAATGAAGTAAATCGATCAAATTCTGAAGAAGGTAAAACAAAATCGATCGAAATTATAACTCGTAATCAAATTATAACCATTCCGACTAATTTCTGTGACAGGCCTGTATAGTTTGAAATTGCTGCAAGAGTTCTAAGAAGATGGTGGGTGTCAATTTCTTATTTTTGAAAATCGTCAAATTCGAAAAGAAAATCGCGCAGTGCTCAAAGTATATGGCAACCATATTTAATAGAATTTAAACATTCTTAATTTATTTGGAATTTTATAAATTTATGCTTGTATGTTAAATTTTTTAACATACAAGCATTAAAAATGAAGAAGTGAACATAAAATTCACGAAACGTTGGTACAAAATATGTAATAAAAATCAAATGCATTTTTATTGACATAAAAAGAATTTAGGCCTCACCAGCCAAAGAAGAAACTTAAAAATACTTATACAACTTACGTCTGCTGGCCAATAAAAAAAAATTTTAAAAGAGCGAAATTTTTCTTGTTTTATACAAAGCTTTTCGAATTTTAAATTCAAATTCTAGATTTCATTTAGAATTTTCTCAATTTCAAATTGAAATTCCCAATTACGCCACCAAGCCACCAAAACTACAACTGGGATGCCACCTGCTAAAAATGGTAACGCAGAAAACCAAAATATGAATACAGCGACACAAATGATAATGCAGTAGTTATTACTATTCTCGCATCTGGAAATGTCCCGTTGCAAGCTTTACAATCGAATTTGCTTGCTTTTTATAATCGAGTCATATATTATTGGAACATTTTGGATTTTATGAACACTTTGTTTTTCTGCGAAAAAAATTTATTTTAAGTGTATGTAAAATAAAAAAATAAAAAAGAAAAGAGAAATGCAAAACCATGTTTTGGTAACTGCCAGCAAGTTTAAGTAATTTCAGTCTTTATCTGGAAGAAAAAAGCATTTCTTAGTTGAGAAAAGAAAACTAAAACTCAATTGTTGCCAGCTACAATCGTTTGTTGGTGTTCATTCATTTTGCTCGCATGACAGACGATATTTATCAGCAACATAAAATTTATTATTTTTCTTTAGTGAAATATGCAATTTTGTTGTAATTTTTCTTCTGCTTGTATAGTATTTGTACATTGAAATGCAATTGAGTAGAATCTATCCATACATTTTGGGTAAAAAACAAAAACTTTTGGAAAAAGATAATGGCAACTGCAACCTGGCGTTAAATGAAGGCAGGATTGAGTCGAACGGATAAAAAATGCAATAAGTTATCAGCGGTGGGGCGGTCTCACAACGGTGGGGCAGCTTGTGTAACATCAAACATATTATCTAGGTTGGAAGCATTTTGGATGCTGATGTGGATCGTGTTGGAGGTGAAACAACCAACCCCAGCCAAGAAGTCTGCAACTTTACTTTTGTTTTTACTTCGGCAGCAGTACAATACAGTGCCAAATGCTGGACATCAAGTTATGTTTTTTGTTCTGACAGCTTCTTTACAAATGTCCAGAGATTACGCTGTCAAAAGAGGTATCATTTGGCACAGAAAAATGTTTACCGCACCTAAAATTTTTTTTCTCACCATAGTACTTTGTTATCGATTGCCACAGGCAGAAAGATATTCACCCTTATTGTGTTTGGCGTAGTTTAAGAACGACAGCTGTCGTTGTCGCTGTCGATTTTAAGACCGCACTTACTTTGCACTTCTGACAGTAAAATACGCTAACGTTGAGATTGAAAGCTGACGCCGTTGTTGTTGTTTTAGATTTTAAAAAGTGTAGTATCTTTTGCAAATAAACAGCATTTTTCAAAAAAACACCCGAGTTCATTATCGCATTAATTTTATAGAAAGTAAAGGGTGTTTTTTTCCGATGTATAGAACTTTAAGTTGGCATTACTGTTCAAGATGGCGACCGATTTAACAGCTGTCAAGTGATTTTTTCTCAGTTTGGTTTGGCAATTCATAATGAATAGACTCACGCCTGAACAACAAGTTGCAAGTGCAACACGAGATTGCCGTTGTTCCTGACAAAACTGCCACATTTGGAGTGAAGCGCATACTCAAGTGTATGTCGAAACACCGTTACATCGAGGAAAACTGACTGTTTGCTGCGCTTTATGGGCTGGTGGAATCATTGGTCCGTACTTCTTCAAAAACGATGATGGCCAGAACGTTACAGTCAATGGTGGTGATCGGTATAGAGCCATGATTGCTAACTTTTTCATTCCTGAATTGAATAACCATGATGTCCAGCAGATGTGGTTTCAACAAGACTGCGCAACATGCCACACAGCTCGTGCCACAATCGATTTATTGAAAGACACGTTTGGTGACCGCCTAATTTCACGTTTTGGACCTGTGAATTGGCCTTCAAGATCTTGTGATTTAACACCGCTAGACTACTTTCTGTGGGGCTATCTAAAGTGATTGGTCTATGCGGATAAGCCACACAAACGCTTGACCATTTGGAAGACAACATTCGCCGTGTTATTGCCGGCCACAAATGTTGAAAAAAATCGTCGAAAATTGTGCGTCCAGATTGGACTACATCTGCGCCAGCCGTGGCCAGAAATCATATTTCATATATCATCGTATGCCACAAATCATATTAAAAATGTAATGCCACAAGATTATCTTTCGGATAAATAAAATTCATGTCAATCGTTGTTTTATTGCAATTTAAAGTTCTATACATCGAAAAAAAAAACACCCTTTATATTGACATAAGAACATAAGTGACAGCTTCAAATGCAAAACCTCCCCTTCAAAAGTTACCGGAATGAGATGATCTCCCCGACGATCTTCTTTTCCGTGTTTGGTTAAAAGGGAGTTGTAATAATAAAAATGTTTAAAACATTTACAGCCGAACTTTATGATATACAATTGTCAATTATCTTTGGTTCGATTTTACTTCCTCAGAATTGAGAATGATCTATTTTGTGGTAAAATTGTAGCGATCAAATTGTTAAATTTTTTAACATACAAGCATTAATCAATAAAATAATATTAAAATTATAATAATATTAAATCAATAAAGAAGAAGTAATAAGATGATAGAATAATGCGCAGGGCCGGTCACAAGTGACGAAAGCTTTCGCTTAAGGCCGTGATACACTATCCTACTCAATCGTACGATCTGTCAAAAATGACATGTGTGTCCAAAAAGTGTGATAGTCTGGACTAAAAGTGTATGTGTGTGAAAGACTTGTTGACAAGTCTGTCCGATTTGCTAATCTTTTGAACATTTTCAAAAACTTATCTCATTCTATGCGATTAGGGTTGCCTTTTTGAAGTTGTTTACAAAAGTATAATAGTGAGGCCATTTTGATGCGACTTTTTAAGGTAGGACAGAATTCTATCAGATTTAGCTAGCAATTTTCAGTGAATGAATCGTACGATTGAGTAGGATAGTGTATCACAGTCTTTAGATAGCAAAAATGTATTTCCTTAATCAAATGACGGACAGTGTAAGCCTAAAGATGTTTTCATTTAAATAAAACTTTTTGTAAAAAAGAAAATAAGCTGTTGTATTGAAAACTGACACCAATTTTCCATTTAAATGTTATCCAAGAGTTGTGGCAGCTACACCAAACGAACAAGAAACGACCAAACATAAGATTAGTTTTGTTTTTCATAATTTGAAATTTGGTGAAGAAGCTGTTTTTTATTTGTTTGCGTGAGCAAACGAAGAAAAACAAAGATCCCTGAAAATAAATAATCACATTCGCATAACAAAGAATGGAAAAGTTACTCTTTGCTATTCATGCATTACAGCAGGAATATCCTTTGATTTGGTTCATTTTTTGAGAAAGCAAAAAAAAATCTATATGAATATTACTGATTATTGAGTAAAATTCTTTTAGTTTGTTTGTATTTCCACTTCATTGCGCGCATAAAATTCAAACCCAATTGGCCGTAAAAGTTTTTAAAGTTATTGATGAAAAGGTATTTGATTTCAATATGAAACCATATTAAATCAACACCAAATCATAAAACTAAAGCTTAAAGTCCTTAACACGGGCTTTTGCCCAAAATATATGTTAATTAAACAAGATAAAACTCTAAAGTTTTCCCCAGTTGTGTTTTTTCTTTAACTGGAGCTGTAAAAGTATTGAGCACTTCGCGATATCAAGTACTCAATACCAGTTATATATTTGGGTTTGGGTATTCAGTGCCCCAAAATGGGTTACTCTATATTTGCATAGTTGAAATTTATGGTACTAAACATGATACTGGTTCTAGTATTATACCTGATTTTACACACCACCCATATAGAAAAAAAAATGATTTTTGTTAATAATGTTACCGAGCGGGAGTTGAATTTTTCTTTCTCAAAAATGAAAAATAAATTTTTCAACATTATGCTGAAGTAATATTTAATTACATTGAACTATGTTGTTTTAATAACGGGTTATCCATTTCGTGGTTTCTAAAGTATAGTACTGGAATTCGACATCTGTCAAACTAAGTTGTTAAACCAATTTTTTGTTCTTCTCAGTTAAAAGTCTGACATTGACGAAAATGTATCGATTAACTGTCGCACAACGCATAAAAATTATCAAAACATACTAAAGGGTTTTTTTTTCGATGTATAGAACTTTAAGTTGGCATTACTGTTCAAGATGGCGACCGATTTAACAGCTGTTTAGTGATTTATTCTCAGTTCGGTTTGGCAGTTCATCATGAATAGACTCACGCCTGAACAAGTAAGTCGTAGATTCGTCGAATGGACCCAAAACGAGATTGCCGTTGTTCCTGATTTTCATAAGCGAATTTTGTTCAGCGATGAAGCGCATTTCTGGTTGAATGTGTACATCAGGAAACAAAACTGCCGCATTTGGAGTGAAGCTCATACTCAAGTGTATGTCGAAACACTGTAACATCCAGAAAAACTGACTGTTTATTGGCTGGTGGTATCATTGGTCCGTACTTCTTCAAAAACGATGATGGCCAGAACGTTACAGTCAATGGTGGTGATCGGTATAGAGCCATGATTACTAACTTTTTCATTCTGGAATTGAATAACCATGATGTCCAGGAGATGTGGTTTCAACAAGACGGCGCCACATGTCACACAGCTCGTGCCACAATCGATTTATTGAAAGACACGTTTGGTGACCGCCTAATTTCACGTTTTGGACCTGTGAATTGGCCTTCAAGATCTTGTGATTTAACACCGCTAGACTACTTTCTGTGGGACCATGTAAAGTCATTGGTCTGTGCGGATAAGCAACAAGCGCTTGACCATTTGGAAGACAACATTCGCCGTGTTGTTGCCGATATAAGGTCACAAGTGTTGGAAAAAGTCATCGAAAATTGGACGTCCAGATTGGACTACATCCGCGCCAGCCGTGGCGGTCACATGCCAGAAATCATATTTAAAATGTCATGCCACAAGATTATCTTTCGGATAAATAAAATTCATGTCAATCGAATAATCCATCTTTTCTAGTTCTAGTTCATCCATCATTTCTAGTTCTATACATCGAAAAAAAAAACACCCTTTACTTGATATTTTTATAAACTATTTTTATACCCTTCACATAAATGTGTAAGGGTATATATAAGTTTGTGATTCCGTTTGTAACGCATTGAAATATCCATCTAAGACCCCATAAAGTATATATATTCTGGATCAGCATCAATAGCGATTACGATTGAGCGATGTCCGTCTGTCCGTCTGTCCGTCTGTCCGTCTGTCCGTCTGTCCGTCGGTCCGTCTGTCCGTCTGTCCGTCTGTCCGTCTGTCCGTCTGTCCGTCTGTAGTCGTTGAAATACCGTTTCTGAGAAAACGGTTTGAGATAGAAACCTCATTCTTTCGCTAAAACGTGTGAAACCCCGGTAGTGGGTCTGCTATTGAAATTCAGTAAGATAGGTCCGCGGATAGCCGAGATATATTCAAAAAACCGGGTTTTGAGGGATATTTTGTGTAATTTTTGTATTCAGATTTTTGAAAAAAATTTTTTCTTAAAAACTAAACCATATCATTTTTAGTGCTCATTAAATCCTAGAAATGAAGGAATTTTTGAAATCGGCCCATATATATCCGAGATATAGCGTCTCCCGATTTTTAAAGAAATCGGCTTTATTAGCCAAATAAGACAACTTTTGGCACCGGAGATCAATCAAGATGGTATATATAGGCTATTTAGAGGCAAAAATGGAAAATTTTTCCACATCGGCCCATATACACTCGAGATATAGCGCCTCCCGTTTTCTCAAGAAGTCGGCTCTAAAAGCCAAATAAAACAACTTTTGGTATCAAAAATCGATTAGAATGGAACATATAAGGTGTTTAAAAGCAAAATTGGAAAATTTTTGAAATCGGTCCATATATATCTGAGATATAGCGACTCCTGATTTTTCAAGAAATCCGCTCTTTAAGCCAAATAAAGCAATTTTTGGCACTAAAAATCAATCAGAATGGTACATATAGACTATTTAGAGGCAAACGTGTAAAATTTTGGACATCGGCCCATATACACTCGAGATATAGCGCCTCAAGTTTTCTCAAGAAGTCGGCTCTAAAAGCCAAATAAAACAACTTTTGGTACCAAAAATCGATCAGAATGGTACATATAAGGTGTTTAAAAGCAAAATTTGAAAATGTCTGCAATCGGTCTATATATACCTGAGATATAGCGTCTCCCGATTTTTCAAGAAATCGGCTCTATAAGCTAAATAAAACAACTTTTGGCACCAAAAATCAATCAGAATGATACATATAGGTTAGTCAGAAGCAAAACTGGAAATCTTTTTGTCATCGGCCCATATATGTTCGAGATATAGCGCCTCCCGATATCTCAAGAAGTCGGGCCTGGAAGCTAAACGAAACAGTTTTTTGCACTAAATATTTGTCGGAATGGTACATACAGGCTGTTTAGGGGCAAAATTAGAAAATTTTTGGACATCGGCCCATATGCACCCAACTTTTGGTACCAAAAATCAATCATAATGGTACATACATATGTATATAATATTATATACATATGTATATAATATTTGCGATCATGTATGTATGTATGAATGTATGTATGTATGTATGTATGTATGTATGTATGTATGTATGTATGTATGTATGTATGTATGTATGTATGTATGTATGTATGTATGTATGTATGTATGTATGTATGTAGATACGTTTGTATGCATGTAGGTATGTATGTATCTACATACATATGTATGTATGCATGCAAGTATGTTAGCATAAACAATTTTTTTGCTTTGGTGTAAAAATGTGTATGTATGTACATACATATGTATACACGAGCTTGAAAATGAAAGTGATATAAAGAATTGTTGAAAAAAGGGTACGCAATGAAATTCTTTTAAACAATTGCGTCTTCAAATTCATTCACACAAAAAATCATTTTGGGTTTCCCTACGTACTTACATATGTACATACACACACATGTGTATGATGATACGCAATAGATCATCAACAACGTGCACAAGAAAAAAATAATTTTGTAAAAGCAAGCAATGTAAATATGTATGTATGTATATATGTATGTATATAATCATTGTTTTATGGAACACACTGAAAATATTCAATAATAAAGAATTTATTTTAGAGTTTTCTATTATAGATACATACATACATACATACGTATGCATGTACCCACATACGTAAGTAAATTGAAAAGAAAATCACACTTAATGGCAATGTTTAGCATTATAATTCAAAAATAATGCAATTATATGCAATTTTTTGTTAAATAAATTTTACTATAAAGTTAACTGATAAATAATTAAGAAATACATTTTGCTTTTCTTTATTTCATTGATATTAAAAAGAATTGGTGTCACCCAGTGGTTGAACTTGAGCATATTAGGAATTATTTAAATAAAAGTTTTGCAGACTGTGTTAAATCCCGGTAGTGGATCTGATATTGAAATTCAGAAAAAATCGGCCCATATATACCCCAGATATAGCGTCTCCCGATATTTCAAGAAATCGGCTTTAAAAGCCAAATAAAACAACTTTTCGCACCAAAAATCAATCAGAATGTATGTACCATTGTGAAGGGTATTTAAGATTCGGCCCAGCCGAATATAGCACTCTTACTTGTTTTAAGTCTGTTCGAGCAGTTTTCAAATTTTTCGTGATGTTTTGGTAGTTCATTATTTTTCTGCACAAAGTACATCACTTAATGGGAGAACATGGGAAAGTCTGTGGCAGTTTATTTTCCTCACCAATTAGGAGACCTAAGTCAAGGTAGATATCGGTCACTTAACTCATCATAGAAAATGAAATAATAGGGACAATTGTTGCGGTTCAAGAGTAAAGCTACTTTGCATTTTATATAGGGTCCGCCATCTAACGTTTTTTTTTCAACTAGTGCTTATTTCGTGAGTGGTAACACTTAGCTCATGTGTGATTTGACAGATAATTAGTTTTATCCTTCCGTTGAACGAAAATGGTGGTATATACGCTTGAACAACGCTGGGAAATATTGCGACATTACTTTGAAAATCATGGTAATAATTTTGCCAAAAAAAATATCATCTTTTCAGATGAAGCTCATTTTGATCTTGGCGGGTATGTAAACAAGCAAAATGGTCGCATTTGGGGCACAGAAAATCCGCACGCATACATTGAAAAGCCGACGCACCCAAAACGAGTCACTGTTTGGTGCGGATTTTGGTCCAGAGGCATAATTGGGTCATTTTTCTTCGAAAATAAAAAAGTAGTGGCCGTAACGGTCAAAGGCATGTTGAACGAATTTTTGTTCACAAAATTTGAAGAGGAGGATATTGGCAACATTTGTTTTCAATAGGACGGCGCTACGTGCCACACAGACGAGCATTTTCAAAAAAAAAAAATTATTTGGCGGACCCTTTACAATGAATATAAATAATTTTAATAATTTTAATTCCAGTTTTAAAATGACTCTGTCCAATTGAAAATTATAATAAACTAAACAAATGGGAAAACTGTTTATTTCGTTGTAAAATATGACAAGTGAACATTTTAGAACATTTTTCTTATTTTTTTAAATTTGAACAAGAAACTAAATTGGAAAATTTCTTTAGCATTGAATTACCAATTAATTTTGTGTACATCATTTTGCTCTACGACGAATTTTTTTTTTTCATTTATTTTAAAATTTGAAAGGTATATAATGAATTGAAAATTCTTTGTGAGCTGAAGTAGGCCATCAATAATAAATATTTTAAATTACATTAAAGTGAATTTACTAAAAACAAATAAGTTATTAGTAGTGCACTCTGCTGGTTCAACGACCCCATTTATTTTTTGCCAAAACTTTTTTTACTATTGTTTAAGTGATTTTTTTTTTTTAATTTATTTTAATAGACAAGACTTCAAAGCAACAGGAAAAAATATTTAGCTTTCAAAAACGAAAAATTCCCATATGACAATAACTCAAAAAATTTGATTTTGTTTTTATTCAAAATCATAACAGAATGTTTTAGTAAATTTCAATCAATTGTATACGATAATAATTATGATAGTTCATTATTTTGTCAGGCTTGAATTCGATTTTACTTTCACAGCATTGCGGAAGATGTTTTTTGAACTTTATTTGGTTTAATAAATGAGCTCAAGATCACTTTATTTTCAATAAATATATTTTCTACTTATTGATAAATTATTCGATATTTCGATACTCCTTTGTGAATCTTCTTCAGGAAACACATTTTAGAAAACACATTTTCCAGAGGGCTGGCAGCATCGTCGCACTGCATTTTTTCCCAAATTAGGCCGGTCAGGCAGTCACTGTGAATGGTGTTCGCTATCGTGAAGTGATATTAAAATTCTTGTGTTCCAAATTTGATATGAATGTGGGCAATATGTGGTTGCAACAGGACGGTGCAACTTGTCACACAGCTAACTAAACAATTGCTCTTTTGAGCAACAAATTCAATGGCATTGTGGCGATGTCAATTGGCCGCCAACATCAAGTGATTTGACATCATTGGACATTTTCTTTGGGGTTATTTAAAAGAAAGAGTAAACGCTGATAAGCCAGCAATAGTTCAAGCGTTAAAAGATAAGATAATTCGGCATATTAACCGCCCAAAGAAACCCAATTATGCCGCAGAGTCATCGAAAATTTGGACCTTTAAATGCAGGTGTGCCCACGAGGTCGCCGATATTTTGTTCTATACATAATTGAACCATGCCACCAATGTTATTATAATAAATAGACATGACAAAATTGTCCAAAATAATTTGTGTTTTATTCAAAATCAACAACGGCCCTTAATATTTAATCACCTTGTATAAAGCTGCCATACTTTGTAGCAGTTTTTGTGGCTCATTGAAAGTTGGTGACATCCAAACTTTGATAACGAACTTTTTAAACGGTCATTAAAAAGTTCTTATTGGCCAAACCGACAGTCAGTTGATTGTTGTTTTATGAGAACATAATTTTAGATTGTTACTCGTAAAAGCACCATGTAGCAGCGCACATTTATCTAATAAGTATTATTTCTTACATTATTTTATTTCATATTATTTAAACTTAACAGATATGTCATTACAACTCTGCTTTTGGTTCAGAATTCAACTCTTTATGATACTTTTGTATACATTTGTTGTAATACATAATTTTACAACCGCGTGAATGTAAACGTTTAGAATTAGTATAAAAGAAGCAGCATTTGTATGGAGAAGTCAATTAGAATTTTGAATTAAACCCTTTAAGACATTATTCAGGCTTCTAAAGTTCCGCGATATGCTTAAAGGTAAAGAATAAGAAATACCTAACAAAGTATTATTAAATTCTAATGAATCTATATAATCTTAGAAATAAGATTATTTCAACCATAATTTCTCTTCTGGATCTTTGCAATAAAAATTACCTTATTAAAATAATAAAGATTTTTTGGGGTCCCCCAAGTGGGCCGATCTCACGAGTCACGGCAACCGGTGAAACATTAATATTAACTTTATTCGCATTTATTACAAGGTCTATGAGGCCATGTTTTCTCTCTGTTCCAGCAAAAGATTTTTATACTAAATATACGCGGGTTCAATTTGAAGTCCATGGTCATTGGGACATTTGTACTCGTGTACATATATACATACACACATACATTATTGTATGTATTTAAACATGTGCAGTAGAATCACTAGAGTATTTTTTATCATTAACACGCATACATATGCAGCACTTTTTTATGATTTTGTTAAGAATAGAACAAGAAAAAAATACATAAATAAAAAATAAAGAACTTTAAAAAGTGTAAAATTCATAAAATGTTACAATCTTTTAGTCATTGGTTTTGTTACTGTCATTTGCGATTTTCCGCTCGTTTTGTCATTTTTTACTGCAAACATTATTTGCACTCAAACACGCAAGTGAATACATATGTATGCATACATATGTATGTGTGCATATAAGTATATAGAAGTGAAGCGAATAACAATAAATTGTGTACTACAAATGGTTTGGTTCTGCGAAGACTCAGAGAATATTATTTAAAAATTTACTAAATGTAAATCTGTATGTTTAGAGGAAAAGACTAATAAACCAATTCCCCTAAAGTATACACCTTCGTGCTAAAAATAAAAGCGTTTACACTAAAGAAATTTGGTGGTGTCGATAGCAACACAATCGTCTGTACCGTTGC
Source organism: Sturmia bella (assembly GCA_963662145.1). NCBI lineage: Eukaryota > Metazoa > Arthropoda > Insecta > Diptera > Tachinidae > Sturmia > Sturmia bella. The sequence goes on along the minus strand of OY759168.1, from coordinate 41,988,631 downwards.
TCACTGGGGTATTGATGAAACAAAAAAAAAAAAAAAAAAAAAAAAAAAAAAAATCCAGTTTCTAAGCAGGCAGGCCGATTTTCATTATTAGCTGCAGTGCCACCCACCATGACTTTTTCATTTTTTTTTTACATCAACATGTATAAAATACCATAACAAAGAAGAGCTTTTCTCGTGTTGCAGTAAAGTCCCATTTGTTCTTGATGTTAATTCTTCGACCTTCGTTCTTCAGTATTCTAATTCTTCGAGCCTTAGGTCACTTGTTTTTTACAAAATATTTATTAAATTCAATATTTCGATATCACAATGGATATCTTCTTTAGGAATGTAGATTTTTTTTAACAATTGTTAAAAAAAATCTACATTCCTGAAGAAGATATCCATTGTGATATCGAAATATTGAATTTAATAAATATTTTGTAAAAAACAAGTGACCTAAGGCTCGAACAATTAGAATAGTAAAGTCCCATTACATAAACATACCTCAATCCCTGATGATTAGTGAAATATTGCAAAAAAAAATTTTTTTTTTTTAATAAATTATAAAATTGGACCACAAGCTTCAAAAAAGTTTTTTTTGCATTTTCATTTTACAACTAAAAAGGTCGCAAAAGCCACAATTATTATTTTACATTTTATCTAAAGTACGATAATCTGAATGCAAAATGTAACTTACGGGACATTTTTTAATAGTCACAAGAAGTGCATTTATACTTTTATCTCCCAAGATAAATGAAAGTCTGGGGCCAAATCGTCGCATACGTGATCGAAAAAATTTTGTTGTTCTGGTTCATTTTGTTTTATATTACACAAGGGAACAAGGTATTTGTTGTTTAAGAACTGAATGTTGTTTTAAAGGTAATTTGGAACGCTGAATCCAAATCTGCACTTGGTTTTTTTGTATCAGCTCGACTTTTTGCGATATACCGTTATGTCTACAATTATGGCGTTTCCAGTACAAATATTTAAATAACTTGAAAACGGTTCACCATATTCAGTTAAAAACAAAAACTGAAATTCGTCAACAAAATGATCTTTAATCCGTGCCTACATTGTTTTTAATTTGAACAAGTAGTTTCAGCGATATCGTTGTAGTTTTGAAAAAAAAATAACAATTTTATATAAAAAAAATAAAAAAAATTCTTATTTAAAAATTCATAAAAAAAATAATGCAACTAAAGTCACAATGTTGGTCTTAAACCATTTAGCTTAATATATTTTGAATCAAATGAGCTTTATTTCATTAAAATCGTTGCACAAATTTTGATTTTCTCAACGATTTACTGAGATAACTAAATTGACAAAAATCGCGATTTTCATACACTTATCAAATAAATAGAACAGCACACACACACACACATTAATAAATGTTATTTCTGTATGAATTTATAAAAATTGGAGGGCATATATGCCAGCTATGCTGATTAACAGGGAGATGATTAGGGTGTCGGACAGAATGAAATACCTTGGTGTCACCTTCCATGAAAATTTTGAGTACTATAGACATATAGACGACATTCTTGACAGGACGAAACGAATATATTCATCGTATCAGGGTGTGTTAAAGCGTAGGTGTGGTCTTGACAAGAAAGTTCGACTCTTGGTGTATCGCCAAATCGTGAGACCTGTCATCTCTTATGCCTTCCCAGTCTGGTTTGGAATTTCTTCAGCACAGATGGAGAGACTTAGGAGATGGGAAAGGCTAATTTTGGTATCTTGTCTTGGCCTTAGACCCTATTTTGGTACGGATGGGAGACTGCGTAGGCCATCATGTAGGTCTATTTACAACGGTGTTGACTTTGGACGTATTGACGTTTTCATGATCCGAAATTCGATTAAGTTCTTGGAAGGTGCACGATCTTCTGACAACCCATTGGTTCGCCGATGCTTTTCTTTGGCAGCTGATTTGGAGACCGTTCGGGTTAGGAACTATTCCTCGCCTGTAGATCTCTTGAATCTTAGAGATGGCGGTCTGATCTTCGACGGTGCAGACCTTTTGTTTTATCATAGGCTGACTAGGACATTGGAGATATCCAATACAGTTTATAATACTGCGCAGTAGTACTGTGCGGCTAGTTGCTTTGTGTTCTTTTTATACCCTTCACATAAATGTGTAAGGGTATATATAAGTTTGTGATTCCGTTTGTAACGCATTGAAATATCCATCTAAGACCCCATAAAGTATATATATTCTGGATCAGCATCAATAGCGATTACGATTGAGCGATGTCCGTCTGTCCGTCTGTCCGTCTGTCCGTCTGTCCGTCTGTCCGTCGGTCCGTCTGTCCGTCTGTCCGTCTGTCCGTCTGTCCGTCTGTAGTCGTTGAAATACCGTTTCTGAGAAAACGGTTTGAGATAGAAACCTCATTCTTTCGCTAAAACGTGTGAAACCCCGGTAGTGGGTCTGCTATTGAAATTCAGTAAGATAGGTCCGCGGATAGCCGAGATATATTCAAAAAACCGGGTTTTGAGGGATATTTTGTGTAATTTTTGTATTCAGATTTTTGAAAAAAATTTTTTCTTAAAAACTAAACCATATCATTTTTAGTGCTCATTAAATCCTAGAAATGAAGGAATTTTTGAAATCGGCCCATATATATCCGAGATATAGCGTCTCCCGATTTTTAAAGAAATCGGCTTTATTAGCCAAATAAGACAACTTTTGGCACCGGAGATCAATCAAGATGGTATATATAGGCTATTTAGAGGCAAAAATGGAAAATTTTTCCACATCGGCCCATATACACTCGAGATATAGCGCCTCCCGTTTTCTCAAGAAGTCGGCTCTAAAAGCCAAATAAAACAACTTTTGGTATCAAAAATCGATTAGAATGGAACATATAAGGTGTTTAAAAGCAAAATTGGAAAATTTTTGAAATCGGTCCATATATATCTGAGATATAGCGACTCCTGATTTTTCAAGAAATCCGCTCTTTAAGCCAAATAAAGCAATTTTTGGCACTAAAAATCAATCAGAATGGTACATATAGACTATTTAGAGGCAAACGTGTAAAATTTTGGACATCGGCCCATATACACTCGAGATATAGCGCCTCAAGTTTTCTCAAGAAGTCGGCTCTAAAAGCCAAATAAAACAACTTTTGGTACCAAAAATCGATCAGAATGGTACATATAAGGTGTTTAAAAGCAAAATTTGAAAATGTCTGCAATCGGTCTATATATACCTGAGATATAGCGTCTCCCGATTTTTCAAGAAATCGGCTCTATAAGCTAAATAAAACAACTTTTGGCACCAAAAATCAATCAGAATGATACATATAGGTTAGTCAGAAGCAAAACTGGAAATCTTTTTGTCATCGGCCCATATATGTTCGAGATATAGCGCCTCCCGATATCTCAAGAAGTCGGGCCTGGAAGCTAAACGAAACAGTTTTTTGCACTAAATATTTGTCGGAATGGTACATACAGGCTGTTTAGGGGCAAAATTAGAAAATTTTTGGACATCGGCCCATATGCACCCAACTTTTGGTACCAAAAATCAATCATAATGGTACATACATATGTATATAATATTATATACATATGTATATAATATTTGCGATCATGTATGTATGTATGAATGTATGTATGTATGTATGTATGTATGTATGTATGTATGTATGTATGTATGTATGTATGTATGTATGTATGTATGTATGTATGTATGTATGTATGTAGATACGTTTGTATGCATGTAGGTATGTATGTATCTACATACATATGTATGTATGCATGCAAGTATGTTAGCATAAACAATTTTTTTGCTTTGGTGTAAAAATGTGTATGTATGTACATACATATGTATACACGAGCTTGAAAATGAAAGTGATATAAAGAATTGTTGAAAAAAGGGTACGCAATGAAATTCTTTTAAACAATTGCGTCTTCAAATTCATTCACACAAAAAATCATTTTGGGTTTCCCTACGTACTTACATATGTACATACACACACATGTGTATGATGATACGCAATAGATCATCAACAACGTGCACAAGAAAAAAATAATTTTGTAAAAGCAAGCAATGTAAATATGTATGTATGTATATATGTATGTATATAATCATTGTTTTATGGAACACACTGAAAATATTCAATAATAAAGAATTTATTTTAGAGTTTTCTATTATAGATACATACATACATACATACGTATGCATGTACCCACATACGTAAGTAAATTGAAAAGAAAATCACACTTAATGGCAATGTTTAGCATTATAATTCAAAAATAATGCAATTATATGCAATTTTTTGTTAAATAAATTTTACTATAAAGTTAACTGATAAATAATTAAGAAATACATTTTGCTTTTCTTTATTTCATTGATATTAAAAAGAATTGGTGTCACCCAGTGGTTGAACTTGAGCATATTAGGAATTATTTAAATAAAAGTTTTGCAGACTGTGTTAAATCCCGGTAGTGGATCTGATATTGAAATTCAGAAAAAATCGGCCCATATATACCCCAGATATAGCGTCTCCCGATATTTCAAGAAATCGGCTTTAAAAGCCAAATAAAACAACTTTTCGCACCAAAAATCAATCAGAATGTATGTACCATTGTGAAGGGTATTTAAGATTCGGCCCAGCCGAATATAGCACTCTTACTTGTTTATTTATTGTTTTTTTATTTATTTATTTATTTATTTATTAATTTTTTTTTTTTTTTTTGTAAATATTGTTGTGTTAGTTTTAAGTTTTAGTGTGTAATTATTTTAAGGTTTTAGTTTTTAAGTTTAGCTTTAAAGGCCTCCCTTTTTTTTACTTCCTTTTTTTTTTGGGATTTTTTTTTTTTTTAATTTCAATAAATGACCTTTTTTTTAAGAGATGTATAATTTATATATACTTTGTTAGCTAAGTTTGTTTGTAATACTTGATAAGTATTAGTACGTAAGGAATTTTGTGTTAATAGTAAATAGAATAAATTTAAACTACCTTCGTAATATTTTGGAAACAAAATCAATCAATCAATCAATCAATCAATTTCTGTATGAAAATCGCGATTTTTGTCAATTTTTTTTTTATCATTTCGGCCCCATATATTTAGGTCCCCCATCATATACCTGCTAATTATTTCGCCCATATATTCTCTGTCTAAACTCACCAAATTAAAGAGTTCAAGCGTCGTGCTCTATTCCACCACTCACAGTCGATAAATCACAATTCAATAATGGTATTGCCTCTATTAAGATTCACGAGTGTGGAAATTATATCTAAAGACAGCTCTAAGCCAACATGTTTTCATCACAATCATTTTCAATTTTATTAAATTTATAAAGTTAATTTTCAAATGTTTGTGATTGTCAAAAAAAAAATGCAACTGAACTCATTCGTTCATTCATTTATTTTTCTTCTTTGTCCGCATGAACAGCAATAAAATGAAGCTTAAAAATAATTTTGAGAAATGAGTCTTGTTGTTTTAATGTGTTTATGAGTAAGAAAGCAAAAAAAAAATGTCACGCTGTCTATATTGTTATGTCGTAAGGAAAGTGCATAAAAAGAACAAAAGGACAGTAGTATTACATTAACAAAGTTATGCCGGTTAAATCGAATATTATATACTCTACAAGTGAACAAACAACAAGCTAAAATTCCGTCAGAGCCTCCAACGGAATTCATAATAAGCATGATAATATTCCATATTCTGTTTCATATCTGGCACGGCAAATACATGTGTCTGTTAATCTCATAACAATTCACAACTATGGAGTGGTCGTAACGCAAACACGCATGTAATTGTATTTGCTGTGAAGGCGGCGGTATGGGAGCACCCTTTACTTCCTAATTTTTTTGTCATTTTCGGTGCTTGTTGTTGTACAATCTATGTTACCACATATTCTATGCAAAAGTCTCTATCTGTTATGATTGAATAGTATTATTATTGCTAGGTCGGTCCAGAATGGCCCTTCGCACTGCGACCATGTATGATTTATTGTGCAACCCTTTTCTCTCACGAGTTTAATACATCAAGAAACAGTACTAGCTCCTTCTGTGGAAGCCCTTGCAAATCCTGTGAACCCAATGTATAGGCCTGCAACAGCCTGTATCTTCTGTGGCCAAGTGCCAGACATTCAATAATCAAATGTTCCATTGTCTCCTCTTCTTCTCCGCAAAATCTGCAGGTTGCCGTGCTGGATAGTCCCTATGCTTCATGCAGGTATAGTGTCCTGTTAGAGCCCCACACAGTGTCCTTAGATTTCTTCTGTTTAATTTTAGAGCGAGGTCCGCCCTCTTGGCATCAAAGCTAGGAAATTTCTTCGAGTGTTCCAGTATGATTGAATAGTAACAGCTATATTTGCTAATTTTCACAGTTTCTTGTATGGAGACCTCCATTAATTTTTAACTTTTTATTGCCTATTATTGTAGAAGCCGGGTAACCACATGTACTATGAAAAATTCAGCTCTCTAACTCTTACCGTTAGTGACGAACATACTGATGGACGTAGAAGTCTCAGCAATAGGGTTCCATTTTTAGGGTTCCGTACTCATCAGAGTGAAACGGAACCCTATTACCGAGACAAGTACGTCCTTCCGTCCGTACGTCCTTCCGTCCGTCCGTCCGTCACAGCGTCCATTCTCCGAAACGGTAAGAGCCAGAGAGCTAAAATTTTCACAGGATATGGTTGTACCTTGCCGCTACAACAACAAATAAAAAAACAAATAAAAACAACAACAAGTCGAAAACTACCAGGTGTCCCCATACAACGAAAAGTTGCAATTAGCTATAACTCTCGAACCGTAAAAGATAGAAAGCTGAAATTTGCATAGTGTATGTATTTAAAGATGCTTTACAACAACAAATGCTAAAGACAGCAACAAGTTGAAAACTACCAGGTGTGCCTATACAACCTAAAGTAACAATTAGCCGTAGCTGCTAAACTGTAAAATATAGAGAGCTGAAATTCGCACAATATACATATGTATTTACATATGTGCTACAGCAACAAATGCTAAAAACAACAACATGTCGAAAACTACCAGGTGTCCCTATACAACGTAAAGTAACAACTAGCCGTTACTCTCGAACCGTGAGCGACAGAGGGATGAAATTTGCACAATATGTGTATTCACATATGCTCCACAACAACACTTGCTAAAAACAACAACAACTGTAAAACTACCAGGTGTCCCCTTACAACGTAGAGTATTAGCTATAACTCTCGAACCGTAAGAGATAGAGAGCCGAAATTCGCACAGTGTTCGTATTCCCAGATGCCTTACAACAGCAAATTACAACAACAAGTCGAAAATTACTAGGTGTCCACATACAACATAAAGTAGCTGTTAAAACAGAGAGATGAAATTTATAAAATATACATATGTATTCACATACGTCATTCCACATATACATACATTACACATACATACGTACGGAACCCTAAGTGTGCGAGCCAGCCTCGTACTTGACTAAATTTATTACTCTATGAGTAGGAAACCCTAACAAGTTGCTGTACAAATGTTGCGGTTGTATAAAACATGTTGCCAGAAACATTTCGTAAGTTTTCACAGCATAAACAGAGTACACATACTACAGCATTATTATTTCATACTAATTTCCTGGGAATTTTTTTCTATGGACTTTTGACAGAATTTCACAAGAAACGGGGAACAGAGCTACAGATATGTGTGAAACAGCTGCGGATTAATTGCAGCTTTATTTTGCATTTGCCAAACTGTTGGACCAGTCGTTCCATTTCACAATGTTTTCGTTATGGCCAAATAGAAAAGCGAAAAATATTTTCTTTATTCTAAAACAATTGCAGCAGCACTTAAAATGCAACTCAAGCAAAGGAAATAAAATAATCTCATATAAACATCCAATAAAAGACATTTCTGTTTTTTTTTATTTTTTTTTAACAAAAAAACTGAATTTCTTTGGTCAACACCAAGTGGCCGCAAGTGCTTGAAAACATTTGTAAGGACATTTTCCTTTTTCATGGTATTCCTTGTATGTACATATGTATTCCTAAAAAAAGCAACAAACATCAAAATTATTCCCTAAACTCAATGCTGTTAGAAAAATGTTGTGTAAAAACTTCAAAAAAAAAAAAACAATAGTTTAATAACTTTGTCATCTTTCAAATCGTAAAATGCAATTGAAGTTTTTATGAAGCTAAAATGTGTTTGACTTTGGAGATGGTGGTGGCCAATGCAAAATTCATGTTTCTCTTTTCTTACATTCACATGTTTTTGTGGTCAAACTTTAACGAGGGTAATAATGTGATCAACTGTTTGCAAAAATAACAATATTTAATATGTCAAGAAACTTTTTTTTGGACCTTTTCGCAATGAGAGTGTTTTGAAAACAGAAATCTTTTTGTCATATACACAAAATTTGCTTCAAATTGTGCAAAGTCATAAAAACTTTGTGCACAATAAAATTACATGCATAATTCTTATTCAAATCAGACTTTGGCGCTTTCCTTGAGAAATCAGTAAGCAAGTTTTGCTTTTTGATAGTTTAATCAATTCAAGTTTTTATTCAGTTCATTATTAAATAGAGATTTTGCTGTTTTTCTTTTTGCTGTTGCAAAATTGTACTCAACGGCAACGCTGATCGACAAAACTCTTATAATGCATATAATTGAAATTTGCATAAATTTTGATTAAGTTTTGCTGGCAACTTATTGCGTTTTGCTGAAACATATACATATGGGTGTTTCCACGGTTACGCACGTGACATTTGTACACGTTTAATTGTTTTGAATATTATAAAAATATAAATGGGTTGGCATTTTTTAATGGAATTTTGCCATTGTTACATTTGATGTGATGAGTTCCTTCCAAAAAGTATATATATTGGAAAATTGAGCACTGGATACCCAAGTTCCATGCGATCAAAGTTGACTTACGCACGTGACAAAAAACGGTAGTGCCTTTTAAAGCAGCATGAATTATTGCAAAAGTAGGCGAATTGTAGAAGGTTTTTATTTCGGAAAAAATGTTTTTATAAAGGTTATTAATGGACCTTTATAATCATGGTTTGTTCAAAAACAAGTGTGCATGGGTTGGCCAAGAAAAAAAAAATTTTTTGATTACGCACGTTACATTACGCACGTGACACTTTTTACCTTCAAACATATTTTTGTAATTTAACATATATTTTCAGAAATGTTTACCATCATTTAAAATTATTATAAGTTAAATTTTTTTTACATAATAAAATGTCAATAATTTTTTTTTAAATTTTCTGTGCTTAAAAAAATTGTGCGAGCGTTTTGATTTTTTAACTAACGGTGGACCATTTCATGGAAATACCCATATATATTTTATGGCAAATTGCAAAATGGTTTTTACTAACAACAATAATATTGTCATTATTACAGCTCTTAAAATTCAATAAGAAAGTTGTTGCACTGTGAACTTTATAATAACAAAATTAAATGTCATTGAAAGTTCAATGATGATAATAGAGATGTCAAAAATCTTGCAAGAGGAAGGAATATGATTATGCCAAAAACCACAGCTACGGGCAGAAAATATTTCAAGAAAAACATGCTCGCAGAACGTTTTAACATATAAGAACAATTAAATCATGACTACAATTTACAATTCATTTACCTTGACAAATTTTAATTGAGTTATAAATAAAGCTTTTAAAAAAAATATAAAATTTCAAAACAACATAAAAGAAGAACTATCTAACAAGTAATCTACCCTTTAGCCCCATGCTAAACACAATTGATTACGAGCTGTGCAAATGTTACACAGAAGCACACAAAAATTAATTTAATATTACTTTACTTTAGGTCAAACTGGACGTTTTGAATTGTCTACAGGAATCTGAAAAAAAGCTAGGGAAGACGGAAAACGGCTTATCCATTTCGTGGTTTCAAAAGTATAGAACAGGAATTCGACATCTGTCAAACTAAATTGTTAAAGCAATTTTTTTCTTCTCAGTTAAAAGTCTGAAATTGACGAAAATGTATCGCTTAACTATCACACAACGCATAAAAATTATCAAAACATACTACAATAAATTAATTCAGTCAAATAGGAGGCTGGCTCACACACTTAGGGTTCCGTACGTATGTGTAATGGACATATGGAATGGCATATGTGAATACATATGTATATTGTATAAATTTCATCTCTCTGTCTCTTAGGGCTTGAGGGTTACGTTTAATTGCTACTTTATGTTGTATGGGGACACCTAGTAGTTTTCGACTTGTTGTTGTTGTTGTTTTTTGTCATTCGCTTTTCGTGCGTAAAAATGCGTGATAGAAAAATTTTTGCTCGTGAGCGTGGGTGACGTGAGGCTCAAAAAAAATTTTCCTGCTTGAAAGTGCGTGAGGAAAATTATTTTGAACGTGAGCGCGCACCTCTCTAGTAGGATAATGTATCACGGCCTTAAACAAAAATTGTCAATCAATTATTTTTATAGAAGTTTTTGCCGTTCTTATACTTTATATACAACTCTGTTACATGAATTTTTCAACGCACTGGAAATTACATTGGTCTTCAAGATCCTTATATGATACCACAAAACATGCAATCAAAACAATTTTTAATGAACATTTAAAAACAAGTAAGAGTGCTATATTCGGCTGGGCCGAATCTTAAATACCCTTCACAATGGTACATACATTCTGATTGATTTTTGGTGCGAAAAGTTGTTTTATTTGGCTTTTAAAGCCGATTTCTTGAAATATCGGGAGACGCTATATCTGGGGTATATATGGGCCGATTTTTTCTGAATTTCAATATCAGATCCACTACCGGGATTTAACACAGTCTGCAAAACTTTTATTTAAATAATTCCTAATATGCTCAAGTTCAACCACTGGGTGACACCAATTCTTTTTAATATCAATGAAATAAAGAAAAGCAAAATGTATTTCTTAATTATTTATCAGTTAACTTTATAGTAAAATTTATTTAACAAAAAATTGCATATAATTGCATTATTTTTGAATTATAATGCTAAACATTGCCATTAAGTGTGATTTTCTTTTCAATTTACTTACGTATGTGGGTACATGCATACGTATGTATGTATGTATGTATCTATAATAGAAAACTCTAAAATAAATTCTTTATTATTGAATATTTTCAGTGTGTTCCATAAAACAATGATTATATACATACATATATACATACATACATATTTACATTGCTTGCTTTTACAAAATTATTTTTTTCTTGTGCACGTTGTTGATGATCTATTGCGTATCATCATACACATGTGTGTGTATGTACATATGTAAGTACGTAGGGAAACCCAAAATGATTTTTTGTGTGAATGAATTTGAAGACGCAATTGTTTAAAAGAATTTCATTGCGTACCCTTTTTTCAACAATTCTTTATATCACTTTCATTTTCAAGCTCGTGTATACATATGTATGTACATACATACACATTTTTACACCAAAGCAAAAAAATTGTTTATGCTAACATACTTGCATGCATACATACATATGTATGTAGATACATACATACCTACATGCATACAAACGTATCTACATACATACATACATACATACATACATACATACATACATACATACATACATACATACATACATACATACATACATACATACATACATACATACATTCATACATACATACATGATCGCAAATATTATATACATATGTATATAATATTATATACATATGTATGTACCATTATGATTGATTTTTGGTACCAAAAGTTGGGTGCATATGGGCCGATGTCCAAAAATTTTCTAATTTTGCCCCTAAACAGCCTGTATGTACCATTCCGACAAATATTTAGTGCAAAAAACTGTTTCGTTTAGCTTCCAGGCCCGACTTCTTGAGATATCGGGAGGCGCTATATCTCGAACATATATGGGCCGATGACAAAAAGATTTCCAGTTTTGCTTCTGACTAACCTATATGTATCATTCTGATTGATTTTTGGTGCCAAAAGTTGTTTTATTTAGCTTATAGAGCCGATTTCTTGAAAAATCGGGAGACGCTATATCTCAGGTATATATAGACCGATTGCAGACATTTTCAAATTTTGCTTTTAAACACCTTATATGTACCATTCTGATCGATTTTTGGTACCAAAAGTTGTTTTATTTGGCTTTTAGAGCCGACTTCTTGAGAAAACTTGAGGCGCTATATCTCGAGTGTATATGGGCCGATGTCCAAAATTTTACACGTTTGCCTCTAAATAGTCTATATGTACCATTCTGATTGATTTTTAGTGCCAAAAATTGCTTTATTTGGCTTAAAGAGCGGATTTCTTGAAAAATCAGGAGTCGCTATATCTCAGATATATATGGACCGATTTCAAAAATTTTCCAATTTTGCTTTTAAACACCTTATATGTTCCATTCTAATCGATTTTTGATACCAAAAGTTGTTTTATTTGGCTTTTAGAGCCGACTTCTTGAGAAAACGGGAGGCGCTATATCTCGAGTGTATATGGGCCGATGTGGAAAAATTTTCCATTTTTGCCTCTAAATAGCCTATATATACCATCTTGATTGATCTCCGGTGCCAAAAGTTGTCTTATTTGGCTAATAAAGCCGATTTCTTTAAAAATCGGGAGACGCTATATCTCGGATATATATGGGCCGATTTCAAAAATTCCTTCATTTCTAGGATTTAATGAGCACTAAAAATGATATGGTTTAGTTTTTAAGAAAAAATTTTTTTCAAAAATCTGAATACAAAAATTACACAAAATATCCCTCAAAACCCGGTTTTTTGAATATATCTCGGCTATCCGCGGACCTATCTTACTGAATTTCAATAGCAGACCCACTACCGGGGTTTCACACGTTTTAGCGAAAGAATGAGGTTTCTATCTCAAACCGTTTTCTCAGAAACGGTATTTCAACGACTACAGACGGACAGACGGACAGACGGACAGACGGACAGACGGACAGACGGACCGACGGACAGACGGACAGACGGACAGACGGACAGACGGACAGACGGACATCGCTCAATCGTAATCGCTATTGATGCTGATCCAGAATATATATACTTTATGGGGTCTTAGATGGATATTTCAATGCGTTACAAACGGAATCACAAACTTATATATACCCTTACACATTTATGTGAAGGGTATAAAAATAAATAAAAATGTGCTGAAGTGTCAATTTTTGCAAAAGTAATTCTATTATTTAAAACTATTAAATCTTTTTGACAACTTTACCTTGAAGTAGCAAAGAATAAAATAGAAACAAGAAAGCATATTCATGTTGTTTACTTTAGCAATCACACACTCAGACTCTTAAATTACACCCAGTGGCGTGTGATAAAACTAATTAAGTGCAGGAATAATACATAATAACAGAATAATGAAAATTACAGCAAGACGAAAGAAAAAGAAAAAAAACGAAACGAAACAGAAAACTCAGGAAAAACAATAGACTGTGACAGTCTAGAGTAGTTGCTTACAAATTAAATTGTAGGTGGAAGGCAGTGAGCCAGGAAGGAAGTTAACATTAATATACCAGTCATTATTAACAACAGTGACACAGCAACAACAACAAAAAAACCAAAGTGTCAACTTTGTGTTTGTTGACGAGCAGACATTAAGTGGGAAATTGCTGTTCATTCTTTTGCAATATTTTCAAGTTCTTTTTAAACGTGCGTTTCCTTTTTTTTCTTTTTTGTTGTTCTTCTCCTCTGAAAACTATTTCAGTTACTATTTAAACGTAATTAGTAAAACATTATTTTGTAATTTGTTTAATTTAAAAGAAATTGCAAAAGTTTCCTCATCCAATGTAAATGCATTAAATGTCTGGTTGTTTAAATTATAGAAGAAAAAAATATATATATAAATAAACACAACATAAGAAATATACATATGTAAAAATATATTGTATAAAACGTTAAAAAAATGTACTCAAAATAATGTCTGGTTGATTTAATTAGAGACAACAAAAAATAATAAAATAAAATGAAAAGAAAAGAAAAGAAAAGTTTTACTTACCATTTTTGAAAGTTGTCATTAAACTGTCTGAATCAACACCATGATGATAATTGAATAGTGACGTTTCAAGTAAATCTTCGGCCTTATAGCCCAGCAAATTGAACATTCTAAAAGAGAAAAATCGCATTTTAAATACAAAAAATTCTTGCACCTTTTCACGTTGCACAGTAAAACTTACTTCTCATCCGCATAAGTGAATTTCATGTCCAACGAATGTTTGGTCAAAAATGTGGAGGTGCCCAGGGGCACTTCAATATTAGAGGGATGCGGCAAGGGTCGACCCATGGCCACTAAAACACGATCACCTTTTGAGTTGACCACCAAATGGCCGGTGATATGAATAACCTGAAATGAAAAAAAGGTAAAAAGGTTTCGATCAAGTTTTAAAGAGTTAATTTTTTTTCAGAGTTTTGATTTTATTCTTATCACTTGCTGTTTTTCTAAATGAGAACAACGTTTTCTTTCGCATACTTGTAATAAAAACAATAACAATAGCGGTTTTCATCACTCTTGATACTAATTTTACCACTCTGCTATATTCACTACGATTTTTACCACAAGGCTCGAGTGACTTTCTTACCTCAAAGTCTGCATGTTCTTGCATATATTCTAAAACTTGCTGAATTTCTTATTTCTTATCTGTCCACCTTTTGTTGTGAATTTTGTCACTTTTTCTCTACACCAGTATATTTTTATTTGTTTTTTCCATATTTTTTATTTTCTCAACACAAAATTAAGTTTTGCCGGCAAACCGATTCACAGCACAGAATATCTGTGATTCCTAGTAATTTTTTTACAATGTTTACTAAAGCTTTTCGTTTGATTTTTTAATCACAGCGTAGTAAATAAAAGTTCAGTACATTTTGTTGCTGCAGTGATGTAAACACTAGTACTTTAATCAAATCTGCTACTTTAACCAAATCTGCAACCGAGTTTACTGTCAAGAGTGAGAACCGCTAATTTTTACTGCAAATTTGAATTTCATTGAACTATTATTGTATTATATTATATAAGTAATTTAATATAAATGTATTAATAACAATTTTTTGTAACTTTTATTGTTGTTTTCCATACGAAAGTTTCGTTCGCGTTAGGAAAAACATGCAGTTAGTTTGTCTCAAGGTCAACATACATATACATATGTATGTATATGAAATAAAAATATATATAATTGAGTCAATTAATTTTTTTTTTTATTTGAACTTTTTCTTATATAATTATTTTGTAAAGGGTCGGCCAAATAACTTTTTTTTTGAAAACGGCGCACAACATCGAGTGTAGCTTGGGCTGTGTGGCACGCAGCGCCGTCCTGTTGAAACCAAATGTTGCCAATATCCTCTTCTTCAATTTTTGTGAACAAAAATTCGTTCAACATGGCCCGATAACGATCGCCATTGACTGTAACGGTCACTTCTTGCTCATGTTCGAAGAAAAATGCACGAAAATCCGCACCAAACCGTGACTCGTTTTTGGGGCGTCGGCTTTTCAATGTATGCGTCCCAAATGCGACAATTTTGCTTATTTACATATCCGCCAAGATCAAAATGAGCTTCACTGTAGAGATGATTTTTTTTTTTTTTTTGCCAAATCGGCATCGTTTGTAAGTCGATCTCAGGTCCACTTAGTGCAGCGTATACACAACCATATTCGTTCAGCGGAAGAATAAAACTAATTATCTATCAAATCAGACATGAGCTAAATGCTACCGTTCACGAAATAAGCACTAGTTGAAAGAAAAAAATACGTTAGATGGCGGACCTTTTATTAAATTTATTGTGCTCAAGTTCTTTCTTTATTACTTTTATGATTGATATTAATTAAATAAGACAAAGAAAACATCAAAAACATTTAGTAGGGCGGACAACTAGCTGTTGCAAAGCCGCCACACTTCTCGTCAGCACCCGTGCTTTAACTCAGCGGCTTATGTTCTCAAAGCGACAATCCAGCTACTCAGCCACCCAAGTTGTTGTATACTTTCAGTCAAAATTTGTCAATGTATCAAACACACTCATTATCACTTTTTTTTATTTTATATGTATCATTGCATATGCACCGTGAGAAAGTTTCTCAACACACAAAGATAGCCAAGTTGTATTACAACTTACTGTATATATTTTTCTTATACTTAATTTTATAGTTTGCAGGGCTGGTAGCAGTGCAACATTTGAAAGCGTTGTCTTCACTGTTACAATAGCAATAAACATAAGCATTAATTGCAAATCAACTGGATATTGGTGAGGGAGTATAAAATAAATATTCCAATTAACAGACAAATGTAGGAATGGAATTGACAGGAGATCAATAGATTAAATATGGACAGTCAGTAATAAAGAGCTCATGTAGAAGGATGGCCAAGCGCTGCTGTTTAAAAGCGGTATGCAATTAGATGTGTGACCTTTCAAAAATATTTGCGGTTTTCACGCTTCGTATTGAAGTACTCTTGTAGATCTTGGATATAATTATTTATGTATTAAGTTTATCAGGCTCAAGTTCTTTCTATATTATCTTTGTGATAAACTTAATACATAAATAATTATATGTACATATAAGAAAAAGTTCGAATAATAGAAATTCATTGATTTTGGATATATTTTAAATTTAATAAATCTTGATAAATTTAAAACTCGGCAAAAACAAATCTCTTAAATTTTTAATTTACTAAATTAAAACCTCTGCAATGCCAAAAACTGTAGTAGATTTGCTAAATGTAGTAAGTGGATTTATTTACAAGTATGAAACATGACAGATTTGTCGCCACATTGGTATTTGCTTACATGTAATAAAGTGAATTGTAAACATTTCTTAAATTTGCAATGGAAAAGACCAAAAAAGTAGAAATATTAAAAAGGGTTTAAAAAGAAATCGCAAAATAAGCTGGAACAAAATATGGGCTGACGCAGAAGTGAAAACACTGCTAGAATTTTTACAGCAACATCCAGAATCAGAGGTAAGTTAATAAGCTTGGTTTTTATCTAATTTTAATTTCCATGCATCCTAACATTTGTGTGTTTGTAATGACATTTCAGAAACCCACGGCCTAGATATATAGAAAGCTCATTCAGATGACGGGGATTGACGCCAAGACGTCGTTCAAGATATGATCAATAATATCGTTCCTGTAACTATCTACTGAGAGATTGGTTATGCATACATTTAATTTTTATTAATAAATAAATATATGTATATACCTTTGCACTTCATCATTTCATTAACTTCGATTTGATCAATGGCATTTTGAACCAAATAGTTAATAATGTTTTCTTTCACGGTTTCCTTAAGCATTTTTTTTATATTTTATTTCTTTTAACATTTTACGAAACACCAATTGAAAAATTCTTTTGTGTACTTTTGGCGATAAAATATCTGAACAAAAGTCAGCTGTTTCAACTTTTTTACATTACAAAACAAAAAGTCGCTCACACTTAGAAGTTTAATATAGTATTATATTTAAAAGTATTTTAAATATAATACGAAGTGTGAAAACCGCTATTATTGAATAGTAAGTTTGATAAATTGTCGATAAAAAGTTACAAGACTTCCGCTACAGCGTTCGAAGCAAATTGGGTGCTGATGATCGTTGCGGTGGGCGTGAAACAGCCAGGTACAAAGTGTTTAACTGTACGTTTCTCATATTCTTTACAAATGTTGATCAGTATAATTTCACCGCTAAGAAGTTACTATCGATTCTGAGGCAGTAAAATCGAACTAAAGCCCGATATGGTAATTTACAAAAACTAATAAGAATTATGGAATAAGTAGTTAAGTTTCAAACAAACTTTTAAGAATTTTTCAAGTCTACTGATGAGTTGATTAGCACCAACGAAATGTCGTCGGCATATAGACAGCTGAGAAATACAGCAAATATTTTTTGAAAAGGTTCATTTTTGGACCTGAATTAAAAACTAATAAGAAAATGTATTTTTTTTTTTGTGATAAAACTGGAGTGATAAAAATTTTTTAAAGGAAACAGAAAAGCAAAGTTAAATAACTATGTATGTTCTTTCAAAATGTTAATCACTCCAGTTTTATCAACCAAAAAGAAAAACTTGCTCAATTTCGATTAAGTCAAAATCGAACTGGAAAGCCTGATAAAATTATTAACAATTATAAATCATATAGTTCGACTATAAAATTAAAACAGCTAATACGGATATTTAGCTCTAGACCAATATATTTGAATTGGCTTTTATAGCAAATAGTAATTATTATTAAATTCATTATTGAGAAACATTTTTTTACTATAAACAGGACATATCCCCAGCTTTAACAATTATTGTTCTTTGTAAATATTTTTTGGGGATCCTAAATCGAATATATTCTGAAGCAATATCTGAGCTAAAATGCAGAATACTACTATATATATATTATTATTTTCTATTACGTTTATCAGGCTTAAGTTTATAATAAAACAAGACAAAAACAACATCCAGGACCTTTAGCTAGGTGGACAAACAGCTGTTTCGAAACCGTCACACTTCTCGTCAGCATCCGTCCTCAGGCGGTCATATTTATAAAGCGACACTCAGGTCACTCAGCCACCCAAGTTGTTGTATGTTTTCTCTCTAAATTTTTAATTTTATCAAACACACCCATTATTACTTTTTTTATTTATATCCATCATTTCATAGGATCGGGTGGGTGGTAGTTTTCCACCACACAAAGTTGTATTACAACTTATTGTTAATTCTAATTAAACACAAACATGAGCCTCTGAGTTCAGGGACGGATGCTGACGGGAAGTGTAGCGGCTTCGAAACAGCTATGTAGTTCAAAGGTTCTTGATGTTTTTTTTTTGCCTTGTTTAATTAAATTCAATTACAAAAATAATATTTAACAAATTTAAGCCTGATAGACGCAGTCTGAATGTGTCGCTATCTCATTTAGAGATGTCCGGCATTCATTAACCAACTTAGATATTGTGCAAACATCCGCAAGCGCGTTTTTAGCGGCCTTGCTGACAGTACATAGTGGGATATGCTCCTCATACATTCTATAATCCTATAGTACCTCATCCAGTCTACCGCTCTCCTTATCGCCCCACAACTTTGGCCTGAACGACACTACACTTATCACGTAGCCTAAAACTGATCCTCCGTTGAAGTCGGTAAATATGTATATATACCCCCACCAACATCCGCGTTCGGCTTGGAACCATCCGTAAAAACCATGATAGCGTCCTCTGATCTATTTCTATAGATAGTCTATGGACGACTTCTACAGATTTATGCTGAATCACTTATATTTACAAAAAGCTTGACAATACAATACGTGATAACTGAATCCGACACAATTTCACTCAGTCAACCTTAATTGTTAGTGAAATTGCGTCGGATTCAGGTCTTAAGTCTACCTTAATTGTTTACTTTCCTTCAACAAAGTTTTTTAATTAAGTTATTTTCTTAACTTTTAGTAAAAAAAAAATATCGTTTTACTTTACCTTATAAGAAGCACTTTTAATGTTGATACTACGACCACGACTGGTAATAGTGCACTTCAAACGTACAAATAAATCGCGGCGATGGGTTGAAATGTCCTGCTCAAGAAAATGTTCATCTTTGACTTTTTCAGGCAAACCATTGCGCTTGATGTTGAGAGCTTCCTTAAGCTCAGCATGGTCACATTGATGGGCATATTCCCAAATTTGTTGACCCAAAATATCAATCTTGTGTGAGAAAAAGAAAAGAAAAAAATTAGTTAAAATGAATTATTCTTCACCAACAATTCCAACACCAACCTTTGACAAACCCAAGTATTCAGAGATATTGCCGGTGACATAAGTGATGTCACCATCATTGGATAATATGAGTAAAAATCCATCCATAGTCTGTTTGAGTAATAAACCCAACTCTTCTAGACCTGCCGAATTTTTATTAGCGGCCGAATATGTTGAGGATTTTTCAGTTTCCACAATCGTATGTTGTTGTGTGGCATCATCAGTCAATTGGGAAGACTGAGTTGATGCATCATGGCAATCAATTGTGTTGGTAACAGCTGACGTATCAGCATCTGTTTCAGCACTTTCTATGCTGCTGTTATTTTCCGAAATATGTAAATCACCGATTAGATCTTCGATTTTTGGAACTAAAAAGAGTTGTGAAGGTGGTTGCTCAATAAAATGTTGTTCAAAACAAGGCAATTAATTAATGAATACTTACACATTTTCAACATATCGCGTACTTTCAAATATGCTATGGCAATACGCATGACCGAAGCCTTGTCCAGCTGTTGGACCTCTTCCTTTTTTAGCGGCAATACTTGTGCCAATTCCGAAAAGATTTCTGTTTCCCGGGATCGGCGACATCTGGCAGCATCTCGGGAACGTTCTTTGCGTTTTTCATTGTTCCTAGAAACATACAAAATAAAAGCATTTTTTTTTTTTTAATCTTAGATATTCATGCTGGATTATAAATCGATTTGAATGAATATAAGAATTTTAGGCAATTGTATTTTCTTGAACAAGATTCATGTACGCACAGAGAAAAAAGCACCTAATAAAGTAGAACAAAATCAATAAGATATATCTATGGTTTTTTTTTCAAGAAGGATTCCTTATTATTTTAAATGGGAAAACCTTATTGAAAAAACAACAATTAATGAAATCAAACAGATGATTTACTTGTGTTTATATAGAAAACTAATAAAACCAATAAGGAAAAATTAATAGGATAACCTAATAAAATCAATAAGAAATCCTTATTGTATACAATTTACAAGAAAACCTAATAGAATCAATAAGTTCTTCTCTATAGAATTTTTTTTGGGTATCATGCAAATCGGAAACTGAGTAAAAACAAACGTGAGTAACAAGTTTTCTTCTTGGTTTTATGTGTTTTTCTTGTTGAGACAATTAATAAGATTTGCAACATGCAAATAATAAGAAATACCTAGAAAAATCTTCTTTTCTCTCTGCTGAGGGGTATCAGCCTAAAAACGTTTCAAAGAGAAAATCTTATTGAATCTATTAGGAAGTTTTCGCTCTGTGCGGTTTCGGAGCGAAATTTTGTTTCGACCGGTTTTTTATTAGTAATTTGACGTTGCTGTTTTTGAGTAAGAGAGAGAGAGAGAGAGGGAGAGAAAGAGAGAGAGGGAGAGAAAGAGAGAGAGAGTGAGAAAGAGAGAGAGGGAGAGAGAAATTAGAAAAAAACAAGCTTACTTCGAAATAATTTCAGCTTGAGTTAGAGAGAGAGAAGATAGAGAGAGAGAGAGAGAGAGAGAGAGAGAGATATAGAGTGAGAGAGTAGAAAAAACAAGCTTACTCCGAAATAATTTCAGCTTGAATTGGTTTAATATTAATTTTTGTTCCGAACCAATTGAACCTACAAAATTGTACTTTTCGTTACTTAAATGATATTGATAAAAAAAATGGCCAACCAAGGGATGATCTTGAGCCTGCCAAAAAGTAATTTAATATAAACTGCCAAATAGTTTAATTCTTCACGCAAAACTGAACAGTCACATTATATTAGTATACTTTCACATTTATGTATAATAAAATACAGAGTAATTTTTATTTTATTACAAACTTTCTAACTACTTCCCAACTACATACTTATTCCGAAATTCTCACGAACAAAATGAGAATCAGATATGCTCAAACAAACTTTTTATACAGTTTGAGCATTTCTGATTCTCATTTTGTTCATGAGAATTTTGGAATAAGTAGTTGGGCTTCAAACATACTTTTTAGATTTTTCGAGTCCGCTGATGAGTTGTTTAGCCGGCGGCATATATACGGCTGAAAAGACAGAAAGCATTAAGGTCCATTTTAAGACCTAAAGTAATAAATTTCAATTGGCTCTTATAGCGAATAAATAATTAACTTCATTTTAGAATCAAAAATTTTTAATAATTTTATCAGGCTTGAGTTCGACTTTAGTTCCTCGAAATTTAATTTTTAAAGAAGGCAAGAAAAGCAAAAAATGAAGACTGACTAGCTGGGGTATCATCAGCACCTACACTCCTTTGAACCCAAGCCATCATCAATTGTATATTGTTTTCGGGGAGCCGCGCATAGAAAATGGAAAATTGAAGTTTGCATAAATTTTCTTGAACACACCTCTAAAAATGCAGTTGCTAAAACTGAATGTTCAAGAGTTCCATTTTTGCATTTGTTGTTACTTTTTATTGTAATTAGCATTTGGCTGCACATTTTTGCTCAGAAAAATATTCAACAGGCAAGTAGTGGTTACACTTTTTTCTGCAAGAAATTTGTTTAAAGTGGACGTACATTTAGTTGCACAAAATGCAAAGTGGGCCAAAAGAAATCTAAATATATGCTGCCGACATTTCGTTGGTGCTAATCAACTCATCAATAGACTCGAAGAATTATTAAGAGAATGTCTGAAAATGTTTACTGTGTTAAAGGTTTGTTTGAACATTCCTGATTCTCGTGTTTTTTTCCATTTCTGGTTTAGCTTATAACGCCTAATATCTTTTATAATTAAACGAAGTTTTAATTACTGTTGTACCCGACGTTTCGTCGATTCTCATTTTGTTCATGAGAATTTTGGAATAAGTAGTTGGGCTTCAAACATTCTTTGGAAATTTTTCGAGTCCGCTGATGAGTTAATTAGCAACAACGAAATGGTGGCAGCATATAGACGGCTGAAAAAGACAAAAAACATTTGTAAGCAGAGTTGCCGTTTTTGGTAGTTTCCTACCAAATTTGGTAGTTTTGAAATGAGTTGGTAGGTTGTGTCGTGAATTTGGTAGTTTTTTTTTTCAATTTCAGTTTTAATTTTTTTTTTCACGCTAATCAGCTGTCATCCATCAAATCATCCAATCCATCAATGACAAATCAATTCTGCCTTTGTTATCAGAGTTCGATAAATTATTAGATTGTGATACCGATACAATTGTATCGCAGTGGAATTTACTAAGAGTTAGTGACCACAACTTGAATGATGAAATGAAGATTAGTGTTTTTTGGGAAACGGTTGGCAAAATTAAAAATTGGCTTAATGAAAATACCCTGCAAGAACAGTGTCGGTCATATGACCCATCATATGACCGACACTGCTGATGGGTTCATACATCAGCGTTTCTATCATTTTCTTAAGGGCAAAATGAAAAAAAACTGATGTAAACATTCGTGTACGTGTTATTTCTTTTTTGAACCAGCGTTACCACCTCAGCAAAGTGAGCATTTTGCAAAATGCCCACAAAATTACATGTAATGCTATTAATTTCTTTATTGATAAATAAAAAAAGAATTTTTCGAAAATTTTCAAAAAACAATTCAAAGAGAATATAATAAACTATGTGTAAAAAAAGTGGACAAATGAACCTATAAAAACATTAATGCATAAACGTAGTTCCAAATGAAATTACCAAATTAATAAGGAAAAAAAATACTAAAACAATCATTGTAATGGCAACGCTGAAACCTATAAAATTGCTTTGCATGTGTTAGTTATTAAGTTGTTAATGTGTTGGTTTCCATCAGCTATTTCTTGCAGGGATGGATATGTTTAGCGATCTAGTTAATTTTGTTATCAATTTATTGTCTTTGCCACATAGTTCAGCAGCTGCAGAAAGAAAATTTTCAACACTTGCGTTAGCAAAAAACCAAACTTCGTAATAGACTCGAACTATGTTCCTTAAATAATATTATGATGTACAGGGAAATGATAAGTAAGACTGATTCGCACTATATATGGTCAGCAAAAAGAGACTTTAAAAAATAAACCTTTTTCCAAATAAACCCTTAAGATTTTTACTTTTACACGTGAAGGCTTATTTATTTTTTTTTTTTAATTTTGTTTCTTTTACAAATGAATTGTTATTTATTTTTATAAACTTGTTTTGTTTTTTTTTAAATAAATTTTTTTTATAACTGCTTATTTTATTTTTTGGTAGGTAAACATGCCATTTGGTAGTTTTTGAAATTAAATTTGGTAGGATAAAAAAAAATTTAAGTGGCAACCCTCTTTGTAAGGTATATTTTTGGACCTGAATTAATAAATTTCTAAAATGACTAAATTGTAACGTCCTGTAGTGCTATTCAGTAACTTTTACCGATCCGACAATCGTTGTTCTCGGCGATACATTTTGTCGCTTGCAGTAACGATAGTTTCATTCTGTAGCTTATTTTTAACGATAGTATATATCGATAGTTTTCTATTCTCCCATATTCATTTCATATTGCCATATGAAATGAATTCTGCCCACAAAATGTCAAAATAAGCGAAAGCCATGAAGAGGAATAGAAAAAAAACAATTTGTTTCGCGCCTTGCAATACATTTTAAATGCAACGGGTTATGGATGATTGGATGGAACTCAGCGATTGTCAACTCAAAAGGATTGTTCAAGTCCCGAAGAGTACGCCCATCAACTGTTGGAGGGTCAAAACCATGCTCATCTCTTGCAAAATCATACGACAAATATTCAATACCATTTCCAACACAAAACACCACAAAGTACAACAAAACACAATGTATCGTTAAAATAAACAACAAGAAATATTTTGTCGGTTAAATATCGAAGATATTTTACAAAATGCAACAGCTGATTGTAGTCCACAGCGAATATCGTTAAAAATTCGTATCGTTAATTATTTTAACGATACGATTATCGTAATAAAAGTTGCTGAATAGCACTACTGGGGTACGTGGCTAAAAATTAAAATGTATTTGAAATGAGTTTTGGAAATATTTTTCAAAGAATTTTTGAATTAAACTCCATTTAAATTTTTTTTTCACAAACCCATTTTGTTTTGAACGCTTACTGAACATCTATAATTCAAAAAATTTTCTTGACCTAAATGTCAAGCTCTGCAATGAAAAATTTAAAAAAATCAAATACAAAAACTATTTCATAGAGAGCCTGACGTCATGTGTAGACGTTGAGTGAAAAGAAACAAAACAAACTTTCCAAAAACTCAGTAATTAATATGGAACATAATTTCCCAATTTCTAATTGAAGTTTTAACAAAAATCTGGGTGTTACTCAGAAATCTTCTCAAGAATTTAAAAGTTGTTCTTATAAAAAGTCAAAGTTTTGTTTTACAAGTAAGAAAAAAAAAAAAAACAAATACAATTTGTTTCTTTGTTTCTACGTCACAAACAGACCCACTGCGATCACGTATGCCCAGTCCAGCCAGCCCATCACGCAAGAAACATGAAAATAAATATTTTAAAATAAATTAATAAATTGATGGTTGTTGCTTTCTACATGCTGTTGTTGGTGGGGATGTAAATGCATAAACTGCCTCTACAGTGGATTTGAGCAAAACTTAAAAACCTTTTGCAATAAAAACAAAAACACACACACATTGCATTTTTATCAAGTAAGTTTTTATGCAACAAATTTTAAGCGAGATTTTACTGAGTGTTCAATGCAGTTTAGGGGCCCACCGAATTCAATTTAAAAAAGATCACGTATGCAAAATGAAAATCGTGGCAGGAGAGTTCAAGTTGTTTTCAATATAAAAAAAAAAAAAAAAAAAATACTGCAGTGATTTGAATTCAGAACTTTTTAATAAAGTATTTTTACAATGCAGGCAACATTTTTGTTGGCATGGAAAATAATCAGTTTTCCTTTGAAATTGATTATAAAAATGTGTCCGTGGCAGGCTGCTACAAAAGTCTCATAATTTTTTTTTTCATTTGTAAGAAAAATCTGTACACTGAAAAAAAAACAATTCATTCCATTTGTACTTAAATCGATCCCAAGCGGTGTCAGAACTACGGCAAATACGGATTTTCTTAAATCAATCTTGTTTTAAGTACGGATTATTCAAGCACTAAATACTTCATTTTAGTCATATTCAATCTTGATTTCGTATTGACAATGGCTTAAATCTGTACTTTAAAACAAGCACACGGTACTTGATTTCAGAACATTGGCACTTAACATACTTCTGACACCGTTTGGGATTGATTTAAGTACAGAACAGCTGCATTTTAGAGAACCCAAAACATCGATTTGATGAGTCAGCCGTCGTCGAGTCCTGACTTGGCACCGAATGACTTCTTTTTATTGCGGTACGTAAAAAACAATCTAAGCTGTCAACGTTTCGCGACACTTGCAGAAGCGATTGCTCCATTCAGAATGCATCTTTTGCAGAGATCTCAATCAGAGAGACAAAAATGCTTCGACAATTGGTTCGAGTGCATGTAAAAGTTTATAGAAATTTATAGGGTATATTTTGAAAAACAATAAAGTGATAAAATAAAGTTTTTTTTCTCTAATCTCGAACTGTAAAAGGTAACCCTTGTAAGGGAAATAATTGGGTTTCAGTCCTACATTTGACTTCTCTAGCGGCTCTATGAGCCGAAATTATGACGATAGGAAAACATTTTTCGAAAATATTATCTTGTGATTTTCGATGTTTAATATGTGTTTTTGTTTTCTAAGCCTGAAATCGAAAAGGCAACCCTTGTATATAATATTTTGGTAAATGTTTTTTTTTTTTATTTTCCAACATTTAGAAAATATTATTTCCTGAAGAAATTGTGCACAGGAAAACAAAATATTGAATATAAAAATAATGGGCAAGGGACTCAACCTCGAAATTGAAGTCTGCGTATATTTTTTATTTAGGGTTGCCATTGCTACTATTTTCTCCAGAAACAAGGAATACAATATGATCTTTTTGGGGGCAGTAGTACATGAGTGAAATTAGCATCACACACCAGCATGTTCATGTGGTGTGCAGCACATTCGTTAAAATTTTATATTTTAAAGTAAAAGTTATTGATGCTTTGCATTGTGCTTCCAATGTTTTTGGGGATTTAAAAGAATAATTTGGTAGGAAAATGTTTGTCTTCATAGCAGCTCTCTGGTTATGAAATAAACATGAAGAGAATGAGAAAATAGCCGTTAAACTCCGTAGTGTAGACTATTTATGGCCTTTTTTCAGTCACCTTCACGTATAACTCTTATTAACAAAAGCCCACATATCGTTATTAGATCACTTTATTTCCCTTCAATCTGGGCACAAATTCTGGTATTCATGATCGAACGAATTTGTGATCGAACATTGTGAGCCATTAAGGTTGCTACACTGAACATTTTCATTTATAGTTCTAATGAATTTATTTCATTGATATTTTTCATTAATTCAATGAAAATGTTCGTTACAGCAATGAATTTTCATAGAACTAGTGAATTAAATTTCATTCAAAACTGTTCATTAGTTTTCATAATTTCGTTAGAAGATATCATTGGGTCTATGAAAAAATGTCATCAAATCAATGAACAATTTCATTTCCAGCAACACCTAAAAAGTGGCAACACACATAAAATGAGATTTTTTTTTTTTAGAAAATCTGTTAATAATAAGATTATCCGTAAACCTTAATAATATACGATATAAAAAGTGTTCTGCTTTCATTTGATCAATGAACTAATTCCTATATTTAATGAATGGTTTAATGTTCTGCTTTCATATATTTTATATATTTATTTGAGCTTAAGGTCTTTTAGAATTTGAGTAATTATTTTTGTCAATATTTCGCTCTCCTTCGGATAGCTTCTTCGGGAGAGTGAAATATTGACAAAAATAATTACTCAAATTCTATAAGACCTTAAGCTCAAATAAATATATAAAATATAAGAAAAAAAAAGGGGTCAAAATAAATAAATATTAAGTTCTGCTTTCATTTGATCAATGAACTAATTCTTATATTTAATGAATGGTTTCATTTAAATAATACTTTGTTGTCATTAAACCAATGAAACATGAGGTACTACTTTATTAGCTTAATGACTAAAATTCATATATTTATATGTTCTGTATACTCGTTCTTCGACCTTTTTATTTAAATTTGTTAGATTTTATAAATGAGCTTAAGGTCACTCAATTCTCAATAAATATATTTATTGAGAATTGAGTGACCTTAAGCTCATTTATAAAATCTAACAAATTCATATATTTAATGAAACGATCATTAACATAAAGTTGATGAATCAGCGTTCATTGATTCAATGAACCCCAACGTTGGTTGAACAATAATGAATTTTTTTTTTTTTTTAATTAAATTAACGTCAGAATTCATTGGATTTATGAACGAAATTCGTTTAGTGCAAAAACAAACACACGTTTACTTTTCTTTGGAGAGGCCCATACTTCTTACAACGTATTATCGCATACTGTAGTTGTTTAATAGAAAAATTTATAGTAAATATTATTAAAAGAATTACGAGTTTTTTGTGGTGTGATACAAATAGTGGCATATAATTAAAATGTTAGCAATTCAATTTCGTGGAAAAAAAAACTAAAATGAAGTTGAGAGGAAAATAAAAACTTGCACGCTTCAATCAGAGTGTCAGGTTTTTAAAACCATTAAAATTTTTTTGCGCGTTCAAATTCAATCGGTGTTTTGCAAAGCAATTAAAATGTATATTCGTAAGGAATACAGATAGAATTGAAAACAATGGGTTAAAAAAAAAAAAAAAAAAAAAAAAAATTTAATGCCAATACAATAATGTACACATATGTATATACAGTAGGGTTGCCATAACAAAAAAAAAAGATTCTAATGCCCTTTTTGTTTCTACAACCAAAACCAAGATATTCAAACTACAGAAGAGAATTATTTTTTTACTTTTGTTTTACATGTTCTAGATACTCGTTCATCGACCTTTTTTATTTAACTTCATTTCGTTTAATAAATGAGCTCAAGGTCACTTTATTCTCAATAAATATATTTTCTATTTATTGATAAATTATTCGATATTTCGATACTCCTTTGTGTATCTTCTTCTTGAAAAATAAAAAGGGTTTTACATAAAATGATGAAAACCCCTTTTTATTTTTCAATTATTTTGTCATTATGGTTTGTTTTGAAATTTGAAAATTTATAAAATATTAGAAAACACATTTTCCTGAAGAAGATACACAAAGGAGTATCGAAATATCGAATAATTTATCAATAAATAGAAAATATATTTATTGAGAATAAAGTGACCTTGAGCTCATTTATTAAACCAAATAAATTTTGTTTTACTTCTTTAGAGTTAATTACATTACTTTCTTTCGATCTTAATTTCACTAAAATATTTTAAGAAAAAAAAGTTCAAAATAAATACATAATTTATTATAGAAACGAAAACAGTTTTAAACGAAATAAGTTTGTTCAATCTCAACCCTGAGTGTGAGAGTTTTGGTAAGAAAAATAAGCAGGGACCGTAACTCTTGTGACTTTTATCAAAAAAATCTAGAAATAAGAGTTATTTTTTTTTTTTGATTTTGATTTTTTAAATGAAAAATAAAAGTTATTTTTGATTTTTATATTTTTAAATGAAAAATAAAAGTTATTTTTGATTTTTATTTTTTAAATAAAAAATTAAAGTTATTTTTGATTTTTATATTTTTAAATGAAAAATGAAAGTTATTTCCGATTTTTATATCAATAATAACAGTTATTTTTGATTTTTATATTTTTATATAAATAATAAAAATCAATTCAAAATTCGTGACATGGTGACAGGTAATATATCCGTAAAGCTTATTTTGAAATAGAAAGGAAAAGAAAAGCGTTTCGATACTTCTGCTAATTTATTGGAATATTGGGAAAGCAAAAAATTTGTGTTTATATGGCTTCGAAAATTAGCTTTAATTGTTCATTCTGTATCTGCACTCCTCAAGTCAGTGTAGAAAGGTCGTTTTCAGCACTCAGATTAATATTGGGAGATTTGAGATATAATTTATCTGAAGAACATTTAAAATCAGTTATGATGGTAAAATTTAACACCTGAAAACGACCTCTTAGCACTGACTTGAATGGCAGCCAAAACTTATAAGCTATTTCTATGCATTCATGTTTTTATAGCTGATAATGGATAAGTCACATAATAGATTATATTCATATAGAAATTTGAATGAAGCAGAATATTATAATACATACGGCATCAACAAATAAATAAGAGTTTTGAATTGATTTTTTATTATTGATATAAAAATATAAAAATCAAAAATAACTTTTATATTTCATTTAAAAATATAAAAATCAAAAATAACTTTTATTTTTCATTTAAAAATATAAAAATCAAAAATAACTTTTATTTTTCAATTTAAAAATATAAAAATCAAAAATAACTTTTATTTTTCATTTAAAAATATAAAAATCAAAAATAACTCTTATTTTTGATTGCTAAAATAAAAATAAAAAATTTAAAAATCATGCAATATGTTGGATGCATTTCGCCTAAAAATCATGATGGTGTAATTAAAAGTTTTCTACGATGTTCATTTATGTATGATTTATTTCTTCAAAAATTTAAAAATAACTCTTATTACCGGTCCCTAAAAAAAAGTATTCCACAAAAAATTCAGGCGCGTCGGTAGTCGGTGTCTCATCGTGGTCTTGACTCGTTCTTAGAAGGGTAAAATGTGTGAAAGAACAACACTAACTTTTTCTTGTCAACATTCTTGTTGAAGATATAAACTTCCAATATTCCCCCTTCTTGGAGGAACTCCCATAAAAAGATAATATTTTCGAAAAATGTTTTCCTGCCGTCCTAATTCGTCTCATAGAGCCGCTAGAGAAGTCAAATGTGGGACCGAAACCCAATAATTTTCCTTACATACGAGGGTTACCTTTTACATTTCGGGATTAGAGAACAAAAACTTTATTTTATCACTTTATTGATATTCAAAATGTTCAAATTGTATCAATAAAAAGAGCATCTAGATCTCAATGATGCAAATAACAGAACATGTGGAAAAAAGCTTTCATATAACCAGAAAGCACAAATAACAGTCTTCTGAGATGATAAAATATCGTCCAAGACTGCAAAAATATCATTGCTTTGATTAATGTTAATTAAGTATACAAACAGAAAGTAAAATTGCGTGAGCTTTTGTTGCCGAGTGGTTAAAGCGGCTGTGCCAAAATTGTGAAATTTGACACGTCCACAGTTCATAGGGTGCTGATGAAGGGTGTTTGCTACCCAGAAACAGCCGGTTGTCCACCTAGCTATTAAATTTTACTTTTCTTTACTTAATTGATATTGATTAGAAAGTAGTGAAAACCCAAGGGTTGAACTTAAGCCTGAAAAAGTAATTTAATATAAATATATTCCCCCAAAATATGCATTCTCCTCTCCAAAATATGCATTCTGAATGCAGCAAACGGCGAAGAATGTTGACCTCTCCGCTTTTTTTTTACGTACGGAAATAAAAAGACACGAGCCTTTTTATGACCGATTGACTTATTGTGTGGGATGCAAAGCGAACAAATTTTTTAACAGTCAAATGTTTATGCAATATTGAATGTATGCTGGTCCCACTAATGCCGAAGAGGTTATCAATCTTACGATGGGTCACATGACGATCTTGCAATAACAATTCAATGGTTATCGGAACAACAACTGATTTTGGACGACTTTGGAGAAATTCGTATTGGAGTGACCTACGACCAGGATTGAATTCACCATATCATCGATGAACACCTGCCTTTAATGGAGCTTGATCGCCAAAAATTTAATTTAATTCATCAGTGTATGGTGCTGAGTTAATCCACATCGACAAATGTAAAAAATAATCGCTCGAAAATGTTCACTATTTAATTCCAATTAAATGCCGAGATGAAGTTACTGTAAACAACACAAACAGCGCTCGTATGCCAAAAAATGTTCTGAGTACCTCAAAAAAGGCCAACTTTACGATAGAGCCGTCCGTTGCCACATTGCAACACTAGGCGTGCCAAATACCGAAACATAAAAGTGTACCCACGTACAAAGACAAAATTGACAAAATAACATATGAACATGTCTTTTGTAAAGGGTATTTAAGATTCGGCTTAGCCGGTTATAGCACTATTATTTGTTTCAATTTTATTTATTTCAATTTGTTCAGCTACGGCTGCTTTTGTTCTGCCTCTTGAGGTTCCACTACAACATTCAAAGTCTTTATTAATTGCTCTAAATTTATGCTAATTAAATATCAAAATATTACTATAAATAATTTTTTATCCAACATATGAAAGTTTATTTTCCATTTGATTAACAATTACTTGCGAAAAGTAAAAGTATTGGCTGAACAGTTGTTATCGTTTTTTTAATTGATTCTAATTTTTAAGCCGGAATTATTTGAGTTTAATAAACACATTTTTCTATTACTTTGTTTTGAAATTCCCTAAGAAATTAGGTCAAATGCCTGCTTTTTTATATTGTTATATTCTTTGTCAGATGCCGTGTGTTTGCTAATAAAAATGGAATAAAACATAATTAAATACATTGTAGTACAACACGAGGTCTGATCAAAAAATAACCGTTATTTTCAAATTTCGTGAGTTACATATGAATGTTCGATTTTCGCATTTTTTTTCTCCGTTATGTTGGTACACATATCTGTTATACAGGGTGGCGCAAAAATAATCTTCCGATGCTTCTTTGGCTGTAATTAAAAAAAAATGAAAAACTTTGATTCTTCTTGTGGTTTATTTTTATTTGGTATTTTTGAATTTTTTTACTTCAAGTCGGGAATATGATGTCATATAAATGGCCGCCGCCACAATTGACTGTCATTTGAGCCCTTTTTATAGCATTTTCCATCACATTGGCCGAAACTTCCGCCGATAAATCCTCACATTCTTGACGGATATTGTCTTTAAGAGCTGCAAGAGTCTGAGGTTTGTTGGATTAAGCCCGCGACTTCAAAAAGCCCCACAAAAAGAAGTATGCAGCGGTCAAATCAGGCGATCTTGCTGGCCAGTGCAAATCGCCAAAACGGGAGATTCGGCTCCCGGGAAATGCATCCTTCAGCATATCGGTTGTGGCACGTGCAGTGTGTGCCGTAGCACCGTCCTGTTGGTACCACATGTTTTCCAATCCCAATTCATCAAGTTGCGGCAAAAAGAACTCGTTGATCATTGCTCTGTAGCGCTCACCATTCACAGTAACCGTTTGGCCCGCGACGTCTTCGAAGAACAAAGGTCCGATGACTCCTCCAGCGAAAACAGCACACCATAAAGTGACTTTGAGCGGTTGTAATGGCTCTTCGTGGGTTACACGCGGATTTTCAGTGCCCCAGAAGCGTAACTTTTGATTATTTACGCACCCGCTAAGATGGAAATGGGCTTCATCACTCACGATTGTTTTTGATGAAAAATCATCTTCCTCTTGGTCACCAATATTCCGCGTTCTGGAGCAGTGTAGCGTAACATTGTTTATTAACGCGAATTTCGCATGTGTTTACTACACAAATGTCAAAACAGAACTGACATTAGAAGCTAATCGCAAAATCGATAACATTTTCTGATAGGAGGATTACTTTTGCGCCACCTGTTATATGTATGTGGGCCATTTTGGATTGTCAGTTTGTTTTTAACAGATAAAAAGGTAAGTCGTGTTTTGGTGTGTTCTTCGATTTTTTTCCGATTCGAAAAAATGGATCAAAGAAACTCTGTTAAGTTTTGTATAAAATATGAAATTAAATGCACAAGGACTTTTGAAATGTTGACTGTGACGTTTGGCGAGTCTACTATGAACAGAACACAAGTTCAATTGTGGTGTAACCGGTTTAAGGCAGGCCCAGAAGACGTCAATGGCACTACTCGTCCTGGTCGCCCGAGCAAGTCAACAACCGATGAAAACATTGAGGCAGTGAAGAAAATGATTTTGGATAATCGTCGAATCACTATCAGGGAGGTTGCTGATGATGTTGGCGTATCGTTCGGCTCATGCCTAGTAATTTTTACGCATATTTCAGGTATGAAACGTGCGGCAGCGAAGATTGTTCCAAAATTTGCTAAATTTTGAGCAAAAGCAACGTCGCATGGACATCGCTCAAGGGCCTGGTGAACATCATCAAGGACGATCCAGATTTACTCCAAAAAGAAGTCATAACTAGTGACGAATCATGGGTGCATGGCTATGACATGGAAACAAATGCCCAATCATTCCAAAGAAGAGTCAAGCCCGAAAAAAACACCTCAAGTTCGGTCAAATGTGAAGGTTTTGCTCACTGCTTTCTTGAACTGCAATGGCGTGGTGCATCATGAATTCTGGCCACAAAGTCGTACGGTCAGGTCAATAAGGAACAGACAACTGCAACAAATATGATCGAGCCAACATATTTACTAAAGTTGAATTTAAGGCACAACTCAAACAAGCATTATATGAATTTTATGCTTGTTTGCTTTTTGTGCTCAAAAAAAAAATGCCGCAACAAGTGTAAGTTCTTTTGCAACATTTTACTCGAACTGATTTGTATAGAACCAAAATGTCTTTTTTGTACACAGTTTGCTTTTTGCAAAATTGTTTTGTGCAAATGATTTGATGGTAATTAAATCAAAAACAACCGAGCCACTTATATGCACATAAGCAGTTAGCAGAAAAATATGAAAACTTGAAAAATGTTCTGGGCACTGTTCCATTTTAAACTTTAAAGAAGTTCACACTTAAATAATATATAGATAGTTTATTTTAAATATAGTTTGATAACGCCAAGACAAGAAAACACCGAGTAGAGAATTACTTTTACATGTGAATAAACCACTTATTTCACTAACAACATGTTAGCATTGATACAAAATAAGACACATGCCCTTAGCGACACGGTTGCAACATTCATGTTGGCATAAAACATTAAGTGAGTAGAACTGATTGTTCGAAACGAGCCGATGTGTAAACAAGTGTTTTTTGCATTTGTATAAAAACAATTAGATCATAAAAATCAGAGTGCATGTTTATGCATACCCGAAAATTTTGCACTTGTTGCAGATGTCTGATAAGGAATAGTACCTTGTAGTTTGACGCCGTATGCGCGAAACAATTCTTCAGAAACGCACAGAATTGCGGAAAAAACAATTAGGAGTGCAGTTCATTATTTGGTGCAAATATCTTGCGTAAGTGCGAATGCAAGAAATCGTTGCTTTTTCTTTGCAACCCAACAACAAAATATACAAGGTTGCACTCGCAATATTTTTGCATTTACGCACCGCTAATTACGTGTTGCTTTTTTTGCATGAGTATTGCGTTTGCAACACTGACACTCGAACAGCTGACATTTTAAAACAAAGCAAACAAAAAATTGTAGAAATGGAGACAGCAGCAATTACCAAAAAAAATAAAACGTGAAAAATTAAAAATTGTGTATTAATTTATCAGCTGTTATTTGGAGTGTAATAAAATTTGAAAAGTTGTTAAAAAGGGTGCTCAATATCAGTTGCAATATAATCGGAAATGCAAATAGTCGCAACCAAAAACGCACCAAACGCCGAGTACCGCTAGGGATTTTGCACCATGATAACGCACCAACTCACACATCGATGCTTTGTGAGTTTTTGGCCAAAAACAAAACCGTTATCATGCCTCAACCGCCGTATTCACCGGACTCCACGCCACCGCTGACTTTTCCCTCTTCTCAAAAACTAAAGACACCGATGAAAGGAAAGCGTTTTGCTCCGATTGAAGAGATAAAAGAAAATTCGAAACAGGAGCTATTGGCGGCGATACCAAAAAGCGCGTTTCAGAAGCGTTTCGAAGATTGGAAAAAACGTTGGCATAAATGTATTTATTATATCTGAGGGGGACAAGATAGTTATTGATGAATAAATAAAGACTTTTCGAAAAAAATTAAAATAACGGTTATTTTTTGATCAGACCTCGTATATTATTTTCAACACAAAAATTTTTCTTTTGTAGATTCAAATTGGAGCAGACTTGTTGACGACAAAATACAGTCAGCAGTCCATTTATTAGCATTATTATCATTATCTTTGAATCAACAGAAGAAGATGTCAACAATTAAGAGCTTAATTGATTTATTAAATTGAATTTGATTCAACCAAAATTCAAAATCAGCATAGAAATTCACAAAAGTGCCATGATGCATGGAGAGCAAGTAAGCGGGAACTATGAGCAGTTGCGAATTTTTTTGTATCTACATATATGTACATAGTTATAAAAAAAAATACACAACAGACGCTAAGGTGTATTTCTTATAGTAATAATAATAATTTTTTTTAATTTTTGACATTAGTTTTGAAAATATGTAAATTAGTAATATTCTAGCTTGACTATCCCAACATGGTACAATAAGGACTATGTAGTCAATTGGGGAATTTCTAAGCTGGAATTACATAATAGGTATTTGGGCGACAAAATGTTGCGAGTTGCCTCTGCTGCTTAAAGAACAGTAGACAATGAGATATGACCTGGATTCGAAGTAATTTGGGTGCTGATGATAACTCGCAAATTATTAAGTGTTCAACTTTTCTTTTCTTGTCTTCTTTAAAAATACTGATCACTACAATTTTACCACACAAAAAATCTTTCTCGATTCTAAGGAAGTAAAATCGATATAAAGATGTTTTTTTTTGTTTTTGTTTTATTTGAACAAATTTTGTTGTGGCGAAAAACTGTTCAATTCCCCTACACAGGCTCAAAGAGCCATAATCAAGATTTAACAACATGCGAGTGTTTGGTGTTACACTGCATTTAGACGGGAAAGTACTTTCATTAAATTTGTGTATACCTACGTATTATGAATAAGCAAATATGAACTTAATTATTTATTTGCTTTAAGAGCCAATTGCAATGTATTAATTTAGGTCCAAAAATGAACCTTTTTAAAAAATATTTACTGTCTTTTTCAGCTGTCTATATGCCGACGACATTTCGTTGGTGCCAATCAACTCATCAGTAGTGTTGAAAAATTCTTAAGTTTGTTTGAAACTTAACTACTTATTCCATAATTCCCATGAATAAAAATTTCAATGAAATCTGTGTGCTAAAAACGTTAGATGTGTTTTTGTTATCAACTCAAATCCAAACACAAACAATTTCTCGTCAAAATTCTAAGAATTGCAAACGAAAAACAGCAGTATTTGCATCTGTGTGTGTGTGCCACTGTTTTATTGTCATTTCTATCAAAATAGACTTGAGTTTAAATTAAAACAAAGTTTGGCAGAATTTATTAAACTAAACGTTTAAATAAGCAAATAAATATACAACAAATTTACAATAAAAAAAGAGAGAAAAAACAAAAACAAACCTATGAAAAAGTTTAAACTTGAACTAGAAACAAAGTCGAATGAGGGCATTTCGATCTGACATTTGTACGCAACAAAGGAGTAGAATGAATATATTTTGCAAAAATTAAAATAACTGGCAAACAAATTGGCCTTGATGCTTCAATCAGAAGATTCAATATAAAAAAACAAGATTTAAAATATTGTTGTTCAAAATATTTGGGGGGCAAAAAAGGTTGACTTTGGGATCAAAAAAAACCCCCAAAAGGAAAAGTCTTGCCAAGTCTGCGATTCCGTTTGTAGTTTCAACAATTTTAATTTCCGGTCCCATAATGTATATATATTCTGGATCAGTATCCATAGAAAAGTGAATTAAGTGCTGCCCGTCCGTCCGTATTGAAATCAAGTTTCTGAGAAAACTACTCGACTTGATGCTTTGATACCAAACTGTTCATGTTACGACTTTTAGAAATCACGATGTTCTTATAATCTCTCAGTTAACTTCAGTTCATTTATTAAATGCCCAGAAGTTGCCTCCCACATTCAGTAAAACAAAAAAAATCTAATTTCAAGAACTAGTAGTACACAGAGCGAAAACTTCCTAATAGATTCAATAAGGTTTTCTCTTTGAAGGCTGAAGGGTATCCCAGCAGAGAGAAAAGAAGATTTTTCTATGGGTATTTCTTATTATTTCCATGTTGCAAATCTTATTAATTGTCTCAACAAAAAAAAAAAAAAAAACACATAAAACCAAGAAGAAAACTTGTTACTCAAGTTTGTTTTTACTCAGTTTCCTATTTGCATGGTACCAAAAAAAAAAAAAATTCTGTAGAGAAGAACTTATTGATTCTATTAGGTTTTCTTGTAAATTGTATACAATAAGGATTTCTTATTGATTTTATTAGGTTATCCTATTAATTTTTCCCTATTGGTTTTATTAGTTTCCTATATAAACACACGTAAATCATCTTTTTAATTTCATTAATTGTTGTTTTTTCAATAAGGTTTTCCCATTTAAAATAATAAGGAATCCTTCTTGAAAAAAAAAACCATAGAGATAGCTTATTGATTTTGTTCTACTTTATTAGGTGCTTTTTTCTCTGTGTATTGTCATACAGATGAAGTCAATAGAACTGCATTATTGTAAGGTAACGTAAAGAGAAGGATATGGACCAGTGTTGCCAGTTTAGGGGGTTTCCCTCTAGATTTAGGGTTTTTTTTTAAAGTACGGGAACGTTTTTCGTGCAAATCGGGATCTTATGGGATCCCAAAATAGAGTAAAGAAACAGAACTACTGTATAAAAATACAGTAAAAATTTCTCGTGTTTCTGTAAAGTCTCTTTAAATAAACATACCTCAATCCCTGATGATGCTACTCAGAGGTGAGCGAAATATTGTAAATTATTAAAATAAATTATAAAACTGAGCTGAAGCTTGAAAAACATTTAGCATTTTCATTTCAAAACTGAAAAGGTCGAAAAATCTACAATTACAGTCAAAGCCCGGTATAGCGAATACTCAGTTTAACGAATATCCGATATAACGAATGGCGAAATTTTTTACATTAACTGCCTCATATAGCGAATGGCAAAAACAAGAATCTCGATTTAACGAATGACAAAGCAAAATGCATTAAAAAAATCGTTACAGAATCGTAAGATTGTGGGTGTTTTTGGCTTCTTTGCTTTGTGCTTGGTATTGAAAGAACGCGTTTGATGCGTTGCTTTTTTTTTTAATTTCAGTAGTTTTGTTTGGTTCACTGTGCAAACGTGATGTCGATTTCTTAAGAAATTAATAATATGAATGAAATGTTACAATAAACCTACACTTGTTAATACCATCCAAATATAAGTAAATATGTATATGCACCTTTGTACATTTATGATTTCTAATGAATTTACATATTAGAGATAAAAACAATTCTTAAATAAACGTTAAAATATCAATTAAAGTTTTATTTCTACACTAAGTTATCAATACAATTAAATTTTGATGTTTTTAAAACTGCGGGCCACCGTCTTTTATAAAATTTTAGGTTAAAAAATTACTGTTCGATATAACGAAAGGTCTGAACATTATATCATTCGTTAAACCGGGCTTTGACTGTATTATTGAAATTGACATGAAAACTCATTGTAAGAATCTTTGGTGAAGAAAAGCTTTTTTTATATAAGCGTCCCAACCCTGCAATGGAGCATATATACGAGTCAATGCACATGTAGATGAACTTGACATTTATAAAGGTTATTCAAGAGTCAAACCAGCCGAATATAACACTTTTCTATTTGTTTCTTTGTCTAATTCGATACAGTAAAAATTGTTCTATTCAGCACAAACGGAAGATCTTTTCCTTTTTATATCATTTATTTATGCCAATATTTCGCTCTCCTTCAGAAAGCTTCTTCAGGACAAGCATTATTTCGCCAGGCATTTATTCACTAAAAATTTTCCAATTTTCGCACACATTCTGCAACATTACCATGATTTTCAAAGCAACATCACAATATTTCCCAGCGTTGTTCAACCGTATACACAAGCATATTCGTTCAGCGGAAGTATAAAACTAATTATCTGTCAAATCAGACATGAGCCAAGTGTTACCACTCACGACATAAGCACTAATGGAAAAAAAAACGTTAGATGGCGGACCCTGTATATGTTTTATGTCGAAGAATCATTGCATTGTTTTTGAGTATTTCTAATTCTTTTTTAATAATCAAAAGTAATCGCGATTTATTTTAGATTCTTTGTCTTCAAAATTATTCCTAATCAGAAATTGCCTGATAATGTATAATGTAATCACTAGGATTCTTTTTGAAAAAGAATGTAATTGATTAGTAATGGTTTTCAAAATTTAACAGTTCTGTTATAAAGTATTTACATCAGGCAATAAAAAAGAACCAGAGCTTGATGGTGAGAAGAATACAAAAACAGGTCTACACATGAGTTAAAATGAACGAAAAACTAAATAAAAAAAAGCGTATTCGCGAGCAGAATTTTTTCGCAGCCCGGCTTTAAATTAATTCAAACAAAGACTGATTAAAAAGTTGTAGAGCAGCTTTTTTTTCAAATTATTAGTTGCTGAGGTTAATACATGGGTTAAATTATAAGTTTTTTAATTCGAATTAATTTCCAAGTCAAAGTTTAATTAAGTCAGTACAAAATCACCAGAACGTGGGATAAATAAGTAATTAAGTTTTATTGACACGAAAAGAGTTATTATTAACATAAAAAAAAAAATTTAATTAACTATCAGCAATGCCTCCAGGAGACACTTCAAGTTTTGGCCCTGGTATTCAACAAAAATACCAAATTTACTATGAGCAAAAATATTCTTAAAATGGATTTTTAAAAAATTTAAAAAAACCGGTTGCAATTATTCAGAATTTTACTGAGAAAATGTCATAATAACATAATAAAAATCTTAATGAAATTTTGTGGAATAGAAAACGGGTAAAAATTTTATAAAAATAGGAATTTCTACAGATGCAAGGAATTTTATTTGATCTCCAAACTTAAAATGACATACAAAACCATGTGTCATGTGTGATGTATTTTATATGACAAACATTGTATAGAAATTTGTCAACTGCGAAAACTATTTTTTATGAAGAAATGCCTGCAAATGTTTTACTTAAATGAAAAAATAAATAAATCGAAATAAATCACCCGCCATAAAAAATTTCATTTATTTGTCCCATTTTTTGTTTTTATTTATATGGCACACACGTGCCTCAAAGAATCATCAGAGCAGCCGTTATTATCAAAATAAAAGAAAACATTAAACATTTTTTTTTTATTTTTTTTTTTATTATTTAAACACAATTTATAATCAATTTGACGTAATTTATTTCTGCCCATCGCACAGAATTCCGAAAGTTGCTCTTTGTTTTTCAAATTCAACGCATTAATATTTTAATTTATTTAAATAAGTTGCAGCTTGACAAAACTCAGACTGAACAAATAAAATTGTTTTTTTTTTATTCATCAAGTTACCAACTATTTTGCTTCAGTCATGTTTTTTTTTTTTTTTTGCAACACGTATTTATTACATTTTTGTCTCAAGAGCAAATATGTTTAATCAAAGACCCCACAGACGATGTGTTTTTCACATTGTATGTGTCAACTTTTACACATGTAAGCAACTACATGTCGTGTGTCATCTTTGAAAAATTGCTTATGTAAGCGGCATGAAGAAAAGTCGTAAAACCTAATTTCAAACAGGAAAGCCAAGGAGTCACTAGCCCTGGGATCCAACCAAGAGGGTTGAATGCAAGCCCAGACAAAACCGAAATTAGTTTACTTACAAGAGAGACAAAGATAGACAATAACTATTTATTTCCGACACAGGGTAAAGTATCTTGGAGTTATAAGGGATTGGAAGTTAAAATAGAAATACGAGTACAACATAGATGAAAGAGTCCATAAAGCTCAATCTGTAAAAGAGCACTGGCTTTATAATAGCATTATCAGGCCGAGTACGGCCTAAGAGTCTATAGTGTGGTGGAAGTCGATGGAATATAAAAGCGACATCAAACCTATACAGAAAGTTTAATGAATGCTGTCTTGGTACAAGGTGGGTCAAAAGAAACCACCCTATTGGAAGTTGCTCGTATTTTTTCAAAAGGCGGCTAATGTCAAATCACTTTTAACATTTGTGAACTAGACAGCTGTAGAATAGAAGTGAACATGCCGTGGAGCAGAATAATCGTGTCTATGACGAAGTGGACGATTTTTCAGCCAAAATCATAATAAGCGATGGGGCTCATTGCCACCTCTGCACATGTACATGAACAAGCAAAACTATCGCCTCTGGGGCACCGAAAATCTACAAGTGGTGCTCGAGGAGCCTTTACACCCGCTCAAAGTGACTGCATGGTGCGCTGTTCTCGCTGGAGGGTCATTTTTTGTTTTCGAGCACGCCACTGGTCAAACGACAACGCGCTATAGGGCCATATTAAGCGACTTATTTCTGCCGCAA
Source organism: Sturmia bella (assembly GCA_963662145.1). Lineage (NCBI taxonomy): Eukaryota > Metazoa > Arthropoda > Insecta > Diptera > Tachinidae > Sturmia > Sturmia bella. The sequence continues at coordinate 41,946,803 of OY759168.1, read as the reverse complement.
TTGAACGAATTAGACGGAGCAGCGACACACAGTGCGCGAGCCACAACCGATATTCTGAAAGCCAAACAACATCGGATGACTTCTTTTGGTCCACCTGTTACATCCAATTACTTATTGTCATTTTGTTGAAAGGTGTAATAAAAAAGGGATAATACAAAAAATTGTTGCCATAAACGTCAGATAAAAAGAATGGACGACGGCTTTTTACAAGCTTGCAATTGCCATTTGCACTTGTGTCTGCTTTAACTTACATGTGTAGATTTATTTTAGATTTTGTTACGATATTCGGCAACTTACCTGAAAAAGAAAAGAAAATATTTGTTAAAGCATGAAATAAAAAAAATTATGTTAAGTTAAAAATCTTCTAAAAAAAAAAAAAAAAAAATACTAATGAGCGATCTCCGCTGAGCGAATTAAATCACGAATATTTTCGGATTGCAAAAACGCTACTAGAATTTTTACGAAGCATGGTGCCGGCAGCCGGGACAGACGATTTTTGCACTCAGGGGTCGTAACGTGCCAGAGAGAAAAAAACACAGTGATTATAAACGGCGTTTTCTTTTCTTTTTCGGTTTGTGACATCGTATGATTAATACTCGGATTGTTAATTCCATCAAAATGAGTTTTTATAATTAAAAAGAGAAGTACTATTTTAGGTGTGAAAATAGAATTTATTAAATGTTTTTCGCTTTCTGTCTCAGCCGTCTTTATGCCACCGATATTTCGTTGATGCCACTCAACTCTTCAGTAGACTCGAAAAAAAAACTCGATAATAAATATTTGAATCCTGACTATATGTATATTCTACTATTCCCATGAACACAAAGTGAATTGCAAATGTTTAAAGAAACCTATAATACACAAACCAATTTTATCGTTTCACAACATTTTTACTTTTCTTAACACAACAATTTAACGGTACTTTGAACTGAAGTGTTTTTAAGGAAATTCAAAACCACAGACTACACAGATATCCCAAAAGTGACGTTTGAAAAGTGGCCATATCATTTGTTTGGGGGCCAGTCAGAAGTGAGCAGTACAGGAAATCGTAGCAATATGAGTGTGTGAGACTAACTAGTGTACACAAAAACAAACATAAACAATAAAAAAAAAATGTTGTTGTAAAGTGTTTGGAAAAATATTGGTTTTGTTGTAATTTTTCCGAAAAGTGTAGAAAACATGAATGAAAAGCTTTGAAAACTAAGTTTTGAATATATTCGATGTACTGCTAGTGATGTACTCAATGTAAATAAAATATTAAATATAAATAATTATTATTTGTTTGATTGCAAAGCTGTTTTGTTTGCATCAGATTTGCACTGAATTTTTCTAACCAAAAATCAAATGTAAACAAATGCGGAGTCAACCAACAGAGACAGCTATATAAAAATTTTCATGTTTGCTGTCCTTCACTGGATGCTCCAGCACCGCAAGGCTGCCACTTTCATGAAATTTGACAGAAAATTGGTAATTTTCGTAGTCCGGCAGAGCTGGTGACCCTTCTGGTTGTTTTGTGTTCAAAACAGCAGTAACACTGAATGAAAATTACTGATGTTAAGGTAGTGAAGTGAGGTAAAAACATATGTATTATGGCAAAATTCAACACCATCTTCACTGCGATTTTGCCGACCTATACGAATTCGTTTTGTTAAAAGAAAATACTGGTGTCGCCGAAGAAGAAATTAATTCCACGATGGCACTAAAGCCCACTGAAATTAATGCAAATGGAAACAAGTTCTCCGACAGTCATATCTTCATCATGTCCATGGTCTGCAATGCTGCCACTAGCCATTGCTACATATGCGGTGCAACATTTAAAGACTTCAATAAAATTGACAGCTACACTCAGAATAGTTTTGCAGTAACCGGCCAGAGTTTATTCTAGAAGTAATCAGTGCAATTATTTTTAAATGACAAAACGTACGAAAAAGAATGAAATTTTAATTTTAACTGATTTGTACAGTTACTTAAAAAACTAGCAACAGCTAAATACGGATTTTCGCTGACAGTTAATAATGACAGTAGTAACTTATGTTACACATACATGAAGAAACTAAGCTATTAATACGTATATACATATTTATAATTTGATTTCTACATACATATGTAGCATACATACGCTTTACTTTAATTGATTGTTGTTGAATTTGTTCTGATTGTTGGCGATGGCTGAGTGGGTACGGCAGCTGCTTTAAGTCGAGTCTCAGCAGAGGCTTTGCAGTACAAAAATTAAATTAGCGCATTGAAAAAGGAGATAATACAAATAGAAAACTATAATCAAATAAAATGACCACCTAAGAAAAAATAAAAATAAAAAAATTACAAGTTGATTACGCATGAATTATTTGACAGTTTGACAGAATAAAGGAAAAATCATTATTTTTAGCGATTGGCTTCCGTAGATTTTTTAACATTTAAATTCAAATGAAGTAATAAGTAAATTTAAATGAAAAATAAGTAGAACGGTTTTTAAATGAAGTTTCACTTATTTTAAAGAGTGTTTTCCGTTAATTTTACTGACAAAGTTTTCTGAGTGTATCCACAATTAACACGCCAGAATTAGACTTTTTGAAAGCATTCTAAATTTGGCTTATAAATCGGCATATGGGTGATTCCATGGTTACGCACGTGACATTTGTACACGTTTAATTGTTTTGAATATTATAAAAATATAAATGGGTTGGAATTTTTGAATGGAATTTTGCCATTGTTACATTTGATGTGATGAGTTCCTTCCAAAAAGTATATATATTGGAAAATTGAGCACTGGGTACCCAAGTTCCATGCGATCAAAGTTGACTTACGCACGTGACAAAAAACGTAAGTGCCTTTTAAAGCAGCATGAAATATTGCAAAAGTAGGCGAACTGTAGAAGATTTTTATTTCCGAAAAAATGTTTTTATAAAGGTTATTAATGGACCTTTATAATCATGGTTTGTTCAAAAACAAGTGTGCATGGGTTGGCTAAGAAAAAAAAATTTTTTGATTACGCACGTTACATTACGCACGTGACACTTTTTACCTTCATACATATTTTTGTAATTTAACATATATTTTCAGAAGTTTTTACCATCATTTAAAATTATTATAAGTTAAATCTTTTTTTTAAATAATAAAATGTCAATAGTTTTTTTTTCAATTTTCTGTGCTTAAAAAAATTGTGCGAGCGTTTTGATTTTTTTGATAACTAACGGTGGACCATTTCATGGAAATACCCATATAGAGAGCGGAAGACTGAAGCAGAGAAAAGCATGGAACTGGAGAAAAAGACAGAAATTCAAAGAAAATTTCGCGAAGAAACTGGTTTTTGAGTAAAAAAAAAAATATTTGTCAAATTTTAACTTTTATTTCTGACTTAAAAAATAAAAGTCAAATTTTAACTTTAATTTTTGACTTAAAAAATAAAAGTCAAATTTTAACTTTAACTTTTGACTTAAAAAATAAAAGTCAAATTTTAACTTTTATTTTTGACTTAAAAAATAGAATTAAAATTTTTGACCGAAAAAATAAAAGTCAAATTTTAACTTTTATTTTGACCGAAAGAATAAAAGTCAAAAAATAACTATTATATTTGACTTTTTTGAAAAAAGTCGTAACTGTTACGGTCCCTGCTAGAAATAAAACTTATTATATTAAATAAGGTACATTTTTAGACCTTAAATAATACATTTCAATTGACTTTTATAACAAATAGATAATTAGAATGATTTTTGAATACTAAAACGAGATTATTGTCAGTTTGTTTGTAAATGAAGAGCGCTTAACCGAAGAGAGACGAACCCATCATTAATTTCCTTTGACATTACATATTTCAATAATGTCCAAAGAATTCAGAGCGAATATTTTTGAAAGTATGGTAAAACTCAAAAAATTATTGCAAAAATGAAATTAATAAAATTGCTGCTCTAACAAATTTGTTTATCAAATATTTTTGCTGATTGTACAGGTTTGTTTTTATAATTGTTAACTATTTTATCGGATAAAATACTAAACAATTTTAAATCGCATAGTTCGACTTTACACTTAACTGAATTCTTAAGAATCGCTGGGCCCGGCATAAAGTCGATTTGATGAGACATCCGCCGTATAGTCCTGACTTGGCACCAAATGACTTCTTTTTAGGCCCGTACGTAACAAAACAAACTGAGAGGTCAACATTTTTCGATGCCTGAAGAAGCGTTGCATTCAGAGTGTTTGGTTTGGAGATGCCTCAATCAGAGTGGCAAAAGTGCTTCAACAATTGGTGCAAACACGTGCAAAAGTTTATAGAACTTCATGGGCAAAATTTTTAAAAATAATGAAGTGATTTTTAATGATTAATTTTTTTTTTTTTTTTTTTGTTGCTCTAATGCCGAAATATAAATTTAAATCTCATAACGAAAAATTAAGTGACAATTTTTCATTCACATCAATTTTCTGTAGGTATTTTATGTGCCATCAAAAACAAAACACACTTATTGAGGAATAGCAAATTGAGGGAAAAACATTTTGAATAAAAAGGCAACGCCGGCGAAGAAAGAGCAAATGAAAAATCGCATGTTTATATTCGCATGTTTAAAATGTATTCTGGGAATTGTCAAATAAAAATTGTCTTACTTATGATTAATGGATTTCTTTTTTACTTGATTATACAATTGGTGTTTTTTATTGTTTTTTATTGGCGATTATTTCTACGATAGGTTTAGTTAATTGCTTTGTCGTTTTCTTTTGTTTAACTAAATTTGTATAAAAATTTGGCTAAAGCTACAGGTTTAAAAAAAAAACACCCCAGCAAGGTTATCGCAAATGAATCATCAATGCAGCCAGGAAACTAATTATAAGTAGGTACTAGTACGTATACATTTTGAAGATTTAATTTTTTGAGGAAAATGTACAAAATACTAACAAAAGATTGTTCTCTAACTGCCGTCTTTTCTAAGACATGCACCAATTTTCATTCCTACATTTATATTCAAAATAATAACAAAATATGAAAATTTGTTTTTGTTTTCAATACAAATACACAAAACAAAATTTATGAAATTTTAAATTTGAAGGCTCTGAACATTTCGGGTAACATGCCTGGCAAGAAATAGCTGATGGAAACAAACACATTAACAACTTAATTACTAACACATGCAACGCAATTTTATAGCTTTCAGCGTTGCCATTACAATGATTTTTTCATATCTACATTTTCCCGTATTAATTTGGTAATTTCATTTGGAACTACGTTTATGCATTAATGTTTATGTAGGTTCATTTGTCCTTTTTGCTTGGAAACAAATGGTGCTGCGGAAATTTTTTTCCATATCATTCAGTTTAAACTGCTACTGACTACTGTTTTTCATTTAATTTTATCTAAATGTGTCTCTAAAACAGTTTATTTTATTCTCCTTGAATTTTTTTTTCAACTTTTTCGAAAAATTATTATTTTTTATTTAAGAATAAGTAACTAATAACATTATATGCAATTTTGTGGGCATTTTGAAAAAAATATTTCGAGTGATAATTTTGCTGAGGTGGTAACGCTGATTTAAAAAAGAAATCACACGTACACGAATGTTTACATCAGGTTTTTTTCATTTTGTCCTTAAGAAAATGATAGAAACCCTGATGTGTGAACCCAGCAGTGTCGGTCATATGATGCATCAAATGACCGACACTGTTCTTGCTGGAATGATCGGAATTCATGATACAATTAACAAGGTAGCCTCGTCAGCTAAACCGTTAATCATCTGACTACTTTAGGTTGTCAAGAGATTGCAGAGATGAACGGCAGCCAAAACGAGGTAGCAAATCCTCGTAAGCTCAGTGCATCTCTCTTCTGTAAATGTAGAAGTGGCGTCTTTTTGACAGTTTGCATAAGTTGTACAAAAACAAAATGCATGTTATTTTTATTGAAGTTGTTCTTATTGTAGCGAAAAGGCTACCTTGTTAATTGTATCATGATCGGAATTCACAGGCCCAGTCGTATCATTTGTATTTTGAGATGGAATTTCAAACAGAAAACTCTTAAGCAACAACAATTCTCAAATTATTTATTTGTGGCATGATACAACTAACAAGGTAGCCTTTTCGCTACAATAAGAACAACTTCCATAAAAATAGCATGCATTTTGTTTTTGTACAACTTATGCAAACTGTCAAAAAGACGCCACTTCTACATTTACAGAAGAGAGATGCACTGAGCTTACGCGGTTTAGCTATCTCGTTTTGGCTGTTTTTCATCTCTGCAATCTCTTGACAACCTAAAGTAGTCAGATGATTAACGGTTTAGCTGACGAGGCTACCTTGTTAATTGTATCATGATTTGTGGGCTTAATGTTTGTATTATAAACACTCTCTCTCACTCTCTCACTCTCTCCTTCTCCATCTCTAAATCCATTGACAAATAACACGACCGGTGTTGCCAGTTTGGTGGGGTTTCCCCTAGATTTAGGGTTTTCTTCTTTTAGAGATGAATTTGGGGCGTTAAATTCTTGCGGGAAAAATTTAGGAGGAAAAAATTTATTTTTGGGGTATTTTTAGGGGATTTCTGTATTTGGTTGAAAGGTAAAATGGCAGGAGTTAAGAGATTTTCCAACTTATAAATTTAAAGACTTTAATGATTTTTAAAGCAAAATTAAATTAAATATTTTATGTTCATCTGGTAGATTCAAGTACATAATTTGGCAACTGGTAATTTTAAGTACTTTTTTTTTTTTTGTTGAGTTGAATGAATTTTTTCTATAGGGGTCATTTCTTTGAATTTTATACGTTTCTTAAGAATTGGGAAAATTAAAATATTTAAAAACCCTGGATAAAATTGAAACTCTTTTTTATGAAAATGTCAAAAGAACGTAAAGAGCAAAGAAGACTTAAAAACTCTTAATATCTTGGGAGAAACCTAAATTTTTCTAGATATGCAGATAACAATTTCCAGCTGCATATAAATATGTACTTAGACCTCAAAATATGTGAATACAAATAAATCGAAAATTTACAATAAATATACATACATACGCCTGTAATCATAACATATGCTCTGAAAAATACATATAATTAGTTAATTTAGACTTTTTTTTTAATTGGGGAAAGTTTAACAATTTTATGCATTTTCCGCATTGTCAATGCAATAATATTGGTGATTCGCAAACTAAAGCAGAATGTTCACCAAAATTTATTGGGGGGATTTTGTAGAAAAACATTGAATTTTAGGGGGTTTTAAAATTTTTCTGAATGTATTTTTTATAATACAACAGACTGTTTGTTACTTCGATGAGTCGAAAAATCTATAATTTGATTACGAAACCGCCTTTCTGGGTCACAATTTCAATTAGTGTGAAAGTCATTAATTTTATGCGACACATTTGCGGAAAAAATTTCCATTTCAAATAGACAAAACATTTTGCATTTGCTAGTGCTGTCAACCGAAAAACAACATACTTAATCAAAACTATTTTAATGTTTGCTAGAAAGCACAATAATATGTATGTATTTCAATTTAGAATGAAAACTTTTTTAAAATAATTTATTTATGATTGATGAGTGGCAAAGAAGCAGAGAAGAATAAGATATTGAAACACAATTACTTGAGCTGTAAAATCCTTAAAATTCATCTAAAAAATTCGATCCCGAAAGCAAGTTTAAAATCCCCAAAAACCGTGGAGGAATCCCCTCATCTGGGCACATCTGGCAAAATTCACGAAATTGTGAATTAAATCGAATTACAGAACGAGAAAACTTAAAAACGCATCGGTCATTGACTTTGACAATCAGCATTTTGTAACATACTCGTTTTACAAACGAGTACAAAAAAAAAGGTTTACATATTGCAAGCAAAAAATTATATAAATTGCAATTAAAATTAAAAAAAAACAAAAAACACACACACAGACACAGACATACTTCGAGACCTTTTCATGAAAAGTTGTATTGAACACAAAAAGAAAATGCTTAAAATCACAGATAACAAAATCTTTGTAACGCTTTTAATAACTTGGAAACAATTCGTTCTTATCCGCAACAGTTTTATCGTGTTTTATTTAACAGGACGCGACAAGTGGGGAAAGTGCACATCGCTTGAAGTGTTCTACGCAAAAAATTATGGCGGTTTGCAATGAGTTGATTATCTGCATTGACTGTTAATTAAATGCCAAGAGCCCATTAAATACAAACAATAAGCAACGCGTAGCAGCAATTTAAGTCTATGGCAAATCAATTCAATTGTGAATTTGCTTAACTTTCGCCATTTTTGTTTTAAGTTTTTATTTTCATTATATTTATTTCTGCATCAATTTAAGTCTATAGATTAAGAATCGTTATAGACGAATGGGCAGATTCATAAAAACTAAAATTTGAACATCAATTTAACTTTATAGGCGAACTGTATGATTGCCAATTGTTAATTACTTTATGGGGCTGGAGTTCGATTTTACTTGCTCAGAATTGAGACAGCTTTTTGTAATAAAATTGTAGTGATCAGCATTTTTGAGGAAGACAAGAAAATTAAAGTTGAAGACTTATTGGCGTCCCCCACGATGATCACCATCATCGCCTAAACTGCTTCGAACGCAGATCATACCGTTTGTAAGTAACAGCGCTTAGTCAATTGAAAGTCGATCAATATAATTAAATATAGACAGTCAGTAGTGAAGAGCTCAAGGGAGTGGTTTGATTCAGTAACTTTTACAATATACCATAACGTTATTATACCCTTCACAAAAATATGTAAGGGTATATACAAGTTTGTGATTCCGTGCGTAACGCATTGAAATAACCATCTAAGACCCCATAAAGTATATATATTCTGGATCAGAATCAATAGAGATTACGATTAAGCGATGTCCGTCTGTAGTCGTTGAAATGCCGTTTCTGAGAAAACTTCTTTTTCGCTAAAATGTGTTAAATTCCGATATTGAAATTCTGATATTGAAATTCAGTAAAATCGGTCTACGGATAGCCGCGATATACCCCAAAAAAAAAACGGGTTTTGAGGGGTATTTTTGGCCATTTTTTGGTCAGATTTTTGAAAAAAAAAATGTTTTCCTAAAAAGTTAGACATATCATTTCTGATGGCCATTAAATCCCAAAAAATTGAAGAATTTTTGAAATCGGTTCATATATACATGAGATATAGCGTCTCCCGATTTTCCAAGAAGTCGACTTTATAAGCCAAATAAAACAACTTTTGGCACCAAAAATCAATCAGAATGGTACACATAGGCTATCTAAAGGCAAAACTGGAAAATTTTTTGACATCGGCCCATATATGTACACTCGAGATATAGCGTCTTCCGTTATCTCAAGAAGTCGGCCCTGGAAGCCAAATGAACGGTAAGTACCAATGTTCTTAAATCAAGAACAGCGTTCTTGTTTTTAAGTACGGATTTGAGCTATATTTAATCCGAAACTAGGATTGAATATGTCTAAAATTAAGTCTTTAGCGCTTGAAAAATCCTAACTCAAGACAAGCTCAACATACTTGATTTAAGGAAATCCGTACTTACCCAACTTCTGACACCGCTTGGGATTGATTTAAGTACAAATGGATTGAATTGTTTTTTCAGTGTACGTATGTACATATATTCATATTTGGTTGTTGGTATATTTTGCTTCAATATTTAGTAGGTGTATTATCTCCTTCATACACCTACTAAATATTTTCTTTTTAAGGAGAATCTATTTTTTTTTAAATATTAACACCGGTATTCATAGAAAATAAAACGTTGTTGATAAACATTTTAGAACAAATTTTTTATATCAAATTTGTTCTAAAATGCAACATTTATTTTTTATGAATACCGGTGTAAATATTTGAATGACAAAACAAGAAACTATTTTTCTTTCCAAAACTGTTTGTTGTCATTTTTGTTGTTGAACTGAAAAAAAAAATTTTTTTTTTTTTTTTGAAATCTTATCATATTATTGGCATTAATTAATTAATGCTCAGAATTTTCATTTTCCCCGCCCCTCTCCATAATAATCAAGCCAGCTTAGAGTAAATGTTTTTGTGAAACATTCATTGCTCATTAAGTCTCAAATTTACAGTCATTCGCTATTTAGTAACAAGGGCTTAGGAAATCTTAACTGAAGGCCAACGGTTGACTGTAAATTTGACCCAAAGTGGGGAATATTTGCGCACAACAACTTACATAAAATCCTCAATATCAACAACCTGCGTAAATTGGCAGGGCCCCTGATTGCTGTAGGGACCATAACCGTAGCAATAGGCGTACGTCCAAGGCTGATTGCCGCGACAAGGTATCGATTTTGTGCAACTTGTTGACGACGTGTATTGATTTAATTGCTGTTGTTGCTGTGGCAGTTGATATACTTGATTGGATGGCTGATACTGGCTGGAGGCGGGCTGACGCCGGTGAAGATTGTAATAATGATTTAACATACGCGATGGTGGTGGTGGTGGAAGGGGCTGAAAATTATATTGTTGGTTCGCAACCGATTGTTGGGGAACTGGTGGCTGCGGTTGTTGGCTTCCAGGGGGGTTAAATAAAGCAAACTGTTGTTGCGTTTGCACTTGTGATGCATTAACAAAATGATTGTGCGGGTTGTTGTTAACAAAATTTAATTTTTCATACGAGTATATTGATTGTGGTTGCACTGAATTTTGTTGGTTATTCATTTCATGATGGCGACAAAAAGGATGTGTATAGTTGTTACTGCTGCTGCTGTTGCTGTTGTTGTTGCAATTACCAGTATTGTTGTTGTTGTTGTTGTAATAATGAAAGGTTTTTAGAGCAGTTTGCATGGTATTCATATTACACTGCAGGGTATTATTATGATTGTTAAAATTGTTTATATTATTATGATTTGCATGAAGGTTATCGCTTAAATTGACGCTCTCTTCACTTGTTGTTTTAAACATATGACACATATTGGTATAATTTACATTGGCATTTTCAAAAAGCTGATTATGAGTGGTGAATGGCTCTAATGGTGGTGGCTGAATTTCATCATATTCACCACTATTGACGCACCAACTATTACCAGCGGCGGCTAGGGGACCGCTGCCACTAGCGTCTGTTGCGCTAACACTACAATCTTTGTATATATTATCATAAAATTCACTATGATCAGTTGGCGGAATAAACGTATTATCCCATTCACTATAAGAACTAAACATGTTGGTAGTTATTTTTTTTTCTATGCTATTTTGTTTAGTTTCAATTCAAATTTATATATTTTCTCAACACTGACACATTTTACATTTGCTTACAATACAAAACAATTATGGCTTTTGATCGCTATAAAATCTGCGGAAAAAATTCGCTCCGAATGAAATGTATGAAAGCACCGAACATACGACTTTTGTCGTTAGGCCGTCTATTCGCAACTACAATACAAATTTTAAATGAGCAATTTTGTCTAGCGTCGAAGAAATAAACAAACATACATATGTATGTATATATTTTATTAATTAAAAATATAAAATAATTATTAGCAAATAATAATTGTAGCAACAAAATCGAAATGCCGAGTCAAGACAAAGTTATCAGTAGCAATATCAATGCTTTCGTAAGCATACAAATTTTTCGCCCAACCTCTCAAAGAGTGGGTCGCCTGGAGTTCTCAATACTTTTAAAGATTATGTGGTCAAAACATGAAAAAATAAGCTGCTATTTTCCGACCGCGGCAGCGTTGAAAAGTACTGAGTATAATAATTTTAAGGAATATAAAAAAAACACACTCAGACAAATCAAAGTTCCTTTTAGGTGTTTATCAGTTAAAACCTTTAAGAGCTTTGCCAAAGAGAGCTGATAAGATAATTAAGCTTATTTGAATGTCAAAAATGCTTATGAAAGTACATATTATTTTTATGGAATTTAAGGCAAGCAAATACGAATTGGTTGAACGCTAAAAATTCAGTACGCTGAGCAGGCAACATTAAGTTTTATTACAACACAGTGTCCCTGACAGGATATAAGAAGATAAAATACATCTCGAAGCTTGTACGGTGGAAGGGTATACTATTTTTTTAATTATTAGTCTTGACAGTTCATATTTAGCAGTAGTGAGGTAGAGATGTGGGAAAATTGTGATGGAAAAATATTCGTTAAACCAAAGTATTTTAATCGTTAAAACATTTTATCGAAATCAATAATCGATAACTGTGAGGGTGAAAAAGTTACGTGAAATTGAACTTTTTGGGAGAAACAACGTGCCAACAAGATACACCATTTATCGTATAGTGAATTATTTCGAAGAAAAACCAATTGTAGTTAATTTATACCTTCGTATTATTTTGTGTGGTCGGATTAAGAAAAAAAATATTGGACCATGACTGCTAAATAAAAGTGTGCTTTTTGTCTACTATAACTGGATGAGAAAAAGCCGATTTTACGCACAAAAGTCTGCTCTAAGCTTAAAACCAGCAGAAGTTGTTTTTATAGCCTTTTTACACTGACGTACATTTTACATCCTTCATCAATTTGCAAAGATGTTTAATATTTTCCCATAAGAATTATACGGGGGCAAAAATTATACATCTTTCTACATCAGCAGAAGCTGATCCCTTCTCATTTTGTTCCATCTTACATCTTTTGATTTTTTAGTGACATCACTAAAAAAAAATTTCAGAAAATCGATTGCTTTTGTACCATCACTAGCAAAATGACATTTGAGAAAACAAATTTATCATAAAAAAAATGAGCGGAACAGGTATTTTATTATAATTTTTAATTAATTATAAGTAAATTATTTTTAACTGCAGTGCAAAAGACAGCCCCATCGTATGGTCAATCAATATGGAGAACATGTTGCTTGATCTATGGAAAGAAAAAAGTCCAAAAGTCCTCCGCCAAATCGATTTTAAAATTTTTTTTTTATTTTTCACAAAAATTTTGCATCTTTTTTTTCTCAGCTAAATATATGAAACATGAAAGATGTTGTCAATTTAAACCACTGTTTCACATTTTCTAATAAATTAAGTCAAGTACGAGTCTGGCTCGCACTCTTAGGGTTCCGTACGTATGTATGTGTAATGTATGTATGGAATGGCGTATGTGAATACATATGTATATTTTATAAATTTCATCTCTCTGCTACTTTATATAGTATGTGGACACCTAGTAATTTTTCACTTGTTGTTGTAATTTGCTGTTGTAAGGCATCTGGGAATACATACACTGTGCGAATTTCGGCTCTCTATCTCTTACGGTTCGAGAGTTATAGATACTACTCTACGTTGTAAAGGGACACCTGGTAGTTTTACAGTTGTTGTTGTTTTTAGCAATTGTTGTTGTGGAGCATATGTGAATATATATATATTGTGCAAATATCATCCCTCTATCTCTCACGGTTCGAGAGTAACGGCTAATTGTTACTTGTCGTTGTATAGGGACACCTGGTAGTTTTCGACTTGTTGTTGTTTTTAGCATTTGTTATTGTAGGCCATGTGCGAGTACATATATTGTGCACATTTCATCTCTCTGTCTCTTACAGTTTGAGAGTTGTGCCTAATTTTTACTTTACGTTCTATAGGGACACCTGGTAGTTTTCGACTTGTTGTTGTTTTTAGCATTTGTTGTTGTAGCGCATATGTAAATACATATATTGTGCGAATTTCAGCTCTCTGTATTTTACAGTTTAGCAGCTACGGCTAATTGTTACTTTAGGTTGTATGGGGACACATGGTATTTTTCAACTTGTTGTTGTCTTCAGCATTTGTTGTTGTAAAGCATCTATAAATACATACACTATGCAAATTTCAGCTTTCTATCTTTTACGGTTCGAGAGTTATAGCTAATTGCAACTTTTCGTTGTATGGGGACACCTGGTAGTTTTCGACTTGTTGTTGTTTTTAGTATTTGTTGTTGTAGCGGCAAGGTACAACAATACCCTGTGAAAATTTCAGCTCTCTAGCTCTTACCGTTTCGGAGAATGGACGCTGTGACGGAGGGACGGACAGACGTACTTGTCTCGGTAATAGGGTTCCGTTTCACTCTGATGTGTACGGTTTTCGCTTTTACGTTTTTTGTTTACTTACTAATGCAATCATACGTTTATGTATACATAATTTTTGAGAGTCATCTCATTAGATATGGGACTCTACTTAAATTTATAAGTGGTTGAATGATAATCAATTTGGCATTTCCTATAAATAATGTAGCACCCATTTAAGGCTGGTTCAACTTAAAGCCAACTTTAATTTTGACTATAGTTAAAAAAAACACTTTTTAAAATTTAAGTTGTTTCTAAAAGGAACCGACTTTAGTGTTAAGGCTCATTAATTTTATTTTATGTTTACCTTGACATATTACTATACCAAAACTAAATATTCAAACACGATCGTGTAGGGCATTCAAAATATAAATGTTTCAATGGCCAAGAAATCATTCATGTGAGAGATCATTTTTATCAAGACGCCTGACAATTTAAAGCATGCTCATGACAAGCGCTTTTTCTCTTAGTAGCCCAGCAAAAAATTTCAAAAACATAATTTAACGCTCTGTGGGGGTAGTGGGGCAAATCTGCAACTAGTTGCCGAATACGAGTAATGGCCATAGGTTTTGCTTTCTCATCGGATGTAATATTTTTCTTACAAATGTTGGCAGAGTGCTCAAGAAATATTAGTTATACTAAAAAAATAAATAATTAAGTTTAAACGAACCTCTTTTAGTTTAATATTATTTTATTTTTTCGAGCTATGGGTTGCTTTATTTATTTATTTTATTTGCCTATGTTTCGCTCTCCTTTGGATAGCTTCTTGAGGGCAATAATATAATGATTATATTATTGCGCTGAAGAAGCTATATAATAATATAATTATTATATTATAGCTCTGAAGTTTTTTATTTAAGTTTGAAAATATATATCTCCTACCAGACACCCTGTACTAGCTTTAAACTCTTCCAATATCAATGATAGTTTCTTTTTTAGGGTTCCGTACTCATCAGAGTGAAACGGAACCCTATTACCGAGACAACTACGTCCGCCCGCTCCGTCACAGCGTCCATTCTCCGAAACGGTAAGAGCTAGAGCTGAACATCAACAACATCACAGGATGTTGTTGTGCCTTGCCGCTACACCAGCAAATACTAAAAACAACAACAAAGTGAAAACTACCAGGTGTCCCCATACAACGAAAAGTTACAATTAGCTATAACTCCCGAACCGTAAAGAGCTGAAATTCGCACAATATATAAACTTACATATGCCCTACAACAACAAATACTAAAAACAACATTTTGAAAACTACCAGGTGTCCCCATACAACGTAAAGTAAAAATTAGCCGTAACTCCCAAACTGTAAGAGACAGACAGATGAAATGTGCACAATGTATGTACTCACATATGGCCTACAATAACAAATGCTACAAACAACAAGTCGAAAACTACCAGGTGTCCCTATACAACGTAAAGCAACAATTAGCCGTTACTCTCGAACCGTGAGAGACAGAGGGATGAAATTTGCATAATATATGTATTCACATATGCTCCACAACAACAAATACTAAAAACAACAACAACCGTAATACTACCAGGTGTCCCTTTACAACGTAGAGTAACAGCTATAACTCTCGAACCGTAAGAGATAGAGAGCCGAAATTCACACTGTGCGAATGTGTATTCCCAGATGCCTTACTAGGTATACCCATAAAACATAAAGTAGCAATTAAACATAACTCTTAAGCTGTAAGAAACAAAGTGATGAAATTTATACAATATATGTATTCAGTATGCTATTCCATACTTACATTACACATACGTACGAAACCCTAAGTGTGCGAGCCAGCCTCGTACTTGACTAAATTTATTTGTGGTGTCTTTATGGATGATTTTATGTCATGTTAATTGCTCTTTATATGAGAGCTTTTACATACATGACAAAAAATCATCGATAAAAGAGACTACAAAAAAAAGATCATTGCTTTGGTTAATGTTAGTTAAGTATATAAATAGAAGGTAAAATTGTGTGAGTTTTGGTTGCCGAGTGGTTAAAGCGGCTGTGCCAAAAACTGTGAAAATTGACACATCAAAAGTTCGTAGGGTGCTGATGAAGGGTGTTTGCTACCCAGAAACAGCCGGTTATATAAAACAGCTGGCTATAAAAAAAATTTTACTTTTCTTTACTTAATTGACATTGACTAAAGAAATGACAAGCGAAGGGTTGAACTTGAGCCTGAAAAAGTAATTTAATATAATTTTTTCTTTTGTTGCATAGTGTAATTCGACTAGATTTTTATGTATGGGGTTTTATTTCTTAAATTTACCGAGTGTCTCATGATGCCGAATATTAACATTTGCCAATGTTTTGAAGGTCACCAAAAACTGATTAAAGACAAGTTACGGACTTTCTTTTGTCACATTAATCAATTTTACCATGTCGCGATAAGCTCCATTAATTTTGCTCTTAATCAGTCTGTTCGTACAGTTCGACATTTGTTGTTATTTTTATAAATCTTTTTTTGGGGTATATCAGCAAGTCCAACAGGGCACGTGTTTTTATTAATTACGTTTTTAGGGAGCGATGATGGATTTGAATTTTTTGCGAAATTTTGCGAAGAGTACAACTGAAGCAAAAAATCAAAAATTTATGCTACAAACGTATTATTCAAGGTTTAAAAAGTTGCAAGCAACACAACTGGACCGAAAACGCGAAAATTCGGGAAAAATTTGCACAACGCAAAAAATATGTTCAAAATGGTCTAGAAATGAATTAGACAGTTGCAAGCAGCACAACTGAACGCAAAAATCCGCAGAAAAAAGTTTAGAAATTATTTAAACAACTGGATTAAAGGCGCTAAAACTCGCAAAACATTTGTGCAACACAAGAAATATATTCAAAATGGCTTAGAAACGATTTAGTCAAGTGCAAGCAGCACAACTGGACCAAAAATGCAAAAATTTACAATAAAAAAATTGCAAATTTCAAAAATTTATTTAAAATCGTTTACGAAGGGTTTTGGAATGCATGAATGCACTTGAAGATATTTTTTGTGAGTTGTGTAAATTTGTTGCGAATTTTTGCATTTTTGGTCCAGCTGTGTTGTTTGCAACTGTTGAAATCCCTTCTTGAGATTTATGAATACATTTTTTGTGTTGTGCTAATTTTTTTTGCGAACTTTGGCGCTTTCGGTCCAGCTGTGTTGTTTGCAACTGTCTAAACCGCTTCTAAACTATTTTGAATATACATATATATTTTTTGTGTTGTGCAAAATTTTCGCTCTCCTGGTCCAGCTGAATATATTTTTTATGTTGCGCAAATTTTTCGTGAATTTTCTCGCTTGTGTTAAAATTATATATTTACATCTGTAACGGGGCATTTATTAAGAATCCGAGTAAAAAATGTGTTCAATACAATTCAAGTTTTTGAATATATAATATTTATTTGATCTTTTTAATTATTTGAAAAACTATTTTATACAGCTTCAGATCGTTTTTATATAAAAATTTTATTAACAATATTATTCAATATTTCGATAACAATTTGTTATCATCTTCAGGATAATATTTGTAATTTTTGTGTACTATTTTTTTTTTTTTTTTTTTGGAATTTCAAGCTCTGTTGGGCTGACATACATGTTTATGTTTTTATGTCGAAGAATCATTTTTCTAACTTTTTGGAACGAAGTTCCTTAACGCGGCTTGCTGGTAGTGGATATTAGTAGAAATCGTCACGAAAGCGTGTGAGCTGTTTATATGTATTGGTGTACTGTCGAAAAGCAATTGTGTACGATTGGCGTTGTCTCCACTGACAGCAGCGGAGACACCTACCAATAAATATTAATTACTTGGAAAACGTTCCAAAAATTTAAAGAATCATAAAATTTAAAAATTTCAAAAACAACGCAAAATAAAACATACAGATTTCACCTTGTATTACATTCAAAGATGAAAAAAAAAAATCGTAAGGAACTTCGTTCCTAACGGGGGTCCCCCGACCGCATTTCTTTTTTTTTTTCAATAATCAAAAACAATTCCGATTATGTTCAGATTCTTTGTCTACATAATTATTACTAATCAAAAATTGCCTAAAGAAGTATAATGTAATCATTACGATTCTCCTTTGAGAACGAATGTAATTGATATTAGTAATTGTAATCAAAATTTAACAGCTTTGATTTGAAATTGGCTCATTATCTTTATATAAATTTAACATAATATTTAATCAAGAATTTCTCATGTTAATTTTACATTTCACAGTTTTTTTGAGTGTGATTTATGGCACAAAAAACAAAATCGATTTTGATAAATTTTGAGTTGTGACTGTTTGTGATGTAGTGTGCAAAATTTTTTTATTCATTTTAATTATCAAATGTACTGATAAGACTGAACAAAATATGATCATGTTAGCTAGCGAATAATTAAATATGTACATATGTGCATGTATGAGTGTGTTTGTTGTATGCATGTAAGTCACTCGGTTTTTGAATTTTTGTTGTTGCTCTTTCCCCTTCACCACAATTATTATCAGCACACGAACTTAATACGGCATATTAAGTTGTTTTTTTTTCAAAAGAGGCGTCACTGGGTTTAATTAATTTCTCTCTTTGAACGCTATCAATTACACTGTAACTATAGCAAACTATTTACTTAATAATTTATTTATTTATTTTTTATTTAGGAAAATAATTATATGGATTAAACACTGGAACAATTGACTGGAAAAATTGACTCCTCATTTTAAACATTTTTTTTTTTTTCTTAAAAAAAAAAATAATAAATATTCTTATAAAAATTCAATTGCTACACTTTTCCGAATTAATGTGACTAACACAAGTCATTTGTGGTCTGAGAAAAATTACCCGTTTCTTGAATTCCCAGAATGAAGAAAAAGAACACAAAAATTCTTAAAAATCACATACATACATATGTACATACATTCAAAATGCATGTTTTAAAAACCGCAACTTGGAATTAAAATCAAAAATTATCAACATTAATATTTCCACATGAATCACACACATAGGTACATCGTGGAAGTGTGAATGACATGTGACAAAAAATATAAACAGCCAACCGAAAATACAACATCCATTTTAATATCCACTGTTAACAAACCCATGAAGGGCTGAGTGTGTGTGGGTGTGTGTGTTTGAGTTTGCGCACAACGTTATTTAAAAATGCCTATTTATAACTCTTTTATTTCATTATTTTTCTCCATTTTGTGTTTCTGGAAACACTGATAGTTTGGCGTGTGATGAATAATGACCTTGAGTAATGAATAAAAATTTTATAGAAACATATGAATTCGTTTGAAGGCAAACGTATTTGTATTTCCTATAATATCGAACGGTTTGTAATTTGTTTAAAATGCATTCATTTAGAAACATGATTTAACGTCATTATGAAGTGTTTCTAACTCTACGGCAAACTGCTGACAATGGTAAAACTAACACTGGTCATCAAAATAAAGTGTTTTATGGAGCAAAAAGTTTCGCAGAAATTTTGGAAGCGCACAAATATTTTTAAATACATAATTTTTATTTGATATTTTTATTTCTTGAAAAAACTAATTTAAGCAGCTTCAGATCTTGGTTTTGTACATAAAATTCATTAACAATATTATTAAATATTTCGCTAACAATTTTTTAGCATCGTCAGGATAATATTTGTAATTGAATTGAAAAAATGTGGGAAAATTTTCATTTAAAAAATTCAAAAATTGAAAATTAAAAAAAACAATATATAAATAACAGTAAAAAATAACACGAGTAGAAATAAACTAATTCATGTGTGTGAAGATAAATTTTAAAATTTTTAACCACGGACACAAACCTTCAAAGTTAACAGACCTCTGTTAATGTGATAACATGGCTCTGTTAAACACAAAAATTCAAATTTTTATAAAAAAAATACATTTAAAAACAAAAATTTTGAAAAAATTTATTATTCATTAACACTAACTAGTATTTTCAAATTGAATTTAAATGAAACAGAATCACAAGAGTCAAACGAAGTCGCAAATGAGAAAATTTAAAAAAAGGACCAAAGTTGTAGGGGTGCTTGTAGCATGCATAGTTATATGTATAAATAGGCAGTCGCGTATGTATGTATAAATTAAAAATGTACATAGCATCTATACACTTTAAACTACGTGGTAGGCAAAGAAATTTGGTTGAAGATTGTCCCAAAAACTTCAAGCATATTGCGGCGAAAATGCGTAAAGTACACCGTGTGAACAGCGTCTACAAGGCTGCCGATGCAACAATCATTGTAAATCAAATACTTCAGCGCTGAATTAGCGCAAGAATTCCAGAGCAACGGTAGTATATAAGCCGAAAACTGGTAAAATTTCATCATTTGCTGTGCAATAAGTAGTTCGAAGAACATTTGATTTATTTCACATTATATTTCCACGTGATTTTGTATTCATCCTCAACATAACATCATTTGTTTTAAGTTGCCAATTCTTATACATTGTAAAGCATACAAAGAAACAGGTAAAAATAGAAAATTTTGTGTGAGACGAATTTCTTTTAAAAATTGAATTGTTTCTCCGAAGGGGACTATACGGGAATTCAGTACGTATCTGCTCAGAAGTACCCTCAGCCAAAAACTTGGAGTTCTCAGTCCGTTCCTCTTATTCAAGCACAACTTTTCATCTCGTTGGAGCAGGAAAGTTACATCTTTCCGTATTGAAGCTAGGGATAATAAAGGACTCCCTTGAAAGAAAGATAAATCCTCACATGAAGTTTATCAACACGGTGATAAACAAAAATATACAATTTGCATGGTGGTAAATAAAAGCCAGAAAGGAATATTTGTTGGTTGGAAGCTCGCAAGTATATAATTTAATTAATAGTATCGCAAAAGGCTATTTTTTCGCTTCGAATACTCAAAATCAAACAAACAAACAAAAAAAAAGAAAAAAAGAAAAAAAAACAAGTGCATTTAAAAAAAATAGTTAAAAATGTCAGTACATATGTACTTTTATATATAAGTCTGCGGTTTGCAGGGGAATTCTCACTGCCAAGGGGTTCATTATTCACTATATGTGTACATTCATATAAGCATTCAGGCAAAACGAAGAACGGTGCAAATAAAACCAATTGATTAAATTATGTAAGAAATATCAAAAGCAAGAAAAAAAAAACCCAAATTCAATTTTAATCGGAAAAACTAATATATCAGTAAATGATTAGTAAGCATCTAAGATACATGTGTTGCTGCATGTATATAGTTAACAGAGATATTTAAATTTATGCATCATCAATATCATCATCTATGGTGGCTGCCCAAGAAAGATCTTTCAAAGGACTCGAGCAACCAAGTAAGTGTACTTAATTTCTTTTATAAATCATTGTTGGTAATTGCAGAAAATATAATTTGCATTCAATTAAATTTTGATTGTTCACAAACGTGTTGCTAACGGTTTTAATATTAGCAACATTAATAACTCTGAGTTGCACTGTTATTAACAGAAGTTCATCATCTACATGATTTTAGGTGATACCGTTAGATGCATGTATTGTATTTTCTGTAATTAACTCTAATTTGCTTTAAATTTTGGACTTGATGCTTAAATTCGAATAGGAAATTACGAGTTGATAATTTTAATACCAAATACGCTATATACCGGGTAAATGTTATAGTGACTAATACAAATTTGTTGATTAATTATTCTAAAAGTGCTTCGTTTGATTATAAAACAAAATTAACGCTATCGGTCAGAGATGGTAAAACTTGCTTACCCATCTTACGGTAAATTTAAGGTTTAATTGAAAAAGCCAGTTTTCTTACATAAGCTAATTTTAATCGTGACGATTGAAGTATTTGCTATGAAATCATCTCCACTATCGGGTACTCAAAGTTTTAAAGTGATTGATTTATTTGCATAGTTTTTCGTTGTAACAGCTTAACCCATTAATTGGTGTAATTTATTTTTGGTAGCTTTAAAATAATTCATTATTAATTAGAAATATTAATAATTTTTATAGAGTTTGAGGGAAAACGAAATCTAATATCGTGATGTAAGGGAAAATATATAGAAGTAAATAAACCGCATATGTATTTAAATATGAAATATATTAAATTTTGAATATTATAATGAAATTCTAAGAGTTTAATTTTTTTTTGGTTTCTGGGTATTTGATAGGTAAGGTCGGCAAACATTAGGGATCATGTTTTTCAACGAATAGCTAATTTTAACATGGTCATTGGTAGGGCGGGGATACAGTACGTGTGAAAGACCAATTCACGTACCAAAAAGGTAGTACTTAGAAATTATTTTCTTCCACTGTCACTTCTTTATGTTGATAGCATGCAAATTTAAAATAAGATCTCTGTGGTTCCAAATAGCACGTTTAGCAACCGACAGATACCCACTCCATTTGCCGACGAGTTAGAAGCCGGAAATTCATTGCATGCTCGCTAAATGCTTTTGCGTCACCACGTAATCCTACAATATACAGTTATATGCTACAGAGATAATTATTTTTGGCGCCCAACGTGGGGCCACAACAATTTCGTTTCAACACATCATCTCTTGATTCTGTATTGTGGCTCTACAACAATAGTTTTATTCTTGTTTTGTTTCTGTTTTCAAGCAAACTCTGAATTGAAAAATTCTGTTTTCAATTTCCTTATGCGGAAACATATATCTTAGCTTTCGCGTGATGTAACCGCAGTGGGGAAATTACGATAGCATTCAAAACATTTGGGATGAGTTAAAAGATTAGCCTCATGGAAAAGCCAACTAAATGGAACGACTGTCCGTAGTTGGACCGCTGGCAATCATTTAAATTCGTCTATTTTTCGTATTTTCTTTCGTATATGGTATGGAAAAGTTTTAAAAGGGGCGAAATTGTTCCCAAAGAGATCCCTACCAGTACATATTTCCTAAACTGAATTTGTTCTTTTTCAAAACTAAGTACTGCCTAAAATAAGAAAAAAAAAAAAAAAAAAAAAAAAAAATAAAAATACAAAAAAAAAAAAAAAAAATATTATTTGCTTAACCTATCTACAAATTGGCCCAGAAACCAATTTTTTTCGAATTGAAATTCATTTTTTTCTTTATTAAAAACGTAGTATCTTTCAATTGTTTTTCTATACTTATAATTGTATCATATAAATAATCATAAGTTAAATTTGCTCATCGCAAATTGTTAAGAATTAAAATTGTTGGAATTAGTTTTTATCCCTATTCGTCATAATAGTGTAGTGAGATTGGTTGGATTGTAAAAGCTAATTGACATTTTTGTTCATATAGCGTATTCTGTCCGGCACTTTAGCCCTAACACCAAATTCTCCCTTTTCTTTGCCTGTACCTCCTGGCTTTTGATTATGTCACTTCCAGGCAGTGACCCTGTAGATGCTTTGCGAGATTTTGCAATATGCGGCATTTGCCAAGACACAATAGATTCCTCAAAGTATCTAATGAAAGCACCTTGCGGACATGAATTCCATAAGTCGTGCTTTTCAAAACATTCTAAAAAGAGTCCCGACTGTATGGTTTGTTGTGCTAAATTATCTTCGTTGCCTCCTGGCTTATCACCAAGTTTAAGTGACTTGATCACGCTTAATGCAGAAGCCTCTGCTCAGAAAGAGCTCAGCTTTGTTAACAATAGCAAAGCCGATGCAACCCTGGATAAAAAAATTCAGCATTTGGTATCCAGCACAGTCAAGGAGCAACAGAAAGCTATGTTTCATTCATTGGAACAACAAATGAATCGGCTAATGGAATCAAGTTTTTCGGCATGTTTTGAAAAGATCAATGCCAAAAATTCAACTTCTCCTGTTCAGCAGACAGGTGCTTCTCAGCCACCGCAAGATCAGGTGCCGTTATCTCAACAAACTCTTGAACAACTTTTAGGCTGTTCACGTCAGGACGATCGTTTGCAAAATTCGGGTACTAGTGCCGCACAGATGGCCACTAGTGCTTTAAATTCTGAGAAAGTTGGCCACATTATTCACAATTGGGGGATAAAATTTGCAGGCGATTCACATGGAATGACTATTGATAATTTTATATATCGAGTGAAGGCACTTACAATTCAAACCTTGGGTAATAATTTTGATTTACTGTGTTGTCATATATCAACACTCTTCGTGGGAAAGGCTAGTGATTGGTTTTGGCGCTACCACCGATCTGTACAGGATATAACTTGGCCAGATCTGTGTATGGCATTACGTAATCAATATCGAGATACTCGCACAGATTCTGACTTTTTTCAAATTATACGTGAGAGAAAACAACGCTCTAATGAAAGCTTTGACACATTTTATGAAGCGGTTATGAATATTTGTGATAGGTTCTCCCGGACTATTGGAGATGAAGTATTAGTGGAAATCCTTCGTAGAGGTCTGCTTCCAGAAATACAATTTGAAATTTTGAATCTATCTGTCACTTCAGTTACGCAGCTGCGTGATATTTGTCGTAAGCGAGAATTTTTTATACAGGATGTAGGGAAGAGGCAATATTTTTCGAAATCATTCACATCTCGTAAGCAAGTCGATGAAATTGAAGAGGCTGACGATAATATAACTTTGGGTAAAGACGAAATTTTGGCTATAGAGCTTCATTGCTGGAACTGTAGGAAAAGGGGGCACAGATACCAAGATTGTTGTGAGGATCGGAAAATATTTTGCTATGGCTGTGGGTTGCCCGATGTTTTCAAGCCTCGCTGTACAAAGTGTAATTCAAAAAACTTGCAGTTGTGTGCACCGACAAGTGCACACAAACTGGTGAAAACGATAAGTACCAACACGGATTAGATTCTACGAATCTAATCAATAATGAAAACGCTATCCAAGATCCTTTATCTGAGTTTGTGGAGTACAAAAAAATAATTGACAATCCGAAACCTAATTGTGACAAGAATTCGGAAAACTTACCATTGCCAGAAGTTGTAAAAAGTAATCTGACTATTTCTGTAAACCATAAACGTTTGCCCTGTAGTTCTCGATATGATCCCCCTCGTTGCATTTCTAATCATTCACCAACTTATTGGAAACCCTTTCATGTAAGATTATCAGAATATAAGGCTAAAAGAGCGAACATTTTTGAACAGCAACAAGACCAAACGTTATCAAACAGACAGCAGCGTTCTACAAAACGGTTAAAAGATTTTTGGTCCCGTGTCGGCCAAACCCGTCGTATGCTTCTGAGCTCCGTATATGATCGGCCGCATGAGGTTAGGCCTTACGCTGAAGTTTTTGTATTAGGCAAAAAAATGATTGGCTTGTTGGATACGGGAGCTTCAGTAAGTTGCCTTGGTTCACAGGCCGCACGAAGTTTTATTGAATCTAAGAGGAGTTTTAAGAAGATTAATTCCTGTGTGAAAACAGCTGATGGGAAATCGCAAAGTGTTCTTGGTTTCATCAAAGCAGAAATTACTTTTAGAAACATGACTAACTTAATTAACTTATTTATTGTACCTAGCTTGTCGCAAGATTTGTATCTTGGAATAGATTTTTGGCATTTATTCAACTTATTACCTAATGGGCTAGTTTCTGAGCTTCAATCGCTACCAGTTTTTGCTCCAAATTCCGAAGAAGTTCAACAACCGAATTCTGAAAATGCCGATCAACGTTCGTTAACTACAGAAGAAAGGTATCGTCTGGAGGAAATAATAAATTCGTTTCCCTCGTTTTCGAAACTTGGTTTAGGGCGTACGAACGTGATTGCACATACTATTGATGTTGGCGCAGCCACCCCTATAAAACAACGCCATTTCCCTGTTTCGCCAGCTATGGAGAAACTTATATATGCCGAAATAGATAGAATGATTGAGATGGATGTTATAGAGGAGTCGGACAGTGCTTGGTCGTCACCGATGGTCTTGGTTAGTAAGCCTGGTAAGGTTCGGTTATGTCTAGACAGCCGAAAACTCAACGCTGTTACCATCAAGGATGCTTATCCTTTGCCCCACATCGACGGTATTTTGAGTCGATTGCCAAAAGCGGAGTACATAACGAGCTTGGACTTAAAAGACGCATTTTGGCAAATTCCGCTCAGCGAATCGTCGAAAGCTATGACTGCTTTTACTGTTTCTGGCCGTCCTCTGTACCACTTTAAGGTCATGCCCTTTGGGCTTTGTAATGCACCGCAGACTATGAGCCGGTTGATGGACAAGGTGGTACCAGGAGCGCTAAGGACAGAAGTCTTTGTATACCTCGACGATTTGCTGATCGTGTCCGAAACCTTTGATCATCACTTGGAAGTTCTGAAAATAGTTTCGCAAAGTCTTAGGACTGCAGGTCTTACAATTAATGTTGAAAAATCTAAATTTTGTGTTGGGTCGGTTCGCTATTTGGGTCATATCGTGGGTGGGGGTGTCGTTCGGACAGACCCTGAAAAGGTATCAGCTATTCTGGAGTTTCCTACACCAAAGTCTGTTAGGCAAGTTAGAAGATTTCTAGGTATGTCAGGTTGGTACAGGAAGTTCATCAGGAACTATGCTGCAATCACGGCTCCCCTAACGGATACGTTAAAGTCTAATCGGAAATTCGTGTGGTCTGAAGAAGCGCAAAAAGCCTTTGAGGATTTAAAGAATATTCTGACTACCGCCCCAGTGTTGCATAGCCCTGACTTCACAAAACCATTTTTCATACACTGTGATGCCAGTAGCACGGGGATAGGAAGTGTATTGGTCCAGAAAACCCCGGAGGGTGAAGAGGTTCCGGTAGCATTTATGTCCAAAAAACTAAACCAAGCTCAACGTAATTATTCAGTGACCGAACAAGAATGTTTAGCAGCAATGCTAAGCATAAAAAAATTTCGGGCATATGTTGAAGGGCATGAGTTCACAGTGATCACTGATCATGCATCGTTAAAGTGGCTCATGTCCCAATCAGACCTGAACTCGCGGTTGGCCAGATGGGCTTTGAAGCTTCAAGGTTTTGATTTCAAGATCGAGCATCGAAAGGGTAGTAAGAACGTAGTTCCTGACGCGCTTTCGCGGACGAATAGTGAAGACCTATCTGCGGTTTTGGGATTAGACCTAAGCTCTTTAGAAAACAGTGGCATTTTTGTGAATTTAGAGTCTGAGCACTTCAAAGGTGCCGAATATCGCCAGCTTGTCGGCAAAGTTGCAGCGAATTTAGATAAAACACCTGATTTGAGAATTGTTGACGGCTACCTTTATAGAAGAACTGAACATTGTTCTGGTGAGCAGTTACATGATGACCTCGCGTGGAAACTTTGGGTACCGAAAGATATGGTACCGGATTTGCTGCAAAAAGCACACGATTCTCCAATATCTTCACATTGTGGTATAAATAAAACCCTAGAAAAATTACGTCGATACTACTACTGGCCGAAATTAGTAAATGACGTCAAGAGCTATATAAATAGTTGTGATCTATGCAAGGGCACAAAACATCCAAATTATGTTATGCGCCCACCTATGGGTAAAACTCCCGAAACGCAACGATTCTTTCAGAGATTGTATATCGATTTTTTAGGCCCATATCCCAGATCAAAATCTGGTAATATTGGAATTTTTGTTGTATTGGATCATTTTTCAAAATTTGTGTTCCTGGAGCCAGTAAAGAAGTTCACAGCTGAGGTTGTAGTAAAATTTATGGAAGAAAATTTGTTTCATACCTTTGGAGTTCCTGAGACTGTGATTTCGGATAACGGGGCACAGTTTAGGGCGGACAAATTCAAACAGTTGCTGAGGAATTACCATATTAATCATACTTTAACGGCTGTTTACTCGCCCCAAGCTAATGCTTCTGAACGCGTTAATCGTTCAGTGATTGCTGCAATAAGGGCATATATTAAAACCGACCAAAGTAATTGGGATGTTTACCTTAGCAGTATTGCTTGCGCTTTGCGTTCGTCAATACATACCGCAGTAGGTACCTCACCCTACTACATGACGTTTGGACAGCATATGATTACAAATGGTAAAACCTATGCACTGTTGAGAAATCTAGAAATGCTTGAGGATAGAGCCGTTAGATTTAGCAGAGGCGACTCAATGGATATCATTAGGAACAGAGCCGGGAAGCTAATGGGTAAACAGCATGATCGCAATGAAAAATCCTACAACTTAAGGTCGCGGGAAGTGAATTATGGCGAAGGTCAGGAAGTTTTTCGAAGGAACTTTAAACAGTCAAATTTTGAAAAGGGATATAACGCAAAACTCTCCTCACCATTCATAAAGGCTCGCATTCGCAAGAAGAAGGGCAATTGTTATTACGAACTAGAGGATTTAAACGGTCGATACGTAGGTGTCTATCACGCGAAAGACATTCGCCAATAACATATGTAGTTCTATCACTAAAATTGGGGTAAATAACAGCTACAAGCAGTATCAGCTTAGTGCCGCATCGCCGCCCCAAGCTGATTTTGGCGGGGGGGTTATGTAGGGGTGCTTGTAGCATGCATAGTTATATGTATAAATAGGCAGTCGCGTATGTATGTATAAATTAAAAATGTACATAGCATCTATACACTTTAAACTACGTGGTAGGCAAAGAAATTTGGTTGAAGATTGTCCCAAAAACTTCAAGCATATTGCGGCGAAAATGCGTAAAGTACACCGTGTGAACAGCGTCTACAAGGCTGCCGATGCAACAATCATTGTAAATCAAATACTTCAGCGCTGAATTAGCGCAAGAATTCCAGAGCAACGGTAGTATATAAGCCGAAAACTGGTAAAATTTCATCATTTGCTGTGCAATAAGTAGTTCGAAGAACATTTGATTTATTTCACATTATATTTCCACGTGATTTTGTATTCATCCTCAACATAACATCATTTGTTTTAAGTTGCCAATTCTTATACATTGTAAAGCATACAAAGAAACAGGTAAAAATAGAAAATTTTGTGTGAGACGAATTTCTTTTAAAAATTGAATTGTTTCTCCGAAGGGGACTATACGGGAATTCAGTACGTATCTGCTCAGAAGTACCCTCAGCCAAAAACTTGGAGTTCTCAGTCCGTTCCTCTTATTCAAGCACAACTTTTCATCTCGTTGGAGCAGGAAAGTTACATCTTTCCGTATTGAAGCTAGGGATAATAAAGGACTCCCTTGAAAGAAAGATAAATCCTCACATGAAGTTTATCAACACGGTGATAAACAAAAATATACAATTTGCATGGTGGTAAATAAAAGCCAGAAAGGAATATTTGTTGGTTGGAAGCTCGCAAGTATATAATTTAATTAATAGTATCGCAAAAGGCTATTTTTTCGCTTCGAATACTCAAAATCAAACAAACAAACAAAAAAAAAGAAAAAAAGAAAAAAAAACAAGTGCATTTAAAAAAAATAGTTAAAAATGTCAGTACATATGTACTTTTATATATAAGTCTGCGGTTTGCAGGGGAATTCTCACTGCCAAGGGGTTCATTATTCACTATATGTGTACATTCATATAAGCATTCAGGCAAAACGAAGAACGGTGCAAATAAAACCAATTGATTAAATTATGTAAGAAATATCAAAAGCAAGAAAAAAAAAACCCAAATTCAATTTTAATCGGAAAAACTAATATATCAGTAAATGATTAGTAAGCATCTAAGATACATGTGTTGCTGCATGTATATAGTTAACAGAGATATTTAAATTTATGCATCATCAATATCATCATCTATGGTGGCTGCCCAAGAAAGATCTTTCAAAGGACTCGAGCAACCAAGTAAGTGTACTTAATTTCTTTTATAAATCATTGTTGGTAATTGCAGAAAATATAATTTGCATTCAATTAAATTTTGATTGTTCACAAACGTGTTGCTAACGGTTTTAATATTAGCAACATTAATAACTCTGAGTTGCACTGTTATTAACAGAAGTTCATCATCTACATGATTTTAGGTGATACCGTTAGATGCATGTATTGTATTTTCTGTAATTAACTCTAATTTGCTTTAAATTTTGGACTTGATGCTTAAATTCGAATAGGAAATTACGAGTTGATAATTTTAATACCAAATACGCTATATACCGGGTAAATGTTATAGTGACTAATACAAATTTGTTGATTAATTATTCTAAAAGTGCTTCGTTTGATTATAAAACAAAATTAACGCTATCGGTCAGAGATGGTAAAACTTGCTTACCCATCTTACGGTAAATTTAAGGTTTAATTGAAAAAGCCAGTTTTCTTACATAAGCTAATTTTAATCGTGACGATTGAAGTATTTGCTATGAAATCATCTCCACTATCGGGTACTCAAAGTTTTAAAGTGATTGATTTATTTGCATAGTTTTTCGTTGTAACAGCTTAACCCATTAATTGGTGTAATTTATTTTTGGTAGCTTTAAAATAATTCATTATTAATTAGAAATATTAATAATTTTTATAGAGTTTGAGGGAAAACGAAATCTAATATCGTGATGTAAGGGAAAATATATAGAAGTAAATAAACCGCATATGTATTTAAATATGAAATATATTAAATTTTGAATATTATAATGAAATTCTAAGAGTTTAATTTTTTTTTGGTTTCTGGGTATTTGATAGGTAAGGTCGGCAAACATTAGGGATCATGTTTTTCAACGAATAGCTAATTTTAACATGGTCATTGGTAGGGCGGGGATACAGTACGTGTGAAAGACCAATTCACGTACCAAAAAGGTAGTACTTAGAAATTATTTTCTTCCACTGTCACTTCTTTATGTTGATAGCATGCAAATTTAAAATAAGATCTCTGTGGTTCCAAATAGCACGTTTAGCAACCGACAGATACCCACTCCATTTGCCGACGAGTTAGAAGCCGGAAATTCATTGCATGCTCGCTAAATGCTTTTGCGTCACCACGTAATCCTACAATATACAGTTATATGCTACAAAGTCCTTTTTGAAATTTTAGGGGTCGATTTTTTTTAAATGCCTATATTTTTCACAGAAACACACTTTCAAACATTTTGACTATTGGACATTATATTAGATGGGCTCTAAAACGATGTTCAATAATTTTTTTCGCCCATCTCCTACCGTTTTTGAGAAAATGACCAAAGTCCTCTTTTTAAATTTCCTCATTTGCGACTTCGTTTGACTCTTTTGTGATTCTGTTTCATTAAAATTCAATTTGAAAATACTAGTTAGTGTTAATGAATAATACTTTTTTTTTTCTAAATTTTTGTTTTTAAATGTATTTTTTTATAAAAATTTGAATTTTGGGCTTAACAGAGCCATGTTATCACATTAACAAAGGTCTGTTAACTCTGAAGGTTTGTGTCCGTGGTTAAAAAATTTTTAAATTTATCTTTACACACATATGTAACTAATTCTATGTCTAGCATTTGCTGGGGTTAACATTTTTGTGTTAAGAGCATTGAATGATAGAGTGGAAATGTGGATTTTATATTTTAAAGATTATATCATCCAGAAGTTTTCCGTTGAGTTGAACACACTGTTCAATATATGTATATGGAGCCTTGTGTTTTGCACGACACGCTGCATTAAACATCAATTGAGCTGATTGTTCAACGAATATTTTGCTTGCCAATCACAAGAGATTGGGAATTATCATTATTACCATAACAAAATCCTATGCAAGTTATATCGGGCGACCTCAATGGCCATGGAATATCTCCAAAGCGACTGATTAGTTTTTGGGGGAAATTCTCCCTAAGCAAATTCATCGAAGCTGTGGTTGTGTGTGCAGTCGCTCCATCCTGTTGACATTACATGTGTGAAGAGTATGTTGGATGAGCTAGCAGGTTTGGCAAAAAGGATTCCGCAATCATGTGTCGATAATTTTCACCGTTGACATTCGTCGCCTAGCCTCGAGAATTTTCATACATTCTTCCAGCATTTTAGATTCTAGGTTGCAAAATTTTATAACTTTTTGCAACCACCAAATGGCATTAAAAAATTAATCGCCTCACAATAAAGGTGGGGGTTTTCGAAAAATGATACCATGATTTGCAAAAAAAAATACGAAACTTTTCAAAGTCTACCATAAGAACGCCATCTAATTTGAATCGTGGCTGTTGTATTTGACTGTGAAAAGTGCAATTTTAAAATTGAAAGCCACAACGAAAACTGTCGTTTTTAAACTACGCCAATCGCAATAAGGGTGAATATGTAAAAGTAGTTCCTAATTCCTGCTCTGCTTCGGATCGGCTTTAGCATAATGATAGCAATTGCCGTAAAGTGAAAAAGTGTGCTACTAGAGGCTTGCAGATTTTGTACGCGAAGCCGATTGTTGAAAATTATTCGGCCCTGCCAAAGGCCATTTGTCAAGAACAAGTTTTGCAGACCCATAAAAAATCTTATGAACTTAAATTCAAAAATCACAATTTTGGATGTTTAAACGCGCTATTGAATTGTGCGAAAGCGTTGCTCTGGCAATTTGTCATATTTTTCTTAGTAGATTATGCAACTTTTACATCCATTTATTAAGCAAGCATAAGCCTTCGGCAGACTTTGACTTCAGTTTTGGAAAAAGATCTGCAACATCCTCCACAACTTGGTTTTCAAAGCCTGGCTCCTTTTTCTTAAGCTGCTCCCAGGCTTTAATTTAACATACACCCTACAGTCTCAGATCTCAAATTTATAAGGGAGTTAGCTCTGAGTTTGAAGGTGTAGTTTTAAATAAGTCAATTTATGATCAGGATGAATTGGGGTCTTGTCGCCAATAAGCGTTTATTAAAATCTAAGGCTAATTTATGTTTGTGAATACAATTTTAAGAGATTTTGTTTTCAAAACCTTTACGAGCTTACAATATATTACCTCGTATATAACGTTTATGAATTTCAGTTTGTTACGCAGCTTAGAAAAATTTCTAGGCTGAATTCACTAGCCCAGACATATTGGTTATCGATGTATTTGGATTGAGAAGGCGTGGTACGGAGTCGATGCGTTCGAGAAAAAAATATTAGAGAGAAAAAATTGTTGGCGGTTGGTCATACATTAGACTCCACTACGGACACCCTGGGATAGATTAGTTCCAGAGCCCTGTATTTGGGCTCCTCGAAAATTAATTATTCCGCCCATCACACTAAGATTCCACAGGCTGGCTGTCCGTAGCAAGGTCTAGTGTATGATCAAACTCCAATAATTTGTTCGTGCCACGGATCCTCTCACACACGAATGCAAAAAAAAAATGTTAATTTAGGGAGCTCGAAAATGATATCCAGGGGAAAATAGTGAAGCGAATATGCAGGTATACAGCCACCTGGAATGAATTCGCTTTGGAAGAGTACATATATAAATGTTGCTGTTTATAGTGGGCCTTCAGTAAGTTTCTGGCAGCCCACTTTTGTCATGTACTGTGGCGGCACGAGCTATCAGTTATTTCTTTTTGTTTTAAGATAAGTAAAAAAATTTAAACACTTAAATAAACATAAACATAATTCAAAAACAAAAGAAAAGCACTTGACAATAGTTTAGTGACTTGGGAATAAGTTTAAAATTTACATGCTTGTTAAGCGACCCATTTTAGTTGGTAGAAAATTTTAGAAAATGATAATCCACAATATTATTTAAAAACTCTAAGCAAATTAATCATATCAGTGAAAATGGCACCTAATTAATATTTTTATAAAATGGGTTCAGAAAACTGCAAATAGTTTTCATTTTGTGCCATTTAACCCGACTGTATTTTTTCCCTAATGGATATGAAATGTGAATATCAACTATGAATATGAAACCTTTTTCCTCTTAGTTTAAGACGAACTGTGTGTGTGTGTGTGTGTATGCTTTGTTACAAAATTCAAAATATACAACAGCTGAGTAACTCACAGAGAGGCAACAGCAAATTATATATATAAAACCTGTATGTCAGTTGTTGTAAAAAGATTCAAACCCAGTGCTTATCAAGTTCCAAGCTATTAAAAGTTTATCTTGTATATAAATCAAGACGAAACATTTACCCTTCAACGTATTTTTAATTTGATCATTCAAACTTTAAAAACATTTAATTACATTTGTTAATTACATATTTTATGGGTTTCACTCACTTTCTCAAGGTGAAAAGCTATAGTGATTAATATTTTTAAAGTAGACAAGAAAGGTAAACTTGAACGCTTATTGGCTGGGGAAAATACCAAGGCTGTTTCACATTTGCCGCAATGATCCTCAGAGTCTAATCAATGATCCTCAGATCCAATCAACAGAAAAACTCAGTGATAAAATGGAAAGTTGATCAATAAAATTAAATATAGACAGTCAGTAATGAAGAGCTCAGGTGGCGGGATGCCTACGCGCTGCTGCTTAAAAAATAGTATATAATTAGTCATCGCCTGGGTTCGAAGCAAATTTAGATCAATGTTCCCAGGTCAATGTATTTCTTCCCCTCAGAAAAATTGTAAAACCCCCTAAAATTCAATGTTTTTCTACAAAATCCCCCTAAAAAATTTTGGTTAACATTCTGCTTTAGTTTGCGAACAGTGTTCCCAGGTCAATGTATTTCTTCCCCTCAGAAAAATTGTAAAACCCCCTAAAATTCAATGTTTTTCTACAAAATCCCCCTAAAAAATGTTGGTTAGCATTCTGCTTTAGTTTGCGAATCACTATATGTATTTTTCAGTGCATATGTTATAATTACAGGCGTATGTATATTTATTATAAATTTTCGATTTATTTGTATTCACATATTTTGAGGTGTAAGTACATATTTATAGGCAGCTGGAAATTGTTATCTGCGTATCTAGAAAAAATTAAGTGTCTCCAAAAATATTAAGAGTTTCTAAGTCTTCTTCGCTCTTTAGCTTCTTTTGATATAAAAAGGGTTTTAATTTTATCAAAGGTTCTTAGATATTTTAATTTTCCCAATTTTTAAGAAACAGAAAAAACTCAAAGAAATTACCCATATGGAAAAAATTCATTCAACTCAACAAAAAAGTGCTTAAAATTACCAGTTGCAAAATTCTGTACTTGAAACTACCAGATCAACATAAAATATTTAATTTAACTTTACCTTAAAAATCTTTAAAGGCTTTCCCCCTAATTCATAAAAACTATTACAGGC
The DNA here is from genome assembly GCA_963662145.1 of Sturmia bella. Classification (NCBI taxonomy): domain Eukaryota; kingdom Metazoa; phylum Arthropoda; class Insecta; order Diptera; family Tachinidae; genus Sturmia; species Sturmia bella. Next base: position 41,912,006 of record OY759168.1, on the reverse strand, counting down.
TTATAAGACTGTTATTTGACATATTTGTATGGAAAATCTGTCAAATAAGAGCTTTATAAACCTGTTATAATTTTTATGAATTAGACGGTTTAAATTTATCAGCTGAAAAATCTTCTAACTCCTGCCATTTTACCTTTTAAACAAACACAGAAATCCCCTTAAAAAAACCCCCCGAAAATAAATTGTTTCCCCCTAAATTTTCACCGAAAGAATTTAGCACCCCAAATTCACCCCTAAAAGAAAAAAAAACCCTAAATCTAGAGGGAAACCCCCTACACTGGCAACACTGATTTAGATGCTGCTGAGCGACGTGCCATAGTATCTCCGCCAATCAGTTAGTCTTCAACTTTACTTTTCCTCTTTAAAAATGTTTTCTTCTTTATAAATGTTGATCACTCCAATGTTATCACAAAAAAAAAATCCTTCGCAATGTTGAGGATATAAAACTCAACTCAAGCCCGATAAAATTATTAACAATTATTTGACAAATTCGATTTTCAGTAGGATTCAAAGACCTCATAACACTTTAATGTTTTGAGGCAAACACTCTCTTCAAGTTCTTTTTATTCCAACAAAATCATCATCTTTATTCAACTTGAATCACACACAGTGAAGCAATCCTCTGTGAGAGTATTTATTAAAACACAACTTTGTGTATGTGTTTGCGATCGTTGCTACATGCTTGCCTCTGTATACGATTACAAAAAGTTGACCTAATTTTTAACTTCCACCATCACCAACTTATTGTATGACAAGAACGTTTTGGCAATCTGTAGATAGATGGAAAAACAACACAAACATTCATAAAACGTTTTAAACTAAATTCGGTGAAGAAAGCAGCGAAAATATTTAGTTGCGGCTGTAGCAAAATAAACAAGAAATAAATAAAAATAAAAAAATATCAGAAATTATAATTTTATACAGATGCAGCAGAGAAAAGCGTCATATTATTGGTATAGACTTGATAAAAAAAAATAGATTTTTTTTAAGGAAAGTAACATCGAGGCAAATAATGCCAGCAGACATGTGAAATGTATGAAAACTTCTTTGAAACTAGATAAACAGTAGAATTAGAGAGGTGAATAAAAAGAAGAAGAAAGGAAGAACTCCATTTGTTAAGCCACTACTGCAATTACGAGGGGGCAGCTCTATCGTAAAGTTATGCTGTTTACAGCAAGTTAAAAGATTTTTCTCGGCCCCAAAATGGAATTAAATCGTGAACATTTTAATGCTATTATTTCTTACAACTTTCGACGTGGATTGACTCAGCAACAGTGTATAGATGAACTCAATTCAATTATTGGACCTATTGAAGCTCCCTCAAGGACCGGTGTTTATCGATGGTATGGTTAACACAATCGTGGCTGTAGTTCATTCCAAGACGAATTTCGCAAATGTCGTTCAAAATCAGTTGTTCCGAAAACCATTGATGCTGTGCGTAAGCTGTTGTTGCAAGATCGTCATAAGACCTATTGAGAGACTGAGACAATCTGAGGCATTAGGGGACCAGCATACATTCAATATTGCATAAACATTTGACTGTCAAAAAATTTGTTCGCGTTGGATCCCACAAAATTTGTCAATCGCTCAAAAACAGACTCATATCGATTGGTCGAAAGAAATGCTCGAAAGAGCTGCTCTGCGTGATCTGATATTGCAAGTGAGATTGCGACAACCTTAGGCATTAAAAGGCATAAATATTTGACTGTCAAAAAAATTTGTTCGCGTTGGCTGCCACACCATTTTTCAATCGTTCAAGAAAAGGAATGTTAAAAAAAAAATACGATCGCGTTGCTTCGAAACAAGTCTATGACATCGTGACAGATGATGAATTGTGTTTACGACTCGTCTATGTGCTTCGATTTGACTTTTGTTTTCAATAAGCAAACATACATCTTTCAATAAATCAGATGCAGCTGCTCCAAAAACTGGGAATGCTTCTTGTTTCCTTGCTTCCATCCGCAAGTTGAAGCATGCTTTTGAACATTCCATAAATTTTAATTCAGAATATATTCTTTATGCCATAATAAACTTTTTCACAAAATTTTTTTCCATTGATTTCAACGATTTATTATTTTATTGATTTCTAAAATTAACTTTTATTTTTATGTATTATTATGTTTTCTTTGTTTACAATATATGATTCTGACAGATAGTGCTCGTATGTAGCTTCAATATGAAGCCACTTCATTCGCTCTCAAAATTTTATATAGCGAAGCACGTTGCTTCGCTCCTAACTAGAATGTTAAGCACAAATAGAGAGCGGAGCACATGTCGTGGGAACATGCTATTATAATATGTTTCCATTACGAGTTGAATCACCCGCTTCGCTCTCACAATCATAAACTTGGGATATAAGTCAGAGAAGACAGGAATTTTTCATGCTTCGCATGTAGCTTCAATATGAAGCTACTTCATTCGCTCTCAAAATTGTGTATGGCGAAGCACGTTGCATCGCTCCTGATTGAGGTGTTAAGCACAAATAGAGAGCGAGGTACATGTCGTGGGAACATGCTATTTGTTTCTGTTCTAGTTTTAAGTCTGAGTTTTAATTTCATGATTACTTTGGACAAGCTATTATATACATTTTTAGATACATTTTATTGAGCAATATATGTTGACCATCTTCATCTTCTTTTTAAAAAAATTTTGCATTTTATCTCAGCATGCAGCGTCTTTTTATATTTTTTATTATTTGTTATTTACTTAAAGGCCTCAATAAATCTGAATTTGAATTCACTTCGCCAACGATCTGTTGATACACATACAGACGAAGGAGGGAAACTTTGCTGTACAATTGTTTTTTTAAATCATTCATTATGGCGAACGTAAGTCTTCTTTAAAAATCTTGATCACTACAATTTCATCGCAAAAAAAAATCGATGTCAATTTTGAGGAAGTAAAATCGAACATAAGTTCAGAAAAATATGTAATTGACAAGTCGTTTATTTTATTTTGGCACCCAATTTTTTTCATGCATTTTTACATTGGATTTTGCAGCTGCGCTTTAAGGAGACGATGACGTTCTTGCCATGAGAGTTTACTTGATTTTTTTTTTATATAAATTTCATATCAAATCGTGAATAGCAAACAAAGTTAAGAGCCCATACCTCCGTTTTGGTATATAAAAGAATTTCATTTTCTTATTTTATTTTATTTTATTTTTTTTTAATATAAATTTCATGTTTTGAATAATTATTAGCATGTTATATTATATAAAAATCATAAATAAATTCCAGTTTTGTTCAGTTCTCTTACGCCACTTGCACGAGCTGTTAATATTTGTACGTCATTTAAAGAAAAATTTCCCCCTTTCGATATAAATCAGTGGAGAAAAAGTTGATTGAACATTTTACTTGGCAAAGCGATGAACTCCCTATTTGCAAAGAATTGAATTGATAAAAAACAAAAACAATTTGCGCTAAAAAGAATTGAGACTGGAGGCCTATACAAACCCAACAAACACACACACACAACGTTGAATACTGCTGTAGAGAAAGACTGTAAACCAAGGCGGGTCGATTTAGCGTTTTAGACATGAGAAGAACAGGTTCCATGACAAATATCAAATAAGAAATTTTCGAGCTGATCAAAATTTAAATTGTTTGTATTTTTGTTAATTACTTTTATCGGGTCTTAGTTCGATTTTACTTCCTTAAAATTGAGAAAGATATTTTTGTGATGAAACTGTAGAGCGATCATCGTTTTTAAAGAAGACACGAAAATATTTGGCCCATTTTTACTTTTTTAACTCCGGAAAATAGTAATATTCTTGAGCGAAAGGTCTTTTTATTATACATATGTATATATATTTTTGTATATTTCTTCGAATGTTTCGCTTACCTTCGGGCAGCTTATTCAGGGCAATAATATTGAAAAATTTTTGCTTGGTTTTTTTTTTTCAAAAATAAAACTTATATTCGAAGAAACATAAAAAATATGCAAAATAAAAAGCTCAAGAAAATATTAATAGTGAAGCAAAAAAAAAAAGTTAAAGGCTCATTATGGATACATAGAATGGCTGTTTCACCTCCACCACAACACTCACCAGCACTTAAATTGCTAATATCAGTTAGCATAGCTGAAAACATACTATTTTAAGGCAGCAGCGCTTAGACACTCTACTACTTGAGCTCTTCACTACTGACTGTCTGTATTTAAGTCCATTGATCAACTTTCCACTTTATCACTGTGTGTTTCTGTTGATTAGAACACATATTTTATGCTCTCACCAACTACAAATTGATTTCCAATTGATTTTTGTGTTTGTTGTCACTAACAATGCGTAGAAACTTTGCGTCAGGCCCAGCAATTTTTTGTATTTCTGAATGTGAGTCCTTGTAAGGAAGCGTGCTGCGGCATTTCGTGTGTTCGAAAAAAATGCTGAAGCTCAAAAATTATGAGAGGTTGGTCATACATTTGAGTCTGTTACAAACAGCCTGGGACTGACTAGAGTGATAGGTGGGATATTTTACACTTGTATTACAAATCTTCAGGGGGACTTCCCATCCAAAAAAAAAAAAAAATTTAAAATTTGGCCGCCTTCAAAATTGCTTTTTTGATATGTCGTAGTGGTACTTTTTTTCCTCATGCCAAAAGCTATCGAAAAATCACGAGCAAAATGTCGACAAATTTTTGTCCCTACAAATCGACCCACCCTACTATATACGCACTTCGAAACACGATTTCGCATTTGCAATTAATTCCTAGTGTCATAAATAAACTTAATTGAATACGGAATAGCAATTTTACTTATTTATTTGAGTTCATAAAATTATTTCAAATTTTATGGCTGCTAAGAATAAAAATTAAAAAAATAATAATAATAAATAAATAAATGATAAAAAGCTCTTAACCAAAGATGGTTTTCTCGCAATCAAATTGCCAATTCTAAACATTTGTTAAATAGTTTGTAATTAGAAAAAATTTGTTTTATACTTTAGCAGTTGCATGGCAACTACCCTACAGATAATTATTGGATTACATTATAGTTACGGAGTAGTTTTTGCACTACTCCTACACTCAGAATATTTTTGCAGTAACTGGTCGTAGTTTATTCTAGAAGTAATCAGTGCAGTTAGATTTTTTTTTTTTTAAATAACAAACACAAAACTGCGAAGCTTTTTGGCTTGTCTGCAAAAACACCCAAAGCCTTCGGCAGGAATCGAACCTGCGACCTCGGGGACTCTTAGTAGGACTCTCTACCAATTCATCCATCGAGGCGCTTAAATGAGAAAACGTTTAAAAAAGAAATGAAATTTTAAGTATAACTGATTTGTACAGTTACTTAAAAAACTAACAACAGATAAATACAGATTTTCGCTGACATTTTTTATCTTTGTGTGTGCTGGGTGGTCGGCCGGTCAGCCGTTCTTTTAGCATAACACTTTATGCCTTTGGCATGTGGTTTAACAACTGTAAAATAAAAGAAGACAAATCGTTTTCTTTTTTACAGTCTTTGTTCAACAATGGTTTTCTGTACAGTGGTCAACCATTGCTAAAGCATCCCCAGGGAGTTTACAATTTATTGCACACAATCATCTTTGGCTGCTTGCTCCATGTAAATATGGGTTAAACATAATTTATGGTTAACCTCATTTTTTGTCAATATCTTTTCTTATTGGAGCGCTGTTAAAAATTAAACTTTAATAAATACTTATACGCATGTACGTTATAAGAATTTTTAAGTTTTACAATTTCGTATTTGTATCTTACATTCACATTTATGCGTTTATTTTTTGTTTCCATTTTGCGTGCTATTTTGCCTCCGTTTTGTTTTCCATTGATTTGTATTGCTTTGAGCAAACACTTGTTTGTTTTATTTGCGCTCATGTACGTATGTATGTATGTCTGATTTGAACAAGAATTTTTAAAAACTTAAACTTTTAAAATGGCAATACAGTAAATAATTATTTCCCTAATGAAAAAAACTTGAATTTCTAGAACAGTCGTACGTTCATAAATGTAAACATAATGCGTAAATGTATATAAATATCTACATTAGACCATGTTGATTTGTATGGACAAAAATTTGTCATGTAGAAAATAAATTCTACTATTAAATTATTTTCGAGACGTATGATTTTCAATTTACATTTATTTTTATATGCGAACCCACTCTAAGTGGTGTAGGTGTAGTACGGGCTTGGCATAGTCGAAAAAAAATATTGGCGAAAAAAAATTACCGCGGGTTGGTCCTACATTTGACTTCTCCACAGGCACCTTGGGGCAAGTAAGTAACCATTATTCACTCCGAAAGTTAAAAAAAAAATCAAACGTTCAACTTTGACCTAGAAGCCCTTAAAAACTTCTCAATCAATTTTAATGTAATTAAAACTAAGTCAAGCCGAACTAAATATCTATCCATTAAAAAAAAATTACTTAAATATTTTGATCGGTTCAAAAGTTACAGAATTTTGGACAATGAAAAACGATTTTCAGCCACTGTGCGCCGTGGTAATTATAGCTGTCAATAGACAAATTAATCCAGAAAGTTCTAAGACAAGAACCTTCATTATATGTGCTAAAGCTTGAGATATGTAACAGCATTTGCGAGAAGCTTTGAGGCCAATCGATCCACAACTTGGCAGGGCTTATTTATTTCACATAAGATACATTAGTGTGTTGTTTCATTAATAGATGTCGCTTGCCCCAATACTAAGCAAACACGTAGGAGTTGGTTAACCTTCAATATACCATTAGCTAAAATTTGTAAGAATATGTACAAATACACAAAAATATTTCAATTGAAAATGGGCACCATTATTATTTAGCGCACTTCGCATTTCGTTACTATAATAGATCCCCCTATACTAGATCCCCCTAATTCATAAAAATTATAACGGGCTTATAAGACTGCTATTTGACATATTTGTATGGAAAATCTGTCAAATAAGAGCTTTATAAACCTGTTATAATTTTTATGAATTAGACGGTATAGATTTACTTTGGTTTTTTCTCAACTAACTAGAATAAAAAACAACGTATAATCACTAAATTCCAACGTGTTTTAATTATGTGAGAAATCAGGCAACAATCCGATTAAAGATGTCAATAAATACCAGGGACCAAATTCTGGCAGTCGTGATTGAACGATTTCGTTATAGAATGCTGTGTGTTTGTTGCTCATTTTGTTTTTGCTCTACATTGTTTTTATTATCGAGTATATTCGATCACGAATGCCAGAATCCAGCCCCAGGTCTTTTACAACCTGCATTAGAAAAAATATAAAAAGTATTGGCGTCATAGGCATTTGATCTCTGGAAGGAAAATTGTATTTAAGGAAAACATCTTGACATTGTATGTCTAACAACTTCCAGGAATTTCGTCTACAGGCAAAAACATGAGTATACAAAATACATTTTTAATAAGAATTCACTTGGGAAATTATTGGTTGCTTGTCTGCCTCAGGACAGTCTAAAGTGTTTAATAGTTTGCAAATATTACATGTACAAAAGCAAATAAACAAGTTACAAAGTCACGTACGCCTGCATTACAAAATCTGAATTTTGCAGCTTTTGAAATATAAAACATTTATAAACATGGTAAAAACAACTAAATGAGAGGTACTGTCTTGTCCATGTCGTGATTTTTAGAGAAACGCATTTCAATGATTCAGTTGAAAAGGGCACAATACAAAGATAAATAAAGCTGGTATCATTCACGAATGAATTAATTCAACTGAATGATTCTTTCAGTGGAATAAATGAAATATTTCTGCATTTATTTTCTATATATTTCACTTTTCTGTTTACATTCATACAATACTTTTACTTTAATTCTGATATCCAGTGCACAATCGCACTCAAAACAAATTCAACATTTCCATACTTAAATTGAGCCCAATCGGTGTCAAAAGTTCGGTAAGTGCGAATGTTGTTAAATCAAATACAGCGTGCTTGTTTTAAGTGTAGATTTCAACCATATACAAGCCGAAATCTAGGGCTGATTTGCATACGGCAATAACAAAATATTCAAAAAAGACGCAGCAATTAATCAAACCGAAATTAGTATATTATATATGACTAAAATTAAGAATTTAGCGCTTGATTAATACGTATTTTGTATTCGTATTTTAAATACGTCCCATGAATGTATTTGGTATTTTGTATTTTAAATACCAAGCGCTTGAGTATTTTATATTTGTAAATACATTTTTAATTTATGTTAGAAAATATGCGCTAAAAATTATTAAATTCATACATCAATTAAGAGCGGAAAATTTTGCTAATGTTTTATTCCCAAAAAAATGGCTATACTACAATTTAATTTCAAAACGTAAAATACCTGTGTAAAGTAAAAGCAACTGAATGCATACATATACATTGAGAAAGTCGCCAAACTGTCAGAAAATTAAATAATGAAAAAATAAAACAAGGAAAAAACAGCGTTTGACATTTTAATCAAAACAAGAAGAGAAAAAAATATCAATCAGATGTTGACTTGGATAGACTTTATATTTACGGCTGTATTCATTAAGGGTCTTATTCATGATAAATATTTTAGTGGGGAACTGCAAGTAACTCAAACGTTGAAATATTGCAGAGATACCAGTCAAAAACACACCGATTTTTAACAAATGCTCCCTGGTTTATCAGCAACAAAAACATACACAAAGATCTTGGAATGCCAACTGTCAAAAATGAAATTAATAATTTCAGTGAGAGATAGATAGATAGACTAAGTAATCACTCCAATGTGTTAGCAATAAATCTTTTAGATGATAGCGAAGAAATCCAAAGACTGAAACGGTTACATGTACTTGATCTGCCTTATAGAAAATATTAAATGCTGAAAAAAGGAGTTATTGTTTTTATTCCTTTTTTTTTTTTTTTGAGTTTAATTGAAACTCAATATATGTTATATTTAAACTTATGAAATTTGCTCATTATTTTAACTTGTAAAATAGATTGCAAATAAAAATAATAATAAAAAAAAGGTTTATTAAACTCTTATTTGACAAATTTTCAATACAAATATGTCAAATAAGAGCCTTATAAGCATGAAATATTTTTTGTGAATGCGGGTGTAAAGCTACAAACAGCTTTATATAATATATAATATAATAATATAATATATAATACATAATATATAATATATAATATATAATATATAATATATAATATATAATATATAATATATAATATATAATATATAATATATAATATATAATATTCAATATATAATATATAATATAATAATATATTATATAATATATAATATATAATATATAATATAATATTATAATATAATAATATACAATAATAGTAAAATTTTCGTAAAACTATGTTCAGAAACGAATAATAGCAATTAGAACCTCAAATAAACTTTTTTTAAAATCAACTAATTTATTTTTGGTTTTACCCTTCTATAAGTGTAAAATAAGGTGTCGTTTGCTCGTACATAATATACAAACATTGCTTTCCATATTTAAATCCTCTGGAGTCAGTCAGCACTTTAATGAAATTGCATTCATCCATTTAATTTTATATTTAAATTTATTTATTTTCTTTTCTAAAACGTCCACAAAAACTTGTTCAAATTTTACTAAAACATAATACCTAGTGATGTTTGTAAAATGTAAACAAGCTCGGTACTCGAATACTTTTCTGTATTGTTCATTAACAAAACATGTTTGTAAATATGTATGTAAGTAAATTTATATACATACATACATATATATTTAATGTTATTTCTTTCAATGCAATTACTGAAACATTTATTAAGAGATTAAAATACATTATTTTATGCATAAATTAAATTCAGCGGATATTTTCTGTTGATTATTGGGCTTTTTGTATAGTGATTTTAAGCATCACTAACAATAAAATGACAACTGAAAATGCAAAGAGTTGCCATAGAAGCGCATAAAATAAATTAAAACGCTTAATAGCAATATAAGACTTATTGTGCACTTATAAATATAAAGGCCATGATTCACTATCCTATTGAATCGTACGATCTGTTAAAAATGACATGTGTATCCAAAAAGTGTGATAGTCTGTCTGGACTAAAAGTGTATCTGTGTGAAAGACATTTTGACAAGTCTGTCCGATTTGTTAATCTTTTGAAAATTTTCAAAAACCATCTTTTTCTATGCGATCAGAGTTGCATTTTCGAAGTTGTTTACAAAAGTATAATAGTGTGGCCGTTTTGATGCGACTTTTTAAAGTAGGACAGAATTCTATCAGATTTAGCTAGCAATTTTCAGTGAATGAATCGTACGATTGAGTAGGATAGTGAATCACGGCCTTTAATCTTTAAGTGGTTTATTTGACAATAAGTCTTCAATAACTATTTTGCTCTTCAAACCTTAAATTAGAGATTTTTATGAATACAGCCGACATAGTCTTTGATCAAACTTGTTTTAATTGTCACTTATTTCCTAATTCCATAATTTCTCTTTCAATAAAATATCGTTTTTTAATAAGAAATCATTGAGATTTTGTCTTTAGCTGATTTTATTCATTCGCCATCAACAACAACAGGTTGTTATTTTCTGATACTACATTTGAAAAGCGGGTGTTTATGAATGGAAACAAAAACTTTTTTGATTAAAAGTATTTTGTATTTTAAATAGGTACATATTTTTGTTACGCTGTATTTTGTATTTCCAATACTTGCTTTTGGAATGCAGTATTTTGTACTTTAAATACGTGAAGAAAAAGTATTTTATTTATTATATTTTAAATAGGTACATCAAAGCATGTATTTTTTGATTAAAAGTATTTTGTATTTTACACTGTATTTTGTATTTCGAATACTTGCGTTTGGAATGCAGTATTTTGTATTTTAAATACGTGAAGAAAAAGTATTTTAATTACTGTATTTTAAATACACCAAAGCATGTATTTTGCCCAGCACAGCATATGGAATTGCTGTCCACCATCACTATATTTAACCTAAAAATATCCAATGGAAAAGGGCCATATAGGTACTCATACACACACGTACTTATGTACAAGTACGTTTTAAAAACGTTTTCGAAGAATTCATTGAACTTTTAATAAAATAAAAACACACAAAAAAAATTGGCCAATCAAGGCTGAAAAGTAAGCAGAAAGCAGAACTGGCAGAATAAAAACGAAAGAAACCAAAACAAACAAAAAGATGACATCAAAACAAAAGCTTCAAAAGTAAACAGAAACCAAAAACAAACGAAAAAAACGTAAAAACATGTAACGAATAAAAGGAACACGTTCCATTTCCAGAACATTCCCCGCAAATTAAAGCAAAAACACAAACAGTGTGTGTTGAAAGTAAAATTGAGGGAGTGGAAAGGAAGAGGCGTTGTTACTTAATACATAGCTACCTACATACATACATTCATGTGTATATTTTTAATTATACAAAAGCAATATTCTTACGATAAGATTAGATTTTTGCGTTTTTTAAAAGAGGAAAAATTGTTCACTTGTTTACAAAGTGAATTCGTTTGCCAAAGTAGGTATTTTAAAGAACGTTTGCAGTTTTTGCAAAACTTAAAGAAGTGATAATTAGGCGCCTACACTGAACCAAAAAAACGTGCTTAAAACAAACAATTTGCATTTTTATTTTTAAAATACCTACGCTTTTTGGAAAAATAATTTGGAAACGTTTATAAAACATTTTTGTTTTTAAAATGCGGCAAAAAATATGAAAATATTTAAGCCAAGAGCGTGCGATTTTATTGTATGTAGGTCTAAAAGAAGACATTTTTCAGCCGTCTGTCTATATGCCGCCGACATTTCGTTGACAGAAGACTGAAAGAGAAAGAAAACGATCAATAAGGTCTATTTTTTCTTAACCTAAAGTAATACATTTCAATTGGCTCTTATCTATGTTATGTTTCGAGGGCCGCCGGTCCTGAGACCGACTCACTTGGGTCCTAGAAAAGGTCCCGTTGTGGCTCTTATCTATGTAGTATATACATATGTATATAAAAATTAATTGATGTACGTCTCGCTGAAACTCGAGAAAGGCTGGACCGGTTTATCTAATTTTGGTATTGAGTTATTTGTGCAAGTTCAGGGAAAAAGGCAGAAAACATGAAGGTCTTATTTATAGAACTAAAATAAAATACATTTTAACTGGTTCTTAAAGCAAATAAATAAGTTCATTTCTAAAGTTGTCTCTCCGCAGATATCGGGACTGTATTTGTGATAAGGCGGGGCACTGGTATAAATAGTGCTCTAGTGGCTCGCTTTCCTTCCCACATGCTTTACCACGATACTAGATAGCCGCTTACGTACAACAAATACAACACCAACAAACCTTTCATGTAGAAATGTTGGTAGAAATATTGTAATCCTGCACCCATTTGTTCGCCTTTATGTTGTGCATTCTGACAGTTCTTTAGGCTAAAAGCAGTAGTCAGCTGATCTTGTAAGGCTACCTGGTATCGAGGCATCTTGCTGCCACTATTTCTATGCGGTTAAGACGTGCCAGTAGTTGGAAGTAAGTGTTAAATAAAATGTAAATTTTAATTATAATATTTAAAATTTTTTGTTGTATACATGAAGAATGAATGGGTCAGTTTGAAATTTTAGGTTTTTCATTTTGAAAATTACTTTTTTCTCTTATATAAGTTAAAAAACAAAAATCTTAAACCGGTATCCATAAATAATACAAATAAATTTTATAAGAAACATTTTTTCTAAAAAATCAGAAACCTATGGCATCTGGAAGATTGATCAATATTTATTCAAAACATCAAAAAAATATAATCATAAACACCGCCACAAACTTCATAAACAGGGTATTGAACATAAGTAACAGAGAGTTTCACAGCACAAACACAAGAAAAATTAGATCTATTTTACAAAAAAAAAACGCTTTTCCAACTAATGTAATAAATAAATTAATTAAACAGGTTCAAAATAAGCCAACAAAACAAAATGAAAACGTTCCAGTTGCGAAACCGTCAAATATTTATAAATCGATTGTGTATGTGCCAGGACTATCCGAAAGACTTATAAACTCAGATGTTTACAATAAGGATGAATATATAATTACAATGAAAACGAAAAATACAACGAGAAAATTGTTCAGCAACATGAAGTCTAAAATAGATATAATGGACGAATCGAATGTAGTGTACAAAATCACATGTAACGGAGATGACACAAACACATGCCAAAAGGTATATGTTGGCACCACACAAACAAAATTAAAAACAAGATTATCATCTCACAAATCAGACACAAAAGAACAAGTGACAGAAAACCGAACGATCCAAAAAACTGCACTGGCGGCCCATTGTGCAACAACCAAACATAAGCCTGACTTAAACAGAGTGAAAATACTAGAAAGAGAGACAAACTACAGGAAGAGATATTTAAAAGAGATGCTTCATATTATTAACATACCTGCAGATGAACGCATCAACTATAAAGCAGACACAGACAACTGCGCACACATACATATACAGATACGCAATCAACAAATATAACTGACATACAAATAACAAAACAGTAGGCGAGAAAAGTTACTTACGTTAACAACTGACGACACTACTAATATAATAAAATAATAAAGATGTATGTATAAATATATATAAATGTGCAATATTATAAGTAAAAATTAATGTTTCTTTGAAAATTCAAGAACTCCCTGAAGATGACCAACAAAGTTGGCCGAAATATTGGAGAAAATAAAATAAAATAATTGCTATATCAATTTAAATTTGGTTTAAAATTATTTACTGAAGGACCTCAAGCCGAACTTACTTTATAAATAAAATAAAACGTTTTTCATCAATATTTTTGTGTTTTTAATGAAATCACATATGTTTAGTTGTTTATTTAAAAATTAAGGGCATAATTTTGTAATTCATAACGCAATGCCAGAATTTATATGAAAACCCATTCTTGTGTGAGTCATTTTATTTGTCAATTTTCAAAAAGATTATATGTATAAAAATGTATGAACAATTCCTTTCCTGTCGACCAAAACCGAGTCAATTCAGGACAATGTGGAGCTAAAAACGTCTTTCTCAATATGAATTCACTGTCAATAATAGTCAACTACTATCAATATTGACTGCGACAATTACATGACGTCACTTATGTCGTTATTGAGATTCACTATGAGGGCGTTTAATTATAAAACGTATTCATGTGAACAATGAATTTTAATGTCAAAAAAATTGTTTTTTGTTTTTACAAGATTTTTTGGTTAAACTTTTTTTTATTACCTATGATGTTACTAAGGTAAAAGCACATAAATTTTATAGGCTAGATTAGTAGATAGATAATAGATGCACACACTCTTCCACCACAAAACATTTACACCGGTATTCATAAAAAATAAAACGTTGCTCAAATACATTTTAGAAAAAATTTTATATGTGAAATTTGTTGTAAAATGTGTTTCAACAATGTTTTATTTTTTATGAATACCGGTGTTAATGTTTTTATTAACCAGATTTTTTTTTGAGAATTTGATTTATAGAGCTCTAATAAACAACCTTTAATAAGGAGATTAAGTACCCACCTTCGACATATGTACATACAGTGACTCAACAGTATAATGGAACACTAACCACTAAAAACTTTCATAGCAAAAATACTTTCTCACAATGAAGCAGGCAATTGAAAAATGTGAATGGTCTAGTGAAAAAAGTTTGTAGGTATCAGTTATTGCCTTAACAGCATTGTCTAATGTGGACGCTGGGCAAGCAAACAGGATGTCGGCTATACGGAATCATCAAATCGATGTTTTGAATGCTCAAAAATGCAGTTATTTGAGCCGGTGGGTGAGAGCTCGCAATGTCATGGTGAAGAGGGATCCGTCTTCGGCGATGGGTTTTCCTAATTTGTTGGAAGACAACTGACAACAAATCGTTATGTGCCACTCAGAATTGACTGTTTTGCTTTGTTTTAGTGGTACGGTTGCGACATGTCTAGTTTTTACGAAAAAAAAAAACAGACGACCATTTGCTTAGAAGTACTTCGTGCGCGAATAACTTTTATTGGATTTTGCTCATCCTGAAACAATCATACAGCAGTTGACAGCTGTTAACTTTTGTTAACTCATAAGCGTAAATACACAATTCATCAGCTGTCACGATGTCATAGGCGTGTTTCGAAGCACCGCGATTGCTTTCAACCAATCGACACGAGCCTTTTTTCGAACGATTGAAAAATTGTGTGGGATCCAACGCGAACAAATTTTTTTTGGCAGTCAAATATTTATGCAATGTTGAATGTATGCTAGTCAGTCCCTTTAATGCCTAAGGTTGTCTCAATCTCACAATAGGGCACATGACGATCTTGCAGTAACAGCTCACGCACAGCATCACTGGTCTTCGGAACAACTGATTTTGAACGGCTTTCGCGAAACTCGTTTGGGAGTGAACTACGACTAGGATTGAATTGACCATATCATCCATAAACACTGGTTCTTAATGAAGTTTAAGTTAGTTCATCCATGCGTCCACTGTTGCTGAGTTAATCGAAAGTTGTAAAAAATAAACGATGTTTTACTTCCTCAAAATTGAGAAGAAATCGAACTCAAGCCCAATAAAATTATTAACAATTGTAAATCGTATAGTTCGACTATTAAATTAATATGAATGCTTAAGAATTTTTAAGTCAGTAAATTTAAAATGACTGGGCGTTGCTTGTATTCAGAACGCTATATTCTTCTTTTCAGTGTAGTTTTGTTTGCAGAGGCATTTATTATTCTTATTTGATCAGTTCTACACATATAAGAACTGATTATTTTTTTGTATGCGAGTGTGTGTTGGAAACATTCGAGTTACTTTTTAGTTTTCTCGCCATTTCTAACTACATATTTTTTGCTCCACATTTTTGTCTTTTCTTTTGGTTTTGCACTCAACCCAAGGCCTCGGCCAATGTGAAAAATTTTATAAACATTTGATAGTGTTAATGTGCATGTATTGGTATATTGGCGAATAAAACTGTTGTTGTGAATAAAAAATATGATTTCTTTTTTTCAATCAAAAAAGTTTCTTATTATTAGAATTATGAAAAGGTCTTTGACACATTATCTGACAGTAACAAACTAAAAAATTAAATCATGTGATACCTGCACCGAAACAAAACATTTTAAAGCTTTTGTAAAAACGTACCATTAAGTTTGATCCTAAAAATATAAATTTTTAATTAATTTAGGTCCAAAAATTAATCTTTTTCAAAAATAGTTGCTGTCTTTTTCAGCTGCCTATATGCAGACGACATTTCGTTGGTGCTAATCAACTCATCCGTAGACTTGAAAAGGACAGCAAATATTTTTGAATAAGATTCATTTTTGACCTAAATTAATACATTCCAATTGGCTCTTAAAGCAAATAAATAATTAAGTTCATATTTGAATTAATTTCTAATTTTAAAATCCAATGCAGTGACGTATAGTGACGTCGACAGTTTAGTTGCGGTATTGCCGCAGCCAATATTGGCAGTAGTTCACTATTATTGACAACGGATTGATATAAGAAGGACATTTTCAGCACCAACATTGTCCTGAATAGACTTGGTTTTGGTCGACAAGAAAGGAATGGTTCAGATATATTTTTATCATCTCAAAAATAAACTGACTTAGACAATTATAAAGTGTACAATCGGGTGCGAAAGCGCAAAACTGCGTGAAAAATTTACAAGAATAGCTCAAGAATAGACTTATAAATAATTGTTATAGAACAAAATCGTTGCAACCTCAAAATTGAGAGATAGATTTTTTTTCGTGATAAAATTGGAGTGATCAACATTTTTAAAGAAGACAGGAAAAGTAAAGTTGAAGACTTACTGATTGGGGTAGATACTATGGCTGTTTCACAACCACCACGTCGCTCAGCGGCACCTAAATTTTGCTTCGAACTCCGGCGATGGCTAATTTTATACTGTTTTTTATAGCGGATTTACATTTACTCACATCTTTGAGATGTGTTGTGTTGAAGATGTTGAAAATTGAAAAAAGCATTGAACATTACATTTTCCACATCTTTCATCTGTCAAATATTATTTCACGTGTTGGTGCAAACTAAAAAAAACATTACACAACTCGAAGTATTTTATTCTTTTTTACTATAAATAAAAGTATTGTATTACTAATTTTATATTATGTTTAATTTAATTAAAATTTACTTACATTGTATAACACCCATATTCATAAAAACTATTTAAGGTTTATTACACGTTTATTTGACAAGTACTCCGTTGAAATAAGTCAAATAAGAGCGTAATAAACTTACAATAATTATTATGAATATGGCCTTAAGTGTAAAAAGCCTATTAAGCAGCAGCGCGTAGGCCTACCGCCAACTGAGCTCTTCATTACTGACTCGTCTATTTTTAATCTTATTGATCAACTTTCCATTTTATCACTGTGTTTCTCTGTTGATTGGAATATATTTTTATATTCTCTCACCCCATATATAATTGATTTTTTTGTTTGTTGCTATTGTATCAGTGATAACAACGGTTTCACACTTTTCGCCGGGCCCAGCGATTTTTAAGCATTAATTTTCAAGCTTAAGATATTTAAGTATTAATCGATGCAATGCTTTTTAATTGTTTGTGTTGTTATTTATTGCTAAATTAAGTTTAATATCTGGCTGGGGAGCCATACTTTGAGAAATCATTGATTTGTTATTTTGAAACAATATATGTATGTAAGTTAGTTATTTTGTATATTCATTTAATGTAATTATAATCTATACATTACTCTATCTCTTTTTTGTTAATTAATATCTTTGTAATATATATTTATTGGCCTAGAAAGGCTTTCGTATTACTGAATTTAAATAAATAAATAAATAAAATAATAGCTGTAAAGAACATAACTAACTGGCAGTTGAAAATTCGCTAAAAATTTGCAAAATGCAAAGAAAAAATCCTTTTGTGGTATTTGCAGCTGTTTAAAATTTTTATAATCATTTGTGGCTGTTAATCTATGTTTGCACATTTTTTTAGGGTGGGACCAGTTCTCCGGGGATGACCCATATGCATTTCATTGCACTGGAACTTGGAAAGAGGGATTGAACGGAAATGAAAAGAGGGATTGTGGACGTTTGATTAAGCAAAAAAATTTATCACACAAAAATAGAACATTCATTTTTGTAAAGCTCAATTAGTCAGAATTAATTGTTGCTAATTTGTGTGTTTAGTGACCAGTGTATACATCTTCGACACTATCCAGTTAACACAATTTAACGCAACCTCTTCAGTATTGCAAAACGTTGACAATACAGAACAAAAAGACGACACAATAACCACCATAAGACCTATACGAATAAATACTTTGACGGACTTATTTTTAAAAATATAACCTGTTTATTAAGATATTAGTTGGCAAATATTTATACATAATTTGCCAAAAAAAAAAGTTTAATAAACATGGAATGTTTTCGTGAACTTAATTATTTATTTGCTTTAAGACCCAATTGAAGTGTATTAAATGTGAAAAGGTTCATTTTTGGACCTGAATTAATGGAATGTTTATTTTAAATAAGCCAATAAAAAAAACACAGCTTTACCTATTACGACTACACATCATAAAAAACACGTCCGCTCTGAACAAAAGTTCACAAACAATATTGCAAACTTCTCGCGAATTTTTGCGTTTTTGCACTTCATTGTGCTTTTTGTTTCTAGGTGACTTTTTTCAAAAGTACTGTTTTTCTATTCCTGTAAAATTTTTGCAAATTTTTTGCTTAACGCTTAACATTTTTAAAAACAATGATGGTCTGTCTCCTTTGGCCAATTTTTCCTGCGTATTTAATAGCAGTGTTGAAAATCTATTTTTGGACATTACTGTTTTTAGCAGCTGGTTTGTTATTATTTAAAATGTACTGCAATTGCATTTTTGCATATTTTTGCGCTTTTCGCCGGGTTGCATTGAAAATTTTTTTTATTAATTTATTTATTTATTGAAAGTATTTTACAAAAATAAATTTATAAAATGCGACACTAGAAATAGTGTGGACCACTTGGTCATTTTTTAATTTCTTGAGTCTATTATTGACTTTTTCCTGAATGATTGTGCTCTTGTATAACTGTTGGACTGTATTTTTGCATTTTGCAAATTTTTCGAAGGTTTTTTGAGTTTTTGTTTTTCACGAAAAGTTATAGAAAACAAATTAAAAACACATAAAGATAAGAAATATGTTTTACAAAAATACAGATAACCAAGCGACATCTGCGTATACTCCTAAATTAGTACCGATTCAATGCCGACGATGATGTTGGTTGGATATTGGCAATAAGGGAGAATATTAAGGTTGTAGTTTGCAAATAACATGTGCATGCATCAAACATCAGATTCTGAAGATGGGTCGTAAGGCTCGAAATATGTATATTTAAATAGAAATAGATTTCTTGCAGGGTATAGATCAAGAAGAAGAAGAAGAAGAAGACGAAGAAGAGGAAAATAAGTTTTATGTATTACAGGTCAAAGGAAGGCAAAACAAAAAATGGGAGTTGAAAAAAATGTGAAGCTTTCGTTTTACAAAGAACGTTATCGTTTTCAAAACGATCTTTCCAAAAAGCATATTTTTTGAAAACATGCAAAGTTTTTGTTTCAAGGACGTTTTTTTAGGTTCAGAGCATAAAAAGATGTTTAAAATACCCGTCCGATTTCAGCGTTTCAACCTTCAGCGTCTGATGGATGAATTGGCAGAGTAATTCACCAACAGTCACGAGGCTGCAGGTTTAATACCTGTCGAATGCTGTGTATGTTGCTGCAAACATACGAAAAAAAATTCTGGTTCTGTTTGTTTTTCGATTATAATTTTAGCTTCTGCTCTTTTTTACAATTGCTGACTGTCGGTTAAACATAATGTATTATTTTACATTATTAATATACGGGCCACCTTGTACCTGAAGATTGTAGTATGTTTCAGGGACTGCCAGCTCATTTGGATCCTAAAAGGTTGTAGTGGAGCAATGTTACAATTCTATGAACTTACCGTCTTTTTTCCTTGGGTTTACCGCTGGCTGTAAGTGCAATAACGGTAGTTGAAGATGCCGCATTAGTGCTGGTTGTGGTCTTTGCTGGGGATGAATTTTTCGCTGCTGCCGCTGTTTTCTCCACAGCTGGTGCATTTAGTTTCTTGGAGGAGCTAACGCCTGTTGATTCAATTTTTTTATCGCCAGAAGCTGCCATATTATCTCTGTTCTGTATGTCATAGGCTTTGCTTGTCATGGAATTTTCCACAATTTTTGTTAGAGCCACCATTGTTAGTTAAGCAAACATACACATTCAAAAATATGTTTGCAAAATAAGCACACAAAACACAATTTTCTTAGAAAAGTAAATGTTTATTCGAGCACTTTTATTCTATTATGGATGCAGTAGTTGTGTAGCGGTTGCTTTAAAGTAAAGAAATCATTATAAGATCAAATACAAATTATCACCTGTTTTAAAAAAAAAAAGACAGCAAACTACATAATTATGATCGGTATTTTATATTTTTGCTTTTCTTTTTCGAAAATATTTTTGTTAGATTATTTTCCTTTTCTTTTATAGGAGTTACACAAATAAAATTTTATTTATTTTCTTTTTATTCCCTTTTGTTCCGCAACACTACTCCAATAAATGCCTCTAAATGATTGCCGTTTTACAATACAAATTCTCTACACTAATTGGTAATTAATGCGCCACAAAAAATGATTTAATAAACTTTAGATATTAAACTAATTCTTGTTTTACATTTCACTTGAAATAATATACATAAGTCTGTTTAATTTGATATGTATTTAAAAGGCAAGAAAATAAACAGAGAGAAAGTATTATTACTTAATCACATGCAAAATGATGAAACACAATAAATTGAGGAAAAAAAGGAATTTAACAAAACGCACTCACGAAATGAGAAACAACACAAAACTTTTCGTCTTTATTGAATTTGAATAAAAATTAAATGATTTAGCTGTCGTTTTCGTTACTTTTTGTTGTATTTTGGTTTTGATTTGCTATTTCTACTGATTTTTTTTTTTTTTTTTTTAAGAAAGCACAAACATTCAACACTCACTACACTGGCGGCTGTTGTAAATTGAACTTTCCTTCAATTAATTATTATTAAAATGATGACACTGTTTATTCAAAATTAGTTTTTTTCACTTTTGGTATTATTTGTATGTAGAGTTGTAGACCCTTCTAGTATTATTAAAATTTGTTTTGGTAATGGGGTCATTTACGAAATCGCAAGTCCTTGCTGAATTCACACTATTCACTTTTATTTACACTTAATTGTTTGTAAACTTCATTTTTAAGGTTTCAAGACATTGTCTTGGAGTTTGTTAATCATTTTAATGATTTTTAAAATTTTTATTCAAGTTTTTTTTCAATTAATTAATGTTCTTTTACACATCGACACTTGATTTCACGAAAATTTACACGAAATGTGAGCTAAAAGAGAATTGAAAAATATTATGGTTGTATTTACCAGCAGAGTTGCTACAACACGTACTAGTGTGGTCATGCGCGTTGCCAACCATATGACAATAGTAGTGTTTTGCCGTTACAAAAGTGGTTTGAAATGAAGCACCTAATTTTACATAGCACAACGTAACAAAAGAATTTATATGAAAAACATTTAAAAAAAATTTTAAAATAATATTTTAATATTTTATATATTTTATTAGAGAAAAAAGGGGTCAAAATAACTAAATATTAAATAATATATGAATTTATGGTTGTGGGCAAACAAATATAAATGAACTTAATTATTTATTTGCCTTAAGAGCCAATTAAAATGATATATTATTGTTATATATATTTTTTTATTTTAAAAAATTTTGTAAACATAATTAATCTTGTAGATAAAAAATGCAAAAGTTTGGAAGCGAGCAATGAAAGTTTTCGTCCCAATTATGTTTGGTATAAAAAAATAGACCTTATTATTCTGCCTCTCAAAGAACTTTTACTTTTTGATACTTTCAAAAATACAAATCGTATCAACCGATTACAACTCGTTGTATAGAAGTTATGGAGAGAAGCAAAAGAGTTGCATGACGAAAAAATTTTTTCTATATTAAAGAGTTGTTTGAACAACTCTGATTCACATTTTGTTCATGGGATCGATAATTCCCATAAGTAGTTAAATTTCAAACATTATTTTAATAATTTTTCAAGTCTACTGTTGAGTTGATGGGCATCTGCGAAATGTTGGCGGCATATAGACGACTGCAAAAGACAGAAAACATCAGTAAGGTCTATTTTTAAATCTAAAATAAATAAACATGATATTAAATCTCTATATCTGACGATTAATTTCTGTGGCGTTGAAAGTTTGGGTTTTTTTTTTTAATTTCATACCCATATGGTAACTCAAAGCCTATTGGCCAATCAATTATATTACAGAGTGCAAAAATATTTATATAAGCGTCAATAATAATTTTTTTAAAATGTTAAATTTCTTATTGTTTTCCATATAAATCAGGGGCCAATTCCTGTTCTGTGAAAGTAAAACAAAAACTTTTCATTTTCGTTTTCATAACAACTTTTCACAATATCATTTCACATTTACACAAATTGCGATTCCCCTTTATTTAATGAAAAAATATTTAATTAAACTGGACCGCTGACACTTTTTTAGTTTTTTAAATACACCTTATTTAATTAAGCATTATGGTTGGGGGACCATAGAATACATTAAAACATTTGAATTGCTTTCAGTATGTTTTTTTTTATTTCCTGAAGAAATTTTCCAAAGGAACACGAAATATTGAATATGAAAATAACAAACAAGGACCTCAAGCTCGAAAATTAAAAAATTTTATAATTAAAAAGGAAAAAGTTAGAAGCAAATAGGATAAAGAAATAAGTTATAATAAATGTGAAAAAATAAGAAAAACAAACAATTAATTTCTGACAACTGTGGCAAGTAAACATTGTGTAAGAGAAATATTCACCTGTGTAGCTATGGTGACTTCGGCAACAAAGCTGCCATCTTTCTATCATCTGGCAGCGCCGCGAGTTGTTTATGTGTGTGTTTGTGTTGTGAAGCGCCGCATTTTGTACGCTACTTTCGCAAGTGAAAAAATTTGCTCACCAGTAGAAAAAACGCAAAACGCGGAACGAAATAAATTCGTTTTATTAATAAAAGTTTATAAAACATCAAGAATGGTCAAAGAGAAGAAACAATTTAATATTGGCGACTTGGTTTTTGCTAAAGTCAAGGGCTATCCAGCGTGGCCAGCCAAAATAACAAAGTACAACAACAAAAAGTATAATGTGTACTTCTATGGGACCGGTGAGACGGCCAACATTAAAGTCGAAGATCTGTTTCACTATGTGGAGAATAAAGAAAAATTTGCTACAGACAAAAATATGAAACGTAACAATTTCCGGGAAGCTATGGACCAAATAGAGGCAGCCTCCAATGGAGATGATTCGGCACCTATCGATTTGCCAACTGTAGCCCCTGAGGGCATAGATATTTCTCAAGCTGACGAGGCTTTAGAAAGCACAATGGACGAAAGTGCCGTTAACGATACGGTAAATGAGTCACAGACGCTGGATGTAAAAGAAGAGGAAAGTGGAAAAGACAAAGTTGAAACTGAGGAAAAGAAAGAGGCAGAGATTGAGTCAACAACTGTTTCTGCTTTAGGTGACGCAGGCGAACCAGTAAGCCGAAGTGGACGTAAAATTAAAGTCAAGCGTTATATTGATGATGTTGGTGACACTTCCAATTCGATGAATGCCCCACCAGCAAAGAAAAAGGCTACGCCCGAAGGTAGGTTAAATAATTATTATAAACGTATGTGCTGTTAATAATAATATGTTCTTTTGTAAAGGTGTATCAAATCCGGAGTCCAAGCCCAAATCGGCCAAAAAAAGCTCTGGCAACGCCAATGCAAAACCAATGGCTACCGTTACACCCACTGTTAAGTCATCCAATAAATCCGAAGTTCTCAACAACCTTCTGTTGGCATTTATACCTCCTTCTAAGTGTATCGGTATTAAACTGGACTACCAAAAGCCAACAATGTTTGATTCCCCCGAAGCCAAAAGCTTGTGGGAAGATGAAGCCCTTAAGGAGGCGGAAGAAATCAAAGCCAAGCTTGAAATGGGTTCTATTAAAATTGATTCGGTTAGGGAGCGCATAGTTATTAACCCCTCAAGATCGAAAATCCACCGCGAGGCAAAGGAACGCTTTACAAGCGAAATGATTGAGCAAGAAGATGCTTTGTTGGTTGAGCGAGATTTCATACAAATCTCACAACAGCTCAGAGAATGTTTGGGCTTAAAACGCGCAGATGTCGATCGTTGTCTTGAAATACTGAAACAATATAAAGAATTCCAATTGACTAAATTGATGCTGCTGCGCAATCCCGATTGCGTTGACAGTATTCGTCGCTTAAGGCGCTATATTGGAAATTTGAAACAATGGAAACTTACGGAAGAGGAGGAAAATGCTTTTAAAGCTAAGGCCGAAGTCATACGCAGTGAAGCGGTCATCATTTATAACAACTTTAAGAAGATTTTTGGTCCCGACATATCGACTCATTTTTGGGAAGAGTTTTGCAATCAAGTTCAGGCATACAAGGAAAACACTAAACATATTCAAGATCAAAATCGTTTAATATTGACAGAAAAAATATACAAAGCCTTGTCAAATAACTACACCAAAAACAGCAAGGCTGACAAAAATTCAGACACTGAGACAAAAGCGGAAAAAGAGAAAGGAGAAAAGAAAGCTAAGGTTGCTGGGGAGGAAGTTAAAGCATGTGAAACTGAAGCGGAGGAAGCCGCAGATGTAATTGAGACCGATGAGGTGTCAGAGGAGGTGGATCAACCAGAAAACGCTGCAGCTGACAATCCAACAAATGTTGAAATGGCTGTAGAAGCCCATTAAGCTCGCATATGTTAATTTTAAAATATTTAGTTTTAGTTGAAAACCATAATGGGATTTTACTCAAACAGCTAAAATATATTCGTACATAACTTTACTATATTCCTGTTCGCGGAGTTGGAATATAGTTTTTTTTTATTTTGTTTCAGAAAAACGACAAAAATCTATCATCTAAATCCGGACTTTATTTTATGGTAATACATGAGTGAACTATAATATTAACAACAACATTTTCTTCAAAGTTGAATTAAATGATGATACAGATTGATTTAATTATACATTTTTATTTCTCCATGAGAATGTGTTTTTTTAATACAAATTTTTTTTTACCATTTGTCCAAATCTTGGCTAACAGTCCCTTGTTTAATTATGAAGTGCTTAAACATTTAAAAATAAACCATATAAACATTGTTAATGTAATTAAAAAAGTATTTCAACACAAAGACGAGTATGTAATAGGTAATACATGTATGTAACACAATCAAAAGCTAAGATCCTACAAAAATAAACAGAAAATAAACGTAATTTGTTTCAAAACGAAAGAGGAGACGATAAGGAAACATATTTATTTCCCTGTATAACTTCTCATTGCATTCATTTTGTTTCCTGGTGATGATGTGCGGCAATGAGATGCACAAGGTATGGGGCCGAATTGTGGCATTCGTGATCGAGTGAACTAACGATTAAAACAAAATGTGTGCTTGAGGAAATTCATTTGATCACTAGTGCCGTAATTCGGTTCCTGGTACTCCCAGTCATATGCATATATCTGTGATTACTACAAGCAATAGTCAGTTTTCCCTCCCTTTTCGCGACAATTGTCACCTCTTGTGACCAGTAGAATATATTAAACTAATAAGACTTGCTTAGTATTTTAATTGTTCGAGCCTTAACGTCACTTGTTTTTTTTATAAGTGTTTATTGAATTCGATATCACAGTGAATATCTTCTTCAGGAACATTCCTTAAGGCTCGAACAATTAAAATACTAAACAACAAAGGTCGAAAAATTAGCATCAAAAATATATAAAACTTGTTCTAATATTTCGTAACAATTACCTTTTAACACCCACCCCACTATTGGACTACAACTCTTCCAGTATCACCGTCACACACAAGTGACCTGACTTGGAAGCGAGGCTAAATCGTATCCGCTAATGCATTAAAGATGACTCGCAAAAATAAACTAATGAATGGTGTAGTTGTGCAGGATACCATAACGGTTTGTGAACTAGATAAATACACTTGAAAATATCCCAAAGAGGGCGCTTATCTTTTATTTCTCGTATCCCCCGGAAGTATAGAAAACGTAAACCAAACAGGTTAACGTTAAGTTGTATTCTATTGGGTTCGGATTTGTAAAGAAATATTTGAAAATCGAAAGAACATAAACAAGTCTAGTCTAAGCGAACTCCTTGAAGTAAGAGTAAGCTAAAAGCATGAGACACTTTAAGCCCATGAAGAACAGGAAAAGCTACAATTAATGATTGCTACAGACTGTTATGTTTCACGAATCGTGAGACCGGCCCACTTGGTTGCTACAGACTGGAAATGTCGAATTTTTTTCTTTCTACCATACAAAGGAACTAATTGGACCCCCTTCACATCACTATTATGGGCACAAATTTTCGTCCCAGATATTTTATTTCGAGGGTCAATAGTCGGAGCCGTTTTTATAAAATGGAGTTGTAACTTCAATTAATCGATCTACAAACTGTGACACAAAATAGTTGACAACAAATCGGTATTTCGTTGTTCATACCCGGGTTTGACTCTCTCACCATTTAATGTAATGTCCTCCGAGATCATGGGAATTAGTCGTTGCTTAGATATTATTAAACATTTAGATTTGCTGAGTTTCAGACAGAGTCCATTTGAACTAGCCCACAAGCATATTTTGGCCAACTCTTCATTTAGAACTGAACATTTTTCCAAAAGATTTTAAGTCTACTGCGCAGGAGTAGCCTTATCATAAAATGTAAAAATCCGTGAATTGTTTATAACAAAAGATGGCTGTTGTTCAATCGTATAGCCAACCGGTGACAAATCACGTTGGTCCAATTGAATCGATTTTGTTTTGCGAGTTATATGTGTATATATGTATCTCTTTTACCAAAACTTTCTCATCACTAATGATCCTTAATATAAACCGCTCTATCATGTCGCAAACATATTAACCGACCGGCGTAACTTTAGATTCTGAATACAGAAAGACAATTGAATATTTTTTATTTCGTGACTGGTAGTACTTTTCAGTACAACATCCTTTCAAACCTCCGAAACTCCTTTAAAACAGTGGGCGATACAGTAAATCACATTGGGAAAGCGTATAAAAACACTGGTCTAATGCTAGTTTTATATGCCAGCAGTTTCGTTTTCATTAATAAATTTTTATTCTTAAGAACACCTGCGAATATTCCAGTTATTTTATAAGCTTTCCTTAAGACTATACGGTCATGCTTATTAAATTTCAGAAGATCACTAAAGTGAACACCAAAGTATTTAAAATTGTCCTTTATTGGAATTACTACTCCCTCCAGGTAACAGTCGCAATTTAACATATTGGAATACCTACATACAAACATAATAAAATTCAACATTAACATAACATATTTTTTGCGCACATACATATGTGAAAACTATTTTAATTACTAAAAAATTTTTTTATTTTGTTTCAGCCAATCTTACATATTGTGTATTAAGTGTCTATAATTCTGAGCCAGTCCATATGTGGCTTTCTAATCGAACCTCAATAGGTATATTTTTTAGAAATTTCATTTCTATAATATTAGCATAAGCTCTATATCTATATAATTCTATATCTATGTATATACTACTAAATTAATTGCATAAACTTTTTGTAAGCCTTAAAACCACCTGTGTTTGGTTTTTTCTTTTTGTTTTTTGTTCATGTTGTTAAAATGTTAATTAAAAACTTTTTACTATAACAACAATGCTAGAATGGGTTTAATTTGAAGATTTTTCGGTTTGAAAAAATTATATTAACGATACTTTTACGCTTTTAGTGCGTTGGTAACAAATTTGAGCAGGGTTACCCAAAAAGAGGAAAAATGGCAACAAAACAAAAAAAAAAAAAACAAGTAAGAGTGCTATATTCGGCTGGGCCGAATCTTAAATACCCTTCACAATCGTACATACATTCTGATTGATTTTTGGTGCGAAAAGTTGTTTTATTTGGCTTTTAAAGCTTGAAATATCGGGAGACGCTATATCTGGGGTATATATGGGCCGATTTTTTCTGAATTTCAATATCAGATCCACTACCGGGATTTAACACAGGCTGCAAAACTTTCATTTAAATAATTCCTAATATGCTCAAGTTCAACCACTGGGTGACACCAATTCTTTTTAATATCAATGAAATAAAGAAAAGCAAAATGTATTTCTTAATTATTTATCAGTTAACTTTATAGTAAAATTTATTTAACAAAAAATTGCATATAATTGCATTATTTTTGAATTATAATGCTAAACATTGCCATTAAGTGTGATTTTCTTTTCAATTTACTTACGTATGTGGGTACATGCATACGTATGTATGTATCTATAATAGAAAACTCTAAAATAAATTCTTTATTATTGAATATTTTCAGTGTGTTCCATAAAACAATGATTATATACATACATATATACATACATACATATTTACATTGCTTGCTTTTACAAAATTATTTTTTTCTTGTGCACGTTGTTGATGATCTATTGCGTATCATCATACACATGTGTGTGTGTATGTACATATGTAAGTACGTAGGGAAACCCAAAATGATTTTTTGTGTGAATGAATTTGAAGACGCAATTGTTTAAACGAATTTCATTGCGTACCCTTTTTTCAACAATTCTTTATATCACTTTCATTTTCAAGCTCGTGTATACATATGTATGTACATACATACACATTTTTACACCAAAGCAAAAAAATTGTTTATGCTAACATACTTGCATGCATACATACATATGTAGATACATACATACCTACATACATACAAACGTATCTACATACATACATACATACATACATACATACATACATACATACATACATACATACATACATACATACATACATACATACATACATACATACATACATACATACATACATACATACATACATACATACATACATACATACATACATGCATACATACATACATACATACATACATACATACATACATACATACATACATACATACATACATACATACATACATACATACATACATACATACATACATACATACATACATACATACATTCATACATGATCGCAAATATTATATACATATGTATATAATATTATATACATATGTATGTACCATTATGATCGATTTTTGGTACCAAAAGTTGGGTGCATATGGGCCGATGTCCAAAAATTTTCTAATTTTGCCCCTAAACAGCCTGTATGTACCATTCCGACAAATTTTTAGTGCAAAAAACTGTTTCGGTTAGCTTCCAGGCCCGACTTCTTGAGATATCGGGAGGCGCTATATCTCGAACATATATGGGCCGATGACAAAAAGATTTCCAGTTTTGCTTCTGACTAACCTATATGTATCATTGTGATTGATTTTTGGTGCCAAAAGTTGTTTTATTTAGCTTATAGAGCCGATTTCTTGAAAAATCGGGAGACGCTATATCTCAGGTATATATAGACCGATTGCAGACATTTTCAAATTTTGCTTTTAAACACCTTATATGTACCATTCTAATCGATTTTTGGTACCAAAAGTTGTTTTATTTGGCTTTTAGAGCCGACTTCTTGAGAAAACTTGAGGCGCTATATCTCGAGTGTATATGGGCCGATGTCCAAAATTTTCCACGTTTGCCTCTAAATAGTCTATATGTACCATTCTGATTGATTTTTAGTGCCAAAAATTGCTTTGTTTGGCTTAAAGAGCGGATTTCTTGAAAAATCAGGAGTCGCTATATCTCAGATATATATGGACCGATTTCAAAAATTTTCCAATTTTGCTTTTAAACACCTTATATGTTCCATTCTATTCGATTTTTGATACCAAAAGTTGTTTTATTTGGCTTTTAGAGCCGACTTCTTGAGAAAACGGGAGGCGCTATATCTCGAGTGTATATGGGCCGATGTGGAAAAATTTTCCACTTTTGCCTTTAAATAGCCTATATATACCATTTTGATTGAACTTCGGTGCCAAAAGTTGTCTTATTTGGCTTATAAAGCCGATTTCTTTAAAAATCGGGAGACGCTATATCTCGGATATATATGGGCCGATTTCAAAAATTCCTTCATTTCTAGGATTTAATGAGCACTAAAAATGATATGGTTTAGTTTTTAAGAAAAAATTTTTTTTCAAAAATCTGAATACAAAAATTACACAAAATACCCCTCAAAACCCGGTTTTTTGAATATATCTCGGCTATCCGCGGACCTATCTTACTGAATTTCAATAGCAGACCCACTACCGGGGTTTCACACGTTTTAGCGAAAGAATGAGGTTTCTATCTCAAACCGTTTTCTCAGAAACGGTATTTCAACGACTACAGACGGACAGACGGACAGACGGACAGACGGACAGACGGACAGACGGACAGACGGACAGACGGACCGACGGACAGACGGACAGACGGACAGACGGACAGACGGACAGACGGACATCGCTCAATCGTAATCGCTATTGATGCTGATCCAGAATATATATACTTTATGGGGTCTTAGATGGATATTTCAATGCGTTACAAACGGAATCACAAACTTATATATACCCTTACACATTTATGTGAAGGGTATAAAAAAGTCGCAAAATTAACGGCTCTTAAGAAACTCGCACAAAATGTAACAGACATAAAAAAATGCAAAAATGTGAGTTTAGTCAATGAGAGGCACCCTGTGCATAACATTCGCTCATCCAACAGATGATGACATTATTTTTTTAAATTAGTTGAAAATATAGTAGTTCGTTGAGGTGATCGTTTCCTGGCTTTGATTTAAATGTTTGCAAAATTCTTTAAATTTAAGTGCTAAATCATTTACTACCCGTTAGTCTTGCGTTATAACGGCTTTTATGGAAAGTTTGCATTATGCAGCAGTCGAATGTTAGCGAGTGTTTATACATACATATTTAATGTGCGTTTTTGATTCGGAAAAGCATGAATGTGTTTGTAATAAAGTGCATGATTTTAAGAAATCGTAATTTACATACTTATGTATGTAAATAAAGTGTTTTATAAACACAAAAGTTAATGAAAAATCTGCAAAGTCTGTGTATCCATGTACATACATACATACATGCATATACCCGGTTGGCCATGGATGTCAGCCATCTTGTAGAATCGGTGAGCTACATAGACAAAGCATGGAAGAGACATCTCAAATGGACAAATGTTGCATTTTCTGAAGAAATTTGTCCTAGTAAGACCATCAGTTCTCAGCTTTCGTTCGATTCTCTATACTTGACAACTTATTTAGCACGGTCGTTGATCTCCATCAATAAGTTCACAAAAATGTATTAGACCAATTCAAATTCCTGTCAGAATGTCTGAGAAAATGCACAAAAAGTCCGTGTAAAGCAAAGTTGATTTTTTTTATGTTATTAGGAAAATTAAACATAATTTCAGACTAAATATCGTGTGACTTCTTTAACGATTGGGTATTGTGCAATACCAGTTGAGTAACTTTTTTACCGGGTTTTTAAGTACTACTTCTACTCGAATGTCTTTACAGAAGCTGTAATAGACCATGATTAAACTAATTTATTGATTGCATCACATGGTATCCTGCAAAGCAGGATATTAGTCTAACTTGAATTATAAGACTAATCCATATTCATGACAGAATGATTGAGATAGTCCACATAAGTTCGTTTATTAGTAAGCAAAGTTCTTTTTTTCTGTTATATAATATTTATTTGAGTCCGTTATCTTGTTAGCAAAGTTGGTTTTTTCTATTTTTAATAAAATTACACTTAGTTTTAAACTAAACGTTGTGTAACTTCACTAACGATTGGGTATCATTCAATACCTGCTGAGTAACTTTATATACCCTGGCTCTTAAGTACTGCTTTGACTAGAATATCTTAAAAAAAACTGTAATGGACTCATATCCTGCCAGGGAATTATCGACACGTCCTAAAATCATTAATAGTGGAGGTGTCCTCGCTTCAAATATGGCAACCGGATATAGATACATATGTACGTCTACAAAAGGCTACAATTACTTGTGTATTAAAAACCCTCAAACATAACCTCAAAAGGGATCGGTAGTGAAAAAAGTGCATCAATTCGTTAAACATTTTAAAACAGTGTTTTTTTTGCCAAGGATCGCTGAGTAATAAGTCTTCGCGCGATGCTTCACCTACAGAAAATCGTTGTAGTCAACTTTACCAGTTTTTTTTTTTTAATTAAAGCAGTGTATAAAAAGTGTTTTGCTCTATTGAACTGAGCTTTAAGCCGGCGATATGAAATATATTTTTCGCGGAGTGATTTTTTTTTATTTATCTAGAAACAGCGTTAAAGGCAAGAATTAAGAAAATTATGAGATGCTGCAGCCAATTGAAACTACATCTAAATTCAAGTAAGTCCCGTATCACACGATTCAAAACTAATTTATTTTCATTAATTTTAACTTTATATTTACAATTGTTAATAATTTTATCAGGCTTGAGTTCGATTTTTGATTTCCTAAAAAATAAGAAAGATTTCCTTTGTGATAAAATTGGAGTGATCAATATGTCTAAAGAAGACAGGGAAAAAAGTAAAGTTGAGGACTTACTGGCTGGTGTACAAACCATGGCTGTTTCACGTCCACCACGTCGTTCATTAGCTGCCAAATTTGCTTCGAGCTCAGGCCATGACTAATTGTATATTGATGTCAAGCAGCAGCTCATATCTATCAATTTTACTTTTTTTGCCTTCTTTAAAAATGTTGATCACTCCAGTTTGATCACAAAAAAAAAATCTTGCTCAAGTTTGAGGAAGTAAAAATCGAACTCAAGCCTGATAAAATTATTAACAATTGTATATCATGTTGTAGTTCGACTATAAAGTTAAAATTAATGAAAAGAAATTAGTTCTGAAGCAGATAAAATTATTTATAATTTCTTTTAAATATAAAAGCTTAAACGTAAGAGCTTCGCTTAAAATTTACCACCATTTAAATATGTGCATTAAAGATCGATACACATAAAATTTGAGTCTTTTCACAAAAACTGAGTTCTAATATCTATTTTCATTTATTTTTAAATTGCCAATGATTTCCTGTTTTGAAGCAAATGCTTTGTTGAGTCGAAAAGGGGTGTTTTTCTTTTGCCAAAAAGAGCACTACACAAAATTACAATAGTTAAAAAAAAGTCTACTGGTGAATTGTATCAATAATACACAATGAATTGGTTTATTATACGCAATATATTTACTTAGCTCTAATTTCTTAATGGTATAAAATATATAAATATATGTAAGTACTAGTGCCTAATTTACTTTAACATTATTCGTTTCTTGTCCTTTTATTGCTTTTTGAATTGCTGCCCATTCCTTATTATTTTGTCTACGTTTATCTCTGGCTTTTAGTGCGTCTTGTTTCCGTTTAGCAATACGTTGTTCCTCAGTTCGTCGAGATAAAGATTTTTCCAAATATTTTCTACGGTTTTCTTTTTCACGCAATAAATCTTCAGGTGTACGAAATACTTTGTTTCTTAAGAATAGTCTCCGCCTTGCCAAGTTCACCCGCTTTTTACGCAACGCCTCCTGAGCAGGTGTTTCAGTTGCTTTTATTTTTAAGCGCTTTTGCTTTGTTCTATCACAAGCGCGTTTATTCATTTCCTTTAAATATGCTTCATCCTCAAAGTTTTGCAACTTCTGTAGGAGACGTGTTTTCAATGTTCGCACTCGGCTACGAAATTTTCGATACTCACGTTCTTCTGCCGTTTCTTTTTCACGCAATTTTCTCATGCGTAGTCGAGATTTTTGAGTTTGTGTCAATTGATCATTGGCATCTGTTTCATTCGTTAACCAGTCGTATTTATGTTGGGATTTGTGATCGGTATCAGTTCTTTTTGGCATCTTTAGATTAAGCAGACGCGCCCTTTCCAAATAAATTAGCTGGTCCAATTCGCTCAAGTTTTCGAAATTAATTTGTTCTGTTTTTAGTGAATCTTCCGCCAGACCTTCTGCTGGCTCTGAATCAACAGGATTCGCCGTTTTCAATTCAAGTAGTGGATCTTCCGATACAGAGTCTGCTGATAGCAAATCTAAAGTTTCAGATTTATCATCTAAATGTGTTTTCATTGTTACAAATTTTGTGCCCGGATCAATGTACATTTCAAGTTTTAATTGATTTTCTTCCAACTCTTTTGGTATAAAATCCATTACTGTGAAAAATTAAAATTTTCCTTAACAATTACAACTCCAAACAAATTGCCGAAGACAGCTGTGTTTTATTTATATTGTTCAGTGTTGCCAGAAAATTTGTAAGTGTTCTTTTACACTTGAGACATACGTTACGGCAGGTTCGCAATTTTGCCCATTGTGTTGAAAATTGTGTAAGTCGAATAATGGAGGATGCTCTTGAGAGACTAAAATGTGTTTCTCATTTTATCGAACCTTACCCGTACTTTTTCTTTTGGCAAAATGGTAAAACTGTCAAATACTTTACCAGCTGTTGTAACAATTACAAATATAGAGAAGAGCAAAAGATTTTTCATAAAATTCTTCATATATATATGATATATTTGAAAATCTAAGTAACATTTTCGGGCTTAAAATATAATTTTGTGCGTTCCCAAAAAATTGGACAAGTTTTTAGTTTTCTGAGAGTATCTTTCGTTCACTCTCATTTGACCGGACTTTACCCGTAATTATCTCGAACAAACTAAATGTTTTAATCTCATTTTCGTGTCGCTAAAAAAAAATCGCCAATTCAACGTTCCTGGACCTGAGCAAAAACTGCAACTACAAACCCAGATTTTGCGGCAGTTTTTTTTCTTCCCCGCTTTCGGTAGCATCCATGATACAACTAATAAATAAGGTAGCCTCGTCAGCTGAACCGTTAATCATCTGACTACTTCAAACTGTCAAGCGAATGCAGAGATAAAAGGCAGCCAAAACGAGATAGCAAATCAGCGTAAGCTCTGTTCGTCTATCTCCTGTAAATATAGAAGTGGCGTTTTTTTTTGACAGTTTGCAGAAATTGTACAAATACAAAATGCATGTTATTTTTATTGAAGCTGTTCTTATTGTAGTGAAAAGGTTGCATCATGGTAGCATCTATTAGAGCAGTTCATTATTTGGTGCAAATGTCTTGCGTAAGTGCGAATGCAAGAAATCGTTGCTTTTTCTTTGCAACCCAACAACAAAATATACAAGGTTGCACTCGCAATATTTTTGCATTTACGCACCGATAATTACGTGTTGCTTTTTTCGCATGAGTATTGCGTTTGCAACACTGAGACTCGAACAGCTGACATTTTAAAACAAAGCAAACAAAAAATTGTAGAGATGGAGCCAACAGCAATTACCAAAAAAATAAAACGTGAAAAATTCAAAATTGTGTATTAATATATCAGCTGTTATTTGTAGTGCAATAAAATTTGTAAAGTTGTCAAAAAGGGTGCTCAATATTAGTTGCAATATAATCGCAAATGTCAATAGTCGCAACCAAAAACGCACCAAATGCTGAGTACCGCTATTGTCATTCGCTATGAGAGTTAATTTCGAAGAAGAAGAAGAAGGTTTTGCTTAAAGCTTTTACACTTCGGAAAACTAGTAGACAGGCTGAAATCGGACAGCTCGCTCTAGTGGGCTTATTACCATCAGCGTTGCCCTTGTGGTACTAAAGTGTCAATTTTGTCTTATTTTTATGTGTATGCCACACTTTATGACGCATTTGTTAACATACACTTTTGGTTAATTTTCGACGTACCGGCGATAATTTTTATACCTTTTTCAAAACATTGAGGAAACAATTTTCGACACACAATGCGGCGCTTTAGCAAAATATGGAATAAAGTCTGCAGTTTCTAACCAATTGATTTGATTATAATAAAATTTCATACTCTATTTAAAGGGCAATTCAGGCTATTATACTGTGTGTTAATACCTGCCAAAAATTCAAATAATACGTGCAAGTGTGATGGTGTAAATGCAATGTGTTATGGAAACGAGAAATAATACGATAAAAAATTGACATCCCATAAGACTTCACCGTTTTTTGAAAATTTTCTAAACGATAATACATTTCATTCGATCAGGGTTGTTTTTTTAACACAAGCAGCTGTTGAAAAATTTACTAGCCAGTTGTTTCACAGCCGATGGCGTGCCGTCACTGATGGTATTTGATTTCGCTATACAAGGGTTCGAAATTTGGTTACCGTATACAAATGTATTTTGCTCTAGCTGTATTTAGAAGATAAAATATTTTTGTGTTATTCAATTTGGTTCTGTTTTACATAACTATTAGTTTAGCTGCTTAATATTTTTTAGCGACGGCACGTCCGTTCTACCTTTACTCGACGTCTTCACCAGCTCTCAACTTGAGCATGACGCCGCCAGAGCACCGGTATTAATACGCTCATGTTTTTTACATGCAGAGCACGTTTCCAGGCTATTCGTAATTTTTGATTTGTCGACGTGTTCACTTCGTTCATAATTTTACTTAATTTCAGTATTTTATGTACATATATGTCCACTCATTTTTTTTATTTTTAAATCTGTAAAATAATTTTTTTATTTTTCAATAGCGGTACTCAGCGTTTGGTACGTTTTTGGTTGCGACTATTTGCATTTGCGATTATATTGCAACTGATATTGAGCATCCTTTTTAACAACTTTGCAAATTTTATTGCACTCCAAATAACAGCTGATAAATTAATACACAATTTTTAATTTTTCACGTTTTATTTTTTTGGTAATTGCTGTTGGCTTCATCTCTACCAATTTTTGTTTGCTTTGTTTTAAAATGTCAGCTGTTCGAGTGTCAGTGTTGCAAACGCAATACTCATGAGAAAAAAAGCAACACGTAATTAGCGGTGCGTAAATGCAAAAATGTTGCGAGTGCAACCTTGTATATTTTGTTGTTGGGTTGCAAAGAAAAAGCAACGATTTCTTGCATTCGCACTTAAGCTCTAAACACATAGACGACAGCAGACAGCAAGCAGCAATATGTCAAAAACAAAATGCATGTGTTTAAATGAAAACGATTATTTTGACGGCAGCAGGGCAGCACGACTGCACAACAGCATTTGCTGCTGCTGCCAACTCAGGCTATTTTCTATTTTGACGGGCAGCAAATAAGCAAGTATAGTGTTGCCATTATATACATAAATTGGACAAATTAGAACAAAAACTTTTTTTTTGATATTAAACACAAAAGAACATTGCAAAAATACAATAAATAAATAAATGTATGTGTTTTTATAGTTTTTTCGTGATATTATTACATTTTTCATCAATATTTTCAATTTTATTCATTATGAAATAAGAAATACGGCATCCCTGAAAGTAGCATTGCTAAAATACACAGCTGTTCATTTTCAATATCAAAACAATTTTTTTCGTTTGAGCTAATTTTTTGTGATATTTTATTTAATTTTCATCCTGGTTGCTTTGAAAAAGTGTTCTTCATCGTTTTCCTTGAGCTGTTGTACACATGTTTTGCAAATGCCCTCCTCATCATGGGTTATATTTAGTGGGCGAACCCACCATCTTCGGTTTCTTGTACTATTCGTCTTATGGGCTTCAGCTACACTTCAGCTGTAGTCTGAGCTATTTTAACAATTATTGTGATAAAATTCGCTAAATTTTCTTCGCTCATTTTTTATATTTTTAAACTTTGAATTTGTAATATTTATAAAAATTCGAAATTGATTTACACACCAGCTGATTATTATGTTGTTGCTGTCTTCAAAATAATTATGAAGCCGACTTCAGAGCAGCATTTGAAGTTGGCTGCACTTGAAGTTGGCAGCATTTGCAGTCTGCTGTCGTCTATGTGTTTAGAGCTTTACGCAAGACATTTGCACCAAATAATGAACTGCGCTAATAACTTTTTATCTCTCTTCTCTGTGGTATTTTTTATGAGAGCTAAACTGTCAAACAATAAATGAGGTTTCATGCCTGATTTCATGGCAAAACATCGATGGTCGGGCATGGCCGAAACAAAAACATGAGCCGTCTTCATTAGCTATGAGCAATGTTCGACATCATGTTCATAACAAGTACATGGATAATGGAGACCCCAAGTTAGAGTTAGTAAATTTTTTTTCTCGACCAAGCGATTGTCAAAATCGTAATTTGAAATTAAAATCGTTCTTCCGATTTTTAAGGAGAAATGTTGGAAATGAAAAGTTTTTCGTTAAAAATAGGAAGCTCAATTTTTATTTTAAGTCCACGGTTTCTCAGACAGAGCTTCTTAGAATTAGTCGTAGATTACGATTATGATATTCGCTTTGGTGATTATTTTTTGATACATACAAAATTGGCCGACTCCAATGTATAGAAATGTTATATGAATCATTATTAATCTACTTTTTTACTCTATTTAATCACTTTGACACATTTTTAAAATTTTATTAAATGCTGTTCCAGCCATTTTTATAATTGCGCCTTTTTGTAGACAGCAATTGCATAAAACTCTGGCAATCGATACAGTTTCAGGCGATTGTGATTAAATTGTCCATTTGCTAAAGCTTTCACATAGAAAATATCTTTCATTTGGGTGTCTTTTGAAAAATGATTTTCATAGATTTGTTGTTTGATTTTCTGCGGGCGATAATTTTTGCGTTTTAATAATTTTATGAAAATTATTTTATCATCTTTAAGAAGAGCTCTTCCTTGATATAGCTTCCCCATTGTTGAGGGATAAAGTAAAATCGGTTGTATTGGCAAAATTTCGGTTGGCTTTGATGAATATAATTCCTTTAGTTGTTCCCTGGACGGACTGGAAAGTGGCACAGTTGCGGAGCTGACGTACCATGCACTTAAAGTTAATACGATGATATATGAAAACTGAAAAGAAAAATTTGGTTAAATCTTAAAGTTAGACAAAACTGAAGAAATAATAAAATCTTAATTGGAATTAAGATTTAAATTATGAAAAGGAATCCCATTTGGCAAATTGAGTTATTATTATATTGTTCTCTGTCAAAGTGTTAATTTTGTATTTATGGGCAAACTTTATAGTAATTTTGTTTTGTTTTTTCTCAATTATAGTTTGTCATTGAATTTTTTCCTAAGGGCCCTACCAAGGTACCTCGATATCAGGTAGTCGCATAACTACAACAAGAACAACATCAACAAATACTTCATGTATTTTGTTGGTAGAAATCTTTAATATTTGTCACACATTTGTTAGCGTTTGTGTTGTGTATTTTGATACATAGTTCTTCAGGCTAAAAGCAGTACTCAATTGGGCTTCTAAGAGTACCTGGTATCGAGGTACCTTGGGCTCTACTCTACATGCTTGCTGCCACTTCGTGTACGTGTGCCCATCAGGCACTCATTTTTTTAAATTTAATTTTGTACTGTTCATTTGGTAAAAATAAAATTAACATCGATGTCATTTATTTATTTAGGTTTATGTAATCATTATTATTACACAAGGGAACAAAATTGAACTTTATGAGCGTTGTTTGGAATTCTATAGCAATTTTTTTACTAATTTGAGGTCGCTGTTTTTAAATATAAGCTCCATTTTTCTCCATCAGCTCGACATTTTGAGATATACCGTTATGTCTAAAATTAAGGTGCTTCCAGTACAAATATTTAAATAACTTGAAAACGGTTCACCATATTTAGTTAAAAAAAAAAAAAAAACTGAAATTCGTTAACAAAATTATCTTTAACAAAAATCGCGATTTTCATACACTTATCAAATAAATAGAACAGCACACACACAAACACACATATTAATAAATGTTATTTCTGCATGAAAATCGCGATTTTTGTCAATTTAGTTATCTCAGTAAATCGTTGAGAAAATCAAAAGTTGTGCACCGATTTTAATGAAATAAAGCTCATTTGATTCAAAATATATTAAGCTAAATGATTTAAGACCAACCTTGTGACTTTAGTTGCATTATTTTTTTTTTTTTATTAATTTTTAAATAAGAATTTTTTTTTATATAAAATTGTTATTTTTTTTTCAAAACTGCAACGATATCTCTGAAACTGCTTGTTCTAATTAAAAACAATGTAGGCACGGATTAAAGATAATTTTGTTGACGAATTTAAATTTTTTTTTTTTTTTTACTGAATATGGTGAACCGTTTTCAAGTTATTTAAATATTTGTACTGGAAGCGCCTTAATTTTAGACATAACGGTATATCTCAAAATGTCGAGCTGATGTAGAAAAATGGAGTTTAGATTTAAAATCAGCGACCTCAAATTAGTAAAAATTGCTATAGAATTCCAAACAACACTCAAAAAGTTCAATTTTGTTCCCATGTGTAATTAATGAAAAAAATTTGGGAAAATTTTTTTCTGAACCAAAACAGTGTTTTAACGTTTTTTGAAATTTCGTGAAACTCCGTGAACTGCCTTAAAATGATAATCACGCACTAACACTCACGAAATTTTATTTTTAAATCACGCTCACGCACTTTATAGTGGAACTTGATGATTCACAATTGTTCGATTTTATTTCTTTAAAATTAAGCAAGACTTTTTTGTGATAAAATGGGAGTGATAAAAATTTTTAGAGAACAATAGAATATATTAAGCTAAAAGTAAAGTATGGCTGTTATGTTATGCGGACTGCCGGTCATGAGACCGGCCTACTTGGAACCTAGAAAGGTCCCAAAGTATGGCTGGTCCATGATATAATTAATAAGGTAGCCTTATTAGCTGAATTATCTGATTTCGCAAAACTGTCAAGAGAATACAGGAATGAAAGGCGAGATAGCAAATCATCGTAGGCTCTACTCATCTCTTTTCTGTAAATGATGTAATGTTTGTAGCAGTGGTGGACATACGAAAATTTCCAGAAGTTGTACAAAAACAAAATACATGTAATTATTCTTGCAGTTGTTCTTATTGCAGGGAAAAGGTTAGCTTATATGTAAGTTGTATCATGGGCTGGAACACAGATTTTTGCGAAGTGAAGTTAATTTTTGAACTCAATTCATTAATATGGTGACTTCATCCGTTTAATCAACTCTTTCTTCAACCAAAATATCTCTATTACAAATAGAATGTTGTGATTTGAAAATCATAGCTTTGGTTTTGGTAGCGATAATACTAAGATTACTGTCTCTCATCCACCGCGATACATTTGACAAGAATTCATTTACATTACTTTCGAAAACATTGATGAATTGAGGATGTGTTGGGAACAAGAGTTGAATATCATCTGAAAAGGCAAATGCTTGGTGGTCAGAATTGTGAAGTAGTCTAAAAAAATCATTCATGTAAAGCATAGATAGTAAAGGGCCTACAACTGATGCCTGTGGAACTCCACTCGCTGCAGACAAAAGTTGGAAATTTGTATTACCAGAACGAACATATTGTGTACGGCCAGATAAATAGCTAAAAATTAATTTACAAGCAGTTAAAGAAAAACCGAAGTCAATACATAATTTTTGCACCATAACTTGCTTTATCAAATGCCTTAGATAAATTTACAGACACTAACCTGGCATTTAGACGGGAAAGTGCTCTCATTAAATTTTTGTATACGTATTATGAATAAAAATTTCAATGAAATCTATAACTTTCATGAAAATTTCTTGCTCACTTTCAAAGGAACGTGAAAGTTCATTTTAAAAATGTCGTCAAAGCGGAGAGTTGCAAGTATTATAGTTTTGTTTACTACTGAAATAGAATTGCCAAGACTACTCCAAACATATATTTATAGGGCAACATTCGAAAATAATTTTTATGGCTAAACTTTTATTGACTAATTTAATAATAATCACTATATTTATACTTAATTTATAATCTTTATTCATATTTGATGTAAAAATGTTTTAAATATTTTCTAATGTACAAAATAATTTAAAATTCACAATTATTATTCTACGGCAATCGCGAAAATTTCTATGTGCCGTGGAGTAGGCAACCGTGTTTACTACCTTGTCAGTTTACTTTCAGTAAATGTCAAAAAATTACTTTCAGGAAAATTTTGCTGAAAGCTGAGTTGAAAGTTAGAATACTGTCGGTGTGTTAGTAAAAAAGTGTGAGTGTATTGCAACTTTCAGGCATGGATTCTTTCCCGTGTAAATGACGGTAATAGTTATCAATTGTTCTGCTTGTAGTATCAGTGAGCCCAATTATCAATAAGGTGGTACTGTAGTTTCCACATGAAACCCCCGTTGGAATTAATTTTCTTTTTCATTCATTATTCTTTCATATTTTGGTAATTGTTAATGTCTTCATATGTATCTTTATGCAGTTTTATTGGTTTGTATCCAAAACAAAGGTCAACAAGGGAGTGTTGGTCAAGCCAATGTAACCGTACGTTTAAACAATTAAATTTTATATTCGATCTTTAACTACAAACACAGCAGTTTTTATGTCAAATGTAAGCAACATAAAGTAGAATTTTTTTTATCTTCATTTTTTTCATTATTCCACCAGGTCAATATGACAAAATTTTACTTCGATTCTTTTTTTTTAATGCATTTATTTCAAGTATATTAAATAAACAAATTGTTCACCTATTCACCAACCGTAGGAGTTAACAAACTAATTTTCAGTTTTTTCAAATTACCATTTTTATCAAAAGATTCTAATCGATTTTATTGTTGATCGTTCTTTTGTTTTAAACAAGAAACAAACCAGTCGAAGCCTTCAACACAACTGATTCTGCGTAACGGCAGACAGGGCAACTTCATTCGGTGACTGCATTCAAATTTTGACCACCATTTAAATGACCAAGAAAAAAAAAAAATAAAAAAGAAAACAAACAAACAAACGCATACACACACACCAATGTCTAACAGGTGGGCCAAAAGAAGTCATCCGATGTTTTGTGGCTTTCAGAATGTGGCTCGCGTAGTGTGTGCCATTGCTCCGTCCTGTTCGAACCACACGAACTCCAGCACAGAGATGTTAAAAGTGACACTTGAAAATGGCTGAAATCATGATACAACTAACAAGGTAGCCTTTTCGCTACAATAAAAACAACTTCAATAAAAATAACATGCATTTTGTTTTTGTACAACTTCTGCAAACTGTCAAAAAGACGCCACTTCTACATTTACAGAAGAGAGATGCACTGAGCTAACGCGGATTAGCTATCTCGTTTTGGCTGCCTTTCATCTCTGCAATCTCTTGACAACCTAAAGTAGTCAGATGATTAACGGTTTGGCTGACGAGGCTACC
The DNA here is from genome assembly GCA_963662145.1 of Sturmia bella. Taxonomy (NCBI): domain Eukaryota; kingdom Metazoa; phylum Arthropoda; class Insecta; order Diptera; family Tachinidae; genus Sturmia; species Sturmia bella. Next base: position 41,868,904 of record OY759168.1, on the reverse strand, counting down.
TTGTTAATTGTATCATGGCTGAAATCATCTTCTAGACAGTTTGTGTAAAGAGATAGGCTATAGTATGCATTTTTTACGAAAAATAAATGTAAACAAAACAAAAAATAGCACGTTTTAATGAACAACCAGCACCGAAACAGCAAAAAAGTAATAATTTAAAGTAAATTAAAAGTGAAAAATTGGTAAAAAGTAGTCAACTAAAAATCCTCTTTGGCTTAGGATTTGATAATACATATGTAGTTAAGTGTTTGGAAATTGATTACGAAGAGCATGTATTTTTGCCTCATAAAACCACCACTACAAAGTAAAATTAAAACACTGTCCTTAAAGTTACGAAATAAAACATAATTAAATATTGTTTAGCACATTATAAACAGTGAATACTATAAAGTTTTATATTATAAAAAACCATTTAATATACTTTTTAAACATTCATAAATTTATAATAAAAAACCACCACTTTTTCTGTAGAAAATGCTTTTTGTTTTGTTTTGACTACAAGTTCTCGAGCGATTGTGAAAACGAGATGTACAGAGCTTTGCGCTGACTTGCTACCTCGTTCTGGTCGCGTTTCATCTCTGTGTACTTTGTGACTCCAGACCTAATTCGTTGAATAGCAACAGCGAAAACTCCGTTAACATGGCTCTATAGTGCGTTGTCGTTTGACGAGCGTCATCCTCAAAAAAAAAAAAAAAAAAAAAAATATGGCCAGCGTGTACAGCGCACCAGGCAGTCACTTTGAGCGGGTGCAATAGCTCGTCGTGCATTATACGAGGATTTTCAGTGCCCCAGAAGCGATAGTTTTGCTTGTTTACGTACCAGCTGAGGTGAAAATGAGCCTCATCGCTCATTATGATTTTGATTGAAAAATCATCCACTTCGTCATAGGCGCGATTATTCCGCGTTCTTGGGAATTGTATCGCTCCATGGCTTGCTCACTTATAATATACAATTGTCTAGTTTACAAATGTAGAAATAGGTTTGACATTGGACGCTATTTGCAAACATAAGAGCAACTTCCAATGGGGCGATTTCTTTTGGCCCACCTTGTACATAAATGTACGTATTTACGAGTTATTAAAAGCACTGACTGAAATAGTAAATATTTAAATAAACAGGGAAATTAACGTCTTGTATTCACAGAAATAATAATAAAAGGCAGTAATTGCAAAAGTATGCAACATTTAGCAGATAATAATATGAATAATAATTAAATATTATAATGAATTTATCTGATTAAGTTTATATTAAATTAGTTTGAAATTTTGTTTCTATTCTTTTCTTTTCTCTTCTTTTATTTTATTTAATAATTAAACTAATTAATAACTAATTTTCTATTATTTGCCTCATTCTTTGCGTTTTCTATTTAACAGCATTAAAAATTAATTAGACTTTTTTTGCCTTTAATATTATTATTAGTTATGCATGATTTTATGACCTTCTTTCTTTTTATTATGCAGATGATATTTGCATACCAGTACATTCATTAGGTTGGGTCGGTTTGTATGCACCAAAAATTTGTCGATATTTTGCCATCGATTTTACGATTTTTTAAAGTATGTATGAAAACTTAAATAATTCATAATATGTACTGCCATGTGGATTGTCAACCAGCTCTGTTGGAAGAAATGATTTCACTCACAAGTCTTCATACAATCAATTATTCTTGTGATGTTATTTGCACTATTAATTTCTGAAGAAATCCATATTGATTTAAGAAGAAATTCCAGAAAAAAGCAAGCAGAAAATAATACTAAATATTTGAAATGTTTGCAAGGGCTTAACGTGTGCAAATCACAGCTTAAGCAATGATTACACTGTGCTAGTTGAAAAAACCGACAGACGGGGCAAAAAATACAAAAACCGAAATTTGGCCAAAAAATTACCTTTCAATAACTGTAAACATCTTTTTAATGGGCTTACCCCGATTTTTGACTTGGGATTTAAATACAAAATTAGTAAATTTTCCTTAAAATTTAAGTTGGATTTAAAATAGCTTTCTGTTTTACAGTCTAAAATTATTTTTGGTAATTAATTGTAAAAGTGATAAAATGACTCCCACTTTCACTGCCACAGAAGTTGATTACCTTCTGAAAATAATAAAAAATTAAATTATGAAACAAAAAAAAAACATGTGCAATTTTCTTAATTTGCAGAACAAAACCAAACTGTCAAAATCATATGGCAGTACGAAAAACTTAAATCGATTTTAAATGGGCACGGCAGACCGTTTAAATTTGATTTAAATAGCAACTGTTTGACTCAATTTTGTATTTAAATCAAATTTAAATTGAAATGGCATTTAAAATCCAAGGAAAAAATTGAAGATTAGTTTATAAAAATTAAATTTTTTTTCTGAAAAAAAAATTTAATTTTTTGTAAAAGTTCGAAATTTTTTTGATTTTTTATACTGTTTTGAAAACAGTATAAAAAATCTAAAAATAAAGTTATGCTGATGAATACATTCATAACGAATGAGGTTTCAAACAAAAAAAGCCATAAATGACTAAAACTTTGGAATTTATTCACAAAAAATCAAAAATTGCCGTTTCAAACGGTCACCAGACGAAGCCTTTGAGCCTTCATCTCATTTTTAATAAACATTTTTTTATAAAATGAAAGTAGTATGCAAGAAACACTTTGTTTGCTTTTCAAAATAAAGCAATTTCAACTGACGGAAGTAGAAAACAACTTACATATCGATACCCAAAAGGTAAAATTCTGTAACAGTTGTTGAAAGGTAATTTTTTTGCACAAATTATGGTTTTTATATTTTTTGCAATATTTTAAACCATTTTTGAGTTAAAGGAATATATGTTGTACTACCTCCTCCATTTTTAAAACAACGGTATATCTCAAAAACAAGAGCTAACCTAAAAAAACGGTTAGTTAGCACCACTGAATTCAGCGCACCCAAATTAGGCTTACCCACTTGGTTGTACCGTCTGTCGAAAAAAAAAGTTTCAAATTCAAGCGCAGTGTTATTAATCATAATCATTAATAAGTTGATTTTTTTTTTAGAGGAAGGTAAAGTAATTGATTACAATATGATTAAATTTGATTTCCAAAATAAATAATTATCTGCAATTACAAACAATTCAGAAATTGTTTGGGGTCTACTTTAGATTATTTAAAAACAATCAGTTCTCAATTTTGAGAAAGTGAAATCGAACTCAAGCCTGATAAAATTATTGACAATTGTAAATCATAAACTATAAAGTCAATCAAAAATTTTGTTTAAAGAAAATGTGGACATATGTATGAGTGAATGTCAAAAAATCTAAAAGCTGCATTATTGTTTGATTGCCTTTGATTGCTATTTTTTTAAATTTGGACTGGGGGACAACCTCAAAATATGCGTGCATTGTGCCGGAACCAGGAAAAATGGTTATGGGGAGTAAGAAAGTGGGAATGGTGCTTGTGTACAATTGATTTGAGCCCTCCCACACTGTAAGTCGTAGGAAATACGTTTGCGGGCAGTTTATTCCACAGACAAACCGTACTGTTGAAGAACAATTTTTCTCAGTAATGAGTTGTGCCTTTCAGTGGCCAGTCAACTACAAAGGGATGAGTCCTGGACTATGTACGCATTTGACGAGAAATATGCGGGTTTCGGTAGCAAGATCTCTGATTTTGTCAGAGCCCAAAGACTATGAGGCACAGGCCCAAACATAGGTAGTATAAATAGTGACATGAACTCATGGAGTAAAGTATATCTTATACCGTTTTAAAAATTCAGGCCACTTAAATGCGGTTTTTGCGACATGAAAAATGAAAACATCACACTGAATTTTCGTTCCAAAAATATTGAGAGCTTCCAGTTCCTCAATATTTATAGCCTACACGTGTCCAGAGGGAGCCGCATGCCCGGTCGTTTGTCCACCTGTTAGTAAAAAGCATTGGATCTTGCATAAATCGAAATCGATTCTGTTTTTAAGAACCTCATTTGGAGAATATTCGTAGATTGTTACTGAGAATAACGTCCATTATCTGATAGGCAAGGCTCATGCCTAAGTGAGTACAAATGGCATTTGCTAAAGAGTGGATAGGATTGGAAGTAAGAGACAGAAGATCATTAAGAAAGATAATCAATAGAGAAGGAAAAAGAACAGAAACTCGCGAAACCCCTGATTTGATCTAGAACTGTTCATGATGCAATTAAGAAGGTAGCCTCATCAGCTAAACCGTTGATTATCTGACTACCAATCTGACTGCCAAAACAAGACAGCAAATCAATGTAAGATCTGTTCATCTCTCTTCGCTAAATATAGAAGCGGTGTCTTTTTAACAGTTTACATAACTTGTATAAGAACAAAATGCATGTTATTTTTATTGAAGTTGTTCTTATAGTAGGGAAAAGGTTACCTTATTCGTTGTATCATGAAACTGTTTTAATGATACCCTATCTAACAGGTGGGCCAAAAGAATGAGCGACGTGGTGGTCGTGAAACAGCCATAGTATGTATCCCAGCCTGTAAGTCTTCAACTTTACTTTTCTTGTCTTCTATAAAAATGTCGATCACTCCAATTTTATCACAAAAACAAATCTTTCTCAATTTTGAAGAAGTAAAAATTGAAGTCAATCCCTCTAAAGTTAATAACAATTGTATATGATATAGTTCAATTATAAAGTTCAAATTAATGTTATAAAATTTCACTTTTCTTTACTTATTAATATTTATAAAAATTGGGATCGCGCAGAAATTGAACTTGAGCCAATTCAGAATCATACAAATAAACAAGGCTGTATATATTTATTTGTAACTTTTGCCACTACGTTTTGTAGTCTGAGAAATTTTTAATAAGATGTTCATTCCACTTCTTTTTAGTGATTCTTTCTCATTCTCAATTTTATTTCGCCAAATTGGACCTACTGTTACTATATCTATCTTATAAAAATAACTAAACGGTCACACAATTCTCAAAACAAGAAAAAATAAATTACTTTTGATATGAAACTAGTTTGCATCTAATTTCTCCCACACATAATTGGAATTATTAAAAGACACTAAAGCCATAACTTCTGCTTTTTAATTAATGCAGGTAAAAAAGTGTCGAAACAAAACTAAAGTTTAAAGAAAAGTGAAAGAGAAACGAAGAGAAGAAATTGTAACAAATTGATCAAGCGTGCCTAAATTTTTTTTTATTTAGGTTTCTTTAATACTTTTTAATGCACTCAACATAAACTTCTTATTGCCCCTCACATTATTGTTAGAAATTCAGGGCAGATATGATTTGCATACGAAATTGGAACCCCAAGTGATAAACGACAGCATTATTTGAATATATATTTGTGTGTTGAATAGAGTATTTTGGAATTGTGCTACGCATGCGCCATAGTCTATAAAATAAAAAAAATCCAATTTATTTAATGATGTGTTCGGAGACTTGTACTGAAATTTTTATTAAAAATTCTGAAGAATATTTAAAATTTAAATGATCAAATTAGAGTTCATAGTCTACGAAATAATCGTATTTTAACATACGTCCTGTAGAAATTGCAGTTTTCTAGCTCTTATGGCTCAAAAGTTACAGCTAATGTTATCTAAGTTTTAGAGTTTCTTGTATGGGGACCCCTTGTAGTTTCAAACTTTTTGTTGTTTTTAGTATTTGTTGTTGTAGTGGTCGGGTAACAACATGTACTGTGAAAACTTCAGCTTTCTAGCTTTTACCGTTTGAGAGAATCTGACTTGTGACAGACGGACGGACGTAGAAGTCTCAGTAATAGGGTTCCGTTTTTACTCTATGTGTACGGAACCCTAAAAGCAGGTCATTTCACACTTATAGGCATTATATTATTACTGATAACAAAGAACGCAATACCTATAAAGCATGTTTAGCTGAGTTGTTGAAAAATTTTTCATAAAAATAAAATTATTCTAAGGGAACAAACTTCTATACAATGAAGTACTCATTCAAGAGCTTCTCTATATACAACAAAGTCTTGTAAAGAGAATTGTTATTATTTCCAGCCCAGTGAAATATAAAAAAAAGCCGTTTCCCACTGTTTGTTCTTGTACATCTTTCAATTTTATTTTAAAGTATTTATTTTGATTTTGTAGTCACAACTCTTTAAAACAACTATTTGTTTGTTTACTTTTGCTAAGTACTTTTCTGAGTAATAAATTTTTGGTAAATGTTTATGCATAAAATTTGCATATTTAATTAACATTTTTTATTCAATATAAAATTTAATTGATATGGATTTTTTTTACTTATTTCATGCGTAAATATTTAGAATTTTGTTTGCTTTTTTTTCATTACAATAGTTAAGTTTTTAGTTAAGTGCAAATTGAAATGCCAAATGATATTACTTCCATGTTTTTTGAGTTGCACTCAAACTTCAAGATTTCTGAAACGTCTTCGAATATTTGAAATCGCACTATTTATAACAGGCGTTTTGAAAATATTTATTTTCGTCAAACTCTGTCAATACGGTGAAGCTTGCGACAAAATGCTATATTTAGTGTGTACTTTAGTCTTATTGTGTTTCATCCTCGATGTTCATAATAAACTTTAAAATATTTTGTTATAGAAACTAAAAGTTTTCCTGAAAAAGTTGAAATATGCTTGCGGGAAAATAAATAAAGACTTCCGGTCCTACACACCCATTTCTTTTTTTTTTTAAATTAATATTAACTCGCCTACGTTTTAATAGCTTTGACGATGAATGTTAAGAGTATGTTTTTGTTGATTTTCTTAAAGCTGAGAATACTTTTGTTGCCATTCAGTGTTCGAGCAAACAAGTTTGTTTCTTTTACACATTTTTACTTTTATTTTCTGGTTAATATGAACATCCTTGTGGAAGCCGAGAGAAGTATGCTATGTTTATTGTACATACTAAAAATACAGGTTAATAACCGCTACATAAAAAATATGATTTCTTCCCTGTTATTTTGTATTCGAATGAAACTGCATGTACTACTTACAATTCGCATACAAAAATCAACTACCACTACACAGCTGTGTGCGGTAATAATAAGCCCTGTGAAATATTCTATAGAAAGCTTAAAAAAATACATAAAAAGGTGCATTTCGTTAAAAGGAAGTATAGTAAATTATGTAATTGTAAATACCCAACAAACATTTCGACTTGAGTTGCTCAAGCCAACAAAATTGCCTTGAATTGATAAACGATTATTGGAAATGTGAATTAAATGATGTGTTACGCCGCTGAGCTTGTGGTAGCAAAACTCTTCCAAATGTCGTACTTCATTATGTTATTTAGATATTGCAGCTCACTCGCACAAATTCCGGGAAATAAAATTGATTAGTAGCGTAAAAACTTAATTTTATATACATATGTATACCTTTATCTGATATGGAATTAAATCTTTGGCAATTTTTCTTATAAGTATTTAGTTGTTAGTTAAAAAAGATATACAGCTTTGGGACCAAAACCTAGTGTAACATATTATTGTTATTATGCAAATAATAAATTGATATTAAGCAAACATCTGAAAATCTGGGGTTACTTTTATTTGGCATAAAATTTAGTACAGTTGGCGTAATAAAAAAAAAAATGAAAATTTTGCAATAAAATGTAATTAAATCTACTAAAACTTTAGTCAGTGACATTCACTAGTCAATATAGATAAAATAGTAATGATAACACTAGTAAAGAAAACCTTGAAACCACAATTATGCTACTCCTTCGTCAACAATAAAATTGTTGCTGACAAAAAGTGCACTTTTCATGAGAAAGTTGGATATTAGAGTCTGATTCTCATGGCGTGGCTTACCGATTGTCTTGATAAATCCATTCACTATCCCTGGTAAGGCCAGTTCAAGCCGATTCACCTTGGCATTACTTGTGACGACACCATGAATGCCTTGAAACCATAACATGCTGGTTAGCGGCTAAAAACTAAGTCAAATCGAAAGAGTGTATGTCGCTTCTCGCGAACAACTTTGTTGGGAACAACGGTAGCTGGATTCATAGTTAGATTCATATAGTTTGTAAGCCAAAGCTGTTCTCTCTTCCGGACCCTTCTCTTCTTCCAACCTATTTTGCTTGGTTATTAATTTTTCTAAACTTTTTTATAAACAATACATTTCATCATATCTTTTCTTTTCCTTTCCTTTCCTCTTGCCTCTTCTGTTCTCCTCTCTTTGCTTCTTTTCTTCTCTTCTCTTCTCTTCTCTTCTCTTCTCTTCTCTTCTCTTCTCTTCTCTTCTCTTCTCTTCTCTTCTCTTCTCTTCTCTTCTCTTCTCTTATTTTCTTTTCTTTTCTCTTCTCTTCTCTTCTCTTCTCTTCTCTTATTTTCTTTTCTTTTCTCTTCTCTTCTCTGTTCTTTTCTTTTCTTTTCTTTTCTTTTCTTTTCTTTTCTTTTCTTTTCTTTTCTTTTCTTTTCTTTTCTTTTCTTTTCTTTTCTTTTCTTTTCCTTTCCATTATTTCTTTTCTCTTCTCTCCTTGTACTGAATTACTTTTTATTTCTCTTCCGGCAGCCACTCTAATCCAACCGAATCGATCAAGCGTAAAAAGTACCACTTATAGCTTTCCATTTATACATTTTACACTTTCTTATTGAGAAATCGTTGTACAAATTTTTTTTAATTAGATATATAAAATTGAATTAAAATTAATTTAAAGATCCTACTGTGCATTGAATTAACCTTATTTGCTTTAGTAAAGAAAATTACTATAAGACGTGTAGCATACTTTTAGGAGTAATTGAAAATTACACCCAATAATACATTTTCAATATGAAAAAGCAGGTTTATTCCTTGGCTCGTGTTATTCATACATGCAAACCCATATATACCCTGCAGATAAAATTTTTAACTACTTACATTTTGAAATAACCAGACTACTATTTCAAAAGAGACAACGATAAGACAAATAATGAAATACTGTTGTCCAAAATGGCATTTGGATAAGAGTTAATAATAATAATTAACTAATAGTCGCTAGTTTGTGGACACGAATTCGGCTCTAGGCAAACAAAAACCTTTGTCGCAAAAAGGAAAATATATAAAAATAGGAAATAAATAGATTTCTAGAGGCTCATAAGTAACGTTATGATTGCCGTAGTTGGACGAGCTGTAGTCTCATTTTATTGGGACCACAATTCTGGATTGTTCTTTACATCAAGTTCAATTAAGGCCATTAACAATGATTTTTTCTTACGTTACTCCATACCATATATTAATTCCAAAAACCAAATTAAGTTTATATGAATATAAATATTACGAAAATATCTTACAAAATTGTTGTTGGCTTGCTCAGAAATATAAAATTCAAAGTTCCTTCATAAATGCCTCATTATTATGCTGCAGAAATTTTAAGGTTCTATACAAAACAACAACAACTTCCAAGTTAGTTATTGTATTTCATATAACTTCTTACGTTGCATATATTTGACAGCACACTAGATAAAACTATTATTGAACTAGTAGAAATTGGGCCAATAGACAAGCTTATGATAACATCGACCACTTGAAGTATGAAAAACAAGCTCTTTGTCTGCAGGGTGCCATCACATAATCGCACATACACATAAGTATGTGTGTTCATATGCCGCCAGGAACTTCAACTTATATGTATATGGGTGTATATTTGGTTAATATAAATGTGTTTACTAATATTTTTTTGAATTGAATTCTTGTAGGACTATAATTAAAAATGAATTTATGCACGAGTATTTATATACATATGTATATACCTATATATATTTTTTTTTTGCATTGTGTGTTGAATAAAGCTTTTGCAAATGAAAAAAGAGTTCGCAGTAAAAAGCAGAAAGAAACATACCTTAACATACATTAACACAGAGAAATAACCAAGCCACAGCAGCAGAACTTCAAACATTACAAAATTACTCAACTGAGTATTTTCACAGAATTTTGAATGAAAGCAAAAGTTGTGTGCTAATTTCAACAAAAAAAAAAAAAAAAAAAAAAAAAATAACAATTTTATTTATTACTTGTTAGGATACATGATATTGAACAAATTTCATATATGCTGTGTTCTTATGAATTTTTAGAAAACAAAAATTCTTAAATTTTTGATTGTTTTATCAATTTTAGGAAAGTTAAAGTTGAAGACTTATTCATATATTTACACATTTTTTTAATTCGACCCTTTTTAGGGTTCCGTACTCATCAGAGTGAAACGTAACCCTATTACCCAGACTTCTACGTCCGTCCGTCCCTCACAGCGTCCATTCTCCGAAACGGTAGGAGCTAGAGAGTTAACATTTTCACAGGATGCTGTTGTACCTTTGCCACTACAACAACAAATATTAAAAACAATAACAAATCGAAAAATACCAGGTGTCCCCATACAATGAAAAGTAATAATAAGCTATAACTCTTGAGCCGTAAAAGATAGAGAGCTGAAATTTGCACAGTGTATGTATTTACAGCTGTCCTATAATAAGAAATACTAAAAACAACAACAAGTCGAAAACTACCAGGTGTCCCCATACAACGAAAAGTAAGAATTCGCTTTAACTCTCGAACCGTGAGACACAGAGGAATGAAATTTGCATAGTATATGTATTCACATATGCCCCACAACAACCAATGCTAAAAACAACAACTCTAAAGCCACCAGGTTCCCTTTACAACGTAAACTCTCGAACCGTAAGAGATAGAGAGCCGAAATTCGCAAAGTGTACGTATTCGCAGATGCCTTACAATAACAGAAACTAGGTGTCCCCATGCAACATAAAGTAACAATTAAACTCAACTCTCAAGCTGTAAGAGACAGAGAGATGAAATTTATACAATATATGTATTCACATATGCCATTCCATACGTCCATTATACATACGTTTAGGGTTCCGCGCGACCCAGCCTCGTACATGACTGAATTTATTTTAGTTTAATATTGTTTTAGTTTTTTGAGCTATAGATCTTTCTATTTATTTATTTTAATTGCCGATATTTTGCTCTCCTTCGTATAGCTTCTTCAGGGCCATAATATAATCTTTTAATTTTTACAATGAATTTGAGCAATATTTCTGAAACTACCCAGCAGACAAAACATACGTTTTGGCAATAAGGGACTATCTCAATCGGTGCAAAAATTCTGGAAGAAGTAAAAATTTGACAAGCCGGTGGTCAGTAAAATTTTACCAGCTTCGGGTTCTGGTATAAACTAAGACTTAAGAGTGTTAATATTTGACCACCAATCGAATGAATGTTAAGTGGGTGAGAGTTAATTCGTTCAAAACGCCTTAAGGCCACCGCCATCATAACTTTGATTGGTCAAAGCCGTAATACATAGTTTATAGGAAAATATTTTATGTTTATAAAACGTTTATTTGACAAATATTGTGTAGAAATTTGTAGAATAACTTAAACTATGTGTTTGTAAAGAGAACGTTAATATGTCAATTTGAAACCAACTGCTTCGCCAGCAGTGCCTTATGAACACAATACAGTGTCAAATGCTGAACATCTAGTCCTTTCTTTATCTAAGAATCTTATTATTCAAAAAGTTTGTTGAAAGGAAAAGGTGAATTTTAAATTTTTTGCAAAATGTTTATCTATTTATCAGCATCCATTTTGTCCCCTTCAAAGTAATGTCGCTTTAGAAACATGAGCCCCTAAGTTCAAGCACTTGTGCTGACGAGAAGTGTCGCGGCTTCGAAACAGCTAGTGGTTCATGGTTTCCATGACTTGTTTGACGATATCAATCACAAATGTAATATAGAATGAATAAAATGAAAGACATTTATTTAATAATTTTTAAGCACGTTTCGAAATTCATGCAAGTCTACACATTTTTTAATACATCAGAAATTTTCACAAAAGTTTTCAAGCTCAGATGCCGTTTAAGGCAATATTTGCTTCAAAAATTCCAACTTGCTAATCCGATTACAGTTTGTGTTGTTTTTCATTAAGCGCCGAAGTAATATTAACTTTTATAAATCTTTGTTTCAGTTGCGTTTGATGAAAACCCGCGAAAAACTCTTTTCAAAATAAGAATTTTACTCTTTATTAACATTTGTTCGGTTATTTTTGTTTCTAGTATAAATTTGTTGTTGCTGTTGGTGTTGTTGCTTTCGGCATGTGTTAGAAATGATACGAATTTAAACACGCTGCCACCGCACACCATTAAATGGTAACGAAATGGTTTCCCAAAATTTTATTCACACAATTTTTTTCTCTTTCTTTAAGGCAAAAAAAAACGAGAGGAATTTTAACGAGTTTTGGGGGTTTTTTTTTAAACAGAAAAGAAGGCAACAATTTTAGATTTAAATTGAAATAGTCCATAAATTCTTAGTTTCACAAATTCAGTAGATTTTTCCCATTGCTTAGAATTTCTGCCGCTTCTTACAACAGTGAAGCGATATTGAATTTTGATGGCAAAATAATAGTGAGTGAGAAATAGAAATTGATTTCAGCATTCATTACTTTTTTTTTTGGTGCATACGCGTTCATAAATGGATGTAACACACCTGCATGTGAGCAGTTTTTGAGTTGAAAATACGTGCGCAAGAAAAGATTTGAATTTTAAGTTTCTGTTTCTGTTCTTCTGTGTTCTGGTTAATTTGCATACATTCATGCCATAAGGCAGGCTTATGTTGAAGAAAATGTATAAACACTATATACATATGTATACACAGGACGGACAAAAATTTTGCCTTATCCTTTGGCAAAAGGAAAAAAAAAAGTTTCACTACGACATATTAAAAAAATCATTTTCGAAGCAACCAAATTTGAATTTTTTTGGTGCAGTAATGGTAGGAAAATGTTCCCCTACACACCAATCAGTTGCAGGGTGTTCGTAGAGGAGTCAAATTCATGACCAACCCCTACTCATTTTTTTCCCGCCAATATTTTTTTTTGAATACTTCGAACCTGTAAAGCAAAATTCGTTCAGCGTTAGCAGATGAATTTTGCAAAACCATTAAATCGTTAATAAAACCATATAAGATAGGAAAAGCCGGTTCATTATTTGATAACTTGATTAAGTTGGTTTATTTCGAAAAAAAAATATTAAAATCAGTTGAATTGCAATTTAAATTTAAAATCCGCATTTCTCTTACTTCGTTTTCAACTTCCTGGTACTTCTCTTTAGATACCAAATTAGGAAAAAATTTTAACACGGGTATTATAAAAGTATTTTTATTGAAAATAATGGATGAATTAATTAAATTTAAATTATTTCAAACTGAATTTCCAACGTCAAATCTTTTCTTTATTTGACAGCAGAACTCAACATAGAATTCAATACATTTATCTACAAGTTGGTTATAAATTTCGACATCCTTTCTACACTGCGACATTTTTTTCATTTACGTGAACACCAAGATAAACTTCATCTCTTGTTAAAATATTATTCCTTTCACAAAACTTTCTATCATCCCTGGTAATAATTATATAATAAATAAATATAATTTATCATTATATCTTACACAAGGTAAACCAAGAACTACAATTAATAAAGTTGTGTTATCTGATATTGCCATATAAATTCAAATTTTATATAGAGTTTGACAGACATACAGTCGAACTTCCATAACTCGAATCACCATTATCCCAAAAAAAACTTGGACTTACGGAGACTTCAAGTTACAGAATTTTTTGTCAAAATAGAATAAAAGGTTTTCGTATCATGTATTTTTATTTAAAATGGCCTATAATGGAAAAATATATACTTAAGAATATAAAAGAACAATCAAATGTACTCATATACATACATATGTATTTAAAAATTTACAGTTAAGTAAACAGTTAAATAAAATATAGTGAGTAAAATAAACAAACCAAAACTAAAACAAAAATCCAATTTAACAAGCAAAATTATTCGAGTTATAGTGTTCATGTGTATGTGTTTTGTTCGAGTTATGGAGAACTTCGACTTATGGCAGTTCGAGTTACGGAAGCAAAATTGTATGTGATTTGTTCTTTTAACGCTACTGATACTTAGAGAAAATTCGAGCAAGAGAAGTTCGAGTTATGGAAGTTCGACTGTATTAGGTATATAGTTCATAGTGATACTACTTACTACTTATTAATATACATATGCTTGTTGTAAGCCAAGGCAGATTGATACCAGGTAATCGCATAACTACAACAAACACTTCATGTATTTTGTTGGTAGAAAAACTGTATTACTGTCATCCGTTTGTTCGCGTATGTGTGTTTGTGTTGTGTATTTTGACAGTTGTTCAGGCTAAATGCAGTAGTCAGCTGAGCTTGTAAGGCTACCTGGTAAATGAAATCACTGCTGTAGTCAGGCGAATAAACGGCTTGTTCGATAGTTACAATCAGACTGAACTATTATTTTATTCACTAAGTTTTTCATGTCAAATCCAATAAAAATATATCAAGTAACAAATACAAAGTTTACTGACTAATATTTTTATATAATAGGATGTCCCTGTGTAATTATATTAACATACATTATATCTATACCGATTCACAAAGTCGTATCAAATAACAAGTGATACATATATGCATAGTCCACGATGCTTGTTGGATAAAGGGATGCTTGACTAATGGGGAGATGTATAATAATTACTACATTGCCAACTGTGTTCGTAAGGAATCTGGACATTACAGAGTTTATATCCACTAATCAAACATTATGAAACTTAAGTCTATAAAAAATTAAAGGACATGCAGTTAAACAACACTGCCCAGAACACTTTCGTTTTTGCCACTTTGCTCAAAAGTGTTTTATTTATGAGAATAAAATTAATATCCATCATTTGCATAAAAAATTATCTTTTTGCATAAATTAAATTTTATGTGTCTGCTTTGCTTGTCTTGTACGCGTAGCGAACATAAAGACCTGAACGATACCTTCATTACTTTCAAAATTATATCTTAAACCACAATTACGTTTCGTTGCTCAAAAAGGCAGTTTTGAGTTTAAAAATTTATGTGTCAGCATTAAAAACGCATTTTTTTGTTTGGTCACTTGTAGTGTTTGCGTAAGCGAAGCATTAAAATGTTGATGGAACATGCAGTGTAGTGTTTCTTTACAAAGAACAACAGGTTTTTTTTTTATATATTTGAAGTAAACACTTTTTGGAGGAAACTGAAATGTATTCGTAAGAGAGAATTCTCTTTGACGGTAGTTAAGCTTTGTTCTCTTTATTCAGCAAAAGCTTTTTACTACAAAAACCCAAAAACTTGGCAAAGTATGCTGTGTGCTATTATTTCGTCTTTTTTTTTCCTACAAAATTTGTACAAGTTAAATCCATTATCACAACTTCTTCATTGCTGCCAGTGATTACTGCAAAATATTAAAGCGCTGTGGTAATTTACTTTTACAAACTTTGCTATTCCTTTTTCAATTCGCATAAATAGGGTATTCTGTATAGCGCTCCTTTTTTGCCACGTAGTCGAAATTCAAGAAACTAAAAACTTCCGCCGGGAATGTATACTACTTTGTTTGTTTGTTATAATTTTTGTTTAAATGAAAGAGAATGGATCTTATTTTAATAAATGTTTTATTTAATGTCAGCAATCATGTATGGAATACAATATCAGGTGAATGTCCGCCTCTGTACCATCCCTTTTGATTACATTTTTCATTTCTCATATACATATTTCAAGCTCAATTTCACCAATATCATCACGAATATTTTGTTTGAGTTGCTCCATCTTTTCTGGTTTTTTTTGCATAAATCTTAGTTTTCAGATATCCCCACAAAAAAAAAGAAGTCCGGAGCAGTCAAATCAGGCGATCGTGGAGGTCAATCAACATCACCATTTCTTGAAATAAATTGATGTAGAAAGAGGTCTTGCAGTAATTTCATAGTAATTCTGGCTGTATACGATGTGACACTGTATTGTTGTTGTCATATTTAAATCAAGCCCAAAGCATGCAGTTGTTGCGTTAAGAAGTTTTCAATCATATCACTATATCGTTCCCCAATGACAGGTTGCAAGAAGTAAGGTCCAATGATTCCTTCTGACCAAATTGCATACCACACTGTGAGCACAATGAATGCAAAGGTGACCAAGGATTGTGATGTTATGTTATGTTATGCGGGCCGCCGGTAGTGAAACCGGCCAACTGGGGTCCTAAAAAGGTCCCGTTGTGGTACCCGAGTAAACTGTAGGGGGATAGCCCTACATGCTCTCCACCAGTTCCGACCTGAACCAACCCGATTAACGGATAAACAAGTCCACCCTGTCCAAACCGCATTCCGACACTTCCGGTAGCCCGTTTAGTGTCGGTTTGCCCAAGTAAACTGCTTTCTTGTCAGCGAGAGCTGGGCATCGACAGAGAAAGTGTTCGACACTCTCCTCCTCTTCGTCTCTGCAGCCTCTGCAGAAATCATTATACGGAAGATTTAGTCTTCTCGCATGTACTCCCATGCTTATTTTTGGGGGTTTCCATTGACCAGAACTGACTATTTTGCTTATTCACATATGCCTTAAAATGAAAATGTACCTCGTCATTCGTTATGATTTTTTCATGCAAATCGGGATTGTCATGGACGAGCTGTAACATGCTATTGGCATATGTACGGCGGCGTAAATGGTCTTCGGGATTAAATGCACATCTTCATGCAAAATTTTAGCAAAAGTTGTTCTTTGAAGACCAAGCTCCCGCGCAACGGAGTCGAATTGAGGTTGATGGATTGATTTTTGAACACTTTCTGGAGCAGCATTATTGGTTTCAGCCGATCTTACAGTACGTTGTGATCCATGCCTGAGCCTACCAGCTGCAGTCCTTCTTTCTTCGCAATCATTCACTACACGATAAATAGTGCGCACTTTTGGCGCATTTTTTCTTCCCAAA
This sequence comes from Sturmia bella, assembly GCA_963662145.1. NCBI lineage: Eukaryota > Metazoa > Arthropoda > Insecta > Diptera > Tachinidae > Sturmia > Sturmia bella. Next base: position 41,852,187 of record OY759168.1, on the reverse strand, counting down.
AGTTTCTCATCGTCATAGTAATCGATGATTGATTTCGAAAAAATGTGTTAACGATTAAAACACGTTGGCTTATTGAATATTTTTCCATTATAAATTTGCCGCGTCTCTACTTCAAGACTGCCAAATATAAAACGTCGAGACATTAGTCTCGACAAATTAGCGGTAACACAAATAACGGGTTATCCATTTCGTGGTTTCAAAAGTGTAGGACTGAAATTCGACATCTGTCAAATTAAGTTGTTAAACCAATTTTTTCTTCTCAGTTGAAAGTCTGACATTGACGGCAATGGATCGCTTAAGTATCACACAACGCAGTAAAAATAATCAAAACATACTACAAAACTGATGATTCTGGCACAGCCACATATGGCGCTTTGAGAGAAGATTATGGTTCACATAATCGTCCAACTACGCAAGCAATTGCCAGAATTTTGAAGAGACTGGAAAGGTTACAAACATTGTAAGGCCTGTGCATCATTGGTTCGCTTGTTCCGCTGAAAATATCGCTGCTGTAAGTGAAAGTGTTGCTCGTTGTCGTTCTCAGGACTTAGGACTGACTGTCTTATGGCACATTATGGTATATTTTGCATTTCGATCTATACCTACATCCATATAAGGTCCAGCTCACATAACAACTGAAGCCAGGTGACCATTTACAACGTCATAGATACGTCGAATGGGTGCTTGAACAAGAGGCGGTGGACGGCGATTTTTCGAACTAAATTTTCTTCAGCGGCGAAGCAGATTTCTCCTTCGGTGGGTATGTTAATAAACAATATTACCGTATTTGGGGTTCTGAGAATCCTCAAGTAACTGAAGAGAGCACATTACATCCAGAAAAAGTCACTCAAAGTCACTCTTTGGTCCGAAGGTGTGATTGGACCTTACGTCTTCGGAAACGACAATGGAGCGACTGTCACCGTCAATTCGGAACGTTATGGTCATATGATAATCGACTTATTTTTGCTTGCTATTGAAGAATACGACTTGGAGAATATGTGGTTTTAAGAAGACGGTGCCACATGCCACACAACTCGAGCGAATATGGCTTTGTTGCAAGAGACATTTCCTGGCCGCGTAATTTCTCGTCGTGGCGATATCACCTGGCCTCCAAGATCATGCAATTTGACATCATTCGATTTTTTTGGGGGGCTACGCAAAAGACCGTGATTATGCGGAGAAACCTTTAAGTCTTGAGCACTTAAAAAGCAACGTTCGTTAAGTTATGGCTGAGATACCGCCCACTGTGTGTCAAAAAGTGGTCGAAAATTACCTCAAAAGAATCAATGCTTGCAACACTTCGCGTGGTGATCATTTAAATCATGTATAATAAAAAAGAAATACCATGAAAAAAATAGTTTGTATATGTTTTATTTACGTTTACTTTTGAAACCGCAAAATGGATAACCCATTATAATTGTTTCTAATTATTTTTTATAAAATATCTTGAGCTCGAATAATTTATTGTTTATTTAAGGTTAGACATTTAGTTTTAACTTGCAAAAGTAGCAAAAAAAAAATCATTTACAAGGTGGCACCCACTTCCTTACTATGCGTTACACATGCTGCTTTTGTTTTTTCCACTCTCCAGCCTTGGTAAGATTATAATTTTGAAATACTTAAATAATTTATGAACCTCGAGTAAGTGCATAATTTGTGTGGTTGTTTAGATCGGAAAAATAAAATGTTGCGATAAATATTTTAAAAATTTATACGCACTTGTAAAATTGAAAGAACCACTTTTTGTTTGGTTTAACATTCTGACCTTCTCTAAAAGCAACCAATATTAGCATTTCTGCAAACACAATTTTATTTGCGGCAATTTCTAAGCCCTATCATACTTGGAACATCTGGGATTATGTTGTTAAAATTGTAATTTTTCCACTAAGACCTAAAAAAAAACTTACGTTTGTCGGTCAATTCGTTAACCAAAAGGTTCTTTTGCCACAGCAATTTCCATTTTAAATATTGTCAATGCTTGTTTTTTTAGATTTTAGATTTTCATTCCATTTTCTACTCAAATATTGTGTCGATGTCCTTAAACGAGAGCATTTCCTTGCTTTTCTTGCCTTTTTTGTATTTGTCCTTTTTCACACTGCATTCACTTTTCAAAGTTTAATATATTTAAATCCTGGTATAAATAAGAAAGCTGAAAAAACACACATACTCATACGTACATACGTACACCATGCATAATAAGGAAACTTCATTTTGAAGGATTTTTCAATATTATTAAGAAGAAAAAATGCTCAGTTTTCACTTTTTCGTTTATCATGTGTGAATGAAGGGAGTCCTTTGATAAGCAAAATGTGAATACTATATGCTTTCGTCTTCATGTTAACACACTTGTCTGTGTCGTGTTAAGTCTAATACCTTATTTGTTTGAATTAGGGAAATAAATTGAACGTTATTGATTTTTTTTGTATGACACCAAAAGCACATTTAACACGTGATAGATATCAACCTTTTGTCTTAAAGGATTTTTTTAATTTTATTCCCTGTATCCTGTGTGGAGTTCTTTGGGGCACGCATTATGAAATATTTTAAGATATAGTAGTAAAAATGGAAATGTGCTACTTTTAGTTAAGTGTTTAATGATTTGGTATATATTATACTATAAACACATTCGCCACCGCAGGCTACCGACTACAAGAACAGTGAGGGTCATTTGGCCGTTCATATGAACGATATTGGTGCAGAAATACCCATCACCGCGTAGAACAATGTTATGTTTCGCGGGCTGCAGGTCATGTAAACGGCCCACTTGGGTCCTTGGTTCCCACTGTGCTGTAGGAAAATAGCACTACACACCTTCCGCCAGTTCCGCCCTGAACCAGCTCCACCCTCACCAATCCGCACTACGACACTTCCGCCAGCCCAAGTAATTCGCTCTCTTACTAGAGAAGGCCGGAGATCGACAGGAGAAGTATTCGACACTGTCCTCCTCTTACTCATTTCTACAGTCTCTGCAGAAGTCATTGTATGGAAGATTTAGTCTTCTCGCATGTACTCCCATATGATAGTGTCCTGTCAAAAACAGTCACTAGGGTGTGTGTAGCTTTTGTCTCAGAAAGTTCAACAAAACCAGAGTTCTCTTATAATTATAGCTAGACCACGTGAGTCCCAGTATTCGACAGGTCATCTCACTCGACCATCTTTCCTGCGCAGTTCTTAACAGCTGTCGTTGTACTAGCTGCTTACAACTATTGAGGGGAACACCAACCAATTCTTCCATGTACTCCTGTTGTTAGTAGATACCAGATGGCTAGTTCATCCGCTATTACATTTCCGGACATACCGTAGTAGTTAGGTACCCAGAGAAGCTCCAGGTCTGAATCTCTCGCTATCTCATTAAGAGATATCCGGCATTCATAAACCAACCTAGATATGGTATAAATACCCACAAGCACGTTTATGGTGGCCTTGCTGTTAGTACAGATTAGGATATGCTCCCCGTATATTCTATACTACCTTATCCAGTTTACTGCTCTCCTTATCGCTGTAACTTCGGCCTGAATGGCGCTACACTCATCACGTAGCCTAAAACTGATCATCCGTTGAAATCGGGGGTATGTATATACCCTCACCAACCCCTGCTCACGACATGGAACTATCCGTAAAAATCTTGACCACGTCCTCTGATTCGACACTATACGGTAGACGTATTCGACAGACTTACACTAAATCCCTTATAGCATGTTTCTATTACGAGTTGAATCACCCGCTTCGCCCTCTCAATTGTATTTATGAATCATACCGTTTACACGACTCGTCTATGTGCTTCGATTTGACTTTTGTTTTCAATAAGCAAACATACATGTTTCAGTAAATCAGATGCAGCTGCTGCAAAAACTGGGAATGCTTCTTGTTTCATTCCATTCGCATGCTTTTGAACATTCCATAATTCAGAATATATTCTTTATGCCATAATAAAATTCACAAAATTTTTTTCCATTGTGTTTATATCGTTTTATTGATTTCTAAAATTAACTTTTATTTTTATGTATTATTATGTTTTCTTTGTTTACAATATATGATTCTGACAGATAGTGCAGATAAACTTGCGATATAAATTAGAGAAGCTTCGTATGTAGCTTCAATATGAAGCTACTTCATTTGCTCTCAAAATTTTGTATGGCGAAGCACGTTGCATCGCTCCTGATTGAGGTGTTAAGCACAAATAGAGAGCGAAGCACATGTCGTGGAAACATGCTATTATCGCTCATTGGGGCCGGCGAGCAGTAGTTTATGCAATCAAGAAGGTCAGGTATCTTTCCAATTAACGATGCATGCCCTGAGACAGCAACAAAGTTTTTATAATTTTCTTAACGCCAAAGTGAGAAAACTGATGGAATTTTTTTTGTGTATGTGTGATTACAGCATTGATACAAAATTAGTCGTCAAAAACTGACTAGTTTTTGACTAACCTGAACCTATTCTCACTGCTGATTGACATACATACATATGTGTCGTTCAGTAGTCAGTGTTGGCACTAAATTGGTCAAACATTACTAATTAGGCATGATGAATATGCCATCACTGGTGGCCACTATGTGTTGTTTAGTAGTCAGTGCTGATATAAATTTGGTCAAGACTGACTAAATAGACATGACAAGATATATCATCACAGCTGAAGAGCCACGTTTGCTTCTTGATTTTTGTTTTTCAAACGAAATATGTTGACAAATTTTAATTAATTTTTTCTTAAGTTTGCTTTCATCACATTATTATGTTATACATTTATTTACTTCGACAGCAATTACACGCTTTCACTCTCTTCAAATTCTGTCACTGTTTTCCGCCTGATTACCATTTCAATAGGTTCGTTTCAAATGGTGTCCCACTTGTGCCACGAACATGACACCACTACACAAGCACTTTTTAAATGTTTCTGCTTTTCGAATAAAGGACTTTTACGACTTTAATTTTCATTTCCTCTTAAGTAGTTGATGGTGGTTTGTCTGGTCTCGTTTGAATACTTAACAAGTAGCATTTTTGTAGCTGTTCATGTTTTCTTTTCTTGCTTTTTTATATATCTATAACAATTATGTCTGTTATTATTATTTTTGCTATTGTCGCAATATATACTCTTGAAACATACACATATACATAGTTATTAAAAGTATATATATTTATATAAGTTGTAAGTGTTTTAAGTACTCTGTCTTATTATCGTCCTTTATTGTCATCGTTATCAACATTCTTCCTGTCGTTTTCGGTGCTTGTGCATCTTGTTATACTTATGTCCTGTGTAAGTATCATGTCTTAAACAGTGTTATAAAGTTATTGTTAAACTTTTAACAATAAAGTTCCAGTTTTACTTGGATCGTTGCTTTTGAGGATTTTTAGCAGGCGATGAGGAAGGGATATGTATATATGTATTTTTTTAAGCAGTGCTGTTTAAAGTATAAGTACCTAAATGGTATTGCAAATGAATGAATGGTGATTGGGTGTTCTAAAGATTAGCAAGTACATTAAATTTCAAGTGATTAATCTGACCTAAAATAGTAAGCAGTGCTTGCAATAACAATAGGAAAAATACAGATGTGGAGTAATATATGCCAGTACCTGGATAGAAGCTCTAACTTGACGGTAGATCAAACCATGTGGTGCAATTCTGGCGTTACACCACCTCCCTCTCCCGATCAGCTAGCTACACTGTTTGGTTCCCAATATATTTGCTACTGTTCTTGGCCCATAAAAAAATCCCATGCTGGGGAGTTTAAGCTATCTACATACATTGCACAAAATACATTGCAAGAATTAAAACCAAACCTAAATCCCTTTAATAGGAGGGTGCCTTTTATATTTCGTGATCAGAAAACAAAAACAAATATTAATAATCGAAAATCATTTCATTATTTTTCAAAATACTCCCCATGAAGATGTATACACTTTAGTGTCGCATTTGAACCAATTGTCGAAGCAGTTTTGGCACTCTGATTGAGGTATCTTCAAAATAATCAACAACCGTGGAAAAAGGTTGACCTCTCAGTTTCTTTCTTACGTACGGAAATAAAAAGAAGTCTTTTGGTGCCAAGTGAAGACTATACGGCGGATGAGTCTTCAAATCGATGTTTTGAATGCTCAAAAATGCAGATGTTTGAGCCGATGTGTGAGAGCTCGCATTGTCGCTGTGAAGAGCGGCCCGTCTTCGGCGGTGGGTTTCTAATTTTTTGGAAGACAACTGGCAAACAATTCGCTGTGTACCACTCAGAATTGACTGTTTTGTGGTTGCAACATGTCCAGTTTTTCCGCAAAAACAGGAGACCATTTGTTTGGGAGTACTTCGTGTGCGAACAACTTTTGTTGGATTTTCGCACACAGTCAACTGCTGCTTACTTTCGAGTTCATACGCGTAAATCCACAATTCATTACCTGTCACGATGTGACGACCTGCTTCGAAGTGCCGCGATTGTATCTTTTGAGCGTTACTTTCGACCAATCGACACGAGGCCTTTTCTGAGCGATTGACAAATTGTGTGGGATCCAACGCGTACAAATTGTTTTGACGGTCAAATATTTATGCAATATTGAATGTATGCTGGTCCTACTACTAATACCTAAGGTTCTCTCAAACTCATTGCAACATGACGTTCTTGCAATATCAGTTCGCGTACAACAACTTATGTTGGACGAAGTTCGTGTTAGAGTAAACTACGGACACGATTGAACTCACCACGCCATCGATAAACACAGGTCCTTGATGGTGTTTCATCACCAAAAATTTAACTAAGTTCATCCATGCACTGCTGCTGAGTCAATCCACGTCGAAAGCTGTGAAAAATAATCGCACAAAAATGTTCGTGATTTAAACCGTTTTTGGGCCAAGATGAATATTTTAAGTTACTGTAAATAATACAAATAGCGCTCGTATGTCAAAACGTTCTGAGTACGTACTCATATACTCAAAAATGACCAACTCTATCATAGAGCTGTCAGTTGGCAGATTATAACACTGTGGTTCCCAAATCCCGAAACATAAAAGGCGACCCTCGTATAATTAACAATTGATAAGCGATTCAATTGTTAGTTCGGTTTTACTACGTGAAATATATTTTGTCAAGCTCCGACGAGCAGGGAGGTAAATTGGTATATCCAAATTGTTATATTATTATAAAAGGGCTAACTTAGCCGCAAGATTTCATCATCTAGAAAGCCTTTTAATTGTTTATTGATTCACGAAATTCAATTCATAGAAGGCGGACGTGTTTTGTCAAAAAATTATTAAACTTGGAAAATTTTTTAAGGAATAAAATTAAAAAAAAAAAACATTTTTTTTGTGGTTGAAGGAAATATAACTACACTAGTACTTTTACAAATTTATCACCAGTGCTCTTAACAAACTATTTTGAATAATCTCACACGGGATTTAATTCAGTTTAAACAGCATCATACTTAAAAAAGGGAGAGTTAGAAAGTGAAAGGCAGAAATGAACCTTCCACCGGATCGTGGGGGTTCACCACCAACACTAGGCATCTCATTGGATAAAGCAAGGAAAATGAGTATACTATCCACCGGAGAAAAGTTTTTAGTGATGGAAAGGGCTAAAAGCACCGAAACATTGAGTAATGTCTCGCCATTCCTTATTAAAAAAGTAATCGACAATGTTGTCGGAGGTGAAGTTTTACAGTGTAAAAAACTATTTAATGGGACTATATTAATTCAAACAAAATCACTGGTTCAAGCGAACAAACTCATGCAATTATCGTCGTTGTCACCAGAAATTGAAGTTGAACTTAAGGAACACCCAGGTTTGAATTTCGCTAAGGGGGTTATATACTCGAATGACCTCAGAGGAATCAATGAAGTTGAAATACTCGCAGAATTAAAGAATCAAAATGTGACTAACGTAAGTAAAATTTTAAAAAACACGGATGGAACTCTTAAAGAAACTGGACTTGTCATTATAACTTTTGCATCGACTAATTTACCAAATGACTTATCAATTGGTTACGAAAAGGTAAAAATACGGCCATATATACCACTTCCTGTAAAATGCAAAAATTGTCTTCAATACGGGCATGTTGCTAAAGTATGTAAAAGCGAAAAACTTTGCGGGAACTGCTCCAAAGCTTACCACACCAATGATGAAATAAATGAAAAATGCAATAAAATCTCATCTTGTGTTAATTGTAAAATTTATAATATTCCTGATTGCAAGCATCCAAATTATGACAAAAACTGCCCAATATTTGTTAGAGAAAAGGAAATACAAGCCATAAGTACACTGGAAAAAGTCGGTAAGAAAAGAGCCTTAGCTATATATAGACAACGTCATCCACAAGAATCACTCTTCTCGTCCGTACTCAAAACAACTACCCCCGTTGTAGTAAAGTCCACCGTCTTGCCTACACCTCCAGTAACTAAAAAGCCTAGAATTATAAATGACTATTCGGACATAGTTACTGAAACAGAAAACTCATGCTCAGATATGGAAACTGATCCCCTCAGCTCATCCTCGGTATTAAAAAATGTTAACGCACCAATTATTTTGCCAAAAAATGCAACAAAAAGACTTAAAGAAAAAATCAAAGCAGCTACTCGGAATTCAAAAAAAAGTAAATAATTTTGTACATTTATATCATGATATTTAATTTAGCATATAAAAATATCTTGTTCTTCACTATTTTCTTCATCTTTCATTACCTGCTTAAATTTATCAACATATCTATGTTCATTATTCTTCTACTTCTATTTATCAATATCTGTATATTCTATACAAAGGAACTTAGTGGTTCATTTTTACATTACATTGCATTTCTTCCCATAATAGAATACAATAAATATTTTCCATTTTTTGCTAACAATAAAATTACTTTTAGAAACACAATAAATAATCTAAGTATCAAATACCTATTAATAACATCACAATCTTCAACAAAATTAAAAACACAACATAACATTTTCAAAATTGGAATATCAAACTATGTAAAGTCAAAAAAGAAACAAAGTTTATCAACGATATCTATGGTGTCTCTTAGAAGCGATTACAATGATAATTTTATCTTGTATCACTGGGGTTCAGAAATCAGAAAAGCAGAAAAAATTAATATGTGTAGTGCTTTCAATTATATTAGTTCAACGATATGTCCGTTAAAATAATACAATGGAATATAAACGGTTACCTTAATAACTACCACGAACTTCAGCTACTTATAAAAGACGTAAATCCCAGAATTATATCCTTACAAGAAACTCATATACACTCCTTAAATAATATTCCCGTTCCCAATAGTTTTAATATGTATGCTCTTAATTCATCCCCAACTAGGTACGGTGGTGTTGCCATATTGGCGCATAAATCGCTTCAACAAAAACAAAAAAATGTAAACAATGACTTTGATTGCTTGTGCATAGAAATTACATCTAAAGTTAAATTCAAAATATTTTGCTCATATGTCCCACCAGGAAAAAATTTTACTATCACCAACTTAGAAAATGTCTTTAACGATTTCTCCTCTTCCTTAATTACAGGGGATTTCAATAGCCACCACAATAACTGGGGATCGAATCACAATAGCTGTAAGGGTAATTTATTAAACAATTTCATAGAAAGTTCTGATCTCATTTTACTTAACGACAAGTCGCCTACTCATTACAATACCCACGGGTCGTTCTCTCATATTGACTTGTCCTTCTGTTCTTCTAACTTAGCAACTTGTGCTGAGTGGACAGTACAGGATAATCTGTGTGGAAGCGACCATTACCCCATTATTATCTCTTTATTTCCCCTTCAATCCGTTAGTAGCTTTCAATACCGAACAAACTTTAATACAAAATACGCCAATTGGCCTAAATTCCAATCTCAATGTAATGAAATAGCGACTCAAAAACCAGTCTTGGTTAACATAAACAGAGAAGCAGCTAATATATGTAAAATAATCAGACAATCAGCTAATACATCTATACCGCAAACCCGAAATAAATCCAAGAAATGCCATTGGTGGAATAAAGAACTAAACGATTTGAAGTTAGAAAAAAATAGATTATGGCATCTTTTCAAAAGGAATATGACACAAGCAAACTTAGTAAACTATAAAAGAATGAATGCGGTATATAAAAGAAAGGTAAAACTTTCAAAAGCGGAGTCAGTAAAATCATTTACTTCTACCATTAACCCAAAAAGTCCAATCGACAAAATATGGAAAAATATTAAAAGTCTTACGGGTTACAAGTCCTCACATTTTATTCATTGTATATCTTCCGTAAACAATCCTGATATGATGTTAAATGATAACTTCCAAATTGGAAATGAGTTTGGCAAGTTTTGGTCACAAAATTCTTCTGATGCCAATTTTTCACAAACTTTCCAAACACACAAACAAAATTTAATGAGTACTACAACTTCCGCTACACCTTGTGCCAACGCTTTAAAAATTGAAGATGATATTACTTTCTTTGAACTCACTTCTACTTTAAGCAAACTTAAAGGAAAATCTCCTGGCTTAGACAAAATTACATACGATATGCTTAAAATGAGTCCACTTTGCTTAAAAACCAGAATACTTCAACTGTATAACAATATATTTAATAATTTTATTCCTCAACAATATAAAAGTACAATAATTATACCCCTGCTTAAATCAGGAACAAACAAAACATTAGTTAGTTCATATCGACCAATTTCGCTAAACCCATGCATGTCTAAGCTCCTGGACAAAATTATATCGAATAGGATATGGTGGTTTGTCTCGGCAAACAAACTGCTCACAAGCCAACAGTTTGGTTTCAAAAAGGGCAGTTCTACAATTGACAGTCTAATTTACGTAGACTACCAAATTGCGAAATGTCTTTCGTCCAAAAAACACGCTACTCTGATATCGCTAGACTTTGAACGTGCATTCGACCGAATTGGTATACATTCGATTGTTCAACAGCTTAAGGAATGGAAAATTGGTCCAAAGATACTAAACTATGTAATTAATTTCATGCAGAACAGAAAGATTACCATTCGAATTCGAAGTCAATATTCTAACTCTTTTCCCCTACATAATGGTGTACCGCAGGGCTCACCCCTGTCAGTGATTCTTTTTGCTATAGCATTTAATAAATTGAACCAAATTTTAGCTCTTCACAAAGAAATTAGTTTCTGTAGTTACGCGGATGATTTTAATTTAATTATTCCCTCTGGTAAGCAAAAACCTTTGGTGCTAAATATTGATAATATTTTTAACAAAATAAATAATTGGTGTAAAAGCTCAGGAGCTATTTTATCAAATACTAAATGTAAATATATCCATATTTGCAGGCTAAAAGAGTGTAACTGTATTATTGAATCCGAAATCGTAAAACTTTCAAAAGTTGATTCTCTTAAAATCTTAGGTATTACTATAAACAAGCGTTATAAATGGAATGATCAGATAAATAACTTGACTGCATCATTACAACAAAGGCTAAATATAATAAAGTGTCTAGGAAATCGAAACTTCAACTGCAGTACCAGTATCCTGCTTTCAGTCAACAGAGCGCTTATATTATCGAAAATTAATTATGGTCTACCTATATTTGCCAACGCACCTAAGTCCCAAAGAAAAAAAATTGACACCATAATAAATGCAGGAATAAGATATTGCTTAGGAGCGGTAAGATCAACACCTATTAATAATATGCTTTGTGAGACTAATATATTTCCCATTTATACACAAATAGAAATTTCAGAAACTAAGCTCTACAAAAACTTATTATATAGGAAAAACAGCGTAATCGAAAAAATTTTTGAAAAAGTTAAGAAAAGTAAAAAAATTCCTAATGTGCCATCTGCTATTTACAGAATGGTAGAAAATTGCAGAAAAATTGACTTACCCTTAAATTTGCAGTCATTGCGTCAGCCACCAACGAAACCTCCCCCTTTTTTCAGTTACAAAAGTTACATTGACACATCTCTTAACCAACGTACTAAGTCCACCTCAAGTGCTGAAGAATACCTAAAGATGTTTGCCTCTATTAAAGACTCCCTACACAACTATCAATTTATTTATACGGATGGTTCCAAAACAGCAAACACAACAACTTTCAGTATTACAACAAGTAATTGTATTATTAAAACCTCTTTGCTACCATCATATAGCTCAATTTATTCTGCAGAAATTATTGCCATTCACGAAGCGTTGTCTCATATTAAGGGAAAGCAAGGTAAATTTGCGATTTGTTCTGACTCTCTTTCTGCGCTTAAATCAGTGCAAAACATTTCTAATGAGAATTATTATGCAGCCAACATAAGAAGTGTCATCGCGAAAAATGCACCAAACATTAGATTAATATGGGTCCCTGGGCATTGCAAAATAAAAGGTAACGAAATCGCAGATCAAGCAGCAAAAGATGCTGGGAGATCTCCTCTTTTTCTTACACCAAATTATAATCATAGGGACATAGATAAAGCTATAATGAAACATTATTATGAGCACTACAAAAAGGAAATATTTAGCCAATGTTCGTCTTGGTATAAAAGCATAAGTGCATACAATAATTCCATAAACTACATAGAAGAATGTACGCAACTGCAGAATATAAAAAGGATAGACCATATAAAATTTATGAGGCTACGTTTAGGTCACACTAAACTTAACTTTGCCCCAATATATAACCCGAATTTTACGCTTCCTTGCCAATGCAACTCACCCCTCTACACCTACATACACCATTTTCTCTGTAACTGTCGTAAGACCCAAACTATTAAACATGAAATATTTCAGCATTCGAGCCCATTAATGTGCCTTTCAAATTCTACACCTTCCAATTTATCGTTGATAATTGAATTTCTTAAAAAGACTAAATTGTATAATGTAATATAATATAACTATCTAATATACATATACATATATGAAAAAACCCATGAATGTTAAAACACGTAAGATTAAATAACCAAACACAATTTTGTGCTGAAGGCCTAAGTTGCCATTGCCGAAAATGTTAGCTTTTAATTTTAATTATAAGGCTAATATATAAATAATAATAATAATAATAATTGTTTATTATTTTATCTGGTTTTGGCTCGATTTTTGCTTCCCGAGAATTGAGAAAGATCTTTTGTGGTAAATTTGTATTGGTCAACATTTTGAAGAAGACTTATTGGGTGGGATACACACCATGGCGGTTTCACGTCCACTACGGCTGATCATAGCTAACTACATACTATTTTTAAGCAGCAACGCCCTGACATTCTCCTACCTGAGCTCTCCATTATTGACTGCCACTATTTAATCCTTTACGGGCTTTTATATAAAAATACCTTGTTGGAATTATTTTTTCCTTTCTCCTAAACATTAGTTAAAGAGGACTCTCTTCGTATGTGGTAAACGCTAGAATTTATGGTTTGCCTTTTTTTCCGTGATTATATCTTTAACTAAAAATCTAAATGGTTTTTTAATCACTTTTAATTACCAGTACTCGAAACACCCAATAAACATTTAACAAAAACAAAATCCAATTTTATCATAAAAGAGTATAAACAAAAGCAATCAACATCAACAATCAACAAACAACTATCGACACTGGCAAACACTCGATAAATTATTTCATTTTATTTCCTTTTATAGTTTTATTGCCACTCAACATCATTATCGTTCGTTAATAGTCAACATCATTATTTCCATTAGAAGTGTAATTGCTTCTCACTGATACTGTCATCAAAATGCAAGTTAGAATAAATATCTGTGAAAATTTAACCCTTGAAAGACAAAATATCATTTTGTCAAGGGTTGGGATTGATTTTAATTGAAAATGATAAAGAAAAAAATTAGTTTCTGCAAAAATTTATTACACACAAAAATGTTGATAAATTGTACTATATAATGCATAATTGGAAGATATCACGTCTACAAATTTTTGGTACATAAGTATAAAGTAAAGTTTTAATAAAAAAAATTCATATATAATCTTTAATTTACATTTTCCAAAAAAAAAAAAAAAAAAAAAAAAAAAAAAAAAAAACGTGACCACTACTTTCTGGTTTACTTTCATTTTGGGAAAATGTATGCAGGTTCAAATCGATAAAACTACAAAGTGAGAAATAAATTAAAAAGAAAGAAACAGCAAAACTGTAAAATTATTAAATTTCACAAAATCATAATTTTTAGGTTATGTTTGCTCAACGAGCAACTATAACATGTAGGGGAAATTTGTCAAAGTTAACCTGAAATTAATGGTTTGGCATCTTGCAAAGTGTAAGTAAGATCAAATTTTGCTCGCTCTAAATTATGTTTTTATACTGAAAAAACAATTCAATCCATTTGTACTTAAATCAATCCCAAGCAGTGTCGGAAGTTCGGTGAAAAAGGATTTTCTTAAATCATGTACGTTGTGCTTTATTTAAGTACGGATAATTCCAGCACTAAATACTTAATTTTGAGCATATTCCATCCCAGTTTATAATTGATTTTAGCCATATTCAACCCTGATTTCTGATTAATTTAAGTACGGAAGTATTGCATTTGTTTTGAGTGCGATGCTTATGTACTTAATTCGATGTTTCAGAAGTATATTTAATCCCAAATTCGTAGCTGCCCTACTTCCCTAGAACCTAACTACCACCAATCCAGCCACTTTACCAACTCAGGTATCACAGCAATTAAAATAATCAAACAAAATACAATACTTATACGAACACAACCAAGAATTTCGTACTCACTTAAGCCTTAACAGGATCGATTCTCCTTAATCCATATTCGACTTGTTTTAAGTAGACTTGTGTGTTATGCGTACTTAAATTTTCAAGTACGTTTCGTACGAAGTTCAAAAAAAAAAACTAAAATTTAGAACAAGTTTTTTCTTTCTCTGTACTCGTTGAGCACACATAACCTTTAAATAAGCTTTCTAAAATTTAACAATTTTACTTTTTTCTTCTTGTTGGTGTTTGTTTATAGATTAATATGCATATACATGCATTTTAAGTTTACCATGCCGTACCCGAATCATTGATTTTAATTGCTTGACGATACCTAAAGTACAACTAATTCAAATTGTCAATGAGATTTTCAAAAATTTGATGGACAATCGACTACGAGACAAGAAAGGATAATATCACTCATATATAGATAACAATTTATTTGCTGACGATCACATACACGACTGTTATATTCATATTGTCTTTGATAAAGGATACCTCTAAAACAATATCGGCTGTGTTGCCAGGGCAGGAATGCTTACACCACAATCTCTCTCATGTGGTCGTACTTATGCCTTGATAGAGGATATCATGCAAGATAGTATCGGTCATGTTGCTTTGATACAGGACAACTTACATGATAATGGCACTTAAGTAACCCCCACACGACATGTTTTTTCAAAGTCTTCGACTCACATGCCTTTCTTTATGTCCATCAAAATGTATTGGCCATGTTTTATTTGCAGTAGCTGATAAAAGAGTTCGGCAGGCTGAAAAAGACCTAAAGCATTAGGGAGGTATATTTTTAGACTTAAAATAATAAATTTCAATTGGCTCTTAAAGCAAATATGTACATTATTAAGTTCACTTTTCCAGTCTACTGATGAGTTGATTAGCAGTAACGAAATATCGGCGAATTATAGACGGTTGAAAAAGACCGAAAACATTAATAAGGTCTACTTTTAAACCTAAAATGATAATTAATATTGGTTTTTGCCATCTATTCCCGAAATATAAAAGGCAACCCTCGTATCTGAGACAAACATTTGTCATATGCTGCGACTGCATCTTCAAAAGTGAAAATAAAAATTTTAGTATATCCAATATTCTCTTGTATAATTTGTACTTTAGATCTATTAAAACTATATTAAGTCCACATTTTAACTGAAAATCGTTTTCACTTTTTACTTTGACAACTTCAGTGAACAGAACAAACAATTAATTTTTCAGTAAGTCGGTTATTTTATGTTTTCAACAACGTCATTATGTACAATGTTCTAACTCGATCATTCTACTTTAGTATCAGTATAAAGTTTTTTTTTTTGTGAAAGACGTGATTCAAATAATTTGTACAAAATACTAAAAATTAAATGGTCAAATCTCCCGGGCATTTTTATTTGTTTTTGTACAAATTTAGGTACACACATACATACACATATACTCGTATTTGTTTATCTGTTTTACGTGACAGAGTTTGTTTTGTGGTCTTTAGTATGACCTCAACGAAGCTGTTGAAACCCTGCCGGCAACTCAGTTAACTAGTAAAAGCTAACTTTTTTACAGCTGGTGGTGTTTGACACTTAGATTATTTTTAATGGAGATGACTGACTATTTTAACATTACGATGTCCTAGGAGGTAGTCAATTGTCCGACTGTGCATTACTTTTCAACTAACTTAAAGTTAGCTACTTGAAAGTCAGTACCCACAGAAAAAAAATTTACAAATCAAGGCTGATTTTATATTTTTCGGTGGTAATATTATATTTTATTAAATTAAATTTCATCCTACTTCTTTTTTTTGGGTTCCGTACTAATCAGAGTGAAACGGAACCCTATTACTGAGACAAGTACGTCCGTCCGCACAGCGTCCATTCTCCGAAACGGTAAGAGCTAGAGAGCTGAAATTTTCACAGGATGTTGTTGTACCTTGCCGCTACAACAACAAATACTAAAAACAACAACAAGTCGAAAACTACCAGCTGTCCCTATACAACGAAAAGTTGAAATTAGCTATAACTCTCGAGCCGTAAAAGATAGATAGCTGAAATTTGCATAGTGTATGTATTTATAGATGCTTTACAACAATAAATGCTAAAGACAACAACAAGTTGAAAAATACCAGGTGTCCCCATACAACCTAAAGTAACAATTAGCAGTAGCTGCTAAACTGTAAAATACAGAGAGCTGAAATTCGCACAATATATGTATTTACATATGCGCTACAACAACAATTGCTAAAAACAACAATAAGTCGAAAACTACCAGGTGTCCCTATAAAACGTAAAGTAACAATTAGCCGTTACTCTCGAACCGTGAGAGATAGAGGGATGAAATTTGCACAATATATTCACATATGCTCCACAACAACAATTGCTAAAAACAACAACAACTGTAAAACTACCAGGTGTCCCTTTACAACGTAGAGTAATATCTATAACTCTTGAACCGTAAGAGATAGAGAGCCGAAATTCGCACAGTGTATGTATTCCCAGATGCCTTACAACAGCAAATTACAACAACAAGCGGAAAATTACTAGGTGTCCACTTACAACATAAAGTAGCTGTAAAAACAGAGAGATGAAATTTATAAAATTTACATATGTATTCACATACGCCATTCCATACATACATTACACATACATACGTACGGAAACCTAAGAGTGCGGGCCAGACTCGTACTTGACTTAATTTTTTTTTTTGTAAGCATCTGGTGGGAATGGAACCACTAAGCCTCAAGACTGGTGAGCAGCCAACATACCCACTCAGACATCGCAACATTTAAAACGAATGCGACAATAGGCAATTTAATTAAAGAGTTATTTACCGTGTATGTGTGTATGTTATTATTTGAATTTTGGGTTAACTCTGCACTACGTTTCAGCTAGGTGGTAGCCAGTACACAAAAAGTGAATTACAAATCGATTGTATTGTAGCCAATTTGAAGCTAGTCCATAAAAGTTAACGTAAAGTTAATTATTTTAGTAGTCGACTACTCAATGTCCGACAGGGATGAACTATAAGTCGATTTTATTTGTAGTCGACTACCAGTTTGCTGGCAGGGAAATGATACAAAAATAAATAGCAAAAGTTTTGCAGACTTGCTGAGTATCCATATCTCAATCTACATACATACATATGTATTTGTGTGTTATATGTATGTATGTAGGTATGTATACACATAATGCGTAAAAAATAAGTTTGTTTTGTGTTAAGAAAAGAAAAGAAAACAAACAAACAAACAAGCGCACAATAAATAAATTAAGAAAATTTTCCTCCCATGTAATATTTACACTACTTATTTTGCGTTTTCAGGCGATGACTTTGACACTGCCAATCCAGATGTCTGCAGATTAATTTATGTTTCTTTACTTCTACACTGACATGTGAGTACTTATGTTTTTAATTCATTCAATAACAATATGTTAAGTTATAAAAAGAATATGAATGTTTATTTTGCTTTAAGGTTGATATTAATTTAACTGCATTTATCTTAATTAGTTATTGTATTATAATCAAATTAAGAAAGCTTGATAAAACAAAAACCAATTTCAATAACTGGAGATAGGTATCTATTAAAAGAATTTTTAAGAGTTCAATTTGTTTATGTGACTTTTTATGATTTTATTAGTAGGTATGTATCTATGTAAGGAATTTTGGGGTGAAATACTTAAAAAAATATAAATATGTATATATGTATATGAATAAATCGAAATCGTTATTTTGATTAGTTGGAGCATAAATGTGGTCATCATAGAGAAATCCAGCTATAAATATTAATGCTCACTTTTTTGGATTCTAATATAAATGATAATTACACAGTTTGTTATTATTATTTTTAATATTTCGTTCTCCTTTGAAAAACTTCTTCAGGAAATAATGCTTTTCTAAAAGTTTTTTTTTCAAATACATATTACAATTTTCAAAATATTTACACCGGCATTCATAAAAAATAAAACATTTTGGACACACATTTTACAACAAATTTTTCATATAAAATTTGTTCTACAATGTGTTTGAGCAGCGTTTTATTTTTTATGAATACCGGTGTTAATATTTAAAAAAGCATTTAGAACAACATTACAGTTATTTCCGTTTAATTGACCCCCGCTTAATTGAGTTTTCAGCTTTATTGCACTAAAAATCATGGAACGAAATCATTCAGTATACCTGTTTATGTTAAAATAGCCGTTTAATTGCGTCACCCGCTTAATTGTTTTGCAAATCAAGACCGCATTGCGAAAAACAAGAGCAATTGTTTCGCTTAATTAATTCCGTATCCTTAATTTTTTTTTGCTCCACAAACGTAAAAAATATATTTTACGGCAAAAAGATCATGGTTCTGTTCCTTTATAAAAATTGTACGATGAACGTACCTGATTTTTATTTTGTTTTAATAAACCTAAACAATTTTTCAACCTAATATGTATCTAAAGATATGGGTTTTATTTTCCATATACGAATGGATCCTTCGCTTTATTGCAAATTTTGCTCAATTAAGCGATTTTCGGTTAATTGCGTCGGCAGTTCAATTAAATGAGTATCGCTTAATTGAGTTCCCATTTAATTGCGTCAAAAATCTTCCATTTTTAGAAACTCAACTAAGCGGAAATAACTGTATTTGCTGAAGAAGTTTTCCAAAGGAAAACGAAATATTGAAAATAAAAATAACACACAAAGACCTCAAGCTTGAAATTTAAGAAATCTTATAATTCAAAAGGATAAATAAATAATTACACAGTGATACAAAAGTTGAGAATTAACCACTATAACCTAGCTATTTGTTATGCGTTTTATGACAACTGGCCCTTGTTTGAAAGTACGGAACCCTTACTATGCGAGTCAGTCTCGGACTTGGTTCAATTTTTGCATTATTTCATAGAGAAGTTGACATTTCTCATGATACAAATACATCAAGTATAGACACCGGGTAAGATTTCTTCCCAAAGCTTGCATTTGTAATAAACTCGTTATAGTACATCAACTTTGATTGAGGTATCGCTTCGAATTTCTCATAAATAGCAACTTCCACTAATTTATTGAACTTTATTGTAAGCCAATGTGGCGGCTAAACTTTTTCAATTACATGTAGTATATTTGACACAAGCTAAGGGGGAAAAAACTTAAACTTGATAAATGATAGATGTCTGTCGAAAAGGCAACACACATAAATACTAATAACACAAGAAAAGAAGATGTACAAGGTGGGCCGAAGGAAATCATCTTATTGGAAGTTGCTTATACTTTTGCAAATAGCGGAGAATGTCAAATTTGGTTTTATATTTGTGAACTAGACAGCTATAGAATACAAATATACAAGCCATGGAGCGATACACTCTTCAAGAACGCGGAATAATTATGCCTACTTTTTTGCTTAACAATCAGTCTGGTCAGTTCGGTCTGGTGCAGGCCGAATTCTGTCGCCGATTCCCTGGTCGTCTGGCACCGACTACGTAAACACTGTGCCGTTTGGCCACCGACCCTGAAGAGTATGGGACCACATGAGACGCTGCCAAGAGTGGTCGGTCCCGGATCGCCCGTTCTGCCGAGAATATTGTTGCTGTTGTCGAGTATGTCGATCTGCATCAGAAATATCGACCAGACGCCGTGCTTCGGTCATCCCTAAGGCGAATTTAAGCTATGCTCCCGTACAAAGCCTAGTTCGGGCACCAGCTGTTGCCTGTCGATCGCCAAATGCGTGTAACCTAAGCCCAAGCCATGCTCAATCTTGAGGACGAAGTGAACGATTTTTCGACCAAAATTATAATGAGCGATGAGACTCCTTCCACCTCAGCGGGTACATGAAAAAGTAAAACTATCGCTTTTAAAGCATCAAACATCCACGAGTGATGCACGAGGAGCCATTGCATCCGCTCAAAGTGACTTCATGGTGCACTGTTCATGGTGGGGTGGGGAGGAGTCATTAACCCATTTTTTGAGGAACATAACAGTGGACGGTGCGCGCTATAGGGCCATGTTAACCGAATTTTTTCTGCTGTAATTGAACGAATTAGGTCTGGAGGACACGTGGTTCCAACCGAATGGAGCAACGGCACTCACTACGCGTTTCCGAGCTGCCTCATCTCTCGTTTTGCCCATTTGAACGGTCTCCCGATTTACATCGTTCCAGATTTTTTTGTGTGGCGTTTTTGAAGTCTCGTGCTTGCGTGAAGCAGTCCGAGACCCTGGAAGCCTCAAGGACAATATTCGACGCGAGTGCGAGAATCTGTCGCGCGAAATTCTGTCCAAAGCGATGAAAAATGTTATAAAACGAACCGGTCTAGCAATTAATCGCCCATTTGTCCGATATTATTTTCTTGACTTGATCAATAAAATTCTAAAGGCTCAAATAAATAAAACCTACTAACAGAATCGAAGTTTTTCAATTAGAAAAAAAAAATGAAAAGCTAAAGAACATCGAATGAGTTCTTTTTTGGCCTACCTTGTACATTAGCCCCTTGTACATTAGCCCCTGTCGATTTGTATGGACAAAAAGTTGCCGATATTGTGCCATCGATGTTTCGATAGCTTTTGGCATAATTTGGGAGGCACCCAAATTTAAATTCTATCTGCAGTTTTGTATGGGTGTTGACGGAGAACTGGAGAGAATACTAATCAGTTCCAGGTGGCCGTAGAGGTAGTCAATTATATATAACCAATCTTTAATAGTCTTTAAATATATAATTTTTATTTGATCCTTTTAATTATTGAATATACTAATTTATAATTTAAACTAATTTATTTATTAATAAATCTATTTTTTAAAGCTTAAGGTCTTTTATTTATCTTTATTAAGTTTTTCCGATATTTCGCTAACAATTTGTTAGCATCGTCAGGAATCTTTGATTGTTTTTATTTTCAAAGATTACTGACGATAGTTTTATTAATTTTAACAATAAAGGTCAAAAATATAGATAAAATAATATCTAATTTATTTATACTAATTGTAATATTACAAATATTATCCTGAAGATGCTAACAAACTGTTAGCGACATATTGAGTAATATTGTTAATAAATTTTTATATTAAAAACGATCTGAAGCTGGATAAATTAGTTTTTTTTTTTAAATAATCTTTTTGTATTTTGTATGAGAGCTCTCCTAAAGAGACGTGGTACGAGGCCATTGAGTTCCAAAAAAACATTCAGAAGATAAAACTATTGGGGGTTGGTCATACATTTGACTCCTCTACGGGCAGCCTGGGG
Organism: Sturmia bella; assembly: GCA_963662145.1. Classification (NCBI taxonomy): domain Eukaryota; kingdom Metazoa; phylum Arthropoda; class Insecta; order Diptera; family Tachinidae; genus Sturmia; species Sturmia bella. Next base: position 41,830,379 of record OY759168.1, on the reverse strand, counting down.
CAAAAAGTTAGTTTTTGTAGCGTCCAAATACAGGCCCCTTTGACTAATTACTTAGTGACCGTAGAGCAGTCAAATGTATGACCAACCCTTAATCATTTTTTTCTCTCCAATATTTATTTCGAACACATCGACTCCGCATCACGCCTCCTTAGAAGAACTCCCATGCAAAATTAAAAAACAAAAGATTCAAAATAGTCGAAATTGATTTTTTTGATAAGTCGCAACGGCACAAATACAATTGCTAAATCGACCCACCCTAATGTACATATAAATACATGTATGACATTTTTGTTGCCAGAATAAAAGTCAAGGACATTACCACACTTGATATGCTGTTTGCAGTTTCCCAAAGTTTTGTAGTTGTTGGTATATTTTGTTTCTTTTTATACCCTTCACATAAATGTGTAAGGGTATATATAAGTTTGTGATTCCGTTTGTAACGCATTGAAATATCCATCTAAGACCCCATAAAGTATATATATTCTGGATCAGCATCAATAGCGATTACGATTGAGCGATGTCCGTCTGTCCGTCTGTCCGTCTGTAGTCGTTGAAATACCGTTTCTGAGAAAACGGTTTGAGATAGAAACCTCATTCTTTCGCTAAAACGTGTGAAACCTCGGTAGTGGGTCTGCTATTGAAATTCAGTAAGATAGGTCCACGGATAGCCGAGATATATTCAAAAAACCGGGTTTTGAGGGGTATTTTGTGCAATTTTTGTATTCAGATTTTTGAAAACAAATTTTTTCTTAAAAACGAAACCATATCATTTCTAGTGCCCATTTAATCCTAGAAATGAAGGAATTTTTGAAATCGGCCCATATATATCCGAGATATAGCGTCTCCCGATTTTTAAAGAAATCGGCTTTATAAGCCAAATAAGACAACTTTTGGCACCGAAGATCAATCAAATTGGTATATATAGGCTATTTAGAGGCAAAAGTGGAAAATTTTTCCACATCGGCCCATATACACTCGAGATATAGCGCCTCCCGTTTTCTCAAGAAGTCGGCTCTAAAAGCCAAATAAAACAACTTTTGGTATCAAAAATCGATTAGAATGGAACATATAAGGTGTTTAAAAGCAAAATTGGAAAATTTTTGAAATCGGTCCACATATATCTGAGATATAGCGACTCCTGATTTTTCAAGAAATCCGCTCTTTAAGCCAAATAAAGCATTTTTTGGCACTAAAAATCAATCAGAATGGTACATATAGACTATTTAGAGGCAAACGTGGAAAATTTTGGACATCGGCCCATATACACTCGAGATATAGCGCCTCAAGTTTTCTCAAGAAGTCGGCTCTAAAAGCCAAATAAAACAACTTTTGGTACCAAAAATCGATCAGAATGGTACATATAAGGTGTTTAAGAGCAAAATTTGAAAATGTCTGCAATCGGTCCATATATACCTGAGATATAGCGTCTCCCGATTTTTCAAGAAATCGGCTCTATAAGCTAAATAAAACAACTTTTGGCACCAAAAATCAATCAGAATGATACATATAGGTTATTCAGAAGCAAAACTGGAAATCTTTTTGTCATCGGCCCATATATGTTCGAGATATAGCGCCTCCCGATATCTCAAGAAGTCGGGCCTGGAAGCTAAACGAAACAGTTTTTTGCACTAAAAATTTGTCGGAATGGTACATACAGGCTGTTTAGGGGCAAAATTAGAAAATTTTTGGACATCGGCCCATATGCACCCAACTTTTGGTAACAAAAATCGATCATAATGGTACATACATACATATGTATATAATGTTTAAAAGCAAAATTCGAAAATATTTGCGATCATGTATGAATGTATGTATGTATGTATGTATGTATGTATGTATGTATGTGGTAAAACACAAATTTGCACCCTCAAATTAACCACACTGACCTCTATAATTTTTAATTCAGTTCAGTTTTATTTATTTATTATAAGGTCTTAAAGCTAGTTAGACTATTTAAGTGAATGAATGCTCTTAAATTAAACTAATCTTCTTTACTGCGCAACTTCTCAATGTTGATCGTTGTCAACGTTTCGGCATCTTCTTTTCTACTGTCCTCTTTTCTTTTTTGATTATCTTGTTTAAGTTAAATTTATTTCATGTTCCTTACTATTGCTCTCGCATATTACTCTCTATTCCCTATTCTGCCCTTCCAGTATTTCGTATGCTAGTCATTCTAGTCAGGTCGGTCAGGTTGATTTTAACGTGGTACCCTACATTCGGCCCTCCTGACGGCAATTCGCCTCGGATTGCCATTTTTTCATGAATTCCGCCACAGTGGTAGTTCGGTATGGACCTTCATGATTACCGATTTTCTCGACTTCGTATCTCCCATGGGGCATTTTGGTTACTACCTTGTAAGGACCAAGAAACCTCCCTCTCAATCTAAGGCCCGTTCCGTACTGAGTCCGCTTGATGGCGACCAACTCATTTATCTCATACTCCGTTTCACGGGTGCGGTGTTGGTTGTATGTTTTACAGTTTTCTCTCTGTATCTTCTCTATGTTTGCTTTGGCTTCTTCCCGGGCGCTATCCCGATCTTCATTGAACTGCTTAATTGCTTCGTCGTTTAGCATCTCTTGGAGTTGGGGATAATCAGGTAGTCTCATCTCGACACCAGTCACTAGTTTAAAGGGAGAAAATTGGGTACTCCTTGGGGCGGTCGAATTCACAATCATTTGGACGCGTCGTACATGTTTGTACCAGTTCGTGGGCTCCTCACTGCATAATTTTGTCAACATGGGTATAATTATCCTGTGCACACGTTCGACTTGGCCGTTCCCACGTGGCACGCCTGTGGCTATTTGCAGATGCACTATGTTTTCACCCTGACAATAATCCGCAAACATTTTTGAGGTGAACGCGGCCCCTCGATCAGAGATGATTCGCCTTGGGTTGCCAAAAATAGACGCCTGTTTCTCTAGGCATTCCACCACGGCCTTAGCATCAGTCGACTTTGTTGGATAGAGCCAAACAAATTTGCTGAAACCATCGACCACCACGAATAGGTAATTGTATGCCTTCTTCGTCAACTCCATTGGACCCACGTGGTCAACGTGATAAGTCACAAACGGTCGATCTTCTTTAGCTATGGGGTTCAGGTAACCCTCCTTCTTACCAGTCTTAGCTTCGGTGATAATGCACTCCACACAATTTTTCACAATTTTCGGCACCTTCGTCGCAAGTCGGGGTACATAATACTGTTTCTCTACAATTTCACGTGTTTTAACGGCACCAAAGTGACCCTGATTATGCGCCAACTTAATAATTTCGTCTTCCAACTGGACCGGTATAACGACTAGGTCTTTTGTGGGATTCTTGAATAGAATACCGTTCTTCATGAAGTAATCTTCATATTCGCCACGCTCTAGCATTGTTCTAATGGCTTTCGTGTATTCGTCATCTTCTTGAGCAAGTCTAATTCTGTGTGTCAAGCTACTTTCGGTTATCAAACACGCCATCCGGCTTAAAGCATCCACGTGCCTCATCTTGGTACCGGATCTGTGCTCGATTTCGTACGAGAATTCTTGCAAATACATTGCCCATCTAGAAATTCTTGCCGGCACGTCGTCCTTCTTCATCGTCATTTGGAAGGCATTACAATCTGTGATTATCTTGAACGGGATGCCTAACAGGTAGAACCTCCATTTCTTTAGTGCCTCTATGATCGCCAGTACCTCCAGTTCATAGGAGTGGTAATTCTCTTCGTAGGGCTTCGTTCTCCGGCTCATATACTGGACCGGATGTAGCTCCTGATCATCCAGACTCTTTTGCAGGAGGACTGCGCCGTATCCGTACTTGCTGGCGTCCGCGTGAACTTCAGTGATAGCATCCTGATCGTACAGCTTTAAAACCGGAGCACTCGAAAGAGCCTCTTTCAATTGCTGAACGGCCAACAAAACTCCATCGGTTAACAGGAACTTAACATTTTTCCTTAGCAAATCTGTCAACGGTTTCGCTATTATTGCGTAGCTTTCAATGAATTTTCTAAAATAAGATGTCAGCCCTAAAAATCTTTGGACTGTTGTCCTGTCAGTGGGAACGGGAAAATCCTTAATCGCTCTAATTTTCTCATGGGATGGTTTAATTAAGCCCCCTTGTATAACGTACCCCAAAAAGTTTACCGTTTCCTGCAAAATTTGACATTTCTCCCATTTAATTTGTAGGCCACTCGAAGCGGCGGTGTTCAGCACTACCAAAAACTTATCTAGGCCCTCGGTCACATCCTTAGAGGGAATGATGATGTCGTCCATATAAATGATTACCGTCCCGTCTTGAATTAAACTTCTAAAAATTGTTGATATAAACCGAGTGAATACGGCTGGTGAGTTGCTGATGCCGAATGGTGCGAACAGAAACTCGTACTGCCCATTGTGCGTCACGAATGAGGTGTACTTCCTCGACTCTTTTTCCAAGGGGACATGGAAAAATCCATTACGCAGGTCCAGAGTGGTAAACCGCCTTGCACCCTGCAACTTGTCTAAAACCTCCTCCATTAACGGCATTGGGAAATGGTCCCGCACAACCTTTTGGTTCAGCTTTCTATAGTCGCAGCACAACCGTTTAGAACCGTCTTTTTTCGATGCTAGTACAATCGGTGAGGCGTATTCCGATGTGCTTGGTTGAATTATTTTCTCTGCTAACCATTCGGTGATTTGTTTATCGACTACTTTTTGGTCAGCGATCGATAGCCGTCTTGGACGTTGATAAATAGGAATGTCGTCCCGAAGTATAATTTTCATTTCAACTGGGCTGTTAACTTTCTTTCGCGGCTTGTAGTTTTCGATTGCCTCCAGAACCTGAACCTTTACCGACCTCTCCAGATGAGTGACCTCGATTTCAGGTTCCCGTTTATATTTTTCGATATTCAAACAAATCGCTTTAAACTCCTCAAACACTGAATGCTTCTCAACTGGCTTCTTAAATACCGCCTCGCCGTTTGTGATGTTTAACTCCACTTTGTGTAGTAGACTGTTTCCTAGCATGATCGAGTGAATGATATCGCGTTCATTCACCACGTAAAACGTGACATCTATTTCTATATCATCGATTCTTACTGCCTCATTAAAACGACCCAAAGTGAAAATTTCACTGCCACCAATTCCCCACAAGCAAAGCCTTTCTGGAACGAAATTTACATTCCCTATGCGAAATAACGCGTCGTATTTGATTAGGCAAAACTCACTTCCTGTGTCGACGAGTGCTGAGAACGTTTCATCCCGTATTTGAACGTCCTTAAATATTAGCCCACTACTCGAACGAACCATGTTCGCCTGGCCCCCTTCCGGCTTCACTCCTTCCTTCGTCAACCCGCATTCAAATGACCGGTGCCCAAATCTTTGACATTTAAAACATTTATATTGCTTGGGGCAATCCTTGGCAATGTGGGTCTTTTCGCCACATTTAAAACAACGCCTGGCCTGATCGGCTGGTTCCCCTTTGGCGACAATCTTCCTGTTAACTGGCGCAACATCTCTCCCCTTGTATAACGACCTCGGGGTTTGTCGCGTCTTCTCATATACTGCTAGTTGCTTCTTTAGTTCGTTTATTGTATTAGCTTGATACAGCATGCTTTTGTTTTGGTTGGAATCAGGGATGCCCTCTATTGTATATTCTACTATGCTTCTTTCATCTAGATTTATTTGTGATCCTAGGTCCATAATACTGTATAGGTACTCGATAAGCGATTCATTTCGATTTAACCGCCTATTGCGGATTTGTCGAATAATCTCTGCCGTTGAAACGCGAGCACCAAATTCTTTCTTGAGTACTTTCTTAAGAGAATACCAATCTTGTATGCCCCTTTGGCTTTTGATGAACATCTTTGCTGCGCCAACGAGCAACTGTTTGCCGTACACAAACATTTGTAACGCCGACCATTTTAAGATGGAGCTCATCTCCTCAAATTCCTCTAGCCACTGAATGATGTCAGGTGTACTAGTACCAGAGAATTGAGACAAGCTGTCTTCCACATCCCTGAGAGTATACAGTATTTTAATCGGGCTGAAACCCGTAGCCCCCTCACTACCACCGGCTTCTGGCTTCGCCGCATGCTCGTCAGGAGCACCGCTTTTATCGTCATCATCGTTCCCCCCTAAAGTGGAGTCACTCAATTCGAGCGAAAAATGCTCCAACAGTCTGTTCTGTAATTCCTCTTTTAAGCCCGTAGTAGCCAACCCTAATTCACTTAATTTTGCCCTTAAGGCAGCGACACCCAAACTTAAAATCTCCGCCCGGTCCATGATTCCGATCTCTAAAATTTCCCAGCTGCAATTAAGTCAGAAGTTGCTACCGTAAAGAAAATTTACAATATTACGACTAACTACAGATTATAATGAAATATACAGTAACGTGTATACAAAAGTGATTCGTGATATATATACTTTTAGTAAAATTAAACTTTGAGAAGAATTCGGTATTGCGTATTTATATTTCCTTCTTTTCTTCTTCTTCTTCTTAAATACTCTTATGTATATAAAATTAATTCTGTACTGGCCTTCCTTTTGACCTGTTTAATAACAACTTCTTCAGCGTCTTACTTCTTCACAAATTTAATTATCTTCATAAAACAAATCTTCCTGTTCTCACTTCTTTAAATTATGAATTATTTCTATATAACCTCTTCTTCACCTTACTTCTTTAATAATTAATCACTCCATCACAACATCTCCGTTTTACCTCTCTCGATAATTAATTGTTTATAATACTCCTCTTGATAATTAATTAACTTCAGTAATCAATTTGTTTTGATAAAACGTGTTTTCCTAGTCTCTACTTCTTTGATAATTTACTTCTTTCAATATAACATCTTATATTCTTCTTTACTTCTTTTGATAATTTACTTATTTCAATATAACATCTTCTATTCTTCTTTACTTCTTTTTATAATTAATTATTTCGATCCAACATCTGTCTTCTTCATTTGATATAGTTTTTTTTTTTTTAATTACAGGATTTCATTTTCTTTCTACTCTAAGAATATAACTTCTTCAACATAGAAGTTATCTATTTTATTGTAATCTAGAATATTTAATTTCGTAATGGAAAAATAAATATGCACTTAGCTTAAAACGTTGTCACCATACCGCGACCTCTTTTGTTCATCACTGTAAGTTTTTGTTTTCTGCGCTGCTACTGCTGACTGCAACCTTTGATATTTCTGCTCACTATCCAATACCTTCACACACACACAGATCTCCACGGCAACGTTGAACTTCCCTGCTTAGCTTTTATTTATTCGTTGTTGCCCGTTCGTTTAGTTGTTTTGAGTTGTCGTTTTGTTGGCAGGTTGTTTAATCTTTTTGATGAATTTAAGAGAATTTTTAAAACGTCTATCTCTTTTTTCAAAATAGCATTACATAAACTTTGCCGAAAAATTTTCGGTTAATTAGGGTGGGTTTTTATAATAATTTGATCTTAAGTCTGTTCTCTTATTTTTCAACAGATTTTGGTTTAGTTTCTTTTTCTTTTCTTTCTCTTAAATTAAGTTGTTCTTCAACACTTTTAACTTCTTCATGTGTGTGTTTTTTTTTTTCAATATTCTTTTATGTTAGCGGTTCTTTTTCTTTACTTTGCTTTCGACAATAAGGTTTATATTGTCCTTCGTTTTTTTTTGTTTTTTTTTTTAATTCTTTTAGCTTATACAAGTGAATTTTAGCAACCGTATTATTTCACCGTTAGGTACCTTGTCTCATATATTTTCGATTTGGTGGTTGATAAAATAGTCGCCTGATTTAACGCTTAAAATGTTATGCCGTTACATATGTACATGTGTATGTACTTTTTTTCAATTTGATAATGCAAATTATTCTTATGTACGTAAGTTCGTTTTGGCAAGCACCTTATTTATATTGGTATGCATGATTTTATTTGTAAGTCACTTTAATTGTTTTAAACAATGGTTTATTTTCCAATGGTTTTTTTTTTTTTGCACTTATTTCTTTTCGTTTTTAAATAAGGGTAAGCTCACCAAATCCCGGTTGAGCCCCCAAAAATTTGTGGTAAAACACAAATTTGCACCCTCAAATTAACCACACTGACCTCTATAATTTTTAATTCAGTTCAGTTTTATTTATTTATTATAAGGTCTTAAAGCTAGTTAGACTATTTAAGTGAATGAATGCTCTTAAATTAAACTAATCTTCTTTACTGCGCAACTTCTCAATGTTGATCGTTGTCAACGTTTCGGCATCTTCTTTTCTACTGTCCTCTTTTCTTTTTTGATTATCTTGTTTAAGTTAAATTTATTTCATGTTCCTTACTATTGCTCTCGCATATTACTCTCTATTCCCTATTCTGCCCTTCCAGTATTTCGTATGCTAGTCATTCTAGTCAGGTCGGTCAGGTTGATTTTAACGTGGTACCCTACATGTATGTATGTATGTATGTATGTATGTATGTATGTATGTATGTATGTATGTATGTATGTATGTATGTATGTATGTATGTATGTATGTATGTATGTATGTATGTATGTATGTATGTATGTATGTATGTATGTATGTATGTATGTATGTATGTATGTATGTATGTATGTAGATACGTTTGTATGTATGTAGGTATGTAGATACATAACATATGTATGTATGCGTGCAAGTATGTTAGCATAAACAATTTTTTTGCTTTGGTGTAAAAATGTGTATGTATGTACATATGTATACACGAGCTTGAAAATGAAAGTGATATAAAGAATTGTTGAAAAAAGGGTACGCAATGAAATTCTTTTAAACAATTGCGTCTTCAAATTCATTCACTCAAAAAATCATTTTGTGTTTCCCTACGTACTTACATATGTACATACACACACACATGTGTATGATGATACGCAACAGATCATCAGCAACGTGCTCAAGAAAAAAATCATTTTGTGAAAAAAAGCAAGCAATGTAAATGTGTATGTATGTATATATGTATGTATATAATCATTGTTTTATGGAACACACTGAAAATATTCAATAATAAAGAATTTATTTTAGAGTTTTCTATTATAGATACATACATACATACGTATGCATGTACCCACATACGTAAGTAAATTGAAAAGAAAATCACACTTAATGGCAATGTTTAACATTATAATTCAAAAATAATGCAATTATATGCAATTTTTTGTTAAATAAATTTTACTATAAAGTTAACTGATAAATAATTAAGGAATACATTTTGCTTTTCTTTATTTCATTGATATTAAAAAGAATTGGTGTCACCCAGTGGTTGAACTTGAGCATATTAAGAATTATTTAAATAAAAGTTTTGCAGCCTGTGTTAAATCCCGGTAGTGGATCTGATATTGAAATTCAGAAAAAATCGGCCCATATATACCCCAGATATAGCGTCTCCCGATATTTCAAGAAATCGACTTTAAAAGCCAAATAAAACAACTTTTCGCACCAAAAATCAATCAGAATGTATGTACCATTGTGAAGGGTATTTAAGATTCGGCCCAGCCGAATATAGCACTCTTACTTGTTTCAATTTATGTTTTGGCGTGAGGAAGAAACTTGAACTTGCAAATTGTTGGCAATATTTTTGAATGGCTGTGGCCAGACTTTATTGTTTTGAAATAGAAAACAAGTGAAATGAAAATGCAAGAAATAAAGTATGAAACTAAAGTACATACAAACATATGTACATATTCTAAATAAATCGAGAAAAATGCTTCTTAAGAAGATAAAATTATATTTTCAAACTTAGATTGTTTGTAAAGAGATTTAATTTTTTTTTTTCACAAATTGTAAGATATTCTTCTTTAACCCAGCATTACTCATGGGGTTATGGTCAGATCGTATTAATTTTAAAATGTATGTACAATATACCTAAGCTGTACCTGACGCAGAGCATACCTTTATCAACTGCACCAGGTGGCAGACAGAATGTGATTTACTGAAGACTCAGATTGGCGACTTTAGACCCGATAACATAGTTGGCAAAATGCTGGAGAGCGAGAACAGCTGGAATGCTGTGAGGCACTACGTGGAGTTAATTCTACAATTGAAAAAGGTAGATCTCGACGCGGTCCAGCAGTATGAGCATAATGACGGGCCCAGACGTGGGTAAATAGAGAAGAGTCCTGGAGGACGTAGATCTGGGCCTTCCCGAAGTAATGCAGATAGCGGTCCCGGGAAGGATCACCCCAGAAAGGAGGAGGGAGTTTTTTAGTGGATACACCACACAACGCAGTTGGCGACGGCCACTGTAAGTGCGAAGGCATTTTAAACCCTACCTCACCGTCAAAAAAAAAAATACCTAAGCTGTGTAAGTCCATTACTTTGACACGAATAATACAGTGAAATAGTAAGAGCTAAATTTATTAGTAAAGAGCGATACAACCAAAATACCACATCTAATTGTAAATACGAGTAAAATGAAAAGTTTTCAGAGAACTATTTTAGTTAGTATTTTTTAATATGATAGAAGAATCCATAGCAATTATGTGTAAAGCACACTATAGCCTAAATGTTCGCCTTTATCCGATGATACATATTGTTACGTTCTTACCCTAAAATAAAAACGATTTTTACGCATCCTTTAATTACAAACGGAAATAAAACTCACCCAACTAGTTTATTTAAAGCACTTTCAATTCAGTTCAATCTTTATTAATTACTCAATTCTGTTAAATCACTTTGCTAAAACGCATTTCACACTGTTACACCAACGCTGTAAAAATTCATATTCACTGCTTACTGTTAACGCTAACACAGTTAAAATAAGACCGTCCCAAACGCACCGGAAAGTTGCTTAACTTTCAGAACGTTCTAAAGGTGGGATCATACGATTGCCGCAATGCACCAATTTTTGTTACATTTTGTGTGCCAATCGTGTGATAGCACAATTTATTGGCTCATGCGGCAACCAAAACGAATGTTGTTTCTATTTGTCCCAATCAAATACAACCCTGATGCGACAACCATGTGAACACTTGACATACAACTAATCACCAACAAAAATTCTAAAAATGCACCAATATTTATTGTGTTCTCATGCGGCAACCAAAGAAGGCAATACGCGCCAATAATATGCATATGTATACATGTATTTAGTTTCAAAACTGTTTAAACGCGTCTTCCAAACATGATTTCTGCTTTTCAATCAGTAAAATTCAATTGTTGTTACTATTCATTTTTTGCTTTTTTCAGCCCATACAACATTATAATAATAGCCAAAGCAATTTTCTTTCTTTTTAATGAACAAACCATATTTTTAACATTTGATTAATTATTTTTTTTTTGGGGAAAACAAAGTTTGTCATCAGCTACAACAGCTGTTTCTCACAGTTGCCGTATAATATAACAATCGTGTGACTATAATGCGGCAATTATTGGCACTAAATTGTTTTGCGGCAATTTGCGACAATAAAATTTCAGTAAAATGTCACAATCATGTGATTGCAGAGAATTTGATTGGGACAAATTTTTTATTATGATCCAATTCAGCCCAATAAAAATTGTGTAAAATTGGTGCATTGCGGCAATCGTGTGATCCCACCTTAAGTCGGGAACCATATTTAATACCTTATGCCCGTACTAATGACTTGTACGTCATCAATACGCAAATTAATCTCGAAAGTTCTGAGACAACAACCTTTATGCTAAAGCTTAAAATCTGACCGAATTTTCGAGATCCTTCTAGACCCATCGATAGACGACCATTATATAAATTGTATGCTGGTGTTTTCCTTCTTTTAGTTGTTGTCTGTACGAAGTTTCTTAATTTATACCACGTAGCACGACCTGGCTCCGTTTGCTTTTATTTTTAACACCAGAAGTCATGTCTGGCCAGTATTTGTTGCCGATTTTTACATTATAACTACATACACTTATGTATTTGAGTTATTAAGCAAACATTTACACATGGACATTGTACAAATGTTTATTTCGTTTATTCATACATAAAAAATGAAGTCCTATTTAAATGTGTTCAAGTTTCTTGTTTTAGCCAGCAAACTCACTGCAGTAAAACAAAAGACGGACATTTTTTTGCTCCAACGCCAGAACAATTTATTATAAAACAAATTTAAATGTGTTCCTTTTTGTGATGTGTTAAGTACACATGTAAATATAAAACTAAATGTACTTTCTTGCTGGTAAAGTTAATGGGGCCGTTGAGAAAAAGGCCTTCTTTTAGTGCACATACAATGAACTAACACTACTTCCAAGTGCTGTGTATGTCTTAGAAGATCAATAATTATAAGCAAAAATTTTATATTCTAGAATTAAAGTTCAATAGCAAGATAAATTTATGACAAAATTTATGGGTAGAAAGGGTCAAGAGAAAATAAGAAAAAAAAATCTAAAAGAAGGCTTAACCTGAGAAGTTACCTAAAAGGTAAAATAAAAAAAAGAGACTAAGCACTAGTGCTGGTGAATTCCACTACTTTTCATTAGTTCTCAATGACTTAATATATTTCATTTGAGCTTTCAATACTATTCAATATTTTTAGCGGTGTTATGTATATTTGTATAGAAGGTAGTTTTTTCTTCTAACTATAAGTACAGAGTTCATAATTATATTGATCAAAGATTGCTTTTTTTAAACAGTACTGCAACTCGAGTTATATTTTATTTTAAATTTTACTCTAAATTTGTATAAAAAATTAAACTTTTATTGACTAACAACTTTCTGCCGTTGAGTATACAAAAAAAGTATTTGTACTTTTTTAAATCCCTAGTACTCAATATTTCACCAGCACTGCTAAACACCCACAGGTAAATTTTTAATAATTTTTGCCCCCGGTACGGAGTTTCCTGAAAATGCAAGAAAAGTTTTTTTAGGAATATTTGTCTGGTAACGTTTAGTTTTGGACCGAATTTACAATATTTACTTTTATTATTTAGATGGCATAATTGTTGAAATGAATGTTCCTCAGGGTCCTATTTTGGCTCCGCATTTGTATAATATTTTTACTCATGATTTTCCACATCAATTTGGTGATTCTTTACGCTGATGACTCATTACTATACGCACATGGAGTTAGTGCCATTTTAAAAATATGATTTGCCTCGGGTACCGAATTTAGCTTACTTTTTGCTCTATCTTCAATATTTAAGGAGTTAGGGCCATTTTAATAAAATTATTAATTTTTTAATAATTTTTGCCTCGGGTATCGAATTTAGCTTATTTTTGCTCTATCTTCAATATTTAGGGAGTTACGGGCATTTTAATAAAATTATTAATTTTTTAATAATTTTTGCCTCGGGAACCGAATTTAGCTTATTTTTGCTCTATCTTCAATATTTAAGGAGTTAGGGCCATTTTAATAAAATTATTAATTTTTAATTTTTTAATAATTTTTGCCTCGGGTACCGAATTTAGCTTATTTTTGCATACGTATGTATGTACCTATAATAGAAAACTCTAAAATAAATTCTTTGTTATTGAATATTTTCAGTGTGTTCCATAAAACAATGATTATATTGTTACGTTTTAACCTTTTCAAAACGTTTCTCGTAGATTCTTTAATTGTAATGAAGTTACAACACTCACGTCTTCAGTTTACAATAACCAACAGTTCAACACTTTATTTATTTGAACACACTATACTTGTAAACACTTTACTAAGAGAACAACACTTTCACTTAATCACTTTTTTATTACTTAAGACACTTTACACGTTAGCGCAGCTAAAAATCGACTGACTTTTCAGCGTTAAGCTTCGCTGCTTTTATACCTCCAATGATCATTACTAGAACATGCTAGACATTTACAGAAGCTAATCATGCCACATCTTTAGTGTGATGTGCGATGACTCATCATGAACAAAAGATATACACACACACCGACATACATACACGCGGCAGTAAAACTCAAGCATCTGAGCCGCGCACATACATACACACACGAATATTGTATCGTGCGGTGGTGGTTTCTTTTATTTCGCTGTTGTGCCTATTTATCTACACATGTGTGTCAGTATGTGCACACTCGCTGTGCTGCCGTTTTGTTTATCAACAAGTTTCTATGTATCCATGTGTGTATATACCTCCTGTGTTCATTTACAAATAATAACAAGACAATATACGCACATATAAAATAACGATGATTCAGTATGTTCTAGAACAATCACAATCGGTCCGTTCACGACCAAATTTGTAACAATATATATACATACATACATACATACATACATACATTTATACATGATCGCAAATATTTTCGAATTTTGCTTTTAAACATTAAATATATATGCCAGTCTGATCGATTTTTGGTACCAAAAGTTGTTATACCCTTCACATAAATGTGTAAGGGTATATATAAGTTTGTGATTCCGTTTGTAACGCATTGAAATATCCATCTAAGACCCCATAAAGTATATATATTCTGGATCAGCATCAATAGCGATTACGATTGAGCGATGTCCGTCTGTCCGTCTGTCCGTCTGTCCGTCGGTCCGTCTGTCCGTCTGTCCGTCTGTCCGTCTGTCCGTCTGTCCGTCTGTCCGTCTGTCCGTCTGTAGTCGTTGAAATACCGTTTCTGAGAAAACGGTTTGAGATAGAAACCTCATTCTTTCGCTAAAACGTGTGAAACCTCGGTAGTGGGTCTGCTATTGAAATTCAGTAAGATAGGTCCACGCATAGCCGAGATATATTCAAAAAACCGGGTTTTGAGGGATATTTTGTGTAATTTTTGTATTCAGATTTTTGAAAAAAATTTTTTCTTAAAAACTAAACCATATCATTTTTAGTGCTCATTAAATCCTAGAAATGAAGGAATTTTTGAAATCGGCCCATATATATCCGAGATATAGCGTCTCCCGATTTTTAAAGAAATCGGCTTTATTAGCCAAATAAGACAACTTTTGGCACCGAAGATCAATCAAGATGGTATATATAGGCTATTTAGAGGCAAAAGTGGGAAATTTTTCCACATCGGCCCATATACACTCGAGATATAGCGCCTCCCGTTTTCTCAAGAAGTCGGCTCTAAAAGCCAAATAAAACAACTTTTGGTATCAAAAATCGATTAGAATGGAACATATAAGGTGTTTAAAAGCAAAATTGGAAAATTTTTGAAATCGGTCCATATATATCTGAGATATAGCGACTCCTGATTTTTCAAGAAATCCGCTCTTTAAGCCAAATAAAGCAATTTTTGGCACTAAAAATCAATCAGAATGGTACATATAGACTATTTAGAGGCAAACGTGGAAAATTTTGGACATCGGCCCATATACACTCGAGATATAGCGCCTCAAGTTTTCTCAAGAAGTCGGCTCTAAAAGCCAAATAAAACAACTTTTGGTACCAAAAATTGATCAGAATGGTACATATAAGGTGTTTAAAAGCAAAATTTGAAAATGTCTACAATCGGTCTATATATACCTGAGATATAGCGTCTCCCGATTTTTCAAGAAATCGGCTCTATAAGCTAAATAAAACAACTTTTGGCACCAAAAATCAATCAGAATGATACATATAGGTTAGTCAGAAGCAAAACTGGAAATCTTTTTGTCATCGGCCCATATATGTTCGAGATATAGCGCCTCCCGATATCTCAAGAAGTCGGGCCTGGAAGCTAAACGAAACAGTTTTTTGCACTAAATATTTGTCGAAATGGTACATACAGGCTGTTTAGGGGCAAAATTAGAAAATTTTTGGACATCGGCCCATATGCACCCAACTTTTGGTACCAAAAATCAATCATAATGGTACATACATATGTATATAATATTATATACATATGTATATAATATTTGCGATCATGTATGAATGTATGTATGTATGTATGTATGTATGTATGTATGTATGTATGTATGTATGTATGTATGTATGTATGTATGTAGATACGTTTGTATGTATGTAGGTATGTATGTATCTACATATGTATGTATGCATGCAAGTATGTTAGCATAAACAATTTTTTTGCTTTGGTGTAAAAATGTGTATGTATGTACATACATATGTATACACGAGCTTGAAAATGAAAGTGATATAAAGAATTGTTGAAAAAAGGGTACGCAATGAAATTCTTTTAAACAATTGCGTCTTCAAATTCATTCACACAAAAAATCATTTTGGGTTTCCCTACGTACTTACATATGTACATACACACACACATGTGTATGATGATACGCAATAGATCATCAACAACGTGCACAAGAAAAAAATAATTTTGTAAAAGCAAGCAATGTAAATATGTATGTATGTATATATGTATGTACATATATAATCATTGTTTTATGGAACACACTGAAAATATTCAATAATAAAGAATTTATTTTAGAGTTTTCTATTATAGATACATACATACATACATACGTATGCATGTACCCACATACGTAAGTAAATTGAAAAGAAAATCACACTTAATGGCAATGTTTAGCATTATAATTCAAAAATAATGCAATTATATGCAATTTTTTGTTAAATAAATTTTACTATAAAGTTAACTGATAAATAATTAAGAAATACATTTTGCTTTTCTTTATTTCATTGATATTAAAAAGAATTGGTGTCACCCAGTGGTTGAACTTGAGCATATTAGGAATTATTTAAATAAAAGTTTTGCAGCCTGTGTTAAATCCCGGTAGTGGATCTGATATTGAAATTCAGAAAAAATCGGCCCATTTAAAAGCCAAATAAAACAACTTTTCGCACCAAAAATCAATCGGAATGTATGTACCATTGTGAAGGGTATTTAAGATTCGGCCCAGCCGAATATAGCACTCTTACTTGTTTTATTTGCCTTTTATTGCCGACTTCTTGCGAAATCGTGAGGAGCGTTATCTGGGGTGCATATGGGCCGATGTCCAAAAATGTTCTAATTTTGCCTCTGAACAGCCTGTATGTACCATTCCGACAAATCTTTAGTGCAAAAAATTGTTTCGTTTGGCTTCCAGGGCCGACTTCTTGAGATATCGGGAGGCGCTATATCTCGAACATATATGGGCCGATGTCAAAAAAATTTCCAGGTTTGCTTCTGACTAGCCTATATGTATCGTTCTGATTGATTTTTGGTGCCAAAAGTTGTTTTATTTAGCTTATAGAGCCGATTTCTTGAAAAATCGGGAGATGCTATATCTCAGGTATATATAGACCGATTGCAGACATTTTCAAATTTTGCTTTTAAACACCTTATGTGTACCATTCTGATCGATTTTTGGTACCAAAAGTTGTTTTATTTGGCTTTTAGAGCCGACCTCTTGAGAAAACTTGAGGCGCTATATCTCGAGTGTATATGGGCCGATGTCCAAAATTTTCCACGTTTGCCTCTAAATAGTCTATATGTACCATTCTGTTTGATTTTTAGTGACAAAAATTGCTTTATTTGGCTTAAAGAGCGGATTTCTTAAAAAATCGGGAGTCGCTATATCTCAGATATATATGGACCGATTTCAAAAATTTTCCAATTTTGCTTTTAAACACCTTATGTTCCATTCTAATCGATTTTTGATACCAAAAGTTGTTTTATTTGGCTTTTAGAGCCGACTTCTTGAGACAACGGGAGGCGCTATATCTCGAGTGTATATGGGCCGATGTGGAAAAATTTTCCACTTTTGCCTCTAAATAGCCTATATATACCATTTTGATTGATCTTCGGTGCCAAAAGTTGTTTTATTTGGCTTATAAAGCCGATTTCTTTAAAAATCGGAAGACGCTATATCTCGGATATATATGGGCCGATTTCAAAAATTCTTCAATTTCTAGGATTAAATGGGCACTAAAAATGATATGGCTTAGTTTTTAAGAAAAAATTTTTTTTTCAAAAATCTGACTAAGAAAGTGGCAAAAAAAATACCCCTCAAAACCCGGTTTTTTGAATATATCTCGGCTATCCGTGGACCGATCTTACTGAATTTCAATAGCAGACCCACTACCGGGGTTTAACACGTTTTTGCTTCCTTTCATACCTACATTGAGATGTAAGCAAATAGAAATTCGCGACCTTTAATACCTACATTTTTCTTAAGCAAATAGTCTACCAGAACTAGGGATGCCAATCGGAATATCCCGAAATTCAGGGATTTTTCGGGATTTTGAAATTATATAATACAAAATATATAATACAAACTTTTTATTCAAGTGCACCGCTTGTAATTTTAATGAGTATCTGAAACACCGTGTTAATAAGTCAATTACTGGAACAAAAAATTAGCTACTTTTTACGTCATTTGATTTGATGGAATAATTTAAGGTGCTCTTCAAGCGAAGTACCTTTTTGCATAAAGGTTTCATAACACTTTTTTTAACACATCTTAATGTTAGATAATTACAAAAAATTTTTTATATGAACATGCAGAAATGTACTTTAATTAAAAAGAAAATTTTTTTTTTCAATTTTTGAGGCTTCGTCTTGTAACAGGTTGAAACTACAATTTTTCATCTTTTGTGAATAAAATCAAAAGTTGCCCACAGATTTTGGTCATTTAAAGCTCGTTTTGTTTCAAACATAATTTTTTATATACACGGGAAAATTTGTTGGCATAGCATAATTTTTCAATTTTTTATGCAGTTTTAAAGATCACAAAATTTCAAGAATTTTTCAAAAAAAAAAATGAAATTTCTTTTTAATGAATTATATATCAGATTAAAGGTTTTTTTATTGCGGAGTTTCGGTTTTTTCCTAAAGTTCAATAAACGAAAATTTTTTTTAGTTAGTTCAATACATGTAGTGCAACCTCCTCCATTTTTAAAATAACGGTAAATCTCGAAAATGCGAGCTAACCTAGAAAAACGGATAGCACCACTGAATTCAGCGTACCCGAATTAGGTTTAGTCACTGGGTGCCCCGTTTGTCGGCAAAAAAAAGTTTCAAATTCAAGCACAGTGTTACCAAAAATTAAAGAAAAACTTTAAATGCCCGTATCCCCCTTAATGTTGCAGATATCGAGAAAATAAGCAAAATTCGGTACCACATAAAAATTACCAAAAATTAAAGAAAAACTTTAAATGCCCGTATCTCCTCTAATATTGCAGATATCGAAAAAATAAGCAAAATTCGGTACCACATTAAAAAATTACCAAAAATTAAAGAAAAACTTTAAACGCCCGTATCTCCTCTAATATTGCAGATATCGAAAAAATAAGTAAAATTCGGTACCATATGAAAAATTACCAAAAATTAAAGAAAAACTTTAAATGCCCGTATCTCCTCTAATATTGCAGATATCGAAAAAATAAGCAAAATTCGGTACCACATAAAAAATTACCAAAAATTAAAGAAAAACTTTAAATGCCCGTATCTCCCCTAATATTGCAGATATCGAAAAAATAAGTAAAATTCGGTACCATATGAAAAATTACCAAAAATTAAAGAAAAACTTTAAATGCCCGTATCTCCCTTAATATTGCAGATATCGAGAAAATAAGCAAAATTCGGTACCACATGAAAAATTACCAAAAATTAAAGAAAAACTTTAAATGCCCGTATCTCCCTTAATATTGCAGATATCGAGAAAATAAGCAAAATTCGATACCTCATGAAAAATTACCAAAAATTAAAGAAAAACTTTAAATGCCCGTATCTCCTCTAATATTGCAGATATCGAAAAAATAAGAAAAATTCGGTACCACATAAAAAATGCCCAAAAATTAAAGAAAAACTTTAAATGCCCGTATCTCCCTTAATATTGCAGATATCGAGAAAATAAGCAAAATTCGGTACCTCATGAAAAATTACCAAAAATTAAAGAAAAACTTTAAATGCCCGTATCTCCCCTAATATTGCAGATATCGAAAAAATAAGTAAAATTCGGTACCATATGAAAAATTACCAAAAATTAAAGAAAAACTTTAAATGCCCGTATCTCCTCTAATATTGCAGATATCGAAAAAATAAGCAAAATTCGGTACCACATAAAAAATTACCAAAAATTAAAGAAAAACTTTAAATGCCCGTATCTCCCCTAATATTGCAGATATCGAAAAAATAAGTAAAATTCGGTACCATATGAAAAATTACCAAAAATTAAAGAAAAACTTTAAATGCCCGTATCTCCCCTAATATTGCAGATATCGAAAAAATAAGTAAAATTCGGTACCATATGAAAAATTACCAAAAATTAAAGAAAAACTTTAAATGCCCGTATCTCCCTTAATATTGCAGATATCGAGAAAATAAGCAAAATTCGGTACCACATAAAAAATGCCCAAAAATTAAAGAAAAACTTTAAATGCCCGTATCTCCCTTAATATTGCAGATATCGAGAAAATAAGCAAAATTCGGTACCTCATGAAAAATTACCAAAAATTAAAGAAAAACTTTAAATGCCCGTATCTCCTCTAATATTGCAGATATCGAAAAAATAAGCAAAATTCGGTACCACATGAAAAATTACCAAAAATTAAAGAAAAACTTTAAATGCCCGTATCTCCCTTAATATTGCAGATATCGAAAAAATAAGCAAAATTCGGTACCTCATGAAAAATTACCAAAAATTAAAGAAAAACTTTAAATGCCCGTATCTCCTCTAATATTGCAGATATCGAAAAAATAAGCAAAATTCGGTACCACATGAAAAATTACCAAAAATTAAAGAAAAACTTTAAATGCCCGTATCTCCCTTAATATTGCAGATATCGAAAAAATAAGCAAAATTCGGTACCTCATGAAAAATTACCAAAAATTAAAGAAAAACTTTAAATGCCCGTATCTCCCTTAATATTGCAGATATCGAGAAAATAAGCAAAATTCGGTACCACATGAAAAATTACCAAAAATTAAAGAAAAACTTTAAATGCCCGTATCTCCTCTAATATTGCAGATATCGAAAAAATAAGCAAAATTCGGTACCACATAAAAAATGCCCAAAAATTAAAGAAAAACTTTAAATGCCCGTATCTCCCTTAATATTGCAGATATCGAGAAAATAAGCAAAATTCGGTACCTCATGAAAAATTACCAAAAATTAAAGAAAAACTTTAAATGCCCGTATCTCCTCTAATATTGCAGATATCGAGAAAATAAGCAAAATTCGGTACCTCATGAAAAATTACCAAAAATTAAAGAAAAACTTTAAATGCCCGTATCTCCTCTAATATTGCAGATATCGAAAAAATAAGAAAAATTCGGTACCACATGAAAAATTACCCAAAAATTAAAGAAAAACTTTAAATGCCCGTATCTCCCTTAATATTGCAGATATCGAGAAAATAAGCAAAATTCGGTACCACATAAAAAATGCCCAAAAATTAAAGAAAAACTTTAAATGCCCGTATCTCCCTTAATATTGCAGATATCGAGAAAATAAGCAGAATTCGGTACCACATAAAAAATGCCCAAAAATTAAAGAAAAACTTTAAATGCCCGTATCTCCCTTAATATTGCAGATATCGAGAAAATAAGCAAAATTCGGTACCTCATGAAAAATTACCAAAAATTAAAGAAAAACTTTAAATGCCCGTATCTCCTCTAACATTGCAGATATCGAAAAAATAAGCAAAATTCGGTACCACATGAAAAATTACCAAAAATTAAAGAAAAACTTTAAATGCCCGTATCTCCCTTAATATTGCAGATATCGAGAAAATAAGCAAAATTCGGTACCACATGAAAAATTACCAAAAATTAAAGAAAAACTTTAAATGCCCGTATCTCCTCTAACATTGCAGATATCGAAAAAATAAGCAAAATTCGGTACCACATGAAAAATTACCAAAAATTAAAGAAAAACTTTAAATGCCCGTATCTCCTCTAACATTGCAGATATCGAAAAAATAAGCAAAATTCGGTACCACATGAAAAATTACCAAAAATTAAAGAAAAACTTTAAATGCCCGTATCTCCCTTAATATTGCAGATATCGAGAAAATAAGCAAAATTCGGTACCTCATGAAAAATTACCAAAAATTAAAGAAAAACTTTAAATGCCCGTATCTCCTCTAATACTGCAGATATCGAAAAAATAAGCAAAATTCGGTACCACATGAAAAATTACCAAAAATTAAAGAAAAACTTTAAATGCCCGTATCTCCTCTAACATTGCAGATATCGAAAAAATAAGCAAAATTCGGTACCACATGAAAAATTACCAAAAATTAAAGAAAAACTTTAAATGCCCGTATCTCCCTTAATATTGCAGATATCGAGAAAATAAGCAAAATTCGGTACCACATGAAAAATTACCAAAAATTAAAGAAAAACTTTAAATGCCCGTATCTCCCTTAATATTGCAGATATCGAGAAAATAAGCAAAATTCGGTACCACATAAAAAATGCCCAAAAATTAAAGAAAAACTTTAAATGCCCGTATCTCCCTTAATATTGCAGATATCGAGAAAATAAGCAAAATTCGGTACCACATGAAAAAATTATCAAAAATTAAAGAAAAACTTTAAATGCCCGTATCTCCTCTAATATTGCAGATATCGAAAAAATAAGCAAAATTCGGTACCACATGAAAAATTACCAAAAATTAAAGAAAAACTTTAAATGCCCGTATCTCCCTTAATATTGCAGATATCGAGAAAATAAGCAAAATTCGGTACCACATGAAAAAATTACCAAAAATTAAAGAAAAACTTTAAATGCCCGTATTTCCTCTAATATTGCAGATATCGAAAAAATAAGCAAAATTCGGTACCACATGAAAAATTACCAAAAATTAAAGAAAAACTTTAAATGCCCGTATCTCCTCTAATATTGCAGATATCGAAAAAATAAGCAAAATTCGGTACCACATGAAAAATTACCAAAAATTAAAGAAAAACTTTAAATGTCCGTATCTCCCTTAATATTGCAGATATCGAGAAAATAAGCAAAATTCGGTACCACATGAAAAAATTACCAAAAATTAAAGAAAAACTTTAAATGCCCGTATCTCCTCTAATATTGCAGATATCGAAAAAATAAGCAAAATTCGGTACCACATGAAAAATTACCAAAAATTAAAGAAAAACTTTAAATGCCCGTATCTCCCTTAATATTGCAGATATCGAGAAAATAAGCAAAATTCGGTACCACATGAAAAATTACCAAAAATTAAAGAAAAACTTTAAATGCCCGTATCTCCCTTAATATTGCAGATATCGAGAAAATAAGCAAAATTCGGTACCACATAAAAAATGCCCAAAAATTAAAGAAAAACTTTAAATGCCCGTATCTCCCTTAATATTGCAGATATCGAGAAAATAAGCAAAATTCGGTACCTCATGAAAAATTACCAAAAATTAAAGAAAAACTTTAAATGCCCGTATCTCCTCTAATATTGCAGATATCGAAAAAATAAGCAAAATTCGGTACCACATGAAAAATTGCAAAAAATTAAAGAAAAACTTTAAATGCCCGTATCTCCTCTAATATTGCAGATATCGAGAAAATAAGCAAAATTCGGTACCACATAAAAAATGCCCAAAAATTAAAGAAAAACTTTAAATGCCCGTATCTCCCTTAATATTGCAGATATCGAAAAAATAAGCAAAATTCGGTACCACATAAAAAATTACCAAAAATTAAAGAAAAACTTTAAATGCCCGTATCTCCTCAAATATCGCAGATATCGAGAAAATAAGCAAAATTCGGTACCACATGAAAAATGCCCAAAAATTAAAGAAAAACTTTAAATGCCCGTATCTCCCTTAATATTGCAGATATCGAGAAAATAAGCAAAATTCGGTATCACATAAAAAATGCCCAAAAATTAAAGAAAAACTTTAAATGCCCGTATCTCCTCTAATATTGCAGATATCGAAAAAATAAGCAAAATTCGGTACCACATAAAAAATTACCAAAAATTAAAGAAAAACTTTAAATGCCCGTATCTCCTCAAATATCGCAGATATCGAGAAAATAAGCAAAATTCGGTACCACATGAAAAATTACCAAAAATTAAAGAAAAACTTTAAATGCCCGTATCTCCTCTAATATTGCAGATATCGAGAAAATAAGCAAAATTCGGTACCACATGAAAAATGACCAAAAATGAAAGAAAAACTTTAAATGGCCGTATCTCCTCTAATATTGCAGATATCGAGAAAATAAGCGAAATTCGGTACCACATGAAAAAATGACCAAAAATTAAAGAAAAACTTTAAATGCCCGTATTTCCTCAAATATTGCAGATATCGAAAAAATAAGCAAAATTCGGTACCACATGAAAAATTACCAAAAATTAAAGAAAAACTTTAAATGCCCGTATCTCCTCTAATATTGCAGATATCGAAAAAATAAGCAAAATTCGGTACCACATGAAAAATTACCAAAAATTAAAGAAAAACTTTAAATGCCCGTATCTCCCTTAATATTGCAGATATCGAGAAAATAAGCAAAATTCGGTACCACATGAAAAAATTACCAAAAATTAAAGAAAAACTTTAAATGCCCGTATCTCCTCTAATATTGCAGATATCGAAAAAATAAGCAAAATTCGGTACCACATGAAAAATTGCAAAAAATTAAAGAAAAACTTTAAATGCCCGTATCTCCCTTAATATTGCAGATATCGAGAAAATAAGCAAAATTCGGTATCACATAAAAAATGCCCAAAAATTAAAGAAAAACTTTAAATGCCCGTATCTCCTCTAATATTGCAGATATCGAAAAAATAAGCAAAATTCGGTACCACATAAAAAATTACCAAAAATTAAAGAAAAACTTTAAATGCCCGTATCTCCTCAAATATCGCAGATATCGAGAAAATAAGCAAAATTCGGTACCACATGAAAAATTACCAAAAATTAAAGAAAAACTTTAAATGCCCGTATCTCCTCTAATATTGCAGATATCGAGAAAATAAGCAAAATTCGGTACCACATGAAAAATGACCAAAAATGAAAGAAAAACTTTAAATGGCCGTATCTCCTCTAATATTGCAGATATCGAGAAAATAAGCGAAATTCGGTACCACATGAAAAAATGACCAAAAATTAAAGAAAAACTTTAAATGCCCGTATTTCCTCAAATATTGCAGATATCGAAAAAATAAGCAAAATTCGGTACCACATGAAAAATTACCAAAAATTAAAGAAAAACTTTAAATGCCCGTATCTCCTCTAATATTGCAGATATCGAAAAAATAAGCAAAATTCGGTACCACATGAAAAATTACCAAAAATTAAAGAAAAACTTTAAATGCCCGTATCTCCCTTAATATTGCAGATATCGAGAAAATAAGCAAAATTCGGTACCACATGAAAAAATTACCAAAAATTAAAGAAAAACTTTAAATGCCCGTATCTCCTCTAATATTGCAGATATCGAAAAAATAAGCAAAATTCGGTACCACATGAAAAATTACCAAAAATTAAAGAAAAACTTTAAATGCCCGTATCTCCTCAAATATTGCAGATATCGAGAAAATAAGCAAAATTCGGTACCACATAAAAAATGCCCAAAAATTAAAGAAAAACTTTAAATGCCCGTATCTCCCTTAATATTGCAGATATCGAAAAAATAAGCAAAATTCGGTACCACATAAAAAATTACCAAAAATTAAAGAAAAACTTTAAATGCCCGTATCTCCTCAAATATCGCAGATATCGAGAAAATAAGCAAAATTCGGTACCACATGAAAAATGCCCAAAAATTAAAGAAAAACTTTAAATGCCCGTATCTCCCTTAATATTGCAGATATCGAGAAAATAAGCAAAATTCGGTATCACATAAAAAATGCCCAAAAATTAAAGAAAAACTTTAAATGCCCGTATCTCCTCTAATATTGCAGATATCGAAAAAATAAGCAAAATTCGGTACCACATAAAAAATTACCAAAAATTAAAGAAAAACTTTAAATGCCCGTATCTCCTCAAATATCGCAGATATCGAGAAAATAAGCAAAATTCGGTACCACATGAAAAATTACCAAAAATTAAAGAAAAACTTTAAATGCCCGTATCTCCTCAAATATCGCAGATATCGAGAAAATAAGCAAAATTCGGTACCACATGAAAAATTACCAAAAATTAAAGAAAAACTTTAAATGCCCGTATCTCCTCTAATATTGCAGATATCGAGAAAATAAGCAAAATTCGGTACCACATGAAAAATGACCAAAAATGAAAGAAAAACTTTAAATGGCCGTATCTCCTCTAATATTGCAGATATCGAGAAAATAAGCGAAATTCGGTACCATATGAAAAAATGACCAAAAATTAAAGAAAAACTTTAAATGCCCGTATTTCCTCAAATATTGCAGATATCGAAAAAATAAGCAAAATTCGGTACCACATGAAAAATTACCAAAAATTAAAGAAAAACTTTAAATGCCCGTATCTCCTCTAATATTGCAGATATCGAAAAAATAAGCAAAATTCGGTACCACATGAAAAATTACCAAAAATTAAAGAAAAACTTTAAATGCCCGTATCTCCCTTAATATTGCAGATATCGAGAAAATAAGCAAAATTCGGTACCACATGAAAAAATTACCAAAAATTAAAGAAAAACTTTAAATGCCCGTATCTCCTCTAATATTGCAGATATCGAAAAAATAAGCAAAATTCGGTACCACATGAAAAATTGCAAAAAATTAAAGAAAAACTTTAAATGCCCGTATCTCCCTTAATATTGCAGATATCGAGAAAATAAGCAAAATTCGGTACCACATAAAAAATGCCCAAAAATTAAAGAAAAACTTTAAATGCCCGTATCTCCCTTAATATTGCAGATATCGAGAAAATAAGCAAAATTCGGTACCACATGAAAAATTACCAAAAATTAAAGAAAAACTTTAAATGCCCGTATCTCCTCTAATATTGCAGATATCGAGAAAATAAGCAAAATTCGGTACCACATGAAAAATGACCAAAAATGAAAGAAAAACTTTAAATGGCCGTATCTCCTCTAATATTGCAGATATCGAGAAAATAAGCGAAATTCGGTACCACATGAAAAAATGACCAAAAATTAAAGAAAAACTTTAAATGCCCGTATTTCCTCAAATATTGCAGATATCGAAAAAATAAGCAAAATTCGGTACCACATGAAAAATTACCAAAAATTAAAGAAAAACTTTAAATGCCCGTATCTCCTCTAATATTGCAGATATCGAAAAAATAAGCAAAATTCGGTACCACATGAAAAATTACCAAAAATTAAAGAAAAACTTTAAATGCCCGTATCTCCCTTAATATTGCAGATATCGAGAAAATAAGCAAAATTCGGTACCACATGAAAAAATTACCAAAAATTAAAGAAAAACTTTAAATGCCCGTATCTCCTCTAATATTGCAGATATCGAAAAAATAAGCAAAATTCGGTACCACATGAAAAATTACCAAAAATTAAAGAAAAACTTTAAATGCCCGTATCTCCCTTAATATTGCAGATATCGAGAAAATAAGCAAAATTCGGTACCACATGAAAAAATTACCAAAAATTAAAGAAAAACTTTAAATGCCCGTATCTCCTCTAATATTGCAGATATCGAAAAAATAAGCAAAATTCGGTACCACATGAAAAATTACCAAAAATTAAAGAAAAACTTTAAATGCCCGTATCTCCTCTAATATTGCAGATATCGAAAAAATAAGCAAAATTCGGTACCACATGAAAAATTACCAAAAATTAAAGAAAAACTTTAAATGCCCGTATCTCCCTTAATATTGCAGATATCGAAAAAATAAGCAAAATTCGGTACCACATGAAAAATTACCAAAAATTAAAGAAAAACTTTAAATGCCCGTATCTCCCTTAATATTGCAGATATCGAGAAAATAAGCAAAATTCGGTACCACATGAAAAAATTACCAAAAATTAAAGAAAAACTTTAAATGCCCGTATCTCCTCTAATATTGCAGATATCGAAAAAATAAGCAAAATTCGGTACCACATGAAAAATTACCAAAAATTAAAGAAAAACTTTAAATGCCCGTATCTCCCTTAATATTGCAGATATCGAGAAAATAAGCAAAATTCGGTACCACATAAAAAATGCCCAAAAATTAAAGAAAAACTTTAAATGCCCGTATCTCCCTTAATATTGCACATATCGAGAAAATAAGCAAAATTCGGTACCTCATGAAAAATTACCAAAAATTAAAGAAAAACTTTAAATGCCCGTATCTCCTCTAATATTGCAGATATCGAAAAAATAAGCAAAATTCGGTACCACATGAAAAATTGCAAAAAATTAAAGAAAAACTTTAAATGCCCGTATCTCCCTTAATATTGCAGATATCGAGAAAATAAGCAAAATTCGGTACCACATAAAAAATGCCCAAAAATTAAAGAAAAACTTTAAATGCCCGTATCTCCCTTAATATTGCAGATATCGAAAAAATAAGCAAAATTCGGTACCACATAAAAAATTACCAAAAATTAAAGAAAAACTTTAAATGCCCGTATCTCCTCAAATATCGCAGATATCGAGAAAATAAGCAAAATTCGGTACCACATGAAAAATGCCCAAAAATTAAAGAAAAACTTTAAATGCCCGTATCTCCCTTAATATTGCAGATATCGAGAAAATAAGCAAAATTCGGTATCACATAAAAAATGCCCAAAAATTAAAGAAAAACTTTAAATGCCCGTATCTCCTCTAATATTGCAGATATCGAAAAAATAAGCAAAATTCGGTACCACATAAAAAATTACCAAAAATTAAAGAAAAACTTTAAATGCCCGTATCTCCTCAAATATCGCAGATATCGAGAAAATAAGCAAAATTCGGTACCACATGAAAAATTACCAAAAATTAAAGAAAAACTTTAAATGCCCGTATCTCCTCTAATATTGCAGATATCGAGAAAATAAGCAAAATTCGGTACCACATAAAAAATGCCCAAAAATTAAAGAAAAACTTTAAATGCCCGTATCTCCCTTAATATTGCAGATATCGAGAAAATAAGCAAAATTCGGTACCACATGAAAAAATTACCAAAAATTAAAGAAAAACTTTAAATGCCCGTATCTCCTCTAATATTGCAGATATCGAAAAAATAAGCAAAATTCGGTACCACATGAAAAATTACCAAAAATTAAAGAAAAACTTTAAATGCCCGTATCTCCCTTAATATTGCAGATATCGAGAAAATAAGCAAAATTCGGTATCACATAAAAAATGCCCAAAAATTAAAGAAAAACTTTAAATGCCCGTATCTCCCTTAATATTGCAGATATCGAGAAAATAAGCAAAATTCGGTACCACATGAAAAAATTACCAAAAATTAAAGAAAAACTTTAAATGCCCGTATCTCCTCAAATATCGCAGATATCGAGAAAATAAGCAAAATTCGGTACCACATGAAAAAATTACCAAAAATTAAAGAAAAACTTTAAATGCCCGTATCTCCTCAAATATTGCAGATATCGAGAAAATAAGCAAAATTCGGTACCACATGAAAAATTACCAAAAATTAAAGAAAAACTTTAAATGCCCGTATCTCCTCAAATATTGCAGATATCGAGAAAATAAGCAAAATTCGGTACCACATGAAAAAATTACCAAAAATTAAAGAAAAACTTAAAACGCCCGTATCTCCTCAAATATCGCAGATATCGAGAAAATAAGCGAAATTCGGTACCACATGAAAAAATTACCAAAAATTAAAGAAAAACTTTAAATGCCCGTATCTCCTCAAATATCGCAGATATCGAGAAAATAAGCAAAATTCGGTACCACATGAAAAAATTACCAAAAATTAAAGAAAAACTTTAAATGCCCGTATCTCCTCAAATATTGCAGATATCGAGAAAATAAGCAAAATTCGGTACCACACGAAAAAATTACCAAAAATTAAAGAAAAACTTTAAATGCCCGTATCTCCTCAAATATCGCAGATATCGAGAAAATAAGCAAAATTCGGTACCACATGAAAAAATTACCAAAAATTAAAGAAAAACTTTAAATGCCCGTATCTCCTCAAATATCGCAGATATCGAGAAAATAAGCAAAATTCGGTACCACACGAAAAAATTACCAAAAATTAAAGAAAAACTTTAAATGCCCGTATCTCCTCAAATATTGCAGATATCGAGAAAATAAGCAAAATTCGGTACCACACGAAAAAATTACCAAAAATTAAAGAAAAACTTTAAATGCCCGTATCTCCCTTAATATTGCAGATATCGAGAAAATAAGCAAAATTCGGTACCACATGAAAAAATTACCAAAAATTAAAGAAAAACTTTAAATGCCCGTATCTCCTCAAATATCGCAGATATCGAGAAAATAAGCAAAATTCGGTACCACACGAAAAAATTACCAAAAATTAAAGAAAAACTTTAAATGCCCGTATCTCCCTTAATATTGCAGATATCGAGAAAATAAGCAAAATTCGGTACCACATGAAAAATTACCAAAAATTAAAGAAAAACTTTAAATGCCCGTATCTCCTTAATATTGCAGATATCGAGAAAATAAGCAAAATTCGGTACCACATGAAAAAATTACCAAAAATTAAAGAAAAACTTTAAATGCCCGTATCTCCTCAAATATCGCAGATATCGAAAAAATAAGCGAAATTCGGTACCACATGAAAAATTACCAAAAATTAAAGAAAAACTTTAAATGCCCGTATCTCCTCAAATATTGCAGATATCGAAAAAATAAGCAAAATTCGGTACCACATGAAAAATTACCAAAAATTAAAGAAAAACTTTAAATGCCCGTATCTCCTCAAATATTGCAGATATCGAGAAAATAAGCAAAATTCGGTACCACACGAAAAAATTACCAAAAATTAAAGAAAAACTTTAAATGCCCGTATCTCCTCAAATATTGCAGATATCGAAAAAATAAGCAAAATTCGGTACCACATGAAAAATTACCAAAAATTAAAGAAAAACTTTAAATGCCCGTATCTCCCTTAAATATTGCAGATATCGAGAAAATAAGCAAAATTCGGTACCACATGAAAAAATTACCAAAAATTAAAGAAAAACTTTAAATGCCCGTATCTCCTCAAATATCGCAGATATCGAAAAAATAAGCGAAATTCGGTACCACATGAAAAAATTACCAAAAATTAAAGAAAAACTTTAAATGCCCGTATCTCCTCAAATATCGCAGATATCGAGAAAATAAGCGAAATTCGGTACCACATGAAAAAATTACCAAAAATTAAAGAAAAACTTTAAACGCCCGTATCTCCTCAAATATTGCAGATATCGAGAAAATAAGCAAAATTCGGTACCACACGAAAAAATTACCAAAAATTAAAGAAAAACTTTAAATGCCCGTATCTCCTCAAATATTGCAGATATCGAGAAAATAAGCAAAATTCGGTACCACATGAAAAAATTACCAAAAATTAAAGAAAAACTTTAAATGCCCGTATCTCCTCAAATATTGCAGATATCGAGAAAATAAGCAAAATTCGGTACCACATGAAAAATTACCAAAAATTAAAGAAAAACTTTAAATGCCCGTATCTCCTCAAATATTGCAGATATCGAAAAAATAAGCAAAATTCGGTACCACATGAAAAATTACCAAAAATTAAAGAAAAACTTTAAATGCCCGTATCTCCTCAAATATTGCAGATATCGAGAAAATAAGCAAAATTCGGTACCACACGAAAAAATTACCAAAAATTAAAGAAAAACTTTAAACGCCCGTATCTCCTCAAATATTGCAGATATCGAGAAAATAAGCAAAATTCGGTACCACATGAAAAAATTACCAAAAATTAAAGAAAAACGTTAAATGCCCGTATCTCCTCTAATATTGCAGATATCGAGAAAATAAGCAAAATTCGGTACCACATGAAAAAACTACCAAAAATTAAAGAAAAACTTTAAATGCCCGTATCTCCTCAAATATTGCAGATATCGAGAAAATAAGCAAAATTCGGCACCACATGAAAAAATTACCAAAAATTAAAGAAAAACTTTAAATGCCCGTATCTCCTCAAATATTGTAGATATCGAGAAAATAAGCAAAATTCGGTACCACATGAAAAAATTACCAAAAATTAAAGAAAAACTTTAAATGCCCGTATCTCCTCAAATATTGCAGATATCGAGAAAATAAGCAAAATTCGGCACCACATGAAAAAATTACCAAAAATTAAAGAAAAACTTTAAATGCCCGTATCTCCTCAAATATTGCAGATATCGAGAAAATAAGCAAAATTCGGTACCACATGAAAAAACTACCAAAAATTAAAGAAAAACTTTAAATGCCCGTATCTCCTCAAATATTGCAGATATCGAGAAAATAAGCAAAATTCGGCACCACATGAAAAAATTACCAAAAATTAAAGAAAAACTTTAAATGCCCGTATCTCCTCAAATATTGCAGATATCGAGAAAATAAGCAAAATTCGGTACCACATGAAAAAATTACCAAAAATTAAAGAAAAACTTTAAATGCCCGTATCTCCTCAAATATTGCAGATATCGAGAAAATAAGCGAAATTCGGCACCACATGAAAAAATTACCAAAAATTAAAGAAAAACTTTAAATGCCCGTATCTCCTCAAATATTGCAGATATCGAGAAAATAAGCAAAATTCGGTACCACATGAAAAAACTACCAAAAATTAAAGAAAAACTTTAAATGCCCGTATCTCCTCAAATATTGCAGATATCGAGAAAATAAGCAAAATTCGGCACCACATGAAAAAATTACCAAAAATTAAAGAAAAACGTTAAATGCCCGTATCTCCTCTAATATTGCAGATATCGAGAAAATAAGCAAAATTCGGTACCACATGAAAAAATTACCAAAAATTAAAGAAAAACTTTAAATGCCCGTATCTCCTCTAATATTGCAGATATCGAGAAAATAAGCAAAATTCGGTACCACATGAAAAAACTACCAAAAATTAAAGAAAAACTTTAAATGCCCGTATCTCCTCAAATATTGCAGATATCGAGGAAATAAGCAAAATTCGGTACCACATGAAAAAATTACCAAAAATTAAAGAAAAACGTTAAATGCCCGTATCTCCTC
Source organism: Sturmia bella (assembly GCA_963662145.1). Classification (NCBI taxonomy): domain Eukaryota; kingdom Metazoa; phylum Arthropoda; class Insecta; order Diptera; family Tachinidae; genus Sturmia; species Sturmia bella. Next base: position 41,797,612 of record OY759168.1, on the reverse strand, counting down.
AAATATTGCAGATATCGAGAAAATAAGCAAAATTCGGTACCACATGAAAAAACTACCAAAAATTAAAGAAAAACTTTAAATGCCCGTATCTCCTCAAATATTGCAGATATCGAGAAAATAAGCAAAATTCGGTACCACATGAAAAAACTACCAAAAATTAAAGAAAAACTTTAAATGCCCGTATCTCCTCTAATATTGCAGATATCGAGAAAATAAGCAAAATTCGGTACCACATGAAAAAATTACCAAAAATTAAAGAAAAACTTTAAATGCCCGTATCTCCTCAAATATTGCAGATATCGAGAAAATAAGCAAAATTCGGTACCACATGAAAAAACTACCAAAAATTAAAGAAAAACTTTAAATGCCCGTATCTCCTCAAATATTGCAGATATCGAGAAAATAAGCAAAATTCGGTACCACATGAAAAAACTACCAAAAAGTAAAGAAAAACTTTAAATGCCCGTATCTCCTCTAATATTGCAGATATCGAGAAAATAAGCAAAATTCGGTACCACATGAAAAAACTACCAAAAATTAAAGAAAAACTTTAAATGCCCGTATCTCCTCTAATATTGCAGATATCGAGAAAATAAGCAAAATTCGGTACCACATGAAAAAATTACCAAAAATTAAAGAAAAACTTTAAATGCCCGTATCTCCTCTAATATTGCAGATATCGAGAAAATAAGCAAAATTCGGTACCACATGAAAAAACTACCAAAAAGTAAAGAAAAACTTTAAATGCCCGTATCTCCTCTAATATTGCAGATATCGAGAAAATAAGCAAAATTCGGTACCACATGAAAAAATTACCAAAAATTAAAGAAAAACTTTAAATGCCCGTATCTCCTCTAATATTGCAGATATCGAGAAAATAAGCAAAATTCGGTACCACATGAAAAAACTACCAAAAATTAAAGAAAAACTTTAAATGCCCGTATCTCCTCAAATATTGCAGATATCGAGAAAATAAGCAAAATTCGGTACCACATGAAAAAACTACCAAAAATTAAAGAAAAACTTTAAATGCCCGTATCTCCTCAAATATTGCAGATATCGAGAAAATAAGCAAAATTCGGTACCACATGAAAAAACTACCAAAAATTAAAGAAAAACTTTAAATGCCCGTATCTCCTCTAATATTGCAGATATCGAGAAAATAAGCAAAATTCGGTACCACATGAAAAAACTACCAAAAATTAAAGAAAAACTTTAAATGCCCGTATCTCCTCAAATATTGCAGATATCGAGGAAATAAGCAAAATTCGGTACCACATGAAAAAATTACCAAAAATTAAAGAAAAACTTTAAATGCCCGTATCTCCTCAAATATTGCAGATATCGAGAAAATAAGCAAAATTCGGTACCACATGAAAAAACTACCAAAAATTAAAGAAAAACTTTAAATGCCCGTATCTCCTCAAATATTGCAGATATCGAGAAAATAAGCAAAATTCGGTACCACATGAAAAAATTACCAAAAATTAAAGAAAAACTTTAAATGCCCGTATCTCCTCAAATATTGCAGATATCGAGAAAATAAGCAAAATTCGGTACCACATGAAAAAACTACCAAAAATTAAAGAAAAACTTTAAATGCCCGTATCTCCTCAAATATTGCAGATATCGAGAAAATAAGCAAAATTCGGTACCACATGAAAAAACTACCAAAAAGTAAAGAAAAACTTTAAATGCCCGTATCTCCTCTAATATTGCAGATATCGAGAAAATAAGCAAAATTCGGTACCACATGAAAAAATTACCAAAAATTAAAGAAAAACTTTAAATGCCCGTATCTCCTCAAATATTGCAGATATCGAGAAAATAAGCAAAATTCGGTACCACATGAAAAAATTACCAAAAATTAAAGAAAAACTTTAAATGCCCGTATCTCCTCTAATATTGCAGATATCGAGAAAATAAGCAAAATTCGGTACCACATGAAAAAACTACCAAAAATTAAAGAAAAACTTTAAATGCCCGTATCTCCTCAAATATTGCAGATATCGAGGAAATAAGCAAAATTCGGTACCACATGAAAAAATTACCAAAAATTAAAGAAAAACGTTAAATGCCCGTATCTCCTCAAATATTGCAGATATCGAGAAAATAAGCAAAATTCGGTACCACATGAAAAAACTACCAAAAATTAAAGAAAAACTTTAAATGCCCGTATCTCCTCAAATATTGCAGATATCGAGAAAATAAGCAAAATTCGGTACCACATGAAAAAATTACCAAAAATTAAAGAAAAACGTTAAATGCCCGTATCTCCTCAAATATTGCAGATATCGAGAAAATAAGCAAAATTCGGTACCACATGAAAAAATTACCAAAAATTAAAGAAAAACTTTAAATGCCCGTATCTCCTCAAATATCGCAGATATCGAGAAAATAAGCAAAATTCGGTACCACATGAAAAAACTACCAAAAATTAAGGAAAAACTTTAAATGCCCGTATCTCCTCAAATATTGCAGATATCGAGAAAATAAGCAAAATTCGGTACCACATGAAAAAACTGCCAAGAATTAAAGAAAAACTTTAAATGCCCGTATCTCCTCAAATATTGCAGATATCGAGAAAATAAGCAAAATTCGGTACCACATGAAAAAATTACCAAAAATTAAAGAAAAACTTTAAATGCCCGTATCTCCTCAAATATTGCAGATATCGAGAAAATAAGCAAAATTCGGTACCACATGAAAAAATTACCAAAAATTAAAGAAAAACTTTAAATGCCCGTATCTCCTCAAATATTGCAGATATCGAGAAAATAAGCAAAATTCGGCACCACATGAAAAAATTACCAAAAATTAAAGAAAAACTTTAAATGCCCGTATCTCCTCAAATATTGCAGATATCGAGAAAATAAGCAAAATTCGGTACCACATGAAAAAACTACCAAAAATTAAAGAAAAACTTTAAATGCCCGTATCTCCTCAAATATTGCAGATATCGAGAAAATAAGCAAAATTCGGTACCACATGAAAAAACTACCAAAAAGTAAAGAAAAACTTTAAATGCCCGTATCTCCTCTAATATTGCAGATATCGAGAAAATAAGCAAAATTCGGTACCACATGAAAAAATTACCAAAAATTAAAGAAAAACTTTAAATGCCCGTATCTCCTCAAATATTGCAGATATCGAGAAAATAAGCAAAATTCGGTACCACATGAAAAAATTACCAAAAATTAAAGAAAAACTTTAAATGCCCGTATCTCCTCTAATATTGCAGATATCGAGAAAATAAGCAAAATTCGGTACCACATGAAAAAACTACCAAAAATTAAAGAAAAACTTTAAATGCCCGTATCTCCTCAAATATTGCAGATATCGAGAAAATAAGCAAAATTCGGTACCACATGAAAAAACTGCCAAAAATTAAAGAAAAACTTTAAATGCCCGTATCTCCTCAAATATTGCAGATATCGAGAAAATAAGCAAAATTCGGTACCACATGAAAAAACTACCAAAAATTAAAGAAAAACTTTAAATGCCCGTATCTCCTCAAATATTGCAGATATCGAGAAAATAAGCAAAATTCGGCACCACATGAAAAAATTACCAAAAATTAAAGAAAAACTTTAAATGCCCGTATCTCCTCAAATATTGTAGATATCGAGAAAATAAGCAAAATTCGGTACCACATGAAAAAATTACCAAAAATTAAAGAAAAACGTTAAATGCCCGTATCTCCTCTAATATTGCAGATATCGAGAAAATAAGCAAAATTCGGTACCACATGAAAAAACTACCAAAAATTAAAGAAAAACTTTAAATGCCCGTATCTCCTCAAATATTGCAGATATCGAGAAAATAAGCAAAATTCGGCACCACATGAAAAAATTACCAAAAATTAAAGAAAAACTTTAAATGCCCGTATCTCCTCAAATATTGTAGATATCGAGAAAATAAGCAAAATTCGGTACCACATGAAAAAATTACCAAAAATTAAAGAAAAACTTTAAATGCCCGTATCTCCTCAAATATTGCAGATATCGAGAAAATAAGCAAAATTCGGTACCACATGAAAAAATTACCAAAAATTAAAGAAAAACTTTAAATGCCCGTATCTCCTCAAATATTGCAGATATCGAGAAAATAAGCAAAATTCGGTACCACATGAAAAAACTACCAAAAATTAAAGAAAAACTTTAAATGCCCGTATCTCCTCAAATATTGCAGATATCGAGAAAATAAGCAAAATTCGGCACCACATGAAAAAATTACCAAAAATTAAAGAAAAACTTTAAATGCCCGTATCTCCTCAAATATTGCAGATATCGAGAAAATAAGCGAAATTCGGCACCACATGAAAAAATTACCAAAAATTAAAGAAAAACTTTAAATGCCCGTATCTCCTCAAATATTGCAGATATCGAGAAAATAAGCAAAATTCGGTACCACATGAAAAAACTACCAAAAATTAAAGAAAAACTTTAAATGCCCGTATCTCCTCAAATATTGCAGATATCGAGAAAATAAGCAAAATTCGGTACCACATGAAAAAATTACCAAAAATTAAAGAAAAACTTTAAATGCCCGTATCTCCTCTAATATTGCAGATATCGAGAAAATAAGCAAAATTCGGTACCACATGAAAAAATTACCAAAAATTTAAAGAAAAACTTTAAATGCCCGTATCTCCTCAAATATTGCAGATATCGAGAAAATAAGCAAAATTCGGTACCACATGAAAAAATTACCAAAAATTAAAGAAAAACTTTAAATGCCCGTATCTCCTCAAATATTGCAGATATCGAGAAAATAAGCAAAATTCGGTACCACATGAAAAAATTACCAAAAATTAAAGAAAAACTTTAAATGCCCGTATCTCCTCTAATATTGCAGATATCGAGAAAATAAGCGAAATTCGGCACCACATGAAAAAATTACCAAAAATTAAAGAAAAACTTTAAATGCCCGTATCTCCTCAAATATTGCAGATATCGAGAAAATAAGCAAAATTCGGTACCACATGAAAAAACTACCAAAAATTAAAGAAAAACTTTAAATGCCCGTATCTCCTCAAATATTGCAGATATCGAGAAAATAAGCAAAATTCGGTACCACATGAAAAATTACCAAAAATTAAAGAAAAACTTTAAATGCCCGTATCTCCTCTAATATTGCAGATATCGAGAAAATAAGCAAAATTCGGTACCACATGAAAAAACTACCAAAAATTAAAGAAAAACTTTAAATGCCCGTATCTCCTCAAATATTGCAGATATCGAGAAAATAAGCAAAATTCGGCACCACATGAAAAAATTACCAAAAATTAAAGAAAAACTTTAAATGC